>CM041785.1:68946240-70378740 GCA_023375725.1 Nephotettix cincticeps | reverse complement strand
TACAAAATGCACATGAATATTTACATTCATGGTTATAGTGATGAAAATTAAATTTATAACAACAAAAAATTGAATAACTGACACTCTCAATGAAGCCTAAAAACAATATTGGTTTCCGAACCACCAGTAAATCAATAATTGTTGGTAGCCTGTATTTTGTTTGGAACTCTTGCATAATTTCGTCACCAGTGAATAAATACAACCGATGATAATGACAGAATACTTGGGTCATCAAAGTATTGAATATTTACCGGCACACTATTATCGGTAAAACAACAACAATGTCGCAAAACATCAGACATTTTTGAGTTTTGCGATAGCGTGAAAATTGCGGCAGTTTTGAGTCTCAAAACTCGCCGATCAAAACTCGAACCAGAAACTTTTTTAAATTTTTGGTGGTTTTGAGATTTGAGTATTGGTATTGACACATCACTACCCCCCACCACACCAGGCTAGCATTGTTAATGTGCGGTAGAAAGACGACTATCAAAACTACTCAGCGGCTCACCAATACACAAAGTATCATCCAAGATTTAGTATAAGTTTAACATTAATTTGCATTACAGATTTAACTGCATTACGGGTTTAATTTGGATAGTCAACTCTCTATTACAGTGCCACTGCATATAAATGTGATCATAAAGACCACACAAAAGTCTCTATTATGCCATACAAGCTTTTCGGGTTATCTGTAAAAATATTTAAATAAAACTTTTGTCAAAATGGTACTGGAATGGTTTTTTAGAGGGCATTACTGTATTTTCGAAGATCATGGGTCAGTATAAAAGATACTTTTCCAAATTATATAATAATGAAAAAAGCTTCACATAATGGTTACTGTGGTTTTCAAAGAAATACAAACACTTCTGTAGCATTATGAACATAAATTGAGACCCGTCAATTTGCTTTACTGGTCAAAGACACCATTATAAGTAATGTACAGAAAAAAAACTATAATTTTAGTGAATTTCCCATATGCAAGAAGCTATTGCCAAAGATGGCATGGTCTCAGCTAAATCAGGTAGGACAGGGACGATGATAATTTTTAATTTTGGGCCTCTACACACAAAAATATTGTCTTTATAATTTTTATATTTATATGTTTGATATAGATAGATCTACATTCATTCGTTCCTTCTGGTAACAAATCCACTTAGTCTCTTTCCATGATATTTCTTTGGAGAATAAGTAAATTGATATAACTTTCTCATTAACATGATGCTCAGTTCGGTTCATCCAATTGATCCCTAAATAAATGGAAATTTATTTAGGGTTTACTGCTACTGGGGTATTATTTTTATATTTGTTACTATAATTTATAAAAATGTGTCAAGTAGTATAGTGATTGATTATGTGGTAAACTGTTTATGGTGAAATAAAACCCACTTTAAAACATTTTTTGACAATATTAGATTGTTAATTCCTATTTTGATTCATTAAGATGTACCATGCAAGTGGAAATGATTTTACAGCTGTCTGTTAGTGCTATCACCCACTTGTAGTGTTCCAACCACATTACAATGTTCAATTTTTTTTTTATTACCATTTTTATATTAGGTTTTCTATACATAAATACCTCAATACCAGAATGATTGGTTACTTCTTTGTTAAGCCACTAAAGAGAAACATCAACCATTATATAACATTTTAAATCTCTCATCACCCAACCAGTACCTAACCTTGCAATCTAATGATTACAAAATATACACAGTATAGAGAAGAGTTATCGCTAAATTGTTAGTTTTCCTAACTCCTGGGGTTGCAATATTAATTGTTCCCACTACAGTGCAGTGTTCACTTAACCAAACAACCTAACGGAGTGCATTGTTAATGAATACTGTGGCTACAATCAGGCTAGGCTTACTTAGAAATTCCGCCAGGTTAAACTTATGAACTGCTTAGTATAAAATGAATAATGATCATTATTCAAAAGTGTGAAGGTCTACTTACTCATGCAAAAGGACAAGTTACCTCGGCAGCGAAGTGTTTGTGGGTAGTCCATTCCTTCTCTCGCTCTCGCAACAGTTCGTTGAGACGAGCTATCTCTTTTCCGAACTCGTCCCGTTCCTGTTCCCTGTCCACGGCCTGTTCCTCCAGGAACGCTCTGGTGCTCCGGAGCTGCTTGTCTGCCGCTTCCACCTGTGATTTCAGTCAATAGTCAAATTTTCTTGTACTGTACGTGACAAATAAAACGTTTATAAAATTAAACTCAGTTCTTATTAAATTGATCATTTGTTTAGATAAACTGAAAGAATAAAAAAATATATTTCTACTAACTGATAATACTTGTTAAGCTAGTGTTTTTTTCAATCCATTTAGGCCTTATTATTTTTAACTATTTTACTAATTTTTGTTGAGTATTTTGAGATATCACAAACTTATTTGACAACTGGGCTTTGGGTACAGGCAGGCAAAAGTTTTAAATCACTACTAAATACTAAATAATGAAACTATTCACACTATAAGTTAAAAATTTAAACTTGAAACTTTTAAAATATTTCATCATGCACCAATATGAAGTTTGTAAATACACAAGAGTCGTAGTAATTTGAACTAAATGAGACCGAATCCTGTTTGGATAACAAAGTTGTTCGGATGATCTGGAAATGCAATGTAAAAGTTGTACCCCCTCCCTAGAACCCTAGAACTTGGCTATAAACATACTCTAGCGGCAAACTAATGACCTCAAGCAGTAAAACAGGGCTAATACATCCAACTACATGAGTGGTTGCATGTATTAGCTTGTAGATAGCAGCACTGTGACTGTAATTATTGACTTCGCTTGATAGCGCTATACAATTGCACCTCAGTGATATCGCACAGTGTGATGTTAGCACTTGGAGGGTTAATGGAATGTGAATGATTCAGGATTATTATTATACATGTATTAACACCTTAAAATTTTACAAACACTCAAGACACTGCACCATATGAGGTAAAAATAAAAACTGAAGTAAATGAACATATTTTGACTTGACCAAATAGCAAAACGCTTGAAAAACATTTACAGTACTATAAATATTCCATACTTAAAACACCTTAGGATATAAACTACCTCCAATTTCAACTCATCCCTCTCTCGACAAGCCTCCTCCAACAGGGAGTCGCCCTCCGCACACAACTCCTCGATGAGTCCCAACCACACCGTGGGACACTCGCCTTTCTCACTCAGCATTGTCCGAGCTGAAAAATTAAACATAAAATACAATAAACTGGTTTGGATCTTACATTACTGATCAAGCCCAATATGTTGAAAATACCACAATAGTAAAATTCTAAAAGTTTGGTCAAATAATAAATCCTTTAACAAATTTAATGTTCCCCAAGGGTCTATTTTGGAGCCTTTTTGTGTGCCATTTAGGTAGTGTTAAGGCATTAACGCCTAAAGAAAATAATAAAGATCTTTTCTTACATGCCGATGCATAGGTTATTGGTGGATTAAACGATTTTTGTTTATTTCATTATGGTCAAATAAGCTAACATTCGTTTTTTCTACTTTGAGTTAAACTAGTTTTTAATTTATTCAAATCTTGTAAAATTTAAATTCCCTAATTACCTTTTTCTTGCAGGTGGCAAAGTTTCTGCATCCTCTGTTCTGCCTGTCTTTCGCTGAACTCTGTCTCTGCAGCCACCTTCTCCTTGATCATGCGGTCCTTGGTGTCAGCCAGCTCCTTATGAACATCATGCAGTTCCTAGAACCAACCACAAATCATAGTATTAATTCACAAAAAAACCATTTCAACAAAAACACACTCCATAAGAGTCCTTCTTTGCAGTAGTTTTTTTTCAACAAAATTTGGATAATCAAAAAAATATAACAGGATATAGATGCCCACGTCACATAAACAATTGTGAATAACGCCTGCAAGTATAGTGCTGAAAAACTGCATGTAACTAATGTACAGCGAATAGTCGCAAAATATCGCAGGTGATTAACATATAAAAGTTTTTAATTTGATTAAAAAATTCATGTATTGAGAAATTTTGAAGGTGGTCGAGATGAAACTCAAATTTTTATTTTTATTAATTTTTAAACCTGTTCCAGATAAGCCAGAATCTGGATGATTTGCATCTAAATAACAGACTTCATTGTACTCGGTAATCTTTGTGTAGTTTTTAGAATCAAGTCATTATGAGTATTGAAATACATCAATGTTTGTGTACTCGGACATCCTTAAAAATTAAACAAAACAATAGAATTGTTAAGATTCTAGAGGAATGTTTGAAATTACAGAAAAAATGGGAAACAAAAGCTTTATCAGGCATGTTTACCTTCTCAAATTTGCTGACCAGATCCTCAAGCTCCAGGGCACGCCTGTTGGCCTCTTCCTTGGCCTTCTTCTCCTCAATGAGTTGGCGAGTCAATGACGACATTCGCCTATCTTCAACTGTTGATGGCATCAAAGCCTCCCGACCCTAACAGTTAAGAATAAAAAAAGAAAATTACAATTTAAAGCCATAAAATTTTGTATGAAATGTTTTTTTAACAAAGTATAGTTTTAAACAAAAAATATTATCCCTGACTACATTAGCAAATTAAATGTTAACAGCATTTCAACGTAATTCAAACCAACCTGATTCAAAACCAAGAGCGGGATTTTATAAAAAGGTTAGACATCTAATCTGAGATAGAGATATATTAAAAATTGCAAAAGTTACCACGCAAATTGATTATATACCAATAGTTGAAAAGAGAAATAGTTAGTTTAGATTAGATTAGATTATTGAAATGGCAACTACACTACATACAAGGTAGGTATATTAAGCCAAGTAAGAATGAGAATTGAGTGTAAGATGATTGTGGCACGATCTTGTAGTCTTGTTACTGACTAAGGCTGACATGTTCCTAAGACAGGACTGTTAATTAATAGCCCAACAGCCGATGGCAACTAAGGGACCTACAGTTTAACGTGGAATCCGAACCACGGCCTCTGAGTTACGAATTGGTCTAATTATGTGGATGGTCTTTGCGGATTAACACAGTATTCAATAGTGTGGACGTGGACGTTAATCCACACAAGAAAACCCTACACCCACCGATCATCGCTCACAACTATCCACAATTCGTGACCTCCAAGTAGCTGGATTACAGGATGTCGCCACCATCCCAGTCGAAGACAGTTTGAGGGAACAAGTAGAGAAATGGAGATGCTTCAGCCACATAGGAAGAATAGAAAATGAAGAATAGAATCCCAAAAATAATGAGTGAGCTTTTAAATGAATGGTAGAAAACTCAGAGGATGACCTAGAAGAAGGTTGATTGATGTGAGGTGAGACAAGATGTGGAAAAAAGAGTAGTGCATTGGCAATGCAGTGGAGGGTCAGAAGAAGATAGCCTAGTGAACACCCAAACCCGGAAATAAACGGAATTAAACGAATACCTTACTATCGGCCAACAATGATGGAAGGTTGAGGTTTCTCGGTAAAAAAAATATTCACTGGCACTGTAACATCTTATTTTAAATGGTCCTAATTCAATCAGAGGGTTTCCTGGACAACTAATCGGATGATTCTTTATCCAACACACCTGAGACAGTCCGAGTAATGCGGCTGCTTCATCCCTCAGCCGCTCCAGACACGTCTCCAGCTCCGTGTGGAAGTGGACAGAGACCTCCATGCTGCCACCGGCGTCAAACAGATGGTCCTCGTCCATCAACGAGACGATGTGCGAGACGTCCGGGGCGAAGTGTACCTTCCGCTGCGGCAACTCGAGTTCAGTGTCACTCGAGTCACTGTCCAACACCGATATCTGCACCTGTAACAGAGCAAATGATTTGTTCATGTCACTTCTTTTACATTTCTAAAACTGATTAATCATTTACAACAAACTTAAAAATTAATTCTCATAATAAGTTAGGAAAAAATTATGATATTGAATGAAAAGTGGTTATGAAAACATAACTTGGGTATGTGAATAATAAATACAATAAATAAACTTGAATACCCTTCACTGGAATCTCAAAATGTATCTTAACACATTCACAGATGAAAAAAAATATTACTAGTGAAATTACTTCTATATGAAGCAGGAAGTATGAAAATACTGTTCCCGTTGATCAAAATGCATCCGATTCAATAATAATGACAGAATTGAGTCACAGTCATCAGAGTCATTGAGAGTGTCATTTTTTGACGTTGAAGCCATTTTAATAACTTCAAGAAAAATGTGTCACAGAAGAATGAATAAAAAAGGACAAAGAACCCCAGTCCAGGCCTGCACCACGCGGCCTGCACTGAACATTTTAAAATCCTCACATACTAGCCAAATCGAAATTAAGTTTAGTTCCATAATAATGTCCTTCACTTCAATCACACATGTACTAAAGCACAAGGTGTGATAATATAGCAACAAAAATGTTATGTAATTTTCTGATACATTAAAGTCCAAAATATGTTGAAAATATAGACTGACCGTATTGCCCTTGTGCGGAGAGGCTAGTTTGACAAGATGTTCTACAATGCTCTTGTTGAGTTCATCTTCGCATGTGGTCAGATAGTTGGCTAGTTCTTGCACAACACGACGAAGAGTCAGCGACAGATTACGCAGACTGTCCCTACGTAAAAAAAAGTAAACATAAAAATCAATGACATTATATTCACTTGACCTACACCTATGGGCGATGAATGACAGATGTTGCCCGTCATCACTAAACAGAGGTCAAAAGACTGGGGTTGGGCAGTGTCCGTCATCAACTCTATCGTTTGTTGTATCTGTATTTCATTTCGTATTTTATAACTTGTATTATGTGAAAAATAGAAAATCGATAGTTCAATCATAGTTCAATAAATAACATCAGATCTCAAACACCAGATTCAAAAACTGAATGTAAACACCGAGATTCCAAGTTATTTAGAAACAGTGAGTAGCTGATCGTGATGGCGTCTCGATATAAAATGTTTCTGATTTCGCGGAATTATCCGTTTTTGTGAATGAAGTTTTAAATAAAAGTGAGAGTTATGGTAGTGATTTGAATAATGATTTGTGTGATGTAAATGAATATTGTGAATGTGAGAGTAATAACAGACATAGTGACGACAAGATTGACAGCAATGTCGAAACACCTAACATGGAAAATCGCTTTGAAATGTATCATACAATCAACAAGTACTAAAAGTGTGCAGAACATTACATATAGTGTAAATAGTATGTAGAAAATATCAATGGACATTATAAAACATAAATATGGCACAACAAAACTGTTAAATATAAGAATTAAAACTTTTCT
Organism: Nephotettix cincticeps; assembly: GCA_023375725.1. Lineage (NCBI taxonomy): Eukaryota > Metazoa > Arthropoda > Insecta > Hemiptera > Cicadellidae > Nephotettix > Nephotettix cincticeps. Next base: position 70,371,514 of record CM041785.1, on the reverse strand, counting down.
ATAAACAGTAAAGTCCGATTTATCCGGATTAATAAACACTATACTTAAGTTTTGGTAAATAATTAAGTATGTCTTCACACTCACCTCTCTCGTAAGACTTTATCCAAGTCATAGTCCCCAGAACTTAACATTGCTACAGGCATTTCTTCTGCTTCCTTAATCTAAGAAGAAAATAAATATTATTTACAATAAGGTATTTAACTTGACATCACTAATAAGTACAATATGTACAAATAAGTTTTATGGTTTAGAAAATTTTTTACAGAGCATATAAACCATAAATGACTAATACTTTGCAAGAAGTGTAAGATGGTTTAAAGGTTCTTCGCAACTTGAAAACATAACACATGTTCAGCTATGTTAGACTGGTTTGCTCATCTCACGCCACAGGGAAGTTATGTTATTTATTTACCAAAATTACTTAGTGTTCAGTATTTAGATTTACATTAAATTTAAGATTTACTTAACTTACTGAAAAAAATAATACAAAATATAAAAACCCAGAGGAAGGTAATTTTAAATGAAGAACGATTAATTAAAAATTACGATAAAGCAAAATTTTAATTGATTGTTTCACTTAATTTTATATAAAATATATTAATTTTCAATATCATTGTTTTCTTTATACACAAATCACATTCCAAAGGAAGCTATGCTTTTAAAATAACATTACAAAGTGTACTTTGGTAATGGGACTTTATGCTGAAGAGACTAAAATACTAACCAATTACTGGATCTTACTAGTAAAACACAACATAAATCACTACGTTTTGTATAAGTTAAGGAACATTAAATTATATGAGTATGTAACTGTATTTCAAAATAAAAACCATCCATAACCCTAAAAAATATGTGTCAACAAACAGCAACTAGTTATAGAAATGTAATAATAACATGCTTCATAATAATAATGATTTATTTTAGCTTTAAAACAAGAATTGGTTTATTTTCGAACGGTAACCAAGTAAAATAAAATCCCTCCTTAAAATAAACTCTGTCACCAAAATTATTTGCAAAATTAAAAAAAGAAACAGCTGCTGCTAGAATTAGAAAATACTCTACAAAGAGAAAGGTTTATACAGTGCAGCCAATCCAAAAAAAAATCAGCTGTTTGCAGTAAATTTATTTATTTTTGATACCGAAAAAATATTTGATTTAGTGACTTTGATTCAACTTTTTTATTATTTCCTTAAAAATACATTACTCTCACTCATTAGTTTTTTGTTAAGTTTTTTGACATAAGTAAATTATAGTTGTATATAGTATGTTAATATCAATATGAATTATAATTCATATTAATACGAGTTAAATTTATATTAATATGAATGTAACTGTATTGATATGAGGAATTAAAATTGGTTACCCAGAAATTAAAATACTAATGTGTAATAATAGCCTTTATGAGGCACAATTAAATGTATACCTTTTTAATCTTGTATATTAATGAACGTTGTAAAACATTGTATTAGTCTTTTCAATAATAAAAATCTTTTAAAATTGGGATTTTGTTTTATCATCCTGACAACGGACAACTGAAAAGCACAAATCAATCAGGCATTGTAACTTTGACCTCACAATCACTGTGTAGCTCAATTATCTGATAAGAGCCGATATTTTTGTTGTAGTCTAGAACTAAACTTATCACTGTTTCCTGACTGAGAGGCCGGTTTACATTCTCAGGAAGATTTCACCTTTAATATTTGCTTTTGAAAATTTATTCTTAAAAAACCTTTTGACATGTCACATGTGCTTCACTGATAATATAAGTACTTAAATAACTTTGTTCTGATAAATTTATAAAGAAATTATAACCAGCAACATGTTTTTTATGTTCTCATTGAATCATAAAAAAATCAGTTGTAAAAACAGAACGGATAAATAAGTTTTATGTTGTAGGTAATCTTTTTACAGAACATATTAACCATAAATTACTAAAACAGTTTGTGGGAAGTGTAAGATTGTTAAAAGTTCTTCACAACTTGATAATATAACACTGTAATGTTCAGATATATTAGACTGGTTTATAATCAGCATTATAAAAAAGATTTTTTGACCTCAGGATTTTTGTATCTCATATAAAATAAAAAAAATAGACATCATGTACAGATAAGATTCAATATTAACAAAACTGATATTTAAATTCAATTTTTATAATCACATAGTTAATTCCAATGCACATATCAAGCCATTCTTCTGTAATTTTAATAGCAAAGATTTGAAATTAAACACAATTTAATATAAAAGAACGTAGAGAAAGGTAGAGATACTACATTTTTAAAACCAAAAATCAAAAGTTATTTGACAACAAACAGCTATTAGACGTATGTGGACAGATGATTGTTCAGTTATGTAAAACTACTTGTATACTGCTCACAATGTTAGGCCAATTTCTGAATCATAGTTTTGCGACTGCCTTTAATCAAATATCATCATTCACATTGACCTTTACAGACTTAAAATTGACAACTATGACCAAAACTGGCTGGGTGGTGTAGTGGTTATAATACCCGCCTTCAAAACTGAAGGTCGCCGGATCGAATCCCGCAAGGGTCGAATCTGGACCCAGTCGCCATTTGTCATTGGGCTACTAATTAATGATGCTTCCTAACAACAGGTCGACGTTAGGTAGTAACAAGACCGGGGTTTGGACCGTTCCCCATCAAAACGTTAAAAATGCCACTGGCGTAGAAATACACAAAATAAAAAAAAATAAAAAAACCAAGAACACACAACTAACACCACTACCACAAGTATAAAAAAATAATCAAAAAAGCACCTAGGTATTATGATTAGATTCAAAACTGTCCTGGAAGCCACACATAGATCAGCTGTGTAATAAGCACTCCTCAGGCATCTATGTGATTCACAAAATAAAACAAGTGAGCGGACTGGACATGGCCAAAGTAACTTACTTTGCTCTTTTCGAATCACACCTGAGGTATGCGACTGGGGGCGGGGGGGGGGACAACCAACACAATCCTAGAAAGGATTCTTAAACAACAGAAAAGAGTGATCCGATGCCTAGCAGGCTTACAAAACTGAAAAACCCTGCTGGGAGATCTTCATCAATTTGAAATTCTCAGCTTATAAAGGGGCTCTGTACTACAACCGTTTACCTAAGCAGATTATGACACTACTACACACTTCAATAACCGATTGACATTAGACAGGACAGATCATACTACACAGAGGCCGAGTACCTGAAAAATTAATACTAAAGGAACACCCTCTCAACACCAAAATTGTAATTATTTTTTGATGTCTGAACTGTTCTCCAGGAACATGTGAATACACAATTATTTACTATTGCCTATCAGGTCACACTGCTATAATTAGCAATTCGAGACAAAAATAATGTGATTAACTCACAGAATATTCCTTGACAAACTGTCCAAGCTTAGCGTCATACTCTGCCCTAAGATCCGCCATCTCAAGAGCATGTTCCTCCACCAGTTGTGCCAACTGTTGCTGGTACTTGCTTGTGAACTGACGCTCCAGTGCTGCCAACTCTGGCGGCCAACTCGACTTGTCCTCCCCATCCTCACCCGACTCCAACATAGCCTGTGGAAATTTAAACGCTACACTAAGATCGCTTAACGTCAAATGAGAATTTTTGTAAGTCATCTCAAAAGTCAAATACCTGTATGAATGAAAAAAACACATTATTTATGTGTTTATGTGTTAACAGTTCTTCATTGTTGAATCGCTAACTACAACTATCACATTTACACTATTTAACTTTTTTTAAAGTGTAGCTAAACTAATGATAATCATCTACCTAAAATATCACATAACCTCCAACAATCTTAAAAATTCAATGATAAAATACTTACTATGATAAAATAGTAACAGTGAAAACTGTCAACAATTTGACTTAAATGTTTACTTACTTAAAGGCCCAATAAAACTTACCATTCAGCTTAAATTAGACACCATTTTACAAAGCAACAGGCTTACTGAACTCAAAAGATTGGCTAACATTTGACCCGTGCGGAGAGTAGTAATCTAATTGAGAGATAAAGATCATAATATAATGCTCAAAGCTGAATATCATTTCTCTCGACACAGATTTTATAATTATTTTGATAACTTTAATAAGAGAAAGTCAATACTAATCTCATTCAACGTCATAAAACTCATTAAACATACAAAATACTTTCTAAATTACATTATATGAATTAAATTGGGAAAATAGAAGTGGCTGGTATTTTAATCAAATTTGAATGCTAGAGGCCTGACAGAATTATTTTTGAATTCTATAAATAAAAGCTGTTACCTAAGTGAAGAAACCATTTAATAATGTAAACAAATAGTGATAATGTTGGTAAAAATTATATGTATTGTGTAAAGTTAGGCTATGAATATGATAAATCTGTATAACAATTACTGAACTTGTCATATAATTGTTTATAAAAGGCATCTAAAGGTATAAAAACTTAAAAAAAGTTTTTTTAAATAAATTTTTTTTATGTTAATCAAAACTTTGTTAAATAAAGAGTTAATATGTTATAGGTTATGTTAAGATGTTAATCGAATAAACTAATTATGACGACTACAATTTATATTAATGAGTGTTACAAAGTTTCTAATTGCGCTGTTCATTTTTATTACAATTATTTTCACACTGAAGCTATTACCGTAGGTCTCATGGCAAGAGTTAAGCCCGAGACCATGTTATTTTTTCTTCTTTAGGTGCCCAGAGACCAAAAACAATAGTCGTTAAAATTTTTATATATATATATATATGTATATATGTGTCTGTGAACACGATAACTCTCGTAAAAAAGGTCCGATCGAGACCAAATTTGGTAGAGACGTGTATTCCTACAAATGCTCGGACGAGTTCGTAAACCAGACATATCGGTCAATGGGAACAGGTAGTTTGGGGGGGGTTTTGTACCCCAAAATGGGGTTTTTTGCGTTTTTCACATGTAATTTTTTAAAATTTCTAATTTTATATTTCACCATTGGAATCAGCTTAAAAAACTACACAATTAAGTTCCTTAAAGTTTTTCTCTATCTTCAACGGTTACCGAGATATAAAAAAATCTAAACACAGTACGTTGTATTTTTGAGGCTCCAATGTTAATCTTATGGAGGATTAAAAAAAATTAATTTTTCACTTATTATCTAATATTTTTGGATGAAACTTGATATTTAGCTTCATGTGGTTGAGATCCATACATTTGTGCTAAAAAAAATAGTTTATGTGTTTATCATGGCAGCAAACCTGCATACTCTTTTCCCATGTTAATCATATGGAGATTAGGCAAACTCCTATATTTATGGACAGATGTTGATGAAAGTTGGTATAAATGTTAAAAATAAAATTTTTGATGGTATAGATGGCTACTTTCAGTGTTCCTCACAGCAGCAAACCTACTCACTCTTTCCCATTTTAATCTTATGGAGAAGGCAAAAATTCTCATGTTTATCGACAGATTTTGACCAAACTTGTCATATATTATTATTATTATTATATTATTGATTTGGAAATTCGCTGAGTACGCAGGTCTGCTGCGACGGGGGTATTATTACAATTATTTTCACACTGAACATTTTTTAGACTGAAGATATCGCCGAACAAGAGCAACAATAAAACTTTTTATATTAAAAAATATAATATACCATTGATTTTAAAAACCCTGTTTTAAAATTATATTATATTACAATGTATCTTAACGTAAACCAAATTTTACTAAAGATAGACTTTTTTAATTTAACCTAACTTAAGGTAGGTAATATTAAATAATTTGGTTGAAAATTTATTTTCCCTTGTGGTTTTTTACCTATTTAGATGTTGGTTAAATATTTATTGATAATAAATATTCCTTCTTAATACTGAATCACAAACGACGGACTGACTGCTAGTGAAAAAAAAACAATTCAAAATAGGTCATTACCTTAAAATATACTGTTCCTAAGATAAAATATGAGTATTCATTGAATCTGTTAACCACTACCTACAAACCCACCAAGAGTGTTTCACAGGGACTGAACACAACACCAAGCCACCCCAGGCTTCTAGTGATGTCACCCTATGACTCACAGGTCAGAGTTCACCTTGTCTATAACTACTACTACAAACATTGGGCACTTTCACAAACTCACACCTCAGGAGACATGGACTATATCTATATTTATCTATCCTAATTAATATTTCATTTTATTTTGGTTAATAACTAACAATTAAGAGCCTTTTTATAAAGGTAAATATATTTAAAGTACCGTATCTTTTTTACATGGATATGCCTTAGCTCTAGGGAGGGGGATGTTAGCAATTTGAACCGACCAAAATTTGAAACAAAAGATGTTTAGATGAACTGAAAACATTCCCTGTAGACATATCCATGATATAACCTAATTTACACAGCGATGTAAATACAAACAATTTAAAAATTGATTTGGTGCGTTAAGGTTGGAGAAAAAATTATTTTCATACCATTCATTGTAAACCAAATCATGACGAAAATTTGTTTAACAAATGACTTCGTCTAAGCACAATCTCAGTGATTTATAGGCTAGAAAAATAAAATGAAAATTCAAAAATTTTTTAATTATATCCAGATATTCAGTTTTGGCCAGATACCCTACCTACTATTTCTTTTTCTCAACTGATAATCCTCCCGCCCTAATAGTTTTGTGTTATGTATCTTTTTCTTTAACAGTTCCTCATTGCTTTCAATCCGCAGGTGGTCGAGGGGTGAGCACAGAGCTCACTTTTCATTTAAGTTTCTAAATAAAACATAGAGTTTTGTAATATATCTACCTGAAACTCAGAGTACCTGTTGTTTCAGGTGTCAGTAGTGGGGGGAATATGGTGGGGGAGGTTGATTGATCTTCCCTCTGTCTGGCACCTTTGTTTCTAGATGAGTCACATTGCAGTAAGCTCAACTAAAAAGGCCTTAAAGGCCTCATAAAATAGTAATAAATTGTGTGTTTTGTATGGTTATAATTTTTTTGCTATAATACACTGAGTATTAGCAAAATGTCTTTTTAATAGTTTCCTGTATGAAATAAATAATTAAAAATAATTTAATTAATTTGTTAAAAAGTTAATAGTTTGAGTTTTTTTAAACTCCAAAAATAGTTATTTTTACTTTAATGTAATTAAAGGTTAGAAAAATAGTCAAACAAAAGTGGCATGATTTAAATTTGTTTGAAATTCTTGAAATATAAATTGTTAACAATGCGTTCAAAAAAGCTCACCCGTCAACCTTCCGCGTAATACATGTGACCTCGACCAACAGGTTAAGTGTACAGGTGTGTAAGGTTAACAGGTTAGGTAGGTTAAGTGTACATTAGCGAAAAACCATTACCTTGATTTGAAGCTCTAACGCACCAAGTATCTCTTTACGAACTTGCTCGGTCAAATTTTGTAGTTCTTGTTCTTTTGCCTAGAAAAATAAAAGTAGTTTAAAATAAGATTACCACTACCAGATTAACAGATGTATTAGTTATGAATGAAATTAGCTTCCCTCAGCTAACGATTTTTAATTTGTTGTTGAATTCATTTTTACACAAAAAATTAAGAATAATATACCACAACCAGGTTTAAATGTTCAATCAAAAAAAGCCTACTACTTTTACTGCCCCTCGCGTTCATATCAAACAAGCTCTTGATCATTAACCACTCATTATAAAGAAACACCCTCATTACAGCAGACGTGCAGCACCCTCAACAAATTAATAATATAATCCTAACCAACCCATTCTAGGCTTTTATTTAAATGTTTTACACAAATTCAAAAATACTACTGGGTTGATATTATGACTCATTATTCCATAGTTAGTGTTCTTTCAAAAATGTTTTTCAAATGATATATCACTCAATCAGGCTTCCATATAAAAATTTTGATTCACCCCAAAAATACCCCATTTTGGTGGCAGGTGCAAAACAGTAAAATAAAATGAAGTCCGTTTTCATTTTCCAAGTATGTTTAGACTACCTCCAACAACAACAGTTAACAATGCACATAGATCTAACCTTGGAAATTATGCTATTAGACTAATTTCCTAAAACCATTTCTCAATTTATGTGATAATTATAACTCTTGTGAATATGAAACTGCAGTGTATTTTTTCATATATTAACCAAGATATCAGAAAATAAATACCTGCAAATCATTTTTACTCATACAAAGGTATTGTATTTCCTCTTGAAGTTTTTCAATTTGTTTCATGTACTTTGATTCCATTTCAGTTTTCTCCTCCATGATGGTGTCAATTCTTGTTGTCAACTCAATGTCAAAAGCTTGTTTCATGTTTTCAATCTCTTTTTTGTGCGCTCGCTGCAAATCTCCTTTAATCTGTTCAATCGCTTTACTTTTTTGATCATTCATTAAATTTGTTTTTTTCAAAAGATCTTTCTTGTCTTGTATCAATTGCTCTATGTACTTGGTTTTTTCCTCGAGTTCCTGTGTCAGTATAACTTCATTTTTCACTCTAATAACAGAGTTTTCGACCTCTTTATTGGCAAGTTCCTCATACCTTTTCCACAGCTTTTCAATTTCAATTTTGTGTGCCTCATTCAGCTGTGTCTTGATCAACTTAATTTCTTCATCTTTCCTCTTCAACTCCTTGGCAACAATATCTTCCCTTATTTTATCCAGTTCCTGTTCGTAATCTTTCCTCACTTCCTCTTTTATTTGATAAACCTTCAATTCCAAATCTTTGCTGGCATTTGTCGAAGGATATCTGTCACCTAGATCTTGTATTTTTTCTGAATAATATTGCTCCAACGTTATTCCCGACTGTTTCGCTCTTGGTTCGTCACCGTTTGTCAAATTCTTCTGGCACATTTTACACACTGATTCACTGAGCCGTAATTCGCAACTGGACTTCACTGACTCTAACTCTGTTTTATATTTTTCCTGCATATTTTGTAATAGATCTTTCAATTCCATGGCTCGTTTCTCGCATCCTTTATGTAAACTCTCCTCACTCTCCCTATGCAAAAAAGATGAATATATAATAATTTTTAGATAAAACCAAATAAAAAAAATCATAATTACGATACAATACGAACATCTTTATTTATTTTCAATCATGTACAGTAGTAAAATAAATAGTATCAATTATACAGGAGAACTCTAATACTTAATTTTACACAAATTTTATTTTTAAAATATACATTTAAATCTAAATTGAATCATTAAGTTAACTCCTCTAATGAATAGGGTGATGTTTAATTAAATATTATTAAATTTGGTTTGAAATAGTTTTTGATTTAATTAATTTCTTATTGAGCAAGGTAATTTTTTAAAGAATATTAAGCCACTATACGAGGGTTTTTCCTTGTAAAATTTCAATCTATGAAATGAGGTCACCAATTAATTATTAGTAATGATTTGTCCAGTAAATATGTATCTTTTGATTACTTAACAGAGAAAAGGTTACGTGCCAATTTACTTGTCTCCTGTAGCATCAACAAGCATTCAACATTCATTAAAAAAAAGCAAAAATTAAACAACACCATTCAATATCACACAAATAAAATCACACTGTATATTTATAGCCTTGTGATCGCATAAATAGGAGACCTACAGTCGGCACTGTTTTATCATTGTCTGTTTTGATGTGTAAATGTTTGTGTCAAGTTATATATTTCTAATGACGAGTACATAACGGATAGAACATTTCAGCATGAACACTTGATGCCATTTAGGTAAAACATATTGTGGACAAACATGTGATAAGACGTAAGTTAATTTGCTCTAAATACACCATTCGGGTCTAAAATGATGGACTTTTTAATTACTTTTAATGAACTTTATACTTCACCTCCAGATAATCTGAACAGGGTTCGGTCCCAATTAGTTGGGATTAGCGAAACTCTGGTGTGCTGACACCCTAAACAACAGGTACTCTGAGTTTCAGACCCATATATTACAAACTCCGTGTTTTCTAGAAACTTAAAATGAAAAGTGAGGACTGCATTCACCCCTCAACCATGTGCGGGTTAAAGAATATTTGGTTCTAGGACACATTTTTAAACATGAAAAAATGGCTAATTTTGACGGTATTATTTATCACTACATATGAACACAATTAAACCATAGGAAACAAGAAATAGTGATTACATGGGGTTGGGAGGTTCCTCCTCGTAGAGATCGACAATGTTGCCAACATCTGAAGAACAGCTCGACATAGAAACCTTGCTGTTGTGCTGTGACTGGCTGTAGATCTCCTCCGAATAGCTGTAACACATAGAGACCATTATAACAATATTTTTAACAGATAAACAAAACAAGAATCATCTTTGGAGCAAATCCATAACACTGCAATCTGGGCAATAAATCTCCTGACTTTCATCAATAATGATCTTAATAGATAAATCAGCCACTTCAAAATATATGTAAATAATGTATGTAAGATTACGTGCCCACAACTGCTAATCGTTTATTATAGTATAGTAACAGTAGTAGTATAGTAGCGTATAGTAACGTTTTTATTATTTTTCACGTATGGATGATTATAATTAAATTCCATTTAAAAATATCAATAAACAACCTAACTTAACCCTTCCCAGACAAGTGACGGACATATTCGCTTTTCCTTCAGACAGACCGGCATGTGTTTGAGCACCAACCAGATGTTAAAATATTAGATACTTTTGTACTATACTGACCACACATGTACATAGGTGATATATTCCGTTAATCTACAATCTGCGGAGTTAAGCTAGGTTAGTTATTGATATTATTATACAATGAATATATGTATATTACCAATAACGAAAATGTGCAGAGCGCTTATAAAGGAAAATACAATGCAACATATGAGAGTGGTCGGTTTAATACGAAAGTACCAAAAACTATTTTGACAGTCTGAAGTATTCCATTGTGTTTATTTGATGTATACTAGTATAACAAAACAAATAATGAAAATTATTTTTTTCCTTGAATTTTTTCTATCCTATTTCATGAATTCACCTGTCCAAGAAAGGGTTATCTCCGCAGAGCGCTGTTTGTTGGCGAAGAAACACACCTAAACTATTTTGCAGTTGTGGATTTTTTGTAATGGATTTTGACCCAAAATATGTGGTCAGGCTACATCAGGATTTTTAGTACCATATCAAAAACATAACCTTTACTAAAACTTCTGTTTACACACCTTATTCAATAAACTACTTATCAACTCAGTCAAATTTATAAATATGAATCAATAAATGACAAGAACACCCAAATCATTTGGATTTCCAGTCTAAATTGGAACAAATTTGAGAGATTTAAAATCACATAAACAATTTAATGTTTGTAAACATATTAATTTGAAGTATCACCAAAGTTTTTTATTAATTAGGTTATCTGAAGATAAGCAGCTGATAAAATAAGTTGCATGGTGGCAGTGAGAAAATAATTATTTAATTTGAAACATAAAAATTTATATTCATACTGTTTGCATGATCAACACTTTCTATGTATATAAAAAAAATCAACAAACATATTTAATCAAAATAAAGAAAATTATAATCAGAAAAGACATCTTCTTTAGTTTTATTTTGTGTATTCATTATGCCCATGGATTGGTTATTGAAAATAACCAAAAAGACTAATGTACACTTGATAATTGGAAAATTTTGTTCCCGAAACTAATCGTGTTGAAAAGACTATTAGATTGAAGACGACAGGTATTTAAACCTTATAATCTAGTAAAAAAGAAATATTACATTGTGCCCAATATATACTTACTGCTTTTCTAAATCAGCACACTTCTTTTCAAAATATGTACGTAACTCTTCCACTTCTTTTTTATGTTTTTGTTCAAGATCTCTGCATATTCCTTCAACATCTTCAGATACCACAACAGAATTATTATCTTGCAATTTAGCCAGTAAACCTTTGGCCAAACTCAACTCAGTTTCGTGATCTTTTACTAACAGCTCAAGAGCAGATCTGAAAACCCAAACAATAGTTACTTCAAAAAAGTAAAGCTTGATATTGAAAATCCAAATACTAGAGCAGATTTTTAAAACTACTTTATTTAAATCTGTTTTAGTCTTATATTCTCCTTAAGGATCACATAGTAAACAGGAAAAGTTCAAATACACATACTTGTGTTTTTTCTCAAGTTCATTTTTCTCTGATTCCAAAATCTCAATATGTTCCTGAAGCTCCAAAATTGTGCAACTTTTTTCCAAGTCAGTCTTCTGTACTTTAATAGTTTTCAAAACAGCATTGTGTGCGTTGATCAGCCTTTTTTTAAGAAAGAATAATGATCTGATACAATGTTCGATCAGCAGCCTAATAAATTCTGAAACAAAAGTAATATAGTAAGTAAAAAACAGCAGCTGTGATTGTAATTCTTCAAACTCATTTAGATCCATCGAGAACAGCTGATTTTTTATTTATTTAAAAAACCCTGCCTCCCCACCTTAATCCATCCAATCGTAAAAAAAAACAGAAGTCCATGCAATCCCAATTAATCCTACAAATGACGTCAACTTCCACCCAAGCCGGTCATTGTTTATTTTAGGTGGGCCCTCCCACCGCTGTACAACAAATTTGCAAGTCAAACTGGTCATGATTCAAACCTGAATGGCTTAAATAAATAGATAAAATCTTTATTAAGAGCGGTTATCATCATACATTACAATGGTTTTCAAAACAACTTGTGTCAATTCACACAAAACAGTTAAAAAACAACATAATAACTTTTAAGTACCTAATAGAATAAAACATAACAAGTAAAATTCTACTCCATTGGTCTTATATTAACATATAAATCACCGCTCAGTAACCTTTCATATATATTTCTTGAATATGACCTTTTTTTGAATACTTTTTAATATGACTGATAATGGACCACAATGAATTTTTTATTTTGGCACGAAATAGGAAAAGCTTCTCCCGTTCGATTCACAGCACACACGAGATACCTCCATCATGTCGTCCTGACTGGTACTCCAAGATCGAAGGTCGGAACGGGGCTTGAGCCTCTCTCTCAGATATAGAGGTTTCCCCTCAGTCAGAACATTATGAACGAGGCACAATTCATTGATTTAGAGTGGCCCAAGAGATTTCCTCTCAAAAGAAATGTGTTAGAATTTTCTCAGTCCACAAACATACCTGATACACATGTTCTGCACCCTCTGCATTTGTTTCATGTACCCGAGTGATATGGCATTTCCATACACCGGGAAACAATACTCAAACACAGCGAGTAATAACTTCCAACACCTTACTCGTCATCGAACGCTGCAACCACTGGTCCACAATGCACCGACTGATCAAGCATTTTAGTGAAATACAAAGCCTACTCAAGTAGCAATAGGGTTAAGTTTGGTATATAATAAATAAATAAAATATATAAAAACCCAACATGTTAATCTAATCAAGGTTGTTATTTTGATAAAACCTCATAATTGTTAATGTTATGTCTGGAATTTTTATTCAAATGTTTTTACTACTTTTCTCCCTAAAAAATTCTTGAATTTCCATAAATGAAGCTAAATTTTATCGATCTCAAAAAAATTTATCTCGTAAAACAATTTCAATTGTTTTCTAAATATTTTTTTATTGTTTTTCTGAAAATATTATGTCTTTCTTTCCAATATTATTCTGATTCAATATGATAACTAAGAGAACATAATTAATTATAGATACCTTGGGATGAAATATTTTCATTGAACGGTTCTCGGTAGGATGAACTGCTATCCAGAGTCTCCTCTTTTTGTTGATTTACCCGATTATAATTTTTTCTATTTGTACTAACATCTAAGTCATTGAGCAAAGTCACATCTAGAGTTTCACATTCTTCAAGCCAAGGCAAAAGCATTTTCTGAAATATATAAAATTGCTGATGAATGACTACACAATCTGACATAAATTCTATGTTTATACGTAATATCATTTTCTGGAAGTGTATAGAAAATATTACTAATTATAATAAATTATAATTAAATTAAAAAACAAACAAACAACAAATAACACAAAAAAAACACGAATGAGATGATTCGTGTTTGTTTACCTTTTGGATTATGTTTTTGCTCAAGTTTTGTTAATGAAGTGACAAATCAATAAATAAGTATCCTTGTGCCTGATAATGGACTAATGTAGACCGAAAATATAGTTGCAACTACTTCAACTATTTAGTATTGCTACAGATAGAGGTATTTAAACCATTTAATGAAATTTTACCTTGACATGAGCTGCATACTCGGTGAATAAGGTTCGAAGAAGCTGTCTGAGAGCTACAACCCAGCGACCTTGTAACATGAGTCTCTTGCGATGTGATTCTGGAGTTTGTAAACCATCCTAACGCACAAAAACAATTATATTCAAAAGCAATGTGTTTTCTCAATACATGTAAAAGTTTATTGGAGTGAGGGTTTGTTAGAAATACATGGTGGCTTTGTATCTTTAGACTGAAAAACAAGTCTAATCAAAGGACCGATCAAAAACTTTTACTTACCCTCCCCTCCACATGGGAAGAAGCATGAGGGTAGCTGTATTTCAACTGGACATGGTCAGTATAGGAAACACTACCTTTACCTTAGATTTCTGAAATGGCGACCTACTCTGGTAGATATTTTAAACCAAAACCAACTATGAATGAGAAATTAATGAGAGATGATTGTGGTGCAATCTTGTAGTCTTGTTACGGACAAAGGCTGACATGTTCCTTATACAGACTGTTAATTGATAGCCAAGCAGCTGATGGCATGTTTGCCTCTGAATTACAAACTGATCTAATTATGAGGATAGAATTTACTATTGGTGATTGTGGATTTATGTTATTTAGATTTTTATTGCAGACATTTTCCACAATACAATTTACCACAATTTTTTTAGTTACGTTTTAGGTTCTCGCTCGCCTAAGGACGGGATCAGATTCCAGATCCTGAAACATCGTGAAACTTTTTTTCACTTAACATCTTGATGGAAAATGTCAGCGATAAAAATCTAAATAACATAAGAGGATGGTCTTTGCAGATGCACATAATATTCAATAGAGCAGACGTTAATCCACCAAAGAGAATATTGAACAGCCATTGCATATAACTGAAAACGATAGTCCATAATAGTATGTGACAAGGGGAGTTGGTGTAGACTGAAGATGTTTCGATGCATGTACTAAATATGAGCATGCACCGTACAGTAGAACCCCTCTAATCCAACCTTCGATGGCCCGTCACTCCAGTTAGTCCGACAATGCTCATGCTTGCGAGCATATGCTGACTTGTCACTGACGGGAGCCGTTGTTTTTAGTTTGGTATAGCTTGCTTACTTCCGCTCTTCCGCATTAGTACTTTTTCTCGTTCGCTATCTATGGCTTAATAACGTACAATAGCAGGTATGTTATTGAATATCCGGAACAAGTATCTAGCAAAGTCCGATAAATATCCAAACTTTCAGATAAACAGTATAAAATGAACATTAAAATTGAAATATAAAATCAAAACTTTTTGTTTGAGTGACACAGAATACCTAAGATCAAACGAGTGTTGAAGAAGATGACGAAATCAAGCAAATCATAACCTATTAGAATGCAAGAATGATTATTCGATTTGTCAACTATGTATTCCAGTAACCGAAAAAGTCCAATAAGATATTGCATTTTAAAATACAAAGCATATCGTGATTGATAGATACGCTGAGTATGAGAATGCGGTTTGTTATTTTCCCGCATAAAATGTGATTTCAGCAACAACATCTCTTGAAATGTTTATCTGTTATTAATTAACAAATCTCAATAATCATGATTATTCATTTTGCAACAGTATTTGCAGGAAAATAATACAGTACACTTTTCTATTTTGATTGTCTACCCTTGGTTAAGTTATATTTTAATTATTTATTTATCGCATTCACAAATTCGCCACATACACATAATTGAATCAATAAGGTGACATTGCCAAATTTACAACATTTGGCCTATTTCAATGTTCCAGTGTTTGTGCATAACCAATGAATTTTGCAGTACATCATTTGTTTCTTCCTTTGCCTTTTAGAACTAATACATATTCTAGTGTATGTACACGTTTTACAGTTAATATGTTGATCAACTCTGTTAAAAAAATCTTTTTTTTTTCCTAAACATTAGATTTTTCAGACTTTTTTCGTTACGACCATGGTCTCGGTCCCAAAGGCGACGTATTAGAGGAGTTATTGATAAAATGCTTTTTGTAATGTAATGTAAATCAAAATCAAAATGGCCAAAGTGGCTGTAGTGTTCAACCACCTTGGACATTTGTTCAGCTCTGTGCGGCCACTGGGATTCACAATACTCAGTATAGGTTTGAATATTATATAGGGAAATTATATAGGGAATATTATATATATTATATATTGAATATTATATAGGGACCCCAATCGGGTATAGCCTCGGGGCAACCCAGTTATTCATCATCAATGTTAAGGTCTAAATAATCGCTAGTAGTTTATTTTGTTGTATAAGTATAGTTGGTTTATGTATTTGTTTATCCGTTGAGTGGTTTATTGATATGTGAATTTCATAAGATTACTACTGTAATGTATTGTATTATATACTTTTTTGATGAATAAAGAATTATTATTATTATTATTATATTTTGAGTAGTCAGGTATATTGTATTTCATCCTTACGAGGAAATACCATTCCTGTCTTTGTAGATTTTCAGCAATAAATAACGTTAAAAGATAAGTGTCCGGGACATACATTGGCAGTGATTGCTAACCACTGCTTATAAACTCATTAAATAATAAATAATTAATTTAAATAATCTCAAAAATAAACCCACAATATTTTGAAAGGATGACTTCATAACTATCGGGCCAGCAATAATTTTCAAGATTTAGTACTTGCACTTGTAATCTTGATCTAGTACAAGATTTAGTAGATTGAGTAACATTTTAAATACTAACAGTGCTCAGTTAAAGACCAACTTATTGAGTAATATATACAACTGTAATTTATGTTATTACCGAAAAACGTTTCAGTTTGTAAAAAACACAATTTTTTAACACTCTCTTGAGTGGAATCAATTTTTTGATAACATAAAAGAACAGGTAAACTCATAGTTTTAAATATTAAACTAGAGCAGTATTTGATTTAAAAACAATTTAGAAGCTTTTCAAGCAGTTCAGTAAAACTTTATGTCATAGAATGTGTTTGAAAATGTAATGGAAGGAGAGTGGAATCATTAGATACAAAAAAATAAATAACAGTGACCTGTTAAGTTAAGTTGGGCAAGGAAACATCACAGCTCAATTAGTACATCAGTCGCAGAGGCAGTTAGCTCTCCGAGTGGCGGAGCTTTTGAACTAAATTTGATTTTTTACCTTGACCTTGCAACTCTTCTTAAAATAATACAGTGGAACCCCTCAAATCCGAACCCCGGAAATCCGAAATCCTAGCAAATCTGAACACGTTCTCGGAAAAAAAAATAGATGAAAATTTTTTTTCAAGGTTTAACACAAAAAAAATACAATACAAGATTGAAAATGAACATAAGTTTTTTACTTAAAAGTCTGTATCTTTAACTGTCGAAGTGAAGAAAATCTTCACACGGACGCAATTCCAAGCCAGCGTCGTATGAACATCACGCCGTTCAGCTGTTAGCGATACACACTAATCAGCAGGTAAAAGCTGACTAGATAGTGGACAGGGGCAATACGTATCCCAATAAGGGTAGAGGTAGGAGGAGTGATTTATTTTTAGCACACGTTCGCCTAGCAATATGTCACGGGACTTACATCCACCCGTCAAGGTTACTTTCGAACACTAATTCACCCAGCCTGTTTAACTCCAATCTCTACGTCTCCCTCGCTTGTAACCGTGAATACAGTAACGAATACATTGATGAAATAAGTGTGTAATATTATTTCCCGGGAAATCCAAACACCCCTAAATCTGAACAGGCTTCAGCCCCAATTAGTTCAGATCTGAGGGGTTCCACTGTATGTATAAACAAAAAACACAAAACATATCCCCTTAACCATACAGTTATAAAATAAGAAAACAGATGTCCACTGCAATCCCAATTAAGCCTACATCTCTTATGTGTACAACTTCCACCCAAGTCAGTCACAGTTTATTTAAGGTGGGCCCTCCCTCCACTTTACCACACATTTGCAAGCCAAATTGAGATTGCTCATGGTAGTGATTCGAACCCCCGTCCTTCCAGTTGGCTTCAACCGTTGCACAATTGTCTGAGAAAGTGATTATTTGGCTATAAAAAGCATACTCTAGAGGCACAACAATGAACTCCATGATGTGTTCATGCACTGGCGCGCAGATGGCAGCACCGTGACAGTAATTGTTGACAACGCATCGCCGAATATAATCGCGAAAAATAGACGCTAATAATCACTTTTCACTGCCATCGACACGGGCCTGTCGATTGCCACTTGGAGGGTTAAACTGATGTTTAAAAACTTGGTCGGTTGAAATTAAATGTAAATTTTCTGAGCACAGACAGTTAAATCAATCTACACTTAAAAAATTTTTAGTGAGTGTCTACCGTATTTTTTTAAACTGAGATAAATACTAGATAAGGTAGTTTGATTTTAGTAAAGGATAAATATAATTTTAAAGTATGATTAATTGATTCTATTTATCAACAATCAAAAACATAATGCTGAATTCACTGGTTTTATTTGTAACTTGGATATAACTTTAAAAAGTTTAAGTCTGAAAATAGAGATAAACTTTTTTATTGCAAGTAGAAGTATAATATAAATTCTTACCACAAAAAATTTGAAAATGACACTGTTTGAAGATTTTGGAAACATGAAGGAAAACTCAAATGGCAGTAAACTGATTTGGAGGTACTAAATTTCGGATTGGAAAAATAACTTAAAATTATGAGCATATTTGTTTTTCTCCTCAGGTCACAATCTGCTTCTGTTCAAAATCTTGTGAATTCAGCATCAGTAAAAAAAATTAAACAAATGAAAGGGTAGTTAATGTATTGGACGAATAGGAATAAATTACAATAAAGGACAAGACAAAGTAAACATGAAGGCTTGGGAGAAGGAAGTGAAGGATTTGGACGGTTATAAAAGTTATTAGGGATCCACCTTCTGTTTCATTTCCTTATTTTGGTCTCCCTGCGCCATTTGCTCAAAGAAGACACGAACCTCATCAGAAAACTCTTCATCTTCCTCAGTAATCGTTGGCATGTAGAGGTTATCAGGTTCGTCAAACATCTGAAAATTTTTATAATCTTAGTAACTCTCTTTTTTAAACTACCAGATCAAGACTAAAAGCAACGCCTTTATTTATTAGTATCTAAGCTGTATTTATTAGTAAAATACAGCCAAAATATTGACAGTGGTTTCAAGGTCCTAAGCAAAAAATTAGAACAATTTTGCAGTGAATTTACTGTTTGAAACAATTTCAGTGTACATGTATAATGCAACTACAGTTTCAATAGTTCCAAGAAACTCACACAAACAAAAAAATACAATAATCTGATAAACCTGAGACAACATTATATTAATATTTGTATTAATGCTGCAATGTAATTGGACTTATGTCTGTATTGTTGCATTTGAAAATAAATAAATAAAATAAATAAAACATTGACTTTGACCCAATAGAATTAAGGAAGGTATCACAGGTGTGAGGTATGCCCCATTGCATCCTACGTTGGAGCAATAACAGTTAAATCCTTCTTACAACGTATCAGACTCAATAAAATTGATAAGAGGGGAAATATAAGAGCATAGAGATAGAATGGTACATTTCCACCATAATTGTAATTATGAGTATACTATGGAGTCCAGGTATTACCGATATTACAAAATTACTTGAGATATCACAACACTAGAGGATCATAGAAGTTTATATGGCCAATTGATGGGAATCATATATTTTAGCATTGAAGTCAAGCACTATTTGAATAATAGAATAGGCGCAAATAGAGATCAATTTTATTGGAGTGTAAAATGCTTTTGAAACCCCACACCTTTAACCTACAATAAGATATGAAATATTTCATTATAAATGAACTTCAGATTCGTTTAATTTGCCATATAACTGTCACCGGAGATATAAGAATAAAACCGGGCTTTACATGAATTTAATCAATTTAGAATTTAATTGGTCTTAAAATGATGTCTGATTTCTTACTGTAGGGTATCTAATGAGTTAATGGCATTGGTGACTGCTAAAAGATATTGTGTTTAATATTAATACTGATCTGTAAGACATATACACTGACAAACCTCATCAAGCTGTTGCAGTTCAAGATCTATTCGGCTGGCCACTGACAAATTGCTTGAGCTATCTCTCACGTTAGTTTTGGAAGACAGTGCGATCGATTCAGTCAGCAAATGCATGGTTTGCAGCCTCCTTAAATGAAAGTCATTTAAATCATCGTCATTAGAACGAATTACTTTACTTATTTCTGAATCTTTATCCACAGGAAATGTGTCCACTTCAGCAGTACTTGTGCTACTTTTTATTGAACTTGGTACATTATGTAGTTGCCATGAATTCTTTCCTTGAGCTGACAGCAGTTTTGACTGAAGCATTTTATTTTCAGTTGACAGTTCATTTCTTTCCCTCCAAACATCTTCTAACTCCTTTTGTTTAGTTTTCACTTCGGACATCATAAAGTCATGTTCTGCTATAAATTTATCACACTGCGCTTTCAACTGCATCATTTTCTCTTGGTTATCTTTCAAAGCATTTTGAACAGCGGAGAGTTGGGATCTTAAACGTACAACCTCATCTGATTTGGCCTTTAAATCTTGTAATACAGCTTCCAAGTTAATATTTGGTCCATTGTTTGAGATCTCTTGGTGAAGGTCGACTAAATTTTTATTTAACGTTTTTTCTAGATTAATATTTCTAGCAGTCAAGTCCTCTAATTCTTTTCGAACATTCCTTTCGGATTCTTCTACTTGGGATAAACGCTGCTTAAGTTCATTATTTTCTTTTTTTAACATGAACTCTGAGAATTTTAATGTTTCTAGCTCAGTTATTTTAGAATCTAAATCTTTGCATTTTTCATCAAAAATTAATGACTCTTTAGACGCTATATAAAAACAATATTCCATTTCCCTCATATGAGCAGATAACAGTTCTAGTTTTTCAGTTAGTTTTATATTTTCTGCCTCTAAAAGTTCACATTTTCTGACTAGATCATTGCCTGGATCATCTTTCATGCATGAAGGATCTGAGGAACCAGAGCCTTCTTTACGTCTTGGAGTAGAAGTATGGATACCCGAGTTTCTTTTTTGTTCTGACATATTTCTGAGATTGACTGAATGGGACATGTTCAAAATATCATTAATAGTATTCTCCAACTCTTTGACCATATTGGGGTAGTCATTGTTTTCCAAGGGAGATTCCAATGCTGGAGTATCATTAGTGTTACAATTCTCTTCTATTTTGTTGCCTGACAGTTCATTAATGAAATCTCTTACTTGCCTTAGGTCACACAAAGCCTTAACTAAGAATTCTGAATTGCATTTTTCATTCATTTCTGCCTTGGACAAATTCTTCTTTAATGTATTAACCTGTTCCATCAATATGTAAAGGGAATCCAATTCTTTTTGTGCTTCTTCTGTTGTAATGCTGTCATTGGATTGATTTGTTTGGAATTTATTTAGATGGTTTACTTTTGCTTCTAAATTAATGATATGATTATCTTTCTCATTGATAATAGAAGTTAAGCGAGACTTTTCAGTTTCAGAAAATGCTTTTGTTCGCTCTAATTCACTCATTAAATTCTGAATCTGTTCCTCAAATGAACGAACAACGTTTTGATATTTTTCATTAAAAGAACTAGACTGACCCTTTAAATTTTCATTGAATACATAAACTTTGTTTTCATAATCAAGCAGCTTAGCTCTACTAATTTTTAATTCATTCATTAGTTTATACTCGTTATTTTTGAACTCATTTATTTGGGCCAAAAATTGTGATTTATGTTTGTCATATTCACCTTGACTCCAATTAAATTTTTCTTCCATTGAATGTACGTATTGCTGTAGTTTTGTAAGTTCATTTTTGTAAGTTTCTATTTCAACTTCTTTAGCAGCTTCACTGACAGCAATATCTTTTAATCTTTTTCCAAGCTTTTGTATTTCTTCTTCGTACTTGTTTTGTTCCACTTTCATTTCAGACTCATACTGATCGAGTTCTTTAAAACACTCACTCTGAACCTTTCGCACCTCTTCTGCAACTTTGTTTTCAAAGTTTTCAACTTGCTGTCTATAGTGGTCAGCTTCTTGTTTATACTTCTCCAACTCATGAGTCAACCTCTCTTCAGTCGTTTTGCTCTTTTCCAATACAGTTTGCAGTTCATCTTTGAATTTGTTCTTTTCTTTTTCATACAACTCTCGCATAGTTTTTATTTGCTCTTCAAGATCAGAGTAGTCTCCAACTGTCTTCAAATGACTCTCAGACTTACGAATATGTTCAAGCATTATTCCATCATATAAGCTTTCCACTTTCTTCACATCTTCTGCATATTTATTTTCTAGTTTTTCTTTCAAAGCTGTGATTTCAGCGCCAAACTGTTCTTCCATGTGGCTCTTAACCGATTCCACTTGTTTTTTACTCTTGATAAGATCCTTCTCCTTTTTGGTAAGGTCAAGGTTCAAATTTTCCACCTGTCTCATCAACATCTTGATATCTTCAGAAACTTCACCCTTGTACTTCTCCAGTTTTTTCTCTTTTGCATCAAGTTCTTCTTTTTTCGACATTAGCTCTTTGTTGTTATTTTCTAAAGTTGATCTCAATGAGTGAACAAGAACAGAGTATTCTTGTATTTGATTGGACATCAAATCAACCTGAAATACAAGTATAATTACATAGTTAATTGACAACAAAATTAAATTAAATCAACTAGAATGAATAATAATACCAGTTTTGGCAAGCCTGCTGATTTGTCTATATGAAAAATCACCAAAGTTTTGGTTCAATATCTCTTGGAATGACCCATAGGTAACCTAAGATGGATATAGTCAATTCTAAGATAAAGGCGTTCTACCTGTCAGCTGTTGACTGTTGAGTTACATGGAAGAGTTATACAGTTGAGTTATCAGGTGTTGTTGAGTTATCAGTGTTGAGTTAGTGAGGTTATACAGTATGTATTTTGCATCAATAGTTCTTTTTTGACCACTTTAGATACACAAAATATGTATTTTGTAACGGTAATATTAATTTTTAGTCCTGAGGACACTTTTATGTGACATCAGCTTTTAAGTGGTGGTACGCCTTTCTTTGATGAACTGATACATAATTACTCCTTAAAGAGTCAAGGAATTATTTTTGTTTTGCATATGCTAGGGCCTAGAGACTCGCCTTGGCCTTGTACTCGACTCCCTCACTGTAAGCATCCGACAGCTTCATCTCCATCTGCTTGGTCAACGTGTTCACATGTTGCTGCAGGCTTTGTATTTCCTCGGCCAGTGCTTTCTCCCTCATAATAGAGGCCTGGAGCTCCTGAAAAATATTTGTCATTTTAGACCACTGATAATGACTATACTCCTCCAATAAAAATATTTTTACTTTATTCATTAACCCTAGAACTGGAGTGGCTGGCTACTGGTTTCAATCCAGCAACCTTTGACTTACTGGGTATGCACATTACCCAGCCCTGAGCTACCTAGCATATTTTTATTTGTCGTTGTCATCGTCAGCCATGCTGCAATCTGTGAACTGATCCTTATCCCATTGGGGTTGCTGGACGAGCTGGACTCAAGAAGCCGCACACAAACTGAATGTCAGACCACTATTATGTCACAATATGGTTAAATACACAGTATTTCTCCACATAGTTCAAACTTTTCCCGATAGATAGAGTTGCTATGTCCTTTAGAAAACATGCATGAATATTGTTTTCCTCGGTTGACCAACCTGTTGAGTTGTTATTTTTAGCATTGTTTAGATTTATCAGCTGATAGTTACACCATAATAATTGAAGATCATCGACAGTACTACAGGTATTTTAACCTTTAATTTTGATAGTTACAACAGAAAAATGCCGTTTCGTGAGGATCGAGCGTTTTTATTTTATTTTTCTAAAATATATGGTTCAAATATATGGTTTTTATCTTCGTAAAAAATACTTTTAAGTTTAGGAAAATGTATAATTCAGGTAGTTTCAAAGAATACTTCAATAAAAATATAGTCCGTTTTGAAATTTTTTTAAAATTAAATAACGGTATTTTTTACATTTAATAATTTTTTTCTATAAAAATAGAATTATATTATGCCCTACATATACATACATAATTACAATACATTACCAATAAATTAAAAAAATTATTCCATAAGCTTACACAAGATTGATTTGAACCATCAAAATTTAACTGTTATTGTGTTCAAATTTACTTTTAACTTCATGATTTCAAAGACTGAAAATTCATAATAGTTTAGAAAATCACTGACTTGCTAAAGCTAATATGAAATTTAAGTTTTCAACTTTGACTGATGCATCTGACTCACCTCTGATCGCTTTTGCAGACTGTCAGACAGCTGTTTTATAAAAGTGTCCCTTGCATCCACCATATTCTGCAGGTCTTTTATCTACAACAAAATAATAATAATACACCCAAACAAACAATATAATAAATTTAAAGCTAAATTTATGCAATAAGACTCACTCATCTAGTTTTCATGTCTTTCAATTTAATATGTATTAAAATGAGCATTTGAATCAGACTTCATTGTTTATAAATGTTTAAAAATTAACAATTAAATACACAAAGAACATTGGAGTTTCATTATGCAGTAATTGTAAAATAACTATGGCACAATTTATTTTTTACAGTCAACCTTGTGAAAGTACAAAATGTTATAGGGTAATAACTTACAGGTGTCTAGCAAGTCATCATTAGGAAATTTCCTGATTTTTTCCTGACTTTTTTATACTAGATGCAGAATTTTCCCTGACTAAAAACATGTGTAACTATCGGCTTAATTTTAATTACAATATGGAGAAAGCATTAAAAGATAAACATAAAATCAGTATCTATTCAATGAACACCCAAAATCAAATTGTTAAATTAAAATTTACAAATAAATAGAATCATTAATTGTCATATTAACGGCGACAATCACTAAATTCATTCACTTCCAAATCGGCTCGCTGATGAGTAGAAAAAAGAAAGAATGGTGGGCGCCATCTACATAACTAAACTCACAAAGTTGTTTTCAATGCTGCCAGTTTTGCCAAATTTGTGAGTTCTGAATCCTTAACAAAATATGGATTTCCTTGGGCAGTTTCCCTAACCAATGTAGAAATTTCCTGACTTTTTAATACAGTTTTAAATTCCCTGACTTTTCCCTGTTGCTAGACACCCTGACTTATCTTGTTGTTGCACTGTCAAATCTTATGTTCGTCTCAAAATTCGGAGGTTGAGTGGTTTGAATTCCACGTTAAACTATTAGTCTCATAGATATCATTGACTGTTGAGCTAACATAAGCTTTTCCACCTTGCAGTCATGTGATCATCCTACCCACATTTCCAGGCTGGGGATCAGTTTTTACTTTGCCTAAAATATATAATAAATTACCGATATCCCTTAAAAATATTGAATTATTTGCTAAATTCAAAATTGGATTGAAAGAGTGGTTACTGGAGAAGGCTTTTTATTCAGATGAAGAATTTTTAGAATCTCAAATGTCATGATTTTAAAACAGCATTCTTTTCATTTCTTTATATTTAGTAAAACTTTATTTAGTTGTAGATTTAAGATTATTGACTAATCACCAGTCATTGTATGATGTGATGTGATGGTTTGAATAAATAAATAAATAACAGCCCTATCTGTGGAACATGTCAGCGTTAGTAAAAAAACTACAAGATTACGCCACAATCATCTCACACTCATTCTCAATTATAATCAGCTTAAAATAGCTACATTGATAGGTCACCATTTTGGAAAGGGAATAAAAATAATGTTATCGAAAATGATCTTACCATAGGCAAATCCTGTGAAACGCCAACACCATCGCCATTTCCTTTACGTAAAACGTCATTTTCAATTTCAAGGGCAACAATTTTCTCGCTTTTCTCTGAAAATGAATTGGTTTTACAATGAAATTACAGTACTAAGTTCTTCAAAAGTTTATTGAAGTGTTCCACGGTTGACTAAGCTTTTCCAACTTGCAGTCATGTGATCATCCTACCCGCATTTCTAGGCTGGGGATCAGTTTTTACTTTGCTTACTCCATAGTCTGAATGACTATTTAAAGGATTGAACTGGTTAAACAATCATTTGAGTGCTAGTAACACTAAGGATCAGTATGATCATTATTAGTTTTATATGTTTGTTTAATTTTTTGTTTTAAGTTACCGGTACTGCTTAAATTTCTGCAATAACATCTCAAAAACGATAGGCCTAATTCTTATAAGAATCTTAAAAGTAAACAGAAACAGCATGTAAAAGGATCTTCAAAATCTTACAGGTGTAAGTTTTTTTTTTTACTTATGGCAACAATGAAATAATATCTTTTACTAGTATTAAATCAGCTTTTAAAAATCACAGGAAACTCAAAGAAATCCTACTCTGCATTTTCCAGTAAGAACACCCTTTGCAAAATATCAAGACTTGAGATGGAAATATCACAAACTATAATTAGTTTATAGATGCAATAGGGACAGTCCTTAAATTTAACCATAAAATTAAAAATTAATTGTCATGGGTTCAACTGAACTATTTCATACAACTATTTAATGACGATTAATTATTTATAATTGAAATTATATTTAAAATAAAAGTGGATTTCATTGATAGGAAATGAATCATATTATGAGATAACTATTTTGTTATAGGTTGAATATTATAACTGAAATATCAATAAAATTCTGCCTCTACCCAAGCTCGACATAATACATACTACCCCAAAAAACCAACTAACTGATTATGAAATTGACAATAGTAAACTTTCTATAAAATTTTAAAATTTGTACTTATTTATCTTTAAAAACATTAGGTTAACACCAAATACTCAGTAAATGTATGTCCCTGTAAGTTACATGACGGAAACAGTCCACACACCTTTGGGGCCTTGATGTTTTATTTAAAGGTTTTGGAATTATATATATACATGGAACTTTAAAAGACTAAAGCCTAAAAATTAACAAAATAGGCTATAATAATGCTTGAGTTACCTGAGAGTTCATCCTGAAGATTTTTTATCTTCTTACTCAGAGAGTCAAATTGGTCTGTCTTTCTCTTTAATGTTGGTGAATCCAATTTAAGTACGTTTCTTTCTGATTCCTGAAATATTATTGATATGGTGTGAGATATATTTATAAAAATTATTAACTTACAACATGTGTTCAACTCATTAATTAGTAAAAACATCCCTCTGATTACTAGCCATAGCCTACTTGTTAGTCTTCATACGATACTTGTAATGTCAATGAATATGAGACAATAGGGACTTCATATTCCTAAGACACCGACTGGTGAGCATTTTTTGAGTAAAGGGTGAAGGGTACTTACCCTATACCCTCCTTTCCAAGTGGAAAGAAGGGGGGTTTGATGACAACTAATGTACCCATTTACATAAGCACTGTATAGTTACATCCCCACTATGCCGAATGGCACAGATCGACACTGACAACCGGCAAATGAGGACAAATGGCCGGCTTGTGCTGCTTTATGACGTTGCTGAATGCTGATTTTCAAACCAAAGGGTAGTCGATTCAGTTGGATGCCGAGCGACAATGCCAATCTGAGTCATTCAGAAGAGTGGGAATGCTACAACCCCTGCTAAATCTATCTCAGTAATCAAGGCTAAACACACCTGAGTGTTTTTTTCTGTAACCAACGAAGTTGTGTCATACGGCTTTTCTGAGTTGGAATAATCTGACTTTCCTGGACTTGTTGCTGGTCTTTTATTTTTCATGAAACTGTCCAACTGAAAGTGGGAAATAGGAGTCAATACAGTAAATATTAGTTTTGGGTTAAAATTATAAATAACCTGTAGCTTATCACAAATATTCTTTGCAAGCATGTATTTAAATATTAGCTTACTTAGTAGAAAAGACCTTAACAATATTTACCATGTTACATTATTTACATGACATAGGTAGCCTATTTTATGGAAATACTTAATGGTCAAATTAAAATCTTTGAACCTACTTGTTACAGGAAGAACCATGTAATGCAAGGTTGTAGCAGAGGTTTAAATTTCCAGGCTCAAGAAAATCTGTACCTATAGTTATGAGTAAAAATTTGTTTGTAAAAATCGGATTGGTTACGTAAGCACTTAAGAGCCTGATATTAAAATGACTATCCCGCATAACAACAATAACTGTCAATATTGTAAACATACAAAATACTGCATAAACCAAATACAAATAAGACTTGATATAAATACAGTTTGTGTGGTCATATAAAAAATATCTTGCTTCAACTAAACTATGGTAGGCCTATAGGCTGTATAGAACCTTTCATGCTTCTAAAATCAAAATGGGGCTAATGATAGTGCAAATGTTAAAATTACAAGAATCTTTATTTCCACATAGACATAACTTACAGTGTATGCATATGTATGTAAACATTCTAAATGTATGCACAATAAATTAATGTGAGGTATAAAAATTAACATTAGGCTGATTATTAATGAAATAGCAATATAAATATAAATAATACATTTAGAAAGGTACCATTTCTCTACCATCAGCAAAAAGACTTCTAACTTGCATATAAGGGAAAACTTACCACATTACTAGCTCTTTGAACTTTCAGCTTCTTTTCTTCCATGATTAAATTAGTAAAATTATTAGTATTTCGATTTGTTTTCTTTGTTTATAACAATATTTTAATCATTATATTTTCCCTAAATTATAATGTTTTACCCAAGTATTATTAATACCTCAGAAATAAATTACAATGTTTTACGTATATTAAGAATATTACAAAAATAGCCAAGCATCACTTAATAAATTTTTAAAAACAACAATTTAGTTATAATGTGCTTTTAAGTCATATTTGATAAATGTTTGAAAATTATAAACATCAACAACAATACTTGGGCCAGTCAGTGCAGTATTGTGTGCAGTTGACATTTTTCGTTTAAAAATAGCCAGTAAGATCACAAAATCTATTGGAGACAGAGCAAAGAGTAATACCACTTCAAAATTGTTTATATAGCATTTGCTATCAGTTTAGGCTAACTATAACAGCAAGGAACGGATTATTAAGTTTAATATCCATTAAATAAATGAGAGGAGACTTTGTAACCTGTTAAGTAATCGTTAAAATAATCGTTAGTAGTAAACTCACTACTAAAAATTGTTGTATTTACTAACCTGTGGGAAATTGGTTAGATCATGAAATTGTCTAAAGGGAATGTTTTCAGTTCATCTAAACAGCTGTTCTTATGTTTCAAATTTTGGTCTTTCAAATTACTAACCCCCCCCCAGAGCTAATACATCGCCATGTCAATTATAGAGATTACTATCCTTTCATCTATGTTATAACTTTAGTTAATCTATTGACCAAGTTTTAATCATAAACAAACGATAGTAGGAGACAGCACTTCACTGGTCTCTGGTATAAGTCTCATAGGAGGTATTTTCCATGGGTAAGGTAATACCATAAACTAACTAGTAGACTTCTTTCACCGGATTCTGTTTTCTTCATTTCTCTCCCTCTCTAAAACTATTAAATACTGCGTTGAAAGATCATCCTCATAATTAAACCAGTTCATAATTCAGAGGCAGTAGTTCGGACTACACGTTAAACTGTAGGACCCTTAGAAATGCCATTGACTGGTGGGTTATTAATTAACAGTCCTGTCTAAGGAACATGTCAGCCTTAGTCAGCAAAAAGACTTCAAGATCACGCCACAATCACCTTACCTACCTTGTTAGGTTGCTATTTTTAAATGGTAATCTAATCTAACTTACCAAAGTATACGTAGACGTCCATTGTCATTGTAAGAACTGAGTTTCATACATCTCCATTCGCCAATGAATATAATATTATAAACTATCCGATCTTATCATAATTTATCTCTAGTAATAAACACCTCCAACCTAAATGGTGTTTGCGTGTCAATCATATCCAACATGAAATCCAGGGTGACGCACTTTTAAATCCTCACCAACCGAGGGGAATAGCAATTATTGTCATTCATCTAATTCAAGGGGAAAGTCAACCTCAAAGTTTTTAATAATTAAAAACTTATTGACTTCACTTTAGGAAGTGGCTTGGATGGATCATGCTCCTTTCCTTTCCTTTCAGTTCCTTTAAAGAGCTATCTATATAACCATATGACGTCACTTGCGTTACAAATTTCACGTGACGCGAATTGCCAACAACCTCCGTTAGGATTTAAGCATTTCCTTATCAAAACCTGTTTTTATTCCTTCCATTAGCATGGAAATACAGAAGTATACTTCAACTATAGTTAATTTAGAGTATTATATAATTATTAATAACTGATTATTATATGAAGAAATTCTTTTAAATGAGATTATTTAAGCCAGGATGGTGCTTTATGTTCAAAGTTGATTTATAATTATATAGAGTGGTGTTAAAAGTAAGTAAGTAAAGTAAAGTAAGAAGTTATAAAAACAGGTATAGATAATTCTCTGGTCTCTGAGGACTATGCGGAAGATTCCGGATGGTAAATGTTTCTACTCTTAGTTTTAATATCAATCCATAAAATAAATTCAAATAATTTTTCATCATAGACTAGCTAAAACATATCCGTCTTCTATACAGTTTAGGCTACAGTTTTATTTCACATGCCTTTGACCCTAAAAACCGGTACATTTGTGTCAGCAGACAGATTTTTTGAATTCGAATTCTGTTAAGTTTGTTTATTTATATGGTCATTCTGTCATTAGTCATTTTGTATTTTGTTATAGTTATGTGTAAATGTTATTATACGTCCATGCATGTGAGTAAATAATAGTTTCATACTTATGTATACCAACTTGAATAGTATGGATACATTTAACTGTGGATTATTAAATAATTAGATAAGAGCTTAAAAGGTAGTGAAATTTCTAAGCCAATAATGGTTTTAAGAAAAAAGGCATTATTTGGTTATGAGTTAAGTTAGCATTGAAATATACCTAAAACAATACTGTTATTATCTTTTTATGTCCAATAAAATAGATAAAGTTTGATAACCCCCTTAAATTTATAACCAATATTAATCAAGAAAGTGTAAAGGATATACACCTACATTAAATATTTAGCCTACACCTACATTATTTACACATAAGAGTTACATGTGTTGGGGTCTATAACTGTGTCTGTCCATCAGATTAAAATAACTCTAGAATGCACTCTTCAACAGAAACATAGCTGCAAGAATTTAATAAAGAGTTTGGAATACAGTTGACTTGAAATGTATTTATTTTTGTTTTTATTTGCATTGTAATAATGGAGGATTTTGTTCCAAGAGGTCACAGGTTGAATGATTATTTGTGTTTAGGCAAGATATTAAAAAAATATTTAAATTATGTCAATAATCTGTGTTGTACTCATAAATATTTTCAGCGCTTTACCTCTGAACTCAGAAGTAAAGCGTTAACATAGACTGTTAAACAAGGGTTTGTTGGTAATTATTGAAAATCTTATTCAGTGTACCAAAAGTTTTTTTAACAAGAAATATTACATGAACTTTATGAAGTTACAACATAGGCTACGTATTTTAAAGACAAAACAGCCCCATCATTTATGATTTTTATCTTGTATTGCATAGTATTTTATAATAATCTGCATACAGTGTTTAAAGTACAATTTTTCCTCATGAACAGGTTACATTTAGATAATGACCGGACACATCGAAGACTATGAAGTTCTTGATGTTATTGGTACAGGTTCATTTGGAACTTGCTATAAAGTCCGAAACAAGCATTCTGGAAAAATATTTGTATGGAAAGCTATTGATTATGGATCTATGTCGGAAGATAAAAAGCAGGTTGGTGTCAATTAGTCCACATTACTCTGAATATAATATATTAAGGCGGTGCGAGTGGCGTTAGGGACAACTGAAATCTGCGAGGTCTTTGCTAGTGTCGCTTATTCGTTACGCATATGTGATTGTTTCATACAAGCTTCCTGAGTTATCTGTTTAAGATAACAATTCTTTTTTTAGACATTTTTAGACCTTCGAAATTACAAATTTTATCGAATGAGAAGTGTGGCTTTCATTTTCAATCATTTTCTGTGGCAGGCCTATATGAAAAATTATTTTCTCATTTCAATATTTCACATAGGTTATGTGAAAAAGATCATTCTTTCACGCTCCCAAAATTTTAGCTAAAAAGCATAAAAGTAGGTACCATAGTTTCCCCACACTCCTTGCATTAAAAACTCCAAATTTCCGAATTAATCACCCTGTAACATGAAAAGTTTTCACTAAAAACTTAAAAAAATTATGACAAAGCATATTTATGATAAAATTTTTCTTAACATAGTTGATTTGTTTGCTTGCGCCACCTCAATGTAATAGGCTCAATTGTAAAATAAAGGTTTGTTTATGAATGCAGTAGAACTTTGATAATTTCAAATCTTTTTTTATTCAAGCTCTTCTTGTACCTATCTTGTACCTTGAGATGCACCCGATTGGCCTATATAGGCTTGTCAGGTGCCCAACCAAGTTAGGGCAGTCACTAATCATGCCTATTCATTTGTCCTTAACTTGATGTAGTCAGTGAATTAGGCTGGGGTTAGTCAGTGAGCAATTTTTAATTTTTTAGTAGGCTAGGTTTTATTGCTGCAAAAGAAAAAACTCATCTAGGGGCCTAATGAATAAAAATCATTTTAAGTAAAAAAATTTAAACTAGCTCTTAAACTTACAAACTGTTGCTAAATTTTTTTTTATTTCGGTGGGCAGCTTTCAAAACATTTTTAAACCTAAATATATGGGTTTCTTCTGAAAAAGGTTGTTCTGTACTGCACTGCAAAAGATTACCAAATCTAGTATTATAACTATGTCTATTATTGGTGGGCCCTATACTCTCAACCCTGAGATTTTATCTCAATGGAAATTTCTAAAATATAAATACAGTGAACTGTGAGAATTTTGAGTTCAGTGATGTGTTTCCTGCAGTGAGTCTGAAAAGCCAATACCAGAATGTATAGAATGGTTTTCTTTTGAGCCACAACAATTCTTTTTAGATTTATTTTTGTGCCACCCTCAGGGAAATGGAGTAGGAGATGTGTGACTCGACCAAAAAGTAAATGGTCTTAAGTAGATCTATGTAGGTAAGTATGCAAAGAGTCCATGTAGAGTTTTGCTTATATTCTTCCTAACTTAAAGTGGAAAATTATAGATGAGCAATTTCCAAACATTGATTCTCTCGTGTTAGTTTTGTTTAAAAATTATTTTCCAGTTATTTTTCATGTGCTGTGTAAGGAGTTCTGGCTTCGGCAAAACTATCTTCTAATTTACTTTGTTTTTGGTACCTTCTGTATGAAGATACAAATTGTGGATAGTTATAAGCGGTGGTTGGTGGATGCAAACTTCCCTGGTATAGATTTACATCCGCAGCATTGAATACTATGTTCATCCACAAAGACCGTCCTCATAATTAGACCAATTTGTAACTCAGAGGCAAAATTGTGGTTTGGATCCCATGTTAAACTACAAGTTACCTTCGATACCATTGGCTGTTGGGCTGTTTTAATTAACAGTCTTGCCTAAAGAATGTGTCTGCTTCAGTAGCAAGACTGCAAGATCACGCCACAATTATCTCATACTCATACCTCATTCGTACTCCCTGTGTAAGTCCCCATTTCAGTGAAACGTTAAGTAGGACAAGTTATCAGATTTTGGCACCCAGTAAAATTTCAGTTAAATTGATACACTTACGTCCATAATATACACATATGTCAATGTAATGTTCCATAACCAATGAACATTGACTATTGACTTATTGTCCAGAATGGTCTGTCAACAACATTATGAATTTTTCACTACCAAACAAAAAACCCATATTTTATATATCTTGTCTATACCTATTGTAAGGGAACAACAAATTTTAAATTCAAAATATTTACTACCAATATATGGTCTATAGTGGTTTACACGTACTTATTTTTATGTTAATTTGCCACAGTGAAAATGTTTGATGTGCATTCATAGCAGTTTTTTATTAAGTAACTAGCCAAATTTTTTTTTCATTTTGACGGATAACCATATGTTTTCCTTGTAATCTAAACAAATAAATCTGAGCTCATTTTTCGTTTGAATTTGTGATCAAACTTACTCCAACTAAAGAGTTAGTTTTTTGTTAAAATAAACACTTTTACTGTTACAGTTGTTGGTGTCAGAAGTTAATTTGCTCAGTGAGTTGAAACATCCGCATATCGTGAGGTACTATGACCGGATCATCCACAAGGAGACAACCACAATATACATCATCATGGAGTGGTGTCAAGGTGGTGATCTGGCCACACTCATTCACAAATACAAGAGGTTGGTTTTGAAGCATCATTGCAAATATCAGTCAAATATCAGCACTTCTTTTTTAAGATACTACCTGAATACACTCTTACTTACAGACTGTGTTATTGTAATATTTCCTAGTGTATTTTTTACACGATAAAAATTCACAATCCATCCTATATCAAGAACAAAATATTTAATCTATATGCTGCTAGCCTGCAAGCTACAGATTTCTGGTGAGACATAGTATTAAAGAATGTGGCAAATGATCCAACATATATTATTACTTAATGTAGGGTTATGTAAATGTTAATATAGTATTAGGGGCTAGTTTATCATATTTATTATTGCATCTTGGACCATGAATTCAATCATGTTATGTTCTATCTGTTAAAGCTCTAACCCTATCATGAGTGTGCTAAAAGTACAACATTTCGGTGACGTCCTTATTAAAATAAAAAAGAATTCTTTTAATAATACAGTAATTAAAAGAATATTTTTTATGATTTTTACTCTTATTTGTCCTAAATAAACAAGTTTTTAGTAAAATAAACGGTATCAGTGGACTGACACATACTTTCTCCCTTAAGTCAATTTAAAAAAGAAAATCTGTAATAAAACTATCATATTCTTCAAAGTTTATCTAAATATCATTTAATAATTTATTGTTTCAAAAATAATCATCCCATTTCTTAAAATAAAAACAAGAAAGACAAAGTTAAATTAATTGTTAAAATTGTATGGGGGGAAACACCCCCCCTCCGGTAATACCAAGATTTTTTGAGTTGGTTCTGTTGGGTGATTTGACCTTACACTTCATACCAAGTTTCATGTAAAACAGTTAAAAAATAAGGAAGAAATTGATATTTTAATATTCTCCATAAGAATAACATTGGACGCTTTCAGACAACGTACCGTGTTTATCATGGACAGTAAATTTAACTTTTCTCTGGAACCGTTAGTCGTAGACAAATAATTTAAAATACTAATTTGTTTAGTTTTTTAAGCAGGTTTTAATGGTGACGTCAAATTATACTTTACTTTTATTGTTTTCACTGAAAATTTAAAAAATTGATTTTTATGACATTTAAAAGCCCATAACTTTTGAACCGTCATTTTTACAGACATGCGGGTGGTGTCAAATTATTTAGTACTCTGTGCACTATAAACTATAAAATTATAATCAAAATCGTTAGAGCCGTTTTTGAGAAATTTTGATTTTTCACGTTTTTTAAGGGTTTTTAGGGGTGAACTACCCTTAAAAATCAAAAATTCAAAAAAATGAAAAAACGCCTGGAGATACCGTGAATATATACATACATGCCAAATTTCATCTAAATCGGACCAACAGGGTAGGCTGTGGCACTGTACACATCCAGACACACACACACACACACACACACACACACACACACACACACGGACGGACAGACATCACCTCCAAACCCACTTTTTTGGATTCAGGGGACCCCAAAACGGATATATCCACCCTCAACTCAAATTCGAAAATTTTGACGAAAACAATACTTTCTCCATATACTACGTATAAGGGGAGAAAGTAAAAATTGTATTTTTATTTTTCACTTTTATAGTAATTTTTTATATTTTCAACATTACTCCTCTGGGCCAATGCAAATTGAACATATGACGTCCGCACTCCTTAAAGGGTTAAGTTGTTCACTTAATTTTAAATGGTGTTGATTAAATAAATAAACACAGTGAAAGTTTTTACTATGAATGTACATTAATCAATAATATAATTAATATTATATTACTGATAAGAACTGATCCCTGGAAAAACCAATACCTGACCGAATGATAGCGATTTAGTATGATCCACTAGTCTTAAATTAGGGTTTCAAGTGTAGCCAGTTGATGAAACATACCTTACCGTTTTTAAATGTTTTCTCATTAAACTTACTCTTTCCACACTCGTAGACATGTCTGTGGCAATACTGAACAAGTATTGATAATTTTCTGTTGGGGGAACAGTACTGCTCTGCCATTTGATCTTGAAAATCACACAGTTCCTTCACTATTTACTACGTATAATGTAGGCTAGAAGAAAATCTACTGCATAATCTAGCTAAAGTCCACCAAACTTAAGTTTTGATTGAAACAAAATTAAACGACTTTGATTTCCTGGCAGTAAAGGGTGTCATGTGGAGGAGGTGTTTGTGTGGAGAGTCCTGTACCAGACGGGGCGAGCTCTCCAGGCTTGCCACTCCCACCTCCGCAACGTCACGGTGCTGCATCGTGACATCAAGCCTGCCAACGTCTTCCTGGATAGCAACGGCAACGTCAAACTCGGCGACTTTGGTTTGGCTCGCATCTTGCGTGGGGATCAAGTCTTCTCTGACACCATAGTTGGAACTCCCTACTACATGAGTCCAGTGAGTTGTCTCTTCAAATGCTAGAGAAATAGGGTAGACAGGCTAGTCCTTCAACAAAAACATTCAAATAAATTCACAAAGGTTCGGCCATGAACCACTGAAGTACTTCCTCTGGTCCAGTGCTCAAAAAAACACTCAAAGTCATAACAATTGAACAGATTCAATCATCAATTTGTGCAATAAATAGTATAGGTGTAGTTAGTGTTAGGTATAATCCTAGCTGTAACTTTGAGATATGTCTGTTCAAACAATATCAGTAGGGACGAATGAAATTGGACTATCTCAAATACCAGATAATAATAATCGTATTACGCACTGTAATATTTAAGACATTTTAAAATTTGGAGAGATGAATATTTTACTACACATTCTGAAAATATATAAGTAACTACCCTTAACAAACACAATATTATGAACTCAATAAAACTTTCCTTAATAAAATACTATTTAATTTTTTTAAGGTTCAATGAATAAAATAGAAAATTCCAATATAATTATAGTATCAATTAATAGAATACTAGGTAACTGTGTTACAAATTTTTTTACAATATTTTAATGATTTCCTTAATGTTTTACAAAAAAGCCTAAAATTGGTTTGTGTGACCACCTTTTGTTTTAAATTAATTGAGATTTCTGTGGGAGGAGAAATTTTCGATATTTCTAAAAACTTCTGCAATTTTTTAACTTACTTAAGTTTATCGTTAACTTCATTACAATCCACAAACTCGCCCTTTTTATCATATTTACCTTAAAATTACCATTAGGGTTGGTTAATGTTTTAACAATGATTATGAATATTGAGACCAATCATTTATGGTTTCCAGGAGATAGTGAAAGGAAACAAGTATGATCGCAAATCTGACATCTGGGCATTGGGATGTTTGGTTTACGAGCTGTGTGCCCTCAGCCCTCCATTTGCCGGTAACGACCTCAAACAACTGGCTGAAAGTATACGAAAGGGCAGGTAAATTGCAGTATTTTATTCAATACTACATATTATACTATGAATTCTGAAGTTCACTTATTGTGTCTTTAAAAATAAGTCCAGATTGTTTTTATCCTTTTTATCTTTTATACTTTCCTGGTTTAATTTTGGGTTTTTTGGGTAACTCGCTAGACTAGTCTAGCCTAATCCAGACCTGTAACCAGCCTGGACCTGTAATCCAGCTACTTGGAGGTCACAAATTGTGGATGAGCGATGGTCGGTGGATGTTATTATCTGGTGTGGATTCATAACCGCACTATTGAATACTAAGTCCATCTGCGAAGACCATCCTCGTAATTAGACCAGTTTGTAATTCAAAGGCAGTGTTTTTGACTCTTCGTTAAACTGTCGGTAGATATGCCATTGACTATTGGGCAATTAATTAACAGTCCTGTCTTAGAAGATTTTCAGCCTTAGTCAGTAACAAGACTGCAATATCGTTCCACAATCATAATATAATACTCATTTCTCATTCATATTTGTCTTAAAATACCTGGACAGGTTGCCATTTCAGTAACCAACTAACTTCGGACATATTTTTAATAAATGTTGTTTATAATTTTCATATTTGTTTTAGACAAAACCCAACTTTTTAGATTATTGAGTTGTCATGGGCTGAATATTTGTCTGAATATTACTGTCTCATTTTGTAGGTTTGATCCAGTGCCGGCAGATTACTCCCAAGACTTACAGAAGATTATAGAGCTGTTACTTAGTGTGGACCATCAGTTCCGTCCTAACATTGAAATGATCCTCCACCACCCTACTGTTGTTCTACACAACAGTACTCGGTCCAGCTTTAAGTTTGGCAACAAAAGAGACTCTCTGAAAGATGAATGTGACAAAGCGACGTTAGCACTTGTTTCAGAGAAAATCAAAATGCTTTCTACAATTGAGAGAGGTCCAGAAGAAGTGAGTGAAGATACGTTTCATGAGAAGTGGATGGTGAGGTTGGAAGCACTGAGGCAGAGGGAAGCTAATCTGCGAAAACGAGAAGATAAGTTGGCAGAAAAGGAAAGATCGCTACTGAAGAAGGAAAAGCACTTGTTACATCTGGAGCGACTGTCGAGAGAAAAGTTAATCAGGGCAGAAGTTTACCTTCGACAGTGTAGAGAGAATAAGTCTTCACAAGTCACAGCTCAAAAGCCCCAAAAATATAAAGTCGTGGAAGAACTGGATACTTCATTCAGTGCTGACCCTGGAGATACAAGTGTTTTACCGACTTCTACGAAACTCAACCCTACTTATGTCCCTCCCCCCTTTAATTTTGTCCGATCTGCTTCTGAACGTAGGAATAAACACGTTCATTTTGATAGCACTACTAAAGTTCCTACACTTCCCGATATACAGGAAGTAGGATTTTTGCATAAAAAGGTATTGGGTGAAATTCAAGTAACCGAACAATCAAAAGTGCATAAAAAGGTTTTAAGTGACATTCAAGTCACGGAACCTTCTAAAATAGGTCCTAAAAAAGTTCTTAGTAACTTACAAGAGGCAACAGAGCTAGTCAAAGGAGGATCTCTCTCCCTAAAAACTGAGAAAGGTTTGGTTCTCAAGCCAGTACTTCAGCCTACACTTGATTGGGCGGGCGAGAGAAAAATGTGGCTTGAAAATAAGCGTGTAGCTTATCAGCTGAACAAAGAAAATGATCAGCAGTCTCAAATTTATGAAATCAAAGAAGTGAAGAAAAGATCATCAAAATTGTCACTGTTTAATAAGAAGACAAATTACCGATAGATTCAGTTCAGTTTTGCCACAGCAAAGTGTTAAGCTAATAAAATACAGGTTTTTTACTCACTATGGTTGATTTGAATTTACAGTATTTATATAGTTACTTAAGAATGTACCTGATTTTTTCATAAATGTGGTGTCTTTATGTAGTTAAGTGATTTTGTAACTAACCTATTGTATAAATTAATATATTTTTGATAAACTAACATTGTAGTTGAGGTTTTTCTTAATGGTTGTATATTATAGAACTTTTTAAGAGAAATATGGTAATATTTTATATGAGTAGTTCTTTAGTAATTTCTATAAATGAAATACCCTTGTCACAAGTGAATTAAAATACAACTAAATACACTATTTGCAATAAATCGAGATATAATTATTTTATTTTTTTGTACAATTTATTTAGGTATTAATTTATAAATTAAAAGAAACTTTCTTGCATTTAAAAATATTTATATAAAGCAAAAAACTGGGAGTTTTAGGCTTTTAGAAACTCCTAAAAAAGGTTAGTATTTATTAATTATGTGCATATTAGTGAACTTAAAGTTACTATTCTCTTACCACAGCTCAAGTCATAAGCCCTCTTGCCATCGCTTAGATACACCTCTATATACCTTTTAATCTGCTCAGAGTATTTTATATTAAGTAGTATTTTTGATAGTACAATTACCTATACTCTACAAAGTTCCTCAAAACCTTTACAATATGCTTGTAGTTAATCTAGTGTTTATTTTTAGCAACATATTTTATCTAATGACATATTTCCCTTACAGCATGATCTCAAAAATCTGGATCATTAAAATCTGATGCTGACAAATATAATATATTTTTAAAATTTAGAAAACAATTCTTTATGTATTAGCCCCTCGATGATTGTATTTGATGATCAATTGTTGCTATCAGCCGTATCAATGACTTATATTTAGCTGTTATGAGAATCACTGGGACACAGTACGTTGTCTGAGGGTGCCCAATGTTATTTAAAAATGGATAATATTAAAAAACAATTTCTTCCTTATTTCTCAACCGTATTCCATGAAACTTTGTATGCTGTGTAGAGTCACATCACCCTACAAACCCAACTCAAAAAGGTTTGGTATCACCTGTGGGGGGAGGGGGGTTACATCCCCCAAAAGTTTTTTCTCTTATTGTTAATTTAATAAATTGGATGATTATTTTAGAAATAGTAAATCTATAAAGGATTTTTAAATAAACAAAAAAACATATGTAGTTTTATTAAACATATATTTTATATTTTCCTTAAGGGGGAAAGTATGTGTCAGTCCACCAATACCATTTATTTTATCCACTGATCAAAGCCAATGGGAGTTTGTACAAGGCAGATCTTGATGGGAAAGAGTCTACTGTTTTGGAAAAATGTTAAGATTGAAAAACATAAAATATACTCAAGTAAAATAGACTCCATATTTTGTAAAGTTCCTATTCTGATTCTTTAAATATATTAATAATAAATGAGGTGCTTGATTTTAGTCTTTAAATTATATGACTGTATATAATCATCATTTACTATTACAACACAATCAACTTTTAAGGTTAAACTTTAATATTTAAGCCTTTTGACGTTTTATCCAACAAAATCAGTGTTTTCTATGTTACTACTTAGAAAACTTATCACTTACTTATCAGTGTTTATTATGTTTTTTACTTTATGAATGAAAGTTTAAATATCTGTAAGCATTAATAAAAATAAAATAATAGTTAACAATAGCTATGTAAAATGAATATTTAATTTTAAAAATTATGGCAATAAGATGTAAAAAGTTGACTATCCCTTGCCTATGAAAAATAAATCAAATTAAAATGAATTATTTTTAGTTTTTGGTGTTTATTTTACCCTTTTGTTACTTATTACCTCCACTTCCAGGGCCGAATAGACAATGTCAAAACATACTTTTAAAACTAATTAGATGGCGGTGGACAGCCATAAGTCCCAGCACTCTAAAAAACTCCCGCACTGAATGTTAAGGGTTGTTGAGGAGAGGACGCTTGACTCTCAGCCTCCATCTACCTC
Source organism: Nephotettix cincticeps (assembly GCA_023375725.1). Taxonomy (NCBI): domain Eukaryota; kingdom Metazoa; phylum Arthropoda; class Insecta; order Hemiptera; family Cicadellidae; genus Nephotettix; species Nephotettix cincticeps. Next base: position 70,330,058 of record CM041785.1, on the reverse strand, counting down.
AGGCAAGCTGGTAGAACCTTGTAGATCTTAACTGCTATGGGAAAACTGTTTCTAGTAAAAGACAGTCGGTACCGCTGGGTGTTTAACCTCTATGCACCCCTGATGATGTGATGGTGCAACTGGCCACGGGTTTCATATTGACCTAAGTTTTTCTTGACATGCACAGCACAAACTTTTCATGAAAGACATGTAATGTAAATACCATAGACATTAAAGATTCTTTGCCCATTACACATTTTTGCTCCAATTTTTGTTTAATTTGTGACGGCCTACAAATTCACCCCAATGTATGAATGAATTAATGTTATTTTTTTATCCCTCAAAATAAAACATGTTCAGAGGATATAAATTAACAAATTTTTTCAGTAGCTTTGACAGTTTTTATTCCTTCACTGCTGATGGCACACTAGTGCGTCAACTCCTTTTTTTACCTCAAAATAATAAAAAATGTATTCCTACTTGTCTTTTAGGTTTGAATTAAAAAGTCATGTAAAACAGTTATATTACAAATTTGATATTTCAACAACATCATTGTTTGGTCTATATACTCCTCAGTGAATGTGTTGTAATTAACAACAAATACAAATTAAATTAAAATATTAAATCCACCATATCTGCAATAATACTATAGTTGGACTATGTTAATATTTTTACAGACGATCACATCTCTCCATGTAAGCTTTCCATTTACATTATGTAATAGGTACACAGTCAAGGAGAGTGCACATGCAAATGTTCTTTGTGAACGTGTATGTCTTTATAAAGTTTTTAAATTGTTTCAGGGTAAAGGGAAAGTGCCAGGTAAAAGAACACCATATCTATAATTAAATGTGATGTGCAGGCGTACTGCTGCTAGTTCTGTATTTATTGCCAGTGATTAGAGCTTCCAAGGTGTTCCTTGAGGTCATGGAAAGTTGTCGTCATACTTCTTCATCACCTTGGCTGGCATCTGACATTATTGGTCATCATGATGTAACTTTACATTGAGGGCCTTGACCATAATCTCTTCAGCAATAGAATATGTAAAGATAATATACTATTAATCTTAACATTTTGCTTCTGGTCTCTTAATTTTAATCCTAGTATAACATAAAAGATGTTACACAAGGACTGGTACAAATATTAAACAGATATGTTCTGTTATTTACTAAAAATGTATCAATCTCAATAGATCAAATATAAATTGTGCTCACCAAAATTAAATATTTCCTATTTATGTTTTCCCAGTTTCAAGAACAGAAATTAAATTTTTTATCTTTGATAGTTGCCTAAGTTCTTGAGTAGTTTGATGTCTTGATGCTCATTTCGCCACTCTTGTGGCGATATTCTGATGATGCCATAAGAGTGGCGAAATGCGCATCAAGACATCAAACTACTCAAGAACTTAGGCAACTAACAAGGGTAAGAAATATTTCCAACAGGTTTTCCTAGTTATTTTGAAAAACATATCTTAGTACTACAATTTTGAGAAGATTATTCATTTATGATAGAGAAAATATAGTTTTTACTAATTGAAAATATATGATTTAATCTAATTTATCTCATTTGAAAACTAACAGAAAATAATTGAGCAGTTTTCTCAATTTATTTGATTTGATTTGTTTATGATTCTACTTAGGTATCTAAAAATTGTTCAACTAGTATGCAAGTACATGCACCCACATATAAGGAGGAAGGCCAGAACAACAAATTTTTGCCTTGTAGTTTGGTAACAATTCAATAATAATTTTATTAAGACATAAGAAGGTGGAACATCATATTTCCCTATCTTGAATAGGGATATTTTACAAAAATATGTTTGTTATTATAAATGTAATTCAGTTACGTTACACTAAGCTATACGGCAAACATCATCATTTTTAATATGAAAAATGAAAATATTTTCGGGACGGGAGAAACGATCACTACTGTACTCCCTCTTAATCTCGATTCTTACTGTACTGTACAATGTATACATTGTAAACTCACCTGGCAGTGGGGACTCGGGAGAAGGGATTGTCGATTGTCCCAATCACGGGCTGTCTGCTAGTCAGTGTCAGACTGTTAGTCAGACGTCAAACGTCAGCAGTTAGTTCTTGAACTCGCAGTGTAGTTGTGTCGTGGGCTACTAACTTAATATAAGTTACTGTATTTAAGTACAAGTTACTAACCATTTTAAGTTCCCGTCGAATTTCCGTAAAATATATCTCACCTCACAAGTCTTAAATGAAAATAATTTAAATGTTCTTGTTAAGTGTAAAATAGTTCATCAGAGTTGGTTCTCACCCTAAGTGTGGGTAATCCCAGGATCAAACAGTCCCCATATTTTTAAATTTCTTTGTAAGATTGCAGATATTAAAAGGGTAAGTTTATAATCAACACTATAAAATCCTGTACCATCCCATTGGCTAGAGCCTAGACATTCTAATTTTAGCTGGTGGGTTAGTAAACTTATACAATACTCATAGGCCTACCTACTAAAGAATTTTAACTTTTATACATCGTATCTAATTATTGTTCCATTTAGGGCCTAGCTTATTACTAAAAACTTTTATCAACATTCCGATTTTTTATATTGTGATAATAAAAAAAATGATCCTGAGAACTAGGCCTATCAGCAAATAAATAAATGCTATAGGAGTGAAAACCGCCTTACACAAATATTTGTTATCATTACTGGGTAGGCTATATGATTTAAAAAATAATCTAACCAACTCTTAATTAGCTTGACCGTTAATCTCTTACTTTTAATAATATAGGTACCTTGTAAAAATTGTCGAACTTGACACTAAAAACCAACATTCACTAAAACATAACAAGGGAAATGGCCCGAATCAAACCTACAAAGTGCCTTCTGTTTTATATAATTCACTACCGTAGTGCAGTGCCACTATTGCAATTATTATACCTGTGGACTGTAGTGAAGTATTTTTCGCAATTCTACCAAATAACGTAACAGTTGGTTACACATTTTTAAGAGCTGCTTAGAGGGAATTTTTCAAAAGATATGGAATGTTTAAATTGTAATATTTAATTTCAAAGATGCAAGAAAAAATTAACAATATACCTAATGCTGCAATAATGCTTAAAAATGTGAGGACAATAATATAGGTATCGTAAATTCATATTTCATTGTTATTTTTACAGTTCCCTAAAACTAATAGAACACCAAATTCGACATACCGTACTTTAAGTCCAAATTTAATCAAGTATTAAATTACATTACTACTCCTTCACTGAGCTAAATGAAAGACCACTTTTTGGTAAGTCCTGCAGCCATTGAAAATAGTTTAGTTAGTTTTAAAAATTGACGCGATCAATCTGATAATCATCAGTCAAAAATCAAGTATTTATACTATGTCATAAAATTTTGGATTACAGTAATATTTTAAAGTTTAAATATATGATAAAATGTAAGCTATGTGATGTATTAATGTATAAAAACTGGGTGGTGTGCTCTTAAACAGTAATCTGTGGGCTTCCCTTATGGTAGGCTCTGTCCTGATCCATAAAATGTTTTGGTGAATGTTTTCAGAACAATGGTGATTAAAAATATCTGCTGCCTGGGGGCTGGCTATGTCGGGGGCCCAACTTGCAGTGTAATCGCTCTAAAGTGTCCTGACATCCGAGTGACTGTCGTAGACCTGAGTCAGGAGCGGATTGCTCAGTGGAACTCTGATAAACTTCCAATATATGAGGTGAATATATTTTTTGTCTTTTTTATTATTTAATTTTTTGTAGGGCTTATGTTTAAGTAATTAAGTTGAAGATTTCTTACTATAAGTAGATCTATGTTATGTGTAGCACTTTAGTAAAAGTAAATATAAATATTCATTTAGTCTTGGCCCTCAAATCAGTTTCTAAACTTAATGAACTCTGTAACTGTATACAGTTATAACTGTGTACTATGAATTTATTGATTCATTGATGAATCAATAAACAATTATTCATTATTTAAGGAGCAATACCTAAGTATAAAATTGTTTATAATTAATAATAGTAGTTAGCAAAAGGGGGGTTATTTGGATGTTCATAAAATGTGGTCAATGGCGGTCAAGGTTAATAATGTTTTTGTTGCAGTCATATTTATTTATATTGATGTTAGAAATTATTACAAGACTTTGTACAATGATTTAAGATTAGATATTTTAATTGATTACAATAATATCATGATTGCTATCAGTATGGTTGATTTTACTCTAAATAAACAGTATAGCATAAGCCTACTAATTTTTTATCCTCCTAAAAAGGTTTACAAGATATATCTTGTCATCTTGTTATATCAAGATATAATATATATTTTAATTGAATCTTATTATCATCTTTGCTTTTGTCAGTATTTTTTAGTAATATTTTAGTAGAGTGAGAGATTGTGATTGTTATTGTGGCACAGGATGCTGTCCGCCTACTCTTGTTGATTAAGAACCCATTCTGATAAAGATTTACATCTCAGAAGGGTAAAATTTGTAGTCAAATATGAGAAATATGAAGAATACTTCATAACACTTAAGTAAGATATTCCAATGAAAACTAATGATGATAATAATTACACCTGTCAATGAGCAGTAATTATGTTTTCTACATTAATGAACACATTGTGGTACCGGTACTTAGTTTCAATTAATTTGTTTCACAATTGTTATTTAAACTTTAAATTGATAGCCTATTTTTGTTCGAGTTTCTCATATCCATAAAAGGAAAGAAATATGGGCTTGGTTTGTAGAAAAATAGTTTATTCCTGATTGATTTAATTAATTGTTATTTTAAAGTGAAGTAAATACATTTATTTACAATTATCCCTAAAGATCCACAATTTCTGTCATTACTTCTAAAAAACGTTATATACATATAATACATATTTGCAATTCTCACATTTCAACATTATTCCTTGTAATCCTCTTAAATCAGTCCTCTACTCAGATGGATAGCAGTGTTGTTTTGATGAAACCATCACTGCTCTTAGCACTAACGACTTTTGGGGAGGCTTCAGTTACCAATTTTATACAGCGCTCGTCCGTTTGCATGTGAAAAAGGAATTTGTAAAAATTATATCCTTTATAACTATTAAGTTATATTAAGTCATTGTGGTACGCAGCCACCTCGTCTTCAAGTGTTGAAGACAGCAAAACGTTCTTTCACTTTTGCTGTCTTCAACAAAAGAGAGTAGTCTTTGCAAGTCTAAAAATTGATTACTTGTTGTTAATAAATTCATCTTAAAAGCCCCAAACTGTAATTAAACTAAAAAGATAAAAGATACCTCACCCTGCAGTTCAATTTTATATATTTTTCTCGTTAAATGTTTCGACTTAAGCCATTATCAAACGCTTCCAATTAGAAATATCTGTTGATTTAACTTTGATACAACTACAACTAACAGAACCTACACAACACATAACAATAACAAACCTTAATTGAAATAAGACACACAAACAAAACATGTAATAAGAAAAAAATATAACATTGAACTGCAGACTGAGGTACAGTAGAACCTCGATTAACCGCCACCCTCAGGACCAAGACCATGACGGATAACCGAATAGACGGATAACAGAAATAATAATAGCACCGATACAACTTAGCACCTAGACAGTGTTTGGCGTGGCAACATCGCAATTCATGTTATAACGGCGCCATTGTAAGTCCTAATTAATTTTCATGATTGCTGAATGTGAATTTATTTTAAATGAGAAAAAACAAAACTAGGCCAGTTCAAGTGAAAAATACTTTATTAAAATATTTTAATAAGAAAACAATGAAATATCAACTGTACATGTGTGTACTTTTACCAAAGAACAGAAGATATATATCTTCTATGTTCTTTGCTATTACTCTCAAAACTTACGTTGCCGGTATTTGGTTTTTAAAATAATCATTCATTTTCTTTTGTTTCTTTCCCCTTCGAGCTTTTCAGGCTTATGTTTCTAATTATGTTTATTATGCTATTATGTTAATTATTATTATTATGTTATGCTTACGTTAATTATGTTTCTAATTTTTTCTGAGAAGAAGGACCAGCGTTTAATAATTTATTGTTTATTGTTGAGTCCCAAAACTACACGTTTCCGTTTCTCAGCTATAACATAAGAGCATTACACACTATGTATAAACAGCACTGTCAACAATAAACGGTAAAGCACGTAAAACACTAGTTTAGGCATTGCACTCGAAATCGGCAATAAGTTCAGTTCACTGTAGCCACGCACCATACTGAACTGAAATGAAACAGTAGCAGTGGAATGCAGAAGACAGTGTAAGGGATTAACCAGCTGGATCACTACCCTTGCCGCCAATGATTCACGCACATTGCAGGTGTACAGTACATTCATCACTACTCATCATAGACACAGATGATCCAGGCCGGCGCTGACGCGAAAACATAATGTTGTTTGCGCTAGTGGGTTGGCGGTTAATAGTGACTGACGGTTAAAAGGGTGACGGTTGATCGAGGTTCTACTGTATTTTTTTATCTTTTTACTTGTTGTTAATGGATTTATATTATTAAATTAAAGACAATACATTAGGCAGGTAATAAATTCCAAGGTAAGTTGATGATTTTTAAAAAAAAGATTAAATTTTTTCTGCTCTTGTTTCAGCCGGGTTTAGATGAGGTGGTCCGCAAATGTAGAGGTGTCAACTTGTTTTTCACTTCGGATGTAGAATCTGCCATAATTTCAGCAGATCTTATTTTTATCTCAGTAAATACTCCTACAAAAGCATTTGGAAATGGCAAGGTAAATAATACTCACATAATGTAATGCCTTTTTATCTCAAAAACTCATTACATTAATACCTATGTGTTATAAATATTATTTGTTATAAAAATATGTATTTAGTTAGTCATTTTGTCTCCGAATTTTGGTTTAATATTGATTAGTTTTCATTATTATAAATAGCTGTGAGCAATGGTTGGTGGATGTGATATGGATTTACTTTGGTATGGATTGACATCTGCACTGAATACGTTCATCCGCAAAGACCTTTCTCGTAACTACACCATAATTTTAGAGAGGCAAAACTAGTTTCGATCCTACGTTAAACTTTTGGTCCCTTAGATGCTATTGGCTGTGGGGCTATTTGTTAACAGTATTGTCTAAGGAACATGTCAACCTTAATCAGTATCAAGATCCCATCACAATCATCCTACATTCATTTCTCATTCTTACTTGGCTTAAAATGCCTAACAGGGTATGTTGTCATTTCAGATAGGTAATAATATTGAAATTTTTATTCTTTTTTTGGTACAATCAAACTTATTTCAATAAAATTTTTGGATAGTTGGAATTTTGTAACTGGTTTCTTAATGTTGTGCGAGTTGCACTGTGAGTGTAAGTAAGCATTGTTGTGATTGCAGGGTCGAGCCGCCGACCTCAAGTATGTGGAAGGAGCTGCGAGGCTGATAGCCGAGGTGGCCACGGGACACAAGATCGTCGTGGAGAAGAGCACTGTTCCCGTGCGAGCGGCGGAAAGCATCATGAACATACTCAAAGCTAATCAAAGACCTGGCGTTTCCTATCAGGTGAAAAAACTAGAGAAATCCATAAAAACAAGCTCTTTCATATTCTTTGTCTTACATAATTCTGTGAAAATTAAACAAAATGCTTTATAGTAATATATTTAAAAAAATGTATTTTTAAAATGTATAGTTGATATATTTTTTTATATAATTGTCACGTTATAATTTCTTAACCCTAGAACTGGCAAAGTCGTAATTCACAACACATTTACATGTTCAATAAGAAGTGGCAGGTGGAGGCATCTGTCATCAGTTTAGTGAACTTGTTAGACACTAGCGCCTAAGTGACCGTGTTGCCCTCTGGGGGCAAACAACCAAACCTGCTCTCGTAGTGCACTAGACTGCCACCGGGCATTTCCCACAGGGAAGTAAAAACAAACATTTTGACATGGTAAGTCTTAGCTCTGGGGGGGTGTTGGTGATTTTTAAGGTGGAAAATATGTAAAAGGTTTTCATAGAAACTACCAGTTATTGTATTGATTTTTTAATATAAAAGAAGAAGAACAGCTGCTTAGATGAACTGAAAATTCCCTTTAGTCATCCATGATCAAACCTATTCCCCACAGGGAAGTAAATACAAACATTTTTTGACTAGTTGTTAGATACTTGCTTGGACCTCTACTACAGTTAGTTGGCTGATTGTAGACGTAGTATCAGTGTATCTAGGTTAGTTTGAACCTTGAGTTATAGATTGATTTACACCTATTATTTCTCACTGATTCTACAATTTGGGTTTTGTTATCTGTGTCACATGATTAGTGTTTCTAAGTACGTCTTAACTGATAACAACACCACAAATAAAGTTGAGGAAGTTGACAACATTAGTACACCTGTTTTGCTTCTTTTACTATTGTATTGTTAAGGGGTGGGTGGACACGTTTTGTGTTTTCTGTTTACACTGATTATTATAAGAAGAGTTGCATTATGATTTTTTTTCATTCGGTTAAGGCTAAAATGCCCACCAGTTGTAGGGTTAAACGGTTACTTTAATTAATTTAAAAAAATCCTCATTGGTGGGACACCACTGATTTGAGATATGAAACATAATAAACCAACAGATGTAACTTATCTATACCAGATGTTCCAGATCAAATCACATATTTAGTTGATGACCTACTTCGAAAATCCATTTAGATAATGAATGACCTGTTTATAATAAGGAATTCCTTGAAGTTATTTTGTTCTAACTCTGGTCCTAATTATATGATCATTATTTTAAGATACTGAACCAAAACATACATTTCATAGTATGAAAGCTTTGTTAAATTCTAAAAACATTTATATTTTGAAAAAAAAGTATGTATAAATTTGTCAAAAACATATTTTTGTTATGTTTCTTTTAATTTTTTACCATAACTGTGTTGATTGAGACACACCAAAACCAAATGTTTTTAACCATGTTGTTATGAGTTATGGACACAGTGTTAACACAATTTAGAAAAAATATTTAACCATTATATTATGAATTAGCTTCAATTAATAATGAATAAGAACAATCTTAAGGAACACCAAACTGAGTTCTTCTAATTTTACATGAGCTTTTGTTTAATAAAATTAAATTTATAGCTAATACAATAAATTCCGCTTAAATTGCATTTAGAAACAATATTAGTGGATAAATAACAATTTAAATAATTGGCTACTATTTTGTAATTGTATATTTTTTAGTTTCTTTAATTTTCATGAATAAGGGATAGGAACCATTCATTTCTCTAACACTTTGCGACTCGGTATGTTCTAGATTTTGTCAAACCCAGAGTTCCTAGCCGAAGGGACGGCTATTGGGGATCTCCTCAACGCTGACCGGGTGTTGATCGGAGGTGATGAAGATTCACCTGAAGGAAGAGCAGCAATTGAGGAACTGTGTTGGGTTTATGAACACTGGATACCTCGGAAACACATACTCACCACAAACACTTGGTCTTCTGAACTATCTAAACTTGTAAGTAACCTCATACTAATAAAACAATCCTTTGACCAAGTTGACAACATTAGTACACCTGTTTTGCTTCTTTTACTATTGTATTGTTAAGAGGTGGGTGGACACGTTTTGTGTTTTCTGTTTACACTGATTATTATAAGAAGAGTTGCATTATGATTTTTTTTTCATTCGGTTAAGGCTAAAATGCCCACCAGTTGTAGGGTTAAACGGTTACTTTAATTAATTTAAAAAAATCCTCATAGGTGGGACACCACTGATTTGAGATATGAAAAATAATAAACCAACAGATGTAACTTATCTATACCAGATGTTCCAGATCAAATCACATATTTAGTTGATGACCTACTTCGAAAATCCATTTAGATAATGAATGACCTGTTTATAATAAGGAATTCCTTGAAGTTATTTTGTTCTAACTCTTGTCCTAATAATATGATCATTTATTTTAAGATACTGAACCAAAACATATATTTCATAGTATGAAAGCTTTGTTAAATTCTAAAAACATTTATATTTTGAAAAAAAGTATGTATAAATTTGTCAAAAACATATTTTTGTTATGTTTCTTTTAATTTTTTACCATAACTGTGTTGATTGAGACACACCAAAACCAAATGTTTTTAACCATGTTGTTATGAGTTATGGACACAGTGTTAACACAATTTAGAAAAAATATTTAACCATTATATTATGAATTAGCTTCAATTAATAATGAATAAGAACAATCTTAAGGAACACCAAACTGAGTTCTTCTAATTTTACATGAGCTTTTGTTTAATAAAATTAAATTTATAGCTAATACAATAAATTCCGCTTAAATTGCATTTAGAAACAATATTAGTGGATAAATAACAATTTAAATAATTGGCTACTATTTTGTAATTGTATATTTTTTAGTTTCTTTAATTTTCATGAATAAGGGATAGGAACCATTCATTTCTCTAACACTTTGCGACTCGGTATGTTCTAGATTTTGTCAAACCCAGAGTTCCTAGCCGAAGGGACGGCTATTGGGGATCTCCTCAACGCTGACCGGGTGTTGATCGGAGGTGATGAAGATTCACCTGAAGGAAGAGCAGCAATTGAGGAACTGTGTTGGGTTTATGAACACTGGATACCTCGGAAACACATACTCACCACAAACACTTGGTCTTCTGAACTATCTAAACTTGTAAGTAACCTCATACTAATAAAATAATCCTTTGACCTCACATTCTTCAACTTAGGAGTTTAGCCCGATAGCTTTTTTGTTGCAAGTTCTTGTGAGCTTGTTTTTAAACATTTAAACTAGGATGTGCCGCTGCGTATTAAGGCAACATTTTTAGGATTGAAGTTTCTTGACTTCAATATAGTTTAAAATAGGTGAAACAATTTTACCTTATGATAAGCTATACATATAACTAAGCAATTTTAAAATGCAGATCTTGGTGTGCTGGAAAACAAACAAAAATCCTTTACTCACAGACTTTACTCACTAACACAGAAAATTGACTTTACAAACAAAACCCACTGTGTAATTTTGACCCCAACTCTCTGAAACGATCCCCTCTTCTGTAAAAAGCTTAAGCAAAGCATTCAGCAGGTCAGAAAAACGAGTTATTGTTTTTTAAATACATCTCTAGTCAACATCCACAAATATTTCCTCTTTACTAGTTCTATAGCAAGTTTCCTTCATCCGAAATGAATGTTACAACCGGATGATTCCCCTTGTCACCCCTTTCTTGGCTGGACTATGACCTCTTCGCCACCTCTCTATGATATTATATACTAATTAGATATTAATTTTTTTATGTTCATAATTATTTATAAATTGATAAAACAATTGACTGCGTAAGAATCGAGATTGGAAAGGTTTGACTAAACTCTCGAGGAATCCAATCTTGAAAAGATATCATAGATACCTATCATACATATTAAGGTCAGGAGGAAGTTGAAGATATGTCCTCTTCAATGTGAAGTCATCGAGGGACTTTCTTGAACTTTTGTGGTTAAAATAGTGTTTGAAAGGACAAAAAGTTACAAACAAACTAGTTCTATAAAAAAACTATAGTACACTATAAAGTAACTCACAAACAAACTGTTTCTTTTCCTCATTCTACAGTGAATTTGTGACAGCCCCTTCATCACACATTAAATCCGGGAAACCATGTATTTCACCTCATTAAACATTTGGTTTGGTTCAATATTTGTTGGCAGGCAGCCAATGCATTCCTAGCCCAGCGGATATCAAGTATCAACTCTCTGTCGGCTGTGTGCGAAGCAACGGGTGCAGATGTATCTGAGGTGGCGAGAGCTGTGGGAACTGACAGTCGTATTGGGTCAAAGTTCCTTCAGGCATCTGTTGGTAAGTCACTGAACTGACTGTTAAGTATAATTCTGATTTTAATTACTAATAATTTATTTTCATACTTGAACAAAAATGTCATGGCCTCGCCAAGATGTCATTTATTATTTTTATTGGTTAATACACGTCTTATTTATAGCTGTTATTTTTGTGTATCTTTGAATGTACTTGGAGTAGGTGGGTAAGGATAGGTTTGGTTGCCAAGATTCCCAAGACCTTTTTTACACTTGTATTACAGCCAAAGGAATACCTTAAATTATATTAGATTATTGAAATAGCAACCATACCACAAGGTAGGTATTTTAAGCCAAGTATGAATGATGATTGAGTGTAAGATGATTGTGGCACGATCTTTTAGTCTTGTTACTGACTATGGCTGATAATATGTTCATTAGACTGGACTGTTAATTAATAGCCCAACAGCCGATCGTGACTAAGGGACCTACAGTTTAACATGTAATCCGAACCACGGCCTCTGAATTATGAATTGGTCTAATTATGAGGATGGTCTTTGTGGATAACGTAGTATTCAATAGTGCGGATGTTAATCCACACAAGAGAACACTACATCAACCGACCGTCACTCACAACTATCCACAATTCGTGACCTCCAAGTAGCAGGATTACAGGACGTTGTCACCGTCTCAGTGAATGATAATGACCTTAATGATGTTACAGTTGTTTTTCCTTTTAGTTCTTAATTGATCAATTCAGTAGGCCTGTTGTATTGATGGCTATATCGTTATTGGAATAAATTAATTAATAATAGAACAGTTAGAATATAACTGTATTGGTATCTATCTAGATTAACCGTAGCTCTAATCCCTTTGGGGTTTTAGTCTAGTAATCCAAGGTGCTGTTAACGACAATACGTTTCCAGGGTTTGGTGGGAGCTGCTTCCAGAAGGACATTCTCAACCTCGTGTACATCTGTGAGTGTCTCAACTTGCCTGAAGTGGCTGCTTACTGGCAACAGGTAAAGTTTACAACTATTGCTGTGTATACAGAATAACATTTTAGGCTGTTTTATATAGTTTCGACTAGTACCCTGTAAAAATACAAAAATAAAAGTGCATTTTTTTCCTGATCATTCATTTACATTAACCCTCCAAGTGACGGGTGTTTTACTTTTAACTATATGATAACACCGCTATGCACCCGCTCATGATGCAACAATCGTCGTACGCTAGTTTCGATCCAGCAACTTTTGACTTACTGGGCCAGAGTGTTACCCCTACCGTGCCGTGGTAATAAAAATAACACAAAACATGCCCCCCCTTAAACATACAATCGCCAAAAAAGCGAAACAGGTGTTCGCTGCAATCCCAATCAAGCATACAAATGCTGTCAACTTCCATCCAAGCAGATCACAATTTATTTAAGGTGGGTCTTCCCACCACTGTACCACACATTTAACAAGCCAAATGGGGATTCAAACCTACGTACTTCCCTTCTGTTTCAAACCTTTCACTAGTCAGCAACACACTATAGACCACTATACCAAGTACCACTGTCTGAAGAATTTTTTAAGTGGCTATAAAGCATACTCTAGTGGCAAAACAGCAAAGTCCGTGAGTTAGTATTAGCTCACAGACAGCTCAGTGAGACGGCTGAATGGGCACGACAGCTAACAAGTTTATTAAATTGATGACAGATGCCTCTACCTGACACATTACACATTCACCGCTATCGACACAGTCTAATCACCGTTTGAAGGGTTAAAAAAGTATAACTGAAAATAGTTCAAAACTAACTGAGTTACTTTGTAGTCAAACGGATTGTTAACATGTACGGTTTCCAGGTAATTGATCTCAATGAGTACCAGAAGTCACGGTTCACCAACAAAGTGATAACATCCTTGTTCAACACAGTAACGGACAAGCAGATTGCGATGTTGGGGTTTGCTTTCAAGAAGGACACCGGAGACACGCGAGAATCTCCTGCAATACATGTGGCCAAGACCTTGCTCATCGAGGGAGCCAAGCTGCATATCTACGACCCAAAGGTGGGTGATGTACAGAAAACAAAGTGAATAGCTTAACCCTTTAAGTGATTTGAATTTTTCATGTAATTAAACAATTACTTAACACCAAATAAACACAAAAACGAGCCTTCCCTCAACCGTAACCAAATCTTAAAAGAAGCAAACCAGGTGTCCACTGCAATACCATTTAAGCCTAAAACTGCCATCAACTTCCACCCAAGCTGGTCACCTTTTATTTTAGTCAGGCTCTCCCACCACTGTGCCTCATATTTGCAAGCCAAATTGGGATTGCTCATGGTCAGGATTCAAAACCGAGCACTTCCGAATGGATTCTAATCATAATGGATTTCTCGATCACCAGTGCACAATCAGATAGAGCACTTAATTCGCTATAAAGCATACTCTGGCGGTAAAACAGCGAACTCAATGAGATAGTTCCAGGCTCAGCTCATAGGTGGCAGTTCGTCAGCCCCCCTGCAAGGGAAAAATTTCAACTTGTCACTTGACTTTTTGGGATAGAAATTAATGAAAGTATATTATTTATATACCAAAGCACTTAAAGGGTTAAATCTTAAAAGGAGATTTTTTTTGTGAACTGTTCATGAGAACATCAACACAATGAACCCTATAATCCATGACTTTATTGACATGACTCTAAACCCAGCAGGTAATGAGTGTTGTCATTATATTTTTCCATTTTCATGCAGGGTATTACATAGGTTGATTAACTTCCAGGTGGAACACAACCAGATAATGGATGACCTGCTCCAGGCGGATGACCCAGAGAGGGCGAGGAAGCAGATCACCATCCATACAGATGCGTACTCAGCGACCAGAGCGACTCACGCCCTTGTGGTGTGCACCGAATGGGACGAGTTTATGGTATGTTTTAAACAGACACCTTATATATTTTTTAACCCAACAACTGGTGACCGCCGTATAAGTGGCGGTCAAACTGTAGGCAGGTAGTGGCATCTGTCATCAATTTAGTGAACTTATAAGTCGCCGTTCAGCCAATTACAGTTTAATGTGGGATCCAAACCACTTTTGCTTCTGAATTACAAACTAGTCTAATAGTTATAGTTATAGCAGTCTAATAATAGTCTAGTAATAGTAACCAGAGAATAGCACATTCACCGACCATCGCTCACAACTATCCACAATTTGTAACCTCCAAGTAGCTTGATTACAGGACGTGCTGAGTCTGGATCTTAATAGTGGCTGTTGGCCGTCGCCCAATCCAAACCCATTGGATCTTGCATATGACCCATCCATCTTAACCTTCTGCTTCTGACTATAGCTAAAATCCAGGTCTTTGTATAGCTCCAAAATTTAGCATGAAAAATGAAAATATCCAACCAAAATACCAAGAGCGGCCCTCCTCCCAGGGGTTTTCAATATATTTCAATCATCACTGTTCTATTTAATAAAGCACATAATGTTGGTACTTGTTCATAGTAGTTGTAAACCTCGTAATTTTGTTATTTGTTCCAGTCGCTAGATTACCAGCGTATTTACAACAGTATGATGAAGCCTGCGTACGTGTTTGACGGTCGCAAAATCCTTGACCATGAAGCTCTTATGAAGATCGGATTTCAAGTCCACACAATAGGAAAACGAATGTCTCGGGGCTTGAAACGAACATGGGGCACCAGCCAGTATCACCAGCTTTAAGTTAGGTTATCAGTATCCATATACCACCGATAAAGAGTATCTATTTTTAAGTTATTCTTTAAAGCGCATCAGTAACAAACAGATAAGTTTCTCAGGAAAATGGTAATTTCTTATTGGTAAAATAACAATTACAGTATTTTGATTTAATTAATTAAGTGAAAGTATCTTTAAAGTATTCAATATGTTGTATAAAAGATTATGTAACAAAACATAATCACATTCCTAAATGTTTATGAGCTGTCTTTACAGAGGGTAAAATATACACTTTTTAGCATTCATTTTTTTTTCTCAAAATGTGGAATGCCTTTTCCCATTTTCATATCTCAACTATTCACTCAGATCCTATTAATTTAGAATAAAATTTTAAAGAACAGCTGTATACACAATGTATGTATGTAATATGTTTGATTTCATGTTCATGTATTTCTCCAAATGTATAACTGCAATAGATTCCTAAAATCCTTCACTCATATTTGTGAATATTTTAGAGTATTATATAAGATGATAATCTCTATGGATAATGGGAACAAATCCATTTTGTTTTCATGAATTTACCGCTGCTCTTAGAATATGAGAATTACAACTTGGGATGGACGAGATAAAGATTGTTATCTGTCCTTTGAGCGGTGACATTACCACCAGATTAGGATGTATGTAGAGGTAACACTGTATTACTATTTTGTAATTGAGAACTGTGGATATTAACAACCCTGCAGACGATCACTTTTATAACTGACAGTTAAAACTGAAGGTTCCAATTTCCATTTAAAAGTTTTTTATCAAATCTTCATCTGTTTTTCTTCAGTTAGGCTGACAGTTAACCCTTCCTGGACCGCAGGGGGATATGTCCGCTAAATTGTTTGGCCTAGAGGCCGGTCGGCGGATATATCCGCGGATCGTAAAAAATAACCTGAGCCAGGTTTAAACTGTTTTAATTAATAGGAACTCAAGCTAATGGTAATGATTATTAATGTAGATTCTTTTTTTAGTAGGTTCTTTTTTTTTAATTATGGTATAAATACAGTTTTTTAACTATGTTATAAACACAGAAACATAAAATATTTGTTTACTCCAACCTCATTTCTTATATGAGGACTACGCCCAATCAGGGCGTAATCCGGGAAGGGTTAAAACAGGGTCTTTTACACATTGGAAAATTCTTAACCTGTTAAAGTCTTAAGTATTTCTGAAACAGGGTAAAAAACCACCCCAGGCCAGGTTTTTATACGTATATTTGTATGTCGCTTGACCATCTTCATTGTAACTAAACTCAGACTCATCACTGAACTTATCAAAAGTCGAAGATTCATTTATTTTGCTGTCACAAAGACGTTGAAACTATGAATCTATTGCTATATCGTCATATAAAACAACACAATAAAGCTCAGATGAGTTTCATCGGTCTGCTCAATTTACTGATATTTTATATTGTTGCCACATGGGACAAAAACATAAAGAATTATACCACCAGAAAGCTTGTTTCTTGCCGAAAACAACAGTATAACCTATAGTATATAATTTATTAGCCTGTGGAAACTGAGACGACAAAAACAGAACTATGACGTAAATCGCGTATATGCGACCATGACCCGGCGGCATCGTCTGCAGCACATCACATATACGCGACCATGGACTTCAACAGGTTAATTCAGCTGGTGATATGAGAAAATTCCAGGTTTTTAAGTTTAGGAACAGCTGAAAATATTGACCTTTAGGCCAGTATATAGTGCATTTTTTCTGCTTAGGTAGGCAACCGGACTCGTCAAAAAAGTTCATGGCGAGTCTAGTTACCTATAGAATTTGAAGTGAATTGTTATAAATCCATTGAAACGCAGCTTTTTTGTTTTTCGGTGTCATCAGGGAGTTTAGGTCAATAAAACCAACCAAACTATATAAGCTGACAAGCTACTGGAGAATAAATTAATTGTTATTGTGTATTGTTAAAAGTATTGCATGATGAACTTGTTCTTTGTCATGTGTCATTTATGTTTAGTATTATTATGGTGCTATATTTTGATTAGTTTTATTTTTATGAGATTATTATTTATGAATTTAATTTTATGAGATTATTTTAGAAAGTAAGAAGTAGCATGATTAATTTTTGTGATGGAAATTCAATAAAGACAATTTAAGTACGTAAGTGGAACAAAAATACTAAATATTAGGCTGCGGTAGAATTTATTATGGTTCTGTTAAGTTGGTAACTAACTATAATTTAGTGGGCATTTAAATTTTTTATTATGTTTGATTTTATTTTAAGATAGCTTTATACAACTTTTTATGTAATATAAGATTCAATCAACTCGGAGGAACAAAGTCAATCAAACATAACATTACTTGAATTTTTTTATTTAATGAATTTTCTATTTCAAACTTAAGGGAAGTTGTAGCTAAGTAACTTAAAATTATGTTTCTTTTAGGTATAATAATTATTTTAGAATAAAAGTAAACTTTTGAATCAAAATAATTGTTACTCCATGGGCATTAGATGCAATTCGTCGTCAAACTTTTTATATTGTCAAATGCTAACTATATGACCACTTCCACACATAACCTGTATACATTTTCCAGAAACACTTATTGACAATTCTTATCCTATAGGTTAATTAATTATTTTATTGTTAAACAACTATTTAAAAATATACTATAAGAGAGTATAAATTAATTATTGTAAAGACATTTAAATTAATTATACAATTAAATATTAAGAGGGAACCTGCAAATACTAATAAAGTTAAGAATATGTATTAATTGTTTTTGACATTAAAGTCAACTCGAGATCAACTACAGTTGTTCTTGAAGTTTGTTAGCAAAAAAGTTGTTATTAAAAATAATGGTAATCATGTTCATTTATAAGATTGTAAATTTCTTAATTTTTTGTACTCTGAAAAATTTGATAATAAATTGAACTGTGTTATTCCAGTTATTTATTCAGATATCCGTTACCTCGTATCAAATAGTCTGGTCGTTTCCCAGCCCACCCAAGGTTGTTGGTTTTAAACCAAACAGCAACCTATACTGTATATTGACACCTAAACATAGTTATTGTAGTAGTTTAACTTGTTATAACCTGTATTCAATGGCATAATTTGGAGATGGGATTTGGGAATTAACAGCGTTGTACCACAAGTAAGTGAAGTATTAAAGCTAAAATATCAAAATTAGTTTTAATTTGTAATAGATTAGATTAGTACTCAACATTCCTAGAATATTTTTTCATTTTTCAAAAAAACAGTTATGGATTTTGCCACAAGGCCAGTGCCTGGTGTGGATGGGTTAGCTGAGGTTTCTGAAACTGCCAGTAAATGCTGTACTCGTTTTATAATCTTACTTATACTCTAGGCCTAGATGTTTATTACCTGTTTTACTGGATATTTTAACAGTTGGAAACAACAATTAATCGCTTTTCAACTTAAGTTGAGAGTGGAAATATCTGTTTCAGGGCGCCAAAAAAAGGTGAAAAGAAGTGTTTGATTTCTTATGTAAGAGTAAGAATGTGTTAAGTCACCGATGACATTTACTTTATAGTAATAGTATTGTGAAGTCCTGTAGCAGTCTAATAACCAAAAGCTGATGAAGCTGTAATATCACTAAAGTATCAACAGGTAATAGATTAAAAATATGAATAAAATCAACAATATGTAAATTTTTTTTAGACTATCATTACTAGTGCCAAAATGCATTACAATATTTCCATATGACTCGCTGGCTATGTCCAGTTCTTTCACAGCTGAATAACAATTAAAACACACATTTCATTAACAAATATTTAATAAAATTATAAAAATGTTTACAAATAATGAAACATTGGTAACCAATATACCAAACTATTAAGTATTGTACATGTACAATCTGTTAGAACACAACATGAACCGGTTGTAGTTTTAAAACGACAAGTAGAGCATCATCCTATTCTAAAATTTTTTTTTTATTTCAGAAAATAAAAACATTAATTTTCTCTAACTTTTGACCATATTTAACTGTTAAATATCCTCTCATATTACAATAAACATCTCCCATAAAATGATCAAATATTTTCAATGAGGACAACCCAACTTCTGAACAGCTGATTGGCCTAAGAACTAATATAAGTAACACAAAAAGTCTTAAAGTAGATAAAAACAGTACACAGATTACTTAAAATGATAACAATTACATAATATAGTTATGATTTGCAGTAATATATAAGAGTATTTATCATAATATTTACTATTTAGTTATAAAGTCAATTCACTAAATATTAACTAACCAAACATGGTTAACATAACAAGAGGGAAAGTAAATTAACTACAATAGTAACTTTTAAGAGTAAATAACATGTATAATCTTTAACTGAAACACCAAAGTGTGGCAAACATATAAATTCTTAAGAAATTCAAATCGAGAATGATCAGTTGGTAAACAAAGTTGCTTAATTAATTCCTGCTTATATATTTAATACATCAGAAAAGATTCAAAATTAGGAGAGATATTAGGTTGCAAGTAGTGAATATGTGGTTGTAAAATTTTCAACCCAACTAAACAAATTTCTCTCGTAACATAGATTTTATTTAAGCTAGAATGACATTTTGGTGCGCCTTTTTGGTTTCACATTCTCCTCCTCCGTCCTTGTGTGCTTTAGGAGATGCCTATCAAGCATGGCTTTTGTGAAGAAAGCCTCGTTGCAAGCACATAAGAATGGAGCCGTCTCGTGAAACACAATCTCATGAATTGCTCGCACTTTACTGTTTTTAAAATAACTGGAACAATGGCGACATTTGTTTCTCACTATTCCATTTTCATCACCTTGAGAAGCCTGCTCAACCTGCAAAAGATTTGTCGTTGCTTATAAATTTAAAAATTCAAACCATATTTATGGAGTGATTTGTGATTATAAAAGCTTTTGACCTTTACAAATAGTCTTGCAAAAAAGTGGAGTTTATACACTTAAACATGTTCACCACAACAGTAAATACCCCCGTCGCAGCAGACCTGCGTACTCAGCAAATTTACAAATCAATAACACAATAATATATGTCAAGTTTTATCATTATCTGTCAATAAATATGAGTGTTATTTGCCTACTTTCCATAAGATTGACATGGGAAAGAGTATGCAGGTTTGCTGCAGTGAGGAACGCTGAAAGTAGGTGTTTCTAGCATAAACAATTTATATTTTGACTGTTTATATCAAGTTTCATCAACATCTGTCCACAAATAAAGGAGTTTACTTAAACTCTGTATGATTAACATGGGAAAAGAGTGTGCAGGTTAGCTGCCTTGATAAACACATGATTTTTAAGCATACATGTATAGATCTCAACCACATGAAGCTAAATATTAAGTTTCATCCAAAAAGACTGGTTAATAAGTGAAATATTAATTTTTCCTTATACTCCATAAGATTAACATTAGAGCCCCAAAATACAACATACTGTGTTTAGATTTTTTAATATTTCGGTAACCGTTGGAGATAGAGAAAAACTTTAAGGAACTAAATTGTGTAGTTTTATAAGGTGATTCTAATAGTGAAAGATAAAATTTGAAATTTCTAAAAATTACATGGAAAAAACACAAAAAACCCATTTTTGGGGTACAAAACCCCCTCAAACTACCCGTTCCCATTGACCGATATGTCTGGTTTACGAACTCGTCTGGGCATTAGTAGAAATACACGTCTCTACCAAATGTGGTCTCCATCAGACCATTTTTACGAGAGTTATCGTGTTCACAGACACACACACACACACACACATATATATATATTTTAATGACTACTGTTTTTGGTCTATAGGCATCTAAAGAAGAAAAAATAACATGGTTCTGGGCTTAAATCTTACCATGAAACCTACGGTAATAGCTTCTTCCCTATGAGAAATTCGCTAAAATTGCCAACTTGATTAGATAATGATAGAAGTAGGACTCAAAATAAATGAAGATGACAAAATTTATGTCCTTTGGTTGAAACCCAGTTGACTCCAGGAACATTACAACTGAAGACTACATTTTTGAAAGGTTAAATGAATTTAAAGTTGGCCCCATAATCAGTTAAAACAATTATTATGAATTTCATGAAATACAAAGCAGGATAAATTTAGCCAATAGAAGCATGTTTGTACTAAATAAACTATTATCATCAAAACTATTATCCATAAAAAAAAAACTTAAAATCTACAAAATCACAATGAGGCTAATTCCTTCTCCACGGAGCTGAATCATGGGTCATAGACAAAAGTACAGGAAAAAAACTACAGTGGAACTTGGTTATAACGTCATTGAAGGGACCACACAATTAATGACACTATATCAGAGTGACGCCATAAAAGAGGTTACATAATTTTAATTTAAAACCGAGGAAAAATAGGGAAACACATTTTTTACATGAAATTAAGACCTTTAATGAAGGTAATTTGAAATACACCGTAAGTTTATGTTTATGACTGACTGACTACTCTACTATATAAGAAATAGAATTTGAAAATATTGCAATGAAGTTCGGCTTGGTGAATTCAACTGTTGGTTCGATTTTAAAAAACAAGCCCGAACACACGTCTGCTATCTTACATCCCTCCTCACACGCTTTTATAACTCACACCTTTTTTTCAGCAAAACCTTTCTCTTAACACTTGTCATTATTTTTCAATACTGTATTCGTAAATTAAAATAACGAAAAACAAACTGTAAAAGACATACACAGAACTAACGATATCTACACGAACTGTAGGTACGTACGAACGGCATCACAGTGCTTTGATGCGACGTGAGTCACTGACACTGACCTTGATGACAGGCGACAGCGGATATAGGATAGGGGAGGGGGTTGGGGTGGTTAGCGGTAAGAAAGCAATAAAATGGCGTTTCTAAAAATAGAAAGTAGCTAAACAATAGCCGCAGCCCTCACGTTGCACCACCGACCAAACTTTCTCTATTTAGCTATATGTTGCCTTCATCTCGGCCCGATTTTCTTGACGTTGCATACGAGGTTTGAGAATTTACTGACGATATATCCGAGGTTTTTTCCTTTGTAAATACATATAGTTTGGCAGGACCTACAAATAATTGACGTTATATCCGAGTTGACGTTATGGCCGAGGCCGCAATAACCGAGTTGCACTGTAGTTACTTTTGAGAATAAAGTATTAAGAAAAATATTTGAACCCACAAGAGAAAAAAATTTGAAGAATAAAACAAATTAGAGAAATTAGGGATCTTTATAATGCATCAGACAGCTGAAGCTAAGAGCCGGAGATTACGATGGACAGGTCATATTTTAAGAAGTGAACCAGAAACTCTATTAAAACTAGTCTGGAAAACCTTATTGGAGGACGACCCCCGGAACGACCAAAGAAAAGATGGAAGGATGAAGTGAAAGGCAACATGAGGAAGATGGGAGTCAACGAGGAGGATGCGGATGATCGGAAGAGGTTGAGGCAGACAGTTGGAGAGACTAAATACCACTTAGGTTATAAACGGCCATGGGAGTAAGTAAGATTAAATAATGTCCAATATTAACTAAAACAAACAAAAAAATCACAGTTTAGTATCTATAATCAGGTAGTTCAATACTCCGGCGCTGTGTTCCTCCTGCTGACTTACAAAGGCCATCCTTATACAGCGAGCTGAGAGAGTTATGTCTGTTTGTCTGTTTAGGTTATTATAATTATTTCAGTTTGTTGTGATTGTATAACAATACAAGATGAGTCATAGAGCACTTAAAAAAATTAGATAAATACTTACCAAGTTATCGTTTTGATGATTCTGCCTCATGTGTTGAATTAAAGTTGCAAAATTTTCATAATTCTGATAGCAACAAATGCAGGCAAACCTATGCGGACTTTGATTTTTAATCATAAGATGGTTAATCTTCAGATGTTTTGTAAGGCTGAAACAATATTATATTGGTTTAGTAACTTAAATTATCAAAATTGACTAATCTTCCAGGATCAAAAACATTTTAATCCAGCATATATATATTCAGTTTAGAACTAATGGTGTTTTTGACATCTGAAGACCCCAAAACAAAACAAACAATTAGTTCAGTTATAGATCTTACAATAAGAACCACAGTCATAGCCGATTTTCGAATTGCAACTTTTTGCAATTGCGATTTCAAATTTAACATGGTACTAAAAAATCATCAATAAACTAAGAATACGTTTAAAATTAAAAAAAGCTACACAAAGAACTGTTTAAAAAAATTGTTATTCCATTAAAGAATATTTGAACTACATTAGCGCTCTAACTAACTGAAACTCCAGGGAAATCGTCAGTATGTAATGTAAAATAATTGTAGTTGAAGAGTTATTCAGAAAAACAATTAATTGTACAAATTGAGATTTGCTTGAAAATAAACTACTGTAACATCTGTAGTAAAACGCTGCCAGCGCAGCTATTAGCGGGAGTGGATTTTCAAGGAACTAATAGGCAACACCCTATTACTGAAATTGAGGTGAGTTCTCAGATTCCTCAAGTGCTAGCAAGTTCATCAACCTATCAGAACACTCACTGACATGTTTTTTTTAAACTCGTTTTAGAGTCATTTGAAACACATTTATACCTTATAAATACTTAAAACTAATAAAATTCCTGAAAACGTTCCAGAACGTCTTTACTATTTTTGGCCATTTTCTTAGTGGCCGTTCTGAAACTGCCTTACTCATTATGCATAAAATGCATTCCTCGGCAAGGGGTTAAACAAGCTGTCTGAATTTAAATTTGTTTCATTAATCATAGGGTCTTGTATCATTTCCTTTGTATGTATTTCTGGTCATTCATAACAATTATTGACTCTATTCTTGTGTGGTAAGCAAAATGATTACAGAGATTGATTGATACAAAGCAAAAACACAATCTACAGTAGCAGCCAGGAAATTAGGTTGGATGGTAATTTTGCAGTGTTATATATTTTTAGTGACAAAAACATTTGTTTTAGTTAACCAAAGATACTTGCAAAAAATGGTAAGCACATTGTTTTCAGATTGTGATAAAAGATGAGGCAGTGAATTTTGGAAGAGAGGAAAAGGACAATTTCTTGATATAAATACTTAATTTTTGAATTTGAATCTGGTCCATATTTAAATTCCATTACTTTCTTGGTCAGTAGACACCCAAAAAACCCTATCTGGCTTGACAACATAATTACCTTTGTTTGTCATCGAAATCCTGAAGGCACACTTTACATATATTAGTTTTAACAGCCAAATGTTTGTCGTTGCTATGCTTTCGTAGATCGTACTGCGTCAAAAATAGATCTCCACAAACTTTACATAAGTGGAAGGCATTTTTGTGATTTTTTTCATGGATTTTAACTTCATCTCTGCAAGATAAATCAACAAGAAAAAATATTACCTTGTAAAATGATAAAAAACTACAGCTAGTTTTAGAGAATTGAGATTATTTTACACCGACATGGACATCATCACAATAATTAAAGCAAGAAGGTTAAGTTGGATTAGACATGTTATAAGAAGGCAGAAGGGAAGGAGGTTGTATGAAGTATGGAAAACCATGCCTAGGGGGAAGCGTCAATTGGGAAGGCCAAAATTCAGATGGACAAGTCAACTAATGAAATACATTAGGACCTTGGGTGCATATATGGCCTCAAGGTATATAGGTGAAACGATGGTTCTAGGTGTCAAACGAAGGTAACCGAATTAAATTGATCAATGATGATAAATGAATATTTCTAAAACAATTGCAAATGTCTATGAGATATCAACTTGGCGAAGGAAAGAAGAGAGTGGAAAAGACTGGTCTATGAGGCTAAGAATCAATTGAGATTTTTGGAGCCATGGCAGTAAGTAAGTTATACTGTCTATCAAAGATTTATTTTGATCGCATTTTACCGGATAAGTTACTTGTTACAAGGTCAAATCGAATATCTGTCTCCGATCCGAATTTTCAAATATCCGCCCACCTCTTGTAAAATGAGAAACATTTGTATATTTGCACAATGATCTTGAGCAGGGCTGTACAGAATTACTTTAAATTTAAGAAATATAGCAACTAATTTGAGTAAAAAAAAATTAATTTAGATAGGTGTATACACCAGTCCTGGTGATCCGAACTAATTGGTTCCAGAGCCTTACTAAGTTGTTCGGATTATCTGGAAATGCAATGCAAAGTTGCATTGAAAGTGCCGTTATGACTGTAAGTAGTCATATTACCATAGGCCATTTTTACATTTCATAGAAGCATATATTTTAGCCATAAGTAGGTGTTTTATATACAATACAAAGCCTAGTTGTTTTTCTATCAATATATTTGGCATTAAAGTACAGTAGTTTACTATCGTTCAAAAAGCGATGTTAAAGAGTTGGACTGTATGAATAAAGTCTACTCTAATGTACGTTATGCTTGGTGTACATTCTTTGACTGGACTATACCTCGAGCGAAAGTGTACTGCTACACCCGCAGACGATGTTTATGGCGATGGGGCAACTTTGCATCGGTTAACAGAATTTCTTCATCACGTCAAAAACGATAACTGAATTCTTATATTCCAAAAAGTAAGTTATTGTGCACAGTAATACTATTTAATCAATAATACCGTGTTGTAAATTTAACTGTTACTTTTCAGATTACATTACTTTATTTTAAATTTAAACTCAGTTAACTTTTTTCCCTCCAGGTAGTCTGGAGTAGCCATTCGGATTACCTGGATTTGGATTACCGGGACTCTGGTGTATACCTTAAATTGTGACTAATAAACTAAACACGAATTTAAAAAAATAATATATCAAACTTACATGGAATTGAACACTTTAAAACAAGCTCGACACTTGATTTTATCATCAGTCTCTTTGTTAGATGAAGTATGTTTGGTAGCGTGCTCGGATATTTCGCTCTGTGCAACTACCTCGAAACACTTGGGACATATAACGTGATTCGAGTGTTGTTTTGCTACATGGTCAGTTAGAGTCAGCACATTCTCGAAGATCTCAGTGCAGAGATTGCACATCCGTGACACATGTACACGTAATTTGTGGGAGCCCAATGCATCTTTGCTCTTGAAACATTGCTGACACTGTGAGCACACGTGCTCTGGACTCAGTGATGCGTTCAACAGAGATTGTGACAGGTTCTGAAAAATTACAAAATAACAACTTTAATCCATCTCTTAGAGTAAAATCAAACAGATAATGTCACTTTTGAACTAAGTAATTCAATTAATGTTTGATATATTGTGAAACTGGGAAATTTAAGATCTTAGTTCAGTTTTCTTACTCAGACTAAAATTTTATATTTTATTGAAGCTAAAATTTTGTGATTAATTCTAACAATATTTAAGATAACTTAACTTCTCAGGGGAAAAACTGATTTGAATCTTGACTATTGGACTCAAGTTTTTTGAAAACATTTATGTACAGTAATAGAAATAGGTTAAAATTAAAGATGTGTTAACACAAAATTGATCAATTCAATTCTTGATACCGTACCGATACAAATGTCCAAGAAATAGTGATATCAAGAATTTACACATGTATTATCAAAATGAGTGTGATGATCAGAAAGTTACTAGTTTTACTTTTAAAACTTTTGAAATAGTTTTGTTGTTCTTAGTATATACAAAGATAATGACATATGATAAGTAATTAATTATTGCACTTGAATTTTTTCCAGAAGAGTAATTCTGCCGAGTTATCAAATTTACTGTAAAATTACTCATTCTTAACGGTTTCGCTGACATATGTCGTTTGCGCGAAAATGTTAAAAAGGGCCCCTGACGTGATACATCATTCCTCAGTAAAACTACGTTCTTAGTTGATATTTGCCATGTTACATTGCTGCAGTTTGTTAGTTTACTACTAGAATGTATTAAAATTCACTGATGAACTGTTTCCTTAAAACTTTGTTTACATACAAAAGCTACGGCATAAACAACTAGAAAAAGAAGCAGCTGCGCAGTTGTTAGTTTCCATCTCGCAACAGAAGAGGTTCATTATTGTAGTGTGAGTTGTTGTGTGTTGATTGTATGGGGTGTGGTTAGATTATTTATAGCTAAGCAAGTCATAGTCATCAGTGCAAAATTTTCCTAATTAAAAAAAACATTTTAAAGAAAAAAATGCACTTTTTTACGTCAAAGTAAAAAAACTGTTAATCTTTCTTTGTGCCATTTCATATTCAAACACAGTATATTGATAACGTATTATTAATAGGCTATTTAAAACCATTCAACCCTCATTATTAGATATGTTACCTGATCCAATTTTACCGCAACACTGTATCCAAACTCAG
This sequence comes from Nephotettix cincticeps, assembly GCA_023375725.1. Taxonomy (NCBI): domain Eukaryota; kingdom Metazoa; phylum Arthropoda; class Insecta; order Hemiptera; family Cicadellidae; genus Nephotettix; species Nephotettix cincticeps. The sequence goes on along the minus strand of CM041785.1, from coordinate 70,302,408 downwards.
GAACTGAAGTAGAAGTCACACCTGCATACTGAGTGGTCAAAAAATGACTTCCAAAATTTTGCATATCATTACCAGCCATGTCCAGTTCTGTGCTGAACTCCGTGAGTAAAGTTTCTGCCATGTGATTATCATTAAATTCATCCTAAAACAGTTATGATTTATCATAATATATTGATAGTAATAATAATAATAATTATTATTATTATTATATATTATTTATATTATTATTATATTTTTATAACCCTGTTTTGGTATGCTTTACCTGAATTGCTCTAGATGAACTGCTATGAATTGTTTCAGTAGTCTCATTGTAGTCTGCAGGGACATCATTGGAAGACTCATCCGATATTAAAAGGTCATCAAAAACTGGCAGACTTTTGCCTGGCCAATCCTGTAACAGTAACAAAAATATAACTAAATAATCGTAACATCTGAATTTACAGGTATATGCAGATGTTAGTTGTGAGCTAAGTATATACTTAGTATATAGAGGGTCATCACTAGAATGTTATCTTTAGAGGAGCATCACTAGAGTGTCATCACTAGGAGAACATAACTAAAGTGTCATCACTAGTGGGACATTACTAGAGTGTCATCACTATCACTAGAGGGATATCACATCGCTAGAGGGAGGTCTCTAGTGTCATCGATAGAGGGTCATCATCAGAGTGTCATCGCCAGAGGGACATCACTAGAGAGACATCACTTGAGGGTCATCGCCAGAGGGTTATCACTAGATCCTGTGCGGTGAATTAAAGACAGCAAGGGAAAAGTGAAAATGATTGAAAACAAACAATCAACTAAGTAGATTAGAATTATCAACTGCCAACAGGTAAAAATCAGGAGAAATGTGGCTAATGATCAATAAGCCATTATTTTTCGGCACTCAATATTTTGACCAGAACTAATAATAATATTATATATAATCAAGTAGAAGATGAAGAATATTTTAACATTTATAATACCTGTTTTCCACAAGCCACTGCAGAGTCTTCACTCGCATCTTTTATTATAATGCACTCTTCTGCTGATTTCTTTGATGCTGATTTCTTCTCATTTTTTCCATAATCATTATTGTTCCAAGACATTTCTAATGGTGAGCTCGATTTCCTCTCGGGAGAATTCTCCAAAACAATCTGAACCACAGAATCTTGGTTTAATTAAGTTAATATTTAAATGGTTCTAAACACATGAAAACCTAGTTGAAGTACAGTCAAACCCCTCTAATCCGACCTTGAATCGTCCGTCACTCCGGTTAGCCAGACCATGCTCAGGTTCGCGAGCTTGTGCTGACTTGTCACTGTTGGGACATCTGTCTAGCCGTTATTCTCGGTTTGTTATCGTTTCTACTATAATAGTATGCTATACTTGTTTTCAGTGGGTTACTCATATCTCATGTGATCTTTATCAGTATAAGCGATAATGTACAATAACAGGTGCAATATTTAAAATGCTGAACAAGTAAAGACCGATAAATATCAAAACTTTTGGATAGACAGTGTAAAATGAGCTGAACTAAAATGAACATTCAAACTGAAAATAAAAACAAAACATCTTTGATCAAATGTTGAAGTGTTGAAGCAGATGACGAAATTACGCAACACACAACCTATTGGAATGCAATATTTACATTGGGATGTCCAAGGATGTGGTATGATCATTTAGTTTGTCAACTACCGTATGTAGTCCAGTAACCAATTAAGTTCAAAAAGATATTGTATTTAAAAATACAAAGCATATTATAATTGATAGGTATGCCGAGTACAAGATGGCGGTTTGTTATTAATCCTCATAAAATATAATTACGGCGACAAAAATCTTGAAATTTTTACTTGATATTTGTTAACAAAGCTTATAATAACCCATTTAGCAATGGTATTTATGGAAAATAAACTTCATTTTGATTGTTTACACTTCGTTTAATATTTCGACATAACAGGCTATTTTTCGTTAGGGTACCGAAATTACAAATTCACCGCATATGCATAATTTGAGCAATAAGATATAAAGTGTTGCCAAATTAACGACATTTATTTGGCCTATTTAGTTTTTCCTTGTGACCAACAGTTCACAGAACATAACATGTTTGTCCGTTTTCCTTTTAGAAATAATGCATATTTTAGTGTAAGTAGACATTTTTAGTTAACATGTTATTTAACTCTGTGTGAAAACAGCTTTTGTTTTTTTGTCTTCTGGATAATAGGACCTTTTATTTGTTCCGTCCTAGTCCCAAAGATGACGGATTAGAGGGGTTCTACTGTAATGTTTTTATTTGATAAATTAAAATATTTTAAGTTACACCATATCTTTATCTATTGTTTCTTAAACTGATAGACTGGGTAGCAGTCTGTTACCTATGCTTTGCTCTTACCCACTAAGACTTCAGATCTTTGTGAAAATTGATAAACAACTCTGGGACCTCAACCAATAACATTGCTGTGCATACTTATCTAAGATCATAGTTAAATGTAGAACAACATGTGGTTAGCAAGTCACTGGAACAGGATGCATAATTTAAATTATAGATTACTTGCTATGCTGGGTAAATTACAGGGATCTTAAGGGATTTTTTAAAAACTAATTGCAAACACTGACTTAAAACTCAGCAGACTAGCTGTTTAGACCACACACCTTCCGTGACCCAGAGTTTATGTACACGTCAATGGCAAATGAAATAATTTGTGATAGTATCTTATACTTTTATCAATTAAAATATTTCACCCTAAAAATTGTATAGGCTATAGAAAATTAAATTAATTTGTTGCTTACAGCATGTTATAACCCATTCCTGATAAACGACGTATAGTGCAAGTCCTCTGCCTCTGGTAACCAGATGACGAACAACGTGCAACGAACGTCCTGAGCAAACATTGTGCTTTGCCTGCTTCCATCTCGACTATATCATTCTATATCACAGTTATTTTCCTCCATTAGGTGTGCTAGTTCATTCCTCTTGAAATTGTTTTATTTATAATTTTTTGCTAGTATTCGATGTTCCATTTTGAATGTATATTATTGTTTCATATATCTTACATTAGCACAAATTCTTCAGTGATTGTACTAAGTAGTTAGAAACATGAAAATGTTTCTTTTTTTTAAGATTTTGTGAATAACTAGTATTGTTACTGAAGTAAACTGGAAATAAATGTGCCAAGTGAAATTAAATAATACTTTGAAAATAAAATAAGTCTTGATGAAGCGCTCGTACTTGTTACTTGGCCTATCTTTTGCAACTGGTGAAGAAGTATAGTAATATTTTTTTGTTTATTAATAGTAAATATATACACAGAAAAAACATAAAGAAATTAAATCATTATTAATTATGAATTAACTGTTAAACCTATCAAGCTAATGATGAGTCGCAGTCACAGTGTAAAAGGTTCGGTTTTAATTCAGACAGGAGGGCCTCAGGCGTCTCATGGAAATTCAGCCAGGAATGGTTTAATGAGTTGTTGACAAGTTATGCTAACCAGCCAATAACATGATTACATTTGTAACAGGAAATCATAAGAGATCTTATTCAATATCTTTTTTGGACTTTTCCAACGTGTCTATGTTTTTAACTACACAACATTTCAGGAAGTGGAGAAACTCCTCCCGTTTTCAAGTGATTACCTAATAATTTATATTTAAAAATTAAATGTTTGAAGTTTCATGTTGTCAATAATACTATACTTATCTATCATGCACAACGCAAAAACTATATTATAACGCAACAAATAACCACAACACTCCGCCTCCGAGCTAGCGGGGCAACACAAGATGGCGTGCGCTCAAAACGGGAGTTGGAGCACGACTGATTTCTGTAATTTTAAACATTGAACATTGAACAGAAACGTTGTGTAGTTAAAAACATAGATGTGTTGCAAAAATCCAATTGCAAGTCCAAAAGATATTGAATAATTTATAACCAAATCAAATCCATTTATTTCGATAAAAAAAAACAACTATACAGTACAGTACTTATACAAATTGAAAAAAAAATCCGCATAGGACACAATGGCCTGTGCGCGGACTGAGATCTTATTTAAGTACTTAATACAGTAGAACTCCAATTATCCAAACTCCGACTATCCGAATCGCCGATTATCCGAATCATTTTCAGAAAAAAAAATTTCCCCAAAAAAGTCTTAAGTGTGTTATTATTCTTCCCCCCGCGAAGCCTGAGTGTGACCACTTGCAACTGCTCACCGTCAAGCGAATGCGTGACCTGGCTGCCCAAAAACGGATGAAGACCGCAAAACAGCTTACATTGACGGAGATGTTTAAAAAAACAATGATTTTTATTTCTAAACTTGTACGTACATTTTATTTATATTTAAAACATGTGAAAATATCATGTTTGTTACATTTAATTCAATAAAAAAATAGTGCAGTTATCAAAACGTAGCTTTTTTTCTCTCTAATGGCAATTTAAAAAAAACTCTGATTATCCGAATATTTGATTATCCGAATGGGTCCAGGTCCCCATTAATTCGGATAATTGGAGTTCTACTGTAATACAAATTTTTTTTAAATACTCCGATTGTCTGGAAATCAATTAAGTATATTAATAGAAGAAAAAATAATTATTTAAGACATATTAAAAATAGAAAAAAAATATTGATTTGTGACAATTATTAATTTAAGACAGCTACAGACACCAACACCATTATGAATTTTAAAGATTCTATCAAACATTTTGTTAAGTTTTCATTTGATAGCAACTCCTCAGACCGAACAGGGTGATTATTGTTACAGCACAACAAAACAGTTACAATTTACAATTATTAATTACCTTACTTATGGTGGGTTCAGGTTCTTTAACGCTTTGTTCTTCTTCCTGACTTTTACTCACATGATGTATCTTTTCCAAGTCCTGAATTAATTCAGTTCTTTTTGCTCTCATCGCTGACATTTCGACATCCAGAGTCTCCATGTAAGTTTCATACTTCTTTCTTATGAATCTCTGTAAATATGAACATTTCCAATTCCATTGAAAACCCTGGTGCTGGTGAAATGTCATTGCGACATGTGAAAGCTATTGACAAATTGTTGCGTAAACTATTTGAGCTTTTGTTGATCAAACAGAAAAACTAAATTTATAATAATAATAATATATAGTTAATAAAGGGCAACAATTAATTATAACACTCATAACATTGACAAAATAGGATAGATTTCTATATTGAAAGAATTTACACTGGCGCTGCATTGTTTATGTTTTTTGATACAGAACAATCCAAACCCTAGTCATATTACCACCTAACTTTACAAGGGCTATTTCAATTATACAGGTTTTCAATCATAATATAAATTCTAGAGGGATCTTTCAGGCTACTTTATTAACATAAATATGAGTTTAGGAAAATATAATAATTTCAATGGTATTGAGTAGTTTTGTTTTACACAAAGACTAGCATATAATTTGTGAACTTGGTAACTTGGTGGTCAGGCAGGATATCCAAGTGCACAACACCAGACACGGTGGCCATCTTGATGTTCTTAGAGTGTGGTTCTCATGAACCCAGGCAAGCTACAACACCTCGTCTTTTTGTGTTTTTCAATAGAATGCCACAGAGGATTAAAGAGCTGAAAAACTTCTAGCTTCAAAAGAGCGTTGACTGATTATATTAAAGACAGAGCCAATTCCACCACCCAGAAGTACCTGGATGGTGACATTACTCATTTGTAGCTAGCTGGAAGTGAGTGACTTAATTAAGTGTTTTAAATATATGAAATTTTTGTGAGTCTGTGTTGACGCCATGAATACCACTACGTGGGCATCAGATGAAGATATAGATATAAGGTATAGCATAATTATTCTACACTCATTTCTCATTCATACTTGACTTGGTTTAAAATACCTACCTGGTCAGGTCGACATTTCAGAAAGATAATAATAATAATTTCAGTGCTCGAGAGAAAGATGTTAAGAAAGGCAGTTAATTCTACCTTTCCCATGCTTTCAAGAACAGTAAACCTTTCAAGACCCATTCAACCATATTTGTCTCCCCACACTGTTAAGTTTGCTCATCCAACGATCTTCAATGTAACTCACAAAGATTGCTCGTGAGATACATTGACAATAAAGCTTTCATCAAACTGGAACAACATTTTATTTAAAATAAGGGACACTTTCAAATACTTAACGAACCTGATGTTGATTTTCCAAACATTGAATGCCATTGCTGAATAGCCACTTCTTATTTCGTTTGAATTTTATCAAGTTTTCCTCAAACAGTTCTTCACGGTTTTTAAGCTCTTTCAGTATCCTCTGAAATAAAAATTATAAAAATATGCATTAGTGTTTTTATTTTATTCATTTCATATTTTGAGATATGAAATGACTTATGTTTGGTCTATTACAAGTATGACTTAAAAATAAATTTGTTTTTGAAGTTTATACAATTTTCCTTAAAAAATGGATTATTTGACAGCTTTACCAATGTGTGTAAATGTCTGTTTCTCAGAACTCATGATCAGGACTAATGGTTTAATAAACCCTTTAGTTTTTTATTTAGGTGCACTCATCTGTTAGAATAACTTTTGTTTAATTTGTAGGCTAGGGAATCTTGGGGAAATTACTTTGTGTGTGGTTTTGTTGATGACAGAAATTGTTGTTTAGTATCTATGTTAAACATAGTTTTGAGCTAAGTTTTGGCATATGGAGATCCCAAATTTAAATCAATTTTATCCCCACCCTAGGTCTCACCATGAGGATTATGGTAATGTTCTCATTTCTTATGATAATTAGCTAAGCCAGTTATATTTAATTGAATTTAGAAAAATCACGTAAATATATTTAATGTGAAAAGCACCTTTGTGATCTACAATGCTATGATGAGATAGAATCATCAATAGTCGGCAATACCTTTTTGATGACTGAACTCTCAGGTATTGTCTCTAGCACAAGAGCATAGGAGTGAAATTCCTTCATTAAGATCTTCATGGTCTGCACCAGAGACTGCAACATGGCAACATGGTAAACATTAATTTTAACAACAACATTACACATAATATGGAAATAATTTTACTGTTGATATCATCATTTCACACTCATAGTCAACCTAAAACTCGACCAAAAAAATACCCAACGCTGGAAGAGGTTTCAGGTACCTCATACTGTAAGAAATTTAATATTATGAGCGCAAGTGCTTCATTTATTGACATCGCAATAGTTATTGGCACACTTTTTTAAAATTATTTTTTCAATCAGCTGCATATTTTAATGAAAGTTCAGAGTTAGTTTATTGGAGATGGAAATGGTAACAATTATTATAAAATATTTTTGAACAGATACATTTCATTTTACTATATCAGATGTATTTCATTTTCTGTCAGTCATCCTCAATACAATAGGTATTCATTCGTCACTTAACACTTGTTTTTCTTAAAAGTAAAATGAAGTTTTTTTGCACTATTTTTAGCCAATATAATCTCAACTAAAATAGAAATTTAGTGGGGTTTTATTTAAAATTATTCTAATAGAGAGCTTACCACATCTTTTTCCATGAGGGATTCTGTTTGTCTATCATAACGTGGGAAATCATTGTTGTTCACTGACATCTCTGATATAGCTTCAGAAATCTAAAAAAAACCATCACATTAATATTGAATGTAATTCGTATTTTTGGGGGTTAGATAAAGCGGAATTTGAATAAATATAAACTCGAGGGGCCAGTGAAGAATTCACACTATTCAAAAATTCATTATGATGACTTTTATATTACCACATCATTCAAAGATAATTGAACCTAAAGATTTGTTCATGAAACAAAAAATGTGTTTGTGTTGTATATTAGGGAAATGTTGAAAAATCCTGTGGGTATATGTTAACCAAGTATCTTGTTTTAGCCAACTGAAGGAAATTAAGGATTCCCTTTATCGACCAGCCTCCAATGGGCTAAAGATAATAAAAGTGAGATAGGAAGAAAGTGAAGGGATAGGAAGGTGAGGACGAGTGAGAAGAATGCTAAGAAGTTGATAAGCAGTTTGCAGAACAAAGGACGCATAATATAGCTCCAAAATGCATGCGTTCAATAAACCAAGTAGAGTTCTAAACATTAGGGAATGGTGGAATGAAAGGAATAAACATTGCGTCTTACACTTACACGACTCTCACGCCTTCGTCGACAAGGGATTATGGTTTTATATTGTCAATAATACAGTGGTCTTTTTTTCAGGGATTTCAACTGTTTGGACAACCAACTTAATAGTTCTGGAAACCTTGTTTATTTATTGTTTGAATTATTAATTAAATAAAATGATCCAAATTTTACTGTCTATTTAATATTTTTCTTATTTAAAAAAACATACAACTATGTTCTCATACTTACTACTATATAATGCAGCTCCAAAGTCATAGAGGTCACCCCATCCCCGCCCCAATAAACTGTTCGGTTATCTTGACTTCCAGTGTGTCCGTTTGTGCACTCAGGTTACATGCAAGTCCATAGGTTAGAACGCTTATCCATTTCTGTTGTATTTTCAACATTATATAGAACTATTTATTTTTAAATTTCTTACAAAATTTTTTAAATTATATTTATTTAAGTTTTGTATAACACTATAAATTCATCTGAGTATAGGAGTACTAACATTTTATCGGTTTGAATGAGCATTTTTAAACCTCTGACTGGTGGTGGGCTACAGCGTCTATTTAGCACAATGGTATTTGGCAACAAGTATAGTTCTATCTTAGTCAACAATAACCGTTACCGTGCTCCAATCAGTGAGCTAATACTGAAACTAACTTGTGGAGTTCGCTGTTTTACCGTTAAAGGTATGCTTTTCATAGCTAAATAAGCGCTTCCTCGGATGGTAAAATTATGCTATATTTATCGGATGGTTCGAATACCGCCCGTGAGCAATCCTAACTTGTCTTGTCAATTTGTAGCACGGTGGTGGGAGGTCCACCTGGCTCGGGTGGAAGATGAAGGCTTTAGTAGGCTTAGTTAGGACATGCAGTGGACACCTGTTTTGCTTTTTTATGTTTAACACTCTCCTGATCAAACACCTCAGATCACCTTGCCCCCCCTTGATCCCCCACTGGAGGTCAATCGCCTTGAATCAACTTGACTCTCAACCCAGGACGTGCTGTTCTCTAGCGGCTATTTTAGGAACCACTACAACTTGTGCTATATTCTAGCGGATTCATTGGAAACTACCTTACCTTACCTATGTGGCCACTCAAACCATAAAAGGTTTTTGGCATCGCCAACAGCCGCACGCCATCCGTCTCGATCCTGCATGAGGTCTGGTGCAACATCAAGCTTCGGCATGTCCTTCTGCACCTGATCCCACCAGCTTAGTCTTGGGCGCCCCAGATTGTTTGCCTCATGGAAGATGCTCTAAAGCTATTCTTAATGTGGAGTCAAGCTCCCTTCTATTAACATGACCAGCCCATCTCAGTCTTCTGCTTTTGATTAGAGCAATGATGTCAGAATCTTGATAGAGTTCTTAATTCCCTGTTAGTCCTTATCCTCCATGTACCTTGATCATAATCTGGTCCAAGTATTGAACGAAGGAATTTGTTCTCAAACACTATAAGTTTCTTTTCCGATTTCTTGGTAAGTGACCAGATTTCAGATCCAAATAATACTATAGGTAGAATCATACTCTTGTACAGCCTTAATTTAGTATTTTTAGAGAGTATCTTACTCTTGATCAGTTTATGAAGGGCCCAATAGCATCTATTCCCCTGCAGTAGTCTAATTTTAATTTCGGTCTCTTCATTATTCTTTTCGTCTATGGTTACACCCAGGTATTTGAATTAATTGAATCATTGGGAACTATATCAACCTAATAGCAATCACAGTATATCATATTGCTTATTTTATTATACATGTCGAAAAGAAGTCTAGCATGACTGCTGATTTAATAGGCATGGAACTGCCATAAGCGGGGAGCGTTTATGAATATGACTGGAAGAGGGTTAAGGGGTGGGGCACATTTTGTATTTTTTGTTAGTAATAATTATTTTAAGAAGATCTTTATAATGCAAAGTAAGTTCAAAAGCTCCACCACACAGAGGGATAAGTAATAGTTAAATAATACAGAAAATCAAAATTTTTGACCAGCTCCTATCACTACATTTCTCCACTCACCATCTCATTTTGAGACTCTAACACAGAGGGATAGATTTTTTTCATCATTCTAATCATGAACTCAAGTTTTTTTTTGCAGTCAGTAAACTCTTTAACAGCGTCCTGAAACAGCAAAATAATATAGATTCAAAGATTCAAGATTCAATATTTTAAATACCAATCTGTTTAAAACAAAAATAGTATAAACACTATTGTTTATAACTAGACTACATGATTATTTTTAAATATAATAGACCTAAGGAGAAACTAATTAAAAAATAGTCACATGGGGAAGCTCCCACCTAGTTCATTTTTTAACACTAAGCAGAGCTAGAATAAATATAAACAGGAGACAAAGAGCCAATTGGCATTACCAGTTGTTTTAAGAGCAGTCACAATTCATAGAGAGAACTGGTTCCCATGTTAAACTGTAGGTACCTTAGATGCCATCCTTAGATGTTGGGCTATTAATTAACAGTCCTGTCTAAGGAACAGGTCAATCTTAGTCAGTAACAAGACTACAAGATCACGCCACAATCATCTTACACACATTTCTCAAACTCACTTCAAACGTGGCTTAAAATACTTACTTGAATAGGTCTCCATTTCAAAAGGTAATAGGAATAGGTAATAAAACAAATAATATCACTAAGGGTGCATTGTAGTCTTAAGCGTTTTTTTTTGTTGCTACATTAGAATATGCTTTAATTTTTTAACCCCTTAACCAAAACGTACGAGTTTAGTCGAATTTGACGTTCTCAGCTGATTAATTTTGTTATACAAGTTGTCTGCTAGTTTTTTCCCAAGCTATGACTGTTAAATTGACAGACTATTTGGTGCAGCATTCTAGTGAATGTTTCGGAAACTACGTCCACGCCACGTGTTCTGCAGTATCAAAGGTCCTGCTTGTTTCGTTGTTGCAACAACGCAAGGTTGTAAAAACTCTGCGGTGAACCATCGGCAAGCATTAACTAAACACCGCAGTTTGAAAAAAGTGAAAAGAATAAGTTACCTTGAAAACCAATTTCAATTCATCAAAGTTAGGCTCTTCAATTCCATCCTCAGGTTCCTGAAATAATAATTAAGTGATCTTAGCAATTTGATTATAAAATTTTTGCAGATTCAGGTTTTGCATTTCATTTTTGCAGGTTTTGCAGATTCAATATAATTATCATTTTGTTCTTATTAAGGTAAGCTCAGGGACTTACCTTATTTAAGGTATGTATGACTAAAACGAAGGGATGTTTTAGAAAGGGCATATTTCATAGCTAATGATTCAGTTCAGTTTGGTTTTAGGTGCTTTAACTAGCAGAGTCTTATAATAGTAACATTTTGGTAACTGTTTGTACAGGTGTGTTTAAACCTGTGTACTACGAGTAAAGTCCTTAAACGATGTATGTTTAGTGTTGTGACTTGATTATCCAAATATCACATTTAACTTTTTTTTAAATAATAATTAACTTTACTATATAATAAATGTTCCTACCTTAGTATTTGGGCATAATTTGAATTTCTTTTTGTGGGCATCATCATGCTTCATTGAGATTGATTTTCTCTTTGGCACCTAAAAAAGGTTTCAAGATATTGAAAACAACTGGGGTAAAGTATGAAACATATAAAAAAAGTGTGTAAATAATACCTGGGGTAGATATTTTCATAGATTCCAACTAAGTATGGTATCAGAGGATTGACACTTTCTCACCACAAATTTACTAGGCCTATATTTTTATATTCAATACACCATACAATTTTCCATTCTAATATTTTATTTGTAAAACCAAGCTGAAAATCTAACTCACTATTAAGTACTAAAGAACCGTACTTAAGTAGGTCCTACTACCTACTAAGTAAATATTTGAGATGAAATATTCATAAAAAATCTAGGTAGGACAATGATGACATCTTTGGAGGAGGGGTAGCACACAGGTAGCTGCCGTTTTCATCCCTTCTGCATACTCATTGTGTTGTTAGCCTTGACAGACTGAGCATGTCCAGGTTATTTGCGCTACTTCTGTAGGCAATATATATTTGTTTGTACAAATATAACAAATACTAACACATAGAAGACCAAGGCGTTTGGTTTGTTAACAACCTAACAGATCATTTTTCAGCTAAATAATAGGAGGGAACAAAATTTTACTAAGTTTCTTGTGTCTGAATTTGGTCTGGTTGAAAGAAAGAATGGTCAGAAGCTAAAATCTGAAAAAACTACAGTAAACTAGCCAGATTAGTTTTTAAAAGGGCTTATTTCAAATTACCAATGCCCTATAACTCAGAAGATTGGTTTAGAATATTGGCCTAAGAATTTGATATAAATTAAATACAAGGAATCAACAAGCACAGGTCGCTTTTAGTGATAGTCAAACAGGAAAGTAATGTAGTGATCTATAGCCTAAAGAATTGTATTGTGGTAGGAACAAGAAATGTATCAAACAAAACAGGAACAGATTCTCCAACAGGCTAGGATGTGAAAACAGACTAAGGTCTAGTCTGATTCCTCTATCACTATTTTGGCATTTAACACTTTCAAAATGATAAAGTCATGGAAATATGAAGCTTGCACAAAATTATTTCTGTTCATTATTGGTTTTTGTATCCATTACAAACTATAATTATAATCTCATATAACCCCACCCCCACCCTGATATATACTCATATACTCTTAAATACCTACTGTGGCAACTGACGCAGTAAATTAAGCGAACCAAAGACTAGTATTAATAGTTTATATTATTTCCCCATTTATGCATATTAAACTTACGTTTAAATTGTCCCCTGATTTTTCAAGGCTTTGTGGTGTTTTGTTGAAAGTATCACCTGAATAACTCATCTTTAAAAGTGATGTTCTGATAATCTAAGAAGAATGTATTTACAATGACAGTTGAATCATTAAATTGTCATTTATCGTGATTAGGAATCTTTGAGTTCCTTCTGATAACGTGCCAACATTTTAAAATGTAGATAGCAAGGATTTTAAGCTTCTGCTCTCTGCGCGCATCAGTGTCTCCAGGTCAAAAAACTAAATTTCTCCACCTGACACCATTGAAAATCCCCAATATGGGGAAAATCCCAACACCAGGAGACACTGGCACGCGTTTGCATTCATTCGAGCAGTGGCTCCACTGTCCAGGTCAAAAACTAAATTTCTCCAGTTGACACCTCTAGAAATCCCCACAGTTCATAAAGCCAACATTCCCCACCAGTAGCCCTAGATTTCCCCACAATTCCAAATGTACGTACGCTCACAAACACGTGTAATATTATATATAATGTTATTTATTTATGGCCACACAAAAAATTATCTATCATAATTGTATGCTTTTTCGTTTGACTAATTCTTTTTACTAGCAGATAACCTGCCCTTATTTTCATCGTTGCATATTTTACAGTATAAAAAAATCTATGTACTATATTTTGGGCCCTAACCAGATTTTAAATTTGTCATTTTTCTCCCATTCTTTTCTGCACTTAGCACAAACTTACGATGATTTGGATTAGTGGTGTTTAAGAGTTATAGATTCTTCCAACTTCAATGCCAGACTCACTTTCACTCATCACTAAAATAGCTCACTAACTAACCCATTGTAATTTCTAGAAGTGTATACAAATCACACGTGACGTGACAAGTGTCATCAAATTGAATAATAAATACAATTGAGCCACACAATTTCAGACCCATGCACCATTTGAAATTAGGCAATCCAACAATAAGCCACCGTTAGCTAAAGTAGATTGTCAATAGTCTGAATCCTAATGATAATTTGATAATTTTTACGAAAAGTTTAATCAGCTTATTATGAATTCAATGGTTAGCATAAATAAATCTAGCAGTGTTAGAATAAATAAACCCTGGATTAATAATTTTTTATTAATGCGAGTTAGAATTAAAAATAAATTATTTAAGAAAGTTACAACTCATCCAAACAATAAAAAACTTCAATCTTATTATAAGAAATACAGAAATAAATTACATGAGATGATTAAATTAGCAAAGCATTCTTATTACTCTAAACTGTTTAATAATGCAAAAAATAATACAAAAGCTTTATGGAATGAAGTAAGAAATGTAACTGGTCAGAATGGTAAAAAAATGAATATCATTAGTCTAGAAATAGAAGGCACAGAGATAACTGACACACAAATTTTATGTAATGAATTCAATGATTAATTTTTAAATGTAGTTAGTAAATTGGACATAAATAATGGTAGAAATAATGATATTGATTCTTTATGTTATAAAAATATGTTTAATACTACACCAGTACCTAGTTCTATGTATCTAGGTCCAGTGGTAGTTGAAGATTTAATTAGAGTAATAAATTCACTAAAGACCAGGACAGCTCCAGGTATTGATGGAATTAGTTCTTTACTGGTAAAAATTGTTCACTTAAAGATTGTTGATGTACTTTTGTTTATTGTGAATCTTAGTTTTCAAACAGGAATTTTTCCAAACAAGTTAAAGGAAGCTGTGGTTGTTCCAGTTTATAAGTCAGGAAAGAAAACAATTTTGAGTAATTATAGGCCTATATCTCTTCTGCCGGTGTTCGCCAAGATAATTGAGAAATTAATGAAAAATAAATTATTAAATTTTCTTGAAGGGGCAAATTTTTTTAGTCAGAATCAGTTTGGGTTTAGGGTGGGTAAAAGTACTGAAGATGCTTTACACAGTTTTTTGGGTAAGATAAGTTATGGGTTAAATGTGGGGGAAAAAGTTAGTGGCATATTTCTAGACATAAAAAAAGCCTTTGATACTGTAAATCATGAAATTCTTTTATCAAAATTAAGTCAGTGTGGGATTAGGGGATTGCCGTTAAAATGGTTTTGTAGCTATATGACAGGGAGGAAACAATGTGTCAAAATTAATACATCTTACAGCGAAATGAAGGAGATAAAAAATGGTGTGCCACAGGGCTCAGTGTTAGGGGCAATTTTATTCTTAGTATATATTAATGATCTATGTGGGGCACAGCTAAACGGTAGTATAACATCTTTTGCTGATGACACGGCCTTAAGCTACTGTAGGGATTCCTGGGAGCAAATAGAAAGGGAGATGAATCATGACCTATTGGCTCTACAATGGTGGTTCTCCAAAAATAGTATGGTTCTTAGTCCTGAAAAAACAAAATTTATAAATTTTAGCCTGAGATATGATATTGATTTTCAAAATCCAATAGTTTATAAGTGTGTAGACTGTCTTGTAAATGCTACATCCTGTGTGGAAAAATGTGCAGTTGTTAATAAGGTAAATGTCATCAAATATCTTGGTATAGCGCTGGACCGAGAATTGAACTGGAAGCAGCATATTTCGATTCTTAAACAAAAGTTAAATAATACTTTGAGAATATTTTACTTTTTAAACCAATTGTGTATTCCCGAAAGTACTTTACGAATGATATACTTCTCAATTGTACATAGTAGAATTGATTATGGCATAACCTTTTGGGGCGGTACATATAATGTACATATCAAGCCGTTGTACATTCTCCAAAAAGCTTTCATTAGAAAAATTGCAAAGCGAACAAGAACAGAGGCATCTTTCCCATTGTTTATCAGGTTTAATGTTCTTCCACTGAAACACATGTTTGTATATAAAGTACTAAAACTTTTTTACCAAAGAAGTGGCAATTTTATTGAGAGTAGGTGTAATTATAGAAAAAGGTTAAGGAATGCTGATCATTTACTGATTCCACGGCCAAAAAACACATTCTTTACAATGAATATTCAGTTTCTAGCTCCAAGAATATTTAATAAACTACCGTTAGACATAAAAAATTCACCTAGCTCAGTAATCTTTAATCGTAAACTTCGTAATTGGATATTGAAAATATTGATTTTTTACTTAAAATTGTAGCCTAATTGAACATAAACATTTGTTTCAGTACCTCAATGGGAGGATCTATTTTAATAAATATATAAAATAATGAGTCCTTGTTGTAAATCATGTTTTCTTAAGTGCTTGAGCAAAGGGAATTTATGTAATAATATTCTGAAAGTGAAATCCTGGCTGTCCAGAGAGCTGATAAAGATTAGTCTTAAGTAGCTGATAAGGAACCTCTTACAGGCACTGCCTATGAGGCCCTAAATTTTCCAATCCAGATTACGCTTTGTTTTTATTTTTAAATGTGTTGTAGAATTCAGTTCTTTTGTTATTAATAATTGTTTATAATTTTGTATAGGTAAAATGTTATGATATATTATAATATTTTTATATAAGATATAATTATTTTCTACACTTTTAAATATGAGAAAGGTTTTAGTTTTTACATAAGAACTGTAATTATTGAATATTGTTTTTTGTTTTCTTGAGCAAACACTGAGCTGATGTTGTAATCCTGTTTTTGGAAAATAAATATTATTCTTATTCTTAATGGCTCCAGTGGTGTCCAAGTATCGATATGTTGAACTACATGTAGTATATGTAATATGTTTTTAAAGTATTAATTTCAGTTCTTAAATCTTGTTCTACCCCAACACACTTCCCTATACTTTGTTCAAACTTTGACTCACATTGATCCTTCTTAATAATTTTCATTTACTATCTGTCAAACATAACTAACTCTTACCTTTTGTACCACAGTACAGTTTATATACCAATGACCATTTCGATAAACAAGTATACTAACCTCCGCAACAAATAATCACAGAGAGACTGGTCAAAAAACATTGTCAAATTAGAAGGGTGGAAAAGATAGGTGTGGTCATAATAAAAATAGTTTGAATATGGGAATGTACAGTAGACACAAGCGAGTAAGACCTGATGGATCAGGCATATTTTCATGGAAATAGGTTACTACTGTTCAAAGTGTCAGCTCATCTTGTGTCAAAGAATACATGGTAAACTAAGGTTTATAACATTAACAAGATAATTTGCTTCAGATCAAACATTAAAAATACCACAAATAAAATAAATTTATTAATTAATCAACATAATATATCTTTAGGACTGTTGTAAAACCTATTATTTACAAATACATAAATTACAGTCAAAGGAATGTTGAAGGCAAAAAAAAAGATCTCAGTCAGATTCTTCACTTTCCACTTCTTCTTCAGTGTTCATATTCTGACCAACAGACAAATTTAGTTTTGTTTGATTTACAATACAGGGATCGTCTATGTCCTTTGCGCCACTCGAACCTGAAGCACAAGAAACATTTGTCTTTCTTGGTTTCTGTGATTGTTTATTACATGGTTGACATTGTTGTTGAAGTTCCTTTATTTTACTCATCACTTCCATCATTTCAATATTATTTCTCTGCCGCTCCAACCTTACAGCTTGAAGGGCCTTGTTTATTAGTTCATTTTCAGCATCCAATTTTTCAAGTTCTTCTTGAATATCAATTTTCCGAGGATCTAAGCCAGACATCTTTATCTATAAGGAAAAAATTTGATATCAACATTAAGATAGGCTACCTTAAGTTCAGCTTTTCAATATTTCAGCCACTTGATGAACTCTTACAACAATAATAAAAATATAAACCTATATAAAAAAGTGAAGACTCAATAACCCACTCACACACTCACCGATCTCAGGTGTGGCCACCGAAGAAATGCTCTTTTCTTGGTTGCAAATGCTCCATAAACTTGTCAAATAATTTAAATTGTTTGCTTATAATTAAAACTTAGGGTTATAATTTGTAGTAGAAGCACCCACAATTTGATATCCTTGTAAAAATGTATATGCCACAAAGCTGGTCTATAAATCTGCTGGCAGCAGATTTAAAGAGGGCCATGATCTTACCTTGATCTAAAAAGTAAATTTTTTTTATAAACAAAACTTATTTTCTCTTTTTATTTAGATTCTATTTCTATATGTCACTGATTGGGCAAGGGTTTTCTCCAGTTGCACCAACACTTTAAAATTACCACTGCTGGCATAGACTCTGTTCGCTTAGATTCTAAGATTTTTTGAAAATTTGTTGGAGGTTAGTTAAAACTTATTTTAGTTTCACTGTTAGAGAAGTATGAGGAATTTAAACAACATGTTCGGAATGGGTGCCATGATTTTATATAGGGCCTAGGCTCTTCTTTTGGTACCAATTTCAGTCCCTAGGTTACACTAAAGCAAGGATCCGAGTCACTATAATAATAATGTTCATTCTTGTAGTGGACAATATACATTGCGTTACACTTGTCAAGTTTTTTCAATAAAATAAACGTGTCATAAAACAGTGTCTTGGCAACATGATAAAATATAAGAAACAACCATATTCACTAACAACTTTTCTGCACTTTTTACCATTGCCTAAATTTTAGTCACGATAACACCTATAATTTAGATTACCCAGAGGTCCAACATGAACTCGCGTACTGAGTACAGAACTTTGAAATTTAAAAGGTGCTTTAATCGTGATTTGAATTGATTTTTGTTGTTTGATTGTTTAGTACGTTCAGGTAGTTTATTAAGAAACTGTATACCAATCTGAGACAGTAAACGCTCACAAACGTCTCAGTTCTGTGTTGTTGAGATTAATAATTTCTCCTGCCTCTGACATCATAATGGTGGATCTGACTGCCTTGTACGAGTGGGCACTTAAATTTGCAATACAAGGCTGTTTTATAATGTAGCCTATTAGATTACCATTTGAAATAGCGACCTACTAAGGTAGGTATTTTAAGCTAAGCATGAATGATAAATTGTAAGATGATTGTGGCTTGATATTGTAGTCTTGTTACTGACTAAGGTTGACATCTTCCTCACACAGAACTGATAATGAATAGCCCAACAATGGCATATCTAAGGGACCTACTGTTTACGTAGAATCCGAACCACTGTCTCTGAATGACGAACTGGTCTAATTATGAAGATGGTCTTTGCGTATTACGTAGTATTCAATAGTGTGGACGTTAATCCACACAAGAGAATACCACAGCCACCGACTATCGCTCACAAGTATCCAAAATTTGTGACCTCCAAGTAGCTGGATTATAGGACTTGCCATGTTCCCAGTGAAAGCAGACCTAGCTCCTCAAAGGCTTCTTTACACAAGGGTCATGACTTTGGAGTTCTTTATTTCATTGATTGGACATGGAATCACGAACCTAACACCAACTACAGAAAAATACCTGTCCAGTACAAGTTTTTAGTTACATTAAGGTTAGTTGTCAACTTTCTTCGATCATTGCCTTCCTACCGTCGGAAACCGAAATTCAGTGGAAAACTGAAAATAGCTTATGAATTATGTACAAAAAGAAACTTATTGCCGATACTTGAAACAAACTTTAGTGCAAACGCTCCTCTGCACTTCCATTAATTCTGTTTTATGACACAGAAATATATTCAAGTTACTATTTAACATTGTTACCTACCTGCCTACTGCAAAAAATTAAACGAAGAGTTATAGATTGCTAAATATGTTTTAAAGTAAGGAAAATTTGTACTTTTCTTCCAATTTGTGTTTGAAATTAAATGACGATAGCACGTGATAACCTAACAAAACATTGAGGGCCGATTTTTTGGCTTGAACTAAACGGCTGCAATGGGATCAACATAGAGTAATCTTTTTTTCACCGCTTATGAGAAAATGGGTATCCATTATCTAAAATAACCTCTAATTTATTCTAAAAATTGCCTCCAATGGTTTTTGTCTAAAATTAAACTTAAATGAATGGTATTAATTTCATAAATTTAATAAAACCGTCGTATTAACAAAACAAATCAAAACGTTTATTCTTTCAAAAATATAAATAAAATGAATTTCACTGAGCTGGAAACGTAAATTCTTTAAACATTTTTTAAAGAATTTACATTTTTAAAGAATTAAAAGTAAATTCTTTCATAACAGTTGGCTACCCTAGATGTAAATCTTTTTTCATTGATACGTCATGAACGTGTTTTTGCACTTTTGCAGACGATGGTTTCACTGTTTTAATTTTGTCTCACTGCCTTTTGCTCAGATTTTGAGACTACGATTATAGTTGTTATCTTGGAAGGATTAACTAAAAAATAAGTGAAATAACTAACCAATATGTCTGGAAATGTACATGCAGAAGATGAACTAGGAAAAAAATGGGATAGATGTCTCGTTGATGGACTCTTTAAAACTAGTAAGTTTCATTGAACACTTTTTGTGTATTTGGTCATCTAAGTAATTCATATTAAATAAAATGTAATGTAAAAAAATGTAATGTAATAAAATAAAATGTTTAATTTATGTGCTTATTCAACGATGCAACCAGTAATTACATGATTGTTTTGGTCTTCTATGTGCCTAAAAGATTTATGGCACAGTTAACCTTAAAGTTTGCTCCAGACTTATGGGGGTGTTGTATACACTTTCAATATTTGGAATAGGAAGCAGACACTATTTCAACTATATGTCTATTCATTAAATTAAGTAGAGTATAAATAGGCCTAGATGAAGTGAAACCACTTGCAGTTTTTTACTTAATTTATTTTGAACTAAGGCTATGTATTTTTTGTAAACTATAATTAGTAGGGTAGAAAATATCTATTTTTGATGATTGAAATAGAAAATACTGAGTAGAATACCTGAATACCTTCCTCTTCGTCATTGACCAGTATAACTGGATTGACTGCGTCACAACTAAAAAAAATACAAAAATAACAAGAAACTAATATTTAATACTGATCAGTGTTTGGCGGCAGGTCTTAAAAACTTGATAGGTCCGCCTCGAAATACTCATTTACTGCATAGAAGGGATTTTTCCTCAACCACTCCTTTACCCTAGCCTCAAATCGCTTAGCTTCCAAGTTCTTGATTGTGTTTGGGAGAGCGTTGAACAGTTTCATCGAGAGGACAGTGAAGCAGTCCTTTTTCTTGGAGAGCCTACAAAACGGGACATCTAAACGCTGTCTATTTCGGGTATTGTATTGATGTTTATCAGCTCTTGTGGCAAAATTTAGTTGGTTCTCCTTCACATATACAAGGTTGAGTAGTATATATTGGCTTATGACTGTCAATACACCCAAGTTGACAAATATTGGTCTGCAATGGTCCCTAAACACCGCTGAATCCAAAAGTCGGACAGCCTTCTTTTGCAATAACAAGATACTGTTACAAGCAGAAGCGTGACCCCACATTTCCAGGCCGTAGATAATATGGCTATGAAAGAGAGCGTAATAGATCATAATTAGATATTGTTTGGTCAACATAGGTTATAGTCTGCGCCTAGTATAGGCCCTAATATAATCTATGTTTTAAGTTCATGTTGAGATATTAGTTAGACCTACAAACACTTCTGTTTCACTTGTTACGTTACAATCCACATCATTCCCGTTCATCATTGCAACTCGCTGCCTTGTCGGACTTGTGTGCACCACAAACCTGAATAGTCTAGGTGATATTGTAGTCCTCAAACACCCTGTGTCCAGCAACGCACGGCACTCGGTTACCGCAACACTTGTCATCAACATAGGCAATTGTATGCTATTAAGGAAGGATAGCCACCCACCCGCGCAACAAAGAGTGGCCCCTTTTACTAGTTTTTTTTTTACTATGTACATTTATTAGCATAATACCCTATTCCTTCATATCAGTAACAAGTGATTTTATATGGACTCCTCTGCTTCGTTTGAGAGCATGATCGAGCTAGGTGACCTTCCTTCTTGCAAATAAAACACATCCTAAGCAACGTCTGTTTTATCCATAGGCAACTTTGTTTGCGCAGCTGCTCCAAAGTCACACTCATTTCCCGTGACTAAATTTCTTGCTCTTTCTAACACATTACACAAATCCATATCTTCCCAACAACAAAGCCATCTTCATCAGGATTTGGATGTCCTTCAGAAGTCCAAGCACAAAAGAACTCGTTATCCATTTGCCTGAGATGGATGGATCTATTAAGCTTGCTAGCCTTTTCAAATCAGATACATAAAAATCAACTGGCTCCCCAGGCCGCAAATGTCTTAAAATGTCTTCATACGCTTGAAAATAATTCACTGAAAAGGCCCATGTTAAAGCTTCAGTAAGAGTCGCATAATCACTCTTAACCGCGTCAGTGAGTCCATCTAAACAGCAAATGTTCCTCCAGATAAAAACAAAGGAAGCACTGACTGTAATTCTTTTACTTTCTGGAGCTTACATACAAGTTCCAACTTCTTCAACTACTCCGAGAAGTCCCCTTCACCACTGTACTGTTTGATTAAATCTGAAAACCTCATCGTATTTATGCCTGACATTATTTATTGCCAAATAGCCTGTAGAAAAATGGCAATTAAATATTTTTTATCATTTAATTTTAATAACACCTTTACAAAAAAATACCATTTAACAACCCCTGGAAAAATTAAACAGAAACAAACCGAAACAATACTATAAAACATCAGATCAGCTGAGTATATCACAGCTAAATAGATCACAACCACATTTACATTCAACCTTCTTTAGTTCCAATGTTTCACGCAGTCCACTGTGCTACTTCCATTCCTTGTAGGCTGGCCAATGTTACGGAAGATGTGGATGATAAAACTATTGTACAAATACGTTGCACATGAATATTGCCGTTATGAAGCATTCCGTGGAGTTACGTTAGGTTGGTTATTGGTAATATTTAAATAGTTATAAAAATCAACAACCAATCCAACAATTCCGTAGAGCATCATATAAGCTGATGTATTGTATGATGGTGCGCAACTTAACAGTACGGCTATTTCATCATCTGGGGCTTTTGTAACACTGATCAGCCTTTAAAACACAGTATGAAAATTCAAATTCAACAGCTCCATAGTGAAAGCAGGAAAAAATAAGTAATGAAAGTAAGTAATCATTGAAGATTTCACCTTCTAACATTTTAAACAGATCATAGTTGGCAAAGAATCATCTAAAAAACTTTATAACAACTTTGGTCTTTTGAAAGAGTAAAAAGATTAAAGGTTCAAAAATCATTTTCGTAACCTTTACAGAAATGTTGTTTAGATTTTTATTGCAGATATTTTCCATCACGATTATATGTAAAACAAAAACGGTGAAACTTTGTTTTACATAAAATTGTGATGGAAAATGTCCGCAGTAAAAATCTAAATAACATAAATCCATCATCACAAATAATGAATTTCAAACAAAGGACTTTTTAAAAAAAGTTGTAGTTCTTACGTGATTAATGAAATTTCAATTATTCTAGAGGATTTATGTTAATTTATACATTAATCTAATTGCATGTTTTGAATTTCAGCTGGTGGAATTGGTCTTGGGATTTTAGCATCAGTTCTTTTATTCAAAGGTATGGATATCGCTTAAAAAAAATTTGCTATACTAGTTATTAAGAAGGCTTTCGGTAGTTGCTCTGCCGTATGTTAAAAATTAAAATTTTAAATGTAAAAGCCCAAACTTTGTTCACCATCACAACAGGTTGCTATGAGGTTCCTGAGTCTTGATGCCACACTTTTTAAAGTATTGTTACTTGGCAGGGTAGGTAACCTGAGAAAATACCACACCAACTGGAGGTGAAATGTCGCGAAAAGTATGTAGGAAATGTCATAGGTAGGAGGAAAATGCCGACCAACTGTTCTTTGGTTGTGTAGGGCTTACAGAGGTGAGATCCTCAATCTTAGGCAATTTAAAAAGTGGTTGATTCCTTGGGGCTTCCCCTTGATCTTGTCAGAAGGATGTTGTACTTTTCCAATCCTTCCAGCTATAGTCTTCAAAGAGTCTCCTTGAGACTATGGAAAATATATGGGTGCACAATAAGCCGCTTGCGGCTGAAATACCTTGGGTAGACTGCACCTCACAGATAACATAAGAGGACAGCCGAGGTGGTCTGGAAAATAACTTTTCTATGACTAAGAGGATGTAAAAATATTGAATCTTATGAATTTAGGGTCACTAGAATAGTTTTTGTCTTGATTAAAATTTTTTGTATTTTTTCGTTAGGTTGGTTAGTAATTTTTTGGATTTAGCCTCGTTAAATAAAAGTAAGTATAATTCAATATTGCTATTTTTTTTTACAAAATCAGAGTTGTCACTACAAATACAAATACTACAAAGGTATTTATCAAGGATAGATGGATTTTTTATTGCACATAGGATATCAACTCTGATAATACACAAGTTATTCTTGGCGGGGAAATTTTATTATTTTAATTGCTAATGCTGACATTTCTTATTAGATAATAGACAATTCTCTATTTGACATATTCATTGAGAACAGTCATGCGTCAAAAAGCCATTACGATTAGTAAAAAAAAATGGAACAATGTTTCTGGATCTGAAATCTGATCCCGTCTTCAGATTACCTGGAACCTAACACATTCTAAGATTACTATATAATCCAAATAATACAAGAATACAGTACAAGGCTGAAAAGAATAACGTTTGAATAAGTTTTATTTCAAGTATAATTTTTGCTAGATATAATATTTTGATAAGAATTCAAAATGTGTTATTGATAATTAGGCTGTATTTGCATAAAAATTCCCTCTAGGTCTACTCTAGCTCGAATAACTGCATTATTATTTTAACTGTTTAAAAAAATTATAACTGTAATTGAGATTTTATGTAAAAGTAATGTAGTTTGATACCTGATATATAGAGCCTGACTAAAATTAAAAATAAATAGAAGTTGGGCGAGTATGCAGGTCTGCTGCGACGGTGGTATTTCTTTGGAAGATAGTGTTTTTACTGAGCCCTTGGGATTAAGGTCTTGAATTTTTCCTTAACCTTCATCTTACGAGTCAAATACCCAAAAATATTCAAAAAAATTTAACTTTCTGAATCTTACTTTCATAGCCACGACATGCATGTGTGAAATAGTAGTCATGTAATTTACAATTATGATTACCTTTACACTCAGAATTAAAATTTGTTCCAGTTAAACGGTGGCCCATCATATTTGGTGGCGGCGTGGGACTAGGACTGGCTTATAGAAATTGTGAACAAGAAATCAATGAAACATTGACAAAGGTATGAAATCGTATAGATAGTAAGGGATTAACATTATCATACACATCAGAGTACCTTCAGTAGTGGAATATAATTTGCTGATAAATGAATTAAGTTTATGTTTTAATCCGGAAGCAGGAGCAGGATCAGGATCGTCTATAGTTGCCAACCAATATTTGTTGACTTAAGCTATATTTTTGTTAAACTCTCCCTAATTTATACTTAAAGTTTTTACTTCAATGTTTTCAAGTATATTTATTCTAACAAACACTACAGAGAATAAAATTACATTTAACATTTTTTTTAACATAATGAAAGTGTGTCTAACATAGTCTCCTTAAAAAAAACTTGAGAACGTGTGGTCTTGGAGCCATTATATTCTCAGACAGACAGATTTTTCCCTCAAACGAGGAGGATTTTGAGGATTTTTCCCTCAAAACGTATTTTTCCACTCTCAGCTGAGATTCCAAATATATGACATAAATAAAACTTTCTCCTTAAACTGAGTATTGGAGAGAAATTAAAAGTATTATTCTTATTGTAATTTTCTTTAATTACTTTTATATCTGACACAGTTTAATAATTGTATTCTCATTTTCTTCTGTATGGAGCATAGGGTGAAGATGAAGAAGAGTGACATTTTTTTAAACATCTTTCCCTCCTGTCTGCTCCCTCCCTCCCCCACTCCTTTTATCCTCTAAAGGTTGGGAAGTTTTCCTTAATTTTACGTATATATAGTTGAAAGAAATAAATAGTTGAATAAGTAGTTTACATTACTAGTAAATAGGTCAAGTCATAATAGAATAAGACTAGAATAAACACTTCTTGAACAATTTCTTCCGAATTGGAAAATTTAATATATTTGGATTCCTCTTGGCAATCATTTTTCAATATATCAATCCATCACCCATACTGAATAAAAAATTGAAACATGTGTATATTTATTCAATTATATAAGATTTACCCAATACTATATTACAAGCAATGTTTGTACATATATATATATATATTTGCACACGGATCTCGAAAAAAGCACTAAGGATTTTATTTAAATTTTGGAAATAACTAATTTCGGAGTAGAAAATAAGTTCTAGATAGGTCTAATGTCCAGGAAAATTCTTGCTTTCTTGTAATATTAAGTTAAAAATTTAAAAAATTAACATTACGCTTATGGAGAATCAAAATGTAAACAATACAAATCAAAACATCTGTTTGTAACCGTTTGACAGTTGTTGACTGAAGATGGTGGCGAAAAATATGTGAATAGAGGTTTTGCGTTAGTATTTATTTTATGTATATAATAAATGAAAAATTATCAAATTACTAAACAATTTGTCAAAACTAAAGGGTAAAATAACTGTGTGAAATAAAAGCAGAGGAAAATATTTCCAAAATCTTTCGTGTTTGAAAGAAAACGTATTCATTCTATTGCTTGAAGCCACTGTAACAAACCAATTAACTGGTGTAAATTAAAATTCTCTTTTGCTTTTCAATCCTCATTCCGTTTCTAACAAATTCAGTTGATTACAGGCTAATAATAACTGTATGGATAATTAAACAGTAAATGAACGGCTAAAACGATTGAGGTTGGCTAAAAGACCTTAAACGGCGGCGCTCAATTGGCAGTTGCTGTGGTCCAGCGGTAGCTTGTTGGCCTCGTAAAACGATGATCGCGAGTTCCATCCCCGCCAGGGGCGATACTTTTTGTTCAGTGCTATATTAATTATGGTGTATTAAATCGGTTTTATTTAAACCACATAAATGTTTTGATTTAGTTATAAATGTGTTTTAATTTTTC
Source organism: Nephotettix cincticeps (assembly GCA_023375725.1). Classification (NCBI taxonomy): domain Eukaryota; kingdom Metazoa; phylum Arthropoda; class Insecta; order Hemiptera; family Cicadellidae; genus Nephotettix; species Nephotettix cincticeps. The sequence goes on along the minus strand of CM041785.1, from coordinate 70,275,706 downwards.
TACTTAATTTTTATAATACATGCCTTATTCTATACCAGCAAAGCTCGATCTCCAGGTACTATTTTCCTAAACTTTCAACAAAGTGAAAGTTATCTCTTAGAATTCACAAGAATTTTGTATTATTATAGCTGAATTATTTATGTATTTAAACAAGTAAAATGTGTAAAATAAATAAATAATTTTAATATTATTTAGATTGTTATCTTTTTGGTAGTGGTCTCTTAATTGTTTTAATAACTTTTACTACTCTTTCTTTTGTTTCAGATATAATTCAAGCAAACATTATGCATTTGGGATTAAAATTTGTATGTAAATTTAGCATGCTGTATAATAGTAATAATCTTTTAAGTTAAATAAAGAAATAGTAAAAATCTACCCTGGATTTTAGTTAACTCCTCTTGAATCTGTTTTTTTTTTAATTTATGAAAATGCCATAGAGGTTGTGAAAACAAATTTTTAATGAGCACCACTCTAGCTCAAGAAGTCAAATGTTCCTGAATATAAATCTTTACATACGAGGGCTGTAAGTAAAAGAATTTACTCCTCTGAGTAAATGTAGAAATACACATCTCTACCAAATTTGGTCTTGATTAGACCATTTTTACAAGAGTTATCATGTTCACAGACACACACACACACACACACACATATATATAAGGACCCTTTTTTATTTGTAAGAAATTATTTGTTTAAAAAATACACAACATGTTTTGGTTCTTAGTCCATTATCAAGTGGTTTAAAATAAGAATATGTTCAGCACGGAGTGCATCAGGGCACATCCCAGAGGCCTTAACATTATTTAGTCATAATAATTACTTCAATGTCAAGAAAGCAGACTCATCTTGCCTTCTGCATGCCGATGACACCACGATAATAACCAGTCGAGTAAAATCAAGGACGTAATGATTAGGGTGACAGAAGACCTGGAAGAGACTACAAGTTGGTTCAAATGTAATAAGCTTCAACTAAATGTAGAGAAAAACTCAAACTTTGGTCTGCAGTTTGAAAAGGGGAAAACGTTTTAAAAAATGGGGGGATAACCAGCTTCCCGTCTTCCCAGCTTAAATTTAGATTTTAAGCTGTCTTGGTCTGCCCATGTTGTTGAGTCAATTACCTTTTACGAAAACTTAGAAATCTGCTGATGTCAGCTTAACTGCTGGCTGCATACTGTGCTCTGTTTCACAACCATGTTTTATATGGCCTTGCTTTGTGGGGTCACTCAACGCCTGTAAAGTCCTCATTCATCAGAAGGCAGCAGCAAGGATTTTAACCTCCAGTGGGTTTAGGGATGACTGAATTCTTATTTCGCTGTGCTGACAGTTTGTAGTCAATTTGTCTTTGACTCTCTCCCGCTTGCCGAGAAGGACCCTGACACTCACATCACATGTGACGGACAGCAATCCGGTTCTTGCTTTCAAAATGTTCAATAAATTACCTCCAGCAATTGTGTACCTCAGTTGCGTAATTCAGTTATAGTCTTTAAAAGTAACAAAGAAATCCTATTACCCAATGCAAAGTTGCGCCATTGTCTCATAAACATCAAGTATACGGATGTAGCAGTACACTGTTAATTGAGATAGGGTAGGGCGATGTCTCCCTACATTCACAGTATATAATAATAGACTTGATTCTCACGGTCCGACTCTTTAACATCGCTTTTCGGCGAAATACTTTTTGAATATTTTATTTCATCTCCAGCAATGACTAGGATTGAGTACAAAGTTGGCCTATGGATGGCACTTAGCAGTGCTATATCATTGTTTTTTATGTGTCAATGTGTAGATCGTGTTTCATATTACTAATGACGAGTCCATAACGGATAGAATGTCCCTGCAGGAACATTTGATGCTGTTCAGGCATAACATGTAGTGGACAAACCTACATGTGAACTGTGATATGACGTAAGTTAATTGGGTTTGGGTAAGTTAATACACAGTTCGAATGTAAAATATTGAATTTTATTAGTACTTTTAATGCAAATTTACACTTTATTTCCGGTTTATCTGGACAACTTGGTAATCAGAAAAGTGTTTGGTCTTAATTAGTTCAGATTACCGAGACTCTGATGTACTTTGCCAAGATATCTGCCAATATGTGAGAATCCCTTCCATCCAAAATATTTTAGTTTCCCAAGTATATGTTTCAATGTTAAGTTTGTCATTTCTATGTGTTTTGATATTATGAAGCCTCCGGATTGCTGAGAATAAATTAAATGGTTTAAATACCTCTCTCTGTGGCAATCCGAAGTAGTTGAATTTACAACTATAGTTTCGGCCTGCATTAGGCACAAGGATACTTTTTCTCTGATTCCTCGCTTCATTTGAAGGTCGTCAAATTTATAAAGCACTGACATACGTATAACACATTTAAAACATGAAAACAACCTTCATATGAAGTGAGGAATCAGAGAAAAAGTATCCTTGTGCCTGATGATGGCCGAAACTATAGTTGCAACTTCAACTGCTTGTGATTGCTACTGATAGAGGTACATAAACAATTTAATTTTTTTGTGTATTGATATAGTCAACTGGGCCATCATGAAAAATATTATTGGTAATAGTAATGTAATGTCTATGTGACCAACTGCTTATAAATGATCAATATCCCACTGTCTATAATAATTGACAGATGAGGAGGCCCTTGGTCAATAGTGAAGCAGTTGAGATTTTATACTTTTAAAAACTGTGAATTTTTTATATACAAGAATATACAAGAAGGTACAAGAATTTCAAAAATTACAAAACCTGTAACCTTAATGACAAATTTAATATTATTAAACTCTATTTAATCTTAATTTATATTTTAGTCACAAAATTTAGTGTGACTAAAACATAAATTTTATAGAACAAATCTATCTTTTTATGTAAACAATTTAGTGTACAAATTTGAATTTTGACAGCAGATAACTCCATGAAGGATATTGTTCAACTAAGTTAAAAGAAATATTCTGAAATTAATATAAAAATCATTAAATGTCTAGATCAATAAATATCATGTAGTAATATAAGCTAAGATTGTTCATAATAGTACCGGATTATTTTAATTCCATAAAATTGAATTATAATGTATAAATAACGAATAACTATAGTCTGATTTTTATCTCAAGTTTTATTGCTATTTATAAAGTGTGACTTGGGAAACAAGATTGTATAATGGCCATTTAGCAGCCGGCCATAATTTAATTTCCTCTTTGTGCGGTCATTGTGTAAGGTATTGTTTTGTGTTCCTAGACTGTTATTTACTATTTGTAATTTTAGTTTATTGTTTTCAGTGTGGTTGTGGTGTTAAAATTAAGTTAAATAAAATAGTATACAGCAAATAAAGAAACATGTTAAATATATTTTAATTTTTTAAGTGTAGTTCCATTCAGAATTAGGATATCATGTATGTTATATAAAAATTACATGATATTTTAATTTTCCAATCTACTCATTGATAATGGGTTAACTGACCTTATCTTTGTCTTCTGACCAAAACAAAGGCACAGTGGCCATAAACCGACCAACCACAAAAGTAGCTTAAACAGATGATATTTACCAAGACATGGTTAAAATTAATTAAGTTGTATAACTAGCTGTGGTCACCGATTTTTTTCTACAGATAAGATAGTCCTCTGACCTCAAAGCCCATTTTTCAATCTTTAATTCTTAATCTTCTCTTTAGTGCAAATCGTAGTATGTGAGCTAAGTTGACAAAAGATCAGATAGAGTATATTCATTAATAATATGGATCGAACAAGTAAGTAAAATTATTAGTTAGTAAGTAATTGTAGTTAGAACCACCATAAACCTTTTTACTTGCTTAAAAAGGAGTGGTTTCATAGTGGCATGATATCTTTGTTAAGGTTATTTTCAGGATTTTTTTATTTTCTTTTTGTGACAGTATTTGATCAATTTTTATTTATTCTTGGATTCCAAACTTAAACTACCCAATGGTAAGTTTATAAAGTAGATGTAATCCACTAAATATCTTGAGTGATTATAAGCCATATATATTTTTCAATGACTTTACAACAGTACGATAAAAAATAAACTTTATCCTGTTTTGTACCAGGTGTTCTGCAACTAGAAAATCTTGCCTAATCCATGTTTTTAATAAATATTAGTTAATGGTTTCTGTGAAGTGACACATACTTTATTCTTCTTTAAGTAAAATTTACATTGAATAAAACTACCTTCCTCTTAAATTGTTATTAACACAACATTTAAGAAATATACTGTTTTATACTTCTTTCACAAAACGTCCATTTTTAAGTTTAAAGATTTCATGGAAGTGACCTCCTCTCTCCTACTGAAGTTAAAAAAACTGATTTTATAAGGGTTCAATTAGGGGGTGGACCCATAAGCATACCAAGCTTTCAGCAAAATTGTTGGGGAAATATTAATTTGGATGTGCAGAGTTTTAATTTTTGTATTTAAATTTTAATCTACATTGTTAAAGCTGTTTTTGAGATGTTTAGTTTTTTTGGGGGTAAACAACAAGGGGAAAGTATAAAGATTTAACTAATAACAAGAGATGTAATACGAAAGGAACAGTTATGAACAGTCATATTTGGTTAAATTTTATAAAATTCATCTAGAATTGTAATTTTTGTGTACATACAACACTGTTCATTCAGTTTCATTGTGATAGTAAATAGATTTGCGACATTCAAAGTTTCTTTATATTATATTTGTATAGTATTGATTGGTCTAAATAAATATAAAAATTCTACCTATGTTGATGATCCAATATTTTGTTATTTTATATAAATTGATTAGCGCTTAACAGCGATAATCTAAGACACACTGAGGAAACAGTAAACATAAGTATATTTCATTCCATTCAAATAGATAAAAAGCTAATTAGCCGAAAAAGCTAAAAGTTTTTCTTAGAAAATTTTACCATCAAAATAATTATGGAATAAAATTGGTTTATTAAAATATACCTCTCAAATTGTACTACTAGGCCCTGAAGAAGACAAGGAAAAAAACTCATTAACAAGTTGTGGCGTTCTGGGATTTCATCCACAATGGCTTCAAGTTCTTGCGAGCAAAAAAACCTACGTAGTTTTATTTGGATTTGTTGGCTTGAACCAATTCGCCATCGGATCATATGCTATTGCTGTTGTGACGACTTTAGAGAAGAGGTTCAAAATCCAAAGTCAAACATCGGGTAAGAAAGATGTTGTTAGAAAGTGTCTTAATTGCTCTTAACACAAAAATATCTTCACTCTTCTTTTTTAAAATCATCAATTCTTTAATATAGTTATACAAACAACTAAATACTCTCTTAAACAAGCTATTTAATTATGTTTAACAATTGTAATATTTAGGCACGGGACTGCTTTGACGGCCCCCATATATCCAATATAATTGTTTACCAGTTACAGTTGTTTGATCAGCTACAATGTATTGCTACTACATTGTAATCTTATCTTGACATAATTATACTATTCTATATTTCAATTCTGTTGCTACTACATTGTGATCAGGTTTAATCATCGGCGGATGGGACATAGGCACAATATTCTCTTCTATCACAATGGCCTACATCGGCAGCAAAGGCCACAAGACTCGTTGGGTGGCATTTGGTTCCTTATTGACAAGCCTTGCTTGTTACTCTCAGTTACTGCCCTACATGCTGTACGGACCAGGGCATGATGCTATTGCTATAGCAACATCCACCAACTCAACTCAGTTTGCAGGTACGATAAAGTTTAAGTTCTTTTTTGTGAGAGTTTCAATTTTCAATTTATTATTTCTCAAAAACAAGTATAATTACACAATAGTACATAGACAACAAACAATAAGCTTTGTTGATATATTTGTGGAAAATTGTACATATGCGTCAAATGTAATACAGATATTCACTACACTAGGCTATTGTATTCTTTAGGAATTCACCCTCCGTGTAGAAGGCCTTTTCCAGGAACCAGAGTCAATTTGAGGTGCTGCGGTTCAAGAGTTTTTAGGTGCCCAGTAAGATGTTTGAAGTAAAGGGCAACCTCTAGGAGGGCTTCGCCTTGAAGAGACTGAGGTGGTGTTGTGGTAGGGAGAAGTCTGATATGTGTGTCTTGTACTGTGCTGGCAGTGTCAGTCTTGGTTTCTTGGCTGGTGTCTGGTGACTGCTTGCAAGATTACTTCTTGAATATAGGTCATGGTAAGGATTTTTAGGCGTTTAAAATGTCGAAAAATGTTTAAAATTATAAAGATGCAAAAAATAAAATATTAGGACCATCTAGAAGATAAAAGTTTACCTCAGCCAAAAGGCTGCAGACTGGAACATTGCTGTGTCAAGTAATCCAGCTACAAATTGAGGTCACAAATTGTGGGTAGCTGTTTGAATGCTCGGGGCTTGATATAGTCTCTGGTGTGGATTAACGTCTGCAGTATTCAATACTAAGTTCATCCACAAAGACCATCCTCATAATTGGACCATTTCTTAATTCAGAGGTTTTGACTTCATTTTAAACTTAAATGCCTTTTACTGTTGGACTATTAATTAACGGTTCTGTCTGAGGAACATTTCCGCTTTAGGCAGTGCTTAAAACCTATGGTTGTCCTTACAGACGCTTCATCGTGGTGTGGTCCCGGAGCCCTTGTGCCTCAGGATTGTGGCGACGGAGATGTCTCTTCAACTCCATCCATCCTACTGTTCATGTCACAGTTCCTCCTGGGTGTCGGGACATCCATGTACTGGACCTTGGGAATAGCATATCTCGATGACAACGTCAAGAAAGACCAAGCTCCCATGCTTTTAGGTAGGTTTTGATACAGAAGGCCCTTGCTCTATGTTGACTTCTACTGGTTTTTTATAAGACTTCAATTGGCAATATTTTGAAAATTAAATAGAAAAACTATTACAAGCCCCAAAATATTTCATCCAAATTTAATAAACTAATGTTAAATGTTTTGCATTCAACTTAAAATATTTGTAAGTACAGTGATATTAAAATTTTAAATGGTTTAGTAGATGACACTTTGGTGAGAGACAGAGAAAAAAGTGAGTCAGGGAAGAAGAAGTAAAATAAAGCTGTGCCACTGATCTTCGCTAGACAGAAAAAAAATTATTCACATGCTTTCTTATTACAGTTTATAGCTTGTTCTGTTTTACTACTTATTAGTTCAATAATTAAAGTTTTTAGGAAAAACTGTTAACAACAACAAAACAAATAATTAACGAAAAAAATTAATCTTATCCAAAAGGTTTTTCATTGATAAAAGTAACAGTAGATAACAATAATTTTTAATTTTAACTAAAAATTGCAGCAATATCCTCAACGATACGCTTGCTTGGCTCTCCCCTTGGATTTTGGGTTGCGGCTAGATCTCTTGAACTCTATGTGGACCCTTCCTTGATCCCTTCAATAACCACAAAAGATGCCCGATGGATTGGTGCTTGGTGGATAGGTAAGTTATACATAAAAGAAATTTTAAGATGTCCTCAGATTCTGAAGACAAGTATGTTTAGGAGTTGTTGAAAGAGTTACCAACCCTGCTGCTATATCTGTTTTAACCATTCAGTACAGTCTCTTTGAGTTACTCAAAGTTCACTGATGTCTGAATGCACGAATCTTGTGGTTGACAGTATGTAAATAATTCCAAAAATTATAATTTTCAGTTTCAGTGTTTGGAAAATAAAATAAAAGTATCTGTAATGCATTATTTTAGTATTGAAGTATTATCTCAATCAAGCAAGCATTATTAAAAGGTTAAATACGAATTATCATTCAACAGGAATAAATAAGTTAAATAATACATAAACATTTTGTTTGAGATATTTCCAGCTTAACTTGTATTGATAAATTTTTTATTTTTAACTCTTGAAACCTTACTCCTATTAATAGTTTCGAAGTAAGGAGAACATTTGTTAAGACTGATAGTTTGCCCCATTGAAGAATACGGAATGAGAAACTAATGTGGACACTTGCCCAAACCTGAGACCAGTATGACTGGTTGACATTTTTAACCAATTTATATTATTATTTGACATTATAGGTGTAAGTATATCAAGAAGTATTTGTGTATTTGTATTGTTTTGGTGCATTTTTGTGTATGTACTAAACTATGGTTTAATTCTGTCAATCTTTCCAGGTTGGATCCCTTTTGGTGTTATTGCAACTTTCTATTCGTTTTTCCTTACGCTTTTTCCTCGAGTCTTACCCAGGGCTTATCTTCGCATGAAGAGCAAAACTCAAGAAGTTATTCAAGAAACAGTAAATAACTCAGCAAAAGTTAAGAATTTTACTTATTGTGATATGCCTCAAGAACAACTATTAACTAATAAAATAAGATTACATACCTTTCAGACTCAGGTCAAAAATTGTAGATTCCTATATACTTTGGAATCATTTATTTTGGCTTCATCATCAGGGAATAATATTTACAAAAGTCAATATTAATTAAGAACACAAATGTTTAAAAATGTTAAACATTTTTTGTTTTATTTTATTTTTAATATACTTGCGGCGACCAGCTGACATCGTACATTACACAGCCTCAGTCCCACTGAGTTCGTGTCTTGAAGCTACATTTGGCCAGGTACAATAAGACTACCGTGCCTGAGCACAAATCTGTTTGGACTGCCAGCAAAATAAGGTTTCCCAACATGTACACACCCGTAGCAGCACCTTTGTCACGCCATCTTCATATTTCGAACACATACACATTGACTTGGTAGGTCCATTAAGCTAAGGGTTACCGAAATTTCCTCGCAGCCAGCGAGAGGTTTACCAGATAGCCTGAAGTTTGGCCATTACAAGAAGGGGAAGAGAGAGAGCCTATAACTGTAGATCAATAGTTAAAACCGGGTTTTATCAAGCCCTATTGATTTTTGTTACAAGTATCAGGTATTACAAGTATACATTTCCAGACCTGAATGGAATAGTATATAAAATTCTTCTCTCACTCTCTGTGGCAAGCTGCTCAGCTGAGCGTACATTTGGGGGGTGTTTGGCATCTCTGAGTGTCCTTATATTATGAGTGAGTATATTATTTATCTTGAATAATAATATAAATAGTGAGTAGTATACTTGAATAATAGTGAGAGAGAGAGTACAGTAAAAAACTCTCAAAATCAGGTCCCTATAAATCATGTCTTCACATTTCTTCCCAGATAGTTTAGGGAGAATAATCTAATTACAGTATAACTGAGATGACTTAACTTGCCGGCAAAACCTGTTTCAAAACACAGGCTGTTGAACTTTCAAAAGTTTACTATCTTATAAAAAGGATTATCTATAAAATAAAATATCTATAAATAGCGGGGGCTGCAATAGGACAAGTGCGGACAAAAGGAAATGGAGTCGTTGTTGCAGGGCAAAAAAAAGTTGGGGTTACATTGGCCACAGAGATAAATGAAAGGAAATCAGATTAGATATATTGAAGGTAGACATTGAGAAAGATATTATTTATAAGTTGTTCTTTATCAACTGAGTTTTATGGGTTCCAGGCTTTGTAAGTATGTTGAAACGCCTGTTCAAGAACCGGTTGCTACTGTGTAACACGTTCAGCTACGTGTTCTACATGTTCGGTGTGGTTGGCTACTGGACCTTCATGCCAAAATACATGGAGACTCAGTTTCATATGACTGCTTCCGATGCCAATCTTGTTACTGGTAACTCATTCAAACATACACATACAACTATTGAACATAAATCATAAATGAATGGAACAAAGAACTATTAAGGTCGAGTAACCTAACTTTAGTTAATTTACAATATAAAATACGTGAAAAGATCTAGGCCCTAGGAACAAAATTTTTGACATGGATATGTCTAAGCTCAGGGGGAACAATTTATGCAATTTATGGGATACAAAAATATATCAGAAGTGACATCATATGGTTATGAGAAAGATGTTTAGAGGAACATTTTCTTAAGACATATCCATGGTCTGTACAAAAATACAAGTAAATACTGCACATTTTTGTTTTCAGGTTCACAGAGGCCAAAAATAACATTAATTGAAACTATTTTATGCATACTCTTTTTTATGTTCCTTGTAGATTATCTTGTCTGTATTTTTATACGGTAATTTACAAATCACATGTCATGTTATATTCGCTTAAAACCTGGTGCACTAAAGTACTGTATTTTATGTCACACTTATCTAATTTCTTCGCTAAAATTTAAAAACTTTTGCTGATAAAAATGTTTAAAATGTGACATGACCCTTGACATAAAATGGTATTATGTGTATATTAATATAAATGTTGATATTGAACAGGGACAATGGGATTGATCAGTTCAGCTTGTGGAGTGATTTTAGCAGGATTTATTCTATCAAAAATAAAACCGTCGGCCAGGATGATAGCTGTGTGGAACTTATTTGTAGAAGTCCTGGGAGTGCTCTGTGTGTTATCTTATACACACCTCGGATGTGCCCATAGTGCTCTCCATGGCAGCTGGAACTCTGATGGAAGGTAATGTCCTATTTATAAACAGCCTAACTAGCTACTAAATTCATCAACTACAATAATTACTTTTTTGCCTTACATTATTGCTGACATGCTATCTACTCACTGGGACAGTAGGTGTCCTGTAATCCAGCTTCTTGGAGGTCCCGAATAACAATAGACTTTGGATGGATTAATGTCCATACTATTGAATACTATGTTCATCCGCATTATTCATAACTAGACCAGTTCGTAACTCAGAAGCAAAATTGTGTTTCAGATTCCATGTTAAAATGCAAGTCCCTTAGATGCCATCGGCTGGGAACATGCTAGCCTTAAGTATTCAGTGACAAAGCTACTAGATCACACCTCATTCCTCTTACACTCATTTCCCATTCATACTTGGCTTAGTCTTGTAATTGAAGAATTCTTTGTTAGCACTGGTACTAACATAATATTCGGTTCATTTACATTCTTGAAAATTTTTTTTTGTTAAAAATAACGGGATTAGTCAGCAATGAGTGCAATTCTACTAAATTTTCCCACAGACTGCTGCAGGGGTCCGTACTAACTGTGGTTGGCTTTGTTGTTACATTCACAAACTAAATTTGGTTTGATTTTGATCATATTTACAGATGAGGATATACTATGTGCCCTTGTTCTTGTGACATTTTAAGCCAACAGTTTTGTACTGCTAGTCGATATTATCTAGAAATCTCTTCTTTTTTTAAACAGCCCAAATTTATAACAAATGTATGATTACAGCTGGAACTTGACTGACAAATGCAATAGCAACTGCAATTGTGGGCCTTCTGTGACTTACGAGCCGGTATGTGATCCAGTCAGATCACTAACATTCTACTCTCCTTGCCACGCAGGCTGTACAGGCATGGAATACAATGATTTAGGCAACAAGGTAAATTTACAATTCAAATTATCACTAATAAGTTTCATTTTTAAGCCTATTAGTAAATTAAATTTACAGATACAGAAATCTCAATGAATTGTAAAATCTGTTTAGATCTAGCACAAATAACCTGCCTAACAACAACTTAATGTGGAGAAATATAAACGTCAGTTTATTAACTTTACTTAACTTAACCTAACTTTACAGTTTGGTAAAATTATTCATTTTATTATCTGACTCAAAAAAGTGTAATAGATTTTAAATTGTTGTGAGTATTCTGTGCCTACAAGTATTTCCCTGGTTCTATTTAATATTTAAGGAAAACTTTTTGTATACAAATTGCTAGTACAATGTAACCAAATCCACCAAAACATAAACTTAGTGTTTATGTTCAGATATATACAAACTGTAGTTGTATTCCGGAGACATCAATCGCTGTGGATTCGTTCTGCCCGGTCGAGTGCACTACCAACCTCACTCTGTTCCTGGTTATCTACGCGGTGATGAGTTTTCTCTCTTCTACGGCTCATTCCGGCCTCGTCATCGTTCAGTTTAGGTCAGTACAACACTACTCATACTTAAGTTATGGGATTACGCAACAAGTTAGGCTAGTAAGGAATTTAATATCCTCATTTGGTAAAAGTGTAATCACAAATAAGGTATTACTTAAAACAAATTTGAATGATTTTCCTGTGGGTAATAGCTTAGATCATGGATATGTCTAATGGGACTGCTTATTCTCTGCTGGAATTCAGCATATTCTTGATGGTTTCCCTCCTCTTGTCGATGTTTACGGAACTGTTTCTTAGGTGCATTGGACGATTTTCCATTAGACGCACAGACTAGTTTCTAAAATCGCTTGAAGATTACAACATTTTAAATAAGAAATGTTGAGGATAAAAATAGTGTAGTTACTTCATTAGTATTGGAATATTACAACATTTTAGTATTTCAGGGATTAACCCACAAAATATAACATATGACTACCATAAACAAAAATATCCGGTCACGTGATCAATGACATCAATTCCGTTACAATTGTTTTGGCTCATAAATTGCTAACACCCTCCTCAGAGCTTAGAAATATCCAAGTCAAAAATATATATCTATTGGATAAAACCATGGAAAGAACCAATAGTAATTAAACACAACAATGGCAATGTTTCTCTCTGTAGTGCTTTCTTTCAGTTGTAATTATGAACTCTATATATATCTGTTCACTTATGATTCAATCACATATTTCTGAATTTGTTATATTATAAATGCAAATGAGTTTACACTTGTTAAAAGTTTTCTCTGGAAAGATATCAAGAATGCTTATCAAACAATTTGCTTTTGCTATTTTGACTGTCATAATCTGTTTTGCATAAAAATTATACAAATTTCCAAAAGTAAATGTGTCCAAGATTTAGGATTTAGGACATGTACATTTTGTTAGTATGCTTTTTTTTATTTATATATTTTTTGATATTTTTATTTGTATGATAAATTCGAGGTTTTTTTTATTATTTAAGTGTGAACAAAAAGTTATTGTTAGCCCAACAGCCAATGACATCTAAGGGACCTACAGTGTAACGTGGGGTCCGAACCACAACTTTTTCCTCTGAATTACGAATGGTCTAATTATAAGGATGCTATTAATGTAAACAATGTTCAATGTTTGTTTCTTGTTAGAATAAATTGAGCATTCGTAATTATTGCAGAGCAGTTGACCCAGAAGACAAGTCAGTGTCCATCGCGTTGTCAGAGATGCTGTGTAGTGCGCTGTCTTATATCCCTGGGCCCATATTCTATGGATACCTAATGGGTATGTGTGCTTACATTTATTTAAAGTCTTCTTAACACTTAAGTTTAGCATAAAAATGTTGAGGCAGAGCATGACTATCTCTGTCAGTGAGCGAGTCAGATAGATTTAGTCAGTTGTCGGCACTGGACTTCTGTAACTTACCTAAACTACATTTACGTTCTCCATATTAAGTTATATTTTTTCCCTAAAATAATGTGCCTAGGGGATTTTTCTCCTTATTACGTAAAACTTTAGAGCGATTCTGTGACTTCTCCCAAGGCTGGGAACTACTCTATATTCTGATTTTAAAAACTTTAGTTTCACCGATTGATCTTATTTTTCCTTTTGATTTTGGGATCTGCTCTTGACTCAGTTTCTTAATTTAAATCTGTAGCGATCCTGTGTCTCTACATCGAGCTTAGATTTTCCCAAAACCCTATTGGGTACCATAAATTTGGTAGCGATTCCTGTGTTCTGGTAGTCAGGCTAGGAATCGTTCCAGTCTGTAAACCGTGGTTAAATTTAATGTTCAAAATATAATCTGTGTGTTCCTGTGACAAAGCAGAGGTGCTAGGAACTGCTCCAACCATCAGTTTGATTTCAAAACCCTAATATTAGTGTAGTGTTTACTTTGAGGTGTGTGCAGATTTCATTGGCGAATTGAAATGTATTATCGTATCTCTGTATCACTCTACAACTATATTTCTTGAGATTCTCGAAAATTTCTTAGGATTTTTATAACAGTGGAAAAATTACCAAATTGTAATTGGAGGTGACCTAAATATTAACTTTGACGTAAATCACACAAAGCTTTGGATGGGATTCTGACATGCTTATGTTCAGGGGTTATCAATATAGTCCATATCATACCTTTACTACTTACTCACTGTGGCCACTCAAACCGAAGGAGATTTTTGGCCTCGCCAACAAGATGCTTCGATCTTTTTCCATCCTCTGCCAGATCTACATCTGCACCCAATCTTCTAACATTCAGACTGCCCAGTGGGCGTCTTGCTTCTAGCCTTCCTCTCCACTCCTCTTATAGAGCTGTCCTCTCCTCTCCTTATGTGCCCAAGCCATCTGATTCTCCTGCTTTGAATTACTACAGCTACAACATCAGGTCTTCTATAAAGTTCCCCCAGCTCATTGTTCTTTTTTATCCTCCACAACCTTGCTTCGAAATTTTGGTCCTCATATTATCTTCAGAATTTAATTTTCGTAAGTTATTAATTTTATCTGTATGTTTTTTGTTAGGGCCCACACTTCTGATCTATACAAGAGAACATTCAAACCTTAGTATTTCTTGTCAGGAGCCTGTTTTTCAAAAGTTATACCTTCACTAACCTTATGAAAATCCCTGTTTTCCTTTTTATCATTAATCTGATATAGGGTTTGCTGGAACTAAAGTCATAAGATCTATCTGTCACAGACAAAGCCTGTTTGATATGGGGAGACTCATGCGGGGAACGAGGAAACTGTTGGCTCTACTTTGGCCAGTCGCTGAGATACTATCTCAACTACACCGCTGCAGGTAGTATAGCTTTATTAGTAAAATATTATAATCTTGAAGCGAAGCCAAGATATTTAGTAAATAAAACATATATTATAGCGGAATTTTTAAGTTTGGTAGTATAGAGAAATATTTAATGGACACCTTAGTTCTACAAATAAGATACCGGGTGTGTTTAGATGACCTAAAAGTTTCCTGGAATAGTTTACATTTTCAGATATGACGCAAGACATGTGTGCCATGAAGTAATTTAAAACGTCTGCCAGGCTAGATATCTTCTCACATTGTAGTGTGAAACCCTTATTTCACATCTTTATGGGGAGTTTCACACTATCATCTAGAGGTTTCATCTATTATCTTTCTTATTTACTAGGGGGGCCAAAAGCGACTGGTGAATATTAATTATGAGTGTAATAGATTAGATTACCTATATTTCTTTGTTGCTGACAAAGATCGTCACAATCAGTTAACTCATCATCAAATCATTAGTTAAGCCTAGTGATCAAACGGTATGAAAACATCACAAAATCCTTGTAGAACTTTTCTCAAAATCAAAATGACAATCTACAGTTAGTTACTTATTCCTAAAAAATTCTAAATATTGGCATATTCAAGATATAAATTTTTAAGAAACACAAAAATTAACACAGATCATCTTGCAAACCCCTTTTTTAAAAATTTCAGTATCTTGACCTTTCCATCCCTGTATATTCTTGAAATATAAACTTATGCTCATAGAAACATAAATGATTTCTCTGCATATCTTCCTCAACATGGTTATCAAACAAGAAGCAAATATATTAAACTATCCAATTCATTTATCAAACAAGAAGCAAATATATTAAACTATCCTCAGCAATAAAAAACTCCTTTTATACAGGTTTAAAATTTTACAAAATTCCAGATTTATTTAAATCCCTCAGCAACACTAATTTCAAGCTAAGAATGTGAAATATTCTCCTAAAGAAGTGCTACTATTCCACGACTGAGTTTCTGTCTGACCAATGTTTTCAAAATTTAAAATACCAGAGCTGTAGTTTAAACCTTTTTTAATGTACCAATTAATTTTATTAGTTTTGTACCTGTTTTTATTTTATCTTACTAAGTTCTACTTTGTGAAATAAATTTAATTGTAGAATAGAATGTACTCTAATGACAAGACACCAATTACGGCTTTTGTAGCAACTTTTGTAATGTTCTCTTTGTGCCAATAAATAATTTCATTTCAAGTTTCCTCAAATTTTGACTACCATTGTTCTTAATCTATCTATTTAAATATTTCAACTGAACAAATTGTCTAATACATAGCTTTTATTTCAGGATTCCTTTCTCTTGCTTGTGTTTGTGACTTGGGTATTTGGTATTACTCAAAGAATCTCTCTCTTTATGAAGATGATGAGAGCACAGCAAATAATAACGGGAGCACAAATAGAGATGTGAAGGAGGTTAATTCTATCGAAGGTGATGCAATAGTCTTACCAGAGCTAGCTACATAGCAATCGTAGTTAATTTAATTAGAATTTTAATTAAGAACTTTACATAATGTAATTAAATTTTTTTGTCATAATTTTTTAAAAGAGTGATTATTTTCTCTTTCGTCTGTTCCTCCTGAACCTACTTTTTTCATTTATTATTTTTTTTTATTAAAGAAAAAACCTTGATTTGATTATATCCTCTATTAAAAAGTTATAACTTGCACCCATAAACAACATACTGCGTTCACCACTGACAGTAAATATAACTTTGCTCGGCAAATGTTCATCGTAGACCAATTATTAAAAATACCCCCATCGCAGCAGACCTGCGTACTCAGAGAATTTTCAAATAATAATATAATAATAATAATATATGACAGGTTTTATCAATATCTGTTGATAAATATGAGAGTTATTTGCCTTGACATGGGAATATGCAGGTTTTCTGCTGTAAGGAACATAGATAGTAGGCATTTCTATCATAAACAATTTTTATTTTGACCAGTTATACCAAGTTTCATCCACATCTGTCCATAAATAAAGAGGTTTGCCTATTCTCTATATGATTAACATGAGAAAAGAGTATGTAGGTTAGCTGCCAAGATAAACACATGAACTATGATTTGTAAGCATAAATGGATAGATCTCAACCACATGAAGGTTAATACCAAGTTTGTAACATCAAATTAATTATGTATCTCTTCTTAAAATATTAAGTATAAACAAAAAAATAAAACATGCCCCCCTATACCACTAACCACAAAAGCAAAACAGGTGTCCACTGCAATCCCAATTAAGCCTACAAATGCCTTCAACTTCAACCCAAGCTGGCCATCGTATGTTTGTTGGGCCCCCCACTCCACTATACCACATTTGCAAGCCAAATTGGGATTGCTCGTGGTCGGGATTCAAACTTTAGCACTTCCAAATGACTAGAACATTACACTCGTCAATGTAGCACTCTAACTGGTTCAGCCACCGTGCATAATAGTAGAAAGTGCTTACTTGGCTATAATAAGACATACCCTAGTGGCAGTTAAGTGAACTTTCTTAGCAGTTTCATGTGTCAGCTCCCAGAGGGCAACACGGTCACACAGGCTAACAAGTTAACTTAATTGACAACAGATGCCTTCACTTGCCACTTCTCATTCAATTTGTAAATGCGTAGTGAATTACGACTTTACCAGTTCTAGGCTTAAATGGGAAAATAAACAACAAAGTTATATTTGTTACGATATGTTTATTATTTATTACAAAACAGATTTGGTAATACATTGGCTTGTTTTCAAAGATATAAAATAAAATACAAAATCCTTGTAATCCATAGTATTGGCTATGAGCTTAATGACATGAGTGTTCACATCACTATGAAGCTGGGAGCAGACTTACTTTACAATCTACAACATATTAGTTTTTACTTCACAACTAACCCATGTTCTTGATTAATGGCTCCCACATATATTTACAACCTCTATAAGATTGCTTCTTAAATTTAAAGTAAAACTGCCCTAAAAACTACTCCAAAAATTTTAAATCTCCCTAATAAATTTTTAAGCGGTAAATATATTCAAACAGTACAATAATTTCATAACTATTCTAATATCAAATAACAATTTAAGATGAAATGCATTTTACAATGACCAGTAGCGCAAACAGTAAATGCAATCAAAAGTACTTAATATGGATAAGCACATTTAATAAAATATCATTTAAGGTACTATACCCATCCATCTCATATAACTATTATTAAAAATATATTTGAGAACTGTTAACTCGATGCTGCAGTTTACTTGACAGCAGTAGAGAGGGATTTTATTAACATTACATGAAAGTAGCTCAATGGGAAATTTTAATTTGGAGTACAAAATATTTTTTATAATGGACAACATGATTTGGATTGGAAATAGTGATAAATTGGAAACTATTCTCACATTTTTAAGTATGTTATACACAATTAATTTAATTTACTTTAAGAATCATCGTTTTGGCCTAGGGCATGGTCCAAGGGAAACCAAGAAAAGTGGACTGATCTTAGTTTCATAACAAATTATCCTGAAACTAGGCAGCGGCATACCTGAATGTGTGTCATTTAGGGAAGTCTGAAAAAATTTCTACTAATAAAAAAAATGCATGTTAAAGACTTAACAAAAAACGTTAGCACACATTACACGCTGATTTAAAAAAATATAGTGGAACATCAATAATTCTGATTCACGCTCGGAAAAATATACAAATACCAAGTGAAGTAATGCAGTCAGGTCTGATGGCTTGGAAATGAGAGAAATATGCAGCACAATCCCAGGTTATGGAGAATGTGATAAAAATGCCACCAGGAAATGGTAAGCCGTTGATTACCATTTCCTGGATACCGATACGTTAACCGATAATGAAATTGCTGCTATTAAGACACACCAAAACCAGTAAGTATATAGGTATAAATATTTATTTATAGAAGGATATCAGAGTCCTTCCTCCTGAGAACCTCCTAAGTTACTTTCTCAAGGTTTTGGCTCACTCACAGTCAAATATCATGAGAGACAAAAAGTAAACAATATGATAGGAATGACACTGCGACTCACTCACCGAGTCTGTCAAGGGAAGCCTCACCAAAAAAAGTTGATAAAAAGAACCAATAATTGAAGAGGGTCATATTTTTTACATAAATCTCGATTGACTGTTCTATAGATGATTTCTTTCTTTATGGCCTTTCTGAAATGGGAAGGTAGAAACTTTAAGCCAAGTATGAATGAGAAGTTAGTGTATAGATGACTGTGGTGAAACTTGTAGTCTTGTTACTGACTGAGGCTGACATGCTCCTAAGACAGGAGTGTTAATTAATTACCCAACTTCAGTTTAACAAGGGATTAAAACCAAATTTTGTTGGTACCTCTGAATTACGAACTGGTCTAATTATGAGGATAGTCTTTCTTTACGTGAACGTAATATTCAATAATCCATGCTAGAGAATATCTCATCCACCGACCACTGCTCACAACTATCCACAATTCGTGACCTCCAAGTAGCTGGATTACAAGACGGCCACCTCTTCAGTAACATATGTAACTTTATGGAGGGCCTTTATAACATACATGGTGAATGAAGCATGAATGAGTAATGATGTAGCAAAAGGGCAGACCAAAGGTATCACAGCTTACACGCTGACTTCTATGAGTGAGGATATCCTTCGCCGTGGCAAATACATTTTAATACTGTGTTATGATGTTTACAGTGCTGATATTTGTTGAAGCTTCCAATAACGACAAAAAACAAGTTTTTCAACTGTAAATCATTGTGAAAAGTTTAATTCATTCATGCAAATATGCTCAAACCAGATGATGAAAGGCTTAACCGCAACTGTTATAGTAGTATAACAGTCAGGAAAAACCATTCACTGATTAACCATAATTTCCATGTTTGTTGTAAACATAGAAATTAAGGTTAATCAGTAAATTCAATTAGGTTTTGACTTTAGGTGGAGCTTGCATTTTTTCTGAAGGATCCTGCCGTGCCTAGTGAAGATAAAGAAAGCTGACTTCATTCAATTGATATCATAACAAATTAAAATTCAACTGGATAAACAATAAGATTGATGGATACCATCAAACCTTGTTACCAATTTTCAAATTCATCAACACCACAGATTTGGTAAAATTATGAAAATTGATCTTTGTTCCTCAAGGAAACAGTAAGGTTTATATTGTTTTTGTGATATTTTTATTCAGTAGATTTGCTAACTAAAATAAATAAATAACTAAAACTAAATG
Source organism: Nephotettix cincticeps (assembly GCA_023375725.1). Taxonomy (NCBI): domain Eukaryota; kingdom Metazoa; phylum Arthropoda; class Insecta; order Hemiptera; family Cicadellidae; genus Nephotettix; species Nephotettix cincticeps. Next base: position 70,255,886 of record CM041785.1, on the reverse strand, counting down.
TTCATGATTGTTTCGTCATGTTAAATAATACAAATATAGATTAGTCATAAAATACATTCAGGCACAGTAAGATTTATGTAGTAAAAATTTCATTTCAAGGAAATATGCAATACAAATTACAAAATAAATCCAACTACTTCCAATTTAATAATAAAACTTGACTGAACTATTTGAGTTGAAAGTATGGAAGACAAAATTTTGTAAATGTTAATATTTTGATTCGTGATTGAAAAACTGAACGAAAGTAAACAAACGTCACAATCAAAAACTAGTTCAGTTATCTACAGCCTAATGCACACTCATACTCTACAAGTGAATCACAGTCTGACTAGATTGTTTCAAAAATACTTTACACCGAATCCTTGTGTGCAACACATAAGAAAAGAACAATGTATTCCTTAATTACTTCTAAGTTAAAAAATACACATTTGATAAAAATAATATTTATAACATAAATCCACATGGCCCAAGGGTGAGAAAGAGAAGGGAACCATTATGTTGATTAAACCACCGTGTTACAGGTTATTTTTGGGTGAAAGAAATTTTAAAGATTCAGTTTTGCAATTATTTATCAAATAAATTTTGATTACTACAATGTAATGATGAAGATAACATTTTTTCTGTTCATCATATTGTAACTGTAATCATGATCTATAACATAACAAACTGCTGATAAGAACACAAACAAAATTAATATCGTCTACGTGATTGCTAAAACATACATAGAGGCCTGGGTTTTACTACTAATCTTTTGTGTGTCACATTGCCTTCTTATTTCCATTGTCTGGATCACAGCATCTCACACAACAGTAAATTATTCTATCCGATAAAATAAAATTATGATTAACATGGTCTTGCACGACACAAAACACCTTGGGTTAAGAGAGTTTGTTAACCCGCTGTTGGTCGAGGTCAATTGTGTTACGCGGATGGTCGAGGGGTGAGCTCACCTTTTTAAATGACTTGTTAACGGTAAATAATTCATGAACTTCAAACAAACTGTGTCATACCACTTTTGTTTAGCTATTTTTCTAGCCTTTAATTAACTACAAAACCAAAAATAACTAATATCACAGTAAAAGGAAAAAACTCTCGTACTGCACTGTAATTCGTGATGAAACAAAGGTGTGAGACAGACTGAAGGTCATTTAACCTCCCCTGCCATATTCCCCCACTACTGACACCCCAAACAACAAGTAATCCTAGTTTCAGGCTAATATCTTACAAACTTCAAGTTTTGTAGAAACTTAAATTGAAAAGTGAACTCACACCACGACCATCCGCGGGTTAAGTAAAATATGCCATCTACAGCCAAACCTTGAGCTAAAATTTTTAAATTTATTTTACATTGACTTTATAATTTGAATTACTTTCAGATTTATAAGTCTACCATGGTATTTTGTTACTTGGAATTCGTCAACTGTAGTCTCTAACTAATTACATATAAAGGTGCACAACCAAGGTTCTATCTTTATTTTAAATTAAAATAAAAAAAACAACAAAGATACATTTCAGTTAACTAGAGGTACAGGCAGCATAGTATGCTTGAGGTTGAACAATCACGCTATAAGATAAAGGATTTATTACTGTTATGTTAATAAACTCATTTTTGACATGTTGAAAATCATTCACCTGCCTAATTTGGTAGCAGGTGTGAGTTATTAGGTGCATATAAAAGCTTAAATTTTTCTATAAATGTAGTATCACCAGCAAAATCTGTCCACATTCATACCACCACCAATAACCAAGGGACAGGAGTATTTTCAAAATCACAAAAATTTATAAAAATAGTGCATATAACCACTGAATTAATAGAGAAGAATAAAAAACAGTTTTTGTTTTAACACTGAGTGAAAAAAAGTTATCCAGTATTTTTCTACCTTTCAATAGGCTACCTTTGACGTAATGTTTAAAAAATTGTGTTTGTTACTAATTACAATACTATTATTATCTTATTGGACTTTTCCAACATGTCTGTGTTTTTAAATACACAACATTTATGTATTGTTGCCACAGAATATAGAACAATACAATTTCCCACAAGAATATTAAATAAAATCGGAATCTGTGTTAAAATAAACTGATAATATCCTTAAATATTTGTTTTCTGATCACAAATGTAGTAAATAAAATGCAAGGAATATTTTGATCTTTTAAAACGGACAAAAAAATCATACAATCGTTCAATCATAGGTATATGATTGGATATTACCATGGACAGATTCAGTATGGTGCTTCTTTTACGTTTTTCTTCTTTAACTATCAACCCAGAACCGTTTGAAACTACAAGTTAAATAGGAAATCAATAAAAACAGACTTACAGCTGTCAGTAACATTGTGATTTGGCATTATTGTTTTATATTTACACATTAAATATGTACAAACACATTGGTGATTCTAAGTAGAACAAATAATATTCCAATATGAATTAATATTAAATTTATAAAATATAAAATATATTTTCATCCATTTGAACATTTCAAGTGTAAGACTGAATGAGAGAAGACTGAAGTTAGTGATATCGTTAATTACTGACTTACCCTCAGAGTTTAAGGATTAAGGTGATAATTAATGGGAACTGAAAATGTTTATGAAAAGTAATGTGAAAGACTCATAAAGTGATCAAATGAGCAAACTTGTATTGCTTGGATTTCATTAAAATAATGATCACCGTACAAGGAAGCAGAGATGGTAGTTTTTGATATTAATTTGAATGACATAATATTCATGTCGTGATGAATGTCATAATTATTATGAAATAATTACTTTGAGTACATATTTTGCAGTTGTACATATTTACACTTATAAAAAATCTTTATACGAGGGTAGTCCACAAAGTAACCGCCGTTTGGGGGCGTGGCGCTGCCATCTTCATACAGGCATGTGCAGCCATTCAGTTGCTTTTAGCTGTGCAAGAGAGAGTATCGTAAGATCGCACATTTTTGAACTATAACCTAAAAACATGAGCGGCACAATAGGAAATCCTGTCAAATGTGAAATGTTTAGGTGTAGTCCATCAATTGTCTTTTAAAAATGGAAGAACGAACGTGCACAATGAAGGCAGGAGTGGTTTTGTGTTTGTCCATGACAACGTCCGCCCTCACTCAGTTCAAAGAACAACTGAACTGTAGAAAAAAAATCAAATGGGACGTTTTTAACCGCCCCCCCCACCCTACAGCTCGGACTTGGCTTCCAGTGATTTCCATTTTTTGTTGTAGATGAAGCGATGGCTTGAATCTGAAGAGGTTCGCTAGTAATGGAGAACTTCAAAACGCTATGACAGCTAAGTTCTCATGTCACAATTTTTGACAAAGATATGTCTTAGCTCTGGGGGGCTGTTGGTGGTTTTTAAGATGGAAAACATGTAACAGGTTTCCATAGAAACTACCAGAACTGCATTGAATTTTAAATATATAAGATTTAAAACAGCTGTTTAGATGAACTTAAAACATTCCCTTTAGACATATCCATGATCTAACCTATTTCCCACAGGGAAGTAAATACAACTATTTTTTACAAATGGAATTTTAAAAACTTTTAAGAGATATGATAAGTGCTGAAATTTTTTTTATTAATATGTAGAAAAGTAGAGAAAATCTGAAGCTTAAAGATGAATATAATAAAACGTTTTTATCTCAACTGGTTTATTTCAAAATGGAATTTACTTTGTGGACGACCCTCGTACAAGTTGGCTAAAATCGACGACCACTTGTCATGTTCTAATGTTCTCTTGAAATAATTAATTACGTATTGAAGAATTTTTTTAAAAGGGCCATAAAAACTGTTTGTTTCTGTTTGTTAATTGAAGAAATTAGGCAGTACCATTGTTGTAAAGCAACTAAACTACATAATATACAGATCAACAAATGTGAAAGACAAAATGTAAAAAAATACATTCCAATAAACTTTACTTTGTTTGGATATTGGAATGCTTCACACCAATATATACACACATGCTTCCATGTAAAAGGTGGATTTATGTGTCGGGCAAGTGGGCTTTGACAGAGAAAATGGTAAATAAATAAACCTAACTGCAATTCTTGATGTTTGACATCAAGGACTCAGCCTGAAGTCAACCAGCCCAAATGCCTTGTCTTCTAAAAACATAATAAATTCATTCTAAAAAAAATAAGGCCTAGAAAAATCGATAAAATCTGTAAACAGCCTATAAAATATAACCGGATCATCATAGGACAGGTTCAAGACCTCGGGTCTCTTCATTTTTACACATGTCGGTTTGCGTCGTAGAATCCGTGATGGGTTCTTTGGCCGTGTACGAAGACACACCTACCTTCCTGGACGTCTCTGGGTGGAAGAACTTGTAGTAGAGGATCATGAAGACAATCCCGAGAAGAAAAGGGACGATTCCACTGATTAAGAATGGTAAAAAGTACCACGCAGACTGCAAGCGTGAGTCAGCTGTCAGAGCCCATGTTGTGATGGCTGCAGCGTTCTCCACGAAACAGATCGGATAGTAGATCAGGTAACGGTTCCTCGTGCTGCCTGCATAATACAAGAGTAACATGTGTTTAGGAGAATCAATAACAATTTTAGAAATTTAAATTAGTTTTAAGATTGATAAATGTTAACCCGTTCCGGTCCAAAGACGGACTTAGGCCCGTATAATTATATTAAATTAATTTTTTAAAGTTAAAAACCGTGCTTCCCCCCTTAACCCACAAACTGGCAAAGTCGCGATTCACGACACATTTAGCGCGACCCTGAATTGACAAGGGTGCGAATTGCGACTCATAAAACTGCCTTCTTTTACTGTACAGTTTTAAGACCAATAATTCTTCATACTGGGTCGTAATGTATACAATTCAACACGCAAAATTCTAAGTTTTAATTTTATGTATGTTTATATATATACATTTTTTTATTTCGTACTGGCTGCTAAGATCCAAACACTGCTTTACAGCTTCTGCTGGCCATCTGTTGTTTTGGTTAGTTCAGTTGCGTATTGCGTCGTGCCGAGTTTTGTTTACGTTCCGAGTGACTATTTTGTTATTCACAATTATTTTAGTAGTAAAATAATTGATCGTAATTTACCCTTGAGTGGTATACGAGGTTGAATTCTGAAGTGAATTATCAGATGAGGAGAGTGATGTTTCAGTGGATGATTTCCCTAACAACATGAAGAAGACTCGTATTAGACAGTATGTATTCAAGGGGGCCCTCCCATCACTGTACAACACATTAGTAAGGCAAATTGGGATTGCTCATGGTCAGGACTCGAGCACTTCCAAAGTTTCACTCGTCAGTGAACGCCGTAACCATCTGTACCACAAGTGTGCTGTCAAACATAGTGCTTGTTGGCTACAAAATATACTCTAGCGGTAAAACATGAACACCATGAGATAGTTCCGAGATTAGATCATAAGGGGCAGAACGGAATGTAGATCATTAAACTATTGGCAGACGCCACTACCTAATGGGTGGTGTTACAGTCAAACAGAGCTGGTTGTTTTCTCAAAACATTGGTTTGAACAAATTCGGACCTTAATGTCCCAAAAATCTTACATTAAATTAGGCTCAAACTCTTAGGGGTTCTCATGATTAAAATAGCTAATAGATTCTATATCCTGTAAGAACAATAACAATTACAACAGTACAAGTTCATTTTTAAGTAAAAGATAATCCTCACACAAAATAGTAATTTGGTACTAGAGTAAAGTCAACTAAGATCTATGTTGTAGAATGTATTGTGATGTGTACAACACCTACCGTCAGAGGGTGTGAGGTAGGTGAAGATGTAAACAAGACCAAGGATGGCACAGAAAACGAATTCGTAAAGTCGTTCGCTGCGCGATGATTTGTCGTTGATGAGACTGAACTGTGTCCGCTCAAATATAGAGAGCCAGAGGGTCATTAACAGCCAGTGCACGGCGCACGCTGCCCCAGTACAGATTGGGAAGGCGCTGGCCACAGCGGAAATGGAGAGTATTCGAGATACTGCAAAGTAGCAAAAAATTATAAGATAATTTCAAAGCTGAAACAAAAAGCTGAAATTGCAAAGTTGAAACAAAAAAAAACTACGCAAAAACTCTTTAGCGTAGGAATTAAAGGAAAAATTGTACAGTCTTTATTTAGAGAACAATCTTATATTGTGTTTTATGACATTTGAAGAGTCAATGGGAAAACCGTGATAAGTCACTTTTTTCTCATTTCTGGGTTGCGCTGCGTTCTGGTGGCTGTGGAGTACTATTTTTTATGTAACCAGACAGCTGACTTGTTGATTTTTACCATTCATATCATATTTTAAATTAGGCCCATCCAAGAAAAAAAATTTTTAATAGAAAGGAAAGAACATGTTAGTGAGTTAACTTTCCCTAATTTGCTGACTTAACATGTTTTTGCTGCTGCAAGAAGAATAAGGAAGGTTGTTCCCGGATAAAAAGTGTACTCAAGCCAATAAAATATTTTTAGCTCAAAAATTGATTGTTGTTTTGTGTTATTAATATACAATACTAGTATTCCAAAAATATGCAATCCACCAATAATCCATCTTTAATCCACCTAAAATCCATTTATAATCCATCCATCTATAATCCACCTATCTTTAATTCATCCATAGACAATCTAAAATCTTAATCCATTCAGAATCCATCTATGATCTATCCATTTTTTATTTGGCCAATATATAAACACATGACTTTTGATCGGATATAAAATAAAAAATATAAACTATTAACGATGACATTAGATAGTAAAGAATATTGCTAATTGAAAGTAATTCAAACAGCTGTAGCTTAAGAAATGAAATGTTTTGATTGTAGAAAATTTGTAAACAAACTTACTCCCCATAAGGTTAACATTAGACATTTAAAATGCCATAAATGGAATCTTATAGTTTTCGAAATTTTTTTGCTAAAACCTTCCCGGACACATATAGAGCAACTTCCTAAAATTTCATGGCGATTGGATGAGTAGTTTGGCAACGCATAAAGGACATACATATACATACATTCATTTTATTTAAAGGGATTAATATAATTTTATATTTTTACAAAGTGATTTCTCCACAATTGTGCCAAATTTAAACTTGTTATTACTATTAAAACCCTATCCTGCAAAATTCATAAAAAAGTGACCTAACACGTTTTTGCCATCGTTTGTCAACTGTTTAACAACAAAATACAGTTTAATATATAGGTGGTAACTATATTATACTCAATCACTAAAGAATTGTGTTCCCTGTGGACGTGGTAGATCTACCATGCCGCCCCTTTGTGACATATGGGCTCGCCAAAGAACTAGCATTACTAGCACCACATTTTCTCGCTTGAAGGGAAAAAGCATTTAGCCTGAGGGGCTGTGTAAACCCTTGGGGATGAGATTGCATTTATGATACTAACTGCCACAGGTGGGATTTGACAACAACCTCGAACTCTGTATACCAGCGATTTAGACTCCACAGCCATCTAAACCTTGATATTGCTTATAATAAATATTGGTCTTGAGCTGTAAAGATTTTCTGTTAGATGAGGCTTAAAAAATGATCAGTTTAGTTTTAAATAATTAATCTAGGTGTATTCGTTCCCAAGATATCAAAAATTTAAAATTCATTAAAGTATTTCTTATGAGAGAAAAATATGGCTTCCACAAGAAATTCATTTATTCAATGGTTGTATTCAGCCGCACTAACCAGTGGCAACAGTCAGTAATAAGTGATGAAATGGGAATTAACTTAATCTTCAACAATTAACTTCTGTTTCGATTTTCGGATTCCCATTTAATCTTGTGTTACTAACTATGTGTATGTAAACAACACCAGTGAACGTCAGGAAACAAATATGTCACCTTACCATCCATGAATGTTTTACCAAAACGTCAAAGTGTGCCAAATGCAATAACAAAAGCCATAACAGCAAGACTACAACCTGGTGGTAGTGTACCTGTAATCATAAAATGCCAAAGGAACTGCATGGCTGTGCCAGACCAGGTCAAGTTTGTCTTGTCCTTCTGACAGAACCTGATGGATCGATGGTACGAGGCCATGGACCAGGCCATGGACAACAGCGAGCTCGCTATCGATCCCAGTTGATGTAGCACTACCACACAACACAGAACAGGTCAAATTATGGATGAAGAGATGTCATTTTCCATCAACCTCACCAGATTACTGTGAAGTCAACTGAGCTTGCAAACAGTATCTATTAAGACTTTTATCTAAGAAACTTCCATACAAAATACAAATAAATATAAAGAATTTCATTAGAACTATGACTTTAAGTTTTTTACTGAATAACTTCTTGATTAGCATTATATGTGTTAGTTTTACTATAGGATGAAGTAAAAACTCACGTCATTAAAAAATACTAATTAATATATTTTTACTTATATTTTAATTGTATACAAATGGTAAATATATACAAAAGTTCTTAAATTTGCACTCAATATCGTCCAGTCACACCAGACATCATCAGGCCGAAACGGAGACTGAGTCTCCGTTTTTATTACAATAAAAATAGGAAAAGACTAAGAGATAGGGTTTCAGACATTGGCAAAGCGTGTTTGTAGAATTAAAACTAGTAAAAAGATTATTTGTAATGTGAACAACATGTAATGTGTTTTTTTTTTAATTTAGCAACACTATATCTTATGATTAAAAGCCTATGAACTAGCATGAATATAAGCCAGTATTACAAAACCATAAGTTTTATTGAAATAATGAAATCGTAAGTGTAAATGTTCAGACTGCAGTACGTCGGAACGTTTATACTTTTGATACCCCGATAGCTCATCAACCAGGAACATAGAAGAAGTCAGGTGGATTGAGAAGCAGCTCTTTGGTTAATGATTGACTTAGGTCATGAACAATCACACTCTAAACAAATATTAGCTCCTTGTAATCTGCCGAATTGAATTTCAGAAAAATATTGACCCGGTAAAATCTACAGACTGTGCCTTACGCTGGAAAGTGGATCCATGGCCACGCTCTACGAGCACAATTGCAACCTGTAGTATCTGCTGGGGTGCTGCTTCCAGGAAACACTCAAAGACTCGTAACAGCGCAACATCCGAGTCCTCCTTCAGCATTAGCTCATAGTACTTGCGCTGACTCACGCGATCTTTAATTCTTTCAGCACGTCGTGACTTGAGCGCATAGTCAAGTGAGTCACAGTACCTAGAAAATACACCAATTTAGGTTACCAGTGTGTTCTGATTCTCTGCCGTTGATAAAAGCAACTAAACCACCAGTGAGTTGCTTTGGTTTCTGATGTGTTGTTGAAATCAAATAAATTTTTAAATTAATGAAAATACTTAATATACAAAACATTAAGAAACTTTTCCAATGGACATTGAAAAGAGTTTATCCTCTAAAACCTTTTTGAACTCAAAAACTCCAAGCATCATTGCACATTAAATATTTCTCTGACTCAATATGTAAGAAGGTTTTCTCTATGTGCTTAGAAAACATTCTCTGTTCTTATAGAGGATCGTTCTCTATTTCTCTTCCTTCTTTCATTCAACTCTCAACAGTTCTCATCTGCTTGAAACCTCTATAACAGTTTCTAGCATCACGTCTACAATCATGAAAACCAATGTCTGCCTTAACTTACATTGAAATGGCTGCACTAAAAGAAATTATAGAAAAGATCATCATTCCTCAGCACAATTCTGTCATATGGATCGGAAAAGTAGGAATGATAGTCTACCAAATTCTCACAGAAGTAAAAAGAACAACACAACACCCAAAAAGGATTCATACTCTGTATCAAGAACAAGTCTCCTTGATAATGGAAGGGTCTACCTCTAGGAGCTCTCAACTTGTCATTTGAGGCTTCATGCCCTACATTTGGGCAGAACTCACATCCCCAACACGCCTAACCCCTGAGAGTATGCACCTTCTTCCAAGGTACGCCTCCCAGGGGACAGTAAGGTCACACCGCTCCAAGAGAATTCTAGTCAGACTGGGTGTTCAGGCTCAGTCAAGAGTCAATTAAGCCCCCAGGAGAGACAAGGGTGAAAGGGGAGCCCGTCACACTGCATAGTATAAAGGACTCACCAATAATTTGATAGCTTCTTTTAATGTACCCAAATGTAATCTCTGAACTATGACTACTGCAGTATTTATTACTACCTTTTAAAATGGTGAGCTATCCAGGTAAGCATTTTAATCCAAGTATAAGTATGATATATAGTATAAGATGATTACAGCAAGATCTTGTAGTCTTGTTACTGACTAAGATCGACATGTTCTTTGGACAGGACTGTTAATTAATAGCCAAGCAGCCGAAACCATCTAAGGGACCTTAGCTTTAACATGGGGTCAGAACCACTTTTGCCTCTGAATTACAAACTGGTCTAATTATGAGGATGGTCTTTGCGGATAAATGTAGTATTCAAAAGTGTGGACATTAATCCACAGCTCACAAATATTCACAATTTGTGACTTTCAGGTTCTTACATTGAAGAGCACTCCACAAGTTTAAACATCAAGAAACAGATTAAGAAGTTTTTAACCAAACCTAACTTGAGGTATTGGTTCTGTACTTAGACAAAACATTGATACTATCTATGGGAAAATACTAGGTACTGAGAACCTATCTTGGAAAATCTCAGACAAGGCATGCCATGAAGCTACCACGGGGGGTGAAAACACACCCTCTTTGTGCTTAAGCAAATTGATTTTATCTTAATGTTTTTGGTGAGTCTGGCTTTATCCTTCCAAAATATCCTGCCTATCAGCCGCCACACGCCCCCCCCCATTGAAGTGGTACTACCAAAAGACTATTTTACATTTTTTTTTATTTATACGGTACCTCATAATAGGAGCAAGTTGGAAAAGCAACACAAATATCCGGATGGTCCACTTCTTAACTGCCATTTTTGTGACTGACGCAGCTTCCGTGTCAAACATATACCTGGAAGAAATGGATATCAGTGAGTACACGTACTTTCTGATTTAGAAAAGCAAATTAGATTAGATTAGATTAGATTATTGAAATGGCGACCATACTATAAAGTAGGTATTTTAAGCCAAGTATGAATGAGAATTGAGTGTAAGATGATTGTGGCGCGATCTTGTAGTCTTGTTACTGACTAAGGCTGACTGTTCCTTAGACAGGCTGTTAATTAATAGCCCAACAGCCAATGGCAACTAAGGGACCTACAGTTTAACGTGGAATCCGAACCACGGCTTCTGAATTACGAATTGGTCTATTTATGTGGATGGTCTTTGCGGATTAACAGTTTTCAATAGTGCGGACGTTAATCCACACAAGAGAACACTACACCCACTGACCATCGTTCACAACTATCCACAATTCGTGACCTCCAAGTAGCTGGATTACAGGACGTCGCCACCGTCCCAGTCAATAAAAACTCCTTTGTATCTATAAATTAACATATACATAAAATGAAGCTGCAAATAAATACATAATTGAGCTACTGGGTTCAGTAATGCTGTTATACAACAGTCAAGAAAATTGATTGGTGTTCGCATGAAAATTTAGAAGGGTCCTTCAAACATACCCTGTATGTGTATAACGATTTATTGCTGTATAAAACTGTATTGAACTGTACTGTATTGATCTATACATGTTTCTCTTGATTGTGACAATAAAGGATTCATTGTCATTTGAACAACAGATCTCATATTCTACCAATAGACAATAGTCCTACAGGAAAATTGATTTATTTTAACATGTTTGATGGGAATCAGGCATAAACACGTCCATCCCATAAGTGGATGACGTGTAGGTTTGTGTTCCCAAGCACCCAATTTTCACCGGTTATGGAGCCATGAACCAGTTTGAAGGTTATGTTTGACTGTGGATGTTCCTTCACCATGTATAATGCTTTGTTCAGGATTTTAATGTTTAAAAGATACTGAAAAATGAGTAACAAAAACCCTAAAACCCTTTAGCAAAGGACTTGGCATACATAAAAATTATCAGCATTGAACGTGTTAAGCCTACCACTATGCAACACCCTTCCATTCCTCCTTCATCGAACCTTCCCTCTAAATCCTGATATAGCATCAACTGGTTGTCCCAAACAATCAGGAGATCCTTAGCCTTAGTTGACATGGAATGTTGCTAAATACTAAGATATAAACATGCTCATAGTTAAGTTACTTTATTATACTGTACTTACATTCTTATACTTATTCCTGTGTTTACAAAAGCAGGGAATAGTATGAAAATGACTGTCAGGACAAAATACACAATCTGTTTATGTCTAAAATACCGATAGGCAAGATTAATATCAAGAGCCACATCTATAATATGGCTAAATATAGAAACTAATAACACTAAAATATCCCAATTTGTAACATGCTGAGTTTCGGGTATGTTATCAATCTCTTCTGCAGCACTTTCGGGATCCTCATCGTCTTGATTAGGATTTATAATATCTTCTTTTATTATTTCAATATCTTTGAAGTTATCCTCCGTTTTGACATTGTCATATTCCGGGTCCATTTTAAAAACTACAAAGTAGCTCATTTAAATTCGGCTTAATTACACCGGCTACAATAACAAAAAACCCTAGGATATTTTAATCACATCTTCACCTTCGGATTAAGAGTCAAAACAAAACCTAAATTCAACCTGAAAAAGTTTGGCACTCAGACTCTAAAGGTAGAAATTGGTTCTGCCACTGGCAGACTGTCAAATAAAGTAAACACAACTAACAGAATCAGTACACAGACTATCAGCATCATCAGTTAGTTATACAAAAACAGCTGATCAGATCTTAAGTTACGATATTGTACTAGTAAATTTGAATGAGGTAATGTTAAATTACAAGTACCTGGTGACCGAGCTTTGCTAGGATAGAATAAGACATGTTTTTACAAGTTAATTAGCAAAATTAAAACAAATTTACTGCTCAATGAAAACATTTATGTGGTTTAAAAAGACATGTTTTTACAAGTTAATTAGCAAAATTAAAACAAATTTACTGCTCAATGAAAACATTTATGTGGTTTAAATAAAACCGTTTTCATACCCCTTAATTATATACCCCTTAATACTATAATACGAGCAAGGTTTATATATATATATATATATATACAAACCTTGCTCGAATTATAGTATTGGATATTGGATATTTCATATTCCGCATTTATACACAGCGACTTTAAAACGATTAAATCAACATCAAATTATGGTATGGAAGGGTTTTATCTGTGTAAATGGGTGGTACTTTTGCAAGTACTGGCGGTAATTTATAAGAAAACGGTTGACAACACTGCTAAAGTAGCACCGCCTGTCTTACTCAACTCAAGGTCAAGTGAGTTGTGTTTGTGACGTGTTAGTGTTGATGTGTTCAATGTTGATTGTGGGTTAGGGCGAGTGGTTAGTTGGGTTATTTGTGTGTTGTACCAACACCAATAATCGTTTCATGCTTTCTATGTTAATTCATTTTGCATTATTGAATTAACATAAACACTGGACTTTGGTGGCTCAAAGTACATAATTACAAATACGCATTTTTAGATTTTATTATTGGTTAAAATAAAAATTATTGACTACAATCGCAGTAAGTTGGTTTACGTAATTCAGTAACATAGGGCCTATCCATAAAATGTCGTTGAAAATTGTCTATGAGATATAATTGCGATTGAAACTTGGATTCATCAGAATCATTTATTCGCCAAAAAAATTACATAAATGTATGGGCTATTGTCATACAATGTATTTCTTAAAATTAATGTCAGTCTTTTCTTATATCACAGCTATGCTATAGTAATAGCTATCAGTAATATTATACATGCTTATGGTAATATCAATGGAAACCATCTATCCTACAATAATAATATCAAAAATTTATATAAATAAAACCATTAAATAATAACTTTAAAACATTAAAAACTATTTAATTATCAAGTATTTAAACAACGATGTTTTGCGCAAATCTACTTTTGTTTGCTTTTTCCCGTTCAGGTATAGGCTACAGACTAAAGCCCCACAGGAGAATTATCACATTCAAGTTTGTTTTTAACAGCAGCTCCTAGTAGCTTTTGTCAAACTGTCGCTAGTTATTGCATTGTCTAGTAATTTAACCCTTTAATTTCAGATGGAGTGTGACATGAATGAGCAATCGGCAATTTGTCAAGTTTGTGGAAAAATGTTCAGTCAAATTAGTGGTCTAAACAGGCACTTAAATGTTGTACACAAACTAGCTTCGACTGGAGAAGAACTTACCAATGTTGATAAATTTATATGTGTTTTATGTCATAAGAATTATTCTAACCGAGGTAGCTTGAATAAACATGTAAAGAAAATTCATTCACCAGAAAATACCAATATCTCTAAATTTGTTTGCGAACAATGTGGCTATGAAACCATATACAGATCTAGCTTAAAAAGGCATATCAAAACGCATGAGAACAATAAAAAATCCTGCAAGAAAATAGAGTGCCCTCAATGCAGAATAAATTTTAAAAATCTAGATTGTTTGAAAAGACATCAGAAAAAGGAGCACAATATTTATACTAAAAATGTTATCAGAAAATGCCCTCTTTGTTCTTTTGTTTCTAACCAAGTAAGGAGACAAGAAATAAATGATCATTTTCAAGGTACTCATGGTATTAAGATTTGCTGGGAAAGCCATGAGTTTGATAGTTTAGAACAGTTCAATAAATGGAAAACTAGTGTAGAAAAATTAAATGACACTTACTATCTAGAAAAAAGTAAATTAAAATATTTTCAATGCCATAAGAGTGGTATTCACAAGAAAAGAAAGGAAGGTCCATATATTAGGCGCTTAAAAAGTACAGGTTTTTGTAAAATAAATGCATTCTGTCCATCAGAAATAAAGATTAAAATACTTGAAAATGGACACATTGATGTGAAATTCATGCCATGTCATGTGGGACATGAGGGAAAGTCGATGCAAAGCTTGTATTCGTACCGAGGAATTGAAAAACCTTTAGATCTCGTGAGCCTTGAATCGTGTATTAAAGATTTAGAAATCAATAAGAACATATATGCACTATATTATAAGCCAATAGGAGTACTTAGTGAAGGGTTTCCTGACTTGAAAGAAGAAGACTTTATATTAATCATATTTACAAATGACAAAAAAAGGCTGATTGAAGCATATGGGAATGTTATTTGTATTGACAGCACAAGTGGTCTAAATCAATGTAATTTTCAACTTTTCAGTCTTTTGGTTATGGACGAAAGTTCAGAAGGATTTCCTGTTTCTTTTATGTTTACCAATAATAATCATAAACAGTGTTTAAATATTTTCTTTAGAAAAATAAAGGAAGCCTACGGCCAAATAAATCCCAAAGTTTTTATATCTGCTATGGATGATCTTCTCTATACAGAGTGGATAAAAGTAATGGGTCATCCAGGGTTAAGACTATACTCTACTTGGCATGTACTTAAAACTTGGAGGATAAATTTGAAAAACAGGGAAAAAATATACACATCATTCAAAACATTAATTTACGAGTTAGAGAAAAATAAATTTCACAACCTCCTCTGTGAAGTTGTGGATAAATACAAAAATGATGACCAAACAAGAGATTCATTTGAGGATTTTGAAGAATCCTATGTTAGTAACAGGATTTATGAACGATGGGCTCACTGTTACCGTCTAGATTCTGAAGTTAATACCAATATGTCTTTGGAAAATTTCAATAAAATACTTCGACACTGTGGCTTGAGAGGGAAAAACAAAGCAGAACTGGAAAACCCATTGCACACAACTCTGAATTTCTTTAACGATAAACTATTTGACATGTTAGTGAAATTAAAAAAAAATAAAACAGAAAGCAAATTCATTTTACTTAAACAAAGACATAAGAGTAGTCTCTCCCTTTCAGAGGATAGCATTAAAATTTCAGAACATAAAACATGGATAATACCTGTTTCTATATCGGGATCAGAATTTCACACTGTGTATAAAATCAAAGCATGCTCAGAATGTCAGTTACGGTGTCAGCATTGCGAAACCTGTTTCCATGAGTATATATGCTCGTGCAAAGACTCTCTTGTTAGAAGAAACATGTGTGAACACATTCATGCTGTCGCAAGGGTAGCCAAAAAAGAGCAGGAAAAAGGTAAAACAGCGATGAACGTAAGAGAAGATGCATTTTTAATCGAGGACTACTGTGATATGGGAGAAATTATTTATGAAGTCTGTTTGGATGAAGCTGTTGAGAATGAAGTGTCTCAGAAACAAAGATTGATGGAAAAACTCAAATTGTTCACAGGCTATGTAAATGAGCATGCTAACAGCAAAGAACAAATGGAACTTGTGGAGAATTCAGTGGACGAGATTTTAACAGCATTAAATACTATGACCTCGAATTCCCCTTCAGTGACCCAAGTAAGTTTTTTAAGGGATTTGGTTATTCTACATCATGCCAACCATGCTTACTTAAGATGCTGTTAATTATTTGGTGGATTTGAATACAGTAAACCCTCGATAATCCGGACCCCATTAATACGGACTTCGCTTAATCCGGACAGCCATTGGATCACAGTTTTAATGCGCAGAACGCTGATTAGTAGTCATCACTGTACGACTGCGCCCGGCGATGTGAGTGTGCGTGTGCAGAGTGCGGGCGGTCACAGTGCAAGGCATACGTGCCGTTACCATGGTTACTGTCAGCCAATAGTAGCTCAGTCACACGGTTGTGTTTTTCCTGCTTGTGTCAGGCTGTCAGTTGCTCCACAGAGGTCAATTGCACTGCACGTTTTAGTTGCGTTGTTTAATTGTGAAATTAACACAAAAGAAAGGCAAATGAAGTTCAACTCCTTCTCCAAACCAGTTCAGTCACTTGAGGACGAACCTTAACCCTCATGTTCAAAGTAATTTTGTCTTCTTTCGTTGTCTCATTTTTTGTACAGACGTAAATACCAAGTGTATATTTTTGTTCAAATGTAACTACTGTATGTACCGTTTGTACAATATGTATTTTTATATTCAGAATATACATACTATTTAAGTTTATCTGCAAAAGGTGTTTCATTATATACTAGGCTTACCCAAAAATCACTGTCTTTCTTCGTTTAGGATTATTTGTTTTAATCCGGACTTTCGTTAATCCGTACGACTTGGAGCCCCAATTAGTCCGGATTAACGAGGGTTTACTGTACTTACTGAGTCTTTTCTTTGTTTGAAATTCATTATTGGTGATGGTGGATTGATATTATTTAGATTCTTATTGCGGACATTTTCCATCACGATATTATGTAAAACAAAGTTTCACGACGTTTCAGGATCTGGAATCTGATCCCGTCCTCAGGTGAACAAATATCTAAAACATAGCACAATTAATTAACATATAATCCGGACCAAACCGGTATAAAGCTGAAAACATAAAAGTTTAAAGCAGTCAAAAAAAAACTTACAAACGAACCATACACTAACCATTACACACAAAAAAGAAACCAAACACGTCCTGAGAGAGACAACTCTCTCAGTTGTCTTTGAGTCTCCGTGACAAGCAGACATGTTTGGTTTCTTTTTTGTGTGTAATGGTTAGTGTATGGTTCGTTTGTAAGTTTTTTTTTTACTGCTTTAAACTCAACAACATCTGTATTATGAATGCTCCTGGGTAAGAGCAATCGTGCACTGATATCAACGTGCGTAGTGTTCTCCTCACCACTAGAGTCGCAGACCTTGGAAAAAATCTGGCTTTAACTGCTTCTTAAACAATATTCATACCGGTACTTAAAATGTTAGAATATCGCATGAATGGATTAATTGTTCCACAAATAAGCTGTTTTTGCATTTTTAACAACCTTCTAGTTTTAAATGCCAATAAATAAGTTTAGTTATATTATAAAGCATTTTAGAATCCAAGACAAATCCTAAATCCAAAATTTCATATTCAAAAGGATTCAATTTTTTCCACATTCAAGAGATCTCAGTGGTAGATCACTAACCTACTTTATTTAATTGGTTTTTTGCCAGTTTAAAGTAAATAAAACCTTCTCCAAAAGGTATAGAATAATGGAAATAAATTTCATCATAACCGATGCTCCTGTTTTCATAGAGAAGCGTTACAAGACAGGCAGAAATTGAGATTTTTATTTGACCCATTTCTGGTTTTCTGAAGTATAAAACATAAATAACCAAAAATATCATAATTCCCAAAGTTCTGACAAAACTTAATTTATATTTACACAGATGGACATTATTTACTCATTTTTGTTGTTCCAGGTTTTTGAGCAAATTTAAGTAATCGGATGATAAATGTACATATTATCTTATAAATGAGTCACAATTCATCTGTGAAATTTTAAATCAGCTCTTTAGTTTGCATGTCTGGTAAGTGAATAAATACATATATAAGATTTTATTGTCGTAAGGCTTGCAAAAAGCAATAGACAAAGTCAGAATACAAAGTATGTAAAAATTATTTACAAGAGTTCAAGAGTTTTAATTACAATTAGGCCTACTAAAATCGTTCCTAAACTATTAATACTAATAAAAATATTACTACGTATTATGCAATGCAAATTTTACAATATTATTGGTTTTGGACTAAATTCAAAGAATTCATCAATGGAATAAAAGGGATGATCGACCAACCACTCATACAATTTTGGCTTAATCTTTTCAATTGGGCAATTTAATTTACAAAACGAAAATTTGTTAAAACATTTGGGACCAATTATATCATAGTTTTTAAAGACTTAGTTAATCGTTAAAAATGTACATCAATGTGTTTCTGTTTCTCGCTGTTATAAGTTTTATAATAATAGTTTTTAGCGAGTTTCCCATAGGGAAGAAGCTATTACCGTAGGTCTCATGGCGAGACTTGAGCCCAGGGCCATGTTATTTTTTCTTCTTTAGGTGCCCAGAGACCAAAAACAATAGTCGTTAAAATTTATATATATATATTTATTTATCTTCTTGTTTATGTTCAGGAGGGCTACTATTACAATTGTTACTAATGTAAATAAACGGTACCAGTGGACTGACACATACTTTCTCCCTTAAGTAAATTTAAAAAAGACAATAATAAAACAATAAAACTATCATGTTCTACAAAGTTATTCTAAATATCATTTAATAATTTATTGTTCAAATTGCATGGGGGGAACCCCCCGGTAATACCAAGCTTTTTTGAGCTGGTTTTGTTCAGTGATTTGACCTTACACTTCATACCAAGTTTCATGGAAAACGGTTGGAAAGTAAGGAAGAAATTGATTTTTTTATATTCTCCTTAAGAATAACATTGGGCGCTTTCAGACAACGTACTGCGATGCGTTTATCGTGAACAGTAAATTTAACTTTTCTCTGGAACCGTTAGTCGTAGACAAATAATTCAAAATACTAATTTGTTTAGTTTTTTAAGCTGGTTTCAATGGTACCAGTCAAGTTATACTTTACTTTTATTGTTTTCGCTGAAAATTAAAAAATTTGATTTATTTTGACATTTAAAAGCCCATAACTTTTGAACCGTCATTTTTACAGACATGCGGGTGGTGTCAAACTATTTATTACTCTGTGCACTATAAGCTATCAAATTTTAATCAAAATCGTTAGAGCCGTTTTTGAGAAAATTGGATTTTTCACGTTTTTAAGGGTTTTTAGGGGTGAACTACCCTTAAAAATCAAAAATTCAAAAAATGAAAAAAACACCTGGAGATACGGTGACTATATATATACATGCCAAATTTCATCTAAATCGGACCAACGGGGTAGGCTGTGGCACTGTACACATCCAGACACACACACACACACAGACACACGGACGGACAGACATCACGTCAAAACCCACTTTTTGGATTCAGGGGACCCCAAAACGGATATATCCACCCTCAACTCAAATTCGAAAATTTTGACGAAAACAATACTTTCTCCATATACTATGTATAAGGGGAGAAAGTAAAAACATTTAAAAACACAGTACTAGTTAAATAAATTTAAAAAAAGGGTACTGTGTTTTTAAATGTTTTTTACGTTAGTAACTATATATATATATATGTGTGTGTGTGTGTGTCTGTGAACACGATAACTCTCGTAAAAATGGTCCGATCGAGACCAAATTTGGTAGAAATGTGTGTTCCTAGATTTGCTCGGACGAGTTCGTAATCCAGACATATCGTCAATTGGAAGGGGTAGTTTGGGGGTGTTTTGTACCCCCAAAATGGGTTTTTTGCATTTTTCCCATGTAATTTTTAAATTTTCAAATTTTATCTTTCACCAAAAGAATTAGCTTAGAAAACTGCACAATTAAGTGTCTTAAAGTTTTTCTCTATCTCCAACGGTTACCGAGATATTAAAAAATCTAAACACAGTACGTTGTATTTTGGGGCTCCTATGTTTATCTTATGGAGGATAAGAAAAAATTAATATTTCCCATATCAATCAATATTTTTGGATTAAACTTGGTATTTACCTTCATGTTGTTAAAACCCACCCGTTTATGCTTAAAAATCATAGTTTATGTGTTTATCATGGCAGCAAACCTGCATACTCTTTTCCCGTGTTAGTCATATAGGGAATAGGCAAACTCCTTTATTTATGGACAGGTGTTGATGAAAGTTGGTATAAATGTTAAAAATAAAATATTTTTATGGTAGAAATGCCTATGTAGCTGGCATTAGACAAAATTAAAATTAGAAAAATTGTTCACAGGACTCATGAAACAAGCCAAGGAATCGCTATAATGTCATTTGACACCTATCTTTCAGATTATGTATATCATATTATTGTTAAAGGGAGTAAAATATGTCAGAAATGTTCAAGAAGCTATTTAATGGAAGATCTTACGTACCATTGGAGTGAAATTAGTCATGTTTTAGGGGAAATAACAGGTAAGATTAATTATGAAGTTTAGGTTAGCATATTTGGATTGTTGGTCCCTTAGATATACCATTGACTGTGGGGCTATTAACTATCAGGTCTGTCTGTGGAACATGTGAGCCTTAGTCAATGGAATCGCTATAATGTCATTTGACACCTATCTTTCAGATTATGTATATCATATTATTGTTAAAGGGAGTAAAATATGTCAGAAATGTTCAAGAAGCTATTTAATGGAAGATCTTACGTACCATTGGAGTGAAATTAGTCATGTTTTAGGGGAAATAACAGGTAAGATTAATTATGAAGTTTAGGTTAGCATATTTGGATTGTTGGTCCCTTAGATATACCATTGACTGTGGGGCTATTAACTATCAGTTCTGTCTGTGGAACATGTGAGCCTTAGTCAATAACAAGACTACAAGATCACAATCACAATTTCATCTTACACTCATTTCTCATTCATACTTGGCTTAAAATACCTACCTGGGTACGTCACTATTTCACTAATAACTAACTAACAATTTGTTTTTTTGCATCGCAGGAATTGATTATCAAGGGTAATGACACTAACCGGACTGTCAGCTGTACAGCTGTTTGATTAGGTATAAATAGACATTTATTAATTATACTTTTGCAGATGATTTTGATGTCTTGGATCAGTCAGAGATATGGTATTTAGAGAAGACACAGATTTTATGGGATATAATTCATAATGCAGGATCGGCTGTTACTAATGCTACTGTGAATGAAAGGGCTTCCCTGTATCAGTTTTGTGATTGGATAGACTTAAACAGTGATATCATCGAGTATGCCTTGAGCCCTGAAAATATCGGGAAAGACGGTCCTTTGTTGGCTGTACTGGTCTTGACAGCATCTTTGGAACGAGCTCTGGGAAATGTAAGTTGTAAATATTTCAACTTGATTTAGTAATGATCAGTGTTATCCATTTTGACTGGTTATTAATATCAGTTATAGCTTACTCAAAAATATTTGCTAAAATATTGAACATATTTTGGAAGAATTTCCCGATTGATTGATTTGTTATCATATCTATATGTACTGCAGAGTTTGGATAATGTAACGCCTTAACCTTTTGCGCTCAAACGTCCAGCAGTGCTTTCCAGTCACCATTACCTAAGGACTCGGATTATTATGACTGCCGTTCTCTCACCTCGAGCCGGCAGCCTGAGTGGCCGGTCGGCTGTCTGCTGTAGCGTGTAAGCCATTTCGATATTGTGCTGCCACCAAGTCGGAATAATTTTTTACACATTGTGTGTAATACTACCATTTAGTTACTTAAACGTTACAACGAACTAAATGTGTAAAAGTTATACGCAACTAATCAAATAAGTCAAATTACTGAACAATATTTACTACGGTGCAAGGAATTAAATGTCTAATGGTTATACACTATCAATGGAATAAGTAAAATTACAAAACAATATTTAAACAGACTTCAATCAATTGAAGTATTCTGCTTACATTTAAAATAATTAATATTATGAAAACAATAAAAATGTACTTTTACATCATAGTTATTAAACTCTATTTGAATATTTAAAAAAATAAATGTTAAATGTGCTATTAGGTTGTAAATACAATATTCAAATAAGTAAAATTACTGAACAATATTTAATTGTACAAACTTTTCAAAGAATTTATTTATTATTCGTACAATTGAATTATTAAAAATAAATGAATATTATAAAAACAATACTTCATCGAATGATATTATTGAAACGACAAAACTATTGAACAAAATATATTTTTACAGACTCTTAAAAGAATTTAAAGTGTATTTAATTAGATTAATCCATTAAATTATTAGAATATAATTTATAATAATCCTAGCCTGAGGGAAGTATTTACCATCGACTTGGTTTAAACATCCAGTGATTCCTGTACATTTAATCTTGCACCCTCCCACCAAGAGCATATCAACATCTGCTTGACATAACGTTTGATCTAATCGCATCGGCAAAAACACAATATGTGGGACCTCGTTAACTACGATAAAAATAATTATTCTGGTCCCAAATGGTAGATAAAATAAAACAAAACTTAACTAACCTAAATTTTGTATTAGTAGACCTGATTGATATGACACATAATTTAATATTTTCTGTATTTACAACAGGAAAGATGAGATTTTAAAGTTAGATATATTGAATAAACTTAGATATATCAGATTTAAAAATTGGCAATTCGTTGGTGCCTTGAATTACCAATAAATTAATGCTTCTGAACTTTAATGATAGTATAGAACAACACCTATATCCTTTGTGATGAAATCAAAATACTGTTGATTGTTATTTTTATATGGATTATATTATTAAAATGCTTTCACGTTTGAATTATTTACAGGTTTTTATGACTAAAAATCAGAATATCCCATTTTTACTTAGAGATCTTCTCAAAACTCCAGAACTTACCTGTATATTTGGTAAAATACCAGTGAGTATTTTTTATTTAGTTTTTTAATATATTGTACATTTTTATCAACATGTTGCGTGTTTATAAAAATTAAAAATAAACTGTTGTGGCATGAAGGGGTCAAAGCCCCTTGTAGTGTGATTCAGTGCATTGCCTTTGAAACTAATATTTCAGTCCTAAGGAAATTTCCTGTAGGGAAATACAACTTAGATTGGTCCTCTTGGCATAGTCTTTGACCAATTCATTTTCAGTTCCCTTGAAGCCAAAAACATAATTTGTTTGACAGTTTGTGACTGTTCATATGTGCATACACACACACTTATATTATTTATTATGTATGTTACAACAGCCTGAATTGGTGGACCACACCATCATAGTTAAAGCCCATCAACTTAGTTAACAAACCTTACTTTTCCTCTAAGAAGAGTAGATAAATAAATTATTAAACTGTTATAACAAATTGGCTTAAGACTGAGCCTACCTCTTCTGTGGCTGCCCAATATTGACTTTAAAAAAAAACCGTAATTCCTAAATCAGTACAGTAAAGTCTGGTTTATCCAGATTAATGTGACGGGGTCCCTATCCAGATATAGAAAAATCTGGATGATCTGAAACAATATCGAAAATAAACCATTATATATATCCATGTCGCATAGACAACGATCAAGAATAGCACTTGCAATATTAGTTCTGCAGACTGTGTATAACCTCTGTACAACAACATAGTCACGAAATATCACAAGCATTTAACATGTTAAAAATTTGCTTTTAATTATTAGTTAGAGTAGGAAATAAAACGCTGTTCTGATGTGAAAACAACCTTCTTCCCTGACCACAGGATTCAGTATGCACTCTGACCGTAAAAGTAATTCCGAAACAAACAACCACTGTACATCTAACCTAAAACGCCTACACGTTGATAGCTCAGTATTAAAATGTCAAACATTGCCTACTCTCGCATGCGCTAAGTAAGTTCATCATGTTACGCATTCATCCTTAGTAACACTTGCCGCATCCAGAAAGGTACTGCGGTTGCGTCTGAAATTTAGAAGACGCTTGAGATAAAATTCACATTTTAACTGTTATTTATAATTTTTTTCCAAACCCCGATCCAGGTGATTCTGATCCGGATAACTCAGACTTTACTGTAATTCCAAAATTTGCTGAGATCACAGGTCTGATCCTACAGTTATATGTATTGTTTATTCTTTGTATGTATTCTACAAATAGCCAGCGCATTTGTGATGTTCGCTGATATTTTTTGTTCAGATTGTTTTCACGCAGCTGCTGGTGGGATGCCCTCGAGGGTTCAACCTGCGCAATGTTTCATGGCACGGCTTCATCTCTCCAGGAGAAATACATCCACATCTCGTGACTGGACTTATTGTACTAATAGCCTCTCTAGGAAAAACATTACTCCATTATCAGGTTTGATACCTTTTTTGTCTTGTTTGGTTTTGTTCTGTGTCATATGTTTATTTATACACTATCAGTAAGCCCGTCTTTTGTATTGGTTGTATGTCTCAGTTTTAGGAACCAAACAAAATTTTGAAAGAATATATTTAAGTAAATAAGTGAGCTATTTATTGACTTTTAGCTATTCTCCAAAAGATTAACATTACACAATCTAGTGTTTTGACCATCTTAAATATCTCAGTAACCAATTTTTTTTAGCTAGATCTAATGGTAAAAAGGAAGATTAATTTTTTTCAAAAATTGTACATAAATAAGTCGAAAAACCCTTTTTTTGGGGTACAAAATCCTCCCAAAAGTGGTAGTTAATGTAGCCCAAGCATTGCGCAATGAACTTGTCTGAGATACCTATATATATAAAATATTGAATGACCCCCAAAACGTGTTTAGGGGGTTGATTTATGTCCTTCTATCTTGGTCCCGGACTTAATTGTAACTAATCACTATTAAGTAAAGTAATTAATAGATAACTTATAAGTAATAAATCTCTTTAAACATTTTTAGCAGAGATAATAATAGAGAAAACTGGCCACACCGACACTTAGAAACATTTTGCTCGACGACTTTGGGTGCTCCAAACTCTTGTATGATCACACCGACACTTAGAAATATTTCACTCGGCCACACAGGGACTTAGAAAAATTTCGCTCGACGACTTTGGCTACGCCAAACTCTCGTGTGGGCTCGAGGACTTTGAACCCGTCAAACTCTCGTGCAGCCACACCGATACTTAGAAATATTTCACTCGACGACGTGTGCCAAACCTGCGAGAGGTCAATCCGAGACTTTAAGAGTCTATAAACGTGCATGCCGTCGACTTTGAGTTGTACAAACCTGGGAGCTGCTGGAGTGCAAAATTGGGACAACTTTGATCGTGTCAAACCTGCAAGCCGTCGACTCTCGGTGACTTTGAGTGTGTGAAAACTTGCGTCAACTTTGAGAGCATGCTAATTTGCGTCGACTTTAGTGTTAACTAGTAAGCCGTCAACTTGTGAAACCTGTGGTTACAACAACACTTAGGCAACACCATCACTTTTCACTCGATAGCTTACAGTGTGCACACACCTTTGCTCGAGTGTGCGAAAGGTCGGTGACGCTATGGAGTCGACTCAGCAAGCGACACCTGTTGACCTCCTAAAAGTTCCTGCAGTTCCGGTGCAGCATGCGAAACCACTTTCACTGATGGCATAACAGAATTGGCCAACTGACCCGTCTGGAGCAAAACAATTATCTCGAGCCCGCCGCCCGTTCAAAAATGTCGTAAACGACTTCCTCGGACCTATAAATTTCTACCGTATAATTTACACACTAAATCTCAAGAAACAATCAATGCTTGTTCCTTCCTCAACAAAATGACAATGTAATGTTCAATGGTATAAGAAAAATATTAGAAAGGAGTTAATGAACTATAAACAGTTTTCGTAGTAAAATGTATTTATTACGTTTCACAAAGTTGACAGTAAACTTGTTGTTTTCACCCACACCTTGATAAATCAATAGGTAGTCTGGGTTTTCGTTGTGCTCTTGTATTCATTTCTTGTCCAAGATAGATAAGAACCTTTTCGGCAGCCAAACGTCAGCTGACGTAAAGTCCGTCTCTCCCACCTTGCCTCCGAAATCACATACAGCCAGGAGACTGTGATCCCCATATTTCTTGTTCCTGTTGGTGACCAACTTAAATTCCAAAACGGGATATTGCTTCCCCACTACCAAATCTGAGCACTTCAGGTTTGGACGAACGTCCGTGGTGGACTTTGCATTCAGTTGACTGACTGCAAAGTCCAACATGTCCGCCATTCTGCAAAAAAAAAAAAATCTTTTAGTAAATACAAACGACATATGTCCAGAAGTAACAGCGGAAGAAAGTGAAAGGGCCGAGGACCCGTACGTATAACAGGAAAACGAACGGCTGCTGCATTATACAACATGGACAGCCGTCAGGTTCTCTTGCTGCGATTTCAGGAGTGAACTTTTGAAGAAGCCGGGGCTCTGTTCCGCGTCCTGAAGAGGACCTTCCCACAGAGTGACCTGACAAGTATGTAATTTTACAATTACTCCCTAAACTACGTATAACTTTAAACTTTTGTCTACTTCAAGCCCTAATCAATGCAAAAAGTTTTTTTTAGTAATCCTAATTATACACAGAAGCTAAGGCACATACAGGGCCCACGCGCCACTGCGGAGCGGCCGTGGCTAAGAAGCAGAGTTTAACGCGGCCCTGTATTCTAACATTAAAAGTGCATTTTCTCGGTTATCCGTGGACCGATTTCGTTCTCCAAAGTACCGTTCGATTTGAAATTAAAATTCCAATCTTTTTTGTATCTTGTAAAAATTTTATAAAGTCAATGGTTTTTTTTGTTATTTTAATTTAAATATTTTTAACCACCGCCATTTTGAAAATACAGGGTTTCCGAAAAAGAATGAAGGGATTTCGAACGGCCGTTGCTTGGGGACTATTCAAGATAACTAAACGATTTAAACGCCAAATAGAAGAGAAAAGAACTAAGTTTTTTTCATACCTTAATATGTTTCGATGTGAGCTCCATTTGTTGCTCTGCATACATCGAAGCGATATTCGATTTCTCGCCAAGTGTTGTGAAGCATCTCTGGTGTCACAGTTGCGATCGCATCCGAAATTCGCGAACGAAGATGTTGCAAATCACGAATTTTCTCAGCATAGACAATGTTCTTTACGTATCCCCACAAAAAAAATCCAAAGGGGTCAAATCAGTACTCCTGGGAGGCCAGGGAATAGGCGCACCCCTGCCTATCCAACCATTTGGAAACCTGTTGTTAAGTGTGTCGCGGACTTCCCGACGGTAATGAGGTCAACGCTCCCTCTAATGCTACGCGGGAAACAAAACTTAGTTCTTTTCTCTCCAATTTGATGTTTAAATCGTTTAGTTATCTTGAATAGTCCCTAAGCAACGGCCGTTCGAATTCCCTTCATTCTTTTTCGGAAACCCTGTATAAAAGAAAATTAAATGATAATTTGTAAATATTTTTCTCTTTAACCAATAAATATTTGTGCAAAGTTTGGTTTCTGTATCTTAAATATTTCTTGATATATATAGTTTTTTGTAAAAAATACAAAATGGCGGCTAGCGGCTAAACGAAGGATTTTTCGACAAATGGTTATAGGTGATTTTTTGATGAATACTATCACCCCTCGAAGTTTGTGCCCTACTTTAATGAACACCCTGTATATATATATATATATATACACACATTATGTCTACGGGTAATTAAAGTCAGGATTGTTACATTTGAGGTTAGTTACTAATACGTAATCAACTACATTTCTCTAGTTATGATAGTAAAAGTCAAACCACTTGACGTATCATTGTGTTTAAGAAAAAATTCTTATTTAAATATAATGTAAAAGGACACATATTACATTTTAAAGTTTAGCGTTTTACACTATATAAAACAAACCATACACTTTACATTATTATTACGTCCATAATATATACATGTTAACGTTAAAATACTAGTCCACTAATCATACACCTAACAAGTACCACTTTACTGGAAATTTCATCTTTAGAGCCCTCCCTCAATGATTCAGAACGCCAGATAGCTAACCAAAAACCTTATTATGTTTCAGTGCATCCGACAACAGCAGCAGGGAAAACAATAATATTGGAAAAAAAAGAAACAAACAATACCAACGGCTGTTGTAAGGCCGCAAAATTTTCCTACAACAGAAATTATTGACCTAACATCACCCCCAGGATCCCCAAACGGTCCACCGGAGGTCCCTGCTGCAGAGCACGCCAGTAGAGAAATCTTGCCACACCGAGACTTAGAAAAATTTCGCTCAACGACTTTGAGTGTGCCAAACTAGCGAGGTGGGCATGACGACTTTGAGTGCGCCAAACCTGCGGGTGGGCTCGAGGACTTTGGGTGCGCCAAATTCATGTATGGGGCCACACCGACACTTAGAAATATCTCACTCGACGACATTGGCTGTACCAAACTTTCCTGTGGCCACACCGACACTTAGAAAAATTTCGCATGACGACTCTGAGTGCGCCAAACTTGCGGTGGGCTCGAGGTCGCTCCAAACTAATGTATGGCCACGCCGACACTTAGAAATATCTCACTCGACGACTTTGGCTGTATCCAAACTTTCCTGTGGGCACACTTAGAAATATTTCGCTCGACGATATGTGTCAAACCTGCGAGAAGTCAATCCGACACTTTAAGTGTGTATAAACTTGCAAGCCGTCGACTTTGAGTTGTACAAACCTGGGAGCCGCTGGAGTGCAAACTTGGGAGCACTTTGATCGTGTCAAACCTGCAAGCCGTCGACTCTCGGTGACTGTGAGTGTGTGAAAACTTGTGGCAACTTTGAGTGCAAGCTAACACTTGTCAAGTTTAGTGTTAACTAGTAAGCTGGCCACTTGTGAAAGCTGGTTACAAAAACACTTAGGTGACACCACCACTTTTTACTCGATGGCTTACAGTGTGCACACACCTTTGCTCGAGTGAAGGTCGATGACGCCGTGGACTCAGCTGTTGACCTGTCCCTGCAGTTCCGGCGAAGCATGCGAAACCACTTTCACTGACGGCATAACAGAATTGGCTAATGACCCGTCTGGAGCAAAACAATTTTTCTCGAGCCCGCCGCCCGTTCAAGAATGTCGTAAACGACTTCCTCGGACCCATAAATTCCTACCGTATAATTTACACACTAAATCTCAAGAAACAATCAAAGCTCGTTTCTTTCTCAACAAAATGACAATGTAATGTCCAATGGTGAAGAAAAATATTAGAAAGGAGTTAATAAACTATAACAGCTTTCATAGTAAATGTTATTTATTAGTTACGTTTTACAAAGTTCACAACGAACTCGTTATTTTTCCCAACACCTTTATAAATTAATACGTAGTCCGGCTTCTTGTTGTAGTCTTCAATTTTCCCCTCATCCAAGATGGATATGAACCTCTTTGGTAGCCAGACGTCCGCCGACGTGAAGTCCGTTTCTCCTATCTTTCCACCAAAGTCGCACACAGCCAAGAGACTGTGCTCCCCATACTTTTTGTTTTTGTTCGTTACCCGTTTAAACCCCAAAACGGGATACTCCTTTCCTATCTCCAAATCCGAACATTTCAGATTCGGACGAACGTCCGTGGTAGACTTCGCATTAAGCAAGCTAACCATGTCCGCCATTCTGCAAAAAAAAAAATCTTTAAGTAAATACAAACGACACACGTCCAAAAGTAACAGCGGAAGAAAGTGAAAGGGCCGAGGACCCCGTACGTATAAAAGAGAAACGAACGGTAGCTGCATTCGTACACACATCATGGACGACCGTCAGGTTCTTTTACTTCGTTTCCAGGAGCGAACGTTTGAAGAAGCCAGGGCTCTGTTCCGCATCCTGAAGAGGGCCTTCCCGCAGAGTGACTTGACCAGTAAGTAATTCTACAATTACTCCCTAAACTATCCATAACTTTAAACATTTGTTCAATTCAAGCCCTGATCAATGCAAAAAGTTCCCTTCAATATATCTACTTTAACCACACTTTCTTTAGCCATATGTCACTAACTGTAACTAAAGCTTTGCGTATATCCTATAAACAATTAAGCTTATCTTTATATATAAAATTCTATGAAGTAAATGTGTACTGTAAAAAATGAACAGCTTTATTCACCACGTTAATAGTTTCGGTTTTGGTGGATTATGTATTTATATTTTTATTTTCTTTCTGATTAAAGTCACGTGTTTATATAATAATTACAAAGTTTATATCATTACGTTTATCATAATAATCAGCTGTTGTATATCTTTCCTATAAAAGCCATATTACAGTTAGGTTTCGTTTGGGTTTGGATTGGATTCGAAAATTGTGAATTAATCCACTCAGATTTATTTGTTTTATGGGGATGTTATTAATATGTTTACCGTTTTGTTATTGTTATTCACTAAGCCGCGACCCAGAACAAATAATCTTTTACAATGAAGCCGTATTGATATTCGACTTCAAACATGGCTAATCTTAAAGTTAACATGTATTTACTGTCAGACGTTACGAAGTTCGCCGGGTCAGCTAGTAACCTATAAACATTATAAACGTTTATATCGCTAAGATGGGCAAACAAATTACTATTGAAGTACATGTGTACAAACGCATAATTACATTTATATTAATTCTTTTATACACTACATAAATCTAACTATAAACTACACTATATATAATATTATGTTTTCAGGTAATTTAAGTCAAAATGGACACATTTGAGGTTAGTTACAAATACGCTCAAATGTAACAATTTTCACTAAAATTACCTGTAGACATAATACCATATATATAGTGTAATTTATAGATAGATTTATGTAGTGTACAAAAAAAATTATTATAAATTAATTATGTATCCGTACACTTATATGAATAAAACAGGTCACATTTCACTGACTATAATGCTTCACGTATATCCTATAAATAATTTATCCTTTAAACATTTATATCGCTAAGATGGGTAAACAAAATTACTATTCAAGTCCATATGTGTATATGAATGCATAACTACACTTATACTAACTTTGCTACCCATAATATATATATACACGATAACGTTAAAATACCAGTCCACTAATCATACGCCTAACAAGTACGTACATGTGTACAAACGCATAATTACATTTATATTAATTCTTTTATACACTATCAAATGTAACAATTTTCACTAAAATTACCTGTAGACATAATACTATATATATAGTGTAATTTATAGATAGATTTATGTAGTGTACAAAAAAAAATTATTATAAATTAATCATGTATCCGTACACTTATATGAATAAAACAGGGCACATTTCACTGACTATAATGCTTCACGTATATCCTATAAATAATTTATCCTTTAAACATTTATATCGCTAAGATGGGCAAACAAAATTACTATTCAAGTCCATATGTGTATATGAATGCATAATTACACTTATACTAACTTTGCTACCCATAATATATATATATACACGACAACGTTAAAATACCAGTCCATTAATCATACACCTAACAAGTACCACTTTACTGAGACCGCCAGATAGCTAACCAAAAACCTTATTATGTTTCAGTGCATCCGACAACATCAGGGGAAACATTAATAGTCGAAAAAAAAATTAAAAGAGCAATACCAACGGCTGTTGTAAGACCACAAAATTTTCCTACAACCGAAACAATTACCATAGACCTTACAACACCCCCAGGATCCCCAAACGGCCCACCGGAGGACCCTGCTGCTGCCGACAACGCCGCCACACCTCCGGCCCCAAACACACCGCCGGAGGTCCCTGCAGCTCCGACACCGGCCGCAGCAGAGCCACCGCCACCCCCCGCCACACCACCAGCGACACCTGCCGTAGCAGAGCCACCGCCACCCCCTGCCACACCCCCAGAACTCCCCAACCCCATGTCGCCAATCATTGAAATACTAGTCCAAAATAATCCACCGCCCTCCCCCACCCACGATGACCTATTTGAACAATTGGTACGCAACAGCCGTTGGTAAAAAAAAAAAACATATGAATAAAAAAACTTAAAGAAAACTGTCTATTGATTATAACCCAACCACACCCTCTCTATAAGTAATGAAAACGCAAAAAACATTGTTGCGTTGAAAGTATAAAACACACTCGAACACTAGCAATTGTAGAAACCGAATGAATTGTACATTTATATAAAGGAAGCAACTTTCTTAATGATTAAAATTACATTAAACAGTAATACACAGTAAGAGCGATTACTTTATTTTTAACATGCTAACTATAAGAAACCATTTAACTGAATACGTACTTTTTATCTGACATTTAGTAAGATGGAATAAATCAAATTTGACTTTATTAATCACTAACAAGAGAAGTGTATGACTGAAATAATGCTTGAACAAAAGTTAAAATTAGTAGAACATAAATGAAGATGAGTATAATAAAAAAAAAATTGACATCTCCCAAGTATAGAATAAATTTCGTTTCTCTAAATAGCTTTAAGAATAGTTACCGATACTTACATGTCGCAAGAAGAGTGGAGTGCGCAGATACTGTACGTCAAGACGTCTTGAAGACAACTGCCTGCTGAGTGGGCAACTGAAAATTATATATAGGCTAAGGTGGTTGACATACAACAACTTTCTATTCCAATAAAGGTCAGTCTCAGTCATTGACACTGAGGGTAATAACCTAACTTCGTTAACCCGGAAGTTATTGATCCGGATGAGGTCAATGTTCCATAGCTCATTGACCCGTAGGTCATTGACTCCAAAGGTTACTAATCCCAATGGGGTTATTGACCTAAAGTTCATTGATCGGTTGTTGACCTCAACGTTACCTCACGTTGCTCTTAGTCAACCGGTTCAAAGCAGACTTTAGTCACTTAGCAAAATGAAAGCTGTTTACCCCCACAAAATCCTTAGATATATAAGCAAGCGGTAACTTTGCAACGACAACACTTCCATCTCCAGCAGTCGCAGTGTTATCACCTCTACTGAGTTACCTTCGACACTCAATACTGCCTACTACGATGGAGAAACGCCAGCTACAAATGCCTCGGACAGCGCCAGCCTCACCACCACTCCACACCTGCAGCGCCTGTAGTCAACGCTTTCAAACATCCCTCTCGCTGTATTTTCATCGCTGCAAGAACGAGCCTTGGCTTCTCTGTCATCTCTGCAATGATGCCTTCTTCAGCACAAGGATGAAACTAGCAGAGCACCTGAAAAATTCCTGCTACCGCCGTCAACTCAAACGGAGAAGAAGCCTATCTCCCACCGTAGCTTCAAAACGACGACGCAGCGGTGATACTCTAGCCTTAACACTACCAGGTAAAAAACATATACACCAACGTTGTTTTTACAATAGGTTTACCCATTTCCTTAGAAACACATTGCAGTTTAAAAAAAAAAAAACATAGGTCAGAAACGAAAGAAAATCTATGACAGCTTTGCTTTAGACTTTGTATGTGCGCATTAAGTGTGTGTGTATCAAGCAGATGGACATGCGTATTCGAAAATAATTCCTTTTCCAAGACAATTTAGTAACTGGTAACTAGCAATTTAGTAAACCCCACCTGCACGTTGGTGCATATCGTCAAGCCATAACATTTATTTTATTTTTAACAGAGGAGACCTCACCGTCACATACACCTTCGCCAAGACCACCCTCTCCACCGCCTCGGTCAACACCTTCACCAGCAACATCGCACACGACATCAGCTGACATAGTAGAAAACGATCTATACCTCAGCGATTCATCCTTAACCTCTGAACCACAACCGACACCGCAGCAGCAGCAGATGGATCTTGTTGAAAGTGCCCTTGCCGGTTACGTTAAAAATTACCAAATCACCAGCAAGGATGACTGCAGCCTTGATGTCCAGCGGTTCCTGTTCGAGGCTGTGCCACTACTAGAGTCGACTCTGCAACAGGAGTTGAATGCTGTCCAAGGTGTCAAGTACACTTTATTTCTGGAAGCTGACTACGTCAACCCCACTGGTGAAGAGTCAACGAAGAACTTCAAGACCTCCTCTATCACCATACTTCGCACAACGCAGCCTGAGGACATCAGAAGACATCTCACCGACGGGATTAGCAACCTGATGGCGGAGATCCAGGACTTTGAGGCGTGTGGTTCTGGCTGGACATTCCAATCCATCCGCGGTCTACAGCTACGGTTGAGTAGATGTTCTTTCTACAGGACTGCGCCTAAAGGGTATGTAAAATTATCCAAACAAATATCAAATAGAAAAGCTTGTTTAAACGTTAGAAACGCGGATCAATTATGTTTTAAGTATGCTATAATTTCCAAACTGTACAAAGGAAAAAAGACGGAAATTACAATAGATGAGTTAAGCGATATTGAGCACCCCTATGACTTTAAAAACCTTCTCTTCCCCATGCCCGTGAATGGCATTGCAAAATTCGAAAGGCAAAATGAAGGTACGAGCGTAAATGTGTTTGCTCTAGACGGACAAGACAACATTTCACCTCTAAGAATAGTGAATCAAGAAAAAGCCGACCATTTTGATCTTTTGCAAATTTCAAACCCAATTGAACCGGACATCAAGCATTACGTTCTTATCAAAGACTTTGAAAAATGCATACGAAGACAGCTCACAACAGACAGACATCGCATTGTAATATGCAAACGATGTTTTACATTCAAAAGATCCACGCGTACCAACAACATTGGTCGATCATGGCTCAAAAGCCACCAGACCTACTGTAGCACATTTACTCCGGCGCAAATTGTATTACCCTCTGAAAAAGAATCCGTAATGACATTTCAAAACATCAATCATCATTACAGAATCCCGATTGTAATCTATGCCGACATTGAATCAACGCTTTGTCCAATAAGTCAATGTGAAAACAACCCACATATTTTTAAATCCAACACCCAAAAACTAAAACAACACGAAATAAACAGTTTTAGTTTTCTGGTAAAATCTGACCTACCTGAAACACTACTAAGGCAATTCAACATACCGATAGGCGTACAACTTTGCAGGGAGGATGACGCAGCTTACAAACTAATGCAGAGGTTTACTCAAATAGCAGAGAGCGTAGCTTCATTGTACATAATTAACGTTCCTATGATTCCGTAAACTGAATCATAGGACATCATAGAACAAATAATTCTGAATCATAGAACAAAATGCCTACTATTCGAGCACAGAATGTGCATTTTGTGAAAGCGCATTTTCCGAAGATGTAATAATATTACATACTCTTATACGCAATACGAGTTAGTCGTTTTGTGCTCTTGGCTCAGGAATGAGGTTTACAAAGCAGAATGAATCGTTTGACCTGAACAGCGATTTTGAATCTTTAGCCAGCGTATTTGCTAGTGGGAAAGATACAATTAACAAACATGGTTCTTTGTTACAAAACACTATTCGGTGCATTATTTGTGGACCATCAAACTGTGGAAAAACAAATGTGATGTTTAGTTTATTTACTAATCAAAACACACTGCGATTTAAACACCTGTATGTGTTTAGCAAATCTTTACAGCAACCAAAGTACATTTAGCTTTCCAAGATATTGGAAAGGCTGCCAGAAATTGGATACTTTACATGAGAAAATTGTGATGATGTACCGAGTCCAGAGGCTGCAAAGGAAAATTCAATCATGATACTTGACGATGTAGCATGTGACAATCAAAATAGAATAAGGGCTTACTTCAGTATGAGTCGTCATAAAAACGTGGATTGTTTTTACTTGACACAATTTTACACTCGAATACCAAAACATTTACTACAAGACAATGCTAATTTGTTAATCCTTTTCAAGCAGGATGATTTAAACTTAAAACATATATACAATGAACAATATGTTAACAATGACATGTCTTTCAACCAGTTTAAGAGTTTGTGTACAAGTTGTTGGAATAAGGCTCGTTACAGTTTTGTGGTGATTTGTAAAGATTTTGACTTGACAAAAGGTCGTTATAGGAGTGGATTGGATACGTATTTGACGGTTATATAACAAACGAACTCCTTGCAGGGCGCAGTAAAGCATGGAACGTATACAAAGGAAGGTCTTTAGGGCTGGTAGGAGGGGGAAGGTTATGGTAACCAAGGCTGTGAAGAGGGCTAAATTTAAACTCCTTAAACGATTGACAGTGGATGGTGCGTGCAAGTAAATTGTCTCGTGTGGTTGCTGTAAAGGAACAATTACAATGTTTGGTCGGAGCAGTGAGGAAGAAGTTTCAGACGTTACGTCGAGGTGAGGATGAACTGCGTGATTCTGTGGAAATTAGTGCTAGACCTGTTGTTCAGCCATTGCAAAAAGCAGTGATAGAAGGTCTGAAGACGTTGACTCCGAATCAGGTGAAGAGGGAGGTAAAGGAAGAGCCGTTTGTGAAAGATGAAGCTGCTCTTAACACGTCGGTGGGTGATTTGAACAAAACCTTTGACTCGTCAACGCAGACGGAATATAGCTTACCTAAGCGGTATCTTGATCGCATTGCCGATCCAGCATACAAGGATAAATTGGATTTTACCTATGGAGTTCGGCCAGATGGCAGTGGTGGAACGCTTATTGGTAATTCAAAAGTTACTTTCAACGGTTCAAAAGTTAACGTTGAGGGTAAATCGTTTAGGCTTACTAAAGGTTTAATGGAATTATTTTCATGAAAGTTCCGAACAAATTATTCTTTACAACTAACGACTTGGCGATGTATAAAGATATATTTCAGCTTACTAAAGCTCATCATCAGTCTTATTCACCTGAAAAGCAGGTTAATTCAAACAGAGGAGAGAAATATGTTTTTCGTGATTTCTCCACTATTTAACCCCAAGAAACATGGTTCTACGTCTACTGACACTTCTGGTGATATTGAAACTACGTCTGGTATAGAACCAGATGTTTCTGTAGGAAGTGGTGTACACATACGGAAACAGTTTACTACTTACAACACTAATGTTAACACGCTTGTCAACAGACTCAGGCTTTTGGTTATGTCGCAGTCAGCTGGTCATCGATTTGAAATATCACGGATCCTCACTACGTTACGTGACAACAAAGTGATTTCATAAAGATGGAAACAACCAAAAAAGTGAGATTTGATAGCCTTTATGTTTGTTGGTATTATAAGCAGCAAACCCCTGAAGGAGAAGAATTGTCTGGGATGCAAATTGCTTTGGATGAACAGCGTTTCAAGGATAAGCTATGTAGAATTTTAATGTGTAAAATTGAACATATACAGAATTGTGATGAGTATTGTCATGACATTTGTAAATTTAAGTAAAATACGTTTATAAATTGATTTATGTCAATTTCATGTATATCTTTTATATCCACATGGTCAACTGCTTGCCAGTTTACATGCTCCAGTCGACGGCTTGCAGGTTTGACACACTTTGCACTCCAGCGGCTCCCAGGTTTGTACAACTCAAAGTCGACGGCTTGCAAGTTTATACACACTTAAAGTCTCGGATTGACCTCTCGCAGGTTTGGCACACGTCGTCGAGCGAAATATTTTAAAGTGTCGGTGTGGCTGCACGAGAGTTTGACGTGTCCAAAGTCCTCGAGCCTACGTGAGAGTTTGGCGTAGCCAAAGTCGTTGAGCGAAATTTTTCTAAGTGTGTGGCTACAGGAGATTTTGGCACACCCAAAGTCGTCGAGTGAAATATTTCTAAGTGTCGGTGTGGCCATACACTTTTAGCTGTATATTCTTCATTTGTACAAGGGTAGGATAGTATTGAGTGGCAAAGGCAACTCGAATAATTGTACTTGTAAATTTATATACTTGTTTTATTAAGTTAAAATATATAGATATTTTGAACTTTAATGCTTTTTTTTCATTACCTGTGTACACACACAAGAGAGAGGTTAAAAAGGAAAACACTCATACACAGCTAAGTAGTACATAATTTTATTTTATACACATACACATACACAAAATACAAAACGAAATACATCAAGAAATTTTTAGCCAACTAAATTCTTTGGCAAGTTCATCAATAACTTGAGTAGACACACGGTCGTAGCACAGAGCACGCAATTCCGCATCAAGCCACACACCAAACGGTGACACAAAACCTCCTTCATTCGATTCCGTGACGGTCAGCTTGGAATAATGATACTTGCGAACCTGACTCGGAAGTTGCTGTTTCAGTTCCTCTCTAAAGCGAACGATGTCACTCGTAGGCTGTTGCAGTGTAGCTGTCAGTGCTAGTGGTCGGAACTTGTTGCGAAACTCGACGACATAATGCTCCATCAGTCTAGTAGCCGCTGGTTGACAAGCGGAGCAGAGTTTGAAGTACTCCCCAACAGTTTCAGATAGTAGACATAAGTTGTTCCACTCCTCTTCGGACAAAGTAATTGCAGGCGTTGGGTTTTCTCCGAAAATGTCAAAACAAGCATTTTCTGAGTTGTTCCAGCAGTCCAACTCTTGCCTCGATCTGCCTCGGTAGCGAGTAATTGAAATTGACGAGTTAAAATGTTCCGATGGAGAAACCTTTAGGTGTTCAGTATAAAGTGACTGAACCTTGTCTTTCTTCATCTGAAGTGGCACTTTAAAAAACTCATTGATTCTTTTACTGTAGTGGATCAAAGTGTTTAGGCAATCAGGCGTGAGAGCGATTTGCATCCACCACTTCTTATCAACGATGTACATAATTGGGGTAAACGAAGAATCGGCATCCAGTCCAAGTAGAATATACAATGTGTCGGAAAGACAAAAACGTTGCTTCACCAAAAGTGTTGACTCGAAAAAGGCAATACTCGTGTTGTACATTTCCGATGTTGTAGTAGCAGCAAAAGTGTTGTCCGCTGAATCTGGGTTGTAATGGTGGTAGCTTACTAGAGTTGTGTGGGGAGCAGGAGCGCCGGAGTTGCTCGTCGACGGATAGATGCGTGGATCTCTCCCTGCGGTGGTGGCGGCGGCGGTGGTTCCAACAGCTGTCGGCGTAATCCTGCGTCGTTTTCTCTTCTTATCGTCTGCAGCAGGCAACTTCCTCTTGGACACGATGTCTTGTAGTTTATCAAAGTCCATTGTGGCGGAGGCGGTGAACTGACTGCATCACCGTCTCTGCACCTTATATATTTTTAGGAACTGTGTAGTGGGGGAAGCAGTCAAGGTCCTTTCTAAAAGTTGTTATGTAACAGGGCTTTGTGAAGCTCAAGGTCTTTTTGTTAAGGTTGTTATGTAATATGTATTACGTAACACGTGGTAGCTTAACTGATTTGTAGAACGTCTGAAGGAATATTTTTAATTTTCGGTTTTATATCTTTACGAGGATGTAATTTGCCCCATGACGTCGCAACTCGGTACTTGAACAATTTACTCTCTTCATCCCAGACAATTTCATCGTTTTTATCGTACATAATGTTTAATTCGGGTTTCCATCGTGGTGTTAAAGTGGAATACAATTCCGTGTCTGAGCCGTACGCGGTAAAAATAACATTTCCATTCTCAGTCACAAAGGCAGTTATTACGGGTCTGTTATTACTAGTTTCAACCAAATTAAAGTATTTATCACCAGCTCTGAAACCCATTACATTCGTATCGTATGTGACACTTTGATCAAATGTGCTTACGTCACTGAAAGTGTCTCCAGGAAGAACATTGGTAATTTTCTTGTTTTGTCCATTCCACATCGTTTTGTCTTCGTTGAGCTGCAAACAGTTTTTAATTAATTTATCCAATCTACACAAACGGTCATCCAAGTCGTTAAATTTTTCAGTATATGTATCTTTTTCTTTTTCTAAATTTTCAACCTTATTTACAAGTTCTTTGTAATCCAACCTTTTAACATAGAAAATATCTAGAAAACGACGGTTTACTGAATCATGTTCTTCCTCAGGATCTGCCACAAAACGCAACCGTTTATTTCCAACATTCACGTGCTCATCTGCTTCTTCGTCACGAATCGTTCTCAAAGGAGTTCGCTGAAGTAAGAGCGAGTTTCCAAACTTGTCTTTCACGTGCCGAAACATTACTGATATGTATAAAATGTTATCGCTA
The DNA here is from genome assembly GCA_023375725.1 of Nephotettix cincticeps. Classification (NCBI taxonomy): domain Eukaryota; kingdom Metazoa; phylum Arthropoda; class Insecta; order Hemiptera; family Cicadellidae; genus Nephotettix; species Nephotettix cincticeps. The sequence continues at coordinate 70,215,772 of CM041785.1, read as the reverse complement.
CCTTTTATATCCAACTGTTGTGACGATTGTCAAAACCTAACCATTTAACATATGTTCGCCCCGCTTTACGTTTTAAAACCTTTTCAACCAAATACGTATCGGGGTATTTAGTTTTTTGCAGTTCTTGTGAATAAAAAGCTCCTTTTATATTATTTCCACTGCTGTCTCGTAAATAATAGACAGGTGGTAAAGTGTTTCGTGTTTTGTACACTGTAAAAAGCTCTGTACTCCAGGACGGTGTATATCCTTTTGAAAAGGTAGTTTTGTATTTAGATATTCTTACAATATCGTTAGGTTTAAATTTGATTTTTGTTTTTGCTATCTGTGGACTGTTTACTAAGTTTAATAAGTGTTTTTCGTGTTTCTTTCTAACGTCTACTGGTCGCATACCTATTGTCCGATGAACCTTAGAATTGTATTTTAACAAAAGCTTTGGCAATAGGTTTAACCATTTGTAGTTTCCTTGAACACCAAACGCTTTCCACATCCAGTTCTGTAGAGTTCGGTTGAAGCGTTCAACGACAAAAGCTTTGAGGTGTGTGAACGTGCTGTAATGATTAATACTATTCTTTTTCATCAACTGCTGAAATGAAGAATTGTAAAATTCTGTACCTTTGTCAGTATGAAGGTTTTGTGGTATTTGAGGCTTACTTAACTTAAAAACGTGTGTCATCGCTGCAGTAACATCTTTACCCGTTTTACTTTGAACGGGTACTGCCCATGCATATTTCGATAGCACGTCAATAACTGTTAGTATGTACTTCTTACCACTGTTGATTCTTGCGTACGGTTGCATATCTACAAGATCAGCCTGCCATAAATCACCAATTCCTTTTGTGTACACTTTGCGTCTTACAAAATTTTTTCTCACCTGTTTGTGTAGTTCATGTACTATTCCACTTTTAGCTTTTTCCTGTTCAAGGCCTTCCATTATACTAACATTATTAACACTAATAATTTGGTTTATAAAGGAGGGAAATAAAATACGTGACAATAAAATGAGAGATATACTTTTGTTTATTTACAAAATTAAGCAAAACAATCTTTGAGAAGATCATTGTTGGTGATTTTTGGTGCATAGTCGTGGCATCCGCAAACATCCTCACCGTCGGTAGAGTGTGGTTCTTCCTTCGGTTGTTCTTGCTTGTTTTCCAAAGTTTTGTTTCGCTCCTCTTGCTCCTTCAGCTGGGTCTGGTATCGTACAAGTCTGCAGTACGGAGAGTTTATCCGATGATCTTCAAAAGGTATATCATTTTCCTCCCATTTGATTAGTATAATACCACAGTAAATGCATTTTGTGTGGTCTTTTGAACTGCACATATAGATAAATCCTTGATCAGCTAAATCCTGACCATTAGGTGATGACAATTTCCAGTTTGTAAAGGTTTTTTCTCTTACTTCAGCACGGTTCAAGTCAATTTTATCTTCGTTATTTTTACACCAATCCGCTAGAACTTGGACAGCTCTTTGAGTGCAGTAAAACCCTGGGGCATTTCTCTCGTGAAAAAGACAGGTTTTAGCCTCATTTTCTGTTTCTTTCTCACAAAGATGGAAGAGTTTGTATTCTTCAAGTGGTGGGCAGCCAAGAAGTTCCAAGCTAACAACTGCACGTTCGTTGTTGAGAATCTCCTCTAACACCTTCGCCTTTTCCGTTGTCGGTGCAAAGAGTACGTGTAGATCACTACACATGTGCATTAGAATCATCGGCATGCTGTCGTAAGATGTAAAGCCATTGGTATAGTAAAGCCCATGATAATGAGTGCTCATCCACTTACTGTGGTAACTAAACGCCTTGTTCTCCCAACTGGTCAGCATTAAACCTTGGTCTTGTGGTGGTTGAAAAATCCAATGCTGAGTACACTTAGAGTCCACATCAATAATAGATAGTTCTTTTATAACTACCTGATGATCCTTGCTGATAAACGCACTAAAGTCAATAATACCTTTCTTAACCATTTTGCGTGAAGAGCTGTTTACACTTGACGCTTTCAAGTGGAACTGATGTTTTCTCTTGACCGCACTTGCGTTTTATGCTGAATCAGTTGTAGGGTGGGGGTAGCTTGTTAATCAAGTTTCCGGACCAGACTTGTTGAAGGATCGTAAATAAAAGACTTGTCGTAAATGATTAAACAATAAGCAGTAGTGTTAGCAGGAATATCTTCGAGCGTTTGAAATTCTAAGCGAATGTCTACAGAGGCCGACTTTATCGATTCATTTTGTTTAGAGCAATCAATAACCACAATTGGTGCATGGTCTTTAAACTGTGTTTTGGTTAGTAAAGGCTGTGCTTCAATGTTGTAGTACGACTCTTGAAATCTTGCGTACATGTCGTAGAGCACAGCATAGTGATTCTTTTCTATGTCCAATTTCATCTCATCGTATGGGTAACTTACGGAATTTAAATGGAGTTTTAAATTGGTTAAGTTACAATGATCGAAATGAGCAGAGTTAACTTTTATATTGTTTTTGCGGCCAGTTTGAAAGGCTACGATCACATATCGAGGTTTTTCAACTTGTGACGCTGTCTTAACGGTCCATGAATGTTGTTTTGTTTTCGGTAAAACAGGGTACTCGTACAAGTCCCACGATCTGTATTCTACAGGAATGCTGGCACCACGTTTCATATGTTTCAATAATTCAATTTGCTGTAAATTACTTAACGTTATGTACGGTATTCTCCAGCTCAATTTTTCCAACTTGACTGTGATTTCTTCCGGTGTTGAATCAAGAACGGATCCACTACTTGTCCATTTTACTGCATTTCTATCATTGGCGGAACGTATGAGCACGAGTTCGTGGCGTGCGTTAACAACTATCTTTTTGTAATCTTCAGCAAATCCAAACAGACTGCTTAGTGGAACACAAAAGTTAAAGTTTCCGTTCGAATTTGTTGTTTCATCACTTAGTAGATTTCCAATCCCACTAGCGGAAGATATCCAACCAGCATTACTTAGAGTTTTTAAATAATTTTCATTGTATGATGCGTAACCTTTTAATGTTGTAGTTATACCCGGGTTACGGACTCGATCTATAACGTTTCCATTTATTTCGTAGCGAATTTCGTCAAACAAGTGTGCAAATGCGTTATTGACAAATTTTGTTCCTGTAGGTACTTTATCATCCGATTTCAAGAGTTTTCCCTCCACATACAGGTAACTCATTGATGGCGAAACACACAAGTCCTGTTGTTGAATTGGTATTCGTATTTCATCATTGTGGTTTAATGTCATAGATGCGTAAGGTAGATGTGTGTGCCATTCTACGTGTGATACACTATCATCAAACGGGACACTTTGTAAAATGTTTAAAGCATCCATTTTAAATTATACTAACACTGTCAGGCCAAGTGAACGAAGAAATCTTTTGTTTCTTGCTGTTAACCGAACGGAAGATCGATTAATACTGACACTTTTATTCTGGTTACCGTTTAATAAAGCGGTTTTATGTGCTCTTACACTGCTACGGTAATTTGTGTATACGTACCCCATGATTGCATGCGATGAAATAAAAGGTGCACGCTTTTGTTTGTTTATTTAAACTATTTTCTTTAAATGCAAACGTATGGAAATCCGCTCTCCTCTAAAATTGACCAGTTTTCCAGTTTGGTCCACTATTTTTAATGTTATGTTGTCTATAACGCGTGTAGTAATGGGAAGGTAAATAACTGGCGATGGAACCTCCAATAATATAAATCCAGCGGGAACGTTGGGATAGAACTGATGAATGGTGTGTGCAGGTTCTCCGTTTACAAATGAACCAGTAGCAATGTTGCATTCGATTCTTATGGCATTGATGTTGAATATGTCCACTACACCCGTGGTTGTTACTCGTTTTCGTTCCGGAATAATGGCGTTTTCTTTGAATCCAAGTAATTTTCCAATGGAATCAGGCTGAGTAAAGTCAATTTCAAAAGATGCTTTGATAGATGTTTGCATTGTGTTGTTGTTGCTTGAAATATCTGCATGGTATATTTTTTCTGCTGTAGATATTTTTCTTAGCTCTTCACGGAGGTATCGTGCAATGTCCTTGATTTCATAAGCACCAACAGGAATTTCTATTATTTTACCATTATCATAATGAAACTTGTTGTTTGTACTGTCAACGTTTGGAATGGAATTGTAAGTCTCAAAGCTTAGTAGTCCAATTTGATACTCACTATTTTCTTCCAATTCAATCGGGGGAAAATAGTTTGCGGATAACGTTGACTCGTTACCGTCAAAGGCCAATGTCAGAGACATGACTAATTTTTTTACTAAGATTACATCTGTTTTTATTTGCTTAAAAATGCCAAGCACAAGTGTCCGCATATCTCACTGTTGTCATGAACACTTTGGTAACCAGTCCTGTTGTATGAAATAAATGTTCCTTTTAAATATTTCTGTATTTCTATGGGTGGATGCAAATCACCATAGCTGTCAAAATAGTCAACTAAATTGTTAACTTTTCTAAAACATACCCAATGAGTTCCTTTTCCACTTTCTTTATCCAAGTTGACGATAGTGGCTTCATTTTTCCAAGGTCGAATGGGTAGTGAGTTTAGCATGTATACCCCTCTAAAATGAGGTATCCTTAACCGTTTGCTCAGATGAATCAGTTCAATGTTATTAAGTGCCCTATTGGGCAACAGCTTTATTAGTTTTTTGCTTGTTTAACGTATGGCGTCATGTAAAGACCAAGTCCTTTTTTGTATGGTTTTAAATACAATCCCTTACCGTTTCTTATAGCTATTGCTTCCATGGTCTTGTTATGACGTTGTAGCTCTGAAAGCTGACGTTTTGCATCTTTAATTTGAGCTACAGTCTTTGCAATTCCAGCCGCACCTCCTGCAAGGCTACCTATTGCGCTAAGTCCTGCAAATATTGGCAATAATGGTAAAACACCACCAGTTTTCGGAAGGGCTAAAATACGTTCTTTTTTGTTTTTAGGGAACAAGTTAACGGTGTTTCTTCTCCGGTTTTTTATCATTTTTCTTGCATACTTTAACGCATGTGAAGCGGCTTTTTGTAAAGTTTTTCCATGTATAGTTTTGCTAGACTTAAAACCGGCACCACGAATTGCTGATCGAGCATTTTTAACTATGCTGCTAAATAAAATAGGTTTGACTTTGGATTTTTTCTTGTTTATTTTACAACCTCGCTTTCCAAGCTTTTTTCTCAAAGTAGATCTAGAAACCTTTTTCGGTTTTCTTTTTACAATTCTTCCTCCCATCTTAGTTTTCAGGTTCATACCAGTAGTGACTAGCCACGATGCAATTTTTTCTCCCCACGGAACGTCTTTCGCTCGATAACGATTGAACGCTTTATTAGCTAAGACCTTGTCGGCTTTTGTTCTTGAAGGTAAATCCTTGTTTTTGCTGTACGCAATATCGTGTTCCTTGCAAGCTTCGTCTAAAGGGTTAATAGGCTTATCTCCTCTTGCTAAACGTTCCTGTAATTTGGTTCCTGGACCGCAGTACCGGTAATTTTTTATGTGAAATTCAAACGGCAGAGCGTTGATAGCACTGTTAAGTAAACCTGCACCTCTTACACCTCGTTTCATACTGAACAGAAATCGTATTTAATTTAACTCTTATACGCAATACGAGTTAGTTGTGTTGCGCTCTTGGCTCAGGAATGAGGTTTACAAAGCAGAATGAATCGTTTGACCTAAACAGTGATTTTGAATCTTTAGCCAGCGTATTTGCTAATGGGAAAGATACAATTAACAAACATGGTTCTTTGTTACCAAACACTATTCGGTGCATTATTTGTGGACCATCAAACTGTGGAAAAACAAATGTTATGTTTAGTTTATTAACTAATCAAAACACACTGCGATTTAAACACCTGTATGTGTTTAGCAAATCTTTACAGCAACCAAAGTACATTTTGCTTTCCAAGATAATGGAAAGGCTGCCAGAAATTGGATACTTTACATATGAAAATTGTGATGATGTACCGAGTCCCGAGGCTGCAAAGGAAAATTCGATCATGATATTTGACGATGTAGCATGTGACAACCAAAATAGAATGAGAGCTTACTTTAGTATGGGTCGTCATAAAAACGTGGATTGTTTTTACTTGACACAATCTTACACTCGAATACCAAAGCATTTACTACGAGACAATGCTAATTTGTTAATCCTTTTCAAGCAGGATGATTTAAACTTAAAACATATATACGATGAACATGTTAACAATGACATGTCTTTTAACCAGTTTAAGAGTTTGTGTACAAGTTGTTGGAATAAGGCTCGTTACAGTTTTGTAGTGATTTGTAAAGATTTTGACTTGACAAAGGGTCGTTATAGGTGTGGATTGGATACGTATTTGACGGTTATATAACGAATGAACTCATTGCAGGGCGCAGTAAAGCATGGAACGTATACAAAGGAAGGTCTTTAGGGCTGGTAGGAGGGGAAAGGTAGCGGTAACCAAGGCTGTAAAGAGGGCTAAATTTAAACTCCTTAAACGATCGTCAGTGGATGCTGCAAGTAAATTGTCTCGTGCGGTTGCTGTAAAGGAACAATTACAACGTTTGGTCGGAGCAGTGAGGAAGAAGTTTCAGACTTTACGTCGAGGTGAAGATGAACTGCGTGATTCTGTGGAAATTGGTGCTAGACCTTTTGTTCAACCGTTGCAAAAAGCAGTGATAGAAGGTCTGAAGACGTTGACTCCGAATCAGGTGAAGAGGGAGGTAAAGGAAGAGCCATTTGTGAAAGCTGAAGATGCTCTTAACACGTCGGTGGGTGATTTGAACAAAACCTTTGACTCATCAACGCAGACGGAACATAGCTTACCTAAGCGGTATCTTGATCGCATTGCCGATCCAGCATACAAGGATAAATTGGATTTTACCTATGGAGTTCGGCCAGATGGTAGTGGTGGAACGCTTATTGGTAATTCAAAGGTTACTTTCAGCGGTTCAAAAGTTAACGTTGAAGGTAAATCGTTTAGGCTTACTAAAGGTTTAATGGAGTTACTTTTCATGAAAGTTCCGAACAAATTATTCTTTACAACTAACGACTTGGCGATGTATAAAGATATATTGCAGCTTACTAAAGCTCATCATCAGTCTTATTCAGCTGAAAAGCAGGTTAATTCAAACAGAGGAAAGAAATATGTTTTCGTGATTTCTCCGCTATTTAACCCCAAGAAGCATGGTTCTACGTCTACTGACACTTTCGGTGATATTGAAACCACGTCTGGTATAGATCCAGATGTTTCTGTAGGAAGTGGTGTACACATACAGAAACAGTTTACTACTTACAACACTAATGTTAACACGCTTGTCAACAGACTCAGGCTTTTGGTTATGTCGCAGTCAGCTGGTCATACTGGTCATCGTTTTGAAATATCACGGATCCTCACTGCGTTACGTGACAACAAGGTGATTTCATAAAGATGGAAACAACCAAAAAAGTGAGATTTGATAGCCTTTATGTCTGTTGGTATTATAAGCAGCAAACCTCTGAAGGAGAAGAATTGTCTTGGATGCAAATTGCTTTGGATGAACAGCGTTTCAAGGATAAGCTGTGTAGAATTTTAATGTTTAAGATTGAACATATACAGAACTGTGATGAGCGTTGTCATGACCTTTGTAAATTTAAATAAAATACGTTTATAAATTGATTTGTGTCAATTTCATGTATATCCTTTATATCCACATGGTCAACTGCTTGCCAGTTTGCATGCTCCTGTCGACGGCTTGCAGGTTTGACACGATCAAAGTGCTCCCAAGTTTGCACTCCAGCGGCTCCCAGGTTTGTACAACTCAAAGTCGACGGCTTGCAAGTTTATACACACTTAAAGTGTCGGATTGACTTCTCGCAGGTTTGACACATATCGTCGAGCGAAATATTTCTAAGTGTGCCCACAGGAAAGTTTGGATACAGCCAAAGTCGTCGAGTGAGATATTTCTAAGTGTCGGCGTGGCCATACATTAGTTTGGAGCGACCTCGAGCCCACCGCAAGTTTGGCGCACTCAGAGTCGTCATGCGAAATTTTTCTAAGTGTCGGTGTGGCCACAGGAAAGTTTGGTACAGCCAATGTCGTCGAGTGAGATATTTCTAAGTGTCGGTGTGGCCCCATACATGAATTTGGCGCACCCAAAGTCCTCGAGCCCACCCGCAGGTTTGGCGCACTCAAAGTCGTCATGCCCACCTCGCTAGTTTGGCACACTCAAAGTCGTTGAGCGAAATTTTTCTAAGTCTCGGTGTGGCAAGATTTCTCTACTCACGCCACCTCACCTCCGGCCCCAAACACACCGCCGGAGGTCCCTGCAGCCATCGCTACACCACCGGCCCCAGCAGAGCCACCGCCACCCCCTGCCACACCCCCAGAACCCCCCAACCCCATGTCACCAATCATTGAAATTTTAGTAGAAAACAACCCACCGCCCTCCCCCACCCACGACTACCTTTTCGAGCAACTGATACGCAACAGCCATTGGTAAAAAAAAAAAATACATGAATAAAAAAACTTAAAGAAAACTGTCTATCTATTATAACCCAACCATGCTCCCTATAAGTAATGAAAACGCAAAAAAACATTGTTGCGTTGAAAGTGTAAAACACACTCGATCACTAGCAATTGTAGAAACCGAATGAATTGTACATTAATATAAAGGAAGCAACTTTCTTAATGATTAAAATTACATTAAACAGTAATACACTGCAAGAGCGATTACTTTATCTTTAACATGCTAACTATAACAAATCATTTAACCGAATACGTACTTTTTATCTATCATATAGTAAGATGAAACAAATAAAATTTGACATTATTCATTAATAAGAGAAAGTACCTGGTGACCGAGCTTTGCTCGGATAGAATAAGACATGTTTTTACAAGTTAATTAGCAAAATTAAAACAAATTTACTGCCCAATGAAAACATTTATGTGGTTGAAATAAACCCGATTTAATACACCATAGTTAATATAGCACTGAAGAAAAAGTATCGCCCCTGGTGGGAATGGAACTCGCGGCCTATAGTTCTTGAGGCCGACACGCTACAACTCGGCTACGACGTTAGTCAATTGAGCGATGCCGTTTAACGTCTTTTAGCCAAAGCCGATCATTTACTGTCTAATTATCCATACCGTTATTATTAGCCTGTGATCAACTGATTTTGTTATAAACGGAATGAGGATTGAAAAGCAAAAGAGAAATTTAATGTACATAAATTAATTGGTTTGTTACAGTGGCTTCAAGCAATACAACGAATACGTTTTCGATCAAAACACGGAAGATTTTGGAAATACTTTTTTCTGCTTTTATTTCGCACAGCTATCCTTAAGTTCCTTAAACCCTTAAGTTTTACAAATTGTTTAGTAACCTGATAATTTTGCATTTATTTAATTCATAAAATAAATATTAATGCATAACCTCTATATTGTTCCCCACAGTCTTCAATCAAGAACTGTCAAACGGTTATAAACAGCTGTTTTGGTTTGTATTGTTTACATTTTATTCTCCATAAGCGTAATGTTAAATTTTTAGATTTTAAACTTAATATTACAAGAAAACATGAATTTTCCTGGACATTAGACCTATCTAGAACTTATTTTCTACTCGGAAATTAGTTATTTCCAAAATTTAAAGAAATTCCTCGGCGCCGTTTTCGAGATCCGTGTGCAAATATATATACAAACCTTGCTCGTATTATAGTATTGGATGTATGACTGAAATAATGCTTGAACAAAAGTTAAAATTAGTAAAACATAAATGAACATGAGTATAATAAAAATAGACATCTCCCTAGTATAGAATAAATTTCGTTTCTCTAAATAGCTTAAAGAATAGTTACCGGTACTTACATGCCGCAAGTAGAGTGGAGTCCACAGATACTGTACGTCAAGACGTCTTGAAGACAAGTGCCTGCTGAGCGGGCAACTGAAAATTATATATAGGCAAGAGTGGTTGACGTACAACAACTTTCTATTCCAATAAAGGTCAGTCTCAGTCATTGACACTGAGGGCAATGACCTAACAACGTTAACCCGGAAGTTATTGATCCAGATGAGGTCAATGTTCTATAGCTCATTGACCCGTAGGTCATTGACTAGTTACTAATCTTGATGGGGTTATTGACCTGAAGTTCATTGACCGGTTGTTGACATCAACGTTTCCTCACATTGCTCTATTTTAGTCAACAGGTTCAAAGCAGAATTGTGTCACTTAGCAAAATGAAAGCTAATTACCCCCACAAAATCCTTAGATATATAAGCAAGCGGTAACTTTGCAACGACAACACTTCCATCTCCAGCAGTCGCAGCGTTATCACTTCTACTGAGTTACCTTCGACGCTCAATACTGCCTACTACGATGGAGAAACGCCAGCTGCAAATGCCTCGGACAGCGCCAGCCTCACCACCACTCCACACCTGCAGCGCCTGTAGTCAATGCTTTCAAACATCCCTGTCCCTGTATTTTCACCGCTGCAAGAACGAACCTTGGCTTCTCTGTCATCTCTGCAACATGCCTTCTTCAGCACAAGGATGAAACTAGCAGAGCACCTGAAAAATTCCTGCTACCGCCGTCATCTCAAACGGAGAAGAAGCTTATCTTTCGCTGTGGCTTCAAAACAACGACGCAGCAGTGATACTCCAGCCTTATTACTACCAGGTAAAAAACATAAACCAACGTTGTTTTTTTTTTACAATAGGTTCACCTATTTCCTTAGAAACACGTTGCAGTCTTTAAAAACACATAGGTCATGAACAAAAGAAAAATCTACCAACATGTCAGCTTTGATTTTATTTAGACTTTGTATGTACACAGTAAGTGTGTATCAAGCAGATGGACATGCATATTAAAAGAAAATTCCTTTTTCAAATATTTAAGACAATTTAGTAACTGGACAACAAACAAACCCCGCCTGCACGTTGGTGTATATCGTCAAGCCATAACATTTATTTTATTTTTAACAGAGGAGACCTCACCGCCACATACACCTTCGCCAAGTCCACCCTCTCCACCACCTCGGTCAACACCTTCACCAGCAACATCGCACACAACATCAGCTGACATAGTAGAAAACGATTTATACCTCAGCGATTCATCCATAACCGACACCGCAGCAGCAGATGGACCTTGTTGAAAGTGCCCTTGCCGGTTACGTTAAAAATTACCAAATCACCAGCAAAGATGACTGCAGCCTTGATGTCCAGCGGTTCCTGTTCGAGGCTGTGCCACTACTAGAGTCGACTCTGCAACAGGAGTTGAATGCTGTTCAAGGCGTCAAGTACACTTTACTTCTGGAAGCTGACTACGTCAACCCCACTGGTGAAGAGTCAACGAAGAACTTCAAGACCTCCTCTGTCACCATACTTCGCACAACGCAGCCTGAGGACATCAGAAGACATCTCAACAACAGGATTAGTAACCTGATGGCGGAGATCCAGGACTTTGAGGCGTGTGGCTCTGGCTGGACATTCCAATCCATCCGAGGTCTACAGCTACGGTTGAGTAGATGTTCTTTCTACAGGACTGCGCCTAAAGGGTATGTAAAATTATCCAAACAAATATCAAACAGTAAAGCTTGTTTAAACATTAGAAACGCAAATCAATTGTGTTTTAAGTATGCTATCATTTCCAAACTGTACAAAGGAAAAAAGGCGGAAATTACAATAAATGAGTTAGGCGATATTGAGCACCCCTACGACTTTAAAAACCTTCTCTTCCCCATGCCCGTGAATGGTATTGCAAAATTCGAAAGGCAGAATGAAGGTACGAGCGTAAATGTGTTTGCTTTAGACGGACAAGACAACATTTCACATCTAAGAATAGTGAATCAAGAAGCTGACCATTTTGATCTTTTGCAAATTTCAAACCCAATTGAACCGGACATAAAGCATTACGTTCTTATCAAAGACTTTGAAAAATGCATACGAAGACAGCTCACAACAGACAGACATCGCATTGTAATGTGCAAACGATGTTTACATTCAAAAGATCCACGCGTACCAACGACACTGGCCGATCATGGCTCAAAAGCCACCAGACCTACTGTAGCACATTTACTCCGGCGCAAATTGCATTACCCTCTGAAAAAGAATCCGTAAAGTCATTTCAAAACATCAATCATCATTACAGAATCCCAATTGTAATCTATGCTGACATTTAATCAAGGTGGACCGATGCTCCTAGGTGTCCGAACCCAAGGGTTCAAATAACAAATAACTACTTTTTTCCAATAAGTCAATGTGAAAACAACCCACCTATTTTTAAATCCAACACCCAAAAACTAAAACAACACGAAATAAACAGTTTTAGTTTTCTGGTAAAATCTGACCTACCTGAAACACTACTACGGCAATTCAACTTACCGATAGGCGTTCAACTTTGCAGGGAGGATAACGCAGCTTACAAATTAATGCAGAGGTTTACTCAAATAGCAGAGAGCGTAGCTTCATTGTACATAATTAACGTTCCTATGATTCCGTAAACTGAATCATAGGACATCATAGAACAAATCATTCTGAATCATAGAACAAAATGCCTACTATTCGAGCACAGAATGTGCATTTTGTGAAAGCGCATTTTCCGAAGATGTAATAATATTACATACTCTTATACGCAATACGAGTTAGTCGTTTTGTGCTCTTGGCTCAGGAATGAGGTTTACAAAGCAGAATGAATCGTTTGACCTGAACAGCGATTTTGAATCTTTAGCCAGCGTATTTGCTAATGGGAAAGATACAATTAACAAACATGGTTCTTTGTTACAAAACACTATTCGGTGCATTATTTGTGGACCATCAAACTGTGGAAAAACAAATGTGATGTTTAGTTTATTTACTAATCAAAACACACTGCGATTTAAACACCTGTATGTGTTTAGCAAATCTTTACAGCAACCAAAGTACATTTTGCTTTCCAAGATATTGGAAAGGCTGCCAGAAATTGGATATTTTACATGAGAAAATTGTGATGATGTACCGAGTCCAGAGGCTGCAAAGGAAAATTCAATCATGATACTTGACGATGTAGCATGTGACAATCAAAATAGAATGAGGGCTTACTTCAGTATGAGTCGTCATAAAAACGTGGATTGTTTTTACTTGACACAATTTTACACTCGAATACCAAAACATTTACTACAAGACAATGCTAATTTGTTAATCCTTTTCAAGCAGGATGATTTAAACTTAAAACATATATACAATGAACAATATGTTAACAATGACATGTCTTTCAACCAGTTTAAGAGTTTGTGTACAAGTTGTTGGAATAAGGCTCGTTACAGTTTTGTGGTGATTTGTAAATATTTTGACTTGACAAAAGGTCGTTATAGGAGTGGATTGAATACGTATTTGACGGTTATATAACAAACGAACTCCTTGCAGGGCGCAGTAAAGCATGGAACGTATACAAAGGAAGGTCTTTAGGGCTGGTAGGAGGGGGAAGATTATGGTAACCAAGGCTGTGAAGAGGGCTAAATTTAAACTCCTTAAACGATTGACAGTGGATGGTGTGTGCAAGTAAATTGTCTCGTGCGGTTGCTGTAAAGGAACAATTACAATGTTTGGTCGGAGCAGTGAGGAAGAAGTTTCAGACGTTACGTCGAGGTGAGGATGAACTGCGTGATTCTGTGGAAATTGGTGCTAGACCTGTTGTTCAGCCATTGCAAAAAGCAGTGATAGAAGGTCTGAAGACGTTGACTCCGAATCAGGTGAAGAGGGAGGTAAAGGAAGAGCCATTTGTGAAAGATGAAGCTGCTCTTAACACGTCGGTGGGTGATTTGAACAAAACCTTTGACTCGTCAACGCAGACGGAATATAGCTTACCTAAGCGGTATCTTGATCGCATTGCCGATCCAGCATACAAGGATAAATTGGATTTTACCTATGGAGTTCGGCCAGATGGCAGTGGTGGAACGCTTATTGGTAATTCAAAAGTTACTTTCAACGGTTCAAAAGTTAACGTTGAGGGTAAATCGTTTAGGCTTACTAAAGGTTTAATGGAATTATTTTCATGAAAGTTCCGAACAAATTATTCTTTACAACTAACGACTTGGCGATGTATAAAGATATATTTCAGCTTACTAAAGCTCATCATCAGTCTTATTCACCTGAAAAGCAGGTTAATTCAAACAGAGGAGAGAAATATGTTTTTCGTGATTTCTCCACTATTTAACCCCAAGAAACATGGTTCTACGTCTACTGACACTTCTGGTGATATTGAAACTACGTCTGGTATAGAACCAGATGTTTCTGTAGGAAGTGGTGTACACATACGGAAACAGTTTACTACTTACAACACTAATGTTAACACGCTTGTCAACAGACTCAGGCTTTTGGTTATGTCGCAGTCAGCTGGTCATCGATTTGAAATATCACGGATCCTCACTACGTTACGTGACAACAAAGTGATTTCATAAAGATGGAAACAACCAAAAAAGTGAGATTTGATAGCCTTTATGTTTGTTGGTATTATAAGCAGCAAACCCCTGAAGGAGAAGAATTGTCTGGGATGCAAATTGCTTTGGATGAACAGCGTTTCAAGGATAAGCTATGTAGAATTTTAATGTGTAAAATTGAACATATACAGAATTGTGATGAGTATTGTCATGACATTTGTAAATTTAAGTAAAATACGTTTATAAATTGATTTATGTCAATTTCATGTATATCTTTTATATCCACATGGTCAACTGCTTGCCAGTTTACATGCTCCAGTCGACGGCTTGCAGGTTTGACACACTTTGCACTCCAGCGGCTCCCAGGTTTGTACAACTCAAAGTCGACGGCTTGCAAGTTTATACACACTTAAAGTCTCGGATTGACCTCTCGCAGGTTTGGCACACGTCGTCGAGCGAAATATTTTAAAGTGTCGGTGTGGCTGCACGAGAGTTTGACGTGTCCAAAGTCCTCGAGCCTACACGAGAGTTTGGCGTAGCCAAAGTCGTTGAGCGAAATTTTTCTAAGTCTTGGTGTGGCTACAGGAGATTTTGGCACACCCAAAGTCGTCGAGTGAAATATTTCTAAGTGTCGGTGTGGCCATACAAGAGTTTGGCGCTCCCAAAGTTATCGAGCCCACCCGAGAGTTTGGCGCACTCAAAGTCGTCGAGCCCACCCGCAAGTTTGGCACACTCAAAGTCGTCGAGTGAAATATTTCTAAGTGTCGGTGTGGCCATACAAGAGTTTGGCGCTCCCAAAGTTATCGAGCCCACCCGAGAGTTTGGCACACTCAAAGTCGTCGAGCCCACCCGCAAGTTTGGCACACTCAAAGTCGTCGAGTGAAATTTTTCTAAGTGTCGGTGTGGCCATTTTTACCTACTGATAATACATTGATGAAGTTGAATTATTTATTTTTCAGGTTCTACCTAAACGCCCTCAGTTTACATCCTTTGAAAGTTATCAAAAATTACTGACTGACTTGTTTCCCGAAACATTTATTAAGTTAGAAGAAGTTGAAGCCTTGATAGAAAAATCCCATTTAATACCAAATAACCAAAAAATATTGTGGAGAAAGGTGTACTATCTGTTTCAAATGAAAAGGTTTGTTATTTCTTAGCATTCAACATTTTATTAAAACCACCTGTAATTTTACAAAAAACTGTTTTCATATGATATAATATCAATTTATTAATCATACATTTTCATTCCAAAGAAAGATTCAAATAATATAGGTTTTTTTGTCTTGTATTGAATAAGTGTGAAACAATAATTAATAATTTGAATTTAGTTTATATTTTAGTATTATAGAAACAATAGTATTTTGGAAGTTGTGAGAAAAACTCTTGATTACACTGGAGGCTCGTGTAAAAACCTTTACTGTTTGGTTGGTGCATAACAATATTAATATCATGAAAAACTCACAGCACTGAAATGGTTGATAATCTAATCAACAAAGACATCAAGGTCCAGCATCAAATCATCTCAAAATTGTGTCAAGATGTAGGTCAGGATCGAACCCGCAACCTTCAGATTATGAAGCTGGTTCTGTAATCACTGAACCTCGCAGCCAGTTTTTTTTTATTTTTTATTTTGTGTATTTCTACGCCAGTGGCATTTTTAACGTTTTGATGGGGAACGGTCCAAACCCCGGTCTTGTTACTACCTAACGTCGACCTGTTGTTAGGAAGCATCATTAATTAGTAGCCCAATGACAAATGGCGACTGGGTCCAGATTCGACCCTTGCGGGATTCGATCCGGCGACCTTCAGTTTTGAAGGCGGGTATTATAACCACTACACCACCCAGCCAGTTTTGTATGTTGTGTAAGAATCGCCTATGAATTAAACAACTTTATCTGATATTACTATCTAATATGTAATGTTTTAGGTACGGTTTCAGTCTGGTCCTGTTGATGCCACTGCTTGAACACTGCTTAAGAATTCTCTATTGTAGAATCAACAACTGTCCCGATAGATTACTAACAGCTGAGTCCACGGTGTTCTATACAACTCTGGATGAAATCCTTACCCCTTCTCAAAGTTAGTTTTAGCAATTTTAGATTTTTAGTTCAAATGGTTTTTTATTTAGATAGATTTTTAGTTTTCAATTTTGTACGTATTCACTTTGTTTATTAATTATGTATAAATATTAATGTTAATTGACCTGTTAAGAGTGAAACAGATCCATCTGAAAAATTTCTTTTAGTAAGTTATTAAAACCAAAATAATTGAGGTTTTGTGGTCAGGTCAAGTGATAAGTAATGGACTACTGATGTTGCTCCTGGACCTGACGTCAAGCCTGTCCGGTCCCCGAGTGAGAGATCGCCTCAGCCACGGGGAGGTGCAGCTCTCATCCGTGCCCTGGTGGCTCGTCAACCTGATCCTCGGCGTCGCGCTGGCCGCAGCACACAGCTTTCACACGGTAGATATACTGTAAAATATTGTACCACCGAGAATGGGACGGTGGTATGTGCTGTAATCCAGCCACTTGGAGGCCACGAATTATGGATAGTTATGAGCGATGGTCGGTGGATGTGATATTCTCTGATATGGGTTAACGTCTTGCACTATCAAATGCTACATCTGTAAAGATCATCCTGATAATTAGACCAGTTCGTACCTTAGATGGCACTGGCTATTGGGCTATTATTAATTAACAGTCCTGTTTAAGTAACATGTCAGCCTTAGTCAGTAAAAGACAAGATCAAGCCACAAATATCTTACACTTTTTATCAATCATACTTGACTTTAAATACCTACCTGTGTAGGTCGCCATTTCAAAAGGTAGTAATGAGTAATATTTTTTTCCGATAAGGTTTTTTCTTACAGGGCAAGGTTATATAAGCTACCCTTATATAATAAGTAACAACATTATTATTTAGTCCAAACCGTTGTCAAGTTGCCGCCGATCGGTTTCGATACTCCCAAAACTGGTCACCCACTTGACAATGTTATGGATTATGTGACAATAACTTATTTAACCTCTTAAATAATATGTGAAGCCGTTTTAGCAAACCTATTCCTTCATATCCTCACTGCTTTTAAGGTTTGAATTGTCCATACAATTTTTTGGTTTGTATTTTTGCAACAAGTTTTCAGATTCATTATATTTTTCTGCCAATATAAGCCTCATGCAAAGTTGATTTTTGTGGCTTAATGTGGTTGAGGTGTCAGCGTGTACTTCTCTCAAAACACCAGCCCTGGTTTGAATCTGCTCTATACTAATTTCATTATGCAATATAATTTTTTGTAATTTTAAAATTTGGTTTTTTGTATTTTGTCCTCAGTCTTAATTTGTTTAATGCAATACCTGAGAGATTTGTACATTTTATAATCAAATTAATTAGTTACTGACCATTGGAGTTTTTTTATGAGTTCATACATCCCATTATGTGAATATTTAAGCTTACTCGTATTATATAGTATAAGCTGACCAATGTCCTTGTTTTCAGGACAAAGAAAACAATTGTGAGATTCCTGCCTGTGCCCTCTTGCTAGAAGTCACATCTGGTTATCAGAGCAGGTTTCACATAGTGGCTAGCTTGCACCGAAAGTTGGTATCACTGCTTGACGAGTGGATCAGTTGGCAGCAGCAATGCTCCCCACCACCAGATGTCACTGTTCAAACTGTATCTTGTCATCTGATTCATGATCTTGATCAATTGATGTTCCCTGATGGAGGAAATGTCCCTGAAAAATTACTCAAAGTGAAGAAAGTTTTAGACGAATGTGAACTTCGTACGTTATACAGGTTGAATCTATTACTCTTATTTTGACATTTAAGCCAAGTATGAATGAGAAATGAGTGTGGGATGATTGTGGCATGTCTTGTAGTCTTGTTAATGACTAATGCTCACCTCATATTCCAAGGGTCACCGATTCCATTATAAACCCAGTCACTATTTTGTGTCACCATTGTTTGGCCTATTAATTAATTAATAAACAAAAGTTGCATGTTAGGTAACTACAAGAATACGATTTGGACTGTTCCCTATATAATTCTAATAGCATGGAAAATAATTAAATAAAATAAAAAATAGACTCAGTAGGTTTACTGTATTCTAACAAGTATAAACTTTTAGGCCTAAGTCCGAGATGGAATATGCTGTGTCTTTGGCCAATGTGGTGAGTTACGTGACACGTACAGCTGAAAAAGTGGGTCATACAGTCGAGTCTCGCCGCCAACTTTGGTGTGACCGAGAGTTACGGTCACGCGCTCGTGCGACAGCTCTGCGTATGTGGTCAGTACTACCAGATATCTGGACTGCGATGCTGTGCATAGTCATGGTTGTGACAAGTTTCACCCGCCACCTTCCTCATCTGGCATTACAAGGCAAACCTGTGTCCAGGTTAGTGAGTTTCTTTTGTGATTTTTAATCTCACAAAAAATATAGTTTAGATTTCAATAATCAAAATGGCCATATTGTCGAAATGCCAGACATGATAACCAGGACAATATGTTTATATTCTTTGTCCAATAAATGACAAATTCAGTCAATTTCTTTTTGGTGAAAATTGTTTCAGATTTATTTTTGGATTTGAACAGGAATATCACCGGTAGATAACCTGCTAGGAGTACCAGTAGAATCACAATTTTTTTTCGTAAATTTGTCGAGAACAATGTGAAAACAAAATTTGTAATCTTTCATTCCCATACTCCCAAGTCGCAATAACACAGTTTGATTATCATTGTGCTTTAGTATGTTTTTACATGGCCTATTCCACTTCCTGGCAAATACCGAAAAAATACCCATTTTGTTGAAGTAGTAGAATAGCACATTAAGTCCTCATAATTCTAAGTACATCTTTAGTTGAGAAAGGGACCCAATACTTTTGCATTTTGTATACAAATACCATTGTTTACCTTTTTCTGGTTTCTTTCTAGGCTCGTGAAAACACTAACAAAAGCTGTAGAGAACACGGTGACTTTGTGTGATGCAGACAAAAATCGCTGGATTGAAGCACATCAGATTTTGACCAACATGGCCGATGAATGCTTGAAATTCTTCATCGCCAGTGCGGATTATGGGAATAATTTTTTATGACATTTGTGTTAGTGTGTAGTGTCTCTACTTCCTGTGTAGAACAAAATAGTATTACATGAAGTGAATATTGATCAATATTAGGGATGTGTTTATTCTAGGGCATACCTATCAATATCGAGAATCGATAAATTTTTAGATCAACACATCTGTCATTATGATGAAAAATCTATAGTCTGCGTAATAAATTTTTAACAAACTGTACTGAAGGTAGTAATTAACTGCGTGGATTTCCTTGACCACATGACATACTGGAACCAATTAAAAGAAATTCTGTGCAATGTTTCTTCTTTCAACCTTTTGTAAGTCAGAGCTCAGGAAATTCCCATTTGAAGCAAAACGCACTAGTATAAACAGTCACTACAGACGAACAGAACGTGCCAGGTAAGCAGCCAGCACAGCACTGAACTGGCAAAGAGTTGCACTAGACATGCGCTAGGGGCAGAAACACATACTATAAAACCTCTTCCCACAGAAATGATGTTTCGGTTACTTTTAGGCCCCCTCGTAGCTTCAGCTCAAGCAACTAATGCTATTATGATACCTCCATCTCAAGTAACTAACACTGTTACAATATCTATTGTTTACTTACAAATGAATTCTGTCTAGGTCACAGATCCTTCTACAAAAAATGGTGGAAATCAAAGGCCAAAAATTATAAATATTATATTTATTACGATTTACATTTTTAACTTATAAAATAACATAGGGTACTCCTATGCATATAATGTTAACTAATACAATGGAAAAATAAATATTTTAGTTATGATTTCTTTAACATTACAATATAGTATTCAAACTTAAATCTATAATAAACCCTAACAGTCATGCACATTTCACTTTCGGGATAGTCATATAGATTAAAGCTTGACATTATTCTAACAGTGGACCATTCACAAGGTTACGATAATAAGACCCGTTTTTAGTTGAGTTAAAAAACGTCTTTGGCAAAGAAATGCATGCAGTTCTAAGCTAATAGAAATTTACACAAAGTACACCAGCTTGTGTACAACACTTGGCCTGTAGCAAAAACTGGAAATTTGACATATCACAAGAATCAATAGAGTAAAGTGTATCACACTCACTATATTACCTCTTGTAATCCTACAGTATTACAAGCCTACCTCAAAAAATTAAATTTAAACAAAAATTTACCAAAATATTAATAAAAAACTAAAAAAAAAAAATAAAAAAAAAAATAAACATTAAAGCATAAAAATAAAAAAAAAAAAAAAAATAAAAAAAAAAAAAAAAAAAAAAAAATAAAAAAAATATTTATATAGAAGTGAATAACACACTAAAAAAAAAAATAAGGAAAAAAAAAAAAAAATATATTACAAAAATATTAGGACTAACTTTATTTTGGAAACATTTCTTTAAATTTACCAAAATATTATTTTTATCTTTTATAAATGCTACTATTATAATCAAAAAAGTATTTATATTGGATAAACATAAACATTATTCATAAAAAAAATAATTAAAAATGTTTATAAGGCAATAAAGGAAGTATATGAACATGACAAGCTTCAATAAAAAAACTATACAATATTTTATAAAACACAGTCTTTATACTATTAAACATTCATTTTACAGTGACACAATTTAATTTATTTAAGTGATAAAAATAAAGCTTTTATTCTGTTGTAAGGTAACTTTTAATTTATTTAAACAATATATGTGATAAATTTACTACCCATCGCAAGAAAATAAGCTGTAATTTCAAAACAGTACCGTACTCAAAAATTTGGTTTATAGTTATATAGCTTGTCTATATATGATTGTCCTTGATATTTAATCTTAATCAAAAAAGGAACACTAACTGGATAAACATAAAACATTTCCTAAAAAAAAATCAAAAAGTTTTATGTTGAACAAGTTGAAGTTATGACATAAACCAAGTAAATAACTATACAATATTTTATAAAACTTGCTATTCTACTATTCCAAAAATACATTTTACAGCGTAAAGTTGTGTAATTCCCAACAATACGAGCTTACTGTTATGTAAGGGTAACTTTAATCTATTTTAAACAATATATGTGATAAATTTACTACCCATCGCAAGAAAATAAGCTGTAATTTCAAAACAGTACCGTACTCAAAATTTGGTTCTAGTTAGGCATATAGCTGTCTAATAGATTGTCGTTTGATTTTTTAAATCTTTTGAAAAATACACTTAATTAAACAACATACACAAACTTAAATTACTTTCCAACTTAATTGCTAAAAATTGTACATGGCACATTCGATTTTATTATTTCAAATAAAAATAAATCCAGATAAGTATCAGAAATTGCAAGTGAAATAAACATTATTACAACTGTAAACCAGCTGCCAATTCAATACATTTGAAAAATATTGTATCTGATATGTATTGTGTTTACTTTGAGATAAGCTGGATTTAATCATCTATTTAAAGGAAGAAAAAATATAATACACATTAAAGATAAGATTTATAAATAAAATATATTTATAAGTGAAAAATATACTAGACTTAAATCTAACATGGTTATATTTTTAACATAAGAGAGCGTTAAACATTTCTAATAAACATTATTGATTTATTATATTATTATTCTTTGTTTCCTTTGTTATATTTTCATATTTCAGGAATTAAACCACTGGTTAGTTAAGATATCTTTGGATAACAGGTACAGATATCCAAATAAATAAACAGCATGGAATTTCATCTTGAATTAAAATCTAATCCACTTTCAGAAAATTAGTTGTTAAAATCCTTTAAGACATTTTTTATTACAGTTATAAATATTACTTAACATTAAATGGTGATTTTAACACTAGGCCCTACATGTGTATAAGAAAAAAATAAAAATTAAAAACAGAGATTCTATAGTAACATAATTTGAACAAAGAACTCCACACCAGAGAGTAATATGAAATATTGCTTCGATCAACATTCACCCAGAGTGTGGTGGAAGTTTTCCCTTTTGCTCTTTGCATTTACACTGACTTGGGGACCTAATCTCTAGATTGTTATTAATACTAGTGTCAAATGCTGGTTTGATCAAAACACACTCATAGTCATATCGAAAACTTGAGACATTTTTGGAAATAAATTGTTATATTTTTGGGGAAACCCTTTACAGTAGGCTTCCTCAATTTTTGCTCAGTTTAGAATGGTCAAGCCAATATTATGAGAGAATGAGTCATATTGTCGCCCAATGACCTTCCCTAGGATTCAACTGTAGTTATCAAAAAGGTAGCTCAGAGGTAACATTCTGGTCCAGTAAATCAAAGATTGCTAGATTGAAACAGGTAGCCAACGACTCCTGCCAGATCATAAGCGCTTACCTCTAGACTTGTGCCGCTATAGGACCTCGCTGTATTTAATTAACTGGACTTCAACTAGGCCATGATGATGGGCAGGTGAGGTAAAATAGTTTTCACCTATAGGATTAATCTATTAACAACCAACCGTTTATTTGATAGGTGCTTTTGTAATTTTCCAAGAACAGATTCAATATTTAGAGTTTGTTTTGTTAAGTTTAAAATTTTTTTTAAGAAATAGGCAACCTTTTTGTTCTAAATTTAACATGTGAAAAATATCTCAAAGAAGAAAAAACAATTTATCAGGGGTTTTATCCCATTTAACCTATAGAGGTTTAATATATATTACTCCGTCAGCTCATCAGAAGAATACAATCTCTATATATAAAAGGAATGTGTATGTGTATTGTCCTTAATGCGTTGCCAAACTGCTCATCCGATCGCCATGAAATTTTAGGAAGTTGCTCTATATGTGTCCGGGAAGGTTTTAGTGAAAAATATTTTTCACTTACCATTTTATGGTGATTTAAATTTCTAATGTTAACATTATGGGGAATAAGTTTGTTTACAAATTTTCTATATCAAAACATTTAATATCTTAAGCTACAGCTGTTCGTTTACTTTCCATTAGCAATATGCTTTACTATCCAATGCCATCTGAATCATTCATTGATGTACAACTATGAGGTAAATATGTGCTGTACAAAATGAACAGCTTTATTCACCATGCTAATAGTTTACGGTTTTTGGGGATTATGTATTTATATCTTTTATTTTCCGTCTGATTACAAGTCACGTTTCTATATGCTGGCCAAATAAAAAATAATTGCAATGTTTATTATGTATTATAATGATCAGCTATTTATTGTATATCTTTCCTATAAAATCCATATTACAGTTAGGTTTGG
Organism: Nephotettix cincticeps; assembly: GCA_023375725.1. Lineage (NCBI taxonomy): Eukaryota > Metazoa > Arthropoda > Insecta > Hemiptera > Cicadellidae > Nephotettix > Nephotettix cincticeps. The sequence continues at coordinate 70,192,151 of CM041785.1, read as the reverse complement.
TTTGGGTTAAGGTTTAATTAGAAAATTAGAAAGTTATGAATCAATCCACTTAGATTTATTTGTTTTGTGGGTATGTTATTAATATGTTTTATAGTTTCAGTATTATTATTCAAAATGCCTCGACCCAGAATATCTAATCTTTACAACAAAGCCATAATACTATTTGACTTCAGAACATGGCCAATCTTAAGGTTAACGTCTATTTACTGTTAGGCGTTACAAATTTCACTGGGTCAGCTAGTTGTTTAAAACCCAAAATAAAAAATCCCAATAATTTTCAGGAATTTTTTGAGTATTTTTTACATTATCACATAGTAAATCTGCTGTCAGTATACAGATTAAAATGTGTTAAAAAAATATTTCAATATATCGGATAAAAGATCAACAAACTCTATAAAAACCCAAGTGGTTTTCAAAGAGTTAATAAAATAATTTGTAATAAATTCACTTTTTTAAATTTCATGACTTCTTCAAAATTTTAAGGTTGGTCAGAGATAAAAGATGATTTATTATCTTTTCTCTTCATTTCCCAATACTGATCCAACCCCTTAAGTAAACTTTAATAAAAAGATCTTTTAAAACAAGTGTGAATCGTGAAATAAAACAAGTTGAATTGAAGCGATCCCCACGTCACTGGACGAGCACGTTACTTTAGTGTGGTCGGCACCGTCGCCCTTTGATCCTCCATACGACCACTCTGCAGCCTCATGATGAGGGAGAAGAAGTCCTCGTCCGGCACCGTCGTCCCCGCTCCGCTGGCAGGTGCTGGGGGCTCCTCCGGCAACGAGCTGCGCTGGTCCTCTAGCCTGGCCCCCTGACACCTGCAATGCATGTTACAAACACGTCAAATATAATTTCCATTTCATCCTTCTCATTCCAAATTCACTATTATTTGTAATTTCAAGAAAAAAAATCACAAAATTGTGTAAAGATTATGCTGAGGATTGATCCAAACCTGAACTCACTTAGAAAACTTATTAGTTTTCTATGTTAGTGCTAGTGCCAAGAAATAATGAGAAATGAGTGCAACGATTGTGTGTGGTCTAAGTATGAGGTTGGTCTCTGCAGATGAACATCATACTCGATAGTGCGGTTGTTACAAATAATATCACATCCACCGACGATTGACCTTCATTAGCTGGATTACAGGACACGTCACCATCCCATTTTCCATAGTGTGTCAGATAGAAGGCTATCACAAAATTAGACTAGTTTGAAGAAAAAAATACAGTGTCAAAAATAGTACTATGACAGTGGCACCTCATGAGCATTTCTAGGAAGCCTTCGTCTGGAGTGGTGCTCTGCGGCGGACACAGTCCCGGCAAGTGCGGCAACGCCACTCGCTGCTCGTCCATCCGCTTACTCTGCATCCCCACGATCAGGTCCAGGAGGTCGTCCTGTGCCTCTCCTGCAATCAACAACAACCGTAGTCAGGGGTCTTTTTTAATTGAAACAGGGATAGGGTATGACTACCCTTTGCTACCTTGACCAGTAGATCCTTTTTAGCACCCTGGGGGATCTGAGAATAACAATTCGGAATCTGGCTTCCGAGTTTTCAGAGGTTAATGAAAGTATAGATAAAATGTAAAATTGAATTTTTTTAATGCCTTGCATTAGATTGAGTTTAGATTAATTAGATTAAAAATTCTTTCATTTGCATCAATTTAATGTTAACCTTTAAAGCACAATGTAATGTTTAGTGAATGGTTTGTTTGTAATATTTTTGACTGCTTTAAACTTTTATGTTTTCAGCTTTATACCGGCTAAGTCTGGATTATGTGTTAATTGTGTTATGTTTTAGATATTAGTTCACCTGAGGACGGGATCAGATTTCAGATCCCGAAATGTCGTGAAATTTTGGTTTACATAAAATTGTGATGGAAAATGTCCGCAGTCAAAATCTGAACAACAGTGACAATATACTTCAAAAAATTAGATCAGTGTTCATAATTGACTTGCCTATCAGCGAATGACACTCACCACTGTTGGGTGTCGCGGAGTTGACCACAGGCGCCGTGTTCTCTTTATTGTCCGCGGGCAGTGCCAGTGAACACCTCTGGTCATCCATGCGCTCAGACTGGAACCGTGACAGCAGCTCGAAGAACGAGTCTTCATCATCACAGTGATCCATCTACAGAAAACTCTCATCGTAAATAACTCAGAACCAACTCCTGAGCACTCAAACATGAAATATAAACAATATCATTATTGTAATGGTGATAGTTTACTAATGTCAAATTCAAATTCTTCGACAACCCAAATTTAAATTCGGTAAGTGAAAATGCCGACTTTTTTACTTGACGGAGCCAATATATATGAAAAATACTAATATCTGTACTTAAGGTTTTTAAAAATTTTGCTTTGTTTTAATGAAAAAAGTACTTTGTTATCATTGTTTTTGTCAAAAATTATTTTTATTATATTTTTATATATTTTTGTTAAGTGTACCCAATAACTGTTTTTTTATATATTTTTTTATGTCTCAAATGTACGCACCGTGCTTTAGTAAGGTACTGAGTGTACCCCATCGGGTACACTGCCGCCATTTAAAGACGCAGCCGTGTACCCGTTCGTGCTAACTACGTTGAGAACGTGTTAAAGAAAACCTATACCTGAGTGTTGGTAATACTTGAACCGAACAAAAATGTCCACCAAATCAAAATGTTATATTCATATAATACTCAGGATTCAGTGGTTTTTGCCCAAAAAATGGCACCTAAAAGGAGTGAAAACAACATTTTAGCTAATGGAGCTTAATGGTAAAAAATAAATACAAATAGCAAATGCTGTAAATAAAAAATATATCAGATTAGTGTAGAGTGCCTACAAGACAAGTGCCTCTGTCTTACCTTTGTTTCTGCTACTGTGTTGGCGTTGCTCAAAGTGTTAGTTACTGCGGCCTTTGCCTTTGCGTCTGGAGTCAGCTGCAACATTCAAACACTTAAAAACTATTGAATCACAGATGTCAACCTAAAATCTGAACTGAACCAAGTGAAAAATTAAAATGTTGTGAAGAACGTTCGGTTGTTAAGGGAAGGAATTAAATATATCCCTTATTGCTGAACGGGAAAAGAATTTCTGTTTCTTTCCACAACAATTATTCCTTTTACAGTGTAAAGAATCCCACTGACAACTAGTATAGTAGAATGTCGATAATTCAGATATCAAAAATCTGGACCATCAATAATCCCGATTTGACTCTAGCTAAAAATAAAATTTTATACTGACTGCTCTTGCACTAAGATCTTTTTTTTGAGTGGGCGATGGGAGAGTCCATGTGTAGTCCATGGAGAGTAGAAAGTGAGTGCCCATCAAAGGGTAGGAGGGGGTGTTGCCAAGGTTACACAGCCAAGTGACAATTGTCCTGCTGTCAGTCTAATGACTAACCCTGAGCGGTACTCATAAAAAACTATACAGTTCTTAAAAAGAAGGATTTTAATTTATATCTCTTCAACGCTCTTTACCGTACTTGCCTATGATAGAAAATATACAATTTTATATAGTTTTTCTCTCAAATAGCGTGAGCTAGTCCTTTTTAAAATTATTTTGATATTCCAGATTATCAACATTCTACTGTATCATATCAATTAATTTAAGGTCAGCAGTTTTTTCTTGGTTAAGATTTGGCAACAATAACCATTTCTCATCAAATGTTATTCACTGTGTTGGCGTTGCTCAAAGTGTTAGTTACTGCGGCCTTTGCCTTTGCGTCTGGAGTCAGCTGCAACATTCAAACACTTAAAAACTATTGAATCACAGATGTCAACCTAAAATCTGAACTGAACCAAGTGAAAAATTAAAATGTTGTGAAGAACGTTCGGTTGTTAAGGGAAGGAATTAAATATATCCCTTATTGCTGAACGGGAAAAGAATTTCTGTTTCTTTCCACAACAATTATTCCTTTTACAGTGTAAAGAATCCCACTGACAACTAGTATAGTAGAATGTCGATAATTCAGATATCAAAAATCTGGACCATCAATAATCCCGATTTGACTCTAGCTAAAAATAAAATTTTATACTGACTGCTCTTGCACTAAGATCTTTTTTTTTGAGTGGGCGATGGGAGAGTCCATGTGTAGTCCATGGAGAGTAGAAAGTGAGTGCCCATCAAAGGGTAGGAGGGGGTGTTGCCAAGGTTACACAGCCAAGTGACAATTGTCCTGCTGTCAGTCTAATGACTAACCCTGAGCGGTACTCATAAAAAACTATACAGTTCTTAAAAAGAAGGATTTTAATTTATATCTCTTCAACGCTCTTTACCGTACTTGCCTATGATAGAAAATATACAATTTTATATAGTTTTTCTCTCAAATAGCGTGAGCTAGTCCTTTTTAAAATTATTTTGATATTCCAGATTATCAACATTCTACTGTATCATATCAATTAATTTAAGGTCAGCAGTTTTTTCTTGGTTAAGATTTGGCAACAATAACTCATTTCTCATCAAATGTTATTCATGCAGTTCACACTTACTAATGTCATCACAATATCAATTTCACACAAAAACAATGAGAAGCTGTGTAAACACTGAAAAGCGATAAGCTGTCAAACAATATGACAAAATTTACATAAAAATTATACATATATATATATATATATATATAAATAAAAAATAAAACCATTCAAAAGGTAACAAACAATTATGTTTCATGCATATGAAGCATTCTGTGTACAATAGCGTGAAGAGGACCTTTGAAAACTTTAGGTACAGCGGAACCTCTTTTAACCATCACCCTCAGGACCGAGACTATGACGGTTAAGTGAATACACGTATAACAGAAATATTATTATAAAATTTAAGTGAAGGAATTTAAAAAGGTTTTGTAAGAAATTTAACCCTGTATATTTATTTACATAGTAAATTACAGTACTGTTCTAGTATACAGTAAAACGTTATTACAAATCTGCAATTGATCAGGTCCAGACAATTACTCGTATATCGAAACATTGAAACAACCTGACATTTGAAAATAGCCCGTTATCATCTCCTTTTGCCTCTTTCATGTTTGTGGTTTTTAGGTGCCAATGGTTGTATTCAGCTGCACTAACCGGTGGCACCTATCAATCAAATAAGATTAAATGCAATAATTTCATTGTAGTACGAAGAAGCAAGTAATAAAAAAATTAGCAGGACCGAATAATAGAGAAAGATGGTTACGAGGGTGACGGTTAATCAAGCTTTTACTGTACAAGATATACTTGAGGCAAAAGTGCAATTAGAAAATGTCTTACTAGAAAAAATTGACATTAACCCAGTAACTGAAATTTTTCATTCAGTATAAATGAAACATCCGTTAGTTGGAATACGGATCAATAAGTTATACATCCATGACAGGATTATCTCGTGAGTATTTATCTTGAAATGACTAGATGAACAAAGTTAGGTGTCCAAATCATACCATGCCAAAGGGTGCTAACGCAAAATTGATGACGAATATGAAGCTATCATTTGGAATATTAATTGAGTAACATTGTTGAAACATATCTTATTTATATATAATACAGTTTCAGAGATTGTGGTGTATTCGAGTAAGAATACACTATAGTTGTGGTGTTAGGGCAATATTAAATAAAACACTACTTGTCAAGTGTCAAAAATTTATAAGGTCTTGAAGGAAAAGTTAGAAATGCATGGAAAGCTGTAAACGGCAGCCCGCGAGGAAAAAGTGGCATGATGGGAAAGCACCAATAGAACTTATTAGATGGCTGCAACATAACATATCGTACAATGTATAGGATTCTCCGTACTTACAACCAGCCCACTGGCCGACAGTGTCAAAACATATTTACATAGTTATAAAAATTACGATTAATATTAGATATGTATACATCACAGAGAACATAAGTTTGATCCAATTTGACTAAAATATTCTTGGAGGAAATTTCAATTTAGTAATTTGTTTCACGTGACCTTGGGAGTGGTTTTAGTCGTTCTTTGCCCTTTTTATGCATTCTTCTGTGACATTCTTGAGATATTAAAATGGCTTCAACATCAAGAAATGATCATTTCAATGACTCTGACAATGAAATATACCTCTGAGAGGCTTTGAGAGCGGGGTTTTCATACTCCATACTTCATAAGGAAGTAATTTCACTAATAATATTTTTTAGCTCCGCAAAAGTACTATCATTTTTTTCAGCAGTGAACTTGTTAAGAATGAAAAATATGAAGAGGTTAGTAAAAAAATGTAGTAAAAAATATAGAAATTTATTCACATTGAGTCAAAAAGTTGTCAACGTGTATAGTAACTGAGTTGCTGAGTCAAAACGTGCAGGGATCTATAACGGGGAAAAAACTTTGGTTTTAAACAACTACGATTCATTTATATAGAAAAAATCATTATGGACAAGCATTTGCAAACTATCTACTTGGGAAAAACCAAACTCAGTAGTGTGTGTCATGTGCCACTAGTTATCTTTAACACTTCAGTCCAACTCTAGCATCTACAGCCGACAATTATTGGTTAAACTGAAACTGTTCTGAAATTGGCTGAGGGTCATGAAATGAAAACAATAGTTATGTCACTCACAGCTCTCCCATTTATAGATTCTTTAAGTTATTTAAGAAATTAATAAGAAAAATTAAATCATATTTTCACGTAATTTCGATTATTTTTTATAGCAAATATTTAAAACCAGAATGATGTTACCATTATAAAAAAGTGACAGTATGTATTTAGTATTTCTAAGGGTTAAATTAAAAAAGGCAATTTGTATTTTTTGTGTAGCCTAAATAAGTCCTGGACTAATATTGTTCAATATTAATAGTTCCATGTTATACAAATGATTAAATTAAATTAAACCAAGAATATACAGCATTTCCGATACTGTAGAAGTCTCCAGTATTCAGTCGTCTTTTAACAATGTCAGTGCTCACACACTCTCATGGTTCTCACCTATGCCTACCTGGGTAGGTCGCCATTTCAACTTCAAACGGTAATGATAGACGGTTGCCAGTTTGTATTTAATTTCTCAATTCCCCATAGCATACAGTATGTAAAGTGTTATAATTTAAATGATTGGGAAGTAGATAAAATTTGTAACTTAAAAATAGAAAGATATAATTGTTCTTTTTTACAATATGCAACAAATAAATACTAAATCTCTAGACTGTATAAGGTTTAGGGGGATTGAACTAGTTTTACCTGAATAGTAGCTTCCCTTGTTAGTTCCTGGGCATGTATAAAATACTCATAAAATGCAACATAACAGTCATGAACACCTGTGGCTGTTGAGATTTTAAAAATATTTATTTTCATTTTCAACGTGTAACTACACTTTTAGTAACTATTACACTTTGAGGCATGTTCATGAAGTAAGTGCCATTGTTTTGGACATTAGTAGTTTGCGCTCATGTTGAAATGAGCGTGTGTCGTGAATTGGCATACTTCAGGAACAACTGTACTAAATTTCACCTCTGCAGCTAACCTGTACAGTTCTGTGCTGTGCTTTGCTTTCAAAATGTTAAAGATTATCAAGGATCCTGTCTGCTGCTAAAATTCATTGGTAGGTTTGGAAATTGTACGAGGATACTGTAAATAGTGACAGAAAAGTGCATTAATGTGTACAAGTATTCAAAAGAGTCCGTGACAACATCCCAATCAAGATCACTCTGGTAGTCCTTCTCTGATTACAGACAATTTGGTGGCTTCGGTTGAAGCAAGGATTCCTGAGATCACGAGCTTCAAAATAACAGTTCTCTCAAACAAATTTTCTGATGTATCGAGATCAGTGTATTACAAAATTGTTTCTGAACATTTAAAGTAATGGAAATTTATGGGTTCTAAAACTCCTGCAAACTAGAGTCATTAAAATCCATTGTTTTAGCCCCCGAACTGTGTGTTAAGACTTAATAGTAAAAACTTCCGTCATTCACAGTTCATTTAATAAGAAGTCCACTACATGTTTCGCCTGGGGGACATTTTCAAGTGGGAATGCAGGGACGCTCCATCCGTTAAAGACTCGTCATCAATAAAAACTACAAATTACACATACAACACAACTGCAGTTCAGCTTTTTTGCAAAACAGAGTCTGCTAACAACCATCAATATGAGGTGTGACGGAAAAGTTGATAATCTTAAACATTTTGAAAGCATCAGGCTTTCACTGTAGAAGTTAGCTACAACAGAGTTCAAATTGAGCACAGTTGTTTCCCAAGCACGCCGGTACACGAGGCACCGGTATGTGCATGAACTAGTGTCTACGACAAAACAGACCTTACTTTATAAACATGCCTTGTAAATAAAGATTTCCCTTGAATAGGAATTCTAATAAAATTTTACAACTCTCCTATAACTTATTAGATGAACCCCAGTCCTTTTAATTTTATGATCCTTCTTTTTTTTCAAAATAATCAACTGGTCTTAAAAAATATTTATAAAAAAATAAATACCCATAACTCGTTCTTCGGTGTATGCAAAAGAGGAAAGATTAGGCCTAATGAAGTTTGTCATCAAAACATTGATGTTACGCTTCATTAAAACTAATGTGAATGTTGCAACAAACACATTACTATTACTACTTTACCTTAGAATAAAATTACAGTAAGGAAAATCATAAAAATAAAAAATATAAGCATTAATGTGTACAAACAGCAGATTATGTTACAAAAAATGAATAACTAAACCTGCTAAGTAAGTATTTAGCAAATACAAATAACAGTAAAGTGTAGCATATACAAATGTATATGCTACGGATGTGTGAATAGTGATTTTTGGGTTAGAACCAATCAAAACGAATTTTCATTTGCCATCCCAAATATCAGGTATTTTTTATGAAATATTAGCGTTCAGTTTAGTTCCCTCTAAAGAGTTGGTCTTTAAATCCAGGCTTGTATACAGAAAAAAATGTATTTTTGCAATTCACATATTTTACATTATTTATAGGTTATAGTGTGACAAAAATTATAGATTTTCCCTGACTTTCTGCAAAATTTTAACATTTTATAGGTCATCAAAACTACCACAGCTTCATTATTGTGTAACCTTTTTAGCAAATATTCAAACTGCTACTTAGTATTCTAGAGTTGACACGATCGGCTGTCTGTACACAATGATAGCGGCAGTGAGGCAGTGAGCGTGCGTGCTACCTTGATGAGCTGAAGCTGCTCCATGCTCTCACGTCTCACCCGATATCTGCGCAGGCCTGGTGACGGGTGGGCGAACGAAGCCACCAGCTGTTCACTGTTGGGTGACAACTCACCCGCAGGTAGTCCAAGGGCCTTACGCAGGTCTGACACATTCATCTGAGCGGTCGCCTGGCCCAGAGGGTCTCCCAGCTAGGTGGCAAATCTAACATTAGAGACTTTACTCATTGACAATTGCATTTTCTTGATTTTTAAAACTGTAAATCTTTTGACATGGATATGTCTTAGCTCTTAGGGGTGGGGGTGGTGTTGGCAATCTGTCAGACCAAAATTAAAACGGAAGTGACCTCATAAGGTTAGTGACATCATATGGTTATTATAAGGACAGCTGTTTAGAGGAACTGAAAATATTCCCTGTAGACATATCCATGATCTAATGTATTTCCTAAAGGGAAGTTAATACAATTTTTTACACTTACTATCAATCTTTAATCTGCAAACTATTACATTGGAGTCCAAGACGATAACAATTATGTCAATAAGGTCGGTTGTTGATAAACAAAATAATCACATGATTGCGATACATAATGTCTAACCAACTGGGCAGTTTCCCCAAAATTTATAATGTTTATGTGAAAGTCAACATGAACGTTTTTTTAAATAATGTTCGAACCCTAACATTTTGAACACATCACTCATCAATGTAACGCTGTAACTACCTCGGTCACCATGCATAGTCGGGGAACGTACTTACTTGGCTATAAAGCATATTCCAGTGGCAGTATAGTGAACTCACTGAGTTAGTTCCTGTATCAGCTCCCAGAGGGCAATACGGTCACAAAGGCGATGGTGTTTAACAAGTTCAATAAATTGACAATAGAAGCCTCCACCTGCCACTTCTTATTTAATTTGTAAATGTGTCGTGAATTATGACTTTACCACTTCTAGGGTTAATTCAAAATACTCAATATATTTGTGATGTCACCATTATTACACTGTTTAAGAAAATGTAGCTGATAAATAAAAATTCTACAACAGGAACAACTGAAAAATAAAAAACTATTACACAAATATAAAATTAACAAACACAAGTACTAAATAAAGGATAACTTTTTACCAACCTCTTTTGAAATTTCCAAATGTTTTGTTGCAAAATACAAAGCTTTTTCGTGATTTCCCATTGCTGAGTGTGCGTTTCCTAAACTCCAGCAAGCTCGTCCTAAAACATCAAACATTTCCGAAATGTAGTTTTACAATAAAAATTATAGAAAAATTAACATTCTAAGGCCACAAGATACTTTTTACGAATTTTAATAAATTAATTGAACAGATTTTGCTTTCTAGCCACATCTTTTGCTGTAGGTTCTATAGTCTGTTCAAAATTAATGTGCAGTCAAAGTAGGGGTTTGTTTACGGTCCCCCTCCATTACTAATCACAGCTGATCAGCTGACTCCTGACTAAGTTTACGTCAACTGTCGAAAATGTTTTAGCGAATTTCCCATAGGAAAGAAGCTATTACCACCGGTCTCATGGCAAAACCTATGTCCGGGACCATGCTACTGTTTGGCTTTGAGATGCCTAAAGGCCAAAAACAATAGTTGTTCAAAAACTATATATATATATGTGTGTGTGTGTGTGTGTGTGTGTGTGTGTGGTGTCTATACACACGATAACTCTCGTAAATATGGTTCGATCAAGACCAAATATGGTAGAGATGTGTACAGATTCTTACATTTACTAATTACGTGTAAGTAATCCAGACATATCGGAACAGGTATCCGGGCTCTTACAAAATGTAGTTTTATATGAAGAAAAATTATTGGCCCTATACCTAAGCCACCAGTCCTCCGTAAATAGTAAGAAAATAAAAAAACAGATTCGACCCCTAGAACTTATACCTTGCGAGACCCAGACCCAGAAATAACTGGAATGGAAGAGGAATATAACTCTAATACCTTCTCCCACTCGGTCGAGGAGCTGCTGTGCTATGATGAGGTGGCGGATGTGGTAGTCTATAGCCGTTGGGTAGTCTCGCAGCAGGGTATATGTGTTGCCCAGACTGTAGTACGCCTGCGCCTCCACCGCTCGGTCCCCGAGCTCTTGAGCCAGTACTAGTGTTCGTCTGGCATACAAACACATTAGTTACAACAGAACCTTAAAAAAAAGCTGAAAAATCTTAGTCTGAGAAATACAGACTGATAATCAGCAATAAAGAAACAGTTTTTGTTAATCAAGATTTTCCTATTTATATTTACGATTTACCAAATAAAATAAATCAGAATTTTGTAACAATATAACAGCTATATGAATATGGATTTTCTCTCAATCTCTTTTTCAAATAAACTGTCTATTGCACAAGATGAAGATTAATAAGGAGGATAGTTTTTCGTGTAACCTTCTGGCCAAAGTTGAGTGTGTTAGGGTTTTCAGGTTGCAATAGTGCCTCTTACCTAACAAATACTTATGTAGCCTAGTCCAATGGCTTAACGTGCCTTCAAGCGGTGGCAGTCCGAGAAATTAAATTTTCATATGTGTCACAACCGGGAATTGAACCCGAGTCTTTTGGGTGTAGGCCAGTACTCTTCCCAATCGGTCACAGTTTAATACAAATAATAAACAGTTATTAATAATTGGAAGGGAGTAGTAGGGGAGACCAGAGCAAGTTTTGACACTTTTTCACTTGTATTTTCTTCTAGTAAAGCTACGGAATCCTAAGTTTTTACATCTATTGAAATACGGTTCCAGAAATATAGAACACAATAAATTATATACACAGTCGAATATTAGATGAAAATTACATTTTTTGCTTATTACACTTTTTCTACAGTTATTTTTACTCTTCGGTTTTGGATTTTACCTTGCCTCTCCCTTATATTTTAGATACTTTACATTTAAACAACAAATAATCAATATTCATATGAAATATTACTAAAATGAGAGTAATTATTACAAATAAATAAGTTATTTTAATATAAAATATAGTTTTAAGAAAGCCAGTAGGTACTAAAAAACTTGCTCCTTCACTGTTGTTTTGAATTCAAACTGACCTTGAACAGCTTAAAAGGATTTTTTCTAACTGTGCCCTAAATAATTTAAATATAATATTACTGTTATAGTTTATCTAAATATAACAATAATATTATGACACTCTGAAGGAATACACGTTGTATTTTCCTTGTAATACAAAAATTTACTCAACTGTTCAAGAAACAACATATTTCGTTACAGCTCCATAACACGTTTATCCTTCCTTGTGAAACTCACAGAACTACCATAGGGTTGTAGGAGTTGACTGACTCAGCTTTGGTTTAGGAGTTAAAACTGATTCAAAACGTTCCCCATACAAAAACCTACATTTATGACTACAGTTAGGATTGGTCATGCTGTAGATGAACTGAATAGGTTGTACAGTGAAAATAAATTTTAAAAAACATTAAATATTTTGGATACAGTATCACATATAAATACCCTGGCCACTTTACAAAGATTTTCAACACATTTATGTAATTTTTCAAATACTAAACAAAAGATTTTAAAAAAATTTAATGATAAGTAAAAGCTAACCTTATACTGAGCTACGTAGCTAATCTATCACTTACCAATGATGCTCTCGTTTAAAGAACAGAAAATGATCAAATGACAGTTTTAACGTTTACGACCGCTCAATACTTCTGTTATCAGTGACAGGACTTTTACGATCCATTTAGCAATTAACAATCTGGACCTAACTGACACGGAATGTAAATTTTGTTTGAGATGTCATGAAGATGAGATGCTCAATGTTTATGAAAAACGTTTGTTTGTTGTGTTAAAAAATGTATTCCGTCATCACTATTACTAACATACACATACAACATTAATAATTTTAGTTTAAAAGCCCTTTAAAAGGTTATAATAGGTGACAGCTAACTGTTTCAATTCTAATATATCTTGGATATAGCTCAGGCATATGTCAATAGCTAATTATTACTGTGCAATACAATCTTTTTTATTTTCATGACTAAATTTTTTTTCCTTTAATAATTACTATTACCAAAATGTGTTCTGCTTAGATTTTTATTCTATTATTCCTATGAATGAAATAGGAACAGAAAATGTGATCAATTAGATATATTGAAGTAACTTAAAATATTGATTAAAATCAATGACTGAAATTTCAAATTCCCCTTTGGATTTAACATTTTGAGGTTTCCTTGGGAGAGGCGCCATACATCTAACAAAACATCTCAACCTCCCTACCATCAACATGTCTGCGAAGTCAAATTAGGTTGGTTAATTATAGTTTTAAATATTACTTAGAAAATCCTGACGTTTCATTCTCTGCAATAAAAATTAAATAATCTATACTACTTAACCCATTCAGGTCCGAATTGTTTTTAAATCGAATGTTTCAAGAAAACAACCGGCTCTGTTTGATGACTGAAGCGTAACCCATGAGGCAGTGGCATCTATCAAGAACTTAACTACATTCACTTAACATATGCATAACTATGTAAACTACATTCCGTGCTGCCCCGAGGATTTAATTTTGGAACTATTCCGTGGAGTTCAATATTTTGTCGCTAGAGTATGCTTTATAGCCAACAAAGCGCTACCTCTGTTAGACTATGCACGCGTAGCCGAGAGTGTTAAGGCATATGAGGAGTTAAACTTTGAAGTAGAGGTGTGCGGATAGTGAATTATTTTTTCGGATCGGATAGCTCAAATTCGGATCGGATCCGAACTATTCGGATAGTTTGGGTTCGGATCGGATAGTTTTCGGATTCGGATATTCGCAATAACGAAGTGAAATCAGACTTATCTAAGAATAAATTAGGAAAAAATCAATAAAATGTTATCAAAATTATTAAATGGTACATAAAAAATCATAAATTCTTCATAGGATGAACAACAAAACTAAAATGTTTACTTCACTGCATTTTAAAGTACCAGTAACAAATTTTAATATGGCTTAATTCACAAAATAAATCAACAGAAACCTTATAATTCGCCATTAAATGACATCAACTTTCTACTAATTCATCAATCCATTCTACTAATCATCAACTAATTCTCAATTTTATTTCACGATTCAAATCATTTTATTTATTACAATGATAAAAACAAATCACCATTAACAAAGAATCAAGATTTGACAGACGACGTTGGCTCGATGCCATCGGCTATCTGCGTATCGGCATGGGCAGTGACAGTGCAGCTGCTATCAAACAAAGGCCTGTGCGCAGGCGCAGAGTTGGAATATTTGGCAGATAAAATACCCCGATCGGCTGTGTAACAATATTGAAACCCGTGAAATTATGGTACCTCGTCGTAATCTAGTTAGTTATTCATCTTAAAATTATCTAAAAATGTAAAACTAATAATGCTTAAATTCATTTAACAAAGAGAAAATGTAGATTGAAAAAAAAGTGGAAAATTTGTTGGTTATGTTAACACCGAACGACGAAATAGGTCAAATGTAAATTTGGCAACACTTTATCGTATTGCTCAAACCTGGAGTAGTTGAGAATGCGATAACTAAACAATTGATCGTCTACGTAGACGATCAGAATGAAGTAGTATTATTTTTGCTGGATATTTATTTATACCGATTAAAACATTATTAAAACTCATTAAAAATAATTAGTTGATACCTCAAGGACGTATCATCCTTAAACATATCCGTGATAAATGTAAAGGAGTACTAATAAGATATAGTCACAATAGAAGTACGATATTTAGTTATCGTGCACAAAAGGACACAGCAGCGCTGGCATTTTGCCATTATTAGCGTCTACTACGCATTACAAAAACCAGGAAGCCGTAACCTTACTTTCGATTGTTTCATTCACTACTTCATTGTTTATTATCGATTAGTTAATTCAGAATAATGATTTGAAATTTAATTTGAATATCTAAACCAATTAAAATCATTCAAAATCCTGAATTTTCCAAACTTCTAAATATACCGTTTAGTGTAATTATAGATATCGCGTCTACCAGTCAACGACATTGTTTTGATGAAAGACTACGTAATACGTCTTTTAAGCAAAAATTATTCCGGCTTTGCGGGTATTAACTCCACGAAAATCTCGTTGTTTTTGTTCAAATTGCTGAAATATACACTCTATCCGAAAATTCGGATATTTATCGTATATTACCGGATATCTAAAATACATTCGGATCGGTTTCGGATATCCGATCCGATCCGAATCCGAACCGAATTTTCGGATATCCGCACACCTCTACTTTGAAGCCTTTTGGAAGTGCTAGGGTTCGAATCCCGACCATGAGCAATCCCAATTTGGCTTGCCCACCTTATATAAACGGTGACCGGCTTGGGTGGAAGCTGTAGGCTTATCTAATAGACACCTGTTTTACTTTTATGGTTAGTGGTTATAAGGGGGGGCACAGGTTTTTTTTTTAATTTAAATTTGTTGTTGAATTTATGTAATGTAAAGAGGCAGACACTGTTCATTTTTGGACCCGAATGGGTTGATGAATATGTGTACATTATTTGGACGACAATACAAGTGAACCAGTCATATCATGGTTACTAAATATACATGATGTGTAGCTAACATTTGCTAGGGAGCTGAAATAATTCCTAATGGAATAACAATCGAAACAAATAATTATAATCTAATCAAACTGACTTGTAATGCTCAGCTGCTGTTTCGAATTCACCCAAGAATATGTGTGAGTTTCCAAGATTGCTGTTAGCTCGTCTCTCTGCCGCCTTGTCTCCAAACTCTCTGGCAATTTTTAATCTCTGAAACCAACAATTATAATCACATTATTTCTTACAAAAGTGTTTATATACCAAGAATGAATGTTCCATTTTTTCCCATTTCTCTAATGTTCATACAATTCCAATCATTCATTCAATTTTGTTCCAGATTTCTAGGCTGCGCTAATTTCATTCATTGAAACAATGTATACAAACATACTTCTATAATCAACATGCAAATTAACCTTATTAGAGTTTATCCACTAGCGGAAAAAATTAGCAACTGCAGAAAGCGAAGTTTAGTGCATAAAAATCAATCCTCGTGCCTGTAAATTATAGCCACTGTCCGTGCAGCAACTTGGCCTAAATGTTGTACGCAAATGCCTACAATTATGCAGAGAAAACTACTGCTCACCATCATTGGACTTCTTGGAAGCAAACATGACACTTTGCAATATCATCGTACTGAGAAAAATTAGGTCAACCTTTGGTAAAAAGGAATCAATTGCCAAGAAACAAAAATCAAAAAGACAGCAACTTCAACATTAGGTCTGTAATACAGTGCACTTGTCTCACGTATTGGACTGTTACCTCCTGATGGTACTTGATGGCCTGTTTGAAGTCGCCCAACAGGTAGTAGGTGTTGCCCAGGTTGCCGCAAGCTCTGCCCTGCGCGGCCGTGTCGTTCAGCTCTCTCATCAGCGCAAGATTCTCTCTGTGACAATCATTCACCATGATAAACCCTCTTAAAAAGAATAGTAGATCCTCTTTAATCCAACCCACAATACAATACAATTGAATGGGTGCCCTGGAAAACGTTCCAAGCGACAAATTTTCCAAAACCGAGATATTTAGTGGAAAAGGTTCTAGACGCCACCAACTACACCGTGGTATATTTGGTTTTGAAGATATTTGAGTTTGCAGGCCTGATTTTGTCTGTCAGAATTGGTGTGTTCTGTAAGATTCCACAGTAAATTCAACTCTCTACGCATGATAACTCGAAAGAAGGTTTTTGTCACTTGTAACGTTTTCCGGAGGACCCATTCAATTTTTACTTTCTCCCACCTATTATACATTAGTATAAAGAGAAAAATATCGTTTTTGGCAAAATTCTCAAATTTTAGTTTCAGTGGATAAATCTGTTTCAGGTCACTATGAAACCAAAAAGTGGTTTTCAAAGTAGTGTGTGTATGTGAAAACACATACATATCTGTCCATAAATGAGTGTGTGAGTGAACAAACACAAATCTTGTTATGAAACAACATATATTATTTAATAATTCTTTGTTTGGATATCCTTCAATCTAATTTTTATTCAGTTGAAAAACATTATTGTAACTGAATTATTTAGACAGTGCACTGTTCCTGACAGTGACCTTAATTGTAAAAATAACTCGTAGGTGGGAGTCAGAGATGGATCGGGTGGACACAAATCCCATTTTACCATCTCATTTTTTCTCTTATGGCAATATCAGTATCAACATTCTGCTGATTGAGTCTACTCACTCGTAGTACTGCACAGCTTGCTGCAGACACGCCTTGACATCCTCCGGGAACTCCCCAGGGTCTTGCTGCCCCACACGGCCGATGTGCTTCCCCTTGGCGTGGTACACATTGCCCAGGTTGTATAAAGCTCGTCCCTCGCTCAGCTGACAAACAATCAAAAAACGGACATGTTTTACTACTTAACACTTGTCTTTTTTTTGAACCCCTATTGCCGATATATCATACCGTTCAGCAAAAGACACAGTGATGATATATCGTCATACACTGTGACAGTGAAAAATGTTATGTGCTAAAATTTCAGCCAACTAATTTTTTATATTACGTTAAACAAATACAGAAACATAATAGTTTAAAAAAATGATATAATTATTAAAAATGTATTACAGAATTAAAAACAAAACAGCTTACGCTTTACAAGAATTTGATTTTTTACAGGAGGGTATTATTATACCCATTTTCAGTACCTTTGCGGATTAGCCACAATTTTCACCATCCGCCTTGGTAACCACACAACTCAATTTCGCGGATAATCAGGAGTTCACTCTATAAATAATACCTGTAGTTATAGTTACATTTATAAATATACCATTTATTAATTTAATTCTCTTTAATAGTTTAAATCTGCATAGTGATGTAAAATCCCTTGATATTTGAAACTCGGGGTAAATACCAGGGTATTTATAAAAATAAGTGAAAAAATTTATTTCAGACAATCCATTTATATTATTTTATAACATTTTAATACTGTGTAAAACAATTTGTCACTTATTTAACCAATATAGTTGGTCTATATAAATAATACTAAAAATATATATATGAAATACATAATTTTTAGGCTCAAGTTTACAATTACTGCGATATATGTTTAACATGTAAAAAGTTATATTACCCATTGATTGCTAACTTCATTACCTAACCGATGTGTTTATTTAAATGGCCTACAGTAAAATTATCAATCTTCTTTGTTTTTTCAATTTCAATTTTTTGAAATAATTTCAAAACAGAATTAGATTCATAAGAAAATTAATGTAATAAAAAAATAAATTCGAGTAGGCCCTTTCTAAAAAAACACCAAGTTTTAGAATGTGACAGTCATACTCTTAGTGCTAGCACTTAACATTGCTTTAAATTGAGTCTATTAATAGGCCCACTGATTAAACTAACCAGTCAACTCATGAGATGGACCGGTCCTCATGTCGGTGCTAAGCCACTACTAGTATTTATTTTGTGAGGGGATTTTGTATGTAAAGATACTAAACCACAGTTAAAATGTTATTTACTTTGAGAATGCATATGGTAATCCTATAAATGAAAATAATATTTACACTGAAATTAATTATAGAAAATATATAATTAGTTTTACGCTTTATTACAAAAATTGACTGGACTAAAAATTTTAGTCCTATATTATCAATATTTCATACTATTTAACAGGTCTAAATTATTGTTTTTAGTTCTACCTAATTCATGAATCACGTTTACCTTATCATTGAGCTCTCTGGATATCTCAAGGTGTCTCTTGCAACAGATCATCGCCTCGTCAAACTTGCCCATCACCTTCAACGTGTTGCCGAGATTTCCACTTGACTTGGCCTCTCCTAGTTTGTCTCCCATTGTCCTGCGGAAATATCACATCAGTAATACATGACAGACACGCAAAACTGTACAATAAATACTACCATAACAAGAAATAATAATAAGTACACATACTGGTCTAGCTATATTGAAATATAAGGTGTTCAAAAAGGTCAAATGAGCTACCAAGAGATTTATAACAAGTTTGAAGAGGCCTAAACAGAAGAAAAATCAGTCAAACCATCTGTTATTATGTTTTCAGAAACAAATCTGATAAAACCAATAAAACTCGACTAAAATTGCTTGTTTACGTTTCAAAAATAGACTTCCTTGAACAGTCTAAATTTGTACACTCAGTCAATATTAGTGGTAGAAAGTTGCATATGGCTTTACTGCTGATCAATGTTGATATCTCTAGCTGAACTAAAGTCATTAGAGGTGCATGGATAGTGAATAACAGTAGGCTGTACTGGTTTTTCCCAGATGGGATGGCTCAAGTTCAAATTGGATCCATAAAGAATAGTTAGGGTTTGGATCAAATAACTTCGGATTTCAATACTCATAAAAACAAAGGAGAACCGTCTATCTCTAACCTAACCCCTAATGTTATATTACATATAACATAAGAACATGCGATATTTACAGTAATGGTTTTTGAATTATCCTATACTCTTGTATCAGGAAATTTGCTATATCACAAGATTGATAATAACTGTTAGACTTAAAAAAAAGACATGACAAAAAAACCCAGCACAGGGTTGATACAATATTTCTCACTATAAGCCTTTTTAGGCATGTATACTAATAATTAAGAAGCTGTATACTTATTAATAAGCCTGCGGAATTCACATTCCTTTCCAGGAATGATGATAGGAAGATCTTCCTATCCTCAAGATAGTAATATCTTTACATTTTGCAAGAGAACCTCCATCTAGATTATAACTGCAGGTGGATAGTTTGAAGTTATGAAACTTCTAATGGATTCATGTCCAAATAACCTAATAAGCATGATGAGGAAGACTCTAATTGCGAATATTAAATACGTTCATAGCGCTACTGAGTTTAAGCCTCACCTGGCCAACGTAAGATCATGGCTATGGTACTGCATGGCTTTATTGTAATCTCCCAAGTAGAAGTATGCGTTGCCCAGTTGACTGAAAATGGCACTGAGGGTCCTCAAATCATCTGTGCCTGCACGTATTGCCGCCTGGAAGAACGCAACTCCCGCACGACAATCTCCTGCTTTGCACAGTCGTTCGCCCTCCAGTGCAAGCTCCAAACACATGTTTCCACCATCAGTTATGTTCTGGCAAAGGAAAAAGGACATCAGTGAGTAATTCATATTAAAAATCTAAATGGTTATTTTACGATGATTGTATGAATAATTAAATGCCTGTGCGTTCATAATTATTATTTATTATTTTCAAATTGAGCCTCGCCTATGTGAAATTTGATATTTTTTTTACTTTAATAACTCGTCAAACACGCCAAACTGCCGTAGCTCACGTATTAATAATAATTAATAATGGTGTAATAATAATAATTGGCGAAGTATCTTGAAAAGCCACTCCACACTGCCCGGCTACATCGCAGACATCGCTCCCTCCTACGCCTCCATGCCTTCAGCAGTACACGTACACATTGATTCGTGAAATAGCGTACTCAGTGCCGCCGTGCGGACTAAATTTTGCTCTTCCGTGGATGGACATGAGTGAGTGAGTCAAACAGTAATAGTGATGACGAACTAGTATTACTGTATTTAGTATAGGGGAGGTCGGATTGGGTTTATGCCATGAATAAAAAAAAAGGTTTGGGGAATTTAACCATTAAATGGAAGACCTGGATCGTGATGATGACAAATTCAGAGCGTACTACAGAATACAGTTTAATGATGAATTGACTCTCATCAATAATGATAACAAGAAAGAGGACACTAACTTAACTCTTTAGTTTCCTGAGATATTTTTAAAATATGTTATTATATTTACCTTTTAATAAAATTACCTACACTAAGTTTGAGGAATGAATTAAACTATACATAACTATAAATTAATCCAAATTATAAATAACACTATAATATTAACATAATATATATAAACATAACTATGTATAAAATCGCCGGCGACGCAGCTAAGCGTAGTTCGAACAAGGTAGCGGTCAAAAAGTTGCTAGCGTAGCAGCAGTGACATTGCCGATGTATTAATACCTGCGGTGTGCCTTTAATAAGAAGAGCAAAGATTTCTCCAAAAATATCTAACACTTTTAATTCAATAATATTTACAAAATATGAAACTGTACATCAAATTTAAAGTTTATAATTAATTATTGTAAGGCCTACTTGGAAAACTAAACTAGGCTTATAGTAAATTTCCTATTTTGTGCTATTTTTATACAAAATGAATTGAATATGGTTTTGGTTTTCCGTTATCCGTGTCTCTTCTCCCTCCAATTACCCAATATAATCAACATTCTGCTTGATATTTTTACAACACTATTGATTGATTTGACACAGTTATTGAAGACTCCTAACAGGTAGCCTTGTCCCGACCAAAATCAAAAACAAACAATAAAAATATCGACCACTATTGTACTATAATGACCAGACAGCTATAAAGGGAAAATAAAATTAATATATTTTTAGTCATGTGATATAATGGGCATATAAAATAAAAATAACAAACTTACAAGACTATGTTCATTCGTCTGCGCCACCAAAAACTTCGACGACATCAAAAACTGTTTGCAAAATGTGTGTGGAACGAATTCCCGCCTTCAGCCGCCACGTGTATTCATGAATTTGTAAATTTCTACACCAGTGGCATTTTTTAACATTTTGATGCTTAATGGTCCAAACCCTGGTCTTGTTACTACCTAATGTCGACCTGTTGTTAGGAAGCATCATTAATTATAGCCAAATGACAAATGGCGACTGGGTCCAGATTCGACCCTTGCAGGATCCATTCGGCGACCTTCAGTTTTCGAGGCGGGTATTATAACCACTACACCACCCAGCCAGTTATTCTGTGAGATAGGATACTAGATGGTGTTGGGCTATTCCTTCATTTCGCAGAACCCCACATTTATCATTTTTTTAATAGATAAACTTATATTTTATTTATACGTCCTACATAGCATTGTATTTTCCTTCATCAGTGCTCTGCGGAGCTAAGTAAGGTTAGCTATTGATAATATGCATATGTTCCTAGTATAATAATATCAATAACCTTACCTAACCTAACCCCGCAGATTGCAGAATGACGAAATATGCATCGCCGAGGTACAGATGTGGATCGGTATAAAACGAAAGTACCAAAATATCTGCCAAAGCGCGAGAAACTGTGCATTTGTTCGGGAGTGTGAAAATTCCCATGTGCTTAAGATGATAAGCTATTTGATATAAAATGAACCTCAGTAAAATTCATCCTTCCAAACTAATTCTAACACTTTTGGAGACAGTAACAAATTAGGACTAGAGTATAATTTAATATAATACCACAAACCTGGTTTTCTCCAGCAATGTTGTCAGCACTAGCACTGAGTGACATGTTGTATGTCTTTACTATTCTAATATTCTTAACTTCAATGAGCAAAACTGTTTTGTATTGGCCTCAATATCTCTTCTATTTCTAAAACAAAATATAATAAACCTGTAATAACAATTACTGACAAGCTTTTTACTCAGAAATTGTTTTTCCTTCCTTCCCTGACACATAGGACAAAAATACTGTATTAAAAACTAACTTGAAGAAGTATTGATAAATGAAAATCAATTTAAATTATGTTCTTAAAAAAAACTAAGAATAAATTTAAACCGGTAAATTACATAATTATTTGGATAAAGTTAATGAAAAATGTTGGCATCAAAACTTCAGATAATTTTACAATAAATCTTTCATGGTTCAGTACTTGTGCACTACGTAATGGGTCTTATTTTACATAAGCACAGCCTGTGATTTAAACAGAAATAAAGTATTTTCCACAAAAAATTTACTCAGTTAGTAGCCTGCCAATCTGATCTAATCTAATCTAATCAATCAGGACTGATATTGTTTTCCTGATACACACAATTGACCTCCTATCCAACTCCCTTACCTTTATACTATCCCTGAGTTGGCAATATTGTTAGCTCAATGCAGTTAAGTATTTCCGTAAGGATATTAGAGGATAAGATATCTTTACGTTGGACTGGGATGGTGGTGACATCCTGTAATCCAGCTACTACTTGGAAGTCACGAATTGTGGATAGTTGTGAGTGATGGTCGGTGGTTGTAGTGTTCCCTTGTGTGGATTAACGTCCGCACTATTGAATAATGTGTTAATCCGCAAAGACCATCCACATAATTAGACCAATTCGTAATTCAAAGAGGCCGTGGTTCGGATTCTACATTAAACTGTAGGTCCCTTAGTTGCCATTGGCTGTTGGGCTATTAATTAACAGTCCTGTCTAAGGAACATGTCAGCCTTAGTCAGTAACAAGACTACAAGATCGCACCACAATCATCTTACAATCAATTCTCATTCATACTTGGCTTAAAATACCTACCTTGTTGTATGGTCACCATTTCAATAATCTAATCTAATCTAATTTAATAAAGATGATAAGATGATGTAGTTTTGTTACTGACTAATGTCTGATGTTGGTCAGTAACAAGACTACAAGTTCGCGCCACAATCATCCTACACTCATTTCTCATTCATACTTGGCTTAAAATACCTACCTGGGTAGGTTTCCATTTCAATAATCTAATCTAAGTCTGACATGTTCCTTAGACAGGACTGTTAATAATAGCCCAACAGCAGATGGCAACTAATGGACCTACAGTTTAACGTGGAATCCGAACCATGGCCTCTGAATTACGAATTGGTCTAATTATGAGGATGGTCTTTGCAGATTAACATAGTATTCAATCGTGCGGACGTTAATTCACACAATAGAACACTAAATCCACCGACCATCCCTCAAAACTACTTAGTAAAGTATTTATATACAGTACAAGTTTTTATATACTGACTAGACAAGTATTTATTGCTACTTGTCTTGGGATTATTATATGCTCTGCAGTACTGTACCATTATTTCACTTGTTAAGGATAATTTATGATAGCAATATTTATTTAAGTAATATAAAAGGTGCTTTGCTAATTGAAGTAGGCCTAGGCTATAATAAATATTATGCCCTTGACTCTCTCTGATTTTATGGATGTCAACTTACAATCCAGTTTTAGGATCTGGGGATTATACTGAATCATACATGGATAGTATCAGGCATACTCAAACATGGATAAATTAATTAAAATTAAAAACACGTTTAAAAGGTTTTGTTAGAATCCATAATAAGCTAAGGAAATTGCCATACCTGTGAGGTACAATGTGTATTAGATACAATGAAAATTCGTATTTTTCTTACGTTACTATTGTTAAATATATTCATTATATTGCATACATTACCATGTCCTTAAAATAATTCACCGAAAAATATACAGCTCAGCATTTATAACTCAGGACAGCACCCATTTCATCCACTATTGAAAATGAAACTATTCTCTATTCATTCATCCGTTCCATTGACAACTGACAAAACGATTACATCCAACGAAGCGACGACAAAAAATTGAATTTCAAAATAATGTTATTGATTGTCTAAAGGCAGCAAAATAATGAAATGAACTAGAAGCAGAGCTCTTCAAATGCTAGACAAGTACTCGTATATATAATTAGTAAAATAAATTTAGTAGGATAGTTCTTGGATAAAAAGAAATGTATAGAACATATATAGCATATATTTATTTATATAACTGATTATAAATACTGCCACTAAGATCAAACGATAAATGCAAAACTTTATACATTTATGTCTTACGTGTTCAATTTTTCTGTATAGTTTCAAACCCATAATTTAAAATATTACAATCTCATTTCATAAAAAAATGATTGGGGAAACTAATGGTGCGGTCAAATCCTATCCTGGAGAAATTAAAGGTCGTCCAACCCTGTCGAAATGTAACAGCGTCCGCCGTAATGAAAGCTCGTACAATCCTGTCGGGACATTTAAAAACGTTTTAACTCGTTAGAAATGATTATGCTCTCTTCTCTTTTCAAAGTTTCTTAAAATCGTTCACGTCAACTTCTGCCAATCTTCGGATGTCTCGTGTCTACATGCAGAGACCAGAACTGCTCTAAACATTGCTGACAAAGTGGCGTATAAATGTTAACACTGACAAGTGCAAGGAAAGCTATCACCAGTGAGGAACGGATTAACGGATTATCTTTACTTTCCGTTCATCTGTGCTATCACCTTCACTAGGTTGAGAAGGCAAGCATCGTCATTTGACATTGAACGATGATGGCGTCGCTTGGAAATCCAAGGTCAGGTATCTGCGTGGGAGTTGATCGCTTGTGCGGCCTGGATTTGAAGGACCTTGGCAACATTGGTCCCCTCCTTCGATCAACAAAATTGACAACTGGTACAGGTCAGGCTTTACACGTCCCTCCTCCGACAAATGCCAAGTAGGCACTCTGGTACATATAAGTAGGCACAGATGAGTGGCATATGCGAACTTTTACGAGTCCTGTGCCTACTTGTATGTACCAGTGCCTACTTGGCACTAGTCAGAGAAGGGCCGCCTGACCAGCAAAACTGCTAAAAGAAGCTACTTGCTGACTGAAGTAGATTTCTTCGTTGGGTAATGGGATGTCCCTGTTTTTGTGAGGTATTTTGTTATACGGACTTCGGCGAGTGCCCGTACTAAGGCCTCAGTTGGAAGGCTGACTGAGAGGTTTGAAGATGCCGTAGAATTCTGTCATCACCTAAGAAGTTCCCAAAATTTGACCTCAGATTTCTGATTGAAGCGTTCACACTAATAATCTTACTGACATCAACAACTACGGACTACTGTTTAAACTGTACATTTGCGGTAGCTCACATTACTAGGATTCTTGACCCTCATATGGTCTTTTATTTTTTATTAAAAAATACCTCATCTGCCCTCCACCAGAGGCCTAGCGGCTATAGTTGCATGGGCTAGCCAGATGTTACAGCTTCTAATCTGGCAGGAGTCGCCTAGTCGCTGGTTTCGATCGAGCAACCTTTGACATTACGTTAAAAGGGCAAGAGCATTACTTCGGAGTTGCCGTGCTGGTAATTGACATTATGACAACTAGTAATTGGTCCTCCAGAGTAGAAACTAATCTGAAAGTATAACAATTCAGTAATCCTGCTGCTTCTACTGCTGTACAATAATTTTGAAGATCGTTGACTGCAGCTACAGTTACCTATAAGTAGCTAGAAGGGAATAATATTCATAATAATAATTATTATTATTATTGCGTCACTTCTATGAAATTATTATGACTTATTTTATAAAAATAGAGTGCACAACTAATAAATTTTACAAACTTGAGACAATTATTTAATTTCTTCCCGTTGGATAGAGAAATCGGGGATTTTGCCGCTTTCTCTCTCATGTGTCGGGTAAAATATCACGGTATGTCTGGCACTTTTGAATATACATTCTCCATCTTTTTCTTCACTTCTTTATTTTACATTTTAGCTTCTTTAGTTAACGATTAACGTCTTGAACTTCAGGTGACGGGTTTGATTTCCGGGATGTCCACAAAATTTAGATGCAAATATTCAATAATATAGTGAACTATGAAGTTGCATAGCTTGAGCTGAGCCTGGTGTTGGCCAAAAAACAAAATAGCTTCTTTAGTTTTTTCCCCAGTCCTCATTCCTCACCATCCTCAGCAGTGTCACCAGGTGTGGGGATTTTCCCAACCTTGGGGAATTTTAGCCCTAAAAATTCGAGGTGAGGAATTGTGTAGGGATTTCGATTTTGTGGGTGGAAAGTGGGGAATTTTCATGTTTTTCTTAAAAATGAATACAAACTGATCAGTTCAGTTGATATCCTTTCCTCTGTTAGTTCAGTTACAAAAATAATAGCTCTCTTAATTTCTAACGTACCATAACAACATAACCTAGAGATTTAAGCCATTTAATTTAATTTTAGTGTTTTTTGCAAGATATATAGTTTTGGTGGGTATCTTATTACATAAATTAGACACGGAAATATATAATTTATTTAATATTCATATGTAACATCCAATTTTACAAAGTTTTTTCAAATCGTTGAATTGACAAAACGTAAACAATGCCAAGATGATAGGAACTAATAATAAATTGGATTGTTGAGCCCATTGGTTTTTAAATATTGGAAAGGCATTTATAATAAATAATATATTACGTTGGGATATTAGAACAGTAGAAATTTGATTTGGTGTGGATTTTGATTTTGAGAATTGGTTGAGATAAAGGGAATTTATGAATTAAATGAACGAGACTTGCTTGTACAGTTGTTATGAATTTTGATTGGACTCTTTCTATTAAAGTACAGTAGTGGAAATATGAATTTGTCAGCCTATAACCTAACATAAATTACTTTGAATCTTTTTTGTTCACTATTGGAACTTCTTATCGCAAGACTGTCTGGAGTATTGCCCGGGTTGCGACATTAGGATTTAGCGAAAAGCCATTGATTATTGGCGGGAATTTAACGGGGGGGACCGAAGTCTCACATTTTACCCAAGCCTGCTCCTCTTTGAATCTAATATTCTTATTTATTGAAAAAGAAGATTCATATTCATATGTTGTCTCCATAGATTTTTTATATACCTTGTGAGCCTATATTTTAGTATTATTACTAATAACGTTCTTAGTAGGCCTAATGTTTCTTAGTCAAATTTTGATAACGATTTTATGTAGGTTGTTCATCTCAAATAGTTGTAGTAGAAACATAAAATTTTTTAATAAACTATCCCACTTGGAGTTCTTACACACTTTAGTGGATATGTTGTGGCACGTAGCTGGCACAGTGCACTGAAATGGATTGCACCTATTTTTCCTTGGTGATCAAAGGATTAGAGAAAATGTCTGAAGAAGCATTTCTTATACTTTTGAACAATTACAGAGAAAAATTAAGTAGATGATATAGGCCCTAGGCAATATATAGCTAGAGACTCAGTCATATAAGGGAAGGTCTGAATAGATTTTATATCTAAAAAAGTATTCGTAAAACATCACACCAAGTCCCTACTTCTCTCAAGTTTTAGTGGATATTGAATCATTGATTATTTATATCTAGACATGAAAATAAAAAAATAAATATTTAGGCCTAAAAAAATATATATATATATATATATATATATATCTAATATATATTAGATTTTACTTTGGTAAACTTTATTTTTTCGCTACTTCAAGTGTTGAACCTTGCAAATTACCACAGTTCCTTTCAGTTTCCTTCCACCGTCCACTCCTGTTGCATTCTAGACATGAAGTGTAATGGTTACACATCTTTCTTTCAGAAGCCTTCAGAATTAATGGATCGTGAAATTCTAGCCCGCCTCATCCCTCAAGGAAAGGAAACTGTGAGACCAGCTTGTAAGAAATGTGGATACTCTGGTCATTTGACATTTCAGTGCAGGAACTTTATTAAAATAGATCCAAACAAGGATATTGTGCTCGATGTTAGTAGTACCAGTAGTGACTCAGAAGATGACTATACCACTCCATTGACTATACTGAGGGACAAAGAACTAAAAGAGAAATTGAAAGAAGTCAAAAAAAAGAAGAAGAAAGAAAGTAAGAAGAAAAAGAAGAAGAAACGTAAACATGATAGTTCCAGCTCTGAAGATGAAAGTCCAAAAAAGAAGAGAAAAAAATCTTCCAATGAGGATGATTCTAGTAGTGATAGTGAATCTATTAGTAAACGTAAGCACAAGTTAAAGAAAAAGAGGAAAAAGCAAAAAAGTAAACATAAGAAAACAAGAAGATCAGAGTCTAGTAGTAGTTCTAGTTAAGGTTTTTAATGAGCATTAATATTTTTTAGGTACCTATCTGTGTTTATTTTTTAATTCAATATTTAAAGCAAATACAACTGCATTTATATTGAAATAACTTTTACTATTTTAACTATTAATTACTTCAATAAACTAAGAAAATGTCAGTTTTTCACATATGAAATAATCAAAAGGAATAAATAAAAAGGTTGTGAAGTTTGTAACATCTTAATGTTTTTATTAATAAAGTATGAAATTGAATTTTATTTTAAAGTTTTCATTTCTCCCAACCATCAGTTTTGACTTGCAACATAAATAATAAGAAACCGCTTCATCACATATCTACTGATTGACCAATGACTCAACTAATTTCCTATAGTCTCTCCTTATAGTTCTATTATTAAATTGTATTATTCATACTGACCAAATGTATAGCCAAATTTTACGTTAAGCTTATCACATTAAACAACTCCATTATTCTCTGATGTCAAGTATTACTCAAATAAAAAGTTTATTAATCATTGAATTTTTTTTCAAAAGTAGCCTATAAAATAAATTAAACTATGCCTACATACTTCAAATTCATAAATAATATTAATTCTATGAACTATAGTTCTCAACTGTTAGTAGTAATCTTTTTGGGCTTCTAACATAAACCTGTTACTAATTTACATCCGGTAACCAAAATGAATCTATTTTAAGGATTGGTTTGAAAAATAATCTGAAATAAAAGCAATTTAAGTAATATCTATTTTCTGCCTAACAGGAATTTGAATCTGAACATTTTAATTTTCGAAGATGGAAGATGAAAGGTGGACCATTAAAGACAAGATAGACCAATTCCGCGGTGTAACTGGCCTCTTCAGTAAGTCATTTGACTGTGAAAGTACATTGAATAAACTGAGCAAGGCTTAGAGTAGTCAACATTTAACAAAAGTCAAACATGCCTTCAAGTATTCCAGCCTTACGGCTAAGTGATCTTCATTCAGTTTTTGGAAGAGGAATGTTCTTCTTTCTACTTCATAAAATTTTTTTATGAAGTATTTAATGTGTGACATTACTAAAAACGAATTAACGGTACAATAGTGACAGAAATACCTTCTTCCTAAGTAGCCGTAATAAAATTTCATACATTTGATAAAACTATAATGTATCAAATTTATCGTTTCAAAAAATAGTAATAAAATTCCTCATACTAAGAGTCGAAAAATTTTGCAAGAAATGCCCAACTAACCATTCTTTCTGGTAATAAATCCTGGAAATAATTTTTGAATGTATTAAATTGGCATTGTTGGGTCACCTACTGAATACCAAATCTCATGACGAACAGTTAAAGAATAAAAGAATGTTAAGGAAGGAATTGATATTTTAGTAATCACCTTAAGAAAACCACATTGGGCAATAGACAATTAATTAGACATTAGACAATATACTGTTTTTACCGGGTACTCTAAATTCAACTTTTCCCTTTAACCATGGTTTTAATAACAATAATCAAATTTCATTATAAATATGCCAAGTTGATTTTTTGTTGTCATGGAGTTTGAGTTACCCCCTTTCTGTGAAGTGGGACCCTCAGTGGCTAGGGAGAGTGAAGGGTCGTTAGTCCCAGAATAGAAAGATCCATAATAAGCTTGTTTGTCTCAGTCTCAGCCTAGCCACTGAGAACGCACCTTCATTGCAATGCCGAAACATTTGGCTTTGACAGTTGAACTTCTCTTCAATTTCAAGAAATGAGAAAAAATCTTTTGAAATATGGTTAATGAGTCATACACACTCATAGATTGGCTGGGCTCAGGTATATTATTCAGATATCATACTTGCCTTTGATCATTAAGCAATGAATTAACCCAAAGAGGCCCAAATTACATGGCGACTACGATAATATCCTTTATTTACTTAGATTTGGTTTAGTTTTAGGTTATTAAGGTGTAGGTTTGTCCAGTTTCAAGAACAGTAATTATAATAATTATTTTACCTTAGTTTGTGGCCAATGTTCTTGAGATTGTAATATGTTTGATAAGTATTTTCCCACATTTGTGGCATCATCAGCAACTAAAAGTTACATTATTTACAAGGTAGCTGGTCACTGGTCACTCCCGCACTGTTTGCAATTGCGCAAAGGGCGGCGGCAGGCGCGTGTTATACGGTCAAACTCTGGGGGTTTATATTGTCTACTGGTATCTTCAATGTTGGCCGCGTGGTGTAAGGATTTAGGGTAGGGGTGACTGCAGTTTGGTTGTCAGATTGGGATAATATCCTTATTTCCTAATAGAAATTCACTAGAATCAAAAAACTTTGAGAAACTAGAATCATCTTATGGGAGAAGAAAACCAATTAATTTTTTTTAAATTTATGGTTAAATTGGTTTGTTGAATGAAAAAAATTTAGCCATGTTGAAAGCATTATATCACTTTAACATGATCAAAGTCAGTATCAGTTCATAATAATTTTGTATCATTAGCATAGAGTACGTAAAAGAGGGAACATTACAGAACAGACCATTGACAAAGACAAGGTACAAAAACAAACATCCCACCCAGTAGCGGCAATAAGAACCTGCGGGCCCCCCACAATTTTGTTTAACTGGCCCCCCTCCTCAATAATACATTTAAAAACACTTTCCACCTGGGCCTACCGCGGCAGTTAGAGTGGGGGTGGATGCTAAGCAAAGACCTTTCTCTGAACATTTTGCTGCTGCATTTTTGCATCTGCTCTGAACTCATAATATGATAATAAGTTTTACCTGAAATAGACATCACTAGATTAGATTAGAGTATTGAAATGGTGAAATAGCATTTCCTATTAACCTATTCTAGTACCTTCACATGGGCCGGGAGGACCGCTGATGCAACCCGCATGGTTTTGACCTAGATTAGTGGTGAATTCACTAACTGTACCACATAAAAAGGCCCTGGAAAAAGCCATGTCACTTTGGAGCTTTAAATCAGTATCGAAAAATCTTCCAAAAATCCTGGTCAGGACTCACGCCCCCCCCCCCAGCTCATGGGCCGTTATCGCCGCCACTGACAACACCCGCAAATACATCCAGATATTTTGAGCTAAGATTGCATACAAATACCTTTTTTGCTTGCATCTCAACAGGTAAGATATAGGAAGAGATTAAGAGAGGTAGAGATTTAATTTTTTTCTTGCATAATAAATAAAACTAAATTATATTATAATGCCGTTAATACAGTCGAATTGTTATTTTATTGGTACAGTAGTCGAAAGGTTGCACTACTTTAACACAATACCAAAATTTATTTGAAAATGTTACAGACAGTCAATATGCAAATATCAAGGAGAAAACTCAGACCCAAAAAAAGAAACTCAGTAAGGAGATTAAAACTTTGTCCGCGCAAAATCACCATTACCGGCTGAAGTACGAGGAAGTGCTGCATGGCGACAAGGCGAACCTACTGCCTGTGCTGCACACGCATCCCAAGATGCAGCTGGCATTCAAGAACCTGAATCCACAGGTCAATGGAGACTGCTCTCATTACTATTGTATCATAAAAACATGCAAGTAAATGAAATTCCTCATTGTCTGGAACACGTTTTATAACAGTCATGGACATTCTTTAATACTGTACTTAATACTTTTAATTGAAATGGTGACCTTCCCAGGTAGGTATTTTAAGCCAAGTAAGAATAAGATATGAATGAATGATGATTGTGTCGGCGCAATCTTGTAGTCTTGTTACTGACTAAGGCTGTCATGTTCTTTAGACTAGACTGTTAATTAATAGCCCAACAGCCAATGGCATCTAGGGACCTACAGTTTTAACGTGGAATCCGAACCACAATTTTGCCTCTGAATTATGAACTGGTCTATTTATGAGGATGATTTTTGCAGATGATCATGGTTTTCAATAGTACGGATGTTAATTCACACCAGGGAATACCATATCCATCGCTCATACCTATCCACATTTTTGAACCTCAAAGTAGCATAGTTGTACAATGATAGTTGATTAACATATTAAGCAGCTGGTAGGTGTTGTCAATTACAATTAATGACTTAGGCTGTTTCAAATCAGAAAAATTATTAACCATGAAATCTAAGGTAGGTGTACCTTCCAACCATTGTGTACGATTTGTGTAAAGTTGCACTAAAAATACAGATGTATAACAACATTTAAGGCCTCAACATAGGGAGCGTGCTGGTCTAGGGGTAGAGCGCGGATCTTTTGGTGCCCAAGGTCCCGGATTCAAATCCCGCCAATCACCAATGGCTTTTCGCTATGTGATAATGCTGCAACCCACACACGGGTACGCAAAAAGCGGCTGAAGTGCCTTGGGTGGAATCCGCCCCTTCCAATAAAAAAAGGCCTTAACATTCGGCCAAAAATACTTAATATCACTTAAAGATTTAAGGGCAACTTTTTCAAAGCATATTTAAAACTATTTCCTGTGAAGGATTTAATTTTAGGTGGTACTCTAATAAGTTATAAAAATAGTTCCAAAATCCAAAATCTGATTAACTGTGAATTGCAACCATCTTGAAAATGTTCGAGATTCATTCTTAAACATAGTGTTGTAATAATGGATATCAGAACTTATAGAAGTGAACTTTGAATAGTCCTTACAAGTAAAACATTTTGGAAAAATTACAATATATAGTTAAAATATTATATATTTTTAACAGAGGTTTACACGATGATCTAGACAGTTCTTTGGCAATTGTACTAAAGGGTTAAAAAACCCCTAAAAACTAAAACTCTTCTTAACAATAATCTTTGGCATGATAACATGCAAAAAGCATCACTGTTGTGGTAGATATACACATAAGTACTAAATGCTTTAGTACATTGACACAGTTATTGAAGTGGATTACAAATTAAACATATTGAACTCTGATTGGCTAAGTGGTGAGAGATGTCAAGTTTGAATAGACTCACGTGGAGAAGATCTTTCAAATATTTTAGGGGTAACAGCGTAGTATTGAGGGCCAATCTTTTTGTTATAAAAATATTGTTTTTGTGATTCTAGGAAATAGAAGAAGAACTGAAACAGTCAATATTCTGTAAAAATAAAGAATTGGACAGACTGCGTTACAAAAGGAAAAATCTTGAGGACAACTTACTAAATAAAAAAGTAAGTTTTGTTACAACTGATGATTTGGTTTTTTATTTTGTCTAATTATTTGCATTTTTTTCATGAGTAGATTTCATTAATAAACAAAATTATAAGTTGATGAGGCAGTGGACATATTTCTCAAGAATGTTTGTAATCTAAATATAAAATACATGTACCGTTAAACCCTCACAGTTTTGATAAATGATTGGTTTTAAACTGTCTCGCAACTAATTTTTAAACTATTCTCAGTTAAGTAACAGAATGTATCATTAATTTTACAGATTATGCAATAATATGCATATGGATAGAATACAAAATAAGAATATCATTTCCCAGATTAAATCTCAAACTTAAAAAGTTGCCTATTTATTTGTAAAGTATTTGAAACTCAAAATTCTTTATTCGTCACATTTTTTTCTAGTACAGTTGGTGAAACAGGTGATAAATAAAAAACTTAAAACTGGTTAAAAATATATGAATTAGTAATCAGATTATTGTGTCTGCGAGAAAATATCTATACAATAGTACACCATATGCTGTAACAGACTTTACATTATTTTAAATTTATGCATACATTTAATGTTGTTAACTCTAACTGGATATCTTTCAAATGAACTTAGCTGGTGGATAGAAAACTAGGAATCAAATTGAATTGTTCAGTATGCACTTTCAGCAATAACAAAGTATCAAAGATTGTTTAAAAAATATAGTAGATGTGTAGTGGTCTTTAATAAGTTGAGTAAAAGCAGTTCTTTACTATAGTAGAACTGCTATTACCCGAATTCAATGAGATCGAGTTTGATTCGGATAATCGAAAATTCAGATTATTGGATATACACAAGTTAGAGTGAAAATGTTAATACTACATTAGAGTTGAACATAGTCGCATACATTTTATTGCAATCATGGTTTCAAAGACATTTTGTTCTGTTCCTTTGAAAAAGGTTGATACCGTACCTTTTTTTCAGCTTGAACTTGGATTGGAAAAGGATTCTGAAGATGCTCCAGAGAATTTTTTATTCGAGCAGGAAATTGCCAATCAGATTCAAAGCGTTAGTGTGAAACTAAATGCGGCAAGAACAACTCATGATGTCTATGAGAAGGCACTTAAGGTGTTGGAGAAGGTTTGTAACTAATATAGTGATAGACAGTGTAGTCGATGACTGTTTACTTAATTTAAACACAATTACAGTTCAATGATTTGCCGATTTGTCAATTGATTGATTTGTTCAATGAGTTCCGATTTGTCGGAGGTGGCTGCAACATTCTTCCTTCTATGACAGATTTTCCTTCTCTTAGACACTTTGAAAACCTAACTTTTTTATGAATGTGACTGATTTGTGTCCTATCCCCACAAGAAATAGTTGACTCCATGTAAGGTGTTGGTTGTAGATTACCCAATAAAATCTCCCATGAAACAACTGACATGAACAACCCAGAGAACAACAAACAGAAAACTATTCCAGAACACTTATCGGATTACTCCATGGCTAAATCAAATCAAAAACTTCATTTTTATAACATTTAAAAAGAACAGATTAAAATAAAATAACTTTTCCTCAGTTTGGTAAATGAAAGACAGCAAGGTGGATATAGCTGCGTGACTTACATGGGCTAGGCAGAGGAGTTGCTGGTCACTAGTTTTGATCCATCAACCTTTCACTTACTGGACCACTCAACTATCGTGCTGGCATTTTTAACTGAATAATGAGGAAAAATTGTTTACACGATGCTGTTAAGAGATTCAGAGAAACGTGGAAAAAGATTTATTGTTGAGCTTTTAAAAATGGTACAGTAGAACCCCTCATAACCGGCCTCGGTTTTCCCGGACCTCGGAATATTCGGCCGCTTCCTAGAAGAGATATCAAAATGTATTTACCACGGCTTACAAAAACGTTAAGTACACACTAGCTTCCACTACTGGAGATCACTGTACTAGTTTTAAGGCCTGATTTCACCAAAAACTAAAACCGCTGACCTAACCTGAAGAAGTTATCCTACAGGGTTTAGTAATGGCATATCACTATTTATGTGATCCATGATCACATTAAACTGTTGCCAACCAAAAGCCACTTATTAGTTTTAGCTCTGCTGGAAAGAGTGTCTTTAGTTTTTGTATTCAACCATGCCAAAAATGTTTTTTCCACCAAAGTAATCAAACTCCTTTATCATTCATAAAAAGTCTTCTGTTCCTTCCTTTGCTCTTAAACGTTTTTTTCTTCATAAACACTGGTTCTATTTTATGGGTTATGTTTACTTGTTTATGTTAGCCCAATGTCATGACAGTTCATTGCCACATCGATGAACTAAACTCTGAACTCATTTTAATTTTCTTGTCAAGGCTTTTGTGTTTAGTGCTCCAGGGACAACCTCTCTTGTCATTTTGGATTAATTAGTTTTGTTAATGATTTAATTTGAAATGGTTTCAGGACAGTATACGGTTTGACGAGGTTTTAGAAGGTTTGAGGCAGGATTTGCTTCATCAGGGGGAAAGCATCATCAAGGCGGTGGAGATCGGACAGAATGTCTCAGAGGAGCTTCATGGGCTGCAGCGCGAGTACAGGATCACAGGTAACTCATAAGAACATAAATATCATACAGGTTCACATTGAACCTGCAAAATCACAAGGAAACTTATGGGATCACAGGAAACACGCAAGATAAGAAGGCATCTTACATGTGTTATCTGGTGTGGATAACGTCCACACCACACCAGGAAATATTGCATCCACCAACCATCACTAATAACTATCCACAATTATTGACCTCCAAGTACCTGGATTACAGGATACGCTCCCGTCCCAGTTGGTGATTATATGTTTGATTACAGAGAGGGAAGTGCGAGATAACATGAAGCAGAGGGATAGAGCCATCCGTGGCTTGAAGGCAGAGATCGATAACTTACGCCTTTACGGACACACGGCTCGGAGAGAGTCCCGTGATGTACAAGTCCAGGTAAAAACTCCTATTATTTAACTGTATTAAAGCCGTCAGTGTGAGAAACAAAAATGTTAGCAATTTTCAATTTTTCAATTTTCAAACATGAAACTTTTGTTCATGTTGATAAACTTACCCAACAAGAGTCAGAGAAAAATAAATTTATAGCTGTTTTGAAAATAGTTAATTCTCCCATGTGAGAGGGATGAAAGTAGAAAACTAAGTCTAGTCCACCCAGTAGCATCAGTCCTACAAACCAACCATACCAGGGTCGATCATACCAGGGTGTGATATTTTATTTTAATTAAAGACCTACAGCTTGGACACCTCTAAATAAAATGAGGTGAGAACATTTAAGAGTAAAAAAATTTGAGGAAACTCAAAGCATTTCGAAAAATTCAGGGAAATTTTTAGGAATGATTGTTTGCTCTGGGAAAATTTTTGTAGAAAATGTTATATTCGATTTATACTATATATAGAAATTGGACACTAAACTTTTGGGAATTTACAGAAGAGTATTTTGAGTATGTGGGAAAGTAAGTTGATGAAAAAGCTATGAAATATTTTTGTTTACACAGGGAAGCATGATAGATGATGACGGAAATGGTAACAACATTAATAACCTGTTGGAGACTACAATGAAAAAAGAGCTGGGTCTCGTAGAGGGGTACATCAACCGGATCAAGGAGGCGGCCATGGTACACCGAGCCTTGGACATTCTGCCGAGGTAATACATCCTGAGCAAACCTATCCTGAAGAATACTAAATAGAGTTTCAGTTTTAGGTTTTAACTGTTTGATAGTTGAAGACTAATCTTTTTACTTTTGTTAACCCACTAGGGTTTTAGGACAGAGAAGTCAACAATTCAAACAGTCTCTCAGTTGGTGAATAACGTTCTTCAGAACTTTGAAAATAGGTTAAATACTGGGGTCAACTTATGTGACATTAGTAAAACCTTTGATTGTTTAATCAAATAACACTGTTGTGGAAATTAAGTTATTATGGAGTTTATGAAACTTCCCCGCCCTTAATAACTTTGTATTTAGAGGGGAGGAAATAAGCTGTATCGATATATGGCAAGCTTTCAGATTGTGCTAAGCTGGGTTAGGGTGTTCCCCAAGGCTCTGTTATTTGCCCTTTATTACTTTTAACCCATTCATGTCGGGCAGAATGGTCGACGCCTGAGGCCCTCCGGTCTGAACGAAAATCGAGCCTTGTTCACTACGACTGCGCGTCACTATTAGCGAGAAAGAATTAACAGTAACTTCATGAATTATATGTTTTGATTTCTTTGCCCTGTTCCTTTAACTGCGTATGCAATCACTTTTAGCAAGAAAAAAAAATATTACTGTACTTTTTCACCAGTTCCAAGATGTAGACTTAGAAACATATACAATACGATAGAGGTAATAGTTTATTTTTATATCTCAAAAATTTTATTTTCAAAAGATTCCTTTATTTCACTTGGCAGATCTACTTCTAGTTACCTGCAGTAATAAGTTAATGATAAATCTTTAAATAATAATCATTATTACTGTATTATCATCAATAAATACAATTGCTGAACGAATTTTGGGAATTAAAATAATTTATTGTCAATACGGAACATTTGACACTAAAAAAGATGATAAAAGAGGATGCAAACACCATCTATCGGATGAGAAATGAACTAAAACACCTAACGGCGGAAAAAAGAACTACGTCGAAATAGAGGGGTACACACATTGATCAAGGAGGCGGCCATGGTACCGAGCCTTGGACATTCTGCAAGGTAATACGCGGACGTACAGTGTACATCATTAGACAGGAATGGGTTAATCATGATAAATTATAGATTCCAATGTGCCTTACTATGATGTTATTTGTTTTGCTGACTACACAGCCTTATAACTTGATAATAAACATTAATTTTAAGTGGCTTCTGTCAGGTTTAAGGCTAATGGGTTTTTGTTAAATAAAAATAAAATACAGTCAAGTATCTTTAGTCAGGGAAAAAATTGTTTGAACGATCTCCATTTAAATGAAAGCTTAGATAGTATTAAATTACTTGGTATTATTTTAGATAGGAAAATGTATCTAGAGAAATCTCACAGTTTAATTTTGTAATAAACTGTCCAGAGTAACCTATTTGTTAAGAACATTAAACGTAAAGTTCTTAAAGATATTTGAATGTTATGTATTACAGTTACTTTCTAAGTATAGGCCTACTATTGTATGGCATTTGCTTAGGGGGTGATTCCAGTGGGGTTAGTAATGTAGCTAATTTTAGAGACCATTGCAAGCTATTGTTTATAAAAGAAGATATTTCATCTGTTTACAGCCAATATGTCTTAAATGTGTTATTATAAATTAAGAATTATGATCCTAATATAGCACTTAGATAAGATATACATATTTTATATTACAAGAAATCAGGACAATTTAAAGTTAGCTTGTTGTAGACTAGATAAGTTGGTTAATAGCTAATAGTACAATTTTAGGCATTAAATTGTTTAATATGTTATCAATAGGCCTGAAAACCATCGAACTCATATCTAGTTTTAAATTAATTTGAAAAAACTGATGAATCATCCTTTGTATTCAGTTTAGGAATTATTTGATTGTGATGCAGATATTGCTATTTAGGCTAGTGATTTGATGTACCTGACAATATGCTTGACCTCCAAGGCTGACATGTTCCTTAGACAGGACTGTTAATTAATAGCCCAAGAGCTAATGCATATTGGACCTACAGTTTAACATATTCATATATTCATATTCAGATATCTTCATTCATCATACACAAATACAATATGTATGAATGGTGTCACAATGCATCTATGAAAAAGACTAAAACTAATTAAAATATAAAATAGTTTTAAAACATCAACATTAAAATATTTATAGTACAAATTATTT
Organism: Nephotettix cincticeps; assembly: GCA_023375725.1. Classification (NCBI taxonomy): domain Eukaryota; kingdom Metazoa; phylum Arthropoda; class Insecta; order Hemiptera; family Cicadellidae; genus Nephotettix; species Nephotettix cincticeps. The sequence continues at coordinate 70,152,518 of CM041785.1, read as the reverse complement.
ACAAGAAAACATAACATTATATATTTAAAATATAAATGTTTTAAACAAAAGAAAAAAAACATCAACAATTAAACTTTTCTACGACTTAATATTCACCAAAGGAGTAAATGGGGTGTTCGATTAAAAATGTGAACAAAGCTCTTTTGAACATAGGATCCAAATCACAATTTTACCTCTGAACTACGAACTGATCTAGTTATGAGAGCAGACTTTGCAGACTAGAGCAGAACGTAGAATTCTCTAGTGTGGATGTTTATCCACACCAGGGAATATCACATGCACCGATCATCACTCAAAAATATCCACAGTTTGCGACCTCAAAGTAGCTGGTTTAGAGGACATGCCACCGTCCCAGTCTAAACCATAAAAAAGTTTTACTTTTCCTGATAATTAGTGCACTGTCATTAGCATCCAGAATTTATGTATTTTAGTTATTAGGCTGTGTTGTAACTAGTAAAAGTGACACATATATTCTTAAGCTGGTGTTCTATTAAATAATACATCAGATAGAGATAGGTTTAATTATTTTAAATTTTTATAATTTCTCTTTATCAAATTTATTGATCTTTCCTCGTTAAAATATTAATCTCTCTAATTGTTCAAGTTGTAAATCCTGATACAAATCATAAATTCAAATTTCAACAAGAGAAATTTAGTTAATTTTTACTCTGGGCCTAAATTGCTGATTTGCTCACCAGGATCGAAGAGCAGAAGAGACAGAGAGCAAGGCTGGAGCGTCAAATTAACGAGAACAAACAAGAACTGGCGAGAATGTTGGAGCTGCACAACCAGCTGGATGTGACGCTGGAGGTGGTGTTGTACCACACAATGACGGACGAAGCCATAGCGTGAGTACATACTCCTGGTGGACCTCGAATGCTAGATCTTCCATGTCAGACTTATCCAGGAGTAAATATGTAATTATCGTTAATTTTTTACATGGATATGCCTTAGCTCTAGGGGTGGGGGGTATTAGCAATTTGAACAACCAAAATTTGAAACATAAGAACAGCTGTTTAGATGAACTGAAAACATTCCCTTTAGACATATCCATGATTTAACGTATTTCCCACAGGGAAGTAAATACAAATATTTTTTATTTCACCGATGGATCCAACCCTCATGAATCCATATCTAGGCTCAGCAACCTGTTAAGCGTGGGGAATTCGTCTTTAACCTCTTGTATTTTTTAGTCTCTGTCTAATATACTGTGTACTGACCAAAAACAAGATGTTCTAAATTCCTAAGGTTCATTGAAGGTCAAGTTAAAATTTAACAGTTTATCCCAGTTCCTTACCTATTAAATTGTCGAGCAGCCAAAATGCATGCTTGCAGTTGGTAGTGTCTGTAGCTCGTGCACAGTGATGTTTTATTAAGTTGCATACTTAAATGTATGACCTAATAACAGCAATAGGAATACCTCTGTCAGCAGACCTATTAAATAGAATACCTATTTTAAGAATACCTATTAAATTGTGCAGCAGACCTGTCAGCGAATTTCCAAATCAATAATATAATAATAATAATAATAATAATATATGACGAGTTTGGTCAAAATCTGTCGATAAACATGAAAATTATCTGCCTATTCTTTATAAGATTTACATGGTAAAGAGTGTGCAGGATTGCTGCTGTGAGGAACACTGAAAGAAGGCATTTATACCATCAACAACTTTTATTTTTAACATTTATACCAACTTTCATCAACATCTGTCTATAAATAAAGGAGTTTGCCTATCTATATGATTAACATGGGAAAAGAGTATGCAGGTTTGCTGCCATGCTTAATTGCTTAAGTCTTACCATGAGACCTTAGGTAATAGCTTCTTCCCTATGGGAAATTCGCTAATAGCAGTAACACTTATTAGTCATTTTGTCTGAGATCAATCTTAGACAATCATAACTCAGCTTAGCATTCTGCCAATGTGACGACCAACTGCTTATAAACAACTCTAAAAATAAAAATAATCCAAACAATGTCCTCTGATCGCTTTTAAAAATCATAGTGCCCAAGAAACACACTAGACATGAGGACAAGTCGAGGTAGTTCCAAAAACCACCACTAGAAAGCAGCATGTCCTGGGTTGATTTAAGTTGATTGACCTGTAGTGGCAATTCTCACATTGTTTAACTAAAATGTGCTGCATGTTGTTTGTCTAAATTTTTTCCACGTGAACAATTTCAGTTTGAAAGAGGAAAGAAAAAAGTTGCGTGAGGAGATCGAGGAGGTGAATGAAAACTTGAAGGAGACTCAGGAGGAGTTGTTGCGGCTAGGGCAGAAGATACTGGACGTGCGGACTGCGTTACTTACGCTAAACATCATGCTGGACACGGTGGGTCGATGAAGATAGTCACATTTGCTTCGTGTTCTAAATTAGCCAACTTAACATTAGGAAATTACTGGGTAATTGAAAATAAAACCAAACTGGGTTAAGATCAAAGGTTGAAATTCACAAGCCCGCCAAACATGTTCCGATCTGTCGGCTGACCTGTCCACAGACCGTCATGGAACAGTAAATCCTGATTCAATTCCAAAGTTGAATGCCAACAATTATCTGATTCGATATTTGGGAGCTTGAAAGGGTGAGGTTACAAGCAAGTGTAAGGCACAGTGTGTCGATGAGGCGGGTGAGCGGGTTCATTAAGTCGATGTCATGACACTGCAGTATCTTTACCATTATTGGTTCAGTGAAACATGTATATTGGATCATGTTTTACATGTAATATTGATATTATCAGTTTTTATCTAATGTACTATCCGAAATTCCGACAGTTCAAATTGACCATACGACATGTTGGACAATAGTCCACCGACTTGTGCTGGACTCTGTATAGAAACAGGTCTCGTACGCCCAGGATTCCCAATAAACTTATTCAACACAGCCAACAACTCGGACTGAGTTGAGAAGATAACTGAAAATATAAACATGACATGATTGTACTGAATGTATACGTGTGTACGTATTCTGATTAAATAATCTAATAACTTATAAAGCTGAATTGACTCGTAACGACAGTAGTTTTCCCTGACTCTGATTATCAGTTAAATTCACTAAATTCTCCCTCCTTAACTATGTCTTGTGCAGGTGTGGCCAGGAGCGGTTGCCGAAGACACAATGGATTTCCTCAGTGCGGAGAGTGAGATTGTGATGGACCCTAACTCTCAGGTCAGACCTCTGAGTCAGCCCAACACCGAGGGTGAGTGTCATCAGTAACAGTTAGGGTGTGTGTGGCGCTCACCACCAGTGTTTTAAGTGTTTACTGCTTGAAATAATTGTGTAGTTGTCAGTACCACAATTTTATCTCATCTCTATTCAACACTATTAGTGTTATTGAAGTCATAAGATTCAATATTCTTTAAAGTTGTTAAGTACAGGTTTAAGTGCACTAAATTAACTGTAGTAAAAAATATAAAATAAATTAGTAGAATTAAATATATTAAAAAATTAATGTAACTGTAGTAAAAGTATAAACTATTGAAAATTATCTTCTGCAGTTATTTATATCAAAATAGTAGGGTCTACAAAATAAAACACTTAAAAGAACAATAAATAACAATATTTAGTCTGAGTGAGATACATTTTCATTGTTGTTTAGTTTGCTTTGCCTGAAAAATGATTGTTCTGTTTAATACAAAAAATATCTTAGACGTCAGTCCGGCCATCTTCCACTCCCAATGGACAGCAACACTGGATTTTAGGTGGGACGTTCAAAAAATTGCAGATTTACACTGAATTAAAACAAAGAAGAGGTTATTTTCACAAGTGAAATAACATTTGACATTCAGAGTTTGGAAATGCTTTATGCACAGATAAGGCAACCCCTTCATGGGGAGAAACACCAAAGGTTATCCACTAAAAACCTTTCTCTTACTCTTTCAGTTACTAATCTGGTACAGTTAAGTCCACTTTATCCAGATCCGGATTGGGTTTTGAAAAATATTATAGTTTAATGTCACTGTTACGTTTGCCTTTTTGTGTCACTTCATTCTGCCTTTAACAATATTTTTTAATGTTAGATCTGGGTCTACATCCTGTGCCTAGATCTTACTTTTTTGCTTTAGTTTCACCTTGAACTTGCCCTAGTCTCAGTTATCCCCACCCGTCGTCAGCTCACAGCTCATTGAGTTGTATTGCAATTATCGAGTGTGGGCAGTGGGGGTAAATTTTATCAACAATATCAGTAATGCCTAGTTAGTAAATGTAGTCCTGAACTGGCGCTTTGCCTTCTTGTTTAAGTACTGACAGAAATAACTGTTGATATAAATTAACTGTATTAAGTTAAATTGACCTCATTGTGTCGGTTCTAGAACTTACATAATGAATTTATAATTCATTGGAATGTTGCTCTTAGATGTGTTGCCAGTGCTAAAAGGAAAACATTGACCAGCTACTATTAAATTAAAAGCATGATCAATAAGTTTGTGATGCATGTTGTATTGCCATTTTTGACATTGTCAAATGTAAATGCTTTTTGGGAAAGTCGTTCAGACCAAACTCATCTTGAATTAACAGGGAGAAAAATATTACTGAATATATGTTTTACAAGTTGTGTTCTAGAAGTTTTCCGATAAAACACTGTGGCTATAAAATATATGTATGAAAAACATCTCAGCAGCGATACTTAACCTAACCCTAGTCCTCAAAACAGCTAATATTAATCTGAAATGTTTTAGCATTGACGCTGATGGAACAAGTAACCAAGAAACTGAAGTGGCTGCTTGGTGTTGTCGACTCGATAGATAAGACGGCATTGAAGAAGGCAGCACGACAACCGAAACTGAGCGGAAAATCAAGGGCAACGGTGCAAATAGTGGACGATGAAGCAGATAACAGTAAGTAAATAAGAATACATGTAGTTTGATAGTAAAAAAATCAGGAGAAAGTAATGAAGCGGAGGACCCACTGTAAAGAGATTGATGAAATTTGTGATAGTATTAGGTAGACTTATAGTGATTAAATGTTAAGTACAATTAATATAGATAACTAGATTATAAGGTTATAATACCTGCTGTCTTCAATCCAATGTCCTTTTTAACATGTCCTTTTTAATGTTTAAATTTTTTGTATTTCGCAAGACAATTATTTTAAAGTTTAAATCATATTTTAAATGTTATTTATTTAAAAAAGAAGACTTATTATGAAATAACCTAAAGACATACTTGAAGTACACTTGAAAATGGGAACATTGTTCCTGAAACTAGTTGTGTTAAAAAGAACATTGGATTGAAGTCAGCAGGTATTATAACCTTATAATCTAGTAATATAGATAGTTTGAAATACCTCACAGATTAACACTTAGTGATATGGAGTCAATGAAATGAAATTATTCATCCTGTTGTTAGGAATCAGTATGTAAAGACTGGGATGGTGGCGTGTCCGGTTATCAAACTACTTGGAGGTCAAGAATTGTGGATAGTTGTGAGAAGTGGTCATTGGATGTGGTATTCTCTGGTGTGGATTAACATTACTATTGAATACTACATTTAGCCAAGAAGCACACTGTCTTTTGAAGATGATTTGATCAATATGTTGTATTGCAGTTGTCTCCGATATGCTGGACGAGCTTGAGGATATGGATGATCCAAATGTCCCTACGAGGAAGTTCATCAAATCCGAAAGTCAGAGGCTTGTAGACATGTTTAACGACCCACGAGCCATGTTTGAGGTGGCTCCGATCAAGTACAAGAAACACGCTTGCTTCTGAACCATTGTTGTCTCTGGTAGCACATCTTGTGGCCGTAAGAAATTTCAAAATTGTCTGTGATTTTGTGTGGATTATCGATAAGGCTTCCACAGTAAATTGACGTACAATAGATTAGAAATGAATTTTTTTAGCCATTTTCGCTTCAGTTTATTTTGTGCAAAAACTGATGATTGTTATGTTAAAAATTTTTTAATAAATCATCTGCGGTAATACTAATTTGCTTAATTAAAACATTTAGCTTCTTCAAAATAAAATATCAGTGTCACAACACAGGTACTTAGTATGTGTTAAAAAAATATTCTGGTTATGTAATAAGCCGTATTATGAAAATTGGGGATGTATAATGAACTTTGTGTATTGTTTTTAATTTTAGTTATTGTAAACTTGAACAAAAAGCTTTTTGAAAATTTCCTTGGGCTGAGGTAAGAACTTAACATTTGACCTAGTCATAAATAATTCCAATAGGTAATAAATTGAAAATACAGTTACTATTATTCAAAGATATTTTTCTTAGTCTTGTGGATTGAAGTATACATTAAGAAATAATGGTAAAATAAAAAACAAACCAACTTAAACTAAGAAATTCAGAATTGGCACCGTTGGTTTTAAAATAAAAATTTCTTAGACGATTAAATCTGATGGTAGTCAACTTAAAATTTTGTATCCCACTAACCCGTTGAATTTTTATGTTTTTTCACAATTACTTAACACAAACCACAAAATTTTTTTGTTAAACGGTGCCCCCATTAACCATAATAAAAAAAGCAAAACAGCTTTCCACTACAATCCCAATTTAACTTACAAATGTCGGCGACTTCCACCCAAGCCAGTTACCGTTTATTTAAGGTGGACCCTCCCACCACTGTACCACACATTTGCAAGCCAAATTGGGATCGCTCATGGTCGGGTTTCGAACCCAAGTACATGTTAATGGCTTCCAATGTTTGACTTGTCAGCAAATTCTATAACCATCTGAACAACCAGTGCACCGTCCATAAGAGAACGCTCTAAACTGTCATTATATGCCTCTACTTGCCACTTTTCTGGATGGAAATTAATGACGATATATCTTTCCAAATAACTCAGAACGTTAAATACTTTGTACATAGGCTTGGCATGGCAGTCATAATCTTTGGCCAACATAATGAATTATAAAATACATTCCTTTGTTTATATTTGTAATGTTGTTATATATACATGATTGAAAACGTTTTTTTATATAAAACAAAATACATTTCACTACAGTTAATTAGTAAAGTTTAAAGAAATAATGGGTTTTAAATACCTTTATTTTAATTTAGATACATTTTCATATATTAACTCTAAGATTCATTATTAACTCTTCAGATACGCCAGACAAAACCAGGGACTTTGCAACGATCACATTAATTCATTTGTAAACAAAATATTTAGCAATAATCCTTGAAACTAGTAAATGAAACTGTACCAGGATTGACAACATAAAAGTATTTAGAACTCATTATTTCTAAATTAATGCAAGACTATAAATTTATAATTAAAATATTTTATTACATAAAGAACCAAATATTGTAATAAACAAGGATGCAATATTTATCAAAAGAGTCAGTCCATGGGATCAGCCAGGTCTAGCTGGTTGAAGTATCGTCCGATGATGCAGATCACAACATTGATGTGCGGCAACTCCTCAGACTCCAAGCTCTCCTGGGGAAGTTGTAAAATGTTTTACTAAATATGATTAAAATCAGAACGAATTAACCTAAATTCATTGTCTGTGAAAACAAACCCTTTAATTTCTTATCCTGTAATCCTGCTAATTGGAGATCCTGAATTGTGGGTAGTTACAAGCGACGGCCTATGGATGTGTTATTCTCTTGTCTGGATTAATGTCTGCATTATTGAATACTACGTTCATCCGCAAAGACCATCCTCATAATTAGACCAGTTTGTAATTCAGAAGCCATGTTAAACTGTAGGTTCCTAAGTTTCCATCGGCTGTTGGGCTATTAATTAACAGTTCTGTCTAAGAAAAAAGTCAGCCTTATTCAGTAACAAGACTATAAGATCACACGAATTTCTGAATCATACTTGGCTTAAAATACCTACTGATAACGTTTATTTTCTCTGTGGTACTAAACATCTGAATTTTATTTTTAGCTTTTAACTATAAAAATCCTCAAATTTCAATTTTTTCAATATAGCTAACATTCTTGACAATATAGACAGACCTATTGGTCTTTAAAATTTTATTTCCAGTGATGCAATGGATCTATCATTCCTAAATTGGATTATATTCAACGATCCCGATATTAAAATCATAATTTATGTATTGGTATTCGTGTATGTAAACAGTAGTAGTTATATTCTATGAGGATGTATTCTCTAAACTTGATGTTTATGAAAATAAATAAATTCTGATCCTGAAATAAAAAATTGCAACCAACCAGTTGAGCTCTGCGAGAGATGAGCGTCCTGGTGATTCTTCTCAAGGTGGCGCAGAAGTCTGGGTCCAACGGCAACTCGTAGATGGCCAGCAGGGTGTAGACCCACTGGCAAACCAAAGGAATGGTGAGCTCCCCCTCCGAGACCCAGTCATCGATGTATTCCATCACATAGGCGATCTTTGCCTGCAAATCACTCCATTAACCAGGGTATCTAGTCGCAGGGAAAACCGGGAAAAGTCAGGCTATTTAAAACGCTATTATAATGTCATGAAATTTATTTGCAAATTTTTCTTTTGGTCCCTTGAGAATCATTAAACCAGGGTTCTACTGTACTACAAAATGTGTCCCCCCCTTAACCACACAATTGTAAAGTAGCAAAACAGGTGTCCACTCCGATCCCAATTAAGCCTACAAATGCCATCAACTGCCACACAAGCCGATCACTGTTTATTTTAGGCGTCACCCCCGCCCCCACCACTGTACCACACAATTGCAAACCGAATTGGGATTATTCTTCGTCAGTATTAGAACCTCTACAGCTCCCATTGGCTTCAAACGCTTCAATCATCAGCGTACGCTTTGACTATAGGACCACCGTCGGAGATAGCGCTTAGTTTGTGTTTAAAGTATACCCTAGTGGCAATTGAGTACACTCAATATCGGCTAAAAGATGGTAACACTGAATTCCTCTGGTAACACTGATGACTACGAAAACTAACAAGTTCACCGAATTGTTGACTGATGCCACCATATTTGTCACCCAATTTTTAGTCTTATTTATCTTTTTTCATTTGTTTTTTTTCTGCTGTGCTGTACTGTACTAAAACCTACACAACACTTATTACTAATTACACTACTTGATGCAGTTTTTCCTTCACCCCCGGGCCACTGAGGTTCTACTATAGATATAGGGGGGGGGGGTGTCGCAAGTCTTAAGACGCACCTGGGTTATTGCGAGACACAGTTCTACACTGGAATTCTCCAACTCCAGACTATCCGCTAGATTTGGTGGTTTGTTCGTCAACACCTTGAGCCATCCTGCTTCATCTTTTTTTTTCGGCTGTGGAAAATTGAACAAAACAGGCAATCAAATTTATAATATACCGTATAAAAAATAATTTATTTTACCGTGACGAAACTTTTGTAATTTGATTGAAAATGAAAATGTTTTATATAAATTTAAGATTATTCTCATCTGAAACTCCCTGTATTTATTGTTGAGAGTTAAGTTGGCACTAATAAACAATCGAAATATTTACTCAGGAACTGTTTAAAGTAATTTTTGGGCAGAGGAAGAGTGGAGCTTGCGTCTATTAAAAAATATCTTGATCCTAAGCATTAACTGATATTTTAATACAGTAGTTATAATGGAGGTATAATAAATAGAGTTAATTTGTATAGAGAATAGGTATAATAAGTTTAGCAATAAATTCTTTTGATTTTACTCCACTGAAATTTATATAAATACAGTACAGTCAGGTTTATCCAGATTAATGTGGCAGGGTACCGAACTGGATCGCCGAAAATCCGGAAGATCTGCAACTATACTGAAAATATACCATTATATACATTCACGTCACGTAGACAACGATCGTGAATAGCACCTGCAATATTTGTGTGTTAAAACTTTGTTTTTAATTTTATTTACAGTTAAGAAGTTAATTATTATAAGTTTTACGTAGGAAATAAAATGCTCTTCTGACGTTAAATCAACCTTCTTCCTTTTACAACATCTCATGACCACAGATTCAGGATGCACTCAGTATGACCGTAAAAATCCGGAAACGAACCACTGTACATCTTACCTCAAATGCCTTTTCTTTGACAGTTCAGTATTAGAAGGTTAATTAGACACGGCTCGCGCATGCACCTAGAGCTTGTACATCTAACCTTAAAATCAAACAGTTATGCTTTGACAGTTCAGTATTAAAATGTCAAATGGAGACTGCTCCAGCATGTGCTAAATGCTTGTAGCACTCCGCTTGGAAACACCCCTGATATACGGAGTGTGCGTTTATCATGTTTAGCATTCATCGTTAGTAACACTTGCCGTGTCCACACTGTGGTTGCGTCTAAAATTTTGAAGATGTTTGAGATAAAATTCATATTTAGCTGTTATTTATACAATTTTTCTCAAACCCCGATCCGTATAAACCGGAATTTGTTGTACGTTTGAAAATGACTGTGTATTTTGCACCTACTGAAGTTAGGAATCTCTGGTACTTAAAATAACATGAGCCTACCATGGATTTAGAGAGTTTTTTCAATTCTTCCTTCTGAATTCTTGCCCTGCGAGCTTCATAGGCCATTCTAAGCTTAGAGAATTTAGATATAACACTGAGTTGAGTTTCCTTATCCAAGCAAAACTCAGGACAGCACTTATATTCTGGAAACTGAAAAGGTATACGGTAACACTATTAAAATAAAATAAATATAAAGATGTTATTATAGAGTTTAGTATTTCCACATTATAAAATTAAGAATTTAATTCAAAACAAACATTTTACTAGACCTATCATTTTTAAATTTTGTACAATCATATTTTTATCAACTGTAAAATATACAGTTAAATATCTCGAATTACGCTGAAGCTAATGTGTATGTTTGCACATCAACCATAATTATATGTAGCCTAACATATTCATAATAATGATGTTCAATACAATCGCCCTCATGAAACAAGATACATTGCATCGGTCATTTTTTTCTCATTAAAATGTATACTTAAAAGATATATAATAAAAGATTAAAATAATATCAATTGATAAAATATAGCATATTCAAATAATTATTAAATAAGTATATTTTCAAAAATAATACATAAAAACATGATGTTTGAAGTTTGGCAAATGATTAGCCCTGCTTCATCAAACGTCTCTGTTACAGATTTACCAAGTTTCACACAGAATTTATTCGCGAATCTCTGCTCTAACAAAAGCAGCATTTGGCTATTGCACCACTCACAGACACAAGTCATGTGAAAAAGCCTGTACTGATACTTCAGGTGCTCGGAGGCAACTGACCATCTGCTTGCTAGCTAGGAACCCCTCTACTGAAACCACGTTGGTGTGTGCATGCTCCGATGTACAGTCGCGGCAGAAGAAAATAAATCCTTTATTTTCCAGACAAACTGCTACAACTAGGTATTTTGATCTGAGGATATTAGTTAAATATTTAAAAAATTGATTAAACCAGTTTGTTTGAAATTAGGAGGAATACATTTAATTTTTATTCACTATTCAAATTAATTTTGATCATAATATCAAAAACTTTAATCATACAGTCAACTCCCTTTAGTCCGGACTCGGATGGTTCGGACGTTGGATGGTCAGGACTACTTCTTAGAAATGAGTCCATAGCGCGTAATCACGTTTCTGAAATGAAATGAAATACATCTTTAATGTCACAAAAGAAGCATTCCAAATTTCCAGTGCAGCTGGTGAAACACGTGACATTGTCTATTGTTTATAAAATAAGCTATAAAAATAAAACGGATAAACCATTGCCATGACAGAGTAAAGATTGTGATAAAAATATCAACATAGTAATTCATTCGGATCATTTAGGTAATCTGATACTGAACAGTAATTTTTAAGTAAAAAGTAATTTTTTATTTGGAAATTGTATCAACTTTTATATTATCAGGCAGACTATTGTAAATCCGAAGACTCATATAAAATGGAATCCTATCATAAAGGCTTAGGTGATGTCTTAGGTACTGAAATTTATTTCTCACTTCATTTCATTTCTATCTCTAAAGTTGGTTAAATTGATTCAGCCTCTCAAGCCAAGTTAATTAAATAATTGAAACAAAGTTTACAATACATATAGCCAATTAATATGAGTACCATAATGATACTTACATCTTGAATACATGGTCACCGCGATCAAAATTAAAAACAAAATTATATAAAAGTGCAAACATGAAATAAAGGGAGTCCAGCTGAAACAAGAAATTTTTATATAGATAATGTACTCTAATACAGGTTGTAATTTATATAAAAGCGCCGTTTGGTCCAGAATTTTTTTAATCCGGACAGGGGCCCAGTTCCGAGGTGTTCGGATTAGAGGGAGTTGACTGTACATTTATATGAGCTAATATTTTTATGTTTATAAAATATATAACATTTAATAGTAAACATACGTCTAGAATCTGTTTCCCTGCATTTTTCTGGGGTTTTGTCTTCACATTCTTGACAACCACTGCTTCATATGATTTCCTTTCTTCCCTGAAATATGTTGTGAGGATGCAACAAAATTTCCCTGAATTTCTAATTTAAAACTATTTGGAGTTGCCATAAATCTCAGAACAAAAATAGGGGCACATGGGAAAGGTCCATTGGAGGTAGGCTGGTAAGTATGGAATACCCCACCAAGGAGAGTGATCCATGTTTTGGGAAATTTCGAAATGAAATCATTAGTTTCAGGAAAATTTAGTAGTAAAAAGTCGGACTATTTAGGATATTTAAATAAATTTATAAAATTTACACTTAAGAAAAAGTTTTTTTCAGGCGAACATGAAAAGTTTGGATGCACATTGGTGGGATTCAATAAAATGTTGTCATATGTATTTAAATCCTGAAAACATTTTAAGCCCAAAAATTTATATTAAACCGTGCTCTTTAATTTTTACGTTTCCAATGTGGCATTAGAATTAACTCATTCTCAATCTCAATAGATTGAGTCTTTAGAAAAATACACATTTTTAATTTTTGCACTGAACAGAACAGACAGGAGACAAAAATTACAAACCGCCAATAGAAAATAAGTAACTATATCTCTTAGACAAGAAAAAATATACAATTTAAAGTAGGAAACATAAATGTGTAAGGGTTACCTTATACAGAATTGAATTAGTAAAGAAAAATATTTGTGTTTATAATTAGGTTTGTGTAAATTAGGTCTACATGTAAAATTTACACTATTAGGACCGCGCTAGTTTACCCAGTTGTGAAAGCACATACAATATAATGTTTGACAGATAAAACCAAATAACTAAAGCTACATTAAAATTACCTTACACAAAACACATTCATACACCTGGAGTCGCATACCACTGAAAGTCTAAATTTAATTTAAATTTAATTAATTAATAATATAATTAAATAATATACCATACTCACACAACTCTCTTTAAAAATTCATATCCATCCATTGGAGGAGCAGACAGATCTTCATCCTTCTCTTTAGTGGGGACAAATAATACTGGACTCGGTGTTTCATCGTCTTCTACATCACTACCAAGTACATTAAAATCATCTGGTTCTTCCAACATTTTTATCTTAAACCAAAATAGAAGTCATTTATTTGTCATTAAATATTACATATTTGTGAATGTTGGCCATTGAAAACCTATATCATTAGTAGTAACATGATACTACTAATGGTCGGTGGGTGTAGTGTTATCTTGTGTGGATTAACGTCCGCACTATTGAATACTGCGTTAATCCGCATAGACCATCCTCATAATTAGACCAATTTGTAATTCAGAGGCCGTGGTTCGGATTCCACGTTAAACTGTAGGTCCCTTAGTTGCCATCGGCTGTTGGGCTATTAATTAACAGTCCTGTCTAAGGAACATGACAGCCTTAGTCAGTAACAAGACTACAAGATCGCGCCACAATCATCTTGCACTCAATTCTCATTCATACTTTGCTTATAATACCTACCTTGTAGTGTGGTCGCCATTTCAATAATCTAATCTAACAAGACTATTCCCCATCAAAACGTTAGTGCCCCATTACAGCAGACATGCATGCTCAGCGAATTTCCATTTCTTTTATAATTTTTTGTAGCAGGATACTAGGTTATATGATTAAAGCTATAATTAGATAAGTAGAGTATTCTCATAAAATTAATAATCACAATTGCAGTTTTTCTGCAGTGGGAATTTCAGTACAGGAATTTTTTATAAAACTACAATGAACAATGAGACAAAGTGAAAATCACATTCTAAATTTCATACAAATATTTTATCAACATCTTATGGCAAAGACGCCAACCAGTTTCTGTTCAGGGAATAAAATGCATGTATCTAAATAAAGCATGCCTTGAAATTACTTATTATAAATATTGGTCTTTTTTCTACGCTAGAGGCATTTTTTTTATATTTAGAGTAAGAGTGTACACAAACGCTTTTTGGAAAAGCTGTCCAAAACCCAAATGGGCATCCCAGGATATCTTGTACTTAAGCTGTATAGAATTTGCTGTTAGATAAATAAAAAAATGAACCATATAGTTTTTACATAACTACCTACTTGAGGTGTGTTCGTTACCAATATTATGAGTTTGAAACTCGTTATATAGTCATATGTTATCCTTACGAGAGAAAACTAATTGGCTTTCTTCCATAAGAAATACATTTAGTCAATACAATATACAGCCGTAAAAACTGGTGGCACCGTTTGATAACATTAGGTTATATGGGAATAACTAATACCCCACACTCAACAATTAACAGTATTACGGTAGTTATTAGTATCTAATACTGTTAATTGTTGAGTATTAGGTATAAGTACCTAATACTAAACAATTAACTTCCCCTTCGATAGGTAAGTGTTAGCCTAGGTTCCCAAACTTATCATAAAGTTTTTTCTGAAAACGCGGTGAACTGAAACCGGAGATAATGAATCCGTTAGTATTTTTTTTATTCAGGTATTTGTTATAGTACACTGAGAAGTGTAGTTTAATAAATATTTAGGTGTTATTACATTTATACACAGAACCGTTCATAGATTTGTTAAAAGAAACTGTGTAACAAAATATATAGCCATGATGTAACAAAATTGTTTTCAAAACAAATTTAAAAAATTTTCAGCATTAATTTTTTAACACTAATGGGAGAGGTGAGAAACTAAACCTAACCCTTCAATTTCCTCTACAATAGTCTATAAAAGGATTTGATGATTTTCACTTGTCATGACAATTATGACAGTAATTGTGGTCACTGATATAAAATTGTAAAAAAGTTACTAACCTATACGTTTAAGTTTGTAGTTTTAATCTCATTAAAATTCAATCCTTTGCATTAACACCAAGACAGATTGAACTGCTTCTAAAATCAAATCGGCTTGATTTCAAAATACCCAACTTTTCCTCGACTGACCATCACTTTTCGCTAAATAATCTCCACTGTGGGGAAAAATCCCCACATCTGGCAACACTGCTAGAAATTAAGAAATAATCTTTTTTACTGTTTGCAAAATTTGTCAGTTTTTTCTTTAACCATGAAACTGCGAAGTTACTTCCATAGAAATAATCGCCTGCTATAATTAATCTACAATAGTTACTCTGTGGTGAAATTTTAAGGAAACAAAAAATATGCATCTGCTGATCATACACATAGCTCTAAACTGGAGCCTGCTTCCGTGGAGAACTGAGGATCAAAAATAATACAATCACAATCATCAGCTGTCAGTTGTCATTTGGTCAGATCAGGATGGCGGTTTTATGGCGGTTAAATTTTAAGGTTATGTTTGATGTAAATAATAACTAACTTTTATTATTTCATAATCAAGACCAAAAAAACGGATTTGACTGAAATCGTAAAGGATTTTGTGTCTAATGTAAAATTCACTCAAATTACCCAGGTTAGTCTAGCATATACATATTCGTGCAGATAATTCAGTTATACTTGAATTGGAGTGAAATACCGGGGGTCAGCATTTGTAACATGCCTGGACGTTTTATTTATAATTGTAAACAAAGTCTTACTTAATGACCAATGAGATTAAACCTGTTGAAGACTCAAGTAGTATTAAATACTAAATTATAGTTTTTTTGACCATTAACCCATCAAGGCAGTAGTTTTTTAAGGCCGGGATGCTATGGTAATTTTTTTCCAGAGTGCCTGTGAAGTCCACTCACACTTATTTGATAATAACCCCACATCATTTAAGTCCAACCAATGATCTATTTCACTAGATTAGATCTAGACATCATAAAAACTACTGAAATCATAAATACTAGTCTTAAAAACTAGTCATCCAATTTACAGTTACAATAAACCGGATCACTAACCTTACACTTCCCCAACGTTTAAGTGTCTCACAAACACATCTCTAATTTACATTTCCAAACAAAAACAAAGACACAATAAACATCTAATTATCCAGGCAACAGCTTAGAATATAATTTGACACAATTTTACATCGTAAAAGGATTATAAATAAATGCAAACACTACAGTAAACAGGACGAAAGAATACCAAGTTGATGCAACAATCAAAGACTGTCCTTGTAAACAATATATATCTATCTCTGTCCCACTCACAGCTCATCAAAATTAGTTGGAAAATGTAGAGAAACTCATGAGCAATATTCTCCACACTGTTCGAGTTCGAAAAAGTTCACTAGGACGTCGCTAGAATGCCCCAGCTGACGCGATGCGTGATGACGTGGAACTCACGTCAAACCACAGCAGTGTCTTTTTTTGGGTGACGTGGAACTCACGTCAAA
The DNA here is from genome assembly GCA_023375725.1 of Nephotettix cincticeps. NCBI lineage: Eukaryota > Metazoa > Arthropoda > Insecta > Hemiptera > Cicadellidae > Nephotettix > Nephotettix cincticeps. The sequence goes on along the minus strand of CM041785.1, from coordinate 70,135,933 downwards.
CCGCCTTGAAGGGCTAATATATTTGTCATTCAATGGTTGTATTCAGTCTCACTAACCTGGGAGCACTTCTTTATATTATATTGATCAATAGGAATCCACCTAATTAGAATTTCATTAATTAACTTGTACTTTGATTACTTACTGGAATCACAGAAAAAATTATAGGATGAGTACTAAAACGATAATAGATACCTACGTCTGTAGTTCTATGTTCATCCTAGTCCTTATGTTTTGGCTTAAGCCATTGTGAAATGTTTCCAATCAGAAATTTCAGCTGGTGTAGTTAGTTATAAATAAAATTCACAAGTCTAAATGGGTCTCCACACCGCTGTAGTGTCCATGTTTCGCGCCATGGATGGAAGTTTTGGTTTCTTCTTTTTGCCGCCATGTTTCCCTCATTCAGACAGTAAAAAGTCAACCCAAACGTACGTGGTCTCATGGTGCAACCCTAATTTTGTGTGCAGCTTACCTTGGTTCAACGATTCTAGCAGCAAAAGCAGTGATGACGAAGTTGTTTTGTTGTGCAGTTTAACAATGCGAAAGAAATGGGTATATCTGTTGAATAAAAAGAGGAAATGTTATGGAGAATACCATCATTCAATGAGTGATCTATATGCTGACGGTGACAAATTCTCTACTTATTTTAGACTAAACCGTGACCAGTTTAATAAGGTGATGGTTGATGCGTCAGCATCAACCATCACGAGAACCTCTTATATCAATAAGAAAAGAAGATACATGAAGCAATCCATGTTCACGCTCAAATAAAACATAACAAAAAGCCAAATAGAACAGCCACTAGGCACCACAGGGTGTGTGGGGGTGCGGCCACATTTGAAAAAATCTCTCATCGGGCAGATGATCCGCCAAAGCGTTGCTAGTGGCACGGACACGTAGACCGTGGCACGGACATGGTGTGTAACGGCTCATTTGATAACATGGGAAGCGATTTTCTGAAAATTTTGAAGTATTAATTTGTTTATTTTAATTTTAGATTTCTATCTTACAAACTCAGGTTTTTTGTCTCATTTCAGGTGGTGTTGTTAAGGCGGTATTTTAGCCCTATAGCCTAATATTGTTTGATCCAAGTTCCTATAACCTAGAAAATACAAATAGCTACAAACACAAAATATGAAGGTGATGAGACCAAAAAAAAACAAGGCTGACTCTAAGGTAATACCTGTTAGTTATGGTGATTTGTGAGAAATAATGTTTAGCTAGGCAATAAACATGATAAAATCAGAAAAGTTGTTATGTTTTACATCAAAAACTGTATACGTAATTAAAAGCTGTAGGCCCCTATCATAAAAATTAAAAGGTTTTGTGTAGGTTAATAACAGAAAAGTATGATTTTCAAAATAAAAAAAATACAATCTATTAATTTGAATGATTTTTGTTACAATTGGATTCAGCCTGAAATCACAAACAATTATTATTTTCATTTTGATGTTTGTTCAATACCAATTTATAGCAGGAATATTGGAAGTGTTCAGCACAGTAAATTGTCTTCAATGTAAGAAGAATTTATTGTCTAAGATATCAATGCCAGTACACCTTATGTGTAACCAATAGTAACCGATATCTCGCTAAGCTTCCATAAATTGTTTACTTTCAAAACACAAACAGACTTAATAATATGAAATTGTATGTTGAAAAAAATCAAGGCCATCAATGTTAAGGGATATTCTTTTGTATTATTATTTCTAGAAGGGAGCATCTATTAATTAAGTAGCAAAAATCAGCAGTTTAAAAATTTTGAAATTATATTAGGATATTATCTTTTACCCAGAAATTAGTTAGACCTATTTAAAAAATATACAGAAATTCAGTCCAATGGTTTTAAGATCATTTTTCTAAGGTGGCTGTTACTTTACTTGTATGAAATAGTATCACGTAGAATCATATATCAAGATCCTTTTGGGTGTGATTCATTACATAGTGCATTTGTTTGTTTATTACAGAATAAAAAATTTCCAAAAATATTATTGGGATCACAGAAATTGAGGAATAAGATTAAGGCAAAGACTGAGAGAATCAAAAGGAGAAAGGAGCTGCTGAAGAACAGACATGTTTGTGACAAGTGCCAAGAAACGTTTTCAAAGTGGTGGGAAATCCGAGAGCACTGGGTGTCATCCGGACATAAAGATCCTGAAGAATGTCGTTGGTAGGTAGCTTCAATCACTATTAACCTCTTAAAGTCTCAATATATTGAGACTCTTGTAACTCCCCAAACTGGATATTTAAAAAAAACAGCAAATCTGTCACTTCTATGTTTTGAATGTATTCTGAAGATATATAAACCATAAAAACTTACATAAACAACCTTTCTTTCAGCATATTAATAATTCTAAATAAATCACTGAGGCCACCACCAACATCAAAATATTCTTGTATTTTGCGGTCAGTTAAGTCGTCTCTCGTCCACATGCCGCAATGTTTACTAAAACAGGTCAGCTGACAACAAAGCAACTTTAAAATGAAAATATTTTAGTGATGCTGTCTGTTAAGACACAAAACAAAATACCCCAGAGGCAGCCTTTTTCCCAAACGTAGCCCACCTGAAAATGAAATTTTCCGACTTCCCCCAATGTAGAAATAGCGCCAAGTTTAAATCACGACAACAGGACACACCGGTGCATTTGTGGACTTAAGTTAAGCCTCCAGATGCTACAGAGTCTGATGTGAAGTGTTACAAATTTTTTAAGAACCATGCAGACATATTTAAAAAATAATTTAGGTATAAATATGGACAATAACATAGCATAGTACTGCAGTGTTTTTTGGGATTAAATGAAGAATAATTTAACAATATTTATTTTCTATAAAACTGGTGAAAACTGATGTTCTATGTGGTATCAATGTAAAAAATTACAATGCAGTCATTTAAAAAACATGAAAACAAAAGACTGCTGTGAGGTTAGTACTGGTAAGTGGTAAGACATTAGTTGTTGCTAACAATAATGAAAACGTAAACCAAATAAATTCATCAGCTGATTAGCTAGTGTTAGAATTAGTTGTATGCTTGACAATTAATTAATTATGTAAATTGATAATGTCTGGTTTTCATTTTAGTTCTTCCGCATACAAACAAACATTTTCACACCTTAGACTATAAACCTGATTTACACAAGTCTCACAGAACCGTGGTGACGCACACTTAGTTTGACGTGCTCTCTGGGATCCCCTCCGCTATTTATAACAAGACATTTTTTACCATAAACTTCCCAATCCCTAGTATAATTTTTTTATTTGTAATTTGCAGTCTGTAAAACATTGAAAGTATGATGAGACATAAAATTAGGGAAACCATCTCGTTTTTTTATGAAGACTTACATAACATTCGAGATTAGTAAAGATAAATAAATTTTAAGCTATTGTTACAATGTGTGTTGCAGGTGCAGAAAAAAAACGTACGCACTTCAGAGCCACCTTTGTAAGGAACATTGGAATGTGGCCTGTATGTGCAAATATTGTGGCCAGCTGTTTATGTTCAGGGAGGGATTGAGCGAACATGAGGTATGTCATAGCGGGGTTGACTATCGCTGTTACTTGTGTGGCAAACGACAGAAAACTGATGAACACTTACGTAAGCACATATTTAAGCACTATATGTTTGAGCGGTATGGGTGCAATGTCTGTGAAAAAAGGTTTAAGAAAAAGAAAAATGTGGAAAAACATTTGAAGTGGGTTCATTTCATTTGTCAGTACTGTGGAAAGTCTTGTGAAAATAAAGAGTCATTGTTAGAACATTTGAACACTCATGACGATTTAAAGTGTGTTTTTTGTAGTAAAGTTTTCTCTCAAAAGAACCGTCTGAAGTATCACTACCAAATGCGACATGGCCATCAGGACTTTTACAAGTGCTCCTTGTGTTTCCAACGGTTTCCATTGAAATCCAGACTGCTCGAACATCTCAAACTAAAGCACAAGGGCTATGCTAAAATATCATGTGAGACTTGTGAAATGCCTTTTCTTTACTGGTCTCAATACTTAAAGCACTTTGAACAAGTCCATGCAAAACCAGAGGATAAGTTTTTCTGTTCATTCTGCGACTACAGCACACCCATTAGAAGCAAACTGCAATGGCATGTTGAGAAAACATCTGGGGATGGATTCTTCTGTAAAGTGTGTAAATCTCGGTTTCAGTGCAAAACTAAGTTTGACGAACACATGAAGGCTCATGAAGGGAACAGAGTGTATAATTGTGATTATTGTGAGAAAAGTTACGCAACTTCCGATATTCTCAAACACCATATCAGTTTTATGCATAAAGGGGTAATTTTAAACATCACCCCTCGAGGGCATCCTTGTCTTATTGAAGGGTGCAACAGATTCTATGCCAGCAGAAACAGCCTGAGCCGCCATATGAGGAGGAACCATGCGGGAGGTGGATCTTTCTGCTCCTCTGGACAGTACTGTGCAGACAACACTGTAGAGTGTCGGTTCCCGTTAACAATTGATAGGCGAGATATTCATCGTATGGATGAATCTATTGTTTCTAGCTCTACACAGCCCTGCCTTGACCAATTGGATGATCCTGTTCAGGAGAAGATGACAGAGAAGCCTGGTTACGAAGAAGCAGTTATGGGTGATACTCCGGAGGTATGTTCCTCTAAAAATGCCCAAACTGGCCAAGAGCCAGATACCATCGAAATAGATGTGTACTATTGTGACATCTGCAGCAAATTCTGGTTTGCCGGTGAGAAACAGTTTAGGAAGCACATGACCTGTCATAAGAAGCAGGTTTGGGACGACGAGTGCCCTGAGTGTGATGAAATCCTAGAATCACCCGAGGGTGCAGTGAGACATTATGTGGAAGATCATTTGAAAGCAGAGTATCTCAGGTGTTGATTTGGTTTTTGCCAGGTAATTTTAGATCAGAACCATTTTTTACTATGGTAAAAAGCATTTGTTTCAATCCTGTTTGAGCTTGTAATACAGTCTAAGAAGGGTCTTAGAATCTGGCCCAGCATTTCAGCAAGCAATTGTACATAGCTACATAAATAATGTTACTAGATGTTTACACAAGACATATGTTGGTTTGTTAATGTTTGATTATCATTTACATTTTCGTCATTGTATTTCTTACTTACTGCTGTGGCTATGCAAACCCCAAATGGTTTTTGGCCTCACCAGGGATACCGTATTTTACTTCTTTTTTTTATTTTTGTACTTTTGTTGTGTATATAAATAAAATCTTAGTTTTGTCTGTATATTGCTTGGAATTATGTTACTCTTGGTTTCCTTTTACGTTTTATGCCCCTGAAAACCAGAAATGGGTCTTATTTAGATTCCTATATGTCTGGACATGCTTAAGTAGGTAATTAATTAGTAGTTAGCTTAAATATTTACATAATGGGATGGGATGAAACATGGATGACAGGTTGCTCTGTCCGCTGCACCCGCAGACATTTTAATTTTAATCATTTACCCCATGTTAGCCGCCTTAAAGAATTATGTGTAGTATTAAAATGACTTGATAAATAAAAAGCTAAAGGAGTACCTCCCATATTTTAGGGTATCAAAGAACGTTTATTGCAAATTTCAAACAGATTCTTGCAGCCATTCTTCTGGTTTTTAAATTACACACACATAAATGATGAGCATAAATGTTTGACTGATAACAACAACTAACACAATGTATTATAGATGTTTCCATTTATTTTGTCTATTATATAGTAGACCAGTTTCAAATGGCAAGCATTTCTTAAATCTGAGTTTTGAGGGCTCATTTCTTTATTTTAGGTTGTGGTACAGTTTAAAGGAAACAGAAACCTTTCCTAAAAGGTCTTGAATAAAAATAAGTTTCACTAGACTGGATGCTGGGTGGGGGTGGGTGTGATGGGGAAGTATTACTAAAATGCCTTGTTCAACGTTATATAAAGACAAACTAATAGACAGTAATTGGGATGCAACCCATTTAAGCTTTTCTGGGACATAAAATATAAAAATAGCCAATTCCAAGCAATGTACAGAAAAGCAATATTATTATGTATGTACGAAACCACAAAGGTTTTGAGAAGATTTATGATTAAATTATTTCAGAAATTAATATTACTTTTAGACTAAAATACATTTTTAACTTCATATTATTACTTGTAGTATTATATGAGACTTGTGTATTATGACTCGAGTTTGTTTTGTTTTTTTCTGTATGCATTGTATATACACAAGAAGAAAAGAATTTTTTTACAAAAATAGAAACTATAAAAACACTTATTAAAAGTGTATTATTTATACAGAGGAGTCCTAAGTGTAGTGATAATATTACTGTACTATAGAAAATTGTTAAATCAAACTATGGTAAAAAATCTTTTACTTTTCTCAAAATATTAAGCCTGTTACAATCAAAATGATTTAATGTTTTTTTTGTTTTTTTTAAGTAAATTTTATAGACCTTTTGAAGTTTGAATTATCTTTGTTTCAGTGTAATCGATACAATAATATAAATGAATGTATAATTTTATAGAAAATAAGTAGAAAATCAAGTTCAAATCAATTAAAATTAATTATATCAAAATACTAGAACAACCGATAAATATGTTTCTGAGTAAATGTTGTGTTTTTCTTCTGTCTCCATGATATATTGTCTCTTAAATTTAGAATGGATCAACTTTATAAGAAAACGTTATATCTTGATGGGGTTTAATCCATTTGTTGATGTTTTCATATGTTAGCCTCAGGACTTCCTTTAAGGGGTAAGTTTATCCCATATCCTTTCCAGCTTAAAACTATGCCCATCCCGAGACTCTAGTGGTTATTTTTTAATAGTAATATTTCAAAAATAAAACTTTTCTGAGGTTTATAAACAATTAATTACAAAAATTGATGTGACAATAAAGTTAAACATTTTAAGTATCCTCTCTAGATATTATATATAGATATATCTAGATTCAACATTATTTCATGCATTATAAATAACATCAAATGTATTTTGGTTTGTTTTTATAATATTATAAACTGCTAAAAAACTAAGTATTGACATTGGATAGTGCCTTCATAGCAGGTGGTTGGTAATACCGCATAAGTAAGTTTCTATGTTTTGTAAAATAGAGTATAGACATTCTTGTTTTCTCTTTGGTTTACCTTCAACACCTCTAAAATAATACAATAGTTATAGCTGGAAAATTTAATGCAGTACCTATGTGTAAATAATGTTTTACATTTTTTGGTTAGGATGGGTGAGTACCCCAAACACCACCCCCTTGAGCCCCCTCCGAGAATAACTACTGGAGCCGCCCCAGATAGATATTTATAAAGACTAGTATGTTACGTTCCGACATAGATGACATTGGTTAAATTGTTGGTTGAAATTAACAAAAAAATGGCTATTTAGTCTTATCCTGTAAGAGTAGCTCGAATTCGCTGCACCTTTCCATTAGGATTCATCACAACAAACTTACCATTTTGTAAAATCTAATTAATTGTAATCAACCAGATACTATTCAGTTTTTTTTTCGAAACCATTTGTCCTTAATGAATTTCAATAGATCTGGTAGGTTTCTTAATACCTAAGTTTGTAGGGTAGTTAAAATTGAAATACTATATCAATTAATTTAAAAGTACTAAATTGATGTTAATTTTAATTAAATTAATGAACTATTTCTAAAGTCATGAATAAAACTATCAATAATAAATAATTAATGGTTCGTTACTCATTCAATAGTTATTATTCAAACCTGGAGAGATATTTATGGATTTTATAAATTTATTGTTCCTTGAGCACCAATTAAAATGTCAAATACTTGAAAATGTTTTATACTAACTATTTTTTCCATAAGTAATTTTCTTCTTACTCACTCTACTCTTTGTGAACTTCTGTTTGAGTCAAAACTAATTTTATTATTTTTTCTATTAATGACAATAATGTCACATTTTGATCCACTTTCTTCAAAGAGGTGAAGAAAATGAGTTTTTTCAGTGACGAAAAATAATACAATAAAGTGAAATTCAAAAGATAATTTTTTTAATGATGGAACACAATCCTGTTCCTCAGGTGATGGCAAAGCAAGGTTGTAGCCAGAGACAGTTAGTGGCTCAACCTCCCCCCCCCAGAAATTTAGTGGTAAAAATTAATTCTAGGTTTAAAAGCACAGGAAACTCCATCTATCATCCTGACCTGAATGAACCTTGAAAATAACAATTATTTTCCTGGCCTTGATGCTTGAAGTTGGACTTTATAGTAATAATAAAATAAATCAAAAATTGTCATGAAATCCCTCCAAAGAGTTTCTACTCAACGGATGCGTTAGCTTGTCTCTTCACCATGCTAGGCTCGACCCCCGAGCCCCTGCTGCACTTCAGTGTTGACTGTTGAGGGCCGATGCAGCGGCAACGCCTAACCTACATCGCCCCCCCCACCCCACGGCGGTGTCACTTTCGTTTCGGTGTCTAGTCTGAGCACGAGCAGTTTATATCTCGCCAGTGAGGCAGTGACTGGACAGTCGCGTGTGACAAGGTAAACGTCGAAACTCGTGATTTTGTCTTGTTGCAAAAAATCTTTACAAAGAAATCCTATGATTTTATCAATAACTATCAGTTTGATTCAAAATCATCAGATTGGCTTATTTAAAATTGCTTTATAAATTCTTAACGTGCTCAATTAATTATTAATGGATGTAAATTTCTAAATTACTACTGTATCAAAAGAAACAATACAAGGCTTAAATCTTAAAACTTTCAGAATTTTTTATTAGGCCTACCTTCAAATTTGTTCTTTACATTATTTTGACGAATAAATGTGTGATAAACATTACTCATGTATTAAAACTATTGGCTAATCAGTTTTTATAAAAACAATGTTTTTCATATTAGAAACATGTGTTATCTCTCAGTTTTTTAAAAACTAAAATTCTTGGTATCCTGAAAAAGTGCAATTAATTCTTTATGTAAGCGCAGAGCTCGCTGAGCATCTGAAGTTGTTAATAACTTATGTTAACCATTAAGGTTTATTGCAACAATAAAACATATGTTTTAACACAGCTGATCGTATTACTTCCGACTGTCTGGAGGTAGTGAAAGAGAGAACAAACCTTTAACGACCAGGAGGAAACAGGATCGGCCGACTCAAAGGTGACGTTAAAAGCATCATTACAATATCGTTTCACAGTTGCGCTCTTTCAAAGCGTGTAGCCACCTTTGTTTTTTATATTCGCTAGTGTCAAAAGAAAGTCTCAAACTTGTTTTTTGATAAATGATTCTGATAGCCAATAATTTGCCGCCTTTCACTCACGTAAACTTCATCATCAATCATTTATTAATGTCATTCATTGGTGAAATAAGATTGTTTCTTTCTATTTTTTAAATGAAAATATTTAAAAAATCATTATATACATGGGGGATCTCGGTCTTACAAATGACACACACAAATACCGCATTTACAACTTGGAATAATTTATACTTTGTTAGAAGATAGAATAATGTTTCATGTTTAAAATTATGACTGGGTTCATGATACAACGTGTTGGAAACTCGTGTAAATACTTATTATACACAAGGATGCTGTAAGGGAGTTTCTTATAAAAAATTAAGCCATTGTATTATTGTAGCCATCATGGCAAGACTATAGACTTGAAATCAATATTTTCGTTTTCAGGTGTGCTAGCTACCAAAACTACTTTGAGACTGTATACTCGCAAAACTCGCAAAAAGTTACTTCTATCTTTTGATTCTAACAATAGGATCTAACTGAAAAACATGCAAATTGTAAATTATTTTCGAAGATGTGGGATAATTCTTGTGGGAAATAATTATTACTAACTACAAATGTTTAAAATTGTATTTTGGTTGACGTTCCTGCAAACTGAGGAGACACCAACTTACTCAAATACCATTAGTACTAGAACCAAACAGGAAGTATTGATTCGTCTCCACACGCCTCGTTGTATAGACACGCGCGACTTCCGGCTGCGATATTCCCGTCATCGTTTCAAGGGAGACTTCCGGATTTTAGGAACTACATTTACCATGTAACATACAATCTAATATTTGTACACCCCATTTGGGAGTTTTTTTAGGTAATATTGATTATGCAAAACTAATTAATTCGTGTCTAAATTTAAGAAGTTCTGACGTTTAATGCCAGCATTACTCCCAAATATAAAATATTGAAATTTTAGAAGCGCTGTCAAACAGCAATCCTAGTAGATTTTAGCTCACAAACACTTACATTGGGTTTTTGAATGGTATAAAAGCCAATCTCTACACATAGCGCCATCTGCATGAAACCATCAAACCTTTGGAAAACCTCTTGTCGGAAAACCTTTTGTCACCCAATTAATGGAGGATTTTTTGGATATGCTCGGTCAGCTGTTAACGGTTAACTGTAAACGGCAATTAATTTTGACAACAATTCACATCGTTAAACCACAGGCAAGAGAAAGAGTATTGAGTTACCACAATGTAGACAATATGATTATTATTTATTTGTTTTATGGGAATCCTAAACAAAACAAATCATCTATGTTCGAGATCCTGTTGTTGATATGACTAATTTCCCTCTTGGACGTTCCAGTGTTTACGTGAAGCCGTTTTGACATGGATATATTGTTAGTGAGACGTAAAAGATGTATCGGAAGTGACATATTTGATTACGTTGTTTATGTTAGTCACGTGTTTAATATTTTGTTAGTTATTGCTCGAAATACTAAAATGTTACGTTATATTACATAAGTAATGAAATTACTAGAGAAACTTCAGTGCTTCTTGGAAATATTTCTTATTTGAAATTTCCATTATTTTTGTAAAATTCAAGTGATCTTTAAGGAACTGTGCGTCTAACGGATGTCGTCCATGAACGTGTGAAACAATTCCGTAAACGTTGACAAGAGGAGAGAGAGAGAACCCATCAAGAAGATGCTGAATGTTTCATAAATAGAACCCTCAGAGAGATACATTATCTAAACTATTTCACACAGGGTCGTTCGGCATCTCTGTATTTTCAATTAGTAGTCGTGGTCAAACCCAAGACGGGTCAAATCGTAAAATAATACTAATTTTTTACAACAAATCGAGTTTTTAGGATTTAAAAAAATACAATAGATAAAAATGTAAATATACGTACACATTTCCTATGTTTCCAAACACAAAATTTATGTTTTAACCGAATTAAACGTTTGAGCTATCAAAAATCGTCTCGGTTTGTAATTTTGAAAGAAGATTTTAAAATTTTCTAATAATTCTTCTTTTCATTGTAAGCTTTCTTTTATTTTCTCCCACAAGCTCGTGCACATGGTTTGGACGGATCCCTATAAAAACGGAAAATGGCGCCGGCCTTGAAAATACTTAATGGGGAGTGGAATGACCCACTGTGTCAAATTTATCAATTTTTTATGTTTTGCTTAAACTTGTTTTGTAATTCATAACAAATAATCGTTTAAAACTTTATAAAAATCGGTTAAGTCTAACTCGTTTTTTAACTTTTTATGAAACAGTGCTCCATGGGTTTATGAGTCATCAAGCCGCAGCAGCATAAGTCTTGTTAACCCTATTTACAATTTCAATTCCCCGAAACCTTAAATTATGGTCGCTTAGGTACATTTTTCTCAAAAACAACTAAATATATCTTCAAAATATTTTTCAATTTGAAGAAAAAATAAAGCTACATTTTTACCCGGGCTTTTGATCGAGTTCTGAACACAATTTTTTTATTACTCTCCTTAAAATACAATTAGTTAACAAATCGAATCGTGTTCAGTACAAGGTATGGGAAGGAGCGTGCCAGTGAGAGCGATTGTGAGTGTAAGCCGTGTGGCGCCGGGAGCTGCGACAGGTTCTGAGATGCCCGAGGCTTCTCGACCACGTCCAAGGGTTGTCCAAGAGCATTCCGATCCTATCTTGGCCGAACACGGTGGAAATGAGGTCAATCAACTGCGGTAGTTCACTTATATAAACAGCCGTCAATAATAACTCCCGTCTATATTTGGTTCTGTGTCTATTTTAGAGGGTCGCCAAATCGGATATGTACTACATATTAACCTATTATTAGTCTATTATTATCTATAGCTGCGAGTGTAATAGCTCAACATAAATTGCATCTAAGGGAACTACAGTTTAACTTAATAACTACAATATTGTCTCTGAATTACTATCCAATACGTGACCACGTACTGAATACTTAATGCCATCCCCCATAACTATCCTACATTCGTGACCTCCAAGTGTCCTGTAGTCTAGCTACTTGGAGGTCACGAATTGTGGATAGTTGTAAGCGATGGTCGGTGGATGTAGTGTTCTCTTGTGTGGATTAACGTCTGAACTACTGAATACTACGTTAATCCACAAAGATTATCCACATAATCAAACCAGTTTGTAATGCAGAGGCAATGGTTCGTACTCTACGTTAAACTGTAGGTCTCTTAGGTTTACCCAATCAATTAACAGTTCTATCTAAGCAACATAACAGTTGTAGTCAGTAACAAGACTACAACGCGCCACAATGATCTTACACTCATCTCTCATTCATACTTGGCTTAAAACAATTGATCCTGGACAGGTTTCCAGTAACTAACTAACTAATTAACTAGCTGCATTTTAGGATTAGCCCCAACCTTTTGACGTAAAAAAGGACAAAGGTTTGTACATTAAAAATAATATCAATTAATTCTATCTAGGAACAAACAGTTGTAGTCAGTAACAAGACTACAACGCGCCACAATGATCTTACACTCATATCTCCTTCATACTTGGCTTAAAACAATTGATCCTGGACAGGTTTCCAGTAACTAACTAACTAATTAACTAGCTGCATTTTAGGATTAGCCCCACCACGTACAGTGGTACGTCGCCGCAAAGCTCTGGTCGCACTGTTTAGATGGTTCCGCATTTCTCGTGTCTGGCCCATGCCCCACGCAATGTACAGTTCCGGTCGCCGCAAGCTGGTGCACTTTCTTTCTTTCTATGTCTGGCCCATGCTAATTAAGACCATCTCAAATGGCATTAGAGTAGCAAGGTTACTGTTCTTGTCTTTTTGTTAGTGGATATGATAATGAACCCCGTTCACTTTCCACAGAGCAGGAAACTGTGAAATATCTGGAGAAATCATGTAAACAAGCAGATGTTGCATGGGTTGTAGATTGAAGTAGTGTTATATAATAATGCGGTGGTTATTTTGAGATTTTTTAAACCTTTCAATATCGTATAAAAATATAGACATTTTAGAAAAATAAAAATATTCCATCTAGATGGTTTAATTTGCTCGCGCTACATCAATAAGGTACGTTTTTTTAAAATTAAATGGTTTATTCATACAACATTTTTGTATTTATTGATTTTTAACTCCGACATCCTGCGTTCCTAGGTTTCCATTTAAAAAACACGAATGTACAACCTAACTTACGTTATGGTACCTTTGTTACCATAGAATATGTATGATAAAATTCCTTCTAATTTCTTTTTACAAAATATATATTAATTTGCTTTTCATAGAAGTCTGACAGAAACCCTCTCAGCCTTGATGGAAACGAACCCGTGAATAAGCCTACAATGCTTTTTACAATGTCCTTGGTTTAGTGAATTGTATTAAAAATAGAGTGAAACATAAATAGTGTAAATTTACATTTTCTGTTTCGACACTATGTTGACTTTGTTATTTACAAATTACGGTGACTCAGTTTCATATAATAACATGCACTCATCATTACCTCATCTTGTAAAAACAAAACCAATCAGCACGTGAGTTAACACTGACCACAAAGGTCAACGTTATGTTATGACGATATCACCAGCGTTTGGACTCATGTAGTCAATTGTGGATAGTTATGAGCGATGGCCGGCGGATGTGATATTGTCCTTCGTGGATTAATGCATGCACTACGTTCACCCGCAAAAACCACCCTCGTTCATTCATTCGAAGGGGCGGATTTGCCCAAGGCGCTTCAGTCGTAGCGGTTTTTTCGCACCCCTAATTCTCTTTCCTGGAGAATTAGGAGTCTTCTAAATGAAGAGACCTGGAAAACTGCAGCATCCTGTCGACGAGCTCGTCAGGAGGCAGAAAACTACCCCTTACCAAATTGCCCAGAGTGGAGGACCTTACCTCTGACAGCCATATACTATCAAAGAGCAGATGATCCGCAGTTTCCTTCTGCAGATGACATTTCCTACACAGAGAGTCACCGTTGCGTAGTTGATGCTTCCTCAGATTACCGTGACCAGTGACAAGTTTGGCATCCTTCCTGCCAAGTTTCAGAAATCTGACCACCCTCATAATTAGACCACTTCGTAATTCATAGGCAAAATTTTGGATCGGATCCCACGTTAAACTGTAGATCCCTTAGATACCATTGGCTGTTGGGTTATTAATTAATAGTCCTATCTAAGAAACATGTCTGTAACAAGACTATATAAAAAGCATGTAATTGTTCTAAGGGTATTTTTATAATTTTATGTACACAGATAATGCACATTTAGGTATCTTGATCCATAAAATGAACTATACTACTAACATTTTTAATGTGTCCCCACACCCGGATCGTATTTGACACAAAAGGAGTTGTGACCTAATCCTATTCGCGCTCATTAACTGAATCTGTATCTTCGTTCATTATGCAAATTCAATTTAGGTATGGTAAGCTATCATTTCTGGCTATAATATTTACATCCTTAATCAACTTATTCTTATATTAGGTATTTACTTTTATGATATTTGTACAACAGTGAAAATCTTTAATGGATTTTGATTTTGCTACTTTATATTTTTGTTAGGAAACGGTCCAAATCCTGTTTTAAATTGTATAAGACATCTTCACAGCTCTCACTGTAGTGAATCGTTGTTATTATTGATTTCTAGAAAGTATTTTTTTTAACTTTGTACCAAGGAGAACCAATATCAAAACCTAATTTTGATATTGGTATAAGTAAATAAAAGCTACAAACAGCGTTTATAGTTGTACAATTTAATAAGGTTGGTCAAATTAAATTCATAAAAAAGGAAATGAAAAACTAAGAAATATAATATTTAGAAAACTAAAAACGTATGTGTGTAGCATGATTAGTTCAAACTATTTTACATTGAGCGTCACGAAAAGGTAAAACAGTGGATTACAAAACAATTGTTGACAGTTACTTGACACTGGCAGATCGAGGGATGGCGGACCAATCATGCAAATCAAACCACTGGACGCGCGAGTGTAGAAAGTGTTGCGCAATTCAAGGGAAAGTGGATACATGCACTTCCTCCACATGGAGCGAACATTCCGCAGGACTGTACTGGCCCGCTACTGGCCAGAGTGGCAATGGGTTAGTGTTACACAACCATCAGATCACCTCACTGCGGTACTGTGGAGCTGGGCAATGTAGGGCCCGCTACTGGCCAGAGTGGCAATGGGTTAGTGTTACACAACCATCAGATCACCTCACTGCGGTACTGTGGAGCTGGGCAATGTAGGGTCCGCTACTGGCCAGAGTGGCAATGGGTTAGTGTTACACAACCATCAGATCACCTCACTGCGGTACTGTGGAGCTGGGCAATGTAGGGCCCGCTACTGGCCAGAGTGGCAATGGGTTAGTGTTACACAACCATCAGATCACCTCACTGCGGTACTGTGGAGCTGGGCAATGTAGGGCCCGCTACTGGCCAGAGTGGCAATGGGTTAGTGTTACACAACCATCAGATCACCTCACTGCGGTACTGTGGAGCTGGGCAATGTAGGGCCCGCTACTGGCCAGAGTGGCAATGGGTTAGTGTTACACAACCATCAGATCACCTCACTGCGGTACTGTGGAGCTGGGCAATGTAGGGCCCGCTACTGGCCAGAGTGGCAATGGGTTAGTGTTACACAACCATCAGATCACCTCACTGCGGTACTGTGGAGCTGGGCAATGTAGGGCCCGCTACTGGCCAGAGTGGCAATGGGTTAGTGTTACACAACCATCAGATCACCTCACTGCGGTACTGTGGAGCTGGGCAATGTAGGGCCCGCTACTGGCCAGAGTGGCAATGGGTTAGTGTTACACAACCATCAGATCACCTCACTGCGGTACTGTGGAGCTGGGCAATGTAGGGCCCGCTACTGGCCAGAGTGGCAATGGGTTAGTGTTACACAACCATCAGATCACCTCACTGCGGTACTGTGGAGCTGGGCAATGTAGGGCCCGCTACTGGCCAGAGTGGCAATGGGTTAGTGTTACACAACCATCAGATCACCTCACTGCGGTACTGTGGAGCTGGGCAATGTAGGGATCTACTGGCCAGAATGGCAATGGGTTAGTGTTACACAACCATCAGATCACCTCACTGCGGTACTGTGGAGCTGGGCAATGTAGGGATCTACTGGCCAGAATGGCAATGGGTTAGTGTTACACAACCATCAGATCACCTCACTGCGGTACTGTGGAGCTGGGCAATGTAGGGCCCGCTACTGGCCAGAGTGGCAATGGGTTAGTGTTACACAACCATCAGATCACCTCACTGCGGTACTACGGAGCTGGGCAATGTAGGGCCCGCTACTGGCCAGAGTGGCAATGGGTTAGTGTTACACAACCATCAGATCACCTCACTGCGGTACTGTGGAGCTGGGCAATGTAGGGCCCGCTACTGGCCAGAGTGGCAATGGGTTAGTGTTACACAACCATCAGATCACCTCACTGCGGTACTGTGGAGCTGGGCAATGTAGGGCCCGCTACTGGCCAGAGTGGCAATGGGTTAGTGTTACACAACCATCAGATCACCTCACTGCGGTACTGTGGAGCTGGGCAATGTAGGGCCCGCTACTGGCCAGAGTGGCAATGGGTTAGTGTTACACAACCATCAGATCACCTCACTGCGGTACTGTATAGCTGGCGCAATCTAACCAAGTACGTCGTGTGCGTGTTACACGCTCTTTTTAAACCGTATAGGTGTCTTGGCCGTGGCAATTTTATTAACTAGATGAGTCATTTCTCGATTAGTGATGGGGAGTATTGCTTGGAAGTATGATGTATTTGTTGTTTTACTTTAAATATACCCTCAAAAAGCTAAAATGGGTCAAAAAGGTTCGGATCCCAATTTAAACTGTAGGTCCCTGATGTCATTGATTGTTAGGCTATTAATCAACAGTTTTCTTTATAATATAGTATCTCAACGGTATAGTAATCTAACGATGTATTAATCTATAACGAATATAATTATTTACGATACAATTTTTATGCTATCTATTTTAAACCTAAGGAATTTTATAAAATACCTTCTGAAATGTTGAAGATGCCGGGGGATATTCGAGATTAGTGTTCTTTTGAGAACGATTAATTCTGCAACAATCCAATTTAAAATGTGTTCATAATATTTTTAAAGTTATTGCGAGGGAAACGAAAAACACCTTCATAAAAGTACCGATTTAATATTTCATTTCATTCAATTACATTTTCTGAATCCATTCGGTATGTTTTTCAATCTACTGAGAGGACACACATTTGATACCTATTTATTTAACCGATATCGCCTGTTGAGAAACTCGTGTTAACAACGCCCTCTCGCCCGTAGTTTTACTATAGTGCTTATTGTTATACTAATTACAGTTTTATTTAATCAATAGCCTATTGTGTAGCTTAATGTGTGAAAGTATGAGCGACGACGGTTGAGGAACGTCTCCAAAGAGGACGAGGCCGTCAGTAGAGGCAGCATCTCCTGAAGCCACGGGGTCGAGGCGAACTGCAGGATTTACTGATCGTGCTCTTCCTAAATTTTCCTAAAACATTGCAGTTAGAGTAGATTACCATTTGAAATGGTGGCCTACCCAGGTAGGTATTTTAAGCCAAGCATGGATGAGAAATGAGTGGAAGATGATTGTGGCGCGATCTTGTAGTCTTGGTACTGACTAAGGATGACATGCTCCTTAGAAAGATCTTTTAATTAATATCCTAACAGCTAATGGTATCTAAGGGATCCAGTTTAATAATTTTCACTTTAGCCTCTGAATCAAGAAATGGTCTAAATTATGAGGATTCAATGGTGCGGACGGTAATCCACACCAGAGAATATCACATCCACTGACCGTCGCTCATAACTACCCACAATTTGTAACCCCCTAATAGTTCTTATTCCAGGACACCAGGCAATATTGATTTCATCACCATATTAGTATAATTTAATTACTTTGTCTATAACCGGGGGGGGGTGGGGGGGGGGGGGGGGGGGGGGGAGGGGGGGGGGGGTGGGGGGGGGGGGGGGGGGGGGGGGGGGGGGGGGGGGGGGGTAGGGGGTGGTGTGGGGGGGGGGGGGGGGGGGGGGGGGGGGGGGGGGGGGGGGGGGGGGGGGGGGGGGGGGGGGGGGGGGGGGGGGGGGGGGGGGGGGGTTGGGGGGGGGGGGGGGGGGGGGGGGGGGGGGGGGGGGGGGGGGGGGGGGGGGGGTTGGGGGGGGTGGTGACTGTTTACGTAATGAACTTATCGCATTTTGTAAATTTTAGATCATATACAAAAGAAAGTCGTACACACTTGATTCATTGTTACTGTTTACAGTAGGCCTACAAAGATAGCAAACCTGCGCCAGAGACGGATTCTGGACGGAGCGCGATGTTTTGCTTGAACTGGTAATTGGTTGTCCTTCCCTTCAGCCGGCAAAGAAAGTATTCAACTTTCACACAGACCGGCTGCATTCCTGCGTCGTGAACTTTGGAGTAACTTCCTATAGGCTCGGGTGTAGGCGAGCAAAAACATGCCCGGAGTTGCATAAACACCGGTACTGCGGTCCTCGGTGAGAGATGTGACAACGCATGATTAGGGTAAATTATTTGGTGAGAACTCCTCGTTGGGATAACACTAGCTGTAGGCCGTGCTTCGTATGATGAAGATCAGCAATATGCTAGAAAAAAATGTTTGTGTTTACTTCCCTGTGGGAAATAGGTTAGATCATGGATATGTGTAAAGGGAATGGTCTCGGTTCATCTAAACAGCTGTTCTTATTGTTTTATATTAAAAAATTCAATACAATAGCTCTGGTAGTTTCTGTGGAAACCTGTTACATGTTTTCCATCTTAAAAATTGCCAACACCCCCCAGAGCTAAGACATATCCATGTCAATATTAACTTCAAGTTCATCAGTTGATCTAAACAGCTGTTTTTATAACCAAATTATGACGTCACTAACCAAATGACGTCACTGTTTCAAATTTTGGTCGCGCAAATTGCCAACATCCCCCGAAGCTAAGTCATATCCATGTCAAAAAATTCTCACCTCAATTGCACAACAATTATTATTGTATAACTATCATTGTATAGTATTGTACAACTGGATGAATCAAAAACGTTGTGTTAATATTGAAATTCGTTAAATTTCAATATAGTATAATTTTGAAATAAGCTTCAAGTCAATTATAAATTATGTAAATCGACTAATATTGATTGTAGTTTGACTGCTGGTGGTTATTTATTACTACACTTTTATAGATCACATGTGTAAAATATGAAAAATATAAAAAATATGTCTAATATCACCTTCGACTATCCCTCATAACTATCCACAATCCGTGACCTCCAGATAGCTCAATTACAGGACATGCCGCCGTCCCAGTCAAGTAAATAATTTATTTGCACCAAAACTACCTCGAAGCTAAACTGAAAACTTAAAAGCTACACGGATCCTGCCGTTCTTGTAGACCAAAGATTTACTAACCAAAAGCTTGCTCTTCCCTTTCAAGTGAAGTACAGTAACATATCATGCCGGTTACGAAATCTCGATCAAATCTTTAGAAAGTAAATCTGAACTGATATAAAGTACAATAAATGTTGACATTGATTCTAGATTTGTTTTGGAGCCCAACATCGTTGACTTAATTTGAAATTATAGTTTGAAATACATCTTCATCTTGATAAGTCTTACCCTTCTTATTCCGAGTCTAGCCTATTTATAAATGAGGAAGAAGATCCAAGCCAACGCACTTTGTATGAAAATTTATTCCGAGATTCGGTGATTTTCTCAAAAGTAGGCCTATATTACATCACATCCTACTATAAAGTAAGGTACAAACTTGTTAACAAGAACTTCTATTTGAGAGTTATATACTTGTAGCTTAGCAGTATTAATAAAAAATCATTTAGATACAGATGACGGTTTCACTAAAATAGATTTATGTTACATCATTCTTCGATGTATTCCACTGTTGTTGAGAAGTTGTTAACAGCCACAAACTATTGGTAAATTCCAATCTCGCGTTCTTAAAATATGTTTATATATATATTGTATATGTCTGTGAACACGATAACTCTAGTAAAAATGGTCTGATGTAGATCAAATTTGGTAGATATTTGTATTCTTTAATTTACTCGGACAAGTTCGTAATCCAGATGTATCGGTCAATGGGAACGGGTAGTTTGGGAAGGGTATTTGTACCCCAAAAATGGATTTTTTCACTTGGAATTAGCTAAAAAACACTACACAATTTAGTACTCAAAAGTGTTGCTTTATCTCAAATGGTTACCGAGATATTGAAAAGTCTAAACAGAACGTTGTGTTTCGTGGCACAAATTTTAATCTTAAGGAGGATAAGGAAAAGTTAATGCTGCACTTACAACAATGGTTGAGGTCCATCCATTTATGCTTCAAAATCCTAGTTTATTTGTTTATAATGGCAGCTAACCTGCATACACTCTTCCCATATAGAAAATAGGGAAATTATTTATTTTTGGGCAGATGATATAACTTGGTATATGGTCAAAATAAAAAGTTCAGTGTTTCTACATAACTTTTCCCGTGATAATCTTATGGATGATAGGCAAACTCTGTTATTTATCAACAGATATTGATAACACTCGTCGTACGAGTATATTACTGTAATAACGTTTTAAAACTACGAAACGTCGTGGAGTGTCTGTCAGCTCAACGTTAAAATCTGTAGAGCAATGAAGGATGAATCGTATTGACAAAAAACGGGCTTCACGTATTAAGCATGGTAATGGAAAATCACTCGTGTCTGTTCAGTCATGCGCATCAAGCAACCCAAGCAAGTCTGGCCTGGTCCCACGTACCGCGGCCACCGTCTCCTCAGTGGACGTTACCTAACATAATTGACCCGAAGGGTGGCGAGCTTCCTAATGGTTGGCCGAAACCATCGTTCCCGGCTACCGGTGTCCGAGGGGCCGTGACGAGGTTATATAGCCGGGGAAGGATCCGGAAGAAGAGGACGTGGTCGGTAGAGTGCACATGGAGGGCGGTCTGGAGTCTTGACCGCTGTATCGGAAACGTCGCCTAGGTAACACGAAGGAACGGATACTTCGACACGTTACAGATCAAAACCGTCATAGCCTGCGATAGGCTTTGAAGTTTTCATTTTATAGCAAAACTATCGATAAAAATGGGTTAATTACCCTTCTGAAAAAGTTACCTACCCGTGTAGGTATATTGTAAGATGATTGACGCGATCTTGTAGTCTTGTTACTGACCAAGGCTGACATGTTCCTCAGACAGGACTGTTAATTAGTAGCCCAACATCCAATGGCATCTAAGGGGCTTACAATTTAACGTTTACAACACAACGATTTCGCCTCACGACTCAGGTCTAATTATGAGAAAGGTCTTTGTGGATGAACGTAATATTCAATAGTTACAATGTGGCCAACAAAAAACTGCTGACAGCTTTAACCCGGGATCTCACCGGTTGTCGAACATGAAGCACACTTTGAATCCTCCAAGTTTCCAAGAATGGAGTGTTGGGAGAGGAATTGGAGTCCAACAAGTTTTGGGAGTTCAGGTTCAAAAAGTTCCAAAGAGACATGGGTTCTTCTGGGAGGAAAACACACAAATGTACCCCCAGAGCTAGGAAATATCCATGTCAAAAGTAATTTCTGGTAAAATTCGAAACTGGGTTTTAAAGAGTGTTATTTTAACGTACTACTCAGAAAGTATTTTTATTGATCTGCCTAAAACGGATTTAAAAGATATGGACGCTGAAATAGTTTATTGCGCTTAGAAAACTTATTCATGGTCCTAGAAACATATCGCTCATCACTCCTAGCGCTAATCTGATGGAGTTTGATTAGTGACAATGGAGAGGGAATACCAGATGACGCAGGAGTTACTGTCTTAAATAATTAATAAGGTTCAACAGGCCAACACGTGCAACAGTAAGTATGTATTTAAAGAATGCAACTATAATATATAGAACGTTATAATAACTTAAATTAGTTTAAACTCATGATTAGTCGAAACATTGCTGCGACAGGATTAAGTAACATGTGATTTGTGTTGAACCGTTTTGTTTATTTTACTGAAAATGTAGAAATTGGTTAAAATACGTTTACTTTAGAATTAACTAGCTGACCCGGCGAACTTCGTAACGCCTCACAGTAAACACATGTTAACTTTAAGATTGGCCATGTTCTGAAGTCGAATAGCAATACGGCTTCATTCTGAAAGGTTATATATTCTGGGTCGCTGCATAGTGAATAACAATACTGAAACGATAAAACATATTAATATCATTCCCATAAAACAAATAAATCTGAGTGGATTAATTCACAATTTTCAAATCCAATCCAAACCCAAACGTAACCTAACTGTAATACGGCTTTTATAGGTAAGATATACAACAGCTGATTATTATAATAAACGTAATAATATAAACATTGTAATTATCATATAAACACGTGACTTTAATCAGACAGAAAATAAAAATATAAATACATAATCCCCCAAAACCGTTAACTATTAACGTGGTGAATAAAGCTGTTCATTTTTTACAGTACACATTTACTTCATAGTTTAACATTAATGAATGATTCAGATGGCATTGGATAGTAAAGCATACTGTATTGCTAATGGAAAGTAAACAAATCAGCTGTAGCTAAGAAATCAAATGTTTTCATTGTAGACAATTTGTAAACAAACTTACTCTCCATAAGGTTAACATTAGAAATTTAAAACGCCATAAAATGAAAACTTATGGGGTTTTCGAAAATATTTTTTCACTAAAACCTTCCCGGACACATATAGAGCAACTTCCTAAAATTTCATGGCGATCGGATGAGTAGTTTGGCAACGCATAAAGGACTTACATACATACAGACAGACATACATTCAATTTTATATATAGAGATGAATTAGTTGGTTAAAACAATGTAAACCAGGCGTCATCGTTTCAGCAATCAAAGGTATACGTCACAACGTGATATTATTATGTTTTAATGTTATTATAGTTCGAAGCACAATCAGATCGATACCAAGAATCAACCTATACCCACTGTTTACCATCAATCAGATCTTATAAACCATTATATATTCGTAAGACAATAACCTACAACAGTATATCACACTAAAAGTTTTGTGAGAGAATTTTCAACATATATATTTTTAAGTCTTCTAAAAATGCGAAAGGTTCGTGGTAGTTTTCGATGAGAAAAATGGCTACTGGAAATTAAAAACATAGAACAACTAATTACAAACATTGTGAGTTTTAATAAAAGGAACATTATTAGCTATTCTACTGAATAAATCGATTGAACATTTGGATAGTAATAGTTTCTTTCGTTATTATTTTTTTCTTTCTCGTGACATGTTTTTCCTTTTTAAAAGAACTGTAAAATTGCCGTTAATATAATTTAGATAAAACTAAAACTAAATCAATTATCAACTGAGCCAATAGCTTATCTTATTCCCGTATGGACATGCTGATATTCGTGGTGATCATCATTCATAATCATCATCATAATTCTCACACATCTTTAGAATCATATCAAACACCGTCTACCGACTCCCTGTTAGAGGTTGTGTTGCCCAAAGGAGGAACGTAAGAACCGAAGAGCAACGTTGAATTCAGAGTAGGAGAACCATGTCAAGGATACCTCGGCTGTTTTGTCGTCAATCAAGAGGAAATAAAATGAGAAATACGAGCGTGAGCGAATCTATGTTGAACTAATTTGGTTTGATAACATTAAAGTAGCATTTACTACTTTTGAACACATTAGACAGCAGGGATCTGTAGCATTGTAAAGGTTGGATAAATAAATAAATAAAATAACGCCACTTTGTACTTACGTACTCCTTTGTCACATAATATATAGAAAAAATGTGCTTTAGGTAGCTTAACACATATGGTTAGACATATGAGCAAGCCCCGGCCTATCTTACTGGGGATATTATAATTTTCTATATTTGGATTTTTTGAAATTTCGTCCTTTAGAGGATTTATAGAGATTTCTCACGTTCCACTGTACTAATAATGTGCTAAGGAAGAAACAGAGAGTACCACAATGCAAACACAAAACACAAATAACCCGCCGCCCAGCGCATGTGACCGAACCTTGTGCGTAAGTGAAAGTTTTTAAGTCATCGTTTTATAAATTCACTTCGTGTTTCTAGTCGCGTGCATGGATTTCTGATACATATGCATATAGTGTGTCAAGCCACGGCCTAATACTGATCTGAGGCAAGTGCATACTTGCATAATTTCGCTTAACCTCAATAGTCTAATTTGGTGTACCGCAAGGTTCGTTTCTAGAACCTCTCCTTTTGTTTTTGTAATTGTACATAATTCTCTTGGAAATGTCGGTTCTCTTTTGTTCTGAAATAGGCCATTTTCCTACTTACAGAGTGAAATGCTCTCTTTGACTTGGCGTGTTTTGTTACGTGTAATTGGTTATTGTTTCATACTTCTACGAGTACAGTTTTGTAAATCTTTCGTAACTTCCTCCTTATACGTCGGCAGCGATTGATTTTACGCCCACTTCGGTGTGGTTTATTTTAAACTTGCAATCAAGCTGACTGTTGGTATTAATTATAAGACTAACGATGCCTGTAAGCCAAGTTGTAACACCTTGTTATGTTTCAGGCCCTTACTTGATGTGGCGGTGTAGTAGTTGGTCCTTGCACTGGAAGGTGAGTCGCTGATATAAAAAATCAACTAACAAAGATATATGAATCATAATCTTTAAAGTATTTTGATTTGTAATTTAGTATTTAGCATACGCAAAAAAGTGGAATGTACGCACAGAAAAATGTTTAGACGTTCTCGTCAATGTTACATAAACTATTCAAGTCCAGTAAATACTATTAATTTTGATAGCCTAGACTACGGTTATAATTTAAAACTTTAATGGACTCACTTAATATAAACTGAATAATATTTATACATGATATATTTAAAGTGAATATCTTATAGACTTCATCTTTTGAGGGCATCTCTTTTGAAGCTATCTTAAGGCTCTTTCTGGGCGAATAGGTTAACATAAATGTCTCTGAGTCATTTGTTTTATAATAACCCAATGAACCTAATACTACCTTACTAACTTTATAGTTCCAACAAGAAAGTGAGATTGAAGTTCATCTAAATGGTTTTTGTGAAATCGGTCAAAATCAAGTGAGTAAACCAGCCTGAAGAGCTGCAGATGAATGAATTTAGGTCAACTTACGTAATGTTTATTGTTTATGTTAATTTATTGTTTATTTGTTTATTTATTATTATTAGTCTGGTTGATAGGTCCATGGGTTGAAATGTCGTAAACTAATAATATATCACACTTCTGGCTTGTCACACTACTGAGCTTGTTACACTACTGGGCTTGTCACACTAGTGGGCTTGTCACACTACTGAGCTTGTTACACTACCGGGCTTGTCACACTACCGGGCTTGTCACACTACCGGGCTTGTCACACTACTGAGCTTGTTACACTACTGGGCTTGTCACACTAGTGGGCTTGTCACACTACCGAGCTTGTAACACTACCGGGCTTGTCACATTACCGGGCTTGTCACACTACTGGGCTTGTCACACTAGTGGGCTTGTCACACTAGTGGGCTTGTCACACTACCGGGCTTGTCACACTAGTGGGCTTGTCACACTACCGGGCTTGTCACACTACCGGGCTTGTCACACTACCGGGCTTGTCACACTACCGGGCTTGTCACACTACCGGGTTTGTCACACTATTGTTAAGCCCACTCTCACAAGCTCTTCAATCCGTGGTTATTTTCTCTTCTAGAGCTTGACCTATTAAACTCTTTTAAGAGTTGGTATATGTCATTCCTTATCGGCATGCCATTGGCTTCTGGAACGATTAAGGAGTAAAAAAATATTAAAAATAGTCTTCTGTATTTAATGAGCCACACTTGTACCTAACCCTCCCACGGGGTGTACTGAATGCATATATTTAGCGTCTAAACCTAGTTATGAAATTTATCAATCAAAAAGAGAAAATTCTACAAGTTTACAAGCTACTGGTAGGGGAAGTGGCGCACTTTCTCAAATACCATCAGCTAATGACGCGTTTCTCCGGGTACACGTTTCCCGTTACACTGCCATATATTACTTATGTTTAGGTCAATTGGGTACACGAAAATTGTCTCCATGTGCACACCCAAAACTCATTATTTATTTAGATCAGGCTGATCAATAAAACGTTTGCAATCCTGATAATACAGTGTCGCGTCCAGTAATCCAGCTACAGTAGTTGGAGGTCTCGAATTGTGGGTAGCTATGAGCGATGGTGCCATTAGATGCCATTGGCTGTTAGGCTATTATTTAATAGTCTTGTCTATGTGACATGTCAACTTAGGGAACTTAGTCAAGAAAAAGACTACAAGATCGCGCCACAACCTTCTTACACTAATTTTTCATTCATGATATTCATACAAAAGGTTCTTTCATTCCTACCTGGGAAGGTCGCCATTTCAGAAAGGCAATAAGGTAACAGATGATGCTACCTACGACTGGCTTATGCTGGGCCAGAGATGAGGATTGCGCATTTCGGAGTTAAGTTTTCACGGTATTGATAATCCATTTTAGTGTTGGCTCACATTGGCTTACCACCCTCTCCCGAGTAAAAATTGACATCCCATTCATGAAGAAAAAAGCATTCTTTCTTTATTTACTCTGGAGGCCTTTGTGGACCTCTGTCTTTATGTTTACCTTCACCCTCCTGAAATGGCGACCCTTCTAGGGAGATATTTTAAGCCAAGTATGAATGAAAAATGAGTGTAAGGTCATTGTGGCGCGATATAGTGGTCTTGATGAAGGCTGACAGGTTCCTTAGTCAGGACTGGTAATAAGCTCAACAGCCGATAGAACTGTAGAGAACTGAAGTTTTACGTGAAATCTGGACCACAATTTTCCTTCTGAATTAAAAACTGGTTATACGGATGAACGTAGTATTTAATCGGACGGACGTTAATCTACACAAGAGAATATCACATCCACCGACCATCGTTATATCTATCCACAGTTACCGTTCCAATCAGATACTCTTAGGTAGGCAGACTACCCGTTTATTACCCTTCGAATAGAGATATATCTCCCATATGTATAGGGGATCTCCTAATTATTTAGTCTGATGTAGTGAAATATAAGACGTTTATTAATATCACAATACCTTTCAGCATGCATTTTTACATCGGTAGAGTATTTTCAAATTCGTTATAGAAAATTTATAGATGGAAAAAAGCTAATAAGCTAATAACAAGTATGAAGGTTAGGCCTGTATTTTATTCTTTTGGCCCTAGGATTAGGAAACGGTCCAGACCGTGATCAATTTCCCGCGGAAGTCCTTGCCAGTCGCACTCTTCCCTCAGCGTTTGGAGAAAGGATCAACATTCTATTCACCGCTTTCCAGTCCTATCCTGTTATTATCTTATCTACTATCTGCCATTCGGTTTCTACGCCAGTTTCTTTCCCAACATCGAACATTTTTACAATAGTAGTTCCAATTATCTTTTCTTTCACTTTCTTCCCTTAGGCTACTACGTCGTTTTTGACCAGTTAAATTAACATAATCACATCACATTATGGTTTGTACTTCAACCATTAACGATTTTTCATATGAACATGGCCGGACTATATAGTGTGAAATGTCAGTTTTCAGACAATGAATGAGGTGGAAAATATAAATTCCCTGATCTTTTTTAGGAGTTAACTGGGATAATACATTATAATCTTGCTAAATTTCAAGACAAGTAATGTAATAGCAATCAATCAAGTAGTTGAAATACGTACTTGTATCGCTTATAGTAAACTATATATGATAGTTAATGTATAAATTATTTAATTTATAACAGACTATTTGTTAGTAAAAAACAAAATATATAATATAATTATTACCGTAATAAAATAGTAATTTATGTTATATGTAACGAACATTTTTCTACTGTTGTTCTTTTCTCCAAATTTCAAAGTTGACCACACATATGAAGCTAACCACCAAACTAGTTAGGAGATAACGTTTCGTAGGTTTCTAATTAGCAATTTATAATCAGGACCAAATTTGAAAGTTTGATGTACGGTCCAGGAGAAATTATTTATAATCAACAACTTATAAATATTGTGACAATTTAACAATTTTAATCTCTTTGGGCTCTTATAACGTAATGAGAGTTACATTTCCTATCATTTTTAAATCCATACGATTGTTGATTGTCTTTTTAAAGTAACAAAGTTTTATAAACATAAAGACTAGGCATTGATAACAGTGCATATTTAAAAAAAGGTATTTACATGAAGATATACTTGAACTAAAAGTATAATTCATAAATATCCCCTTGCTTTAAAAGTTTAATGCCATATTGCTTTGCCGAGTAAAACATTACATAATCCATAAGCTTAGTTTGTTTTAAATCAATCACATTCCTTATTATATACATTTGAAAACAAGCTGTAGTTAATTTCTTAATGGCCATGTCAATGTGTGGCTTCCAAGTCAAGTTTTATTTAATATGTATACCCAAAAACTTCCTTTGTTTGGTCAATGACAACATATTCCCACTATAGCAAAGATAAAATTGTAACACTTTTACTTTGCAAGATTTAAAATTCTATCTGAATCTTGCTGATGTGCAGTAAATTATAAAGTATTTTATTTTGTGTTTTTCTACGCCAGAAGAATTTTTAACATTTTGATGGGCGATAAACCTTTAAAAATACCGCTAAATTTAATACAAACATAAATATAATTCTGATATTTTCTTAAAATGAGTAATATCGATTACTGGTGATGAAGTTTGTTTTATTCCTCAACAGAGTGTGGTGTGAAATAACACTGTGGCATGATCTTATTTAAACTTAGTACTTTATACTTATAACTGGTACTTGAAACCTTTCACTTACTAGGCCACTTTATAATCAACGCTGGAGTTTGGAGAACGCTTCAATTTCTACCTGCGTTAAAGTTTCTAAATCACTGAGCTCTTGTTTATTTCCATTTTAATAGGTGTTCTTAATGTGTATTAAACTTATATTTGTGGGAAAAACTCACATAAAAATCATACTATTCATATGCGTGCATGGTATTTTTTATGTATTTGTTTATTTTACAATTAATTACTGTTGTTTTAGAATCTTTCGATTACATTTTAGATTTTTCTGTTTCATGATGTTCTAGGTGAAAATTTTTAAGGACTCGTTCCCCACCCACTGGTTTGGTTTCATGTGGGGAATGTATTTTTAGTATTTGTTAATATTTTATTCTGCATGTATTTTACTATTCGGAATAAATGATTTTTTATTTGAAAACTTGAATAAACTGAGAAACAGAATAATTACATTACGTTAAATGTGTATTTACTGTAATACTTACAACTTACCTAACTTGAGTAGATATTACAATGTAATTTGGACACATAAATCCATTTCGCCTTCTCGCACCAAGCACTGTTGCTTGGTTGGCATACTAATATGGCCAATACCACGACCAGTACTGGTCTGACACAGCACGACCAAGACAGTAGATTTAGATGTGGTCTAGGTCTAGTGGCACAGACCTGTGGCCGTGCGACTGTCGTGTCCAGGGTCTGACTAGTGCGCGTTGCTCCATATAATTCCATGTTATCCTGGCCACACGTTCCTCATCGTGGTCTTGGTTCTACTAGGATGCTTTTACAACCATCATGTCTCGATCATGGGACCAATAGTTGCAACCATTAAAAATCACGAAGGTTCGAGGAAATGACCTAGTATCAGCAAAGTGGATTCCATAGTGTAAATTGTTACCCAACAGTTGCAGCCAACCCTTGGAGTTCGTCAGCATTGTCATTACAGATTTGGCGAGTCACTGCGACCGGGAACCGTTTTATTTTTTAACCACTTCCAGATTGTGCAACCCCATCAGCTGATGTTGGACAGGTGATTGTTGCAATCAGCTGTTTGACGTTACAAAGGCAGGAGTCGCGACAGCTGTTATGATCTCGTGACCCAGTTGTCAAAGCGTTTTCCTAGTAATAAACCAAGAACCTAATCGTGTCATAACCTGTAGCGGTGGCTATGGTAATTATATTGTTATTTCCTAGGTTTACGATGTAGTGAATGTCCTGGCGCAGGAAGGAGGTCCGACAGTCTGTTTGCAGTTAGGTTTTTTCGTTTCACCCATGCGAATATTGTTATTTAGAACAGTTTCAAGTTTCCTGAAAATTAGTAACCCAAAATAGTGCATTGCAAACAAAGAGAAAGAGAGATTATAGATTTGATTTGCCTCTATTAATGTACAGTATTTTCTCAATGGTCTAATAATTGCCTTAAGGTGAAGTTTTTTTCATTTAATCAAAGGAATTGGTCAAGTCAACAGAATATCATTTCAAATTTATGAATAGGTTATTAGTATAATTTTATTATTATCATCATAATCATATGATTATCAAATCTTTTCTATTATCATTATTATGTGCGGTAAAAATAACTAAACCTTAAGTAAGTAGATTTATTTTATTACTAACTCATCGCGAATGGACGCTGAATGATCACGCAATTGGATTTATTTTATTAGTATTTAAGTTTATATAAAGGATAATCATTTATATTGTTTCGCTATACTGCCATAAAAACGTCTGTAGTGCAGTATGTTACATTTTTTGTGTTTATAATTTTTTTCTGATCGCCTAACGTAGGCCTACATACCACACGATGGAACTTCAAAAATAGGCATTTTCTAATGAGACCCTTCTTATTTCCAACTCATGCATATAAAATAGAATACCCTTGCAATATTGTATTCTATAAAACCAAGGTTTTATCGTTTAATTATAAATTAAGTTTAGATATTTTAATCATTGTATTGTTCGGAAGTAAAATTTATTCTATTTAATTGTATATCGTGGAGAAATTGAACAGTGTTCTGTTTTTTTTTTCTAAAAATACTACATATGGTTTCATCACGGCCACCATAATCAGTCCGTTTTATAGACCGCTTGGTCTGTTTTAATACCCTAACCTAATAACCTGTTGCCGGATGTTGTAGCCAACAATCACACTTTTCCGGTTCCCCTGAGCCCCAGAAGCACTGGATGGCGACCAGTCCTGGCCTAGGTGACGTGACGACATGGAACACGTTATGTCACTGCGAAATATTTGGCGTCTCACTTTCCTCTGACCGCAAGACCGAGATAACCGCACGACCGCACGTTGAATTGCAAATCACCTCTTGTGATGACGATGACGTCTAACGAGGACGTTGGTGACGTAATGAGTGAGGCTTAGGCCTACCACGGGGATCTCCCGTATGGGTAGTGACCCTCTACAGGGGTAGTGAAAAGACCAAATAGCTTCAGATCTATATTACTAAATATTCTACAAGACTAAAATGCCTTTTTTATGTTTATTACCGGCAATCAACCTCATTGGGTACGGCCCACGAGAAGTCCGTACGAAATCTTATAAAAGCTTAGGTTGATATGCATATCAAATTAAAGGTATTTTCTAGCAGAGTACAATGCCGCAAACTTGATTTCCAAAGGACGACCGAGCGGGAAGTGGCAGTCATGTAAAGATGACTTGAATTTCAATTTTCGAGGCTCTGAAAAGTATTGGGAAAGTTTAGTCATTCAAGGTACAAGAATAAAACTTTGAAAATCTCTTTTTACGTATTACCAACTCTAATAACTCAAAAATCCTAATAATACCTAATACATAATACAAAATACCCCACATTTAAACCTTAAGATTCCAAACTCAAGCCATCTTCAAATGGTTGCCATATCCGACTTGGTCGTCCTTTTGAAGAAGAAGATGTTGTTAAAAGACCTTTAATTTTATACATATCAACCTTCTATTCAAGATTTCCCACTGTCTGATCGTGGTCCTCATCTTATGTTGATAGACGGTAATAAGCTAAATTTAGTATTTCAGGTCCTAACTCTATTTGCAACATTCAACTTTTCTAGGATAAATAATAATTAAGTCGTTCCTGGACTTTTCACCACCCCTGTATCTCGAGGTGTAAATTAGATAGGATCTTTAGTGAAATGTGATAGAATCGATTAGAATGACGTATTCACTTCCGTTTTGGATATTGCTTACATCGTCGATACGTCTAAAGGTAATGTTTTCAGTTACTCTAAACAACTAACCTTATAAAGGTATGACGTCACTTCCGTTACAATTTTCGCGTGACACGAATTTCAGCCTCCCCCATTTTGGATTGTGTGACTAAGCTGATTACCAACTTTCATAAAAAAAACAGTTAAAAATAAGAGACTTTAATGTGAACAAAATCTTCATCACAAGGTTCCAATCCCATCCATTTAGATATTTCCTTGGAGAGCGCGGCTCCGTGTTACTATAGTTCGATGGATGGTAAAAGAATAAAAAAATAAAATTACCTTTTACTATCTAGCGTTTCTCTAACAACTGCTTTCAGAACAACTCTCGTCATATTTAATCTTAGTACTAATAATAAATGAAACAACAAAATTACAACAATAACAAATAGTAATACTAATAAGGACAATTTTATAACAAATACAAATTATAAAAGCCAAAAGACAGTTATACAGGTCTTATAATTAATTCTATAATCATATTTTTGAAAGTTTTGTCTGCATAACCTTTATTTTCAGAGGGGAGGTCATTGTACAACTTACGACAACGATATAAAAGAAACGTCCCCTTCCGATGGGAAGTGAATACGTCCCTTCATGGCGGATACTATGCTGTGAGACCTCCTCCAGGAAGGAGAGCCGCTCACAAACGTACTGAGGTACTTGTTGAAGCAGAACCGTATGCTCCATCCAGCGAGGCGTTTCTGCTCATATCGTCTTTGGAAATCCTGTTTCCATTGGCTGGGAAACAGTAAGTGAAGACCGACAGGACTAGTGACTGCATAGTGTGCAGCTTATTACTCTAGGAGCAAGCTTTTAAACCTCCACAATTCCCATTATCATACAGAAGAATCATCATTCTGTGCCTTTCTCCACATATTTGTTTCAACTCCTAACTCAGCTGATTAATGTTTCAGGAGAAATGTTCCAAAGTGGCGCCATAGTACTGGCTGTAACCGTCGGCTTGTGCCACTGCGTCGTGCTCGACCTGGGACGAAACAACCGCATAGAGGTCAACCTGCCCTGGCTCCCCTGTACGTATATGCACACATAGGGAAGAAGCTGTTATTACCGTAGATCTCATGGCAAGACTTAGACCCGGGACCATGTTACTTTCTCGGTTTGATTTTTTATATACTGAAAAATGTATTCCATAAACGAGTTGTAAAAATATTTTGAAACATGAGGCATTTTGTAAATTAAGATAAAAACTGTATAAAATACTTTACTAGTACTGTGCAGTTCAATCAATCGATAAAAGATTTTTATGAAGACATTATAAAAATGCAAGTTTAGTAGATATATAATTGAAGACACATACTAGAAGAAGTTCAAAAATCTCCTAAACAAAATCCATAAAAATGTTTTAAATCAGTAATAATTATTTTTGACACAATTTTCAGAAAACATTTTATCTAATGAAGATTAAATCATATGAAAAAATTATATTGCACAATATTGTAGCCTTGTTACTGACTAAAGCTGACATTTATAATATAAAAGTCTATAATGTTAAGTCTTGTATTAATATACTAGACTTAATATTAATATCAGTAAAGATTTAAAACGAGTTTAAGATTAATATGTTAGTTAGCGAAATGGCGACCTACCCTGATAGGTTTTTAAGCCAAGTTTGAATGAGAAATTAGTGTAAGATGCTATCTTGTAGTCTTGTTACTGACTGTGTCTGAAATGTTCTTTAGACATGACTGTTAATTAATAACCCAACAGACTAAGGGCCTTTACGTTGAGTCCGAACCACTGCCTCTGAACTGGTCTAATTATGAATATGGTCTTAGCGGCTTAACGTAGTAGTCAATAGTGTGTATATGTTAATTATAAGTTTAGATTGTATAAGTTAATCCACAAAAGAGAACACTAGGCCTACACCCATCCACAACAGTTCACAACTATCCACAATTCGCGACCTCCGAGTAGCTGGATTATAGGACTCGCCACGGTCCCTGTCTGAGGATCATGACTGTAGAGTACTATTGTACCACTTTCTACGTACTTTGTATGCGATACTATAATTTAATTTATCTTCTTCGCAGTAACTTTATTCGAGCTGACAAGGAGTAGAAAGGTTCTTTTTACACACGAATATCTTAATTATTCCGAGCTAGAATTTTTTTCCATAGTGGAAAGGGATTCGAGGCGCGTAAATTGGCAGCACTGGCGAGCAAAACAGCGAATGACGGGAGAAAGGGGCGATAAAATATGGTGTGATCAGTGAGAGCGAGCCTTCGCGACTGCAACTTTTCATTGGCTTCGTTACCGAAGCAACTGGACCATTACTCATCACAACTGAACCAGGCGTAGACTGCGTTCATCCGCAAAACCTATCCTCATAATCAGACCAGTTCGTCATACAGAGACAAAATTGTGGTTCGGATACCACGTTAAACTGTAGGTCCCTTAGATATCTTTGTCTGTTGGGTTATTAATTAACAGACCTGTCTAAGGAACATGCCAGCCTTTATTAATAACTAGACTAAAAGGTTGTGTCACAATCATTTTATGTTAATAAATACATATATTAATACAGTCAATAGATAAATCTTTTCATATGAAAAATATTATCATTGCCATTCGAAGAAATCTAGGTTTTTTTGAAAAGGTAGTATTATCGTTTAATTTTATTAGATTATGATGCATGAAGATAATTATTATTAACCTATGATGTAGACAAACGTGTTAGTATTATAAAAATACGTTTTTTCAAAGTAATTCTAAATAGATAGTGCTAGTATATTTGAAGTTTACACTGCCTCACTGGCCTTATAAACAGCTTATTCTTCGTCAAGAGAACAGGTTCTACGCTTGAAGTAACAAAAGGCACTTAGCCGTCGCACTTAACCCTATTTCGTGGCATGCTGATGCTCCATTCAACTCCATTCCACTCCATCATATCCTTTTACATCTCCACCGACCTCCACCTTCCACCTTCCCAAGTTAGAGCACCTCGCTTTAATTTAATAGCCCAATTGTAGTTTCTCCTTTACGACTGTTTAAGTGCATCTTTCAATGCAGCATCATGCATCAAAGCTGTTTTATAATTCAGTAGCTTGCACTATATGTTTGTTATCAATCCCTTGTTCAGATTCACCATTGTAATTGAAACACCCTCAGATCCATAAAAACATTCCAAACTTCCCCGTGGATCACATTCACGAATCTTTCACATTCTGCATTCAAGAAATTATCTATGTAAATGAAATTAGAGTTTTGTCTGTACATTGCTAGAAATTTTGATATTTTTTTATATTTTGACATGGATAGGTCTTAGCTCTGGGGGGGTGTTAGCAATTTGTAAGATGAAAATTTGTAACGCCCTATGGCTATAACGACAGCTGTTAAGAGGAACTGAAAACATTCCTTTTGACATTTCCATGATCTAACATATTTCCCACAGGGAAATAAATACAATTTTTTACTTTTAATATCCTAGAAAAGACGAAATGCGTCTTTTTTAATTTCAGTCTGTCTTTCTGTAACGCTAAAGAAACTATCATCCATCAAAACTAGATCACCCACAGTTATCAAACCTATTTTCGATATTCTATACCTTTAGGAGAATGTTTTTGTTTTATTAAAACGGTCCCACGCACTATGACACGAGCTCTCTTGTCAGTTCTGGCCAATATTATACAGTATACACATAAGTTTTACAGAACATGGGAAATATCAACGTGATTTCATAGAAAGAATAACACCAGCAGTGAAATCAAAACCTATACTAGTTTGATCATTGATAATTTACTTTAAAGCTGTTTTAAAATTAATCATACTTTATTTATATGTTTTCGTTAACGTAGAACGAACTTAAACAATGTACAGATTTTCTAATCTTTTCCAATGATTAATGCCAATGATTGAGCTGGGTGTTATTTTTGCTTTGTGTGAGGTTAATGTTTCGTAATGATAATAAGTAACTTGCTTTTTAACACTGAACGTTTGCATCCAACAAAGGACGGGCTCATAACTAGTTTTACATCAAATAAGTCGTGACCAATCAAGTAATTTAAAACATTTTAATTCCAAACAAAATTTAAATTATTGACAAATAACTTCAGAACGATATTCTACGTGATTTCCTGTTAAAAGTTGCTAAATGATTCTTGTGAAGTCGAGTTTGGTTTTCATTTTTCCAATGAAGATCGTAATTGATGTCAAATTTTCTTGCATGATGACATTTTTGTTTTGGCACTTTACTTTCATGGGCCGTTTCAGTCATTGTTTGGATTCATCCTGTAATACACCTGAAAATATTTGTATGCATCATAATATCCTACTAATTATATTTTGTAATAACTTTCACAGCTCCATTCACTTCATTTCCTCTTTGACTATTCCTATTGAAACTGATATCACATCCAATCCAATGTTCCTTTTCCAGCCGATCTACGTATCTCAGTTCCACTCGTCTGACGCTCCTCATCACTCATCGCCTCATTACCTCAGATTCGTTTACATATTTCTAATGATCCGACGTTCCCTATTATCTCAGTTCCATCGTTCCTTGTTTCAGTCGAAGGTGAGACGCGTTGTTACGATGAGCTCGGTTGTCTCAACATCACTCGGGACTGGTACCATCTCATCTATCGACCTCTCAACGTGTTTCCGTTGCCACGTGAGGTCATCGACACCAGATTCGTCCTCTACACGCGTAAGAACCCGCTGGAAGTAAGTATACTGGATACTCTGGACTGGTTATGAGTTTCAAGATGAGTAGCCTACGGATCAATGAATAACTAGAAAGGCTTAAATTACCTGGACTGTCAAGTGATCTTGTTGTTGTAAAATCATCCATGGGTTCGAACTATCTCATTAGTTCATCTTCAAGATCAGACATCATGCCATGGGCGGAGTTAAAGGGCTTTGAGGGGCATTGCCCTCTCAAGCCG
Source organism: Nephotettix cincticeps (assembly GCA_023375725.1). Lineage (NCBI taxonomy): Eukaryota > Metazoa > Arthropoda > Insecta > Hemiptera > Cicadellidae > Nephotettix > Nephotettix cincticeps. Next base: position 70,098,831 of record CM041785.1, on the reverse strand, counting down.
TTTGGTAGAATGTATATTTTTATCGTTAATAGTTGTAGAAAACTGAAGTTTACGATTCGAAAGGGAACACACAGTATACAATCTAATTAATTTTAAGAGTTAAAAGTCAATAATTTTAGTGCAATAATGAAGATTAATTAATATTAACGTCACAACTGTTACCAGACCAAAAATTGTAGTTTGCTAAATCATAAATATTCTTCTTTACCTCTTGAAGAAATGGAGAATGAGCCTCTGTCAGTGGTGTACTTTATTTCATAATTCTAAACATTCATATCAATGAAAGGCATTGTAAGTGAAGCATGTGTAAAATCTCGTGTGTACAATATAAGACCAAAGAGTTTATATTTGTCTATTTGCTCTTGTTATACCTCATCCATCACATATAATATTTTTCTCGAAAGTGAACTCCATTATAATTACTTTATTTGGAATAAAAACTTTCAACTTCATATTTAAGTTTTGATGCAAAACAAATCTACCACACTAGTTTCTAACTGGTTTTCGTAAACAGGGTCAAACTCTGCGGGCTAGTGCAGACAAAACCATACAAAAGTCAAACTTTGACGCTAAGAAGGAAACCAAGTTCATCGTCCATGGCTTCATCGACACCCCTCTCAGCAGTTGGGTAAAGGTGAGTTGTCAAACATATTTAAATATTAAAATGTGTTTCTGAAGTACTATTTAGCTTAACCACTTGGACAATTGTGTGTTAGACTAATGAGCTGTATTTAAGGGAACCATACATGCATGTCTATGCATACCAATAACTAACAGTCATAGAGTATTCGTAAATCAATAAATATTTCCACGTTTTAACTTTAAGCATGATATTACGTTTTTATTGTTTAAATTGTTTCATCTTTAAAACATTTTATCTTATAGAAAGCTTGGCCATGAGCATTTTATGGCGAATATATCAATGAATTTTATGGTATGGAATTGTGAGGAGTACTTTATTGTTATGGTCTCAATTTAGTTGAACAGCTAAAGTCACCTTGAAGTACCAACTCGTTTATGATCCATCAGTTAAGTGAAGGATACAAATCATTGGATGCTCATTTGTTTAAGTAGCCACTTCTCTCGGGATCTATTTGATAAACTTGAAATTATCACATGAGCCCTGTAACTATCGGATTCAAAAATATTACTTATTACCCTTCTGAAATGGCAACCTAGGTACTTGTTTTGTCAAGTATGAATGATTGTGGCGCGATCTTGTAGTCTTGTTATTAATAAAGGCTGGCATGTTCCTTAGACAGGTCTGTTAATTAATAGCCCACCATCCAATGGCATCTAAAGGACCTACAGTTTAACTGGTCTAATTATGAGGACGGTATTTGCGGATAATCTTAGTATTCAATAGTGCGGATGTTAATAACACCAAAGAATTAAATAGTAGTATAGTAGTAAATCTTGCACTTTACACGTCTCTATTTCCTCAGGAAATGCGGCGAGAGCTGCTGAAGAAGGCCGACTGGAACGTGATTGTGGTGGACTGGGCCGGCGGCTCGCTGCCTCTCTACACACAAGCCACGGCCAACACGCGTCTCGTGGGGCTCGAGATAGCTCACTTCATCAACCATCTCAAGGTACGCTACTGAGGAAGACCTGGTTAAACACCTACTCTTATAACATACACCATTGGAAAGAAAAAGTCTTAAAGATTATTTTGAACTCCTATGTTCACTGATCACAAAACAGATTCCCAAACGAAGCTGCGGATTAGCCCAAAGGTTGGCTTGCATCTGCTGGCGGATTGAAGCCACTGAATTGGAGCTTTTGCATTTCAGTACACTTCCTTTGGTTTTAAATTAGCAATACAAATGCAGGATACTGTGGTGTGTAAGAACGGCATTCCTTCTTAAATACCAGCTAAACTCACGCTAACAATTATCAATGATAAATTTTGGTCTCATTTTAAAACACAAAATGTTTTAAACTAAAACTAGACAGCAAAACCTTAATATTCACAACAATGAGTGTTAAATACATTTTTATAAAACCTAAAGATTTGCTCTTTCATTATAGTTTTCCCGAATAGCGTATAGATAAATTAATAATTAATGAGCAACTAAAACTTGCTTAATCTTTTGCAGGACTCGGTATTTTAATTACACCCAACTATCATGCACTTTATGAAGTTTCATATGTCGAAATACAGGACAAATACGGCCTGTCACCCAAGGACGTGCACATCGTGGGCCACAGTCTGGGTGCCCACACGGCCGGGTACGCGGGCGAGCGGGTGCCCGGACTGGGGCGCATCACGGGGCTCGACCCCGCCGAGCCCTACTTCCAGGGGATGCCTCCATCGGTGCGTCTCGACCCGAGCGATGCCCAGCTGGTCGACGTCATCCACACGGACGGCTCTTCTATCTTCCTACTCGGTTAGTCTGAAATTTTTACCTAGGTAGGTTAAGCCAAGTGTGAATGAGGAATGAGAGTAAGGATTGAGATGCAATCTTGTAGTCTTGTTACTGACTAAGGCTAATATTTTCCTTATATAGGTCTGTTACACAGGATAGTGTGAATCTGGTTCTTTGTGGAGGAGATTGGTGTATTATTAGATTAGTTATGCAGAAATACAGAAGAAAGGACAAGTGAAAAATTGCTGTGGTTTGAAGAGCTGGCACGACTCATTCCAATTGGGCCCTTGGGTCTGAGGCATTGCAGTGTAGAGAATACACCAAATACTGAGGAGTTGTTAATGTTTTCCCCAACAGACTACATCAGCATTGCTTCTGCATGTAGTTGTAAAGAATTATAATCAAGTGTTCATTTTCAGAGAGTTGGATTCGCAACACACAGAGACCTCTACCTTCTGTTACATTACCTTCGATTGGTAAGTTGTTTCCCATAAAAGAATCGGTTCTATAACATTTGTAAGAAAAACTTTAGATTTCTTGTATGTAACTTTTTACTTAATGTACACTAACCCTATTTAACTATGTAATAATATGCCAATGTTGGTTATCGTAAAAAACGGATTCACTACACCAATACCTTAAGAGAATTAGCACAGACAATAGAAACAAGTTCTGTATAATAGAAACTAGTAGGGTCTGTGGTGTTAGAATTGCACTGGTATGTAACATGTTTAGGAAAGGGTCTGTCACCAATAAATGCAAAGTGTAATGAAAATGTTTGAGTGAATCTCAGAAAAAATTGTATCAACTTATTACACCATGTTAAACCTTTATAAGAAATTTTATACTTCCACTGATCAAAACTAATTTTACCATTACATCTTTATGGGGCAAACTGTAATTGAATAAACATGGTGTATTGATTCAGGAAAATTGTAATTTTACAGGTAACTAGGTAGACCTAATAAGAAAAAACAATTGGAATGTATTAGGAAAACCATACTTCTTATTGTGACTACAGTATTTAAAATCTAAGTTAATTGCAGGTTATGGGATGAGTGAGCCGTGCGGCCACGTAGATTTCTACCCCAACAATGGTAAAGAGCAGCCTGGGTGCGACCTGGGGGATACCCCACCACTGCCTCTCACAGTGATCAAGGAGGGGATTGAGGAGGCGTCGCGAGTGCTCGTCGCTTGCAACCACATCCGTGCCATTAAACTGTTCACAGAGTCCATCAACAGTCGCTGTCCTTACGTCGCACATCGCTGCTCTACATACCAACAGTTCTTGCAGGTGGGGTCTTGTAATTTATATGTGTGTTGTTTATGCACCAGAATTTGACACAAAGAAAGTACAACTCCTATGTAATTTTTTACCCTCTAAGCCACAATTTGACCTAAGGTTTTTTGAGTAATAATTTTTTGCTTGAAGCAGATGCAGGAGAAAAATAATTCTTATAGATTATTCCTATCATGAGATATGTAGATGTTATGCAATCTAAGGCTCATTAAATTTTTGAAATGGCAACCGACCATGGTAGGTAAGCCAAGTATGAATGAGAAATGAGTGTAAGATGATTGTGACATCTTTTATATCTTTTAGATATCTTTTAGTGTTACTGACTAAGGCTGACCTGTTTCTCAATTGATAGGCCTGTTAATTAATAGCCCAACAGCCACTGGCATCTAAGGGATGTAAAGTTTAACGTGGGATCCAAACAACAGCCTATGAATTAAGAACTGGCCCATTTATGAGGATGGTCTATTCGGATGAATGTAGTACACACTCTATAGTATGGACGTTAATCCACACTACAGAATATCTCATCCACCGACCATCCCTCATACCTATCCACAATTCGTGACCTCCAAGTAACTGTCTCAGTTTTTTTTGTTTGAACGTGGTGATTTGTTTGCTATCATCCCTACCCCAGCAGTTCTATAGACTGACAATATGTCTAGCCTTATTAACTTTTGTTATCCAATTTGTGATGGATGTAATGAATAAAAAATTCCGCTATGTTCAGGCATCCTAATCCTATTCAATCAAAGTCACAATATCTGTATAGCTTGATGCTTACTATTGCTTACTGTGTGCAGGGCCAGTGTTTCTCATGCAGCAATAATGCCACCAATTGTGCAGTAATGGGACTGAATGTTCAGAGGCCGCCTCATGCCCCGGCTGGCTCCAAGTACTTCGTCATGACTGGGAAAAAGGAGCCATACTGCAGTGAGTCTTCTTTTGCAAATTAACATACGTAAACTTTAACAACCAACAAGAACACTCAAGTATCATATTTTATACTAGATCTTTGTAACAGAGTTCACTAAAACTGATCTACAAACTGACATTATTGAACGTACGAGGAATGTTTTTTAAGTAAGGGCTGTTTTGTTGTAAACACTAGTACTTTGTGCCCATACCACAATGAGTGTGTGCGTCTTGTACCCGCAAGGTTGGGGAAAAACTGTGCTCGATTTCAGCTCTCAAGCTAACCTTTACGGTTCCATGCTGAGCTTTCAAAATATTTAAAATTATCAACTTTCCCACAGCACACTCAAATCTTTGGTTGTTATGTGACTCTGTTTTGTGGGAGTTCTGGGACATAACGGGAGCAAAGTTTCCATAACTTTAGGTGTTCAGAAAAGAATTTGTAAAGCACTTATCATGACACATCAGTAAATTTGAATGAGAGACCTGTTATTGTGAAGCGGATCTCAGGAATCCTCGCTTCAACCGGAACCATCAAGCCTAAGAAATTTAAAGGACTGAAATACAGTACCTTGATTCATTATAAGCCTGAATTCACCTGAAGTCTAAAACTGGCTGGGTGGCTGAGTGAGTGCTTACAGTGCCTGCCTTCAAAACTGAAGGTCACCGGATCAAATCCTGCATGGGTTGAATCTGGACCCAGTTGCCATTTCGTCATTGGGCTAATAATAATTATTAGCCTAATGACAAAATGGTAATCATTAATTATTAATGATGCTAACAACAGGCCGACGTTAAATAGTATAGAGTCGGTTTAGGACCGTTCCCCATCAAAACGTTGAAAAATGCCGAGAGGAGTAGGAAGACACAAAACAAAACAAAAGCCTGAGGGATGAATTGGAAGCCATATTTCTCAGAGGAACAATGTTTATAATTTCTACATTGCATTACGTGTGTTGTGTCCCCAAGGGTACCACTACCGAGTGACAGTCGACCTCGCCAAACCACCCAAGGCAGAGTCCTGGGTGCAGGGCTACATGAAGGTGACTCTCCACAGCGACAACAGCATCGTCCGCAACCTCGACCTCACTCCCAGGTGGGTGTCTATCATATCAAATATGATATCCTACTTTGCGTATGAAATTGAAATACTGTAGCTACATTATCAAATAAATAATTCAGCCATTAATGATTTTTTTGATATTTGTTCATTTGAAATTGCTATAAGTAAAATTCAAAATTATGCTTTTTAAAACCAAATTCTTCACATTTTATCCTCAGAGAAGATTTATAAGGAAAAATGAATAAAAGAAGTTCTTTTTCATCTCTTTTTCGTAGATCTAAAGAGAAATATTCATTTTCCTAATCTATGCCCAGTTTTGTTTAATGTTATTGTTACCTTTTCTACAGCGGGTACGAGAAGTTCCAGCACGGGTCGTCACGCAGTTTCGTAGTGACTCACGTGGACAACATCGGCCCTGTGCGCAAGGTGGACCTGTACTGGGAGTATGACATGGACGTGCTGCAGCCACGCTCCATCTGCTTCCTCTGGTGCAACGACCACCTGTATGTCAGCAGCGTCAAGGTGGAGGAGACCAAGGACTATTCCTCCAGAGAGTAAGTCCTTTAACCCTTTCATGAGTGTGTTAAAGGTACAAAATTTGATTGAGGATTTTTTTATTTTCCACTCTTTTAGTCATTTTTTTAGATTACCAACATTAGGCCTACTCCTCTGGGATTGTTGTTCGGATTATCCAGAAGTGCCATGTAAAGTTCATTAAAAGTACTAATAAAGTCTATTATTTTAGACCAAAATGGTGTATTGAGGGCAATTAACTTACATCTAATCATAGTTCACAAACAGGGTTGTTCTTAGATGTTTTGCCTGAATGGCATCAAGTGTTCCTGTAGACGTGCTATCCGTTATGGACTCATGGCATTAGAAATATAAAACACGACTCACACACACTGACACATAAAAACGAACAATGATAAAACAGTGCCGTCTGAGGCAAATGGTTTTTTACCCGGAGAATGTATTCCAGTGTTATCATTGTACAAGCTTACTAAAAAAGATCAGCGGATTAGTTTGTGAGGACCAATCGTGATTATGCTGATCATAAATACGAGGGCTTCAAGGAAGTAGATTATATTTTTGTCTACATCCACTGGGGGCTGGTGCGGCCATTTTTGTGTCAGGCACGTTATGCAGCTCAGTCGGTATCTGACCGTACTAAGCAGAGTTTCGTCCTGTACTCCTGTGAGTTACTGAGGCACTTTGAAGTACCTGAGATAATTAAAAATTTTACCAACTGTGATATTTGTGAGGTAATATTGTTTCCTACTGCAAAAATCTGTCAACCGATTTATCGGCAGATTTGTGAAGTGCTTGGGAATATTATCACTGAAGGTGGAGTACGTCAGTGGGTCATAAAATAAAAGAATCCTCGAGCAAATTGGAAACATCATATAGTGACTGCCGAACTTGTCGAAAAAGCATTTACAAAAACGGAATTTTCTATGAGTTTTCCACAATTTTCCCAAATTTTGTTGCACGTGCTAACTTTAAAAAAATCTTGTTACAGCAAACGAGCCATAGAAGTTAGCAGCAAGCTGTGTTCGTCTGGCCGGGATTACGCAGAAATCCCTTCCAGAGGGACAACACTATTCATAGACCAGTGTGACCAACCAACAACACCAAAAGAGAAAGATAAAGATAACTAGAACAGCCATTAACTCTTAAAAGAGAAAATGAGAGGTGGATACAATGTCTGCCTTTGTCTAAATATTCCTTCAAAACATCTCTTTTGAATGAAATCTCAATTTTTTTAGAAATGGAGATAGACATTCTGACTGATATTCTAATATTATTACTCTGGAATCATCCTATCTACATTGTGATAATTTAAATTTTCATACATGTTTTATAATTTACACAGGAGTGCATTTTTTATATTTGAATTTTTGTGATATTCGTTTTTGGATGCAAAATAGAAATCTCAGAGAAGATATTTTCACATCAATTTCCATGGAGTTATCATGCCTACATGCTATATGATGTATTTTTACAGGTACCGGTACATACTTTTAACCATTCTTCATTTCCCCAATTTTGGCCTTATTGAAAACAATATTTTAGTGACAAATGCTCCATTTAATACATTTTTCATATTTTGAAATAAAAATTACTTTACAATTCAGGTTTTTTTGCAATAACCTTAAGCTGTTACTATTTTGTATCCAAAATATAAATTACGTTTGAAAGATTATTGTATAAATAAGTTTTTCAGTAACAGAATCCGAACACACATGTTAAACACTCACTAGTCTTCAAAAGAATCTCAATTCTATCATAATTTTGATTCTAATTTATCATTGAATGTGCCAAAAATGGACTTAGTTAAGCAAAATTATTTCTTAAAACTTTTAGAAGTAAACATAAGCCAATCTAGCTTTATATTTATTTTCATGATTTATCAATAATTTATATTATATTAGTACATTTTACAAGCGTTAATTTTTTTAAATATAGAAATTAAGTGTAATCAAAATAAAAACTTTGAAACATTCCCAGTAATCATAAACACAAAACATAAGTTATTCATCCATTGACTAAATACTATATTTTTAAATTTTATAAAAATATATTTTACTGAAGAGACCATAAAAGTATTATACTTAAAGACTTGTACATACAATGTAAATATATAATTCAAATATCATAATTTTAAGATCAGTGCCTGAGGGAAGATATTTAGTAGCCAGATTTATCCTAGAGACAGAAATAGAAATAGAGATAGAAATTTTTAGAAAACTTTTACAAAAACTTATTTAAGTTCCAATAAGTTTGTTGTCTTTACTGTATCTTTATCTTTATTGTACCTTTACTTAATATGTTTTAACATTTTTATTGATTCATTTAAACTTACGACTTTCAGATAAAAACTGTTTTGCCAATTTCAGTGACTGTAAATAGTTGAAAGAACATTGTAAACAAACAAATAGTTATAATAACCATCAATCATAGATGATTGATGGTTATTCTTTTATTTAAGATAAAACAGATTCGTAGAATGACTGCAACTACATTTTTGTATTTGTATCTAGGTAATTACATCTTTTTTATTTAATGTATTTAAGTAGGTATTAGAAAATAAATATTTTTCTTCATTTAATCATTCAACTTTCACTTCACTTTGCCTGGATAAATAAAGAATTTTTTCATTTCATTATACTTTGACAGTAACATTAGATTAGCTGTCCCTCTTTTTTATATATTTTGACACATGTTTAATGTTACTAGTAAAATTAATTAAAGAAAACCTTCAATAGTCATAACATTATAAATCCATGTTCCAAATAGCATTTAGCATATGAAGTTATATGTTTTCGTTTATAGGTTGCCAACTTGTAGACCAAACAAATTTAATATTGTCTACTTCATAGTCGAAGATATTCCCTCATACTGATCCATTTGCATTGTATAAATAGCCCATTTTTGTACCTAGGTGTAACACAAATGTTATTTTGTTTATTTAGCTCTAAGCAAATTTGCCAAATATTTTACAATTTTATCACCGTTTTATTACTTGTTATCAATAAAGTTTTGTGATAAGTAAAGTGCTTTTTGTGCTGTAATTCATAACGGTGACGTGTCTATTGAGCATGGGCTGAGTTAAGGGGGCGGGCATGGAGGGCAATGCCTCCTCAGGCCTCCTTAAAGTTTATGATTTATTATTACCAATCTGAACAGATATAATTATTTGCATAATTATTGTCATAAAGATGCATGCAAAGTTTGGTTTCTATAGCTTAAATAGTTCTTGAGATTTTTGTAAAAAATAAAAAATGGCATCTAGCGGCTAAACAAAGATTTTTTGACATATGTTTATTGGACATTTTTTGTTTATTTTGATGAGTGCTACCATCCCTCGAAGTTTGTCTCCAACTTTAACGAACATCCTGTATATTTAATTTTCTTCTTTACAAAAAAACACATTTAAACTATTTACTACCAGAGAGGAAATCCACAGCTACGATAAAAGAAACAAAATTAATCTTAAAACCCTCTACGACACTAATGGAACTCAGATACAAAACTCACAATCAACTACCAAATATTTTTATTAATAAATTATGTCTTTTAGTACAAAACAGTATTAAAATTTTAAATCACAGTTTTATCTCTGGGATCAATCTCTGAATTTGGCCTTGGTGAAGGCGGGGAGCGGGACGAGATAGAGCAAGCAGTTGGCGATCGCCAGTGAGATGGGGAAGGCGAATGCAATGCTCAAGTTGAACTCTGTGTCAATGACATCAGCAAGGTGAAACTCAGACCCTTCCCGGCCGTACCTCTCTGCGATGTAGGCCGCTCCGTCCGCATAACGACAGCTCAAGCTGCGATAAATTACAAATAGATGAACATTTTGTCTATTAGAGGTTCTAGATCTTGATACAATTGTGTAAGAACAGCTGTTTATATGAACTGAAATCGTTCACATCCATGATCTAACCTATTTCCCACAGGAAAGTAAATACAAACATTTTTCAACAGTAAATTAACTTTTCTCTATCATTAGTAAAATTCATCATTTAAGGAAAAGAATTTAATATAGTATAATTTTGAAATAAGTTTCAAATCAATGATCCAATTTAGGTAACGCTCTGGTCCAGTAAGTCAAAGGTTGCTAATTCGAAACCAGTGGCAAGAGACTCCAGTCAGATTTTAAGCGATTGTAAACTTGTGTCATCACCTAGCCCTTGTGACTCATAACAAAATAATATTTATTTTCAGAAGTAAACTACCGTGGCGTCACGACTGGTTAATTTTTTCTGTTATATCTTTGCATAGATCACACTTTCAATAGATCACAAGTTCAATTGAAAATAGAAAAAATATGTCTCATATCCTACTAAAACTTATTACATTTATTATAATAAGGCATGGGCCAGTTTTAATTTGTTAAAAACCTTTACCAAGACGTACCAGTATAGAATAATAAAAACGTTTTATCATAGTGAGCACTCTTGTTTTCACTGAGAAGGCAAACACAAATGACTTCTTTAGTATTACAGACTACACAGATATTTTATGTATAAAACGTAAACAATACCTAGAATATCATAATTCCAGGTAATGTTGGCAGATACTCTAATTTTATTTTTAAAGGCAACCGACCTCCACAAATCTTTATTGGTGTCGTCAGTAGTTGTACAGTTCTGCATGATTCCGCCGCCTGTGTGACTGAACAGCTGGTTGCTGAGGAATGCTCCGGCATAGCGAGCCTGCGTGCCGTACGTCAGGTACACCAGCCAGTCTGAGAGTCCACGGAACGAGCTGACAACAAATATGCCAAAAATATAAACAGTCTGCACTATTGCTTGCTACATTAATCCGCAAAAGACCATCCTCATAATTAGACCAGTTCGTAATTTAGATGCAAAAGTGGTCCAGATTCCACGTTGAACTATAGGTCCCTTGGATGCCATTGGCTGTTGAGCTATTAATAAACATTCCTGTCTAAGGAACATGTCAGCCTTAGCCCATGTGACTCATAACAAAATAATATTTATTTTCAGCTACCGTGGCGTCACGACTGGTTAATTTTTTCTGTTATATCTTTGCATGGATCACACTTTCAATATATCACAAGTTCAATTAAAAATAAAGAAAATATATGTCTCATATCCTACTAAAACTTATTACATTTATTATAATAAGGCATGGGCCAGTTTTAATTTGTTAAAAACCTTTACCAAGACATACCAGTATAGAATAATAAAAACGTTTCATCATAGTGAGCACTCTTGTTTTCAATGAGAAGGCAAACACAAATGACTTCTTTAGTATTACAGACTACACAGATATTTTATGTATAAAACGTAAACAATACCTAGAACACCATAATTCCAGGTAATGTTCACACATACTCTAATTTTATTTTTATAGACGACCGACCTCCACAAATCCTTGTTGGTGTCGTCGGTAGTCGTACAGTTCTGCAGAACGCTGCCACCTGTGTGACTGAACAGCTGGTTGCTGAGGAATGCTCCGGCATAGCGAGCCTGCGTGCCGTACGTCAGGTACACCAGCCAGTCTGAGAGTCCTCGGAACGAGCTGGCAACAAATACGCCAAAAATACAAACAGTCTGCACTATTGCATGCTACATTAATCCGCAAAAGACCATCCTCATAATTAGACCAGTTCGTAATTTAGAGGCAAACGTGGTCCAGATTCCACGTTGAACTATAGGTCCCTTGGATGCCATTGGCTGTTGGGCTATTAATAAACATTCCTGTCTAAGGAACATGTCAGCCTTAGCCAGTAACAAGACAACAAGACTGCACCACAATCATCTTTCACTCATTTCTAATTTATACTTGGCTTAAAATATCTAATTGTGTAGGTTGCCATTTTAAAAAAGGAATGTAAAAGGTATTGGCAGCATTTTCATTGTCTTGTGAACACAAGACATAAGTTTTATTCAACAACAAATAATGTGTGTTTTAAATTCGATTATAACTCTGTACAAGATAAAAATGTTGGTGGAAGGAGTCAAATTTTTAATTGAAAATACACAGAAGACTTTCATTGACACAAAAATATACAATATTTTGGTAAATGAACAATCTCCTTTTCAAATACTAACTTATGATTGTCCACTTTTTAAACACAGCTTTTGGTCATTTCAAATTAAGACACTCACCGGAGGGCCCCACTGCCGAGAACCAGAGCAATGATGGTGATGTAAAGACTGGCCATCGCTGCAGTGAAGGAGCTGTAGACGACCATCATGATAGCGATGGTCTGTTGCTCTGCTAGCAGGTAGCACGCCCACAGCACAGCGGCCAACAGACACCAGTCTCTGGTAGTGGTCAGGCCTGTCACTCTGAAACCAACAGAGAGTGATGAAGGGAATGTAAGAGCGAATGGTCTTACCAGAGAAGGATCTGGTAGAACCCACACAATTTTTTCCAGAATTTATTTGCAAGGATCTGGCCAAGCTAAGTAACTGGGAGGAAGTCAAGAAGAGGGAGGCGTGGCCAGCCATCCCAGGTCCTTGGCAGGAAAAGATGCTGATTGAACTGTTCAGGAAGGAGTGTGAGGAATTGCTTAAGCTCTCCAAAGGGGACATGATTTATTGGTGGGGCTTTCAACAAACATTGCCTCCCACTCAGGAAACACCTCAAGACCGTTGGGCCCTCACAGACGGACTCCTGCAGAATCTAAGAGAACGTTTGAGTCAGCTATTCACCTCTGGCTCAATTGCTTAGCTCAGAGTGAGAGAAGGTTGAAATTCCATGGTAGAATCTTCCTAAACCTTGAGGTATTTAGGGTGCTGGGTGCACCGCTGATGGGCTTTGCAAAAGGCCTAGAACTGTGGGACCAACTTTAATCAGGGTGCTCCAAAAGACAATAGACAATATAGGTACTTTATTGAAAACAGTAGTGGTGTTAAGAAAAAGATCTTCAGGCCGAGGTAGCATGATGGTAGCTATACCCTAACCCTGGTTAGCAAGAAGAAAAAAAATAAAAAATTAAGAGTGATATTGTATATTATCCATCTTCGAAAGCTTCATATATGAAGTTTATTATCCAAATCAGTAGCAAGAATTAAAGAAAGCTCAGAATCAGTTTTATTGCCATTTTTCTTGTATAGAACTGGACAGTCATTATTTATGTACAATCAAGAATCAATTAATAAAAATATAATAATTAATAAAGCTACAAGATATAAAATACATCCAATTTTGGTATTAGTTTACTAAACAAGAAAGAAGACTAACTAAATTCAATATTTTTTTTAAATACAAAAGTGATTGAAAAATACTGGGAAAGCCAATGGATAGATTAGTGTGTATAGCTTTGTAATGCATATTATACCATATTATTATGTATAATGTACCAGTATTTGTACTCTGTACATCCTTTATGTTTGTGTGCAAAAAAGCTATAACTATGACCCACCCTAAATCCTTTGTATAGTAAAAACTAAACTAATTTTTTACTAAATTGCTTATATTGGAAAAGCTTACTCGAACAATATTCTTGAACCAGCAGCAACTGTAATAAGTGAGAATGGGAGCGAGAATAGCCAATAGGAGAGCAGGAACAGAGGGCCAGAGTAAACCCCTTCCTGGGCCTCTTGGTAATATCGTGTGCGGTAACCACCGTCTGCAAAGGAGACACATGGTAATTATGATTCCCAGTATTGATATGCTGTAGATGCCATCTTCTATATAATATGAAGTTGATGCAATATGGTAATAATTTTAGCTACAGTATTAGTATTTAATTTTATTTTTTAAACAATTTAATTTTGGCGGCATTTTTTAGTCCCTACGTTATAAATTTACCATTTTTTTCTATCTGTTAGTTAATCGTGACATAAAGTTAATAAAATTTTATATTTTTTTATAATGTTTTATTTTTCTTAGTGAAATAATAGTAAAAAAAATTAAATATTTTTTTTAATACATAATTTTTTTTTTATTTTACATTCCTCTATAATAAATAAAAACATAATTTCTACCGTAATATTTCATAAGCTTTCCATTAGCAATTTAAAAATTTTTTAACTGGCAATTATAAATTCTACAGGTCTAATGAACTGATAAGTTAACCGTTAAAGCGCTACTAAAAATCCTACTCTCTGCTCATTTAGTGTAAAAAATTAAAATATTATTAAGAATAATATAGATTTATAGCTTAAATAAAGTAAAAACTATATAAATGATGATTTTAAAAATATATTTGAGGTACAGTATAAAAAAATTAACATTAACATTTCAGTTAATAATAATTAGTTAATAAATCCTATACATTAAAAACATTCACACAATACTATTAAAACACAACGAAAATATACACACATCAACAAATGTCATCAAACAAGGTTAGCGAAAGTGAAAACAGCTGGCCATAATGACATGTATAAGCGTAAATAGCAGACTGGGGACGGACGAATAGTAGACGCCATTGCCTAGCAACAGATATCCAAAAGCAAAATTCCAACAAGCCGCCTATTGGTTTTTTGAGTGCATTGAGGCAAAAGCAACATCACCATTTACTATATCGGTTGTTTCGTGAACTACAACGCAGTAATTGAGGCTAAATGATTGGTCACGCCTATAGGCGCTATCCACATTGTGCAGACACTCTGTGCTGCTTTTAGACGCTAGCCTGGTAAGGGTTAATTTCAAAATTATTATTTTATTACTCGTGTGCCTGCAGTCCCACTTCAAATTCCTCAATGTGTTTTTTCTATCAGTCAAGGTTCCTATTGATCACAAATTTGTAATTTTCTTCCAGAGGTTTCCATTATCTTTAACTAAAATATAATGAATATATCAAGTATTTATTACAATATTTAAAAACCCGTTTGAATTAAGTTCCCTTAAACTAAGCAACCTCAAAGTCCTAATTGTGCTGAGTTTGTATAATGTAATCAAAATTCTAAAAATATCTACTTTTAAGTAGCATTTACAACAGAAACTGAAGTTATTGCTTACCTAAACAGCAAGTAAAGAGTCTAATAAACATATCGGATATGACTCACATGTTGTGGCGGTTGTGATGATGGAGCAGAGGTATGTGCAGAAGAGACTGTTGAACAACAGCCCGTTGCGGGATACAAATGTCCATGGGTTATTCTAGAAATAAACAGGTCTTTGTAGTTACAGCACTGTGAAAGATATTAATAAAACTTCTAATCTAACAACTGCTCTTATGTTGTTTATTATTATTCTTTTTTTTGTTCATTATAATGAGAGAGCCAAATAACATGACATTTTTCAAAATGAAATTATATCCGTCACCCCTCTGGGAAGGGTTTAGTTCAGCTAAATCGTGGGGCATCGACAAAAACTTTATTTTTTAGATAACCCCATAGACAGAGTTCTACCACAGTAATATCAACTTAAATTGGGTGGGAGAAACCAAAAACAAAACATAAACGGGTAACGTTTAAATTAGACAAGTTCAACTCTCATAAATAATGACAAAGTTCACACTTTTTGCTCTCAAAGGGTTTATCTACTTAACAAAAAATTGGTCTGGTAGTGGTTGTCTACTGTATATTTATTTATTGGTGTTTGGTGTCGGTGGTATATGTCAGTAAATCTTTGGTGTGAATCAAAGACGCAAAATTTGGTTGAAATGTTGACTGTAACACTCAATGTACACAGTTTTTTTGTAAACCCCACTTTTTCTATTAGTGTATTTACTTGTATGTTTTGATAAAAGATGTACAACAGAGCAGAGCAGCACGGCATCAGCAGTAGCCTCAGCAGTAGATGGACGGCAGCAATGAACGAGGTGTTGAAGACTGATGCCAGCATCCTCCTGCAACCAACATGCCACATTGTACGCCCAATTCTTTTCATTGTAGGTTAATCAGAATATCAAGGATTAAAAGTCTCCCATAACGTTTTTGCAGTGGGACTCTAGATACCAACACAAGGTACAAACAAATGTTGCCTCAATCAGTGACAGTTAAATGTTCTTCTGTGTAACACCTTCTGCAAATATAGATTAATTCAAAACAAAATCTCAAATAAATTTTTTCATAGTTCAAGAACTTAATAAATAAAAATTTTCATTTGTATTATTGTATTTTGAAAGTAAATGAATCAGAGAGTTTTGTCAGGAACGGAGCTTTGAATCATAAAATGCAGAACACTCATCACACTTATTTTCATCTTAAGTTATTCATCAATTTGCATCAATATTTAAGAGGAGGACAGTTTTTAACAAACTAAAATTTCCACTAAAACTGTTTTAAAATTGAAAAAAAATATGGAAAAAACTTTTTACTTACTGATATAGAGTGAATCCAACATGTAAGGCAGATGGTTTCCCAAAGCCAGTAAAGGGTAGTTTATGACGGGGGCCCCCATCTCCCCCCACCACCACGTGGCTGGCCCCACCGGCGGAGCTGCGACGATAAACAGCACCTTCCAACTTGAACTTCTCCACCAGTGCGATGATCTGTGTGTTGGACTCGATGAAGCGCTCACGAGACCGACGGTCCACCGTGGACAGACACACTGTCATCATCAGGACACAGGAATCATCACTATCATCATCAGTTATTGTGTAATTTTACATAAACCACAAATACTTTGACGATTACTAAGGGATAAATTAAAACAATGGAGCGTAATATCAAATGGTCATACTCAAGCCGGATGAATCCCAGTGTTTTGATTGGATAAAGTTAAAAAGCTAATTATCAGATAGAAGATATTGGATATGTGGAAAGAATTTTACACAATTAAGTGATTACTGACAACCATTACACACCGGCACATATATCCTGGACACTGATAATCTCCAAAATCACTGATATTTCGGACAGTCCATTCTGAACTGAAGTTTTGAAGGTACCGGTAATTACAAATTTCTAGAAAATTCAAACTATTTTTCATTTCTGATGTAAATTTACTATCCAAAATGTTAGATACTTTTTCCCGGATACTTTGGCTAAGATATCTTTGTCCTTCTGCTGCCACTACTATACAAGGGGGTATCCAAAAGTAATCGAAATACCACTGCCACTGCCGGAGCTTTTGTAAAACAATTTTCTGCCGCCAGAGCAATTCTCTCTAGTGTGGTCTTTGCCACTAGTCTAGCAAAACTTTTTGCCAGTTTAGTGTCACACGTTCACCTAGCACATTCTGTTTGTCTATAAAGCACTATTTTTTCATTCTTTTTTTATGGAAGCAAGTTTAAGAGAATAACAGGCTGCTGTGAAATTTTAAGGCTTGATTGTTATTTTGTCTCTAAGTCGTTACCATGATTTAATACCTTTGAAAGAAATTATGGATCAGTTTTTTCAGTTCATGGCAAGTTTCAACTCAATGTGCTTTTTCATTGTCAGTCAGAGCCTAAGGAACAAATTTGACAACATTGCAGTTCATTCCTATATCTTCAGTTAAAATTTACTGAATCAAGCCCAAAGATATTCCATCTGACAGTTGATCAATTATTTGTCGACGGTCTGTGAGCACAAGCTCTACAATTGTTTTTCAAAATTTTCATATTTTCGGCCAAATGATAGACGTCCAGAACAATCTATGGCTAGACTGTTAGGTTAAGTGTTAAAATGTTTCCTTAGATGTAATTATTGTTTAGTATAACTGACCACACAACTTGATAACGTGGCCAGTTTAAATTTCTCATAAGTTCTGGTGTATTTATTGTATTATTTGTTATGAGAAATAAAATTCATTTATTCATCTTTATCATCAATTGACATGTCGCCACAACCACTTATAACTTTTAATTTTTTCCCATAGCATAATTTTTATAAGCAGTTTTCAACATTTTGTCAAAAGTTTAATAAGCAGCGTTTTTATTGGGTAGAAAGCAAAATTTCACAAAGGCATGTCTTTCACTTAAACTTTACATCATAAAAAAGAACCAACACTGGTAAAAAAGACACTCCAGATGTACAGATCATGCCGTGTAAAAGGCCCACGCGGAACTGTACTGGTAAAGAGTTGTGATAAACAGGCACTATAGCGGCAATGGTATTCCGGTTACTTTTGGGTACCCCTTTGTATATATCGTACACACTACAATGACACCATGCATCTCAACATTATCTTTCACTTAAAACTCAGTTGATCCCACAAAACACTTACGATAGTACATAAGGGGGTTTTCCAGCTGAGGACATGGAAAGCCGATAGTTCTGAAGTACTCGAGCATGAGTCTTGTCGGTCCAGCATACACCAAGTCCCCGAGACAGAGATACGCTGCACGATCGAGAAATGGAAACACATCAGATCGAGGCTTCTCCATGGTTAGGATGACTATGCGACCGCGACGTCGTGCGTGCGATGACAACATAGACACGATGAGATATGTGGCAAGAGGGTCGAGGTCTGCTGTAGGCTCATCTAGCAGCAGCAACACTGTAATCATCATATTACTACATAGAACATAGAACAAGGTGAGTGAATATTATCGAGTACCGAGTGAAGGTTTTGGCTCTAGATAGCCTCTAGTATACCAAAGCTAAGAAGATTAGGAGGAAGATATAACAGTTAAACGCCTAGTCAATAATGAGGTAGCTTCTTCGGTGGCGTAGATACGGGGGGATAAGGGAGATGTATCCCCCCATAACGATCACCTTTACTAATAATTTCAAAACAAAAATATCCTGAAATTCCGCTATGCATTCCGGGGGTATTTATATCCCCTCCCATGAAAAAACTGTATCTACACCACTGAACTTCTTTATAATATTAATACCTTTTAAAGTCTTGTCCATGACTATACTATAAACGTATTAAGAAATCACTGAATCTTTTTACCACAAGAATAAATTTCTTATAGCAAGTCCTTTATCAATTAATACTAATCTCTATAAAACTGTAAAATAAAATTTAAATATATTTCATAGCATCACTCTAATTAAATTCAAATAACCAATAAACAAAACTAAATTACAACTCACATTTAAACACCAAAACAAATCAATGAAGATTTCACATCGCTATTCAATTTAGGATAAATCACCAAATTGATTAAATTCAAAACTGCCGCAGGAAACAAATGTAAGTAAAATTAGAGTACCAACTCATAAATAACACTATAAAAAACATAAGATAAAAAAACATTGCACAGTAAAATTTGAAGAAGAAAACAATATCAAAATAATATCTAAAATAACCTAACTTGAAAAACTTTAATTAAAAAACAGAAACATGTGACTTTTTAAGTTTTTTAATTCATATGAATACTCAATGTATCAAACATGACAATAATATAGAACAGAATATTTTACATTTGATGCCTTTTAAAATGATATACCAAGGCATCAAATGTAAAAAAACTAATTTTTTCTATGAGAAAATGAAATTGAGTCCTCTCTGTTCTCAAAGATGCACAATAGGGGATTGAGGTAGCCCTTATTGGTTAGAAAATTTTACTTTCTCATTGAATATAGTTATTAGAATACTGAAAAAAAGACCTCAAAAAGTCCTATGTAGACACAATAAATGTAGGTACAGTAGAGCGTCGAAAATCCGAACCAATCCCGTAGGTAGTTCTGATTATCGATTTGTCCTGATTTTCGAACATAACCAACAAATACCTCTTGAACACATAATTAGACCTACAGTATTAATAGTGAAGCACTAAAATACAGTTAAATGAAACAAAATAATGTTTTTGTATTACGTATATTAAATGGGAATTACTGTAAAGTTTGTTTCTCAGAAAAATGTTAAAAAAAGAACAAATTCGTAAGGGGGTAAGGAAAAAAGGGTAATAATATAGATCACAATGTTAAAAATAAACACACTGAAGGTTATTCACCTGGCTCGGTGCGCCGCTCGTCCCCTGCCCCGCGCTTTCAATTTCTCCCGCAAAATTTTAAAATATGCTGCTGCAAAAACCTGTGCAGTGGTTCATATCTTTGACATTCTGGATTGTTGACATCCGGATTTTCGAAGCTCTACTGTATTGCTAAGTATTTTACGAGTAGAAAGACATTTAATTACCTGGGTCTTTGATAAGCTGCATGCCAACAACAAGTCTTCGATGTTCACTTGTGGTCAAGTTGGCAACCGTGCGACGAGCTACCTGACTAAGAGCCAGGTCTGCCAAAACTCCTCGGACACGCGAACTTCTCACATAACCTGATACCTGCATGAACGCAATTGTTACGTTTGAATAAAAATAACTAGACTTTTCATTACACTACAAAGACTAATAATTAAAAAATAAATAAAAAAAGACAATGGAATATTTTTATTTATTATAAAAACAACAAACAAAACACGAAAACTTCCACATTTTCCTTGATCAGCCACATACAAACTTATTGTATACTTCACTGAACCTCTGATTAGATTTTTTCAGAATAATCTCAATGATTAGGTATTTTGGTATATTTGTACTGGTACACTAATTTTATAGTCTTAAAAAATAAGAAATGTTTGTTTGTTTATCTAAAAAGAGTAAACAATGAAATTACGAATTTTCCAAGGTGATGAACAAATAACGAAAAACAGATGAGTTCCAGTGGTGTAGTAAAAATAAAATTCACTAACAAATTTTTTTGTCAAGTTCAACAAAGTTTACGAAAAGAGTTAAATCAGCTTGAAGTCTCTTTTTCCTCTACTGAGACACAGATTGTATAGAACGGTTGGTATTTTAACTTCTTGAGAAACTGCCCAATAGGTAGGTGCACCATAGGATGTATTCTTTTTGTATACTAATATCACTTTGCATTGCCTTCTTTTGTCAGATGACACATCAGTGCTCATAGATTACTATGAGTTTACCTGAGAGCCGATAGTGAGGTTGGCCGCGTAATGCAACGTCTGCTCAACACTGAGACTGGGGATGAGGTCCGTGCGGTGGCTCACGTAGCCACAGCTTCGCTGGTAGAGACTCAATGTCATCGGGGCTCCATCCAGTAGAATCTGACCTCGGGTGGGACCTCGACTACGACGGGAGATAACTTCCAACAGAGCTCTTTTGCCGCTACCTGCTCATGAAATAACACACACCACTTCACAATTTCCACTAATGGAACAGTAGTAATGGAATGTTTAGTTTAATAGTCTCTTTATTTCATTCTCTTAAAATACAATATTGTTTAGTTATTTTGTGCTATCCTTGTATTTGAATTTTTGAGTTAATTAAGAGTAGTTGTCCACATTCTCCATCAAAACCCAGTTTTACACCATTACATTTGATTTTTCCTAGTAGCTCCATAATGATCTGAGCTGTATCAGATGTTGATTATTGTGCATATCGATTAATATCATTTCGTTAATAATTATCAATTATTGGTGTCTCCATCAAATGTAACAGGCTCCTTCCTGTATAATATAGCATCCTCTTAATCTCTATTGGAACTTGACTCCTGATTGAGCCATTATAATTTAGTTAGAGTTGTGGACTATCTGCGGAACTTCACCTTTTTACCGACCTGAAAAGAGGGAGGACTCTTTCTTGAAACATTCAAAGATTCTTCAGAGTGGTTAGAAAATTAATAACCACCTAGGTGACCTATCTTTGACCTTTACAAGGTATGGAGTGAGCACTTTTTCTTCTGTATTGAGGCAAATGATGGATTCTTACTTTTATTTTTGATGACAATAAACATACCCAAAAACTATAGATTGTTACCATGCCCTCTTCCTTGTGTATTGTGTATTATGGACATGCAATGAAGAATCTGAAGTACTCAAGCTCCAAAAGTCTGTTCTCAGGAACATCACAAGTGGTGCAGTAAGCCAATCAAATACATGAAGCTGTATACAATGTTCATCGATTCAAATCAGTATTTACCTGCTGAGTACCAAGAGTCATATACACACTCTGACAACACAAAAATATCAAAGGCATAATCTCCCTGTCATCAATGAAACTCATCCTACTCACAAAAAGACAATTGATGATCACTAACCCTTGGACCTGAGGATTGCTAGGACCCCTCTAGACTATACATAATGGAAGATTTCCTTCATTATCCCAATCCTTAAATAATTTGTTAATGTATTGTATTCCCATTACACTACTGATACTAGACAAATAATTATCATTTACCCTTGGTCATGGGGACTTGCCAAGACCTCTCCAGTCAACACCTCTAGGAAGATATTCTTTAGGATCCTTCAATCCTTGAAGCATCAGTTAATTTATTGACACAATACTACGCTTACTCTTTGACCCTAAGTCTGCCAGGACCTCTCCGCCCTGCACCTCCAAGAACATGTCCTTTAAGACATCTAAATCCTAGAAGAACTGTTAATCTAGTGATGCAAGACAAGTGACAATCACTTACCCTTGGATCCCAGGACTGCCAGAACCTCTCCAGCTCGCACCTCCAGGGAGATATCCTTCAGGATCAGCCCAGTCTGAACGCTGCCACAAAGTCTTTGCAGACATGATCCCGGCTCGACCTGTACCAGTCATCGTTTACGTCTATCAGAGTGTTAAAAGCTAGACATATTTTTAAATGAATTTTTAGATAAAAAATTAGCTTAGGACCTACTTACCTTTTGGATTTGATAATAATTTTTATCTAAGGATTTTATAAGAAATTTGAATTATATACTGTGCATTTCTGTTTAAAATTCCTATACATCCTAATGAAAATTAATTCATTAGTTAAATATTTTTTTCTAAAATTAAAAGTGCCAGATACTTATTAATTAAAAATCTCTCTTTCCAAAATTGCATTAGTTTCTTACCTGCCCAGTGTGGAAAATATTGGATAACTCCAGAGTATAGTCATTTGCCAACATGTTTTGTTATAATTAAATACTAGCTTAAATGAAAATCATAACTCAAGCCCTACAATTAAATCTGTTTGACAACTATGAACGGACTTTACAGCATCACTCTTCGCTAAGGTGCTGTACCACGATTCCCACTGCCAGACTATTTTGCCACTGTCAACACTGGCACTGACAACACGGCGGGGCGACATAAACAGGGCAACCAACATTTACAGAGCGAAATTCCCCTTGTATTAAAAAATCCCCACTACTTATTTTACGGGTTAGTTTACCAAACAAGCGTCATTAAAACAAACATATGCATCTTTTTAAAGTAACAGACGTTTTTCGTATTTTAAAATCATAAATAAAAATATGATTACATAATATTTTAATGTTCATCTATTTTACCTAGTTTTGCATCAGTGTTTCGATTAATTTGTAATAAGGACATGTTATTTTTATTATTTAGTAATATTCAACTCTACTTATAATAAAGGTTAAACACTACTTATAATATTAATAAAATCTTTAAATCCAATCTTTGAAACTATATTTATGATCTTTAGGTAAATTTTTGTTATTAAGCTAGCTAGTTCATGAATAGAGGGAAAGGTGGTACGGGCAACCACTTAATTTTAATATTATTCACACTCTGTTAACTATTTTAATAAAAATCGTTAAAAACTATTTACAATATGCATAAAATCGGTAATCTTTAAAACCATAACTATGATCTCTAGGTAAAATTCTCTTATCAGGCCTCTAAAATACTCCTCGAAAATTCCAACGAAGGGTTTTATGTGTTTGTTTTCAATTAACTGTGAGTCTTCTTGACGTCAGATTATAGAAAGTATTAAAAATAGGACTACTAATAAATACGTTTCAAATAGTGTGCGAGAAAACGAGAATTAAAAATAAATATTACATTCCCACCGACTTGAGAAATTATGATTTAATAATTATTTTAAAGAGCTGAGGCGAGCTATTGTAAAAATAATCTTACTTTTTTAGTTTGACACTTAAGTTGATAGTTCAATTAATTTTTTATTCTTCGAATTCTAATCCATTTTCCTGGTTTTGTAACTTAATGTACGAAACCTCATGCTGTATACAAGAATGAGGAATCTGTCTAGAGGAAAAGTCTTGCTAACTTTCCATAATTGACAAAAAGTTGTACAGTTACAGTTTTAATTGTAATCATCTGGGAAATCAAAAGCAGCAATTAATCATTTGTACTCCTTAAACTCAAAAAATTTAAGGTCCTCTTTAAATAAAATAGTTAAATAAATGCTTGGACTGAAGTAAATACAATGGCGAGGATGTTCCTCTGCGAATCCAAGGACACTAATTAGACTCGAAGCAGGCTGGCCACTGAATTACCTCGTGCTGAAATTTCCCTCATTGGACGTTGGTAACACTGGGCGGTAACAATCAACTTTACGCTCTACAGATTGGGTGCGATCGTACAAAGCAGTGCCACCTCGCAAAGCCTCCTCAGCGCTTCTATGCGGCGACCGGCGACCCTCGACCCAGTCCGCAGTCCTAGGGACGGTTTCTGGGTCACAGCCCGGGGGCCGTGCGACTCCGGAAGGTTTCTCAACAAAGCTGTTTTAATTAATGAATCCGTTTCCACCTAATTTGCATGTATTCTCATGACATTGGTCGTGTTTCATAACTGTAGGGCAGCTGATGGACAAATCTGCATTTAAGAGAAGCTGTTTCTAAAGGATCGGAAACTGTCCCCTAAAACTGCTACATCGAATAATGCCTTCAGCATGTGTGATATAGAAAGCATAAAAATAGGTTTAAAAAAGTAAAATTCCATACTGGAACTCTAAGATCAAATAAGTAACACTAAAATTGTAATGAACCGTAGCCTATATGCCGGTCACATATGGTGTAAGGTTATGGGAAATGTGTTCAACAGTTCTAAAGAGTTTATATGGTAAAAATGGCATTTGGATAATTGATGGGCTTGCCGAAAGAGTGTAAGTCTAGCTTTTTGAATCATAACATTTCAACACTACCATTACTGTATCGTTATTTAACACAGTTAGAACATCTATAAAAGAATCTACAAAGAATCTATAATAGAATCTCATCACACCACATGTTGGGTTAACTTAAGGATTGAAAAGTCACTATTACGAACAATTTAAACTGTTTAATAAATTGCCCGATAATGTTAGATTATTAGTAGTTTTAAGATAATTGTTTCTGAGTGGTGAGAGAAGAGAACTGTACAGTGTAGAGGAATATATGAATTTTGATTTTTCAATGTTCTTTGTACTGTATGTTGGGCTTGTATAATCGTATATAACTATGATAGCTGTGACTTGTGCCTATTGTTATATATTGCTTAATGACGTTAATAAATCTCATTGAATCAATAACATAGGTCTGATGGTAACAAAATGAAATTCTGGTATTTTTTGGAAGTAAAGTTACATCGTATTACAAAGAATCATCACATTCACCCTTAATACATAGTCGGAATACCTAGAAATTTGGGTCCTTGTCTTAAGAAACTATATAATCATTATAATTAACGATTTTTACAGTGAGAGCCAAATACATAGCAGTATAGGCCTGTGGACTTCAAAATGAATGAAACTATTCATACGGATTCAAAACACTGGGGCCAAGGAACTTACCTTTTCTATAACTACTTGTACATTGTTATTTCATAGGGGTTTCCTACCTTATTTAGAATATATAAGGTAGGCCTACAATCGAATACAATACTATTGTACGTGTTATAAAACTTTATACTATCCTCTTATACACAGCATTGAATAGTTTCAATTAAAAAAATACCCATAATGTTCCTAAACCTAAACCGATTGTAGAAACGACCGGATGCAGCGGTCTGTCCAACTCTTGTCGCTTACAAGAGGAAGTCCTCGGGTACGTGCTGTAACGGCAACGGAACCGGATATGCAGCCTTTCACGTGACCAGCAAGTTTTGTGACCTGTGTTACTAACACGGAATATTCTGAGGACGACAAGGGAAGTTGAAGTTGGAAATCAACAACGACTCAAAGAGTACAAACTACAACATTTACGTACATACATACAAAGATGGATTCTAAGGAACATTACACAATGTATGCCTACCTGTAGACATAACTTTTTATTTATTTATGAATTAATTAAATACAAGTGTTTACGTATGAAACATCCTTTACCATAAGAAAAACCTTCAGTAATACCGAGCATTAAAGTCTCTTTCGTACTGCAACACTTTTTATAAAGATTCCCCGTTAAATTAATATTTTATTTACAACCCGAAATAATGTTAATAGAACAATGCTAAACTAATGAACTACTAAACTATATGAACAAGGATTATTAAATCCTTTACGTCTTAAGGACAAATGTGTAACTGGATTTCTCAGACGGCGAACGTAAGAGTGTGCAAGGATGGCAAAGTATTTCATTTAGTCCCAAAAGAACATTGTTAATTTTGTGACAGCATTACAACGTAACTTACAGGGATTTAAGAAAAAACTATTTACACGTGACAATAAAGTGTTAGTGAATATTGATGAATCAACAAAAAGAAACTACGAATGGGAATCAAACATATAGTAATTGGGAAATATCTGATATTTTGTTTAAGCGTAGGAATACGTCGATTTTATAAAGAGGGAATATAGTGATGCGAGTATAGAAAACTATTGTTAAAAAAATTTTCTAGAGAAATTTTCTCTGGAAAGAACTGACAATTTTCAGATTACGATAAGGGACTGTAACTTGTGAAGCACTCAGCCGTGGAGGCCAGGCCGTAGTTTGCAGATAACACCGCGAGTCGCTGGTCAGAGGTCCCAGGTACAGTTACGCAGCCCAGATATCACAATACGCCTACTGCAGTCTGAGGGACAGGTAATTGGCCCAGGACTCCGGTGGCCGAACAATGGACATCGTCGACCATCAGCCGGAACAGCCGCACTGGAATGTCCTGGGTCCTGGGTCCTGAGTCCTGAGAGCCAGGATAACCTTGCTGGTGACCACGAGTATCGTGCCGAGAAGAAAAAACTATTACTTTTATAGTGAAAACACCTTATCAGAAAATGTGTGAAATATGTGTCAACCTTTGATGTTTTAATAGCCTAGTGGTTGGCGTCTTGGACTACAGGGAAAGAGGACACAAGTTCAAATTTCGGGATAACCATTTTGTTTTAGACCGCTTTCAAAAAGATTTTGTATGTAATCACTCTTTGACTGTAAATAATTCCTCTGGTGTAGAAAGATAAAAGTCACGTCCCTATTTTTTGTAACCGGTATTTTTTTAAATCAGATAAGTTATCATTAATAGGCAATAAGCCCATTTTAGGGGAGTGCGCTGGTCTAGGGGTAGAGCGCGGGGCTTTGGTGCCCAAGGTCCCGGGTTCTAATCTCGCCAATCACCAATGGCTTTTCGCTATGTGTTAATGCCGCAACCCACACAGGGGTGCGCAAAAAGCCGCAACGGCTGAAGTGCATTTGGAGTAATCTGCCCCTTCCAATAAAAAAAGGCAATAAGCCTGAAAATTTTCAAACGGATCAAGGAAGACATTGAAAATTTCTTTTTAGTTCCACCAACCATTTTTCCGATATTCAATCTCCTGCTAGCGTTTCTGTAATACTGTATTTTACTCCTCGTCAACCAACTATGGTTTACCCAATATCAGCATGGCTACAAATGATGTATAATTTTTTATTGATTTAATATTTTCGGACGTTTGAAATTCACTTTTGAAAAACAAGTGACAGTTTCCGGAACCCTCTCAGCGTCCTCACTACTAAATTATTCTTGCTCAATCCAATCCTCAAAAACCATTCCCCCGTGAAATTTCCCGCACGCTTCCTAGATTTTCCCAGATCGTCGTCAGATTATCCACCACGTCGGTTCAACTTTCCCCGCCGCATTGTGCAGGCGGATCAGGGATGACATGATGGATCACGAGGGAGGAGGATGTCCAGCCGGGCACGAGCGGGAGAGAGTGAGGGCGAGAACCGTGGAGAGATGGAGATGTAGATGGAGATTGACACGCGACGATGAAGTCTCAGACTGTGCGCATGGTTGTAAACACATCGCTACTTTCACGCAACACGGAGATTAGTGTTGCCACTGGATAATCCTGGAGAAATGGGTCTAGCACTAAGTGGTGTTGGCATTGTGAATGTTCCATTTTTGACTTTGAGAAGACTCATGACACTGTACAAAGGGTCTTTCCATGGCACTTTGACGTAATTTCATTGTATTTTAGGTTGAATGTACTGTTCTGATTTGTCAAATTATACTATAGACAGAGAGAGGGACGATTAGCGATTAGAGTGCGACGGTTATTAATTAATTTTGATTTATCAGGAATCGGGCAAAACGTGAAGGTCCTACCATCCCTTTCCTATTAATCCTTTCTTTTTGCAGTAAAGTACCCATGAAGACCGGCGTGACAATTTTAACAAGGTATCTAATTCTTCACATAAACTAATAAATTATCCAGAGTTATGGTCAGTAATCCAATAAGCTAAGAAAATAGACAATAGCTTAGCTACCGTAAAAAAGCATTTATGTCTATTAATTGAGAATCAACTACAGTACGTGCTTCCTTGTTTATGTAGTAGACAAGTAAAAAATCTTTATTTGGATAAAACAAATTCATGAGACATATTTCGCATGAGTATAAAAAACTGAAATTAAATATTTTAAGAAAACCTATTAGATTGGATTACTGAAATGGCGAAATAAAGTTTATTGAAATTTTAAGCCAAGTATGAATGAGGATTGAGTGTAGGATGATTGTGGTGCGATCTTGTAGTCTTGTTACTGACTAAGGATGACATGTTCCTTAGACAGGACTGTGAATTAATAGCCCAACAGTGAATGGCAACTACGGAACCTACAGTTTAACGTGGAGTCCGAACCACTACCTCTGAAACTATGCCGAAGGGTCTTTCTTACTAGCTTAGTAGTTTTAGCGTATTAGACTTGGACGGTGCAAGATCATGGGTTTAAATCTCGAGGTGCTCATTTGGGTTCAGAGTTTTTGTGTAAAATATCTAAGAAAAAGTCTATCTAGCGTGGTTACAAGAAAAAGGGTCGAGAGGTAAGTTCTTTATATCTTTTCTCACGTTTGCAGGATGGTATCTTTCTTCATGGTTTACGTTGTGCAATGAAATGATTTGCCAATTCTGTCACCTATATCTGTCTGACGTCGAAGGTTTTAATCGAGGCCGCGACATTATACCACAGATCACGTCCGGCAGCGATCTACCTTAGCCATCTTGCACCAGAGGCTCTGAACGACTTGCGAAACTCTTAGCGCCCTCTTTGCTGTTTAAAATTTTGATTAAAAAGGGTCACTTCTGAGAAAATTCCGAGGATTCTCCTATTTCGGTCCCAAGATACACAATGACCTTCCCTTGGCCCTAAAACAGCTGGGGGTCCTAGCATTCAGGGTCAAATTAAAACAGAGATTAGTAGTAAATAGTTGATTTCATACATATTTTTAGTTGTTACCTTTGTTTTGGTAATCGAATGTATACTTATAATTGAATTGTTTTATTTTGATTGACCTGATTAGCTCTGAAAATCAATTTTTGTAATTAAGAGACGCTTCAATAAAGGTATTTTTATTTATTTATTATTTATTTGGATACCAAAAACAAACAAAAATGTATTTACTTCCCTCTGGGTAATAGCTTAGGGTTTAGAACATGGATATATCTCAAGGGAATATGTTAGGTTCCTCTAAACAGCTGTTCTCAAAACCACATGACATGACTTCCGTTACAATTTTGCGTCTCGTAAATTGTTAACACTTCTCCCCAGAGCTTGGAAAAAATCTGACATAATTCAATGTCAACATCGAGGATGTCATGAACCTTATTTTTGAGAACTAATTAATTTTAAATATATGAAAATTACACTTTTGTGGCGCTAAAACAGGACTCTTTTAAAAACTATAAAAATTCTTCAAAAATGAAAGTAAACACTTCAGAATACGGATTGTTTTTAGTTGAGTGAACTATGTTTCCCCTCACACCAGCCATTGTGTTTGTTTAGCGATACACATCCTGCTGGTCACGCAGAAGAAGTAGACTTTCCCCTGCAAATATCAGACCATAATTAATTGATCAGTCACTCTCGGCTCGTGCTGGACCATCACCACTCCGCGACCAGCAACGCTTCATCGACTTAAATTAAGATTAACTTCTGTTGAGAAATCTGAGTTTATTCCATCTTCATTAATGTGGGCTTCCATCCGTTCAAAATGACAGTAACGACTTCCTGTGTGGTTGAGTGGTCATAGTGCCCGCCTTCAGTTTTGATAAAAAAGAACAGTAATTAATATTACTTTGGGAAATAAGTTAGTTCATAGATAGGGTCTACTGTAAATCTGAAGGGAATACCTGTACCCTTAAACAGCTGTTCTCGTGACCTTATGACATGACTTCCGTAACGTTTTTTGCATCCCACAAATTGTTAACACTCCTCCAGAGCTTAGACATATCTGTATTTACCTCCCTATGGGAAATGGGTTAGATCTAAAGGGAATGTTTTCAGTTCATCTAAACAGCTGTTCTTGTAACCAAACAATGATGTCACTAACCATATGACTTCACTAACTAAATTCGTCAATGTTTCAAATTTTGGTCTGAAAAATTACTAACCCCCAGTTAAGACTTATCCATGTCAAAATGTCCCAAAGCGTAGAAAAACACGACCAAGAATTACCAATAAACGCCAAGTTCACACCGCCATGGGTCTTGAGGTATGTGCGATGAATTATAGACACCGAAGTACCGTGTGTTGGTGATGGTCACATAGACTTGCCAGAGGTGATCTGGCAGGAGTCGCCGGCCATTAGTTTCGACCCAGCAACCTTTGCCAACGCGTTACTAAAGCAACAGTGCGGTAACTTTTCTCACTTGTATAGTGCATGAGTCAGACAGGTGAAATGTTCCCTACATACCGTTATCACTAATCGTTATCATCTCCCGCATTGCCTACGGCAAGGCACCGTTCATTATTGTTAACGGGTCATTATTCACGGAGAATATTCCGTTACTTTTTCACCTTACTCGGTATTCTGAGATAATTTTCTCATTAATAAGCATCATATATGATTATTTGACATTCCTTATTTTAGGTCGAGATGTACAACTACTCTTAATTAATCTACAAAAACCAAAGTTTCATACACACATTCATTTACTTCAAACTTAAACTCTTACCTTAAATATAAATACCATATTGCTTTCTCTCATACAGTTTTTTTATATTTACGAAGTCCCAATTCAATGGATTCAATTGTCAATAATTGTAACATATATGATTATTTTTTTAATTGGCTTCTTACAATAATTGTGTATGATTTAAAAAAATCGACCCTAAAATGGAACCCTGGTGGACTCCATACAAATCAATAATTACCAATCACTCTCCCGTTACTTTCAGAAGGTCAATAAAAGTAAAACACGTGACAAATGGTGGACGGATGTTCCAGTAATGAAACCTCGGTAACAACAGCCTGTGGAACATCACAGGTGGTGTCAGGGAGTCAGGTTGGCAACCCTGATGGTTGTGTGGCATCACTGGGAGCAGTACCAACCTAACCTCAACCTCCACCTCCAGTAACTTGACGTACCTTCTGACGTTTACGTTTGTCCGCGTCTGATGTTTGTTTTGTGTCGTTTATATCAATAATGTCGTGATTTTGTTGATTGTCACGTTTGTGTTTTGTGTTACCATGATAATTCTTATTGTTGGATATTTGCTTTGTTCAACGTAAGTATTGTTTTCATGTTTTTCTATGATTTACTAGCTACCTGCGATTTGTTAGTGTTATTTTTCTGTCACATTCTTCGAGTTACTGCTTACTTTATTATCTTAATTTGGGTATTCTTTTTTTATATAATTTTATTTTGGTATTTTATATGAGGCAACGGCAGTTTCGTCGACCCAAAATTATGTACAATTTTATTAACATTGTACATATTTTAAATAACACTGAATGCAAATTCCTCTAATCTGATCGCAGTGCTTCTTAAATAGCACCTGAAAATAGCAATACCTTAAATTCATGTTTAATTATTTAAATTATTGATTTGTATTATAACACATTTTGACAAATTAAAGTTATTCGATTTTCGTTAGATTTGTTAACAGATAAAAATAAACTTTTATCTACAACTTTGGATTTAAAAACCTTCATTTTATATTTTTCCTGAATTTAGATTTTTAAATACCTTTGAAAATAGTAAATTATGAGGGTATATCACACTTAAACTCATAGTTAAGTCACATACCGAACTACTGATGCTTCAAATATAATTTTGTACCCACAAATTTCAAAGCCATCTACGCACCAGGGACGATCAAACTATGATTTTTAATTCACATGTTACCTCTGGTTGCTAACTTTGTGAAATGTATTTTCATAGTATAACATACTAGTTAACTCGCCTCACCTAGTTTAATTTTCAATCAAAAAAAGTTTGGATGGGGAAAGTTGGGCGTATCAAAATATATAAGTATTTCTCTAGGAGTCTTCATTGTTTTTTTAACGATTGAACAAAGGGATAGGAAAATTGTAGATTCAAATGTTTTTATAAATTATTTGAGTCCTGTTGGTAGGAAATACATCTTAGTCACTATAAATTTGGTTAAATCGACCAAAAATATCTTTATATGTAATTAAGTATAATTAGCCTTTTAATTAACAGTTAAACACCACAAACAGGAATGTAGGACAATTATGTTCGGCGGACTTGATCGCGGCTGGCCGAAGAAGTTATCCTGTTTGGCTCTCCGCGTAGAGGAAGTGCGAAATATCAATGGGAATGATCTCCACGCGTTCCGCTCTTGCGGCGATTTAGTCATTAGGAACAAAATTAATAACAGGAGGGGGTCGGCGTTCAATGACTTGATGGAAACAAGACGATGGTTGACGTTATTGTCCCCCATCATGCTGTGTTGTGATGTACCGGTACTGGGTATTCCGTATATATTGTGATACGTCATGAATTATTTTACAATAATTATTTCTTAAGGATCTCGAAAAAAACAAATAATAAATTTGGTCTCATAAATAGACCAGTTCGTAATCGAGAGGCAAAAATCATGGTTCGGAACCCACGTTAAACTATAGGTCCATTAGATTTCATTGGCTGTTTGGATATTAATTAGCAGTACTGTCTAAAGGACATGTTAACCTCAGTAACAAGACTTCAAGATCATCTTACACAATCACTTACACTCATTTATCATTCATACTTGGCTTAAAATACCTACCTGAGTATGTCACCATTTCACGAAGGTAATGGTGATAAATAATAATAAGTTACTGTATAATTAATATAACATATCTAAATTGCTCCATGTTGCTGCATGTTTTCATGTATTGTACTCTAGTGCATTTACAGAATAGAAGGTACCATTCTACCCAGTACAGACAACAATTTGTTATCCCCAAGTAGTGTCAAGGAGTGCAATCAACACACGTCAATTTCATAAACAGTTATTGGTCAAGAACGCCAAACAGCTGTAGCAAAACAGCTGCGATTAACGGTAATGTGTGGCCATTGGCGCTGTTCTGTTCGACGCGAGACCTTGCTCATGGACCAGCGCCAGTATGTGCGTGAGTGAGTGTGTATGTATGTGTAAACAACCCAAAACGACTGTACTTGTTTCTTGATCAGGCATACTCACAGAGGCCCTCGGGTTGACCTTTGCGGCCTTTGTTCTGTCTTTGTTTCAATCGTTTACGAATGTAATATTTGTGAACCAGTTTTAGTGCACGTTTTCGACCGTGGTTTAGTCCAGCCTGTCGTTAATCAAACAACCGTAAGCAGTCTCGTAAACAGATCCGTGTCAGGCAAGCCTACGCCGTAAATCTGGGCTGCGGTTCCTCACTGGCCAATTGGCCGATACCCCGTGGTGCGCATTTTAACGAGAGGGAATCTTTGTTACATTTATCTCAACGCATTATTTTTACTAGTTCTTTTAAGGGAAAGTCCTTATAATTCACCGCAAAAATTTGAATTACTTCCCTGTGGAAAATCTTGGATCATGGATATGTCTGAAGGAAATGTTTTCACATACTCTAAACAGCTGTCCTCATAATATGACGTCACTTATGTTTTTGTGATTCACAAATTTTTAACACTTACCAGCCAGAACTTAGACATATCCTTATCAGAAGCCTTAGAATCTTGAAAACTTATTAAGCTAGTATTGTCTGTATATACTGGGACAGTGGCGCGTCCTGTAATTCAGCTACTTGGAGGTCACGAATTGTGGATAGTTATGAGCGGTCCTCAGTGGATGTGATATTCTCTCTTGTGGATTAACGTCCACACATTTGAAAACTACGTTCAATCGCTAAGACAGTCCTCATAATTACATCAGTTCGTAGTTCAGAGGCGAAATTGTGGTTTAGATCCCACGTTAAACTGTAGGTCCCTTAGATGCCATACGCCTTAGTCAGTAACAAGGCACAAGATCGCACCACAATCATCGTACACTCATTTCTCATTCATACTTGGCTTAAAATACCTACATGGATAGGTCGCTATTTCAAAAAGGTATAACCTTTTTCGATTAATTATTTATGTTTATAATTTGACTGAAGAGTTAACAGAAGTACTCTAATCAACAGTTCTTTGTTGCGACCAAGAAGCGCAAGACTGAATGACTCGACTGTCGGTCTCTTGGGTCAATGGCACGGAAGAATAGGATGAGACAAGGTCGTCACAGTGACGGAGCGCGGGACAAAAACGCGAAGAGCGCATCGAGCATCCTGCAGGAGGTATATTTCACTGCAGGCATCCTTGAGTTGGCAACAATGCTTCCGTTCGTCAAGAAATTATGTGCTCATTTGTATAATAGCAACCTTTGCGGGGAAACATTACAAGGAGTAAATTGGATTTAATTGTTGGAGAAGGTTTACCTGTTGCATCAGTTTTGCTTAACGATGTCTTTAAAAATGATCTTGTAATTCATGTCATTTGAGATTGAGAATATTTTTTCAGTTCTTTATGAAATTATGGGAATTTAGCTGCGGAAAATTGTTTCATATCCTCAATATTTTCAATGTCTAAAGCTGCGATTACACCGGAGTCTTTGACAGATGTGAATGACAAAAAGTCAGACTGTTTTGGCTCGGTTCTTTGGTTGGTGACTCGACAGCCTCCTGTCGCAGCATATGTAAACGCCACGGAGACACTGGTTAGCGACTAAAGTCTCCTATCTCACCAATGTCACGTCTACTGAGCAAGGAACACTCAGTAGGCCTACTGGTGACGTAGCTTTTGGGACAGGATGTCACTGATAAAATCTAAAGTACAACATTATCTGTCAGTGTTTGTGATTCGTAATCTATCACCACCAAGTCTATGACAATTTTGTCTATATAATTCAGGGGGGAAACACAGCTTTATAAAACCCGTGATTTTGGTTCACACAGGCTTCACTCTAAAATCAATAATGGATTTAAATATGTGATGTTTTATGGGTGCGTTTAAAATTTTTTGACATGTATATGTCTTAGCTATGGTGGGTGTTGGTGATTTTTAAGATGGAAAATATGTAACAGGTTTCCATAGAAACTACCAGAGTAATTGTATTGATTTTTTCATATAAATGAATAAGAACAGCTGTTTAGAGACCTATCCATGATCTAACCTATTTCCCACAGGGAAGTAATAACAAA
Organism: Nephotettix cincticeps; assembly: GCA_023375725.1. Classification (NCBI taxonomy): domain Eukaryota; kingdom Metazoa; phylum Arthropoda; class Insecta; order Hemiptera; family Cicadellidae; genus Nephotettix; species Nephotettix cincticeps. The sequence continues at coordinate 70,063,299 of CM041785.1, read as the reverse complement.
CATTTTTTACAGTTCCTTGTTGCACCAGTTCATCTCATACTTTATGTTGTTTTCAAACAAATGAGCAATAATCCCAAGCTTGTTGTCGTAACATTAAAAGATTTTCTGTTGAAACCATTTAAGTGAACTTGGTTACAGAAATCGTATAAATATCGTATCAATAATCCTGCTGTTGTCGGTTGAACTGTTTCGGTCCGTAGTTTCCTTGAGCACAAGTGGAGTGACCGCGAGACAGACCAGAATGGCAGTGATGGGTTCTGGAGTTGAGAGGAACAAGTTAGCGCAACGCTCTGGACCAGTTCAGCTTGCACCTTCCACACTCATTAAATATTCAGAATACTTAAGATCAAGGCCACTTCTTTACGGGTCGAACAGATGCCCATGGATTGAGTATGTTGTAAACAAGTCGTTGAGGATTCATTGAAAATTTTTATTTCAGTCAAGGTTGAGAGCTAAGGATCACTGAAGAAATGTTGAAATGATGGCGAGAGTCTATAACACAAACCACGACGTATTCGATCTTTTGATGTACGGTATTTGATCCACTAGATCTTTTTGTTTTAGTTACTTATTTCTGTTTTCTCCTAGTCATTTTGTTGTTGTTTGACTACTATATAGTATTAAAGCTATTGATTATTCCTTTCGGGAGGTTTCAATTTACGAAGCAACTCACTCGTGAAAGGGGTTTTCTTAGTTGATGTCAAGGAAACTTAATGTTAAGTTTATGTTCACATTTTACATTTTACAGTTTATGTTCATATATAAATTACGACAACTTGGATTCGATTTTAGATATATTATTTGACATATATAATTGACGCCAATCTGATTGACATTTTCATTCAAGTTTATTTGACAACATTGTTTTGTTTGCGTCCTCTTCGCAAAGCAAATGAAAAATATAATTCGCTTTGAAATGAAAGTTGAAGATTCCCGATGGAAAGAAACGCTGCCACCTTTTTAGTTGTTTAAGGTCAATAAAAATATATTTACTTCACTTTGCGATAGTGCTTAGATCTTGGATATGTCAACAGGGAATGTTTTCTCTTCCACTAAACAGCTGCCCCTTATAACCATATGACGTCACTTTCGTTTCAAATTTTGTTCTGACGGATTTCCAATATTCCTTCCCAAAGCTTAAAAGACATATCCATTTCAAAATATTGTCAAAGATATTTTTTCATTTCGTATTGTTCTTGTGGGAAGTGAAAAAAAGAATACGTTGGCGTACTGTAGACTCTTTTTTAAGGGAGAAAGTACGGCTTACGGGTATATGTTTTGAGAATTTGTTATTGATTTGCGTGTTTCCTCCGCGGTATCAGGAGAAGTTTAACGACCCGGGGGAGCATTTCTCCGTCGGGTATCGGAGTATCGGAGCTGGACGATGATCAGTGATCACGGCCACGACGGAGTCAGAGGTTGGCCAACAGACCTTGGTACATTTAGCAACGCGGCCCACGCCTCGCCGCGCCGCATTCCGACCACCTTTGTCCGCGCCTAATTACCAGAGTGCGCGGAACCAGTCACTAAGACGACTAAGTAGAAATATCCTTGAATGTATGAATATCCCCATGGTTTAAGACATCACCCCTATGCAAATATACGTTAATATAGGAAATACTGTATTCGTTATCTTGGATTTTTTCAATTATTTTTATTGGTGTGTGAAGCTTCTCCGGCGGCAAAACAACGAACTGCTTGAGTTAGTTCCAGTGTCAGCTTATAGATGACAGCACGGCAGGGACTGCCGAAACTTCTAGTTTCGTTAAATCGTCGATGGATGCCACCGCTTGCCATTTGACTTTTTGGAATTGAAACTAACGACGATATATCACCTAAAATCACTTTAAAATGTTAACAAACCGAACCTATAGGTACGAAAACAATCTCACAAGCAAAGATGGATGTATTTTTAAGATGCGGTTCGTTAGAATGGTAAAGATAGGACATGCCCAAGCTGTCTGATTCTTGGAGAGGTCAGAAGAACCCTCAAAGTCGATCCAGAATCGGGGTGGAGTCGTGGAAGTTAGTTACTGAAATAGTGACCTACCCAGGTAGGTATTGTAAGCAAAGTATGAATGAGAACGGAGTGTAAAATGATTGTGGCGCGATCTTGTAGACTTTTTACTGACTACGGCTGACATGTTTCTTAGACAGAACTGACAATTAATAGCCTAACAGTCAATAGCATATCTAAGGGACCTACAGTTTAACGTGGAGTCTGACCACTGTCTCTGAATTGCGAACTGGTCTTATTATGAGGATGGTATTTGAGGATTAACGTAGTATTCAATAGTGCGGACGTTAATCCACAAAAGGGAACACTACACCCACCAACCATAGCTCACAACTAACTATCCACAATTCGTGACCTCCAAGAAGCTAGATTACAGGACACGCCATGGTCATAGTCAGGAGAAGATTTATACTCAACAAACCCTTCAGTCTACTGACTAAGGTCTATCCCTCAACTCAATTTTGATTGTAAATAATTTGTAGTAGCTTATTTAACAAACTGATTAGATACTACGTAACCGTTTCATTTGGAGGTATCCGGTTCGATCTCAACACAATTTTGTTCTTCAACACAAGATGCGCTACTCTAAATCTACCTATTGTTTATGAACGAAACGAAAGGTTTCGAGAGCCGTTATTCCTTAACCGCTGGCGGACGCGAGGAGTCGCCGCTATCCAGGTTACAAGGAGCAGGAGATGGTAATGCTGATGGTGATGGCGGGTTTGACCGAGATTTACTCTTCCTCAACTCGTCCTCAGTCCAGATACATTACCGGTTTTGGAGTAGTTACGAATCATTCCGATATAATTTTGTTTATACAAATGAAAAGTTTTTTACCAGAAAAGATTAGTTCGGAAAGTAACCTTTTGATAAGTTACCAGAGAGTCAGTTTAGTTTGTACCCATAGAATCGTTAGGCTAATTAAAAATGATAAGCTTCACTTGCGATCGCGTATTCATACTATTTAGACATCATAAATTAATTCTTTTAACTTTTTATAATGTAATAGCTAATTTTTACTTTCTCCCTTTATACATAGTATAATGGATTGTTTTTTCAAAATTTTAGAATTTGAGTTGGAGTGGATATATCAGTCTTGAATCCAAAAAAGTGGGTTTAGGACTGATGTCTGTCTGCCTGTGTAAAATTCCTGAGACCACAAGGATCATCAGATTTTTATTAAACTTGGTATACATGTGCACTTTGGCTATATCTCCAGACTATTTATTTTTTATTAATAAGTGTAGTTTACCACAAAAAAACCATTAAAATCCGTGAAAAATAGAAAATTTCACAACATTCGCTCTAATGATTTTCATTAAAAATTCATGGTTTATAGTTTTATGGTTTTATTAGTTAGTTATTTAAGTCCCAAATAATATGACAGCACCCATATGTCTGTAAAATTAATTGTTCAAAAGCTACGGGATTTTAATTGGTAAAAACATAATTTTTTAAATGTTTTGCAAAACAATAATTTGATAAAAAAATATACTATCACCATTAAAACCAGCTTAAAAATCTTAACTAATTAGTATTTTTATTTATTAGTCTACGACTTTTGGTTCTAGAGGATATTATTACTGTCTTCGTAAGCACAGTAGGTCCTGCGTTGCCTAAGAAACAACGTTATTGGTATGCAGCGCAAGGTCAAATTACCCAACAAAATACTTTGGGGGAGGGGGTGACGAAATAAAATTTTTCAATTTGTGGTAAGAGAGTTTCGGCAATAATGATTATTTTTGAATCTTTACATACGTTAAATATAATTTAAATACAGTACAAATATGAAAATGTTATAGTTTAATAAAGCTTTGTATAATTTACTTTACATTTAATGGGAGAAAGTATGTGTCGAACAATTCCAAACCCTTATGGTTCTTTAAACTACATCAATACGTGTACACAAAGGGTTTCACTAAATAATTTTAAAACAATCTTAAAGATCGTGAAAGTACAATCTAATTTTACGATTATGACTCGTTTTGAGCTTTCGACACAGACTATAGAGTGAATTACATAACCTAAATGCTGCGACAGTTCTGGATTGAAATATTTACTCGAAATAATTCCAGCGGAGAGAAAGGGCTGGTTAAGTGTGCAGTGGGCTGAAACATCGTTAATTAGGATTTGCCGCGAGATCGCGCCACGTTCGCCTGTCGGGCTACATGGTGAGATCCAACACGACGTGTTACGGCACATTCTTATAGGTTAGGAATCCAAGTTGCTCAATTAGTCGGTACAAATTTGTAGGTTAGGAGATCATTAAGTATAAATGAAACCGATTACTTACTGAACTGTTGATTTATATTAAATACAATGAGTCACTGACGTGAACTTCAGTAAATGTTAACTATTACCACCTTCACAAATGGTAACTTACCCTGGTAGGTAGCCAAGTATGAATAGGAAATTAGTGTAAGATACAAGTTGTGCGACCTTGCAGGCAGTAACAAGACTACAAGATCGCGCATCTTGTGTCTTATTGCTTGCAATATCAGCTGATATCAAGGAAGGAGGCGTGTTATCAGCTGACTTGCCTTGACAGCAGGGAAGGATGGGACGAGGGCGGCCGATGCAAGGACAAGGTGACCTCTCATTGTATGCAGATGGCTGCGGTGGGACGACTCTTGGGACCCGGGAACGGAGATTTTGCCGAACTCTCCATATTTGGTAGGCCCGGAGTCATGGGGTCGCCTACAACGGAGACGACGGACTGCTGGTCATTGGCGAGCCATTTGTACAATGTTTGAGGAGTTTGTGGTCTAAAAAGATTTGAATTCATTATCATGGAAGGGAGGACGTGGGTAGCTTTTTAAGGAGACAAGCCTAGATCAGACCGGACTTTGGAGGATACTCAAATACCTCTTAAGTCTATAAACGACGTCAGCGAAATATTCCAGCAAGTCTTTACGTAGTGACACAGACGTCCAACTACGTCAGAAAGAACAGTTCTCCTTCTTCTCAGCTGGGAAAGTATACCAAAGTCAAACTCTCATCAACCTAAGTATAACTCTCATTTTAAATACTCGTTTTCCTATTCTCAAGGCTATTTTTGCTTTTATCTACACCAGGGACATACATTTTGATCGAGTTAAGGAGTAATATCACACAAACGCTTTATGGAAAAGAATTCCAAACCCAAATAGGCGTCCCGGGATTTGAACCTGTCACCCATTGTACTACCGTGGGTATATTTAAGTCTTTAGAAAGTCTAATAAATGACAATAAAAATTCTTGGATTTTCTGAGGACTTATTAATCGACCCTCGAAAACCAATAAAGCACAAATTGTTTATTTAGAACCATAGATAACCTTGTAACTGTATAAATCACTATAAGAGTACCTAGAACTTAAAATAATTTCTTATATAATTAATTTAAGAAATTATTAAGATCGCGCCACAATCATCTTACACTCAATTCTCATTCATATTTGTTGTGGTATGGTCGCTATTTCATTAATCTAATCTAATCTAATTTAATATAATAACGTCTTCTTTTTAAATTTTAAACAACACCGAAATACGTAACCTCAGCAGCTATTGACCAGTTCAGCATTAATTGAGCAATCCATATCACGTGCTCCATGTCAGATATGCGGAATGCGACGCCACTGTTACTCTATGTCATAACCATCATGCGTGCTCTATGGCATATCATGCGCCATCATGCGTGCTCTGTGGCATAACTCTGTTGCTCATAACTCATTCTGATTAAATTACTTCGATAACGTAATTTGGTATTCTTACCTCACCGTTTCCTGCTGAATGATCCAATTTGATCGTTCAACACTAATGACAAGTTTTTATTTCTTTATATGAGGTACGAATCTATATAATAGTGCATGGGTAAGATAAATTTGAAGAAACATAAGGGTACAAAGCCTTTTGTAAGCCAGTTAAATGAATATTTGAAAGATAGCATTGTATAAACGTTTTCATTTATTAGAAACTTAAAGCAGAATAAACCAAATTTCGAAGATATTTAAAAAATAAACCTCTCTAGCAGCATTAAATTGTTAATAGTTCAAACATTTAGTTTGATTGTATCTTAATGTTTCCTAATATGTCAGATGATTTCTACACCGTCCCTGCACTATCAGGTATGGAATTTCTGATTTGAATCAGCTGTTTTTATATAATCAGCTGATCGCAGTTCAGCACGGCTGAGTCAGCTGCCCTACAGATTAACTGATTGGTTGCGTGTAATGTGTCAGAGGCCTTGGTTTTGTTTCGCTCTCTGTGAAAATCTTTCCTTTCATCCACCTCCTTCCTCATGTCATTACTGCTGACTCACTCATCGTTAGTCTCTGGAATCCCGGATTTAGAGTCCGTTATAAAGAGAAAATATTTGTTCTCTGTTCATTGAGACACCGATGAATTTGAATTCATGGACTTTGAGTTTTTAGGCTGAGATTCAGGAGATATTCAGAGGAACACATTTACAAAACTGTTCCTGGACACTTAGACATTGCTTTCCGGCAAACCTGAACACCTAATCTGACCCACATTCTTGAAAGGGGTTGTAGTACCTCCTAATTTGTTCATCTGCCAGAGGGTGCTAGGGAGAAAGCATACTTTATTAGCCCTCTGGGGTGTGGTTTCAGTTGGTTTCAGAAGTCCCTGCTCTTCTCAAGTTATTTTCAAGTCTGTTTAAGATTCTCGGGATCTCTGTGTAAGACCCCATTCAGTCTAACAGTTAAAAACTCTAGCGTTTACTTGGTCTAAAATTAGACTTTGATTAGCTTTCAACCTCCCCATGGATTAGGCAGACGGGTCGGGTCGTTCAATAAAAATTGTTTAAAAAATATTTTAAATTTATTTTTATACCATACTACTTATACCCGGACCAAAACAAGTGATTCCTTTGACCATGAAAAAAAATTATTACATTTATTTCCCTGTGGGAAATAGGTTAGATCATTGATATGTCTAAAGGGAATGTTTTCAATCCCTCTAAACAGCTCTCCTTATAACCAAATGACGTCACTGTTTCAAATTTTGATCGCACAAATTGCTAACACCCCACATAAGACATATACATGTTTAAAATTTGAGCCTTTCTGCAATAATGAAAATTGGTAACCCTGTACTTGTACGTAGTTGAAGACATAGACAGATATTGTTATCACCAGTAATGGGGGTTCAGTATGTCAAAAATAAGAAGTAAATTTTGTTTTTTTATGATTTTGCATTATTTTGATTATAAGACATATGACATGTATGATTTGTTGTGATTATAAGTAGAGAAAACATTCGAGAGTAATAACACAAGAATAAACAACTGCCTTTTGCAAATTCAGTCTTAATTTCCCGACAGTTAAATTTTCGTACATAAAATGTTCATTTTCTCAGAAACTAGCCAAGCTAGAGCTCTGAAATTTCACAGTCATCCAATGAATATAATATGTCAAACTCAGAAGTTTTGATCAATTTGGGTACTGATTATATGTATATAATCTCTTATGTGTGTGAAAAATGTTTCCAGTAGCTTAGAAAAATTTTTAAACTTAACTGGGGTCGCATAATGTAAAATGTAATATTAATATAAATAAAATCTTCAATCCCACCAAATGGGAGGATGTTCCTCCATTCACAACATATTACATATGAGCATATTCCATATACATGTACTTTAGACTTGGTTTATGTACTTTAGACACTCTGTATTTGTAATGGCGCCTCGGGTCTGGCTGTTGGTCTGTTGCACCATTCCCGTAATTACTGATATTAATTTAATCTTACGTAAAGATTGGTTGCATGGTAAAACGCCATAGTCTTGTGCACACAGCAGTTAGGATTAATTATGGCATAGAGTGGTGTGGATCGACGCCACATGATAATGTAACTCAACATTCGTTATCTTCTCAGTTTTGAAACCGAGAATCCTTCTACGTGAAAGAGTTCTTTGCAAACGCTACTTGATGTCTTACTATAGTGTTATTTTACTGTGTTATACTTACTTACTTAATTAATTTGCCGACTTTAACGTCTGAACAAAACTCTTCTCAGTTTTGCAATAATATTTTAGATTTCCAAATCATTTTGTCTCGGAGAAAAGCTCGGGGTGTTAGCAGAATTGTGGAGCGCAAAAAGTGCGGCGAAAGTATTTAACGTTTTTAAAGTTTTTTTCCCCACAGGAAAGTGAATACAATCATTTTTATGCTAGTTGCGTAGCCTCGCGTATTCGCAAAGACAATTTTATTCCCTTAAGATAAAATTAAAAGTTGTATAAATAAAAGTAAACAAATAAACAAAAAATATACACATATATAGGCAAAAATAAACAGTCAATTTGAAAAAGCACGTTTCAACTAAAAATATGTGTTGTATATTACTGTAGCGCAAACTATATTTAGAGTGGAATAATGCAAATTTTCACTGATAACAGTATATTATTGAACGTTTATCTTTAATTTAAGTGAACTGAGAAAAATATGGATTGTATATGGATATGAGCGATGGTCGGTGTGATATTCTCTAGAGTGGATTCATCCGCAAAACCATCCTAGTAATTAGACCAGTTCGTAATTCAGAGGAACAATAATTGTGGATAGGATCCATTGGCGGAGTTAAAGGCCATTTGATGGAGGGGCATAACATCCAGGACTGGGGGGCTATGGAATATTCCCTTGATCATGGGGGTCCAAGAAAACTTTTGAAAAATACAAGCAAAAAATTGTTTTTATGTCATTGGGAGCACATTTTCTTCTAAAGGTAAAGAAGAAAATTACAATTTAGGGTCTTGTAACAACTGCATATTAAAGCGGCAGTGGTAGTAATCTTTATTGTAGTACTAAAATATTTTTCGTGCTATAATTATTAATATAGTTTATATTTAGTTTGTATACTGGGCGTTTCTTTACGAATTTTAAAGCTCAATTTTAACAGCTGCTAAAGGCTGGGGGGCAATGTCCCCTTATAACGCCCTTACCTCCATTTATGTGATCCCAGGTTACTTATGTAGGTTGTTTAGATGACATTGGCTGTAGGACTAAGAGTAAAAGTAAAAAGTAAAAGGACTAAGAGATCGCTCCACAATAATCTAAACACACATTTTTCATTCATTTTCTCATTTATTTTATCTCATTAATTTCTCACCATTTTAAAAAGGTAATGTTTTGCTGTTTTGCTTCGCCGTATGTTCCATACGATAATGTAACTCTGTTACGGCTCAGAGAGCATCTTAAGCCTCCTTAGTCCTTATGTTATGCAATTTTTTCCACAAAGAGTAAATATTGATCTCGAAGTTTATCATACGCTTACTTTGTGTTCAAGCTAGATTACATAAGACTATTGAATCATTAAAATGTTATTTTCTATGGCCAACTATGTATTTAAACAAATCTTACATGTATACAAACCTTAAAATTATACAATGAATAGTTTGAAAAATTGTTGGGACATGTAGGAAGTCTTGCGTGCATTTAATTGTGTATGAATGAATGGGCTCTCGGTTGTATAATACAATAGTGCATTTAGCGTCACCCATAGGCTACACCTACGACCATCCTATTCATTCACCTTGCAACATCTGCTCGTGCAATAATTGCTTCTACCACTGGTCTTGTCTCAATTTCTGTCTGTCTGTCTTTATCATAAATGAAATTCGCTGAGTACGCAGGTCTACTGCTACGTGGGTGTTTTCTCTCTTCATGTGTAATACCTGTACCTCTCATTTCACGGTTGCACGGAACAGTTACCTCAATGTAACAGATTCGTTGCAACTTCTCGTTCGTTCATTGTTGTCCGGTTCGGTAATTGTTTGTTGGCGCCTGCAACTGTTACGCTCTGCTGAATGGATTTGATACAGTGTTAATTATTAGAATCGGGTAGGACACAGTTGCAAGATGACAACTGGTTCCTGGGCGATGTAGGAATAGTTGGGAGCGATTGTAACTGTACAACGGGGTTCGGTACCTCCTATATTAGTAATGTTACTATAATGTTCCCTTCCTCAAAAACCATAACATCTTTGTGAATGATTTTTTTTAGTGTTTATGGTACCCTTGGTTTAAAATATATGAGTATAAAAATGTTTTTGAATATCCTAAAAATTTGATAAAATTTAATAATATTAACAAATAACTAACCACTTTAATAAGAATAAGATTTAATAATTAATCATGCGGTAATTCACATTAAACAACCAGGAAGTACGCATTGGTGAAGGGATTAGAAAATTATAGGTTGAGTTTGACCCAGGAATGTTATTTTGAGGTTAAATATATGTTTTACATTCTAAACCTAAGACAGTTATTTAGTCAATTGTCCGATTCTAACCAATAATTTTTCTCAAGAACCGAAACTAAATCGACAATTGTGTAGTTTAACCTCGTAACAACCTCGTGATACGTTGTTAGAGACCGAGTCATGCACTGCTTATTTTCAATAACCGTGTAGTTGGTTGACTCAGCTGTTATTATAATCAGTTGTTATTTAGATCAGCTGTTAGCCAGCCAGCTGATTACACAGGCAGTGCGCGTGATCGCGGAGGCTGTGGCAGTGGCAGGCAGGTGTATGTGTGTCAGTGGCCGTCACACTTTCCGTTCACCCTCATACCTGAATCTCATTATCATACCAGGCCGACGGCTCTGCGTTGTCATTCCTGAATACGGGGTCTCAGATTTTTACCACGTGAATATAGTTTTGATTGACGTAATGGAGTAAAATAGATACACTCGAAGGAAATCTAGAATTCATTGGAACTTTCATAGTACTTTACTATGTTATCAAGGATAACACCTTTAAAAATTAATTACAGTTCGTTAATATCCGAATATTATTGTTTGTTACTGGATGGTGGTCTCCAGTGGAGTGACTGGGACGGTGGTGACGTCCAGTAATCTAGCTACTTGGAGGTCACGAATTGTGGATAGTAGTGTTCTCTTGTGTGGCTTAACTTCCGCACTATTGAATACTACGTTAATCCACAAAGACCATCCTCATAGTTAGACCAATTGGTAATTCAGAGGCCGTGGATCGGATTACACGTTAAACTGTAGGTCCCTTAGTTGCCATTGGCTGCTGGGCTATTAATTAACAGTACTGTCTAAGGAACATGTCAACCTTAGTCAGTAACAAGACTACAAGATCTCGCCACAATCATATTACACTCAATCCTCATTCATATGTGGCTTAAATTACCTACATTGTAGTATGGTTGTCATTTCAATGATCTAATCTAATGCCTACGTTAAGGAACTATCCCTTAATTTATCAATAAATTTGTTCTTAGAAATATTGCTCCTTTAAATAATATCTGGTTATCAAAAATAGTGTACTCTAGTGTAATATAATCCATTATCAAATCAATAGTACTCTGGGGCGCTTCAAACGAAAAATCTTAATAAAATGTTTCTCGTTCAAAAGAGATGCCTAAGATTGTTTTGAGTTCGGGAATTTTAACTGTTTTTTCAGTGTAGTTATGTCTAACATATTCAAAGTTAATTCTGGCACACAATAATTCGTACAATACTATGAACAGACATCTCAACCCTTTTGCATAACATGAGCAGAAGCCTGGGTATAATGGTTTTATATTTTTTCTCCCCTACATGATTATTTGAAACAGCTTGTAAGAAAAATAATTTTCAAATATGAATTAAGGAGGTATCGTGAACCTCCAGCCTTTCTTTTATAAAGTCTCAACGCCTGTAGGGCTGAGCATTAATGTTAATGACTGGTTTTTTGTCAAGAGGATCAACTGACGACTTCGGAGGTAAATCAGAGTAATAGCACAGACAGAATGTTAAACGTTCCCGTACAGTGCCTGACTGCGGTCCGGGTCTAGTGGACAGTGGACATTGCCGGGTCACAGCCGACAGTTCCCACAGCAGCTCCGGCACACGCCCTCGGGCCACGCCCCCCTGGTTAGCGACTGTCACGGGGTGCAGGAAAACTTTTAACTATTCGATAGCTGAGTGGTTCAGTAACCAGAAGAGGTTGACGCTGTGTTAAACCTCAGACAGATGACGTCGACAAAGGTAGCACCACAAACTATACCAGTAAGTCTTGCTTTCCCTTAACGTCAGTGAGGAGACTAAATTATCCACGGAAGAGGTTGGAAACTCATCGATTCAACATATACATTATACTTCACCCAAAAAATGTGTAACATGAAGTTACAGTCAATCAACGCTAGAAACTAGTATGCCTGATAATCAAGATTAGGACTTGTAGGCTAATAAATATTTTTTTACGTTTAGAAAATTGGAATGTTAACAAAATCCGAAAGAAATAGAGAACCTAGAACGAAAAACTTCTCAGTTTGAGATGTATCCTTCTTCGTTGTACACCTAACGGTAGTGAAACAGTTTGTTGGTAGAGTAAAAGGAAACAAAGTATTTCATGAGAAGACAACTGTCTTACATGACTTGGGAATTCCTCTCTCAAGTTTTTTGTCTGAAGGTCAGTTTCTTTTAACTCATTTCTGTTAACTTCAACTTCAAACTGTTCCCAATGAGTAACGAGAACGGAATGCAACCTATACTTCTAGATCACAGTCACAGGTGGAAGAAAGGATTGCGGATGTTGGACAATGTTGGTGTCACAACACACAAACCTGAGAGGATTGCTCAAACATAATGTCAGTGGAAGGTTGGCCAACAGCTGATGACGTCCAGGAGATGAATCACACAGTGACCTTGGCACACCCTCTGTCACAAGCCAACATCTGTGAAAATCCGTTTAGTGTTATCTCCCTTAGTTATTGAAGTAGTCACGGTGGCTTTCCACACTCAGTGTGACATGTTTTCTTAATACCTGATTTCTTCTTTACTTTCTAAGAAGAAAAATTTCGGCTGAGCAAGAAAATTCAGTCTTTTCTGTAATGGAAAGAGGAGTGTTTCTAATCATCCACCTAAAAGTGAAGAAATGTCCTCGCTTAGATCTGAAGGTATTCTGAAGGATCTTCTTGGGATAGATTCCATTGAGAATATTACGCAGCATTCGAGGGATTCGAGTCTGGACCTTGATTGTTTTAAAGTTATTACTGTTTTCAATGTTTGACAGAAAGCACAAGCCTGAACTTTCCAGACTAATGATCTTAATTCTACGGTTTTCCTAAAGCTTGATTAATCTAGCAGGAACGATCTTATACATATCGTTTTAGTGCGTCAATTCATTAATTGTGTCACATTCAGAAAGATTAGTCTAAAATCACGTTTTCACATTTGTTTATTTTCTGAGAATATTTTTGATGTTTTAATGTTTTGAAGAAACCCCAGTAACTTACTCGACTCATCGGAGTTATAGAAGCAAAATGTTACGATATCACATCGAATAGAACTCTACTTCATTTCCTTTAACCCATGTAACAACAAATATCATAAAATCACTAAAGACTACTCGTGATATATAGTAAATAGTAATTACATTAACTTGAAGTTTTCATATTGGCTCCAGTTTGTCACGTATATTTATGAAGATTTATAATATTAGATTTAAAGTAAGCCCCTAAAACATGTTTGCTTAGATTTAACAGAGCAAGCTTCTATCGTGGTTATGGTAAACAAATGAAGGCGGAAATGTCCTCGATATTTAGTCCAAACTGACTTGAGATAAGACTTCTTAATGGTCACGGTGTCAAAAGTGCTTCTCATCGTTAGGGTTTACAACAATCTTTGAAAATATATTCGGTTTTGTAACCTTGTTGTCTGTAGATAAATAGCATGATTCATTTGTTTCTGATACACAAATTTGAGATCAACAGGTTCTTCAGAATGTAAGCATGTAAAACGCAAATTTTCAAAACGTTTTTACGATTTGGATGAATTTGCGAAATTAACAGTCTTTAAAAAAATGTATTTACTTCTTTTTGTAAAATAGCTTAGATCAAGGATATATCTAAAGGGAATGTTTTAGTTCCTCTAAACTCTGTCCTTATAAACTATATGACATCATTTTCGTTTCAAATTTTGGTCTGACTTATTGCCAATCCCCCTACCCCCAGAGCTAAGACATATCACACGTCTGAGACAAATTTTCACCTAACCTATGTCATAATGCTCGGTCTACGACAGTATTTCTCTGTTGAAATTGCGAAGAAAACTCGAATGTCGAAAAAATTCTTCAAGAGAAATTCATACAACGGAAAGGTTATAGGCAACAAAACTCTAGCGTGATGACGTCATTGTGCTGTTGCAAAACCTGTCGGAATGTCATATTGATGCTGGGTGTAAACTGACCGCCACGCTGGTGAGCGTGGCTTAAAATGTTGTTGTGGCTGAAACATGTATTAATTTCAGCCATAAACTTCGTACTTCGTGGACCATCCTCACAATTAGACCAGTTCCTAACTCAGGGGCAAAATTGGGTCTTATTCCACGTTAAACTGTAGATTTCTTATAAGTCATTGACTTTTGGGCTATTCATTAACAGTCCCGTCTAAAATGTCAGTCTTAGTCAATTACAAGACTACCAGATCGTGTCACAATCACCTTACGCTGATCTCGGATTAATACTTGGAACACTACCTTGGTAGGTCTCCATTTCAGTTAAAAGTATGAAGTAGAGTAAAAAGTAAAATACAGTATTAAAGTATAATTGGTTATTGTCTTGAAAAACTTTAAATCTCAGTTTTGAAGTCAAAAATTATCTTTTATACATCCACTATAAAAGTAATGTAGATTCCAAACATGATCTTCATTGTGATGAAGATAGAAGATAGATAGAGATAGTTGAAGTGTGAAATTATGGAGTATTCATGTATTGAGTTAAGACATTTTTTTATGAGGAGGTAAATGCTGATGCACACCGGAGAATGCCTGTAGTCTGGGACTCGCACCCACTAAACACCAACCCCTCATCATCTACCATAAATACCTCCTATCACTAGCCTGGAATTGTTTTTCACATTACTTCCACTACGGCTTTTTTTATGGGGTGATCAACCGATCATAGTGCTAAAACCGATCGAGATCGATGTTTTCGTCCGAAGAATAAAATCGACATAGTGCCTAACGCAGTTTTTCTCTCCTTATAGTAGCGCCGACGATATCATAAGAATGGACTCAGAATATGAGTAAAGATGAGAGTACATAATGATTTGATGACATGAGGAATTTTGTTATTTACCAGATAATTTATTTGCCTTGACCATTAGTTAAATGGGCAAAAACAACAGGAAACAACTGAGGAAATTGCAGACTTATACACAGGTTTGCGTCTACGGAGAAATAGAGTTATGGAGTTGACCACTAGAGTTACGGAGAAGTCTGGACACAAGAATGTCGTCGGTCGTTCCACGCATTCATGTCTCTCCGCCACACGGTCACATGGTCAGCGACTCTGCCAATCGTCATGAGTCATGGGCTTTCTCTCGACCTCTGACACGGTTATAATCCTCAAATTGGCTCGCATTTTGCCTTTTCTACTCTACACTAGCAGTTATCCCGTCTTTTGTACGATTTGTACGATTCTTTGTTGAGAAGAAAGACACCGGTTCTTATTGTTATGACAAGATATAAACTTGGGACGGTGGACGTCTCTTGTAATCCAGCTACTTGGAGGTTGGTCGGTCGATTTCCTGGTGTTGGATTAACGTCCGCACTATTGAATACTACGTTCATCCGCAAAAACTATTCTCATAATTCGACTAATTCTTATAAGTTAGAGTCAAATTTTGGTTCGGATTACACTTTAAACTGTAAGTACATTCGAAACCATTGGCTGTTGGGCTATTAATTAACAGTCCCGTCTAAGGAACATGTCAGCCTTAATCAGTAACAAAACTACAAGACCGCGCTACAATCATTTTACACTCATATCTCATTCATACTTGGCTTAAAATATACCTGGATAGTTAGATAGTTACAGTTTCCATTTCCATTTCCTGTTACCTGTTACCATTTCAAAAGATAATGGTCGAAGGAATTGCATCCAGTAGTGAAGGAATTTGGTTTATATTTAAGAGAGGTCGACCACAAAATGTTTTTTTAGCTAAAACAAATAGTTTTAGGTAGAGGGAGAGTTGAATTTTCAAGAATAATCCTTAAGATATTTCAAGCATCACCCTACTGGGGGCAGCATGGCTGGCGATGACGACGACTCACAAGTTCACTAAATTGATTGTAAATGCCACTTCATATTTAATGTGTAAATGCGTCATGATTGCGACTTTGCCAGTTCTAATGCTAAGAGATAATGTACAAAAGGACTGTGAGACGTTTGAGAGACAAATTACGTATACGTTTAAAGTTTTCGATAACAATTTCAGTGTTTCTGTAGTACAAAAGGTTTTGTATGATTATTGTTTACCTCAAAAGTGGCCGATTTATTTCCGCCTCTTATGATTTCCAAATATATTTCATACCGAACCCTTCAAGATTCGCCGTTGAGGTTATTCGAGCCCTCAAGTATTGAGTTTGACAGTACTGTGTGCCAACCTTAGCCAGTAATCCAATGTAAACAAATATACTTGACACATGCAATGGCACGTACCATTCATGCACCAGGTCTATAAATAGATTAGTAATTAGAAGATAAGCACCTTCACCTTGTAACGAGTGGTTAACGCGTGAAACCATCAACAACATGACAGTGAATAAGTGACGTCATTAATGCAATTATTCGCTCCACGTGGAGGACCGTCATAGCCATTCATTACACAATTATCCAAGTAGCCAGAGGCGGTGTTTCCAGGTTGACCGCTCCAACTATCGTACGAGGAGTCATAAATTATGGTATTTCAGGTACAATAATCGTTCCTACCTAATAATCGTAACACTTTTCTCATGTTGTTCTTAAACAGAATAAGTAACTTGATACAACTTCTTTATTTACCCTATTATTAAGCTTAGTTCGACTCATTACAATGATCCCTAAATCAATGGAAATCTGCTTGGTATACAGGTCTGCTGAAACGGGGGTATTTCAAATTTCAGTGTATTTACTAATTTTTAAACTCCTATATGGAACCGTATGTAAGAAAAATCTTCATTAAGATTTAATAAAAATTTGTAGATGAGGATTTCGGTAAGCTTAAAATTCATTGATTTAGCATTTTTAGTTAATTTTTAACCTAGCTTTACAAATAACGAATAGTACAAATATCGAATAACGAATACGAATCCAAACAAATTCTCCAAAGAGTGAAATGGGGACGGACACGCTGTGTTGAAACAACGTTCCATATTTATTTGTGGTTTTGTCTTCAATTTGCTCTAAAGTAATCAAGACAGAACGTGAACCTTGTCCTACTCCTGGCTCCCAGTAATCACCGGAAGGAAGTTCGAATGAGTAATGACGAGATTGCGGTTGCGACATTGTTTACCCGCAATAAACCACAGGGAACACGTGCCCACCACAGAGTATAAAATACACAGAGCGTTTGCTTCCTCTATGCTCCGCGGCGCCAGGCCTTCGCTGGAAGGCTGCCGCATCTAATGTCACCTCGAAGGAACGAATCTGGAAATGATTGTGATTCAGATAACGACTCACTCATCTCCTGTTATTTCTTTCGAGGACTGAAATGTATTTTCTAGACATATTGCTCCTGAGATTAGTTGCTGACGGTATCTAAATTTTATACATTTTTCACGGAAATGGCAACCGACTCAGGTAAGTATTATAAGTCAAGTACGAATCAGAAATGAGTGAAAGATTTACAAACAATAAAAACTGCACGACAATCCTCTTGCACTCATTTCTTATTCATACTTGGCTTAAAATACCTACCAGGGTAGGTTGCCATTACACTAACTAGCTAACTAAATTGTTATATATATATTTAGTCCACACTTATTTTGGAGACAAAGAAAATGTTAAAAAAAGTTAATAAAATCAACTGCAAATTCAAGAAATTGTGAAGTTTATAGTAAATACCTTGAATAGCCAGTATTACTTTATAGATAAACGCCTAGAGAAGGTTCCCATGACAATAACAATCAAGAAAAAAATCAGTCTACCTTACCTTACCTCAGTGACCTTTGAAACCCAAACACATTTTTGGCCTCGCCATCAATGTCTCTCCACTCTTCTCTATCTCCAGCTACCTGTCTTTTAGTATTAGGGACTTCCATTGGAATCTCGGCCTGCCGAGTGGTATCCTGCATTTTGGGTTATACTGGTCAACAGTTTTAACAGTGGATGTATCTTCACCACTATCCCACATGTGTCTCCCATCAAATATAAAGAGAATAGGCAAATAATTCTCATTTTTATGGACAGATTTCTATAAAACTTGTCATATATTATTATTATTATATTATTGATTTGGAAATTTGCTGAGTACGCAGGTCTACTGCGACAGGGGGTATTAAATATTTACAGGTGTGTGAGGAAATGTCTGAAATAGATTTTGTTGACAGGAGCTAGCGGGAGTGTGCAATGGTAAAAGGGAACAAGCATAAGGAATTATGGGAGCTGGAGAGGAGATACAGCGTGGCGGGGGAGGCGGTGGCCACCTCGGACCTCATCAACAGGCCTCCGCCGCCCTCGGCTGGAATGGTTCCCTCTGCATCGGAGGATCTCCACGCTTGGTCCATATACAGGTAAGTGTAACCGCTGGCTACCATTGCTACAGAGAAAGATCCTAGGTGTGTGTTATTTAAACAAATTTCAATACAAAATCTCAGGAATTTTATTTCGTTGTTTTACCTAATAAACAATGCATTTTCCAATTATTATTTCAAAAATAGTTTTATCGATTGAAAATGAATTTTATACAGGTTTTAAGGTTTTTACAGGTTTTATACAGGTTTTGTTATTTTACCTAAACAATAAATAAACAATGCGGATAGAAATATACCCTTATAGCCCACATGCCCATAAAGCGCATCGCTTGACACAGTTTATTTTACTCTCTGTGATGGAACGTAAAATGAAAAATATTACCTTTTGAAGGTGAACAACAGAGGACTAAAGTTTTTCCCAATTTGAAAATACTGTACAACTATTCAGAATTATAGCCTACTGAATACAAAATAAAAATAAATACAAATGTTCGCAAATAACCTCTAAGAAAACATGTCGGTAAGCAGAAATGTTAGAGTAGAAAAAAAGCAAATAAGTGATTGACAAATAAAAATTAAAATGTTACTGAAATATTTTGGCATTTCAACATTGAAAGTTTGGTGACACACTAGGCCTAACGGGGAGTTTTAACTGTGCCATTATGATTTAAGGCAAATTAGCATTAGGGCAAATGCCCTACGATTTAAGCAAATTACGATTAAGGATAATAATTGTAACGTTGATATTGCAGCAGTGTTAATCTTTATTATTGTACCAATAGTTTGTATACAAGGCAGGCAAGACAATGTTTGCATACCTTACAAATTCTAAAGCTCAATCTTTTAAAACTACTATTAATGAAAAAATAGGCATATTTACCAAAAGGCTTAGGGGGACAATGCCAACCCTTATACAAGCCCAACCGTTTACAAGCTACAGAGAGTCTAAGTTAATATTGTATGTGTTTATAGGCAAAATCTCAACTCAGACTTCACCGACTCGGCCTTAGGTTCTAGTGAGAAGTCTCCGTTACCATACGGTAACTTCCAGCTGCGGGAATCTACAGTCCAGTCCATCCTAAGCCACCCCCGCTATGGACCCAAGTGAGTAATTTAATGTCAGAAAAACTAAACATAACTCAAAGTATCGTGTAATTTTCATGGAACTTGCTATTTTATCAGTCTACAGTAAATATGTTTAAATAGCCTCACTCTTCTAAAAGAAAACACTAATAAGTATACCAGGAGAGAAGACAGCCACATACATAACACCCGTTGTCCGGATGTGGACATGCCTCGCTGCCGACTGACCAGAACCCAGTGTCCTGGATAGGTCACCATTATTAAGAAAAAGTAATAATTAATAACGGTCAAGATACGTTTTTATTTGTAATCCATTAATAAATAAACAAGTTTGAGTTTGACTCTATTGTATTGTAATGCTAATATTTCATGTTCAGGTCCCCTCTGGGTTCCAACATGTATACCTATCTCAAGTTTGGTTTGCCAAGAGTGTTTCCCCCCAATGGCGGGGGTCCCCGGAACCCCCGTGACGGTTCTAGTGGCTACGACTCTAGTGAGGATGGTGGTACGACGTCACGCAACGACAAGCGAACCACCAACTACTACCTACGGACCCAGAGCAACCCAGACTTCCGCAATATTCCTTACCACCAGGTGAGACAGGAATCTTTAATGATTCATCCTCAGAAAAAGCATGAATTTGTGAATAAGCATTTGGTTTCAATTGATAATATTAGTTGACATTGATAAATTAATAGTAGTAAAATCGAAAAAATGTAAATTCTAATAAAATAGCAGAGTTAAAGTTCAACAGAATAGTTTAATACTGTACATTGATCAAATAGTAATTCAACAATGTTGATCATTTATACAAAATAAGTAACAGTTAATCATTTGCTTTACTTTAATGGAAATCATAAAGATTTAGCATACTACATTAATACATTTACAAATCATATAGATTTAGCATACCACATTGATACATTTACAAATCATATAGATTTAATATACTACATTGATACATTTATAAATCATATAGATTTAGCATAGTACATTAATACGTTTACAAATCATATAGATTTAGCATACTAATATGTTGATCTCTTTGTCACTTCCTACACAATGATAATGTAATTCTTCATTTCATTTTCACTTTTATTTACGTCATGTCTGACAATATGTTTCACATTGCACACTCTGTAATTGATTCTATAGTGATTTTCTTTGATTTCCAATCTATTCACATGTTGTAGCATTATTCAAAATCATGACATAAAATGGTTACCTATTTCAAGAAGAATATAAAGTGTCATTAGTGGTAGAAACCTCTTCTCACAATAAATCTCTTTTTCTTCAATCTCTTTTCTCCCAGGTGCAGCCTACATTACCCAGGGCACCAGGCATGGCGGGGGGTCGAGGGAAGAGCATCAGCGAGGCGAACCTTCTGTCAGCTGAGGCGTTGCTGAGGGCACCGCCTCCGGTAGAGCACAGACGCAGCATGCACGACCTGCGAGTACCACACTCCCCTGTTCATCCGTACAGCGAGCTCGGCCACTCCGCCCACGTACTCATGCATCACCATGGGTAATATTTGAGAAAAGGTTCAATAATGTTGTTAATATAAACACTCGGCTACCCAGCCAGTTAAACAGAATTTTATTTGAAAACTGGAAATTACAAATACTATAGAGTCTGTAAGTTCTAAAAATGTTTGAAGAAAGGACCACTAATGTTAACACGTTATTTGTTATTTTGTGTTTCTCTACACTTATCTCCAATTTCAACATTTCGATGGGGTTGATTTTAATGTTCTTGGGTATCCTGGTTTCGTTAGCAACATAACGTCGACCTAATGTTAGGAAGTATGATTTAGCCCAATGACTAAATGGCAACTTGGTTGAGATTCGACCCTTCCGAAATTTGAACCAGCAATTTTCAGTTTACATCATATACTCTAAATCATTCACTCTAAATATATATTGCATTTCTTTTTAAAATTTTTATAGGTAATTGTCTTAATGCTAAAGGAGAAAATTATAAAATTTGTATTATTTTTTCGACTGCTTTAAACTTTTTTGTTTTCAGATTTAAACCGGTTTATTCAGGATTATATACTAATCTTGTTATGTATTAGGTATGAGTTCCTAACCAGAGGACGAGATCAGATTCCAGTTCTTAAAATGTCGTGAAACTTTGTTTTACTTTTCATGGATCGTGAAAATATCTGTAGTTAAAATTTAATTAACGCAATAGTTTGATAACCACAATTTCCTTTCCTCATGGCAGGGGTGGTAGGCCAGCATCCGTTGCCGTGGTGGGAAGGCCGCCATCCCAGATGATGGACTCCGTACTGAGCATCCCTCTGTCACACCGGGAGCCCACGACCTTGTCCTTCCAGGTCAACCGTGGAGAGTTGTACAACGGCCAATATCCTCATCTTCAGGTATACCACTTCTCTTATAACCTTTAGTATAGTTGACATTTGTGCACTCTTGGATTAAAAGTGTGCAAAATTTAGCATTACTTGATTTTTGGATTGAGATTATAATATTCAATTGTTTTATTTTCAATCTTAATTACTTAAACTTAAACAATTTAGTTTTAATTTCTTTCAAAGCCCTTTCACTATGTACGGCAAGTGAAGCTCAACTCAAAAAATAGGTTAATGCTAGAAAAAAATAAAAAAACCTGGTTTACAGATCTCTTTAATGATTATTTTCCAGTCTTGTATGTAACTGTAGGAAGGTACTTCAGTTTTTATACATAAGGGATAACCAATGGTGCTAAACAAAGGTGTTTAGCGTCGAATCTCTCGCCCTACCCTGCTTAAACTGCTGCACTATGTTCAGTTGGAAAATTATTTTAAATGTAATATTGGGGGAGGGGGTTGGAGGGTCCTTATCACCTGCCACCACTGTGGATAACTGTTGATAAATAATGTTATTTGATTAATTCTTGATGATTAAAGTCTGTAAATGCTTATGCAAAATAGAAGAGTACCAGCATTTAGTTAAGTAAACCAAATTATGACTAATTAAAACTCAATTCTTAAACTGTTATATTTTGCTATCTATATAAATAAAATTAGAGTTTTGTCTGTACATTGCTCAGAATTATTCACTCTTCTCCTTCTCCGAAAAAACGGGAGAATCGATTACAAAGAAACTTATTTCATGTATTCTCTACATTCCAGAGAAGGTTTATAAATGCTTCAAATCGCCCGCCGTACCTTGAAAAGTAAATAACGAGCATTTAAAACCCCACTTTTACGCGCATTTTGATTCAGTTTTCAATGAATAACCTGATAATAATCAGCTGTCTTTATAGTTTGAAGATTTAATAGAAATAAAAACAATCAGCTGTCAAATCAATATTAGTTAGTTTATATTGGTCATTGATTTTAAACCCATTTGGAAATCATACTATATTAAAAAGTTATTTTAACGTATAACTAATTATAATAGTGGTATAAATGTTCTAATCTATTTAATTATAAAGTAATGCTAAATAATAAAGCTGGGTATTGATTTATTTTCTTTGTATTGATTTGTTTAGGATTTCAGGTTTACATTTTGGTATGATAATCTTTCTTATTTAAACTGAATCTTACAACCTGTACAAAAGATGGGCCTACTGCTAGTTATCTATATATTTTGAGCATCCGTCTTCTGCAATTTCCTTCTTTCTTTCATTTAGATTTATAGAAATACTTCAACACAGTATAAGCCAATAAAGTATACACCAAAAAATAGATATTTTAATCATTACAATAAGTGATTAAGTGTTGATTAAGATTATGGTGTTAGTGGAGATTAAGCGTAATGCTAAAAGTTTCTTTAATTACTTGTAATTAAAAGATTTATTGCATTATTATATGTTTCAAAATTGTGGTGTGAAGTTTATTTGCTGTTATAAAAATGTATTATTTATTATTTATGGTAATAAATATTTCTGAATTTTTTTATGTGTTTGGAAGTTATGTTACGAGGTGTTACCTACTCTTTATTGCTACTGCTTGTGACTCTAAAAAAATAGTAAAGACTTCCCCCTCAGATAATTTTCAAAAAGTATACTGTTATGATATTTGCTTAGCTGTTTGAGTTCCGGAGTCTGGCTTCTAGGAGAACTCTATTGTGTTTGGCGTTCCTGTATAAACTGGTGCGTGGCGCGGCGGATGACCCTGCTAGCCTGGCGGCCCTGTCGTTCCGTGTTCCCAACTTTAATAGTAGGAGCAGACTTCTCTTTTCACTTCCTCGATCCCGAACTAATGCGCATGCCTCGTCCCCCCTCTACCGGGTGATGAGAGATTATAATATTATTGTTCAGAAGGGCTGTGATTTAGACATATTTGGCGACACTCTGAATTGTTACAAATCAAAATGTCAACATTTTCTACACAATTGATGCAACTGCAATTTAATTGTTTATTATGTTGAGTATTTATATCTTGTTATTTATATTTGTTGTTTAAGACTTGTTATTTATTATTATTGTTATTTGCTATTTATTTATTATGTATAATTGTTTGTTGTTCCTTAATTATTCATGACTGTGTTATTTATTGTTGTTATGTTATTTGTTATTGGCCATAGGCTATTTCTCCTGGATGATGTTGAAATGTTAGAATTAATTAACTTCTAATCTATGTTTTATTTAACTAAATTATTGTTGTTAAGTGAACATCGCCTCAAAAAGACTCAATACCTCCAAATGGACTGTTGATTTATATTGTACTGCTTTAATGTAATTGGTTATAAACTGTATTAAAGCAAGTAAAAATAAAATTTCAAAAATATAAAATGCAAATAAATGAAATTTTTTAAATGATCTAAATTAGGAAAAGAGATATAGTTATGGAAATTAAAAATCCATATTTTTCTTACCTTATCTATGTCTTGTTTATCTTTAATAGGTAAGAGGAATGGATGTTGAAGGACCCAAAAAGGAACCCTTACTTCAAGGAGTTTCTTTTGAAGTTAGAGGTGGTGAAATTCTAGCAGTGATGGCAACCACAGGTAATTTTGTTGTTCAAATTATGTGTCTAAACGTTTGGTTGAGAACGTTTTTCTTACAGCGGTAATATTTTATGTTTAGGTCGTAACAATATATCTCTTTATCATAATTTTAATTTAAATTTAAGTATATAGGGAACCTAGAATTTTCTTAAAACTACCAATTTATTGTCCTGATTTATTAGGACCAAACATACCACGGGGTATGAGAAGTTTGGGGATATTGCACAGGACTTATTAAGTATGCTAAGTAAATTTAATCTAAAGCAGAAAATTTTTGGGAAACATAACAATTTTTATTCTTAATTTTTATTTGAAGCAAGGTACTTTAATAGTTTTACTGAAATGGCGACCTCACTAGGTATTAAGTCAAATTTTAATGAGAAATGAGTGTGAGATGATTATGGTGTGATCTTGTAGTCTTTTTATTGACCAAGACTGATAGGTAATGGTAATATGCCTTAGGCAGAAATATTATATCATACAAAATTTCTTATGTTTAGTAATGGAAGGCAAGGCGCTACTGGATGGTCTCATGGGACATGCCAATGCGAGGATAGCACATGTTATTCTCAATGGTCAGAAACTCACGCAGAGTTCGTTGCGGCGTCGTGCTGCCTACGTCCGGTCAGACTTTGTCCTAGCACCCAGTCTCAGTGTTGCTCAGACTTTGGCATTCTACTCCATCCTGCGCCGACCTCCCTATGTCACTGTGCCAAAAGTGTCTGTTCAAGAACAGGTGGGTGAAAGTAGTGAGTGACATGATAGATATATGTTTGACCTCATATATAGTAGAGAAATTCTGTCAAAAATATAAAATCAGGTTTATTAGTCATTCAAGATTCTGATTCAGCTTGTACCTTGTCATTGTGAAGAATCCCTCTGATGTAGACTGGTAGTTACAAAGTCATATAACCTCATGTAGTTTTGTCTTCAGATGCGCAATGCTGTATTAGCAGTGTGTATTATTAACATTTCAGGTATTGAATTGATAAAGGTTTTCCATATGGCTCAAGTTTAAATTTGAAACAAATAAATTGGACATAAACAAATATGCATACCTCGGAGAGTGGACAATATACTGTGGAATTGAAAAGTTTGTTCTGGAATTGTCTATTCTTATAAATATATTAGTATATTATATTAATAGTCCGGGAAATAGGTTTATAATGCATGATTTTGAACTTGTGAGACCGGAAAACAAATTTTGGATGAATGACATACATGATTTTTTTAATTGCTATATAACCTAATCTAATAACCTAACAAAAACTGAAATAATTTGTTATATATTTTCATTGCTGAAACTATTTCTTTCTGGCTCAAAGAGTTAGAGGTTATGTTTGTGTTTTTTTGTTAGAATAAACCAAACAATCTCATTAGAAACTTCCATTATAGCTATTTCGAGGGCTAAATATATATATGGACAGAAAGTTCATTAAAAAAGACTTAAAATATATTAGATTACTGATCCAAATGTTATCTCCTCCTTTTTTAGAGGTTTTACAGTATTAGGGACTTACTTTGGAGATGGAAATGGAATACTTGGACAATACCTACTGCAAAGTATAATATGTTTCCTCTAAACAGATGGGTCTACTGATAGAGGAGCTAGGTCTGGCCCAGGTGTTGGATACAAAGGTGTCGTCCCTCACAGCTTCTGAGCTTCAGAGACTCAACTTGGCTTGTCACCTCATCTCCAACACAGAGATTCTTCTTCTAGATCGTCCTACTGCACATATGGATATCTTTGACACATTTTTTCTTGTCGAATTCCTCAGACTGATGGTGACAAAGGTGTAGTTAATTTGTATAACACTCGTCCCTCTGCATTTCTGAGAGAGATTCACTTTGTCAATACTACCAACCAGGTTGGATTCTGAATAAATGGTTTTATTTAACTTACTCATTTTTATTGTTCGACAATGGGCTAACCACAGTATCTTTTTATTAAATTCATAAGTTAATGTATTAATATAATCATAACTAATCAACATAATTGCATATTTAATATAATGTAGTGTGAGAGATGTTGTTTGACATTTCTGACAGACCATATCATAATTAAAATACAAAAAAAGTATAACACATTAAAACATATAAAAACATATAAATTTTTCATATTCAGATTGTGAGGTGGGCATATAGCATCAATTGAACTACCCAGTCAGATAGGTTTTTGTAGGTATATTGTCATAAAACTTGCCATTAGTAAAAATACTATTAACCGATCAACCAGTTGCTGTGCTTTACACACATTTGTCAATACTGAAAATCCCAAAATAATGCCATCCGGGTATGTAGGAAGGGCCCTTAAAGTTTTGGTCTTGAAGGGTTAACATTTTTTTGGGTTTGTATGGGAATACAGTTTCAATAAAACAATTTTTTGTGGTCAATAAGGCAAAAGAAAAGTCCTTTCATGTAAATTCCATTGTGTGTGTGCTGTTTCAGGTGGTTTGTCTGGCCGCATAGTGATCTTGACGCTTCAACCGCCCACTTATGAGATATTCACAATGGTATCACGGGTGGTGCTGCTCTCTAGTGGGAGACTCATGTACTCTGGTCGACGAAGAGACATGTTGCCGTACTTCTCCACTGCTGACTACCCTTGCCCGGCGTACAAGAATCCATCTGATTATTATTGTGAGTCTTTATAGTTAGTCCGAAAGTTGGGTGGTGGGTAACATTTGTTATATAATTTTGAAATATCCATCAGTTCAGTATCATGAATATATATCTAAAGCGTTATGATGGGAATCAATTGCGTTCAAATCTCGATCATCGTAATTATTTGCAATATGTTGTAGTGATGAGGGCCCACTAAAATGGACAAGGCTTGGGTGGAAGTTGTCGGCATTTGTAGGCTTAATTGGTATTGCAGTGGACATCTCCTGTTTTGCTTCTTTTACGACTGTATGGTTAAATGGAAGGGTATGTTTTGTGTTTTTTGTTTCTACTAATTATTTTAAGTAGAGCTGCATAAAGTAAAATAAAAATTCAAAGTAAGTTCAAAAGTTTTGCTACTTAGGGATAAAATCTTAACAATTAACATCTAGAAATTGTTTCAAATTATAAACAATTTCATATACAATACATTTTTCTGAGCTCAGAAGGTTGCATTATGATCAGATAACAAAATATTTTTAAAACAGAAACAGTTGTCCATTATTCGTCCATTCAATACTCCGAGACATTTAGAATTCTGGCGCTGTGTTCCCGCCGATGAGTCAGTAAATTTTTATTTCTAGAAAATTGTGAAACATTAAAACCTCAGGTATTCACAAAAATTCTATACAGATCTTGGACAATTTGTGGTTAGTGTAAACAAAATTTTAAATAATTTGAAATTTTTTACAATAAAAGCCTAAGACCAAAAAGGTGGGCTTGCAATTCCTGAAAACAACTGTACTTTTATTATTACGAAAACAGAAGTAAACTGTCAACAGCCTAAGGTTTGAAAGCTCCAAGGTCACAAATCTCATTTCTTACTAGTCATCCCAATTAACTAACTGATCAATCCTAATTAACTCATTGGGCTATTTATAAATTAATCATGTTTCCTAACTACAGGACGATGTTAGGTGGTAAAAAGACTGGGGTTTGGCCCGTTTCCCATCAAAACCTTAAGAAATGCCGAAACAGATAGAAAGGCACAAAAAAACTGTGTTCAATTATTTTGACAGGGGTGTCTGTTTATGCACTCCATTTATCCAGGTCATTATTATGAGATACAAATTCTGTCAATATAGAGAAAGGTAATTGTGTTTAAGTATTGTGATATATTCAACATAATACCTCAATTCAATGCACCAAGATAACGTAAGCTTATGTTTCAGTGGATTTGGTTACGTTGGATGACCTGTCTGCTGAAGCGATGCTGGAGTCAAGCCAACGTATTGAGCAGTTGGCAGAACTGTTCCGTCGACGACAAGAGCCACTGTCGGATCCTGGCCCACCCCAAGCCCTGCCAGGAAAAACCAGGCCTGCGAACTTCTTCTTACAGTTTATTGCCATACTCTTGTAAGTAGCTCATTTATGTACAACATAATACATGTCTGCCAAACAATTAGTAACAAAGAGTAATAATGTTTTGGACTAACTAGTTTTAAACTGAAAAAAGCAGAGAAATTTTATGTAAGAATTTTGGGATATTGTGGAGCTTATAAATTAAATAACCTACCTAAACTGGGTACTGTGCTTCTGCCTGAATATGGATTAGCATCTTGTGGTGTGAAAAAGGTTGGTAATATCAGGGTCACATAATTTTTTTGCCTATAGTTAAGACATAATAAAGAAGTTTAAAGAATTCATCATCATTGGTGCTTAGGTTAATCGTACGATCTTACTTGGGCACAAGAGGAGAGGTCTAATAAGCTGCAGTTTCTGAAGGTTTTTCTAAGAGGTGGTCTGATCAGGCCTGGTATCTCAGCAAATAGTCTTAGACAAAAGGTTGAGGAGCCCTACTTGTCATTTAGTAGACTCAAGAGGGTGATGGGTGTTGGAAAGGTGAACTAAATTTGATTTTGGGTTGTTAGATTTTAGATATTGGAGGATTAGACCTCAGCAAAGTTGGCAAGGCACCTATAAAATATTGTACAGCCATCGGAAAGACTACTAACTACCATATGAGTTTAGGGAAGGTTGGGCATAGGCAGTCTACCAAATTCTTGGAACATCCATAGGGTGTTCCAAGACAACAACAATCCTTCAACACAATTCTCAAACACAACAATCCTTTTAGTCCATTAGATTTGTAAAGGTGCTTTCCCGGGAGCACCCAACATTTCAATTGAGGCTACACCTTTGCCCACCAGGACACCTTCAACGACAGTCCAACTCCCTCCTCGGCACACTCCAAGAGCATGCTCAGTAAGCCTTCCTATAGGGCAACCCTACCAGGAGAACAGTTAGGAGATACAGCACTCCTGGTTGACCAGGTCAAGACTAGAAGTTTTCAAAGTGATTTTAAATTTGATCACACTGAATAATCAAAGGACTTATCAGTAATGTAACCACTTCTTTGTGAGATACCCAATCTCCAAATGAGCTAAAACCAGTCAGAGAGCTAATTAGGGTGGTTGCTATTCAAGAGTAATAAGTAGAGAATCTAATCCAACAGCTTACACTGTCGGCTAAATTCGAAAATGTTCACTTTCATAGACGCCAAACGATCTACTGTCAGCCAAGCAGTCTGTGTCGTTGGATTTCTCATCTGTTACTGGCCTGTGCCTTATCACTCATAGTTGGAGCTGTTTTCTGGGACCTTCCTACTTCAGACCCTCAACTGCTTCAAGCTGACAGGTGAGTAAACGCTCTCTCAGTTCTGAAGTGGGTAGCATTATTTATTATTAACTTTTGAATTGACCTACCCAGATAGGTTTTTTAAGCCAAGTATGAATGAGAAATATGTGCAAGATGATTGTGGCACAACCTTGTGCTCTTGTTACTGACTAAGACTGACATGTACCTTATACAGGGCTGTTAGTTAATATCCCAACAGCCAATGGCAAGAGACTT
Source organism: Nephotettix cincticeps (assembly GCA_023375725.1). Taxonomy (NCBI): domain Eukaryota; kingdom Metazoa; phylum Arthropoda; class Insecta; order Hemiptera; family Cicadellidae; genus Nephotettix; species Nephotettix cincticeps. The sequence goes on along the minus strand of CM041785.1, from coordinate 70,033,275 downwards.
ACAGTTTCAACATGGGATCTGAACCAATTTTGCTTCTAAATTACGAACTGGTCTAACCATTAAGGTGTCTTTGCGAATATAGTATTCAATAATGCATATGTTAATCCACATAAGGGAGTATGACATCCACCGACCATCACTCATAACTATTCATAATTTGTGACCTTCAAGTAGTCGACATCTTTAGTATGAAAAATTAGTGATCTAGTTTCATAACTAATCGTGTAGTTTTAACTAGGTTTTGGACATACTAAAAGATCCAAACTATGCATAAAAACTAAGACAGTTCCTAAAGCTGACTAAGAGTACAAAATGAAAATTGAATAGTCTAAAGTTCTGCTTTCTAAACTTATATCAGTAACTGAAACTAAAAAAATCTTTTAATTTTAGTAACATGTGGTAAAATATGTTAGTATTCCATTTTGCAATGAACTATAATCAGACTTTTAGGGGTGGGACCTACAACAGAGTTCTAATTCCTACACTCTAAACCAGCACGGTAGCTCAGTGGTAACGCTCTGGCCCAGTTAAGTCAAAGGTTGCTGGATCAAAACCAGCGGCTAGCGACTCTTGTCATAAGCGGTCACCTCTGGCTAGCCTATGTGGCTAATGCTGCGACGGTACCTGTCTTTGATTCATCGCATAGGCCCTAGGGCTATGGTTTTGAACAGTTGAGTTTAATATAAAAAATATGTGACATGTTGCAGGCTCGGATACCATTACACTATGCTATGCATCGCTGGCGCTTCCCTCTTACCTGTAGTGGCCATTGCCAGAACCCACGACATGGACCGCTTGGCAGCTGAGAGTGATGTCAAAGACAACCTCTACTCTAGGTTTCTGTATATTTTTGTTGCGGTGAGTATTCTCTCTATAAAGTATTAATTTATTTCAATAATAATACATGCAGTAGGCTACAATAAAAACAGTAAATATACAGTAGAAAGTTACAGGAAAATCTCTAAACAGCTATCTTGACAAAATCACACTTAGTCCAGTAAATGACCATTTTCCGGTGTATTTATTCTATACAGCACTGATTTTCATAAAAATTTGGATTTAGGTTCTACTTACCCCCTATATCAAAATCTATCCTATGACAGGGATTGCTTTTTCCCAGGTAGATGACACCCCTTCTTTGGGGTGAAACATTTTAATTAAAAATAAGTCAAGAAATCCAAATTGACTAATTTTAAGCAACTTTTGTTCAGTAAAGTTTTTTCTGAAACTCAATACTTTTCGACTTATTTATTTTTTATGACGGCATTTTATCGTGGTTTTTATGCAGGCATAAAAACCACGATTTTAGATAGTTTTTTGGAAATAATCTGAAAAATATGCAATTAATTGAAAAACTTAATTGATCAATATTAATTGTAGTGTGGAAAAAGACAAAAATAATGGTGTATTTATTATGTCAAAACACTCAATTTAAACTGAGTTATAGCTTGTTGAAGGTTTATTGTTATTTATTTTTTTTGGTATAGACTACGTGTGATTGTGTCTGGTTTCACAGTGGTTCGGCCACACGTAATTTTTAATTTGTAATAGCGTCTTAGTGTATTTGTTTATATAAGCGTAAGTGTATTTAATATTATGAATGACAAAAGCAGTGCTGGATAAACAAGTTTGACAGAAAAAGGATTTGAAAATGGAGATATAACACCGAAACTATAGTCATCCGTTAAAATTCTCAAGGATTAAAGGACGACAGGTGTGTAACCAATTTTATTTTAGTCATTTAATCAATCCAGGAGGAATATTATGAATAAATTAAAGTGAGTGATTTTCCACAGACTCTAGTCAGCGTGCCACCGGCAGTCTTGGTGTGGCTGGGGTTCATTATTCCATCCTACGCCATGACAGGGCTGTACAACCAAGGCCCAGCTCCTGATGGCTTCTATGTTTACATTGGTCAGTATATAAAAAATATGGTTAAAAAAACTTTTAAAGGAAAAACGTTTTAAATTTACATTTTTCTTAGCCCTGCTCATTTTGAAGAATCAGTTAACTCTTAATTCATACGAATCCCAGATAATTTCTGTGAGATCATATTTATAAAAAATGTTGATTCTTACATTAAATTCTACTGAGCATCACCAACACATACCTGTTCTTCCGGAATGGAGTTAGCCATGCAATGCAATGGCTCATCGTATGTTGGGTGTCTACAGAAGGTAACTACGTGACATAGTCGCACGGCAGCGCAATTTTTCATGAAGTATGTACTGATTCTTGATTCTTTTATAAACTTTATAAGCTTGTTCTACCACTTTTTTTATATAGACAAAATTTTTCTTATGTTAGCAAATGAAGTGTAAAACGTAAATTATAAGTTGTCCAACTAAAGGAAAATTTTTTGTTGCAGGCTACATGTTGGCAGCACTGTATGCCTTGCAGTGCCTGGTAACACTACTAGGCTACCTATGCCCGGGTAGACTGAGCGCCTCGTTGTTGTCGAGCCTCGTCTTACTCTGCCTCGCTCTTGTGTCTGGGTTTCCTGTTCATCGCTGGGACCTCCCACACCTCTTTGCACACCTGGGTGTTCTCAGCCCTGCCCGCTGGCTTCTGGCACCTCTTGCAAGCCGAGAGTACACACAAGAAGCTCTCATCGCCAGCTCTTCGCAGCATATTTGTAAAAAGAACCAGGTAGGCTTAAACTTTTTTTATTCCTGCTCTCAAATTAGGTTGTCTTCTTCAAGGATCACTAATCTCTACACTTTTATCAATAATATGAAAATTATAAAGATCCACTATTTGTATTTCATAATGACTACTCATGTGTCTCTCATTATAGGTAACATAGAAAAACTGGAATAAAAAAACCTCCATAATTCCAAGCTTTATATGGCAACAAGCCCACCTAGACCAGGGGTTCTCAAACTTCATCTACTCAAGAATGTTTTCAAAATCATGTCCGGATATTGGAGGGTCCGGATATGAGAGATCCGGATTTGAGAGGGTTTACTGTAATTAAAAATAAATTTGATTAGAATGTCTTCACAGACCCCCAAAAACTGGTCCGCAGACACACTTTGAGAAACTCTGACCTGGACCACAGTACAACGTTACACAAAGCACTATATTTGTGTAAATTGCTTCTGTTGGGGCAAAATAGCGAATTCCATGATTTACTTCCAACATCATAGGCTCAGCAGACGACAACTAACAGTTTCACTATATTGTCACTAGATGCCACGATATAATGGTCCATAGCAAAGGGTCATACTATAGAAAAATAAAGCTATAGATGGAAGTTAACCTTGTAAATCTCTTCCAGGTACAGCGGCAGGACATAATTGTTCAGCTTCCGTGTCCATCGCCCAATGGGTCGGCCGCTCTGGCGTACCACGGGCTCCAGCTGCCCGACGCCCTTCCCCTCCCATTCCCCCACCCTGCCTACCTTCCCCCGCTGCTGTTAGTGGCCGTCTGCCTCGTGCTCATCCCTGCAGCTTACGTATGCTCTGGGCGGTGCTACACGCTACGGAGGAGGAAGCGGAGCAAGTATTAGTGATGTAGTGAATGAGACTCAAAATGGGTGCTAAATTATCATTAGAGTGCTAAGTTACATTGTAAGAAAACCAGAGTTAAAGTGAAAACTAATTAACTACTGGTGATGCTCATGTTTATACTGACAAGTAATTTTAATTTAACATATTAGTTGTTCACGAATAGATCCATTGAAAATAGTGTATATAATGTTATTTTATATTTTTAATACTTCTTAAACTCTCCTGTGTGTACCTTTAGCATTAATATATATGTTTTGATGACAAGTTAAAACATAGAGCTTATCATAGATAAGAAATTCAGAGTGGAAAAAATAAACTTTTTCCAAAAAGACAATTCTGTTAAGATTTTCTGTTTTATTCTTTAAATAAACCCTCTAAGTGATGCATTAAAAAATGTCAAATGTTCCACCAATTTTTGAGCTTAAATGGCTTGTCATCTCATATGAGCTTTGTTTGAAAAACTCCATAGTATGTTTGTCAAGCGTAGGTTCAAATCTGAATAGTATAATAATATTAATAATGTATTTTTTTGTAAAAGGACCCATAGAATATACTTAGATATGGATTATAAACCATTTTAGACATTAAATTTGTTCAAAATTTCATAAAGAAAAATAAAATTTACAATTGAATTGGGGTTTTTGCCAAAAATAAACTCTAAAAAGTTGAAAGCTTAAAGCTCAAATTGATCGATTGTAAGGAAAATAAGTATGTAAAACTGGTCTGCAAAGTCGTCTACGAATGGATGACTGAAAGTAAAAACTGAGGTAGGGTTCTTATATCTTTCCAAGTAGACTTTGTTTGAATATTTGTGTTCAATTCCATCTATTTTTGGCAGCCTTTGAATATCTAACAGAGTAATAATTTCTATTTTGGAATCTTTCTGCAAGCTACTTTGGAGAAATATAAAAACTATTCTAGTTTTAGAAAAAGAGTGTAGTTCAATTTGGAGCTTAGTATCCATTCATGATGTTGTATATCAATTTATGAAATGTGTATATAGCAATATAAATGTATAAATAAAAGTTGTGCCAAGACTTGTTAAGAATTACAGAGGTATAATCAAGTACATGGGAGCTTATGTGCAATTTGTATCTAATCTTGTTTTATTTATACTTTGTAAAAAGTTCATCTTTTTGTAAATAATAGCATTAATTTAATTTTTGTTTGTAAGCAACTAAAAATAAGTTAAAGTATAATTTTCACGTAAAAGAGAACTCAGTATGGCAGTTAGTTGATTATTGTTGTTATACAGATGTAACAATTACTTTTATAGCCTTCACCTGAATTTGACACATTTACTATTCCTGTATAAGTCTTTTAATAGAAAAAGAGTATAATATTTCATTTCATAAAATTAATTTTCTTAACAATAGGGAGTGTGTTGCAATATGTGAAAGTGTTTTCATCATGATGCCCTTGGAATATGTTTTCCAATTGACTATTCACATTCTTGTTTCAAGATAGCTGTATATCTAACAGAAATTTTTATTTTATTGTTCATAAAGAATATAAATAGAGGTAACTTATAAGAAATATGAGGTGTTTTCATATAGCAGTGGCAAATGTCTTAAGCACTTCGACAAAGTGTCTTTAACCACAAAGGGTTAATGGTTTACAAATGATGACTATGGACGGTCAATACGAAAAAACACAATATACATAGAGGTTGACAAATAAGTCTTACGACGACTATATAACTCTAAAACAAACAAATTCGGGAAATCATTACTGGTAATATAATGCTACTTTTTCTTGTACATGGTGACCGAATGTCAGTAATTTTAAATTCTTAAATATATTAATATAGAAAGTTATGAACTCCAAATTCGATATCAAACTTGACCCATGCTGTAACTTAAGTATTTTCTGTAACTCCTTATAGATCTGTCGATTTATTAGGAGTATATGATTTTAAATAACATTAAGGTCTGGTTTGTGGCATTGTTTTAAGTTCAACAAAACTTTTAATATGATGTATATGTATCGACCTGTGCTTACCTTTAAGATTTTCTACTTAATCCCCATGGCCCGTTCCCCATAAGTAAAGTCTGATCACCATTTACACAAAAATAGCTTACCATTGTAGTACCAGTAATGATATGCCATGTATTATATGGTTGTGATATCTCTTTTTGTTTTAATGTTATGAAGTCATCCAAATACCTAATTGTTACCCTGTATAATGTAAAAGCTTTTCTCATGTTCTTTGCATTTCCATCATCCGGACACTAATCTCATATCGGCGCACAATCAAATATACGCCACTTTAAACGTTACCTCTGCTTATAGTTTTTTGTGCTTATTGCCAGATTATTCAGGTTTTCAGAGTTCCGCTGTATAATTGTGAACTGCTGAAAAGAGTGTGTAATAGTTTCACAATTATCCACACACTTTATTTTGTATAGTGTATATAATGTATTTTATATTTTTAATTTATGGCTGATAAAATTAAAGAATAAAAATAAACAGATTTTATTTTTACCTCTTTGAACCATCAATTTTAGTTTATATTTCAGAATGGACATTCGTAGGGACCAAAGCCTCTAGTTTATTCTGGACGTTCTCTTAAAAAAATGATTAGGATCTCTTAACAAGTTTTTTCAACATTTAAAAGTAGGCCTACATTTACTTCATAATTTACTGATGACTTTTTTAGCATATTTCTTATAAGCTAAAAATTAGAGCTCATATCATGGTCGTAATGACAAGACATACTTAGTAGACCTGGGACCAAGTTTTTTCCATTGCCAAAAAACCGTTTGTTCAATTATAAACAGTATATATATACCGTGTATAATGTACATCATAAAACCTTTTGGTAAGCATCTATTGTAACTATCTACACACTTTTTTATACTCTTCAACTCTATCATCATTTTTTATACTCTTCCTAACTAATATGCACTCTTTGCAGTCTCCTCATCAAAATAATAATCAAGAATAATATCTCCCATATTAGGCCTACTTGAAATACTATGAGTATTGTGTCACAACTTGGAACCCTAGCTTACAGCTTTATCTAATTAAGGTCTGCTGCTGTTTGGTGTTTGTAACAACAAACCGACTTACTTTTTTTGCCTGTTCATCTTATCTTGAATAAAGAGTTTACGTTTTTCACCTCTATCATCATCCTGTGAATGGCCGAGTTTATTGTATTGCCCTTCGTTTATGTGCCAAGTCAGCAGGATACAGATGCAATATGTACTTCAATGTTACTCGGTATTGTCGTTGGGTTTGGACCTTCCACACAAAACTACAAAGAGGATCAATAGCCTCCATTGCGTGGGCAAAATTATAAGAATTAAAAATATTAAATTTGTCTGTCTATTATCTGAATAAAAACTGAGTACCCTTTATCATTTTCATATAGAAATTGAAAAGGCCATCATACTCTTGAAATATGAATGTATAAAACATACAAATATATAGCTATATAAATTTTAATTGTGTGTAGCTTAAATTGTTTCTAATTATCATAATTTTAGTGAATTTCCGATAAGGAAAGGTATTACCGTGGGTAACCCAACGGTTACCAAGATATTAAAAAATCTAAACACAGTAGGCCTACACTGTATTTTGGGGCTCCAATGTTAATCTTATGGAGGATAAGGAATAATTAATATTTCACATATCAATGTATGTTTTTGGATGGAATTTAGCTTCATGTGGTTGAGATCTATCCATTTATGCTTGAAAATCATAGTTTATGTTTTTATAATGGCAGCAAACCTGCATACTCTTTTCCTATGTTAAACATATATAAAATAGGCAAACTCCTTTATTTATGGATAGATGTTGATGATCCTTGGTATAAATGGTCAAAATAAAATTTGTTATGCTAGAAATGCCTTTCTTCTTCTTTACTTTCAGTTTTCCTCGCAGCAGCGAACTACACACAGCAGGAGAATAGGCAAACAATTCTAATATATTGATAAAACTTGTCATATATTGTAATAACTATTAGTATATTATTTATTTGGAAATTCACCGAGTATGCAGGTCTGCTGCGTCGGGGGTGTTTTAAAATATAATTTTTTTCTCAAAATGTGTGTAATTTTAGAGGTCATTCATTATTTCAACACAATATCTCAACCCACTAAGTAAACCCTTAAGTAATGTATAAAACAGGGCGATAGCTCTGATAGGACTTAGTCTAGGCGACAGCCTAGACTAAGTCTTGAGATGAAGAGAAGGGGGGTTAAAAAAACTGATAAAGTACTAAATAATAATGCTTTACCGTAATAAAGTAACTTAAGTACCAGTAACAATAAACTTATAGATTTAGCAGTGCTTTGATACCTATCAGTTACCACATACTCCCCATAGCTTTATACAGAATACAAGAATAATTGTCAAATCTGAAATTATTTATTCGCCGTTTTAATTATCTCTAATGCAGTTTACAATAAAAATTTTAATTTTGAATATTAGTATTTTTTGCGCTGTAATAGATTTTAATTACAAAATAATGTATAAACCAAAAATATCTAGTTTCAAGGTAACAGAGTAGATTAGAGCAATTGTTTTAGCGATACCTATAGGTAATATCTGGTAGATTTTTGTGAAATTTAATAATTATGAAAATAAAAGAAATAGGGGATTTATTTTTAATAAGTCTGAAACTATGGACCCTTTTTTTAGTATGAAGAACCAATAATATACTATTCAGGATACAGACATGTTCAAGTATTTTTACATCAGGACCAAGCTTATCATATGCAATAATTAGTTGTGGGTGTGATGTGCAAGAAAATTTAGTTAACTTATGAGGTTTACTCAATGAAGTAACGGCCTTGAACGCCATTGGGTGATATTGTACCACGTGACATGCGCATTGTTTGTATCTGCAGGATGAATGTACAATCCGAATGTAATGACAGCAGGAGGGGAGGTCGAGATGGTGGTGGTGGGGGAAGCGACAGCAACACCTCGGATTCAGAGGGCTGTGGTTGTTTGTGTCAAACAAAGCCGGGCAGCGCCCTCGTCAAAGTGTCGTCCGAGTTGAACTTGTTCTATTTTATTGGAGATGCCTTTCGTGTGTGAACTCAGTATCATCAAGTGTTGAAAAAATGTTTTATGTTATCGAGTCCGGAGTGAACTTTATCTAGCCAAATATCTCGTGATTTTATAAATTACCTGACTTCGTCGTCGTTGTAAACAATGCCGTCAGACGAAGATGAATCTCCCGACCGTTCTATTACAATGGACATTTGCATTGGTAAGGATTGGCTCCTTCAAGAGTTGAGGTCTAATCCTACTCGACTCATCATTTTAGATTGTCGCAGCTCGAATGAATTCGGAGAATCCCATATTAGGCATGCTGTAAATTTTAGCATCCCGAGTATTATGTTGCGAAGGTTGGCAGCGGGCAAAATTGATCTCGTATCAACAGTTAAGTGCAGGGAATTGAAATCCAAAATCGCCAACGCATATAAAGAGAGTTTGTTCGTGATATACAGTGATATTTGCTTGTCAGAACAGAAAAGCCAAGGCAGTATTTCTCCAAGTGAGACAACAATGCAAGTCCTAACTAAGAGGCTACAACAAGATGGCTGCCAGGTCATGTGTTTAGAAGGTAAATTTACTATTAAATTTCGCTTACTACACATTGTATTGTTTTAAGATTGAGTCCTATAACCTGATCAACAAAGCTTTAAGTTTATTTCGCCATCAAATTTGCTGATAACCAGGCCTTGTCAGGCCTACATAATCAAGTTGTATCGTGGGTGAATTATCATGAGTGAATTTATATTTGAGTTTATCTTGGAAAACCATTTTTGGATGGATTTCATTTTAACTGAATTAATATATTATAATATGACAAAATATTATTGCTACTTCTCACTTTTGAGGCCTTTACTAAACAACTATGGAATTTGAAAACTAATGATTTTGTATGTAAGGCCCACATGTAAATAACAATCCTAAATTACAGGTAAACGAGCATCCTAAAATACCTATGATCCATCCTAATTGGATGATAGAAATCAGAATCAGAATTATTTATTGGCCGAAAACATTACACAATGTACAGGCTATCGTCAGGCTATAAGTATATTGTTCATTGCCTCTCCATTGTAAATTATTCAGCCTAATCTTCAATCTTGCATGCTAAAAGTATAAAAATTTAAAAGTATAAAGCATAAACTATCCTTCACTTATATTTTTCATTTAGGCCTACTATCACAGCTAGTATCGGTATAAGCCTAACTACAGAGTTCAACAGTAAAATCACAAATTGGATTTTGTGGTAAAAAAATTACTTTTAACAGGAGTAACAATTAAAATATTAACATTAAATAAGTTTGACAATATTAAATGACACAACTTTAACAATTAACTTTAAAAGATTTGAGTACGGTATCAATGAAAAATTTTAATTGAAGTGAAACATGGCATCATGAGTACAATTTTCTTTCCTCTATCTGTTTTCTGACATGGGATTCTTCAAAACCTCTGCAACATTTGTATTCCATATCTTTGATATGGATCCAATATTATTTCGTAGCACCGGGGTTGATTTGACTAGCCTACGTGGGTAGACATTTGCCTCATGTCACAGTTTTGTTGCTGGCCTACCTAATTTGAAAACAATTAGTCTCCTCTGGGTCGAATATTGTACTTTAAACAAATTTTTCCCAACTGAGTTTATGATACACAAAGGTTGATGATGAAATTTATATCCTAGGTAGTTGAATTAATTGTTACTCAATGCATGTTGAGTGATTTATACATATATTTCGTTATTTATTATTGTAGGTCAATTTTATATTATATATTTCAATTATATAATTTGGAGTCAATTTTATATTTTTTTCTTATAATATATATTTTTTTATAATATGCCTACCTAGCTATATGACATGTTAACCTTTTACACTATTTCCAAACACTAATTTAAAATGCATTAACCATAGAGTTTGATAACACATGTACCGATGCTGTGCTTTTGTTAAAACATTTTGAAAGAAATCTAGTCTAGTTAAATTAATGAGGGAGTTGTTGGTTGGTAAGTCCCAGTTGTTAGCCATAATGAGAGCCAGTCCACCACCTCCATAGCTAGAGCCTAAAATATTATAATTACACTGCATTTAAGCCTTAAATATATAACTGATATAGGCCTACATAGATTTTGAGTAGAGGATGGGCCTGTGTTCATCTCATTAGGTTTCATCTAATTTTATTAGTTTATAATGTTCTTAAAGTGTCTGTGCAAAGAGAATGCAGACTGATAGCAAAAAACTGTGTTATTGCTTGTTTTCAAATAACATTACACTAAAAAAATCAAATTTCTTTGGAAAGAAAAGTATTTTTGAAACGAAAACACCAAAACAATTTTTTACAGTTATTCGATACTTTTGAGAAATTGTCTTGAGATAGGGCTTTAAGTGAATTATCTAAAGGAAATATAGCCATTACGGTACCTTTTTGAAATAGTACGTATTTTGAGCCAATTTGTGAATGAAATTAAATGTAAGATGATTGTGACACAATCTTTTAGACAGTTTTACTTACTAAGGAACATGTCTGTTCCTTGGATATGAGTTTTCAATACTGTAACTACTCAACAGTCATCTGAATCATTTTAATTAAGTCCTAAAGCAATGGAAATTCTCTTAGTTTCCAGGTATACTGTTAGGGTGGTATTTTTCTTTACCCTTGACCAACAAAAACCTGTTATAAGGGTCGACAAAATATTCACAAATACACCACACATTTCCTTTACAGTTCCACACTTCTTTGTGCGACAGTTTATTACTTTCTATACTTTAGACAAGTTAAGATTCAGGTTGCATTGTCATGTTTTCTGCTTGAAATCAAACTTCAATGTGTTTTGAACTATCCTCTTGAAGAGCCTGCGAAGTCGAAGCCGTGGTGTGTGAGTCAATTAGTTGGTTTTCTCATAATTGTCGTACCATGAGAGCCCAACACAATAGTCTCCCGGTCTCACACTGGCCTCTCATGTTTAATTCATCAACATGAGCTCATTTCGACTGTGTTTTGTTAATAAACTTATAATTACACTGCATTTAAGCCTTAAATTTTATAACTGATGTAGGCCTACATAGATTTTGAGTAGAGGATGGGCCTATGTTCATCTCACTAGGTTTCATCTAATTTTGTTAGTTTACAATGTTCTTAAAGTGTCCGTGAAAAGAGAATGCAGACTGATAGCAAAAAAATGTGTTATTGCTTGTTTTTCAAATAACATTACACTCAAAAAATCTAATTTCTTTGAAAAGAAAAGTATTTTTGAAACGAAAACACCAAAACAATTTTTTACAGTTTTTCAATACTTTTGAGAAATTTTCCTGATAGGGCTTTAAGTGAATTATCTAAAGGAAATATAGCCATTACGTTACCTTTTTGAAATGTTTACCTACCCAAATACGTATTTTGAGCCAATTTGTGAATGAAATTAAATGTAAGATGATTGTGACACAATCTTTTAGACAGTTTTACTTACTAAGGAACATGTTTGTTTCTTAGATATGAATTTTCAATACTGTATACTCAACAGTCATCTGAATCATTTTAATTAAGTCCTAAAGCAATGGAAATTCTATTAGTTTCCAGGTATACTGTTAGGGTGTATTTTTCTTTACCCTTGACCAACAAAAACCTGTTATAAGGGTCGACAAAATATTCACAAATACACCACACATTTCCTTTACAGTTCCACACTTCTTTGTGGGACAGTTTATTACTTTCCATACTTTAGACAAGTTAAGATTCAGGTTGCATTGTCATGTTTTTCTGCTTGAAATCAAACTTCAATGTGTTTTGAACTATCCTCTTGAAGAGCCTGCGAAGTCGAAGCCGTGGTGTGTGAGTCAATTAGTTGGTTTTCTCATAATTGTCGTACCATGAGAGCCCAACACAATAGTCTCCCGGTCTCACACTGGCCTCTCATGTTTAATTCATCAACATGAGCTCATTTCGACTGTGTTTTGTTAATAAACTGTTTTAATTGCCTTTGTGAATGTTGTGAAGTAAAAAAGGTAGATATTTTTCATGATAAAATAAGTGCCAGAATATTTTTACTTGACAAAATTAGAACAGTAAACAATTTCTGAAACCTATTAGTAAAATTAAGTTGATTCATTTCTGATCTGGTAGTTCTATATCTAGACAGAGTTAGTTGGTTAAGAGGATATTCATTATAGAGGAATTGTGTTCACTAAGGAGCCAGAATCGTAAAAAATGGTTCATTGTTTTGTCCCACGGCTCAATCCGTCGATTATCACATTTTATTTCAGCGTTTTCTTAAAAGGTTTCAGTTTTTAAACCACTCACCTGGCTCTATAATCGATGATTGAAAGGATTCAGAAATTATATCGAGAGTACCGGTAATCGTATTTGGGGTCAAGCAAAATTGTATAACCTTTCTTCACTTTAGATGGGCTTATCAGATTCATATCAGACATTTTTGGCGCGTATCTCAATTTCAACCCAGCCAAGAAAGATTATCAGGCAACTCAATATTTTTAAATAGTTATGGTACCGGTAGGGTAGTTAGTGAAATTGTCATAATTTTTATCATTTTCGCTTAATTTTGTCTTATTTATCACAATTCGTAGTACCGATATCACAAATTGATCAGGGGTGTGCATTGCAAGTTTTTTAGCTGCCCCCAAAAGTTTAGGTTTTAGGTTGGACTGTGCTTATTTTTGTTCAACTTTTATTTTTATAAGGTTTCCCAGTGCTAATCTGATGGGAATGTAATCGCCTATTCTATCGGCTATTGCTCCTAACTATCCTCCCAAGTAGCTGGACCACCGTGGGCGGGGACAAGACGTTATGCGTATGGAACGGGAGTTGGGGCAATACGTGTATTGTGTATATTTTGTTTATTTATTAAAATATTAATAGACTGTATATAACTAAAACTTTAAATTTAATTTCTGTATTACAATATTCACTAGAAAACGGGAGTAGTTTCTCCACATCCAGAAACGTGTAGATAAAAAATCAGACGCGTTGGAAAAAGTTAAAAAAATAATACTGTATTCTGCTAAGAGCCCGTAGCACTCCCGATGGTGTTTCTGAGCTTGCTACCGGACTGTCAGCCTAGGCATGTGCGAGTGTGTGTGACACTGTGACAGACCCACGCGCTGCCCACGGACGTCCGCTAGTGGCCTGTAGTACTGTAGTAGCCGACGTGGCGCCTATTTTGGTAACTCTAGAAACACCGGTTTGTTTGCCCACGGTATCACAGACTGAAAGGTACTGAAATGGGAAGAGAAATTAGTGATAGAACGGTGGCGTGTCCTGTAGGTCACGAATTGTGGATGGCTATGCAGGGTGTCTAGTAACCTGGGAAGATCAGGAAATTGAGTAAAATAATAATAAAAGTCTTGGAATTTAATGAGCTCCAATAAAATGCTGTGTTGAATTAAACATGCCATGAAACTTTCACTATTAATGAACTCAAGAATCACTTAGTTTATTTTCTGTTTATGTTATTTTTTACTTTTTAGCAAACCCTTTCGTACCAAGCTCCTTCAGGGACATTTGAAAAGAATCACCAGAACCTGTGTAGTATGTTATGTCGAGAACCTGGAATTTTCTAAATACTGGTTTAGAAAACCTGGAAAGGTCAGGGAATTTTTATTTTATATTTTAGTCGCCCCCATGTTTTGAGCGATGGTCTGTGGGTGTGATATTTTTTGGCGTAGATTGACGCCTGGACTGTTGTTTACTACGTTCATCCGCAAGACCATTTTCACAATTAGACTAATAGATGTAATAAAGGCGTTCTCTAAAATAAAATTCTTGGAAACTTTTGTAGTGCAACGGTAGTTTTCCCTATCTAAACAATATGTTTGTGGCACCGATGCACCAATTGAATGCATAGACTATTTATGGAATATCCTATTGACACAACTATCGAATCTAGTACTGTAATGGCCTGCCAGAGCCAGGGCTTGTGTCAGCTCGCGCCGTGTGTCGGATGTGGGGTGTGCTCTCGCATACATTACTGGACAGACGATGGTGCTGGTTTTAGAGCAAACCGTTTTAATTGCTTTCAAATTAATTGCAATTGATAGATTTTGGGATTAAAAGTTGATGAAGGGAAGGACCCTGAGAAGTGGTTTTCGAAGTGGTGTGTGTACAGAGCCACAGCCTACACTATCGGTCTGATTTAGATAAACATTTTGTATTAATGTGTATATTCTCTGTAATTCGAGGCTTGTTTTTCATTTTTTTAATGCTAATGTTTAATGTTAATGTAAAAAAATCATTTATATTTCTGTCCTCAAAAAATTTAGTTTCAGGTCAAAATTGCCCTGTATATTTCGTTCTGTTAGCGCTCCTAGCAGTAATCTCAAAAATTAATTGTCCTTAATACCATTTATTTAAAAACTGTGTCTTTATTAAGATATTTTTTAAATGTATTTGTGGAGCTAAAGGTTTGAAATGTACATCGTCGTATAAAAATATGAGCAGAACTTACCAGACGTTATAAAGTATTTTAACCTAGATAATACTTCAGGAAGCATAATAATGAATAAACGTTACCTCTCTTGCCATTGTACTTTAATATTTACTTTGATTTTCATATATTCATACATATTTGGCAAATTTCTATAAAAACCTTAAAACACTGCCTAAATTATGAGTGGAGATTTCCTCCATAGACGTGAGAGCTTAAATATGTTTCTATTCTTGACCAGAATAGAAACATATTTAACATGATGGTGTCCTAAGGCCGTATCTGACAGAAATAAAATAATTAGTTTTGAATAGTGTATGAACATCCCCGCCCTAGCGTGTGTGGGCAGGGCGTTGTCTCGCATTAACTGATGAATTGCCAGACTGACTGGTGGAACTTCAACAGTGTATTATTCATAAGTCTTAGCCCTTGAGTGTGGTCGACTTCCCTTCTCTCGTTACCTTCGTTTCTACCGGCGAGTGTTTGACTCTCGAATGAGAAGCAGAACGAACTTAATTCAGTCGGTGGGGCACCTAAACCGAACTAATGGAGAAAACAGTATTGTAGCCCATACATTTGCTTATGAGGGCAATGGGGTGCATCATTTGAGATTTACCTCTTCGTCAGATTAAAGGTTTTTTGGGCTGGATTGGATTAACCTTCACTCAAACGGGGGTTTCCCATGTAGGAATCGCCGGTTTAAATTGGTTTGGAGATAGCTATCTCTTTTTCAGTAGCATGCTTGTGGCGCGATCTTGTAGTCTTGTTACTGACTAAGGCTGACATGTTCCTTAGATAGAACGGTTAATAAATAACCAAACGGCCAATGGCATATAAGGGACCTACAGTTTAATGTGCGATCCGAACCGAATATTATAAGGGTGGTCTCTGCGGATGAACGCAGTATGCATTATACAGTAGTACGGGCATTAATTCGCACTATAGAATGTTCATCCATCGCTCCATAACCTTCTGCAATTCGGGACCTCCAAATAACTGGATTAGGCCTACTGGATACGCCATCGTCCCAGCTTGTAGGACCAAAGACAATCAGATCTTATACTAGCAGTACTATACGTCCGTCCTTTGTTCGGGTTGTAGGATTCATTATAAAGAAGAAATATTATCGTGGCATTATATTAACATTAAATGTTAAACGAATAAACACAAAATAAATAGAAATAAATTCTTAGCTTAATTACTTAGTATTAATTTAAAATGCTATAAAAATACGTTTCATAACTGTGTGTGTTCCCTGGGTGTCTTCACGTAGAAGACAGAAGACGAACACAAATGCCTTGTTGAGTGTTACAGAAAGGCAGACGGACTAGATTAAGAAATAACCATTTCAGCTTTTCTGGGTTATGAAACAAGAAAAAACAAAACGTGTCATAATTCTGAGCAATGTGCAGGCCAGACTCTAATTTCACTTGTATAGATAGACAACATTGACCGCTGGGATATTAATTAACAGTCCTGTGTAATGAATATATCAGCCTTAGTCAGCAATAAGACTACAAGATCCATACTCATCTTACGCTCATTTCTCATTCATATCTTGGCTTGAAGTACCTTGAATAGGTCACCATTTCAGCAGGGTAATAATTTTTTTTAATTTTTGATGTTGGATTGCATTAGTCTACATTCACATGCAGGGTTTCCTTTGATGGGGGTCGAATTGGTACACGTTTATGTGTTCTGGGGGGATCAATTGGCAATTCATTATTCAGGATTAAGGTCATCTAGATGCCTCCTAGTATCAACTGACCCTTCTTAGTCAGCAGTCGACTCTTCCAATTCGACTACGATCTTATTTGAGACCCCTCTTCTAAAACACACGGACACGCTGGTGTTCAAAACACGAATCGGTTTTGAGATGGCTGACTCTTGTCGCTGTTATGTGTTGTGCAGTGTGGCAGTGTGCACGGCGCTGGACGACGGTCCGTCTGGCCGCGTCGGTGACGTCACGTAGTGTTCCCGGAACCGCACGTGTGCGTCATGATTCATGGGGACACATCACCACGTTTACGTGGAAACCTGCGCACAGCTATTCTCGAGGTGAACCGTGGATTCGGTTCACACCCGAGGCTTTTTATACCGGATTTCATAAAATACCCACGTCAATAATATAACAATAATAATATATTATAAGTTTGATCAACATCTATGCATAAATAAGAGAGTTTGCCTACTCTTCATAAGATTAACATGGGAGAGAGTATGCAGGTTCTCAGGTTCCGTGCCACTACCTTATTCCCGCCCCGCTAGCTCGGAGGCATTGTGCTATATGGTTAGTTTACTTATTGCATTGTGTGTATGTGTGTGTTGTGCACAGTGGTGTAGTGCTAAAAAAAGCTGTGCCGGAGCGGTCCTTCCCAGGAAAGCCATTACTCTTTGGGGGGGGAATGGGTAGTCAAAGTCTGCAAGTTCCTCAGGAAGGCTATTGCGTGGTTAAACGCTTAGAATTGTGTACAATGAATTTATCTGTTTAAAAAAGAATTACATAAACCGAAGTTTTAATTTTGCTAAAGCGACTAGTGATGCTCCTGGGGTATCTGTTGTATTCATGCAAAGTATTGTGGTCGAAGGCAAACGGTCCCTTTTTAGTAAGGGTTCGCTTTCTTTTTCAACCCAAACTGGCGAGTGCAGGTCAAGGAAGAAGAACATATTTGTAGATGAGTTTACCCACTACATAATACGAAGGAAAATCCTCAAATTTTATTTTATAACCATCGAAATTAAAGGCTGTTCTGTAGGAAGAGGGTGTGTTGAAATAAATATCTTAGACGGAGATTAAAATGAATAGGATTTAAATGGTTGAAGTCTGAAAATACAAATAATCTCAACAGTTCTTAATCAGCCTCAAGTTTGTTGTAAAAATAAATATACTGTATTTTCGAATTAAAAAACTAGATACTATAAAAAGATGTATGGTCTTAAAGTAAGCCCTAGTGTCTGATTCTGGTGTTACGATGTTGTTAGGTTAGGGTTAATGTAAACGCCTAAAATTGCCTCGATATTGCGTGTTGATAATGAAATAATGCGAGCGACTCGCTTACCTACCACTCTCTATAAAAAGGCAAATTACAAGTATAAAAATCTGAGTTTCGGCTGTACGAACTGACTACTACACCACTGGTTGTGTATGATAGATGTAGGTATACACCTACATCTGTATCCACCTGTGGGATTTAGGTATGTAGGATCTGTTCACTTTATTTCATTCTTTTTTTGGCAATAGTAATAGGATCGCTTTACCTAAAAATTTAAATGTAATTATTAGGATTATTAGGAAGTCACTCGATTGTTCTGAGGAGTTTCTCCATTCAGAAACGTTGTCTAGTTAAAAACACAGAAACGTTGGAAAAGTGCAACAAAATAATATCAGTAATTAATAACCAATCCAAAAATTTTGTAGAACGATTTACGAGTATGTTTGTCACTCCTTCCACCGCGGCGGCGGGCAGGTGCAGGTGTGGGGGCCGCCGGAAGGAAGCGGCTTTGTCGGCATCCTGTCCGCCGCCCTCCGTGCCTTCCGTTGACCCTACCAGGCGCTTATCACCCAAATTGAATACGTGATAAGTCTTTACGTTATATGCAGTAGAAGAATCTCTTGTTTGTAAACCTGTAGAATCAGTCATTTTGACATAAATATGCCTATATTTTTTGCGAGACGCAAAAGGTGCAACGGAAGTGACGTCATTGATCACGTGATATTTTTTGTATATGATAATCATATGTTTGATACGTTGTAAGCAAATCCCTGAAAGACCAAAATATCACGTTATATTATATAGGTAGGGCCTACTGAACTAATTAGAGAAACTACAACACATGACTAAAACAAATGAAATTATGGGAAGCAGGGGTTTTAAATTAAATTTTTATTTCCCAATAAGAATTACCTGAAATTCTAAAGCCTGTACAGTATAGACAATATTGCTACTAATGTTGTAATAGGTACTATCAAACTTCCGTGTTGAAAACTGCTGTGATAGATGTTTTGTTAATTTGCGATCTCAAAAGCATGGAAATTCAGCAAATTTTCATTCATTTGTGAATACTTGAGATGATAGAAAGATGAATGAATACTTGAGATGATAGAAAGATTAATAGTTTTTTCAGCATTAATATCAGATCTTAACTAAGCCTATGTGAAGCTGTATACACTGTTTTGTCACAATAATTTAAATAAGCAAGATGTCAATGTTAACCTTCTCCCCATTAAGTCAAAGCTCCATAAGACAGCTTACTATGTTAACCAGTTTCTTAATCTCAGTAACCGCTTGACATAGCGAAAATTCAAAACGCAACTTATTGGTTTTATTTTTTTGAGCTGATTGCAATGGTTCTAATAAAAACTTGAGTTAAATTAAGATATTTAAATATACCTAAAAACCCTTAAAATAGAACAATTTCGAACTTGAGCGAATAATTACACAATTATATGCGTGGATTATCGTGGATTCGGACACGCGCGCACACAGTCACGCGAAAAAATAGGTCCCGGGTTATATTTCTCATGGTGATCACGGTAATAGCTCTATTGCCGACACAAACTTCGCTAAATCGGCACAACTTCGCTACTAAAACAAATATTATAACATTTTTAACAAAAATTTAGTTTTTATTTCAATTAAATTTGATTTGATTCCATTTCTTCAGTTCAACCATCGAAATGGTTCTCTGCACAATATTTAACCAACGTTTTACAGCTTTTATTAGGGTTTGCGGGCTTAGGTCTTGCCTTGAGTTCAATAATAGCTCATTCAATTAATTTTTTGGACTTTTCCTTCCGAGTCAAGGTTAAGTAGAGAAATGTATATTCTAATTAGGGTCACTTGATAACGGGAGTAGTTTCCTTACTTCCCGAAAGGTATTGTAGTTAAAAACTAGTCAGCCATTTGCCCAGTTGGACCAACTGTTTATACGAGTAATATTTATTTCTTGGAACGTTTTGTAATAGTTCGATGGATCGGATTATAAATACTGTAGCCTACGAGCGGTTCAGAACAACAATAGCTGTTACTGCATATAGCGGGTGATGTGACGGTCGATCGGCCAATTATAGACATGAGTTTCACCCAACCACCAGCACCGGCTGTTGTGGACAGCGGTTGTCACCTGTCACCTGTCACACGATGGGTCGGAGGGTCGCCGAATATAGAATACGAGTGGTGATCTGAGCAATCGTAGGCCCTAATAAAATCTAAAACCCGTTAGTGAAATATCGTGTCGAGAACCCTTTCCACGTTTCAATTGGCATTGAATATGTGTTTGTGTTTAAAAAGTCGAAACACAGTATGTCTTATTTTGGGACTCCAATGTTAATCTTATGAGAAATGAGAAAAATAATAGGTATTTCACTTATCAACTTTGGAATGAAACCTGGTATCTAGGTTCATGTCGTTTGGATCCATCCATTTATGCTAAAAACCATAGTTGATGTGTTTATCACATCAGCTAACCTGCATACTCTTTCCCCATTTTAATCACATTCAAAACAATCAACTCTCTTATTTATTATGAATATTGAACGAACCTGTTATATATTATTTTTGATTCGCAAATTCGCCGAGTATGTCTGATGCGACGGGGATATTTTATTAACACTGAGTCATTCAACGTATAAAGGTGGGCTGGTACGGTAGTTAGTGATAAATCAATTGGCGACGAGTTGTTGTTGATGTTGAGGGGTGGACGTTGGCGTTGGACAGTGGACAGTGGACACTCTGACAGGACGTGGCTCAATATCCGCCTGTCCGCGCCCCGCGCCCACGGAAACGCTCACAAACGTGCACAAGTATTCTTCAAAAGTCATCCTTTGCCCTCTACCTTTTACTATTACCTTTCTGAAATGGCGACCTACCCAGGTAGATATTTCAAGCCAAGCATGACTGAGGAGTCTTTAGATGCCTGTGCTGCGATCTTGTAGTCTAGTTTACTGACTAAGACTAACACGTTCGTTCCTTATACAAGAATGTTCATTGCTATCCCAACAGCAAATCTCGTCAAAAGAGTTCATAGTTTCGCCGCTGAATTACGAACTGGTCCAATTATGAGGATAAACGTAATATTCAATCGTACAGACGTTAATCCACACCCTGGATTGTTTGGGTGTGTGACTGTAGACATAACTGTGTCTTTAATAACTCATAAAAAACAGACATATCTCCGAAGGAGGTTATGCGCCGCAAAATAAGTTTTTATGTTTCTTGTCACCAACTAGACAGGATTATTAATTAATAGGCTACACCAACATCCATTGGCATCTAAGGACCTAAGGTTTGAGGTGGGAACTACAAAATTACGAACCGGTTGATCGTTGTGGATAAACATAGCATTCAATAGTGCAGACGTTAATTCACACCAGAGAATAAATCAAATTTTGGTGTGACGGATTACCAATACTGTATACCCCGCCCCCCAGAGCTAACATATCCTTGTCAATTAATTACTATTACAAACATTATCATCCAATTTCTTAAACTAACAACTAGAGAAAATCAGTTAAAATAGTTGTGAGACATTTTTGGAGACATAACCCCCCACCCCCGGCAATGCCTAATATTTTTGAGTGGGTTTTTGTTTTGTTGGGCTCTGTGACCCTACACTGCGTACCAAGTTTCAGGGAGGCGGTTGAGAAATAAGGAAGGAAGGAAATAGGCTTTACTAATTTGTTTATTTTTTATATGGTTTTAATGCACATAGTCAAACTATTTTACAAATTTATCGTTTTTTAAGAAAATGAGTATGACATTTAAAAGCCCATAGCTTTTGAATATTGAGCTATATAGGTGGTTGGGACGTTAATTTCCTCACGAGTTCACCATCAGATTTTGAATGAAAACTTTAGGGGTGAACATAGAAGACATCAGTACGAAACTCTTTTTTTATAATTCAGGGAGCCCCAAAATGACTGTATCCCTCAACTCAAATTCGGAAATTTTGACGAATACAATACTCTCTTTATACATATAAATGTAATTATTAAAGACAATTGACCAGCCGCTGGAGTGATCGTGAGACTGTCAGCAGTCGCCAGTTGCGGGGGCGGCTCGTGAATGGTTGCTAGGGGCCGCCTGTCAGCTAACATTAGCTACCATTCAAGCACCTGTACTCGCTGTAAGCCTCCGCACCTAGTTTTGTTGTTAAACGCCTAACAGTAAGTCGCGGCATAGTGAATAACAATACTGAAACGATAAGAATTAATAATAACATTCAAACAAAAACAAATAAATCTGAGTTGATTGATTCGCAATTTTCTACTCCAGCCTAAAACCAAACCAATCTTAACTGTAATACGGCTTTTATATGAAAGATATCCAACAGCTGATTATTATAATTATACCTAGCAAACCTCTAAATTCCAACTCCTTGAACTAAACTCTACAATTCGAATTTTACCATCGCTAGCCTGACGTAATGTGCCAAACGGTTCCGGGCGATGACCTAGTTCAAAAAGTCCTGGTGTGAGAAGGTGTGACAAAAAAACCCTCTAAAATTCCAACTTCCTAATCGAACCTCAACAATTCGAATTTTAACAACGCTAACCTCTAAAATATTAACTTCCGATTGGATTTCCCTTGAATTTCGAATTAGCGAAGATCGATTTAAAAATGTACGTTTCATTAAGTAAAAATTCATTTTTAATTTAATTCACGCTCAATAATTGCGGAAACACTTTTGTAATTTCAGAAAACAATAATAGCATAAGAGTGGAATATTTTGTTCCATTTAGGTTTAGTGGAGAAGCTCGGTGGAGAATTAGCAGGCTTGCTTGGCAAAGTGTTTATCGGCGTAGAAAGAAGAGGAAGCACATTGTTTAGGTTGGATGGGTTTATAAAAGACCCTGCAACCGCCTCAGACAGAAGCGCCCCCCTCCCCCTCCCCCACAATAACCACCCACCCTCACCCTGCTGACACCAAACCTTCAGGTCATAAAGGCCAGCTACTGTTCTGTTTCTCTTCTCTCAACTTTGATGTTTCTCTCTTTGGGCTGTTTTAATGAGGCTGAGCTTTCTTTATCTTTGTTCGCGTTTACAATGACGACGTTTAGTTTGTAATGTTTTTGGAAAAAGGTAAAACGGTTAAGACCTACCATTGCTGGGACAAGGGTAAATGGTCAAATTAATGACAATATGTAGTACGATTTGAGTTTAATGAAAGTTTAATGTTTTAAATGGTAATCTTCTATAATATTATAAAGAAGAGGTGGTTTCTGTATGTTTGTTTGTGGGTTTGTGTGTTTGTGGGTTTGTTGTGGCAAGTGAACGCAAAAAATACTGAACCAAACAGTTTGAAATTTTACACAAAGACAGATCTTAAACTCATGCAACACATAGGCATACTCATTTCCTTAAAATCCTCTCGGGCTACGCCCTGTGAACGTCCTAAGTTTCAATGTTTACATTTTTAGAAAATGAAAACATAAAATTACTTGAATGTCAAGCTGTGAACACTAAAATTTGACAGTTCGTAGATTTTTAATTTTCTCCCGATGCCTGCCTCTATTACGTTAATGTTTATCCTCTCCCAATATTTGACATATGTTACTTTGTCATGTTTAGATATATACTTAGACACGTGTTTTGTCATTTTGTAAACAATAAAGAATTAATTATCAATAACCTATATGTATCTGTAGAGCCTACACCTCTCAGCCTTTTTTACCCGTGCGAAGAACGGGTACTTTGGCTAGTGTGTTATAAGAGTTTGTAGGAGTGGGGAAATATTTTGTTTTAACCCCACAAAAACTATGTAAATGACAGCATTACTGCTACATGATCATCGTGTATAACATGGTTTAGGCGTCAATTCAATGATCAACGTATGTGGACTTACAGCAATTGAAGAATACGTTTTATGTCGCGGGATCTCGTTTGACCTTGTTTAGAGTTACACAAAGATAGGCATAAATTGAGATAAGACCTGGGACCTGGGTGTCAAACTCCAAATAATGTACGGGCAGACCTGTAATATTATTTTAATTTGTATGGATAAATAAATTCAATCTTTAGTTCTACATAATATATTAACATCCTACCGTATGGTTTATATGGTTGAGCTAACGAAATTAAACGTGTCATATATTTTTATAAGGTAACATCCTTTATGTATCTATTGTTTTTGTAATCAGAATCAAACCAGAAATAGTAAAAAAATTGAAATACATTTATATTTGTTATTTAAATAAAATTTGAACGAAACTTTGACAATTTTTTCTTCTAGTGGCGTAGCTATGTAAAATTTTATATAATATTTGTAATATGTATTTGTAATATATAGTGTCTGTGCACGACTCTCTTATGGTCACGAGACCAATATGAGAGACGTGTATTCTACAAATGCTCGCGATCGTAAACCAACATCTCATTCGTATTTTGTACCCCAAATTTGCGTTTTTCACATGAGTTTTTTGATTATTTTGTATTCAATTGACACTTAAAAAAACTACACAATTAATTCTTAAAGTTTTTCTCTATCTCCAACGTTACCGAATATTAAATCTAAACACAGTACGTGTATTGTGCTCCAATTGTTAATCTTATGTAGACAGGGAAAATAATATATTTTATTAATGATATGGATAAAACTTGATATTTAGCTTCATGTGGTTGAGATCTAATATGCTTAAAAATCACAGTTTATGTGTATTATCATGGCAGCAAACCTGCATATCATTTATAATATCATATAGGAATAGGCAAACTCCTTTATTCAGATGTTGAGAAATTTTTAAATGTTAAGATAAAAATTATTTATGGTGAAATGTCTAATCATTTCCTACAGCAGCAAATAAACAATTTCATGTTAATCTTATAAGGTCATAATTCTATGTTATCAGATTTTTATAAAACTTGATTTAAAATTTTTAATAAAATATTTTTATAATTTATATTTAGTTTTAATTTTTTGAGGTACCGAAACCCCTTGATAGACATAAATTGTGCGATAGTGGCGTAGTGTATATTCGGCACTTGTAATGACGTGGGTGTAGTGGTAGTGTAGTAGCAGACTGCGTAGGTGGAGTAGGCGCTGCGAGCCGCGACCCATTCATGCGACGACCAATCAATGAGCGACGCCTGCACGCGCACGCGCACCTGCCCACTATCGATCTGCGACCCAACACCAACACCAACACCAACCTTCGTTTGATTCCTTGATTTTACATTTTTTCATAAAGAAATCCAAGAAAACATCTCTTAACCGAAATAAACGGGACTCGAGTTGGATTGGTCCAAAGTATTCTTCATTATGTCGCCGATGCTTTTATCGGTTGTATTTCTTAATTCCTAAATAGTGCATGTCGACTAGAATTTTGAGATAGATATGTCTTAGCTCGGGGTGGCGATGTTGGTGATTCTAAGATGGAAAATATGTAACAGATTTCCATAGAAACTACCAGAGCTATGTGTATGGAATTTTTAATATAAAAGAATAAGAACAGCTGTTTAGATGAACTGAAAACATTCCTTTTAGACATATCTATGATCTAACCTATTTCCCACAGGGAAGTAAATACAAACATTTTTTCATTCTTGTATAGTTTGCATGTTTAAAAGCTATTTTTTTGTGATTTATTGGAATTTACGTATATCTTTGTGTAAATTCAAGTACGACCTGCTGTCAGTGAAATTAACTATTTTTTAGACAAATTATGTTCTTTCGTATTATATTACAGTATTATTCAGTTGACAGTTTGTCATTTATTGACAATCAGGTCAGCATTTAAAACCGATCTGTTCCGGCGTCGGATATTCCCGACTCTTCAGTCATTATAACAAGCTAAACATTTTTATAAGCAAAATCAAATCAATCCGTTATAATAGTGGGATATTATGTCTATGTTTACCGAACTAATTATGAGACATGAAATCTGTAGCGTATTAGTGAAATCATAATATTATTGTCATAAGCTTTCTTTGTATGCAGTAAATTCTCCATTGGGGAGGGAGAAAATAATAAAATATCTTTATTATATTGGAATAGACCAATATGGTGGATTTTTTCATTGTCGGCCATCATGAGTTGGAGGAGTCTCTCAAACTTTAGGGATTAAAAAAAATTCATTATTGGTGATGGTGGGTTTATCTCGTTTAGATTTTTACTATCAGACATTTCCCATGACGATAATTAAAACAATGTGTCACGACATTTCGAGATCTGGAATTGGACCCGTCCTCAGGTGAGGTAGAACCTAATACATAACAAGATTAGTATATAATCCTGACTAAGCTCGTATCAAGCTGAAAACAAAAACGTTAAAGCTAAAAAAATGCAAACAATTACAAGCAGCAATAGTCATGAACACAAGAAATGAAACACGTCCACTTGTCATGAAGCTCAAGAAGAACTTCACCTGAGGACGAGATCAGATTCCAGATCCTGGAACGTCAAACTTTGTTTTACTTATTGTGATGGGAAATCTCCGCAGTAAAAATTTAAGGATTTCTCGTCGAAGATGTTAGTAAATGAATAAATGTTAATAATCGAAAAAATGAATCAATTGGCTGAGTTAGTATGTGGTGTTGCAGACGGGTTCGAGGGGTTCCGTGCTGCGTACCCGGAGTGGTGCGAGAGCTGCTCGGAGGTGCTGGCGCCCGGCACCACACTCCCCGACCAGGTGCCCCTGATGGGTCTCCGCAGCCTGCGCATCTCCGCGTACCTGCCGCAGGGCAAGGAGGAGGCAGACCGCTGTGACTCTTCACTCGGCCTCGAGGACGACCGAGAGTTCCCTGTTGAGATCCTGCCTCATCTGTTCCTTGGAAATGCAGCCAACTCCGAGGACATTGAGAGCCTTGACAAGCACGGCATCAAGGTAAATATCTCGCTTAACCACTTACCAGATTGTGACAGTGTTGATGGAAAGAATACAAGCCCTAAATATCTCTTATTAATTCTCTAAAACAAAAGTAATTTCTGACCATGAGCCGCTTTTTGGTAATATGCAAACTATGGGGTGTAGTAAAAAAAGAGAAGTCCAGCGTAACAGCTCTCGCAGAATTCTCTGGATCTGAGTGTTAAACTGAATTAACTTTTTTAGGTTAGGTTAGCCCATTGCGGACTGAGTTTTACCCAAGTAATTATGCCCCAGGGGCTATGTTATTTTTCTGTTTCACCTGAAAAATCATAGAAAACATGCAGGAAAGTTTTAATACGTACATTTAACAGTTTTGCTGTAACATATTGATTTTTTGTTTAATCCATTGATATTTTCTCCCTACTATTTACACTATATACAACTGTTCTGCGCACTTTAAGTACTTGTTGATTGTATGAAACTATTTTCAACAATTTTCTAGGTTAGTTTTTTCAACATTGGCAGTTTAAAATTTGTAAAGAATTGTTGTGTTGAGTTCATCAACATTTAAAAGGAAAACTAACTAAAAATAACCATATATTTCTATCAACATTTCCCACTCTATTCAATTTATTGTCTACATAAACGCTTTTTCCATGAAAGTAACCATATAAATATAAATACACTCTGGTTTCCTGAAAAGCCAATCATCGAATGTCAACTGCTCGGCTTGGGGAAATGCATCTCAAAATTAACCTCCTTCAGGCAGTATTTGTTTTTGAAACAACATTTAATAACTTTTTGTCCTCGATCTTTCTTATTTCAACAAAAAAATCTCGGTATCAAGGAAAAATTTATGGAATGATAGGGTTTTTAATCATTAAGAACATTTTGCTCTTGGTTTTATTATTTGGTTATTTTTTGGAGGATTTTAATTATTTTTAAGGGTAATTAGGTTTTATGTTAACAGATTTTGGTAAGACTCATAAATTTTTTATAAAATGCCCTCAATGAAGAGCGACAAGGTTATTAACATAAACCAATGTGGTCATGGATTAATATTCTAGTCTTTATACCAAATGTGTTAAAGAAAATGAGTTTCTACATATTTTAATACATACATTTTGTTATGCTATTTAACGTTAATAATGGTTTTTGTTATTAATAACAGTTTTCTTTGGCTTATGTTATTTGTCAACCCGAACTTAGGGGAAAATTTTCCACTCCAATCTGTTTATCACAGATTGTAGTTTAAGTCAAACTAGCCAGTTTCAGCAATCAATGAATTAATTATAATCAAGCTTATCTGGCTGGTTAACCAACCTAAAGGATTAACAAATGTTGGCTCTCTAATTAGCTGTATTAATTTCTTAATAAAATATCAATATTTGGAATTTTTGCGAGTTTTGGTTTACCCAAGGTTATTTTATAATCTTTTCGGTTACTTTTAATTATTTAACTTGAAGATCTATTTCAAGCCCGGTTGATATTAACAATGAAACACTGTGTTATTGTGAGCAGTCTGAGAAGTCTAGGTTGGGATAAGGTCATAGGCAGAACGGCTGACCTTTACTGGGGGTAGAACACTTCGACCTTTGGTTTACAGCTGAACGATCTATGACTAAAGTGGTCAAGTAAAAATTTGCTCTTATATTTACCAAATTCAATACTGAATAGATTTATCATACAGTTGTAAGAGAATGATGACATAATTTAAGTAAATTGAATTGGGAAGGTCATGAATGATTAGACAAAAGGTTTCTCCACGGCTTATCATTGAGTGAAATACAGTATGTAAACATGAACATTCTCATTCAAAGTTTCATTGAACAGTTGACTGACACATAGTTGTGAAACACCCATTCACGATAAGATAGTTCTCTGCCATAAATGCTCTGATAAGAGTTTAGATTCAATTGAATTATTGCTAGTTAAGCGTAGAATAATAAGTGTTTAGTCAGCTTTGTTTCCTATGAAAACCTTACTGCCGTTTCAAAGTAGAAACATGTGTAATTAATTTTGAAAAACATTAGACATTGCCCTATATTTAAATTATGGTTAAGATTTTTTAATACGAGCCTTTTTTTGCAAACAAAGCATTATCCAAAGGGTGTTATCTACAGAAATTTTACGCTTAATTCTTTACATATTTTTAAAGATAATTTTGTCTGAATTGCAGGATAATAAAGAAGACTTAAATCACAGGTCTTTATCCTTGAAAGTTTTAATTTAATGAAAATCATTTGAAAAAAATAATTTTAACAAATTAAAAGTGGATCTAAGTAAAACTATATGTTGTAGCTACTCTCTTTGAACTTTATTTAGGTTTTTTGTGAATCAGTGGACCTATCATAAAACATGAGAAATTGAGGAAATGGCGAAAAAATTTCTTGAACACAGATTCTAAACTTATAGGGAAGAATATAAAACATATGTTTAAAAATAAGTTAGGTTCAGTGGACTAAAGCCCTGTCTTTCCTCTGATTCTATTGAGTTAAGGCACAAAGTCAATGATGATTCATGCTAGCTTAATTTTTTAATGTGTAATAAATAACTAATAATAGACATTTTGTAAATCAATTTTGTTTAAAAAGGTGAGATTTGGTCCCTTCAAATTATTACCAGTAAAAAAGGGTATGAAATTAATATATATCCCTAGAAAGAAAAGAAAATGTTTAAAATGAATGAAATCAAATGAAAATGAAATCGTAAATTAGAAAAATGTTAATGGGTTGTTGAGCCTGTGTGGATTGTTTTCGGAATATATAAGAGCCATGACTTAAACACTGTAAACTTGAGATTAATTGACACTAGGCAAGATGATATTTTAGGGTACATTTTACAACAATAATTTAAAGGATAAATATTAAACATTATCATTCCAGAAGGGTTTCACTGTAAAACATAATTAAGAAATCATATATTCATAGGACTGCAGTTAGCAGGCTAGCGTACTAAGAGTTTTTCCATTGATTTAGGAATTACTTGTAACTATTTAAACTAAGCTTAATCGTAGGTTAAATATGGACAATTTACCGATTTGCTTGTTCCCCTAAGAATAAGCATACAGTAGTAGACATAGACCCTCCAGGTGCTAACATTGCGCTACAAGAGGATTATCTACATTTTGGGTATTCTGGATGCTTCATTTAGTTATTGTATTGAAGTGATACTCAGTGATAAAGTTAAAATATAAAAAGAAAATTTCAACATACTAGTAGACCCTACATCCAACTTCATACCAGAATGGATTAGTGACTAAATGTTATGACTATATTTTTTTCTTTATTATTTTAGCTCCTCCTGAAAAAATGGTATATAATCTGTGTTGGTTTAATACTAATAGAGTATTACACGATTTTTTAAAATTTCCTTTCAAACACACCTAAATTGCTTAGCGCTACGGTCTAATATAGTCAGCACACCTGGACGTTTAAATAGATGAAACTGGATAAAAAGTTTTAACACAATATTTAAAATTCTGTAATAAGAAAGTTATATCAGTTTGCTTATCCTCGGTATAAATAAAATGGGAATGAGTAAGTTGGTTTGCTGCCATTGGGAACAAAAGAATTCAGATTTTTTAACATTAACTATATAAAGCTTTACAACAAGTTTAATATCAATATTATAAAAAATAAGGAAATTATATCAATTTGGTCTCTGGGGACCTCAAAACAACAAATTATACCACCTTAGGTAAAACTTTCTTTATTTTTGTCTTATGAAAATACAAGTGAAAACCCTGGAAAACTCCGAGGTTCTCATTTTAGATTCTATTTGAGACTGATTATGTTGGTTTTAGACCTAAAGACACAGATTTATGGGGAATCATTTAAAAAATAGAAGTAGTCTACAGTGCAAATCAAATTTGAGAAGTGTGAATTTTGAGAGCGTTCGGGTCTTTAGCTCAGCGTAGTTACCAAGTGTTAATCTATCAGAATGAGTCAGTCTGCTACTGTACGCACCGCCACAACACAACGAGTCTCAGGGGACAGAGGTGGGGGTGGGGGGGCGAGTCAATAGAGCAAACTAGGGGCAACCCCCTTCTCCCATGACATTATCATACCACATTAACTGGATTCATTTTAATATTTCAGACTGACCTTTGACATTTACTGCAGACGAAAGTTGCAGTGTTTTTGCGCAGCTCGTTCAGGAATAGTTTTTACGTTATTGTTTTTCTACAATTAATGCACCTTGTAAAATAAATTTTGCGAACAATTTTTATTGTTTTAGGGTCATTATTTGTTCTATTGTTTAGTTCATAGTAAATAAAATAACAAAGGCCTAAGGGTTTTATGATGAAGGAGAGGCCTTGAATATTATATATTTTTTTATATTTAACTAATTACCGTACAATTGTATACAGTGAAGTTAATGAATCATTAATCTACAAAAATAAATACAGTAGCTTCACATACTTGCTCAGTCAGAGTTCTATAATTTAAACTTTTCTACATACGTGTATTTATTTTTTTGATTCCCCAATGGAAAAGCCACTTCCAAAGGTATATTATTTCCTGAATAAAATTATAAAACTAATACATTACTGTTTTTTTTTTCGGACATTTTCCAACGGGATTAAACAACAAGTAAAACAAAGTTTGATTCTGGAATCTGATTCCGAAACGCTATGAAACTTTCTTTTACTTAAAATCACAATGGAAAACGTTTAAAAAACTAAGTAACATAAATCCACCTTCACCAATAATGAATTTTAAACAAAGAATACATTATTATTATATTTGTTACGAAATTTTAAACATATACATACAAATTGCATCAAAACGTTTGACATTTGAAGAAATATAATAGGCAGATCCAGGATTAATTACTAATAAAGGTGGTGTTATTTCTGAGACAGAATTATCAGCCTGTGCTTCAGCAATACATTGCAGCCCTTTGTTTCAGTAACATATCGCTGTATTTTGTGTGTGAAAGAAACGTATTACTCCTCGGTGTATTACTTATTTGTTGTATTCCCTTTCAGTCATTTTTTACTGTTTGTGTTAGTAACATACATCTTTCATAAACTTGTCACTTTTTGTGTTTCAATGTATTATTACTTTCTCCACTTATACGATAGTATATGGAGAAAGTATTGTTGTACTCAAAAAAGCTTGGTATTACCGGAGGGGTCGGGTGTTTCCCCTAGTAAAATTCTTACAACTAATTTAACTTTGTTTATCTTGTTTCAGATATTGGATGATTATTTTTGAAGCAATAAATTATTAAATGATTTTTAGATAACCTTTAAAGATTATGATAGTTTTATTACAGATTATTGTTTTTAAATTTACTTACGGGAGAAAGGATGTGTCAGTCCACTGATATTGTTTATTGGTATTGAAATTATTATTTTTTTGTGTTTCAACATCCTTAATGTGACTCATTTTTTTGTTTCAGTACATCCCGAATGACTACCTTTTTTTGTGTTTCAGTACATCCTGAATGTGACTCCCATTTTTGTGGTTCAGTACATCCTTATTGTGACTCATTTTTTTGTTTCAGTACATCCCGAATGACTCCCTTTTTTGTGTTTCAGTACATCCTGAATGTGACTCCCATTTTTGTGGTTCAGTACATCCTTATTGTGACTCTTTTTTTGTTTCAGTACATCCCGAATGACTACCTTTTTTGTGTTTCAGTACATCCTATTGTGACTCATTTTGTGTGTTTCAGTACATCCCGAATGACTCCCATTTTTGTGTTTCAGTACATCCTGAATGTGACTCCAGACTTGCCCAATGTGTTTGAAGAGTGTGGAACCTTCAAGTATATGCAAATTCCCATCGCTGATCATTGGAGCCAGAATTTGGCCAGCTTTTTTCCACAAGCTATAGAATTCATTGGTGAGTTTTTCTCTGAAAATCTTTGATTTATTTTTACTTGATTTTGTGCACACCAGAAACTTAATTTTAAATGCATTTGAAAAATTAATGCAGCTCATGGGGAAAGGATTGTGAATTCTTTCATAGCAGTGAACGTGTTAAGAAAAATGTTAATTTGTGTTAATGTACCCACTAAACAACTCCCAATAGTCATAAAAATGTACCTGAGGTGATAAGTTTAACCAAAGTAGGAATGATTAACAAGAGAAATAATAAATCTAATTTGTTATTTATATTCAGAGAAGCAGTTATACCTAATTATGATTTTTATAAGAAAATACAAATTGTATTTTTAATTTCCCTGATTCCCTGGATTGACTTAAACTTACTTTTTAGCACCTTGACTAACTTTTTATGACTATTGTGTGCTCGGTAATGCTGTTACAAAATTAACAATATTCTTATGGGCATAAAACTAAAAATGGTGTTGACTCATGCGGCTCTGAGAAAGATCGTAGAAATTTCTCGTTTGTGACAGATTAAACAAGTAGATCAGAGAGAGACAGATCACTTTGCAATACTGCAATTTTAATAATGCAGAAACATGAAACTTAAACACGTTTGTATTTTCTTCTCTGTGGAAAATATGTTTAACCATTGATATGTCAAGGGGGAATGTTTTGAGATCTAACAAAAAGCGGTTCTTATTCTTATATAAGTTATTAAAAATTCAATACGATAGCTCTAATAGTTTCTATGGAAACCTGTTTCAAATTTTCATCTTGCAAATTGCCAACACCCCCTTCTTCAGAGCTAAGACATATCCTTGTCAAAAATATTCCTGCAGATTTTGTAACATTTTACAAAAAATATAAAAGTATTATTTTTTTTAGATTGAAGTCTGAGCAGTAACATTTAAATTTCAAGTGTGGTTAGAGCTTACAGTTAATAATAAATAAATTCATTTTAGTTTTCATTTTTAGATGGTTTAGTGTCTAAGGTTTACAGATATAACGGCTTCTATTAATATTGGGTTTACAAAATCATTTATGGTCACACACAGGTGTTCTAATTTTATGCAAGATCAACCTGCATGCTCATATAAATTGATTCTATATTGGAACCGTATTTTTCTGGGAACTCTGCTGTCAAAGATAGAAGTATGTTTTAACACCAAAACTCCACTAATTAGCTTTAGCTTCATGCAAGTCTGTTTGACGAGTATATTAAACATGAGAGGGTTATTTGGTGTGGCGCCCACGCACGCCTGAAATAAACCAGTTAGCGATGGTACAGCGAGTTGGTAGAGACAGGTAAACAGTGGGGCAGGGGGAGGGTGCGTGGGTGCACCATTGATGTATCTAAGCTGAATCACGCCCCCGCATCCCGACCTTGTATTGATCCGCCCACCCACGCCTTGCAACCCCTCACCCTTGCCCATTCACATCATTATTATGTTTCAATGAAAAAAACTGTAGGATCACTCCCAGTGAGGGAGGCTTCAAGCTTCATGCTGCAGTTTTATATTGACCCAGTTTTTGGCTGATTGGGTCAAGGTGTTGGTAGGGGTGGTTTATTGATGGTTGGAACATGAAATCTTGAATGGGGATGTTATAAGTTTAACTCTGTGATATGAAAGAATCTTGTTCAATACACTCGTATATATTTTTTTCTTCAATGATATGTAGACTACAGAAGAGATGTTCGTATAACAGAATTAAGTTAGACAAAAAATGTAATTTCTCAATTAATTCACTTCAATTCTCATTTCCTCAAGAAGTTTTATAATTATTATTAGTTATTAATTTACTAAATGAAAATTGTTGGGGTGTGCTGAATGTTAAATATTTTCCAATCAGATATTAGCGTGGGAAACCTAGGCTTGTAAACAGATAAAAATGTTTTAGATCTTGAATATCAATGATGCGCCTTGAAAAAATGTCTTTTTTGAATTAGGAATACTGACTGTTTTACAGTATTTATATTAAAAAAGAAAATTGCAATGCAACTTTGGTAATTATAACTTCAGTGAAAAAAATGACATTAATATTATATAAGTGTATCAAAACATTACATATCTTGCAATTAATTACTGACTAGAAACAGAGCCTGTTGTGGTTAAATACAACAGTCTCTACAAAAAGGGTATCCCAATGTATTTCTTACGGAAAACATGTTTTTTTACTTTTTCACAATAAATACTAAAAAACGTCAAACTTTCATATTTTTTGGCAAATCTACAGGATGAAAGCTTTCTAATGACATATTAATCAATGAAATTGGTCCAGTACAACCCTAGATTTAGTTGTACAAATTTTAACAAAAAAATGTCAGGCTCAGTATTTCTTCAACGCAAAGAAATTTGTTGTATCTTTGGTTTTTTGTAAATAACTTTTATACGGTGAGGAAATCGACCAAAGTGGATGGTGATTTTCTGATAGAGAATTAAATTTCCAACAAATTACTTCTAAAAATCTTTTAAGAAACCTCAAAAAGACGGTAAAATATCGCCTTCAAAATAGAATTTCGTAAAAACCTGTTTTCAATATATTTCTTATGGAAAACATGTTTATTACTTTTTCACCATAAATACTAAAAAACCTCAAACTTTCATATTTTTTGGCAAATCTACATGAATGAAGCCTTCCAACAACACATTAATGATTAAAATCGGTCTAGTAGAACTCTAGATTTAGTTGTACAAAGTTGAACAAAAATATTTTTAATTCAATATTTTTTCAACACAAAGAAATCGGTAGTAGCTTTGGTTTTTTGTAAATAACTTTTAAACGGTGAGGAAATCGACCAAAATGGATGGTGATTTTCTGAAAGAGAATAAAATTTCCAACAAATTACTATTATGCATTCCTTGAGAAACCTCAAAAAGGCTGCCAAACATTGCCTTAAAATAAGAAATTCGTAAAACCCCATTTTCAATGTATTTCTTATGGAAAAAATGTTTTTTAACTTTTTCACCATAAATACTAATGACATATTAATCAATGAAATTGGTCCAGTGGAACTCTAGATTTAGTTGTACAAAGATTTTTAAGACTGAATTATTATAAGAATAGATGCTATTTAATGTTTTACTATATTTTTACAGTAAGATGTTTCAGAGCGAAACCATGATAACTGCTGCAATTTCTAATATACAAAATATTTAAAATTTGTTAGCTTCTGATTAAAGAAAAATTTGAATTATCAAAGTTGGAATTAACTAAATTCCACAGTGTTTTGTAATTTAATATAAAACATTACCTAAAAATACTCATAACACAACTCCAGAAAGGGAAACAGGAATAGTTTACAAATAGATGATAGTTTACAAATAGATGAACATTATAATTAATAAAGACAAATTGTAAGAAGAAAAGATACAAAGGAATCCAGTGAAAACATCCTTTAACTTCTCTAAAAATTAAATGTGACATAAATATAAAAGTTTGTAAAGCCTGATTTTGTAACTTTCATAGTGTTTTTACTAGGAGTTTTCTGTATTTTGATACACTATCAGCCATCCATCTATACTATACCTATAGATGGATGGCTGATAGTGTATCAAAATACAGAAAACTCCTAGTAAAAAATTGAATAGTTTTATTAATATTCTTGACACAAAATTTAAATAATAAAACATACATGTTTAAATGCTTAAAAAAGAATTTGAGAAGAATTACATTAATTGAGTTTCACCAGATTACAAGTCACATTTATTTAAAGTTTTAAAAGACAGATTACAGTATTAAGATTACGAGTTTAACCATGGAGGTGTTGTTTCCACTCCAGACCCAGAGAGGGTGAGAGACGAAATTTACAAGACGGTTAGGCGTGACTCTGCCGTGAGACTGCTTTTGATATCTGCCAGTTTTCGCCATCTTGAGACCAGCAGCGCTAGATTTGCTCTCAGTCAGGTTTCACAACCAAGCAAGCAGCTGAAGAGTGAAACTACGTCTGATTATTGAAAGCGGGCTGACTTTTAATTGTTATTGAATTTTAACCAACTGTCAGCAATTTGTGCTTCCCCATCTACTCTCTTCTCATGTCTACTGTCTACTGTTGGACGATTGTCTTATGGAAACAGAAATGATCCCAGCAATCAGGTTGCCAAAACTGCCAATCTCCTCTGCGAGTTACTTTACTATTTAAAGAAAAATTCAAAATTAGGTCTGTGGAACACCCGTCACAATAATTTAAGTTATTTATTTGATGCTCTGTCTGCAGAGGAGGCACGGGGCCAGAAGAAGGGAGTGCTGGTTCACTGCCTGGCTGGTGTGTCCCGGTCGGTCACCATCACTGTGGCCTACCTCATGGCGAAGCTGAACATGTCGCTCAATGATGCATTCAACCTGGTTCGCGCACGCAAGACCAACGTAGCACCAAACTTCCACTTCATGGAGCAGCTGCACACATTCGAGCGAGAGCTGAGCGGCAAACGCACAGAAACCGTCAGGTGAGGAATAAATATTGATACCGGTACCACTGTAGTTCTGCTTACTAAAAATATTTTGTTGGCATCCAATTTAATTTGCACAGTTTTACTCTTGTATTTAATAAATTACTGAACCTATTCCATACTTTAATGGCTGCCATTTCTGACTTGTGTCACAGTATTCTGGTAAAATATACCTTTAATTTGGTGTACCTATCAACCTTTGGACTCCACGTGAGTCGTCCTACATCTGACGTTGATTGTCGCTAATGAGCTAATTGTATTTAGGTCCCAATTTTAATTTTCAAAGTTTAACTATAGTAGGATGATTAATAATAAAAATATTAAGCCATTCCGGAACCTTTCATCACCCCTGTATTTACATGTCTTTGGTTTTGTACTTTAACTTTAAAGATCACAGCCAAAACAAATTCTGATTTAGAAATCAAGGCAAATTCTGATTTAATTCGATTAAATTCTTTTTTTAATCAAAATAATTTACTTCTTAATACAGACAAAATGCATTTCATCAACTTCCAAACCCGGGAAACTGTCTGTCAAAAGAAAACTATCCAAGTAAACAATAAAGTAATTGAAAGCGTAAACAGCTTACAATTTCTAGGGTTGAAAATAGACAAAACACTAAGATGGAACTGTCATGTTGAAAAGTTACTTTCTAAAATTTCATCTGGATTATATGCACTTACACGATTAAAAATGCTTTGTGAAAAGGAAACGTTAAAATTAATTTACTTTTCTTATATTCATTCAATTCTAAAAACACAAAAGAAAGCAGTCAGAATTATTTGTAATTTACAACCAAAAACCTCAGTTAAGGAACATTTCATATCAGAAAACATAATGACAGTTTATGGAATGTATGTTTTTGAAACTGTTTTATCGGTAAAAAACAGGTCACAAGAGTTACAGCTGGTTGGGGATAGTCATAATTATTCCACTAGAAATCTGGATGACTTAACAACAAGTCCACATTCATTGCAACTTTTCAAAAAAAAACCGAAATATGCTGGTTCAAAATTTTACAATAGATTGCCTGAAGAAATAAAATTGGAAGTTTCTAAAACAAAATTTAAAAATAAACTAAAAAAATACCTCATCAGCAAAGCTATGTACTCTTTTGAGGAGTTATGAGTTAAACATAGTTTGTAAGAATTAATTGTTTCTAACAGCTGTTTCTTCTTCTTTTTTTATCTTTATAATTTTCAATGCTTGTAGATAAGATAAATATTGTAATACTGTATCAAACTGACACCATTCATGTATACTTGCTATACAAATATGAATAAA
Organism: Nephotettix cincticeps; assembly: GCA_023375725.1. Lineage (NCBI taxonomy): Eukaryota > Metazoa > Arthropoda > Insecta > Hemiptera > Cicadellidae > Nephotettix > Nephotettix cincticeps. The sequence continues at coordinate 69,994,946 of CM041785.1, read as the reverse complement.
GAACAATTGAATTGAATTTGTGCTTTTTATTGCATATAACCATAGACCTTATTTAGCTGTGTGATGTGACAGGTGTGACAACTGCGGATGTCAGCGGCCGGACACGGAGGCCTGTCGTTGCTCTGCCTCCACTACCAACTTCCTCAGTCCCCTCAGCATCATCGGCCAGTCCCCCGACTCCGGCATCGAGTTTGACCGGTGGACCCCGGCCCCGGGGGAATGAGACGACGCGCAGGGAAGCGCCCGGGACTCCTCGCGCTACCACTTCTAACTCGGGAGCTGGTCTCCCCTGGAGCTCGAGCCCAAGTCTCAAGCTTCCCTGCGTACATCATCTAGTCTTAGTCGTTGCCATATCTTCCACATTCCCTCTGTGTCTCGATCTCAGTATTTTAGCCTCGTCTGTCGGTCCGCCGGTACGGACGGGTGCTCCCGAGTAACGTCGTTTAGACATCGATAAACGGTTCAGTTTGTTGGGTACGGATGTATTCTTTTACATGTCTATTTTGATGTTGAATGTTGATCGTGCCGCTTGGTAATGTTGCCATCCCCACGGTGTCGCATGCTCCGTATTACGTAGATAGAATTGCTCAATACACGTAGCATAGTTTAGCAACTCAGTGTTATTACTTACTCACCGTGACTCGCTGTTATTCCTAGTTAGATGTTAACAAGCTAACTTAGTTTTGTGCACAAAATATATACTAAGTTAGTAAGCTAAACTTGTGATAGTTTGTATATAGCCACAATTCGATGTTACACTATTCTAACTGTTGGATTTCCTTTTTCTATTCGATTTGACAATTTAGTATCACATTATTTTATTCTTGTTAATTTTTAATTTAAACTTTATTTCTGAAATTAGTGTTATGGAGGTGAAAAATAAATTTTTGTCATTAGATTTAAAAAAAGTAAGAAAAATAAGCTTAAAGTTGACAAAACTTTTGGCAATTTAACAACAAATATTGTTGGAATTGTGCCAAATTTAAATAATCATGTTAGCAAACTATAACATGGCAGCACTGATTATACGTTTTTCTAAAGCCAATCAACTATTTATCATTCAGTAGATGTCATAACAAATATCCGGAAAATAACTAATTTTCCTTTTTATGTTTTGTGCATTTGATTTTATTCAACTACCATTGAGATGAGTTCGAAGGAAATTTATCAGAAAAATGTAAGCCCATTTATTTAAAAATTTCATACACTGTGCTATTGTAATATGTCTATACCTATCCAATATGTAATATTGTAATACTTGGACTTATTGAAAATATAATTTATCTCTTTAACATGTAACTCATTTGACATATTGTATAGTTAGAGAACATCTCCAACAATTATCATTTTGGGGTTTTAAAATTGAGGGGATTACAAGAGATTGATATTGGAATACGTGACCGTGACGATGGTGACATTACCGTGTTAAACCTGATGTGCTATTTAGTTGTTACTCGAGTCTAAAGTTCAAATTTGACATTAAGTTTTTTATACTTAAGAGTACTCCTGTTAATCACTTTATTTCCTCTATGTGAGAACGTTTTCTTCCAGTAATTTGCTATTTTAATAATGAATCGTTACCCGACTACTTAATTAGACTAGACGTGCGAGGCAGTTCTCGCCACGGAGTAAATGATTGTGCTTTAATGAAAACTTAGGCTTTAACAGAGTACTGTATAGTTGTAGACTCAAATGAGAGGTGCTCCTACTGAGCTTTGCTGGCTCCTGCCTGTCCACATTTTAAAATATTCCTTCCTGAGTGTTTAGAATCCACATTACAGAAAAATACAGGCTGGGCCTATTTATATCATTATACATTTTTATTAACCTTATTTAAAAACATATTCAGCTGGTGCTATGTCTTTCAATTATATTTTTTCTTATTCAGATTTCTTCAACTACTGTTTTGGCTAGTGTGTTATACTCACAGTAGACAATTAATAAAAAATGTCAAAAGTACCGTTTAAAACATTGTACATGTCAGGAACACATAACATTTTTATGAAAAAACACTCTTAAAAAATACTAAGTGTATTTTTGCGTTTTTCAATACAGATATTCCAACAGTTTTGATATTTAGTAGATTAAATGTTATGCATGAACTTTAATTTCCTAAAATATCATTTCACCAGCAAAAATAATATGGTGTAGAGAACTTGGATTGTCATCTGACTAGTGGATTACTTTTTTTAACAATATCTTAATATAATAATATTAATAATAACTCTTTTAAACTAATACAAAATGACTAAGCACTAAGTAGCTTCATCCAATAATGTTTAAAAAAACTTGTTACTGTAGTACCATACTCATTTATAGCCAATTAAGTGCTTTCTCAGTCAGTCGCACTATGGTCCAGAGGTCAAAGCATTCGCTGAAAAGTGAAACATTTGAAATCGGAATTACGTAGTTTAGAATCCTGACTATGAGCAATCCTAATTTGGTTGCAAATTTATGTGTGTGGTACAGTGGTGGGAGGGACGACATAAAATAAAAGTATGTGGTGACCAACTTGGGTGGAAGTTGACGGCATTTGTAGGCTTAGTTGGGATTGCAGAAGTTTTGCTTCTATACCATTGTATGATTGGGGTGGCATTTTTGTCTTTTTTTGTTTATACTGATTATTTAAGAAGAGCTGCTTAATGATTACATCAATCAATTAGCGTAAAACATCTACCAGTTCTAGGGTTAAGATGATTTTGTCAGCTGTAGTTGACAACGTAGTGAAGTACGTTAGTCGATTGTTGGCTATATCAGTTAGGTGGAAATCTTAATTTAATTTTTTGACTATATCAAAAATACTAATCAGATTTTAACCTTACTTTGGATAGAATTAATTAGTACTACTAAGATTAAATAATAATTTTAAAAAAAGTTGTTTAATCTGGCCAAGATTAGTCTGAGGCAGAAGGATTTCTGGTATTTCATATTAAATTTGTTATGTTGACAGTTTTATTTTTATTACTTGTTTAAGTTAGGTATTAGTTTCATAAAAACTTTAATTGAATAGAAGAAGTTTCTTTCCCAAATCCTCCCTCAGATACTGTGTGCAGGCATGTGTCAGCAAAGACTCGATTTTGTTGTATAGTTGATTTTTTATTACTGTTTACGATATTTTTCATATTTATACTTAATTTGTGAATTGTTAAAATATTTATTATAATGTTTCCTTAAAAATGTTAATAGTTTTAATTTAATTAGTTTTGGATTTCAAAATCCATTAATATGTAAAGAAATATGTTTGTTATTTTTAACATATAAGACTTATATGATAATGTTATACCTCTTTTATATTTTTGACAAATTACTATTATTGTTACATTAAAAATGGCAGACTGATAAAGTATTTATGCAGTTGAAAAATAATGTACATTAACTCTTTCTATTGTTTCCATTTGGAAGGTGAGTAAATAAAGACATTTTTATAGAATACCCTATGAGTAAAAAGCTACTTCAATGTTTCTTGTCTGAATAGGTTTTGAAGATTTTGTTTCATGAAGTTATTTTTTATTAGGATCTGATTGCTGTTGTATTTCACATTTGACTATCAGTAATACAAAATGGGTTTCAGGTTTGGGGGAAGATTAAATACTTATATTCTACTTTATACTTTTGTTTGACTTATGTATTATATTTAATTTCAAATAGCCTTTTAAAGTAAATAAATAAATTATTAGGTATGACTTTATTCAATCCCATTTCATTTAAATATCAGATACATTTTTAATTATGAAAAATAATGATGATTCAAGTGAGATTAACTCAATTATTTACTCTTTGTAGCATACTATTAGAGTATTCCTTTCACTTTAATATTCCGTTTTTGCTGGGTAAATAGCTGCAATGGTCAGGATACAATTATTGGATAAAACAACAATATTAATTTAATTTAGATAATTTTCCCCTTTTTTAAGCAACTAAAATTAAAAAGATTGATCAGACAAGAAAGATGCTGTGGCTTTAGTTAAAGCTATCGAGCTGCTCAATACGTCGTATCTTGTACATATAAACTGATGCCATCTTGTTGAACAAACTAGACGATAAGTAACAAGTATTAAGACTAACGTTGTTATATTTGTGTCGTAAGCTTGCACTGTGTCTTGATGTTGCCTAATGTACCACTTGATTCAAACTTTTCAATCTTTGTGCCATTTTTATTGAGTGCCTATATTCCATTGGTTTTGCATGGGCCACAGTGACAAAATTGAAAACATTTATTAAGGATCGGTTCCAGCCAAGTTTGTCATGAGAAATCCATCCTGAATTGTTTCCTGCCAGATCAATAATGTTACCACTTTCCAAGCAACAATATGTACATTGTACTTTTTATGTATATTTTTATCTTCCATATATGTACCTCTGTATTGTACGTCGACTGTATTTATATTTCTTGTAGACCTGAGTTGCATACATGATTATGCTAATAACATGTACTAAACAAAACTACAACAGGGTTTTTCTTTACCTTAACCCTAGAAGCATACATCCATGAAATCTTCACCGTTTGACATGTACTGGTTTTAGACACTGTAATAATCCGAAACCTAATCGAAGACATGCGATATATATATATATGTTTTTTAATCTGAAGATATTGCTACAGTTTGATACGCATCTGAAGATATTGCTACATCAGATGCAAGACATACACATGAATGACATGAGACACACATTTCCCATGAATGATAATTCATAACAAATTTATGGAAATCTTGAAAACCCATGAACTAAATCATGAAAACCATGAATTATAATTTATGAAAATTATTAAAAAAATATGAATTATATATAATTCATGGAAAATTGATGAAAAAACATGAATTATAATTTATGGAAATCATGTAAAACCATGAATCATAAACCATGGAAAATTGCTTTTACAATTAGTTATATTTTTGAACGATACAGCAGAACCCCCCTTTATTTTCAATATTCACACAGTTTTAAAAGCCCGAAAGGCAGCCAACTTATTTCACTCATGTACGGCTTTTAAAAATAGTATTATTTATGGGTTATAGTTAAATTTTATTTTCATTGAAGAACCTTGTAAATGGTTACTGACAATCAATCTTAGATGTAGGATGTGTTTTCAAAAAAGGAATTGTAATAACAGATCAGAAGAATAAGGTTTTAAAAAGTTTAATTCCAAAATACGAAACATAAACTGAACATTGATGATTTGCCGTAGTAAAATATTTCAAGCAAGTTGATCAGTTGTAAAAACATAGTCACTATCTTAAATTACGTGCAAAGTCGTCTAGAAGACTATAAAAGCCATGTGGTTCTTACAGCTATCTCACTAGAGTGGAACTGTACAGTAAAGAGGGGATAAGACACCACCTGAAGACTCAATCATGAACAACTAGACAAAAATATATATACTTAATACTTACTGTTAAATATACTCTTGTGCTTAAACATCTCTACATTAAAATTGAACAAATTTATTGTTTCATTGAGAAAAACAGCAAGAATGTTAACTGGGTTTACATCTATAAATTATTTAACAACTGAAGTGAAAAGGTAACCGAAAGTAAAATAAATTATGTCCGCAGGAATAAAATGACAAATCTGGAGTGACAACAGGGTGATTTACAACTGTACATCTCTTTAAAAAAATATACTGTTGCATGTACGCATTTCGGCAGTTCTGATAACAACCTACTGTGTCAATACACAATAAATAGAAATAACAAATTTTAAGCGAAATAACAGTAATAACTACATCACAAAACAACAGCAAAGTAGAACAAACGGACGGACAAACAAAAATAACAATACAGCAAATATACATATACTAGCACATCAGTCTCAAACAAGAGTGAACGAATGCACACTTACAACACACTAGCTATAAAACTAAACATTTTGAGATCAAAATTCATTTATTAAAGAAATAGATATACAAAACATTCAACAGTGCAAAACATCAAATCACACAAAAACGTCCATTGCAAGAGACCATATAAAGCAGTAAAACTGTGAAAACGGCAAAAAACCGTTAAATAAATAAAAAACTTGTATAAGAACTGTTAAAATATAACAAAGGATTTCCTCTAGTTAAAGACCGAGATTGTCACAACCCTGTGACGAAGTAAGTGTAATAAATAATGGATGTAATGGCACATCTACAACGACAAGCGGCAGACTAGAACGTGACGAGGCAGCTGTGGGCAGCAGCGGGTTAGCTGAGCTTGATCCGTTTGGTTGGGGGCATGTGGTGGTCCAGCCCTGTTATGTAATCCTCCCCTCCGTTGCAACTGGCCACAGAGTCCAGGGGATAATCGAGCATGCTGGATCCACCGCACTTCTGCAAGCATTTGCAACACTTGGTCACATTCGTATTTTTACTTTGATTTTCCTTTGCATTAATAGACAATATATTTAAAATTTGTACTTCTTTTGTCAAGTACTATATCAGAATTTAATCTATAGTACAGTAGACGTTTGTCTGAGGTAATTGGGACCAAGCTCACCTCGGATATGGGAAAACTCGGATAATACGCGGAGGCTTTATTTATACTATAATAAAAAAATGGGGAAAGGGGAAACATTTTTGAGGAGTACTTATTAATTACAAAGAAAAACTTTAAGACAACTTTACAAGCCTGAATAAAAATACAAAATAGAACAAGTCCAGGAACAAGATTTAGGGCAAAAGAGACTTTGAATATTTATTTACAGACTAATCAAATTTATTTATAAGCGGAAATTCTTGATTACGATAGTTTCAATTCAACCTTAACACTTCATTAGGGTTCCCAAGGTGAATCAGCACTCGGTGCTTCGATGCAAGGGGTCTACTATTGTTACAAAACTTGTGTTAGGAAGGAACCACGCTCCCTGGCGCCAGGCTTTGTATTCCCATATACAACCACTACCATATCACCAGATTCATTGTATTTTATTTTCAGGTCTACCATTGATCATATCAAGATTATTTCCAGTTTTCTTACAGTCGCTTTACAAATCAGATTCCACCTTAACCCTTTGCGCTCGGTTGGCCAGTAGCACTGGCCGTGCCAACTCCTTGACAGCTCAGAATTGTTTCCCGTGCTGTTGTCCACGCCGCTCGGGTGGCCAGAAATACTGGCCGCACTACATTCCTTTGTCAGCTCGGCAGCCATGATCGACAACAACCTTTCCCACCACCTCAGAATTATTTTTGTGTCAAACCTGGTTTGTTTGTTTACAACAATGTTTGTAAGGACAATAAAAAGCAAACAACAAGCAAAAATAAAGAATAATGTCAATACAACATTGTCTATTTCACAATTAAATAATATGACGAAAGATTTCCATCATACTCCTCCAATAATTGCCACAAGTCATCCGAATTTAAATTATCATTTATTGTCATGCTTACATTTTTTTATCTACTGTGGTTATTACTAAAATAAATAGTTATTTATAATAAAATGTACAGTTATTTAAAAAAAAAACAGCTGTTATTAGCATTAAATATCAACACTTTTCAGTAAACGCAACAGTAGACAGCAGAACAACGTGCTACGCATAACCTTACTTTCCAACATATGTATGGTTTTAAAAGCGGGAATTCATCTGATTCACTAGTTCATTAGTTTCCCGAAATATTGCAGCACATCACAAACCTAGCACATAATATTCAAAAAAGAAACAGATGATTATATTTAGTGGCCAGTATTGCTGGCCTTCCGACCGCAACTCGGATTTAATCTCGTCCAGTACCACTGGACGAGATTAAATCGCTGGCCACCTGAGCGGTGAGGACAGCTCACCGCTTAAAAATTAAAAATTAATTTAAAAAAATTAATTCGCTTAAAAATTAATTCGACTTCGGCGAGCAAATGGCCAGTGCAGCTGGACATCCGAGTGTACAGGATAAGTTATAAAAACTCATCCGAGCGCAAAGGGTTAAGTGTTGTGAAATTGTATTGTTGTATTTGATATAATTTTTTATCATCCTTTAAGACCTGTATACTAAAAACTAAATGTGGACAAAACTAAATCTACCAAAGGGTCAAGGAATAACTACTGGAGAGTGGAAGCTTGGCAAGCTGTAACAGGATTGTTCAACAATAACAGCTATTGTCGAGCTACTATGTACGAGTCCCAGTAAAATTTTATCTGAAATAATTAAGATTACACCCATTCCATAAGATCTTTATAGCCTACCTCGCCCATGACAGCGATAGGAGTCTCGCCAGTCGCCAAGGCCACTTGATGCTCAATGAGGTAGAACATGTATTCGTCGTACAGTAACCGGATCAGGTGGAACGAGCCGAAGCTAGCAGCTGACCTCAGGGTCAGGTCTCGGATTACCATTGAGCTGCAACATTACCACATTCTCCTGGTTAAGATAACATAAGATCGTAACCCCATAAAAATGGTCCAAAGGGAATTAAAACAACTAAGTCAAACTATACGGAACCCAGTCATAAACAAAAACTGTCATTAATTATAAAGTGAAAATCCAAATTTAAAATTTGATATTGCGACCGATTATGAATATAATTACCGATTATATAATATAAATTGATGATATGACCAATCCAAAAAAATCTGACACTAGAAAATGCTCTTAATTGGAAAAATAGTTTAACGATCCACCAAGATTGGGAATACAGTACAGCTGTCTTGAGATGATTAGTTTTGTTTCCGTTGTTCACGTGTCAAAATTGACAGTTGAAAAATGGACCAGCCAACTGGATAGTAAGAACATTTATTTTTATACAGAGAAAAGCTGTCGAGTTGTTCCAGTATTCATATATTTATATGGTATATACTTGTGATGAGTAGCTTCAACATAAAAATTTGTTTAGTTATTTAAGCTGGTTTCAATTGTAATAGGAGGATTATTTATATATACTTTTTGTTTGTGGGTAAATAAAAAATTGGCATTCAAAAGTCCATCACTTTTTAACGTCCTCTTTATATATACTTCACTCAAACCATAAAGTTTCAATCAAAACCGTTTGAGCTATTTTGTGAGGAAATTTAGATTATTCCCACTTTCATAGGTTTTTGGGGTGAACTACCATTAACAAAAAAATGTTTAAATGAAAAAAATATCTGCAGATTTTTCAATGTACAATTATCACAGTGTATCACAGTCAATAGAAAGACAGATCAGTCTAAAAACCATTTTTTGGGGTTGAGGAAGGCTCCAGACAGATATTTCCACTCTCAACTCAAAATTTGAAGATTTTGATAAAAATAAATGTCTCCAAGTTCTATAAAAAGTTTAGGGGCAGAAAATAAAACTGGTAAACAAATATACACAGCCTTTTCTTAATTTTTACAAGGCTCTCTGGTCTCATAGGTTTGTCCTGTACTGTACCTGTAGAAAGACCACTTAAGAAGGAACTGTCTCGCAGCTTTGGTGAAGTTAGGTTTTCCCTGGTATGGCTTCAGCACGGTACCGACAACATTCTTCAGCCATCCGGCCCACTCCTCTAGCGAGTTCTGTTGTTGAAGAGTCACCTTGAAGTCGGCCTCCAGCCTCTGGACCAGAAGTCCATCGCATTGACACACCCATGATGCCTGCAAAAAAATCTCATAAGAATAACATGGGAAATATCCGGGAACACCCTGTAATGTACATCAGAAATCCTTTTTCAATACTGCAGGCCTAATTATGTGCTCAAGAGGCATTTAAAGGTTATGTTTAAAAATCTGAACAAATCAATAATCTGAACTACAAGGTCCCACTTGCTTCGGATTTTCGATGCCCTCTGTAACAGTTAACGTACTTTCTTCATCTAAAAGTACTCTTTAAACATTTTTAACCATCTCTCTTCTTGACTGTAACGTCCCACAAACAGATCTATAATCTATGTGGGCAAGCAAAGTATAAGTGAAAGAAGCCGTCATCCACTATAAATCTATATCTATAAAAATCCCAAAAACAAAGCATGGTTGAGACTTATACCATTGCCAACATAATTTCAGGCTTTCCCACCAACTATTCAGCTGATTACTCACAGACCCTGTAGTAACCCTAAGAGTCAAACATTACTCAAACAACTGTTTAGCTCTACCTGTTCCTGGACATTGTGAAAGTCAACCCGGTTGAGATCGGTGAGCATTTGGTTGATCTGCGTAGAGTTCTGCAACACTGCCCGTGCAGCCTGTGCCAGGTGGTTCAGTGACGTGTAGCGCCGCAGAGTCTGCGCAAAAGCTGCCACTGCGTTTACCTGTCATAAAGCAACAGTTAGTTATATTTATTCTAGTTGAATAAATATATTAAACTAAAATTGATATAGGATCATCAGATTACATTCTCAATCCAGAAACTAGTACAGGATTTTAGACTTGTTGTTTGGGTTTAAAGCTTCAGGTGTAATCATTATACAACATACATGCAACCTAAACTTAAAATTATACTAACCTTGATGTTAACCATGTCCTGAGGACAACCAACCATTGCAGCTGTGAGTCCAGACTCGAGTCCTTTAGCAAAGTTGCGAATGGCTTGTGTTAAGGAACCTGAAAGCAAATCAATTGTGGTGAGCTATCAGAAATAAATGTCTGACTTTTCTCTGACATAAAAGGAAGAAGCTATTATTATTGATGTCCCTAGAGATTCAAACTTATGTATATGTCTTTGTTTTCTGTTTTCCATGATAATAGAATAAGGAAATTGATAGAACAATCCAGAAGTAGGAATTGAACTAAAAAAGAATTATCCTCCTCCAATGTTCAGTACCTCTGTTCTTGAATCAGAAACTATCTCGATCTAGCAGACTAACACTGCTCAAAGGATAAATAATTTATGATACCAAATAATTGTATCACATTTACGATTTCATTAAACCATTCTTGTCATCAATGGCATTAAAAGAGAACACATATTGGCTAGACTGAGGAGTGAAAAAGACTCGAGACTGAAGGACGTAAGGTTGTATCAGAAAGGAGGTGATCTTTAGACATACCTAACATAAGATATGGAAGAATATCAGTCAGAGTGGAGGGACAGTCCAATGGTAAAGGACAAATACAAGTGGAGGGAGTTTTTGTACAAGGCTACAGCCTTTAGATAAACCTTGTATCTCTGTTGATTCACAAATCACACCCCAGTAGGTAAATGATTGTACTCACTAGGGATTGGCCTGAGCACATCAGGAATGAGCACTTCGACAAGGTTCTGATAGAAGAGGTAGTCGACCCTCCTCACAAACTGTTGGACGAACGGACACTTGCTCAGCAGATACAGCTTGGTCCTGCAACACAAGGTAACATTATTTTATTTTAATCAGTTCAAGTTGTCTTTTTTACTTACTGCTGCCGCCAATGGTACCCTATAAGGTACTTGACCTCCCTAAGACTCTGCTTCTATAGATCTCGTCATCTTACGCTCTTTTTCTTTTTAAGGAGCGTTTAAGCAAACTGCGCTGCATGCTCTGTGCTTCGCAATTGCGGACTGATGATTGCATTGAGATCAAATGGGACCATATTCCTACTTCTGCAGTGTGTAACAAGCCGCAAACTGTGATGCAAACTTTATGCTCTGTGACTGGAACCAATGCTGACCGCGCTGCGTGACTATCTGGCTGGACCACCCTCTATCACAATCGGTGTTTATTTATTTCATAGCACAGATTCCATCTAAATTATAAAATTGTTGCAAAAATGTTATATTACTGATTGTAGTTATTATATTGAGTCCACTAGATGTCATCTGGTGTAGGCCTATATCACAAAGTGCAAAGTTTAAACAACGTTGGTTGGAATACTATCATGGAGTTCATTGTTGTGGCAACGCAGTTAGCTGAATAGGTGAATAGTGTGGATGTAGGAAAATGCTTCATTCCCTTTTTTCAATCACAGGTAGATTTGTTGTCATTTTCTACTTGGTCAAACCATCTCAGTTTTACATGAACAATCTGTTCTAAAGCTAAAACCTGGTAGAACCTGGACCCAATCCTAATTCCAATCAACCTGAATCCCTTCCTAGCCTCTGAATTCCTTCTAGTTGATCCTTTAGGATCGTTCTCTAGTAATTTGTTTGGTAATGAGCTGTCTCAGCCTCTCAATTCCTATTAATTCCTGAATAACTTTGCATCACATTCCGTACGAACCCATCGTACTTCATCACCTAAATCCTGGACAGCACAAAAATCTTTATTTCCAAGCTCCGCACAAGTAGCGTGAAAAACTTTTTCACACAATATTTCACAGTTCATAACGGGTTTAACCTTATTCACAGCTTAAGAACACACACTAAATGGGTGACGAATTGATCTATCCGCCATATTGATCAAAACTCAAATTCTTAAAACAATTTCAACGATTGTTCTTATACTGAGTAAGTATACTAACGTATGGAAGAGAAAGTAACAAAATCACTAGATAGAACTGGAATTTGAACTCATGATACCATTGTTTCATTTTTTTAAAGAATGCAAAAAAGGAGGATTCGAGGATGAAAACAAGAAATATTGAATGTCTAAAAATGGCAAAAATAGTAAGTTCATTATTGAGGGAAAATAACTCCCTAACCAGGTCTAGTACAACTCTTTGTTTTGGTACACTAAGCTACAAATGCGATGATGTATTACTCACTTGGACAAGTACTTTTCTTCTTCACATTCGTCGCCATTGTTGTTGTCTTGTGATCGCCAAAACTCCCGCCACAGAGACTCGATCGTCACAAACTCCAAATTCATGATAGCATCCAAGAAGGCCTACAAAATTTATTCCAAGTTACAGAAATCTTTTTTTTAATGAGAAACATATAGGAACTTGGTTAACACCTGACCAGATTTGTTAAGTTTATAGGTTTAGGTATTTATTCAGGTAATTTATTATTCATTAAGGTTTATGTCTGCAAGAGGGTCGTTAATGTATTCACATTATTATAGAAGTATTAAAGTAAAAGTGTAGGTATAAAAAATTATAGATTGAAACATATTGATATTCTTATTTCCAATTATTAAGTTATAATTTAATTTGTACTTTAGCTTTTTCAATTTAATTAATACAAAATATTACTGACCCTATAAAATATTTCACCTGTTATAAATAGAGCATCATGCCTTACCACTTGTACTTATAATTTCAATTCCATTGTAATTATTGATTTTCACGATTCTCATAATATTCAGGGTTTATTTTTTTAACTAAAAGGTGGTTGTAGAATTATCTATTACAGTAGAACTTGGATAATTCGAACCTCAAGGGAGCAGAAAAAAAATTCGAATTATCCAAAAATTCGAATTAGAAAAGTTTATGCAAGTGGTTGAAATAAACAATCAAACATCATGTTGTACATAACATTGTTGTATAACATGCTGTTTAACATGTAACAATGTTGTATAACATTGTATATTAAAAAGTTAGGTTAATGAAGATATTATTGATTAAAAATCCTAATTTTTGTTAAATGTCAATAATGTGTTTGGAGGGATCCCGAAACTAGCTATTACAAACTTTTTCAAATCCCTTCTCTACCTCCTTGATCACCGCTATTTATTCTTGCAACGTCAGAGATTTGTAGGTTCGCTTTGACGAAGCCATCATACACACGTGTTAACATGAAAGCAGACGACGAATATCGGAACAAACCACCACCTATGATACACACGGATGTCAATGTTGTGATTTATGAGCAGTAGCTAAAAATAGTCTGAGGACAGGAAGCCCGAACGTCGTTTCCTGGAAAATCGCACACAATGACTTGTTCACTTATACACACACTATAGATTTCCGCTGTAAAAACTTCGAATTATCCAAAATATTATTCGAATTAACCAAGATATTTTAACATTGTTTTTATATAAAATTCTAGGGACCAAGACAAAATTTCGAAATAAAGAAGTTTTCGAATTACAGAAGTTCGAATTATCCAAGTTCCACTGTATCTATTTCCTGAGGCTATGAGGTAATGGACATTTAGCAAAAATCTGATAGACTTCACAAACAAAAATCTTAGACCAATTTTTGGTCCAACTTGTCATCAAGGAGCGTTGAGGATAAGATATAAAAATTATCAGAACAAATAAAAAGAACAATTAATTTATAACAACAAAATTGAAAACAAATTTTTTTGTAAATAATTATTTTCTTTCACTTGGTGATTTACTTCACTTTTTGTAAAACAAGCAAACTGCATGGCGGTTTTGACAACACATTTAGATCGTATCCATGATTTTAGTGTCCTCACCTCACAGTGTTCCCTGTAGATGCTTCTCAGAGTGTCAACATCTTCCAATGAACAGTCCTCTGGTAGGGTACAGTCTGGAGTCAGTTCTATCTCCGGGAAGTCCGGGATAGCGTTGGCTCCGTCACCCAGGAACTGATGATTGTTGGACTGAAAATAGGAGGGAAAACAATAAAGTAATGTTATAGGATAGTACTCTTGAAGGGTGGTAACTAGATTTGCTGAGGGGGGAATTTGGATCAATTTTTGGACAACATTTACAGAAACAGAAGTGGATTTGATTGAATTAATTTAGTATCAAGTAGGCACAAAATTTGTGCTTACACTAACTACATGCTATCTACATTGCTTACTACATTTAATGTAGTTTAGGTATTTTTTGTGTATTTAATTTTTGATTACACTATTTCTTTTTATTTTATTATTAGGTGGGTAATCCGGCCTTCCAGCTTACACAATCTTGTAGCAGGCGCCTTAGGTCTGTACTGCGAGTCAACTCACCTGGGAGCTGTGGTTGGACGAGTGGTTGTGCTCGGTGACACAGTCATTGCTGGTGTTGCTCTCCGTCTTGTGTATCAGCTTATACCGCTTGTGCCCAGGTGTCGACTGGTTCGATGACCGTGAAGACAGTGAAGTTGTTTCATCTCCCACGGTGGCTGAATTCAGCGGTGAATTAGGTTTCACTCTGATCCCGTAGTAGTGGTATTTGGAGTTACCCCTGACACACAGAGTGACATTTTAATGGTTAATTGTCTAGTAAAATATCTTTAATCCTAAATTAATTTTTAATAATAAAGCTGTGGCATTCACATTTCTCTACAACATTCTATTTTGCCTGCTAGCCGTAGCTTTCAAGACCAGGACGTGCTACTGAAGTGGTAGCTTCCCAATTCCCAATTGCCTCATAGCGCTAGGTGAACCCCCAATATATGAATCTCAAGATGAACCTGAGTTTTATTAAAACCTGCACAATTCAAGCAAAATAGAATCAACTCTTTAGAGACACAACTTATTGAAGCCTTTTTCTTTCATTTTTCTATTTATAAAGATTAACTAATATTTTGTTGTGTTTGGTTCACTTCAGGTTTTGTAGCCTCTAGTTGATTATCTAAACCTTCAATAGTATAAAAATTAGTTGACTTTAAGAATTACGAGGTACCGAAAGGTTAACTATACGCAGTACAGCTAACTATACTATAGTAGTGCAGTATCTATAACATTGGGCTCGCAGCATTTTCTTAAGTTCACATTTTTCTTAAGTAAATAAAGTAGAGATAAAAAAAGCTCGTACTTTCAACAAAAGAAATATTTTATTCTAAATTTGTATCATCTTTTAAAAATATGCATATTTTTATAATCCCTTCAACCTGAGACCCATACAATCTTGTTGATATTCATGTACACTTGACTGACAGGGGCCTCACCTGGTTCCAAGGCGACGCGTCCGCAAGCCCAAGAAGACACTGCGTATCAGTTTGCCAAAGCTGGCTGCGTTGACGGGCTCCAACTTGTTGTCGTAACAGTGGCGCAAGTAGTGACAGTACATGGTGCACCGCGGCAGTGAGACACCCTCTGCCGTCTCGTAGTTCTCCAACAGCCACTGCACCTGTGAATGTCATGGTTGATGTGAAAAATGGTTGTAGCAGGGATAGTCTTTGTTGCTGTGAAAAATAGCTGTGACAGACATGTTAGGACAAGAAGTAGAGCTGTGACAGTCATAGTTGTTGGGGCAAGTAGTTGTAGCTGTGACAGTAATAGTTGTTGGGGCAAGTAGTTGTAGCTGTGACAGTCATAGTTGTTGGGACAAGTAGTTGTAGCTGTGACAGTCATAGTTGTTGGGGCAAGTAGTTGTAGCTGTGACAGTCATAGTTGTTGGGGCAAGTAGTTGTAGCTGTAACAGTCATAGGTGTTAGGGCAAATAGTTGTAGCTGTGACAGTCATAGTTGTTGGGGTAAGTAGTTGTAGCTGTGACAGTCATAGTTGTTGGGGCAAGTAGTTGTAGCTGTGACAGTCATAGTTGTTGGGGCAAGTAGTTGTAGCTGTGACAGTCATAGTTGTTGGGGCAAGTAGTTGTAGCTGTGACAGTAATAGTTGTTGGGGCAAGTAGTTGTAGCTGTGACAGTCATAGTTGTTGGGGCAAGTAGTTGTAGCTGTGACAGTCATAGTTGTTGGGGCAAGTAGTTGTAGCTGTGACAGTCATAGTTGTTGGGGCAAGTAGTTGTAGCTGTGACAGTCATAGTTGTTGGGGCAAGTAGTTGTAGCTGTGACAGTCATAGTTGTTGGGGTAAGTAGTTTTAGCTGTGACAGTCATAGTTGTTGGGGCAAGTAGTTGTAGCTGTTACAGTTATAGTTGTTGGGGTAAGTTATTGCAGCTGTGACAGTAATAGTTGTTGGGGCAAGTAGTTGTAGCTGTGACAGTCATGGTTGGCTTATATAATTACCTTTTTAGTCATGGTTTCTGTGATAGGTATTCTCAGTACCCCAGTATTCTGACATTTTTAGACAAGATATTTGGTAATGGTAAGGGCAACAGCAAAGTTAAAATACATTTTTTGGCACTATACATCTATTCCTCGACTAATTCAGCAGATTCACTTATCAGGTACGTTCTAGGTACCTGATGTACGTCTGATGTTTGTATATTTTTTCTTGCTGGTGTTATTTTTTTAATTAAAAACCTCTACTGCCTATCACCATGGGCCATGGGCCTGTGTGGTGAATTAAACAGCGACATAGTCACATAGGCTAGCCAGAGGTGAATGCTTGTGATCTGACAGCAGTCGCTCACCAACCTTTACTGGGCAAACATGTTACCCCTGAGCTACCTTGACGTTAAACCAATCAATTCACCAGTCATTTTAGCGAGTTTCCCATAGCGAAGAAGCTAGTACCCAGTAGTAGTGGTACAGTATAGTAGAAGAACCGGAAGTGGCAGGGTCAAACTTACACAGTACATTGTCTTTTGGAACTTCAAGGTTAAGTCTTATTGGGAAAAGATTAAAGTTGATATATTGCTTGGTATTAGATGTATTGTGATGAAACCGTATACCGTTTCACGTAATTAACCTCTAATCGTGTATGGTGATAAATCTAAATTATTTTTTATTCCTTGTGGCAGCTAACCTACAATCTCTTTTTCCATGTTATTCTTATGGAGAATAAGTAAATTGATAAAACGTCCTTATTTAACCTACAATTAGGCTTAGTTTGAATCATCAGTAATTCCTAAATCAATGTAAATTAGTATGTATGTCTGCAGCTACAAGGGTATTTTTCTCCCTGGAAACTAATTTTCTATTATTTTCTTTTTTCATAAAATACATAGTATTGAGCTTTAAGAACTAACCTCACCTTACATAAAACTTAAAAAAAGTAATTTAATAAGCTTCACTGGAACAGTGAGATTTTAATGTAGATCAGCTACTAATACATAAACAAGAGACATGAAAATGAATGCATTACCACAAGTAACTTTGACATGTATGTATGTTTGGAGGAAAATCATGTAGATAAAGAAACTACTTACTGATTTATAACAAACACAGCTGTTTCATGATAGCTACAAATGTGTGTTGTAGGCCCTACACATTACATCACATACTAAATGGTACAAGAGTGAAAATGAACTTCATGTAAACCTTGAATAGAGCATTATGTGTTGTGTACTCAAAAATATACAGGTGACACATCCATTTGCTATTCAAAAAGTGTCTGAAAAATGTAATTATTAAAACAGAACATTTATTATCTAATATTATTTACTCTTGACAGATTAAATCAATCAGTGCACACAAAAAAATACATAAATCCACCTGTATTATAGTATATACAACTAAAATTATGATAACTCACAACACTCAAGGAATTGTAAAATATCCTGGGGCAATTATAGCAGAAACGTCCTTACAACTGCAACTAAACCAAGAGAGGAAATCAAATTAACTCAATGTTTTAATTATATTGCTGTTATCATTTTTACTTAACCTGATAATTTTCAGAATCTACTGTTAATTTGAGCTAACAGGTTAATCGAAAGGTTAGATACAACCTATTAAGTTTAAAAAACATTAAATTAGGTCAACCAAACTTAGATCACCAAAAAATAAAAAGTCGTGTAAAAAGTCCAAATTACAAACAATATCCGTTTAATATTGGATTAATTAGGCCTCTAGTGTTTATTTCTTAAAAAAAAATATCTTTGACGTAAAGCTTTTGTGCAAATGATTCACTGCTTATGCTGAAGCATTTTAGTTGTAGCCTACCGATAATAATACCAAATATTGTGAGAATGAAAGAAAAACATTAGATATTTTTTAATCATTAAAAATTTACAATTAATGTTTCCAGAGTTAGACGTTATTATTACAACCATTCACTCACTTCTTTGTACTAGACTGACGGAACATTGCATTCATAAGTTTTAAAGAGAGACATCCAGTTCACCCTTTTTAACAAATTTAAAGTGAGATTTTTATTAAAAAATTGGAACTGATCCAAGAATTCCTCATTGAAGGTGTAGGAGAGGTGAGTAAACAGAATGTATCCATAATTTTGACCCACCCTGTATCAATGAAATTTAAGGAAAAACTTATTTATTAAAAAAAATGTTGAGGTTTCAAAAGTGAGGTCATACATGAACATGAAATGTTACTGCAACCAAGTTAACTTTACAGCCCAGCTACAAACCACAAACTACATGAAGATGGTAGCAAACGGTTATCAAGGAGGTTGAGCAAGATGCAAGGCAGCATGCGGCTACGGCTACATGCGTCACGGGTGTCTACCTGACCATCTGGTTACATTTTCCAATAACCATTTTTCTTCAAAGGGTGGCAGTCTCTTGGCCCCAACAAATCACTTGTATGAATGTCAAAATTTCAGAGAACACAAAATGTGAGTTGACATGGAATAATATAAACTGCGAAGTAGCATTGAGAATCAAGTTCACAAAATCACTGTCACAATTTTAAATGTTGCTATGTTATTTCTGCCAGAGAGGCACTTTTCTTTTTACAAAATGAGATATTACAAATTTATATCAATTTAACCCTCCAGCTGCCAATCGCTGGATTACGGTGATCTTTTACATTGTCTATAAAACAGGTGTGACTTAATCTTCTCGTTGATGCTATAGTACATCGAAAATGTACTTTATTATATACCATTGTAAAGAGGAGGTTATAATCTATGTTCCTAGTTGTTTTTGTAATTTTTATACTCAATGCATTACATCGTGTGATTGCGTTGGCAGCTGTTGTGTTATGTACAGTTACAGTGTTATGAAAAGTTGGAAAAAAATGAGCCGGCATTACACAGCCAAATGATTAGCAGCAGTTGGAGGGTAAAAAATAGCTTGAACACAAATGATCATATTACTTTCTAATAATGGTAAACCAAATTTATAAGGAATTGAAAATCATGAGGTTCATCTGCCTCATCTGTTCATCTCTACAATACAAAAATAAAATTTTATTCAATTGAATTTGGAAAAAGGGGAAAATAATGGAGACAACGTAATAGGTAGACACCGTTTAGCAGCTACAATAAGCTACGGTGGGACCATGCCGGGGCCGGTAGCGGCAGGGACTTACAGTAGCGGGTGATATTCTAGTAGCATGTACCAGATTGGAGGATCCCTCCGCGTCGACGGTGGACGAGGAAGAGCTGTTGGCACCACTGTCCCTGCAGCCGGCGCCGGCCGTCGCACCACTCGAGTTGACCAGATACGCAACGTCCTACCACCACCACAACATGACACATCATGCACCTGCGCCCTGCTCTACGTAAGCTTACACACATGACTATCTGTCACCTTCTGTGTCTCTCGTAGGTATGTATGCTGTCATCCATACATTGATCCACCCAATTACAATAACATGATGTCTACCAAAATCAAAATTCTCCGTCTTTTCCAGGTTTCCCATACCAAGTATTAAAAAATTGCAAGTTCTCTACATAAAGGACAACACCGGTTCTCAAAAATTTATCAAATGTCTCTGTTGGAACTGGTAAAAAAGGTTTTACTAAAAATTAAAAAATAACACAAAAGAGAAATTGAACTGAGTGGTTTTGGAGTTTATTTATATTAGTGAGAGTTTCACAACATTTTTAAGCCGACATAGAATTTGATTGGATCTTAGGGAATTCCTAGACTTTTTGTAACTTTATACAGAATACCCTGACCTTTCCAGGTTAGGAGGAATTCCCTAAGTTTTCCAGGTTGGTAGACATCATGAATAACACTGTAAAGCTGTCAAGTGTAAAATAAGCCATAACAACAATCCATAGGATTGGGGGAATATAGCTGACTGATTATTCATGTTAAGAAGTTCAAAACTGATTGTACAAGGAAATATTAACCTTTTATTTTAGTAAACTGGCTGCTGTTGATTGGGAGTTATAACTATTTTTTCACTGTTATTATAATGTTATTGGCAAATCATTACTAAATTACATCTATTTTTACTTTTAATCTTACATTAACCCACTCCTGTCTAAGGACGCAAATTGCATGTCCGTGTATTTTGCAAGACATGTCTCAGGACGTGCACTTTGCGTCCGAGCACATAATATAATAATTTTAAATTTTTTAAAACATAAATAAAAATATTATGTTTTAACGATATTGATTTCATAAGCCAGCTAAGTTTTAAACATAATTTTTTACAGCACCTTTCCTAGTGAAAATCCCAAATTCTTTGGACTGTTGTTAAGCCAGTATATAAAAAATGATTTACAGGCTTAGCATTACTGCAAAATTCTGCATAACTGGTAAGGAAAGATCCAAAACCCTCAAGGCGTCAGTATGTTAGTAAAGCCTTAGAAGCCCCTTAAATGCAACATGCAATCAAAATATATTCATTTATCATGAACAAGTTATACTTAATCTATTTTTATACTACTTTAAAAAATAATTATATTTTAGGATGAAATACATGAAAGATGTTATTTAAAGGCAATATGTAAACACATTACTGAGCTGTGTTATGTATAGGTATCTGAATGACCAGAAAAAAGCAGAAAACAGAAAAGGTTTTAACTAGATTAAATTAGGAAAATTAGCATATCCATTAACTAGAGTAGACTGCAAAAACATCGACCAATAAAAACTGTAACAGCTGGATGCCCCCACACCCTGCGCTGTTGCAAATTTGTCACATTCGTTAAAAAGTAAACAATACGGAAGATTTTAATTCGGTGACAAAATAAATCAGAAATAATTCTACCAAAACATATGATTGTGAAACCAAATTACGTTAAATGGGTCAAGTTTGTATTTTAATCCAGCTAAAAGTTCATACTTTTTATTACTTTATTGCTTTCATTATCTATTTTTATTAGCTCTATATTTTTTCTATACCTCAAGAGCAATAATCAAATAGACGATCAAGAACCAACTCCAGATCACCCTCTCAAACCCATTTTGAAGGATAGCGTAAAGGGCGGCAAGATATTTAGAAACAGAGATACTCATGTCATGTTTTCTTCATTTAAAATCAGGGTTCAATTTCATATTTATTTCCTTGGCCAAAAACACAACATGGGGGATATACTTTAAGTACGTAATAATGGGTAAAAATGTGTTCCCTGACTCAACCACGCCAACTATTATTTCTCAACCCGTCTTTAAGACGACCTGTTGAAGAGAATATGAGTGAGTTTAAAAGTTAAAAAATTTAACTAACCTATTTCACACTTTCAAAAAGTACCTATCTACTCTACAGTTCTTGTATTTTACTTGGTATATTTTCCACCAGTAATCAAAAAGATATGTACCAAAATATCAGAAAGCTTTTCGTGAAACATTATTTATTTGAATAAAATGTAATAAGAGGAAACTAAAGCAGTAAAACTTATAAAACTTTGATTAATACTAATATAAATCCAAATCAATTCCTTTGATTACTATATTCCATTACTGCTCATTAAAAAATACTTCATTCCTACATAAAACAACGATTAATTTGTAAAAAATAATTGTAGGCTGTTTTGATTGAAACTGAGTTTGTCGAGTTGTTTATGTTAATGAAATGACATATACAATGTCTGCTAGGAATCAGCAGAGATTTGGCAATGTTGGATCAACTCTCATTGGTCCATTTTGGTGTGGTCTACTCTAGTAATAATAACCAACACCAATATGAATTGCAAAGATTCTGCAAACATTATTGCTGTAAATTCCATCTCGATGCCTTGATAAGCATAATAAACACTGTAGAAGAGACCTGATTATCATGTCTCTCTAGTATATTATGGTCCAACAGAGTACAGAGTGGACATGTAATGTTGTGAACTCACTGCGGTGACGGTTTGAGGACTGTTGCGGGATGCAGCGATCAGCGTGTGCTCGTTGTCGACACTCTGCTGTATCAAGTAGGTGGTGTTGCTCAGCAGTTGGTTACCTGCACCCTGGTTCAGGCTGTTGGCTACCTGCCAACCCAACAAACACAAAGTCAACAATATGTTTTATATCTACAGTAAACCCTCTATAATACAGCACTCCAATAATTCGGTTTTTATGATGGCTGCGGTAGGGGATTTAAGTTAAGACTTCGCTCAAACTATTGTAAACAAACAATTAGCGATAGGTCAGTTGCCTTACCGTTGCGTGCCTAATTTATTTGCTGCAGCGCAATTGTTTTGCAACTTTAACTAGTTGATGGAAACAAAATCTTGGCAGCAGAAGATGTAAACAAGTGGCTGATCGATAAAGAAGAAGAAAATGGCCAGATTATTACAGATGATGAAATAGCCAAGGGGAGAAGTAGATTGAGAGTGAGCATCCTGTCTTCATCTTACTGTTAGCAACAACGCTGCCATGGATGCATTTGCAACTTGTATAAAAACAACTCGAGACTTTTAAAGCCCAAAAGAAAATTGAGTTTTTGTACTCCCATTAAATTAGGCATTCAGAACCATTATTGTACAGAACTGTAAGTTTAAGGTTATGTCTATTTCATAAGTTCACAACTTTAGGATATTTAACCTGTTGAGGAGTAACGACAAATGGGCTCTTTGAGTACACCCTTCATGTGACTTTTGTTCCCCCTGACGATTCACGTGACGTGATGACGGATATTTGATATTTCTTAAAATACTACAAATAAATTAAAAATTGATAATGGTTTATTACTCCTGAAAACATTTAAGTGAAATAATATTATTTAAAAACAAATAATTTAGAACTGATGCGTAATTTACTAGGCACGGTAAATTATGTTTATTAGGTTGGTACCGTCGATGTTTCTCGAGAATTGGCTTAGCGCCAATGTGATGGTGAATGCGCTACTTAGTGTTCAACTGATCTTCTGTCTGTTAGGTTATCCTAGTGATTTTTGTTGCCGTTTGTCTATGGCCAATAATGGGTGATTACCGTTATACCTGCATCATTGTTTTGAAATATATCACAACCAAAACACGTTCTAAGAGATTTAAATAATATGAAAATGTCAAAATGTGTTTGTAATATGCTTTTTATCAATTTATTGTAGTAATAAATTATATTTAAAGAAATCCATAATTTATTTCCTTTATGCATTTACAGCCTTTTTATTAATAACTATCCAGTAATCCAGCAGTACCTAGGACCTCAGATTACTAATGTAACATTTTCCCCATCAGATTGTTCGGATTACCGGGACTCTGGTATTTGTAATTTTGTTGCTTAACTAATGTTAACTAATGTAAACTAATGTTATTTGAACTTATAACAGATATGACCATTGGCCATACAACATACAATTACTTCACGATG
The DNA here is from genome assembly GCA_023375725.1 of Nephotettix cincticeps. Taxonomy (NCBI): domain Eukaryota; kingdom Metazoa; phylum Arthropoda; class Insecta; order Hemiptera; family Cicadellidae; genus Nephotettix; species Nephotettix cincticeps. The sequence goes on along the minus strand of CM041785.1, from coordinate 69,971,049 downwards.
AAAATATATTCTGACAAACCTGATAACCGACTTTTTTTATTTATGGTACATGCCAATGATATTAATATATTGCCATATAGTAATCAGGGTTGTTTCAAGGATTCGGCCCTGGAAATTAACCAGCCTGTTACAGTTTTATACATAATTGAAATGGACCTTGATCAAATATAATTGATCACTGCCCTACAAATGCAGTTCAGACTGAAGTTCAACTTAAATCAGTTTACAAAAATATATTTTTACTAAACATGTGGTTCTAAAATTAAAAAACAACTTCTTTTAAACAATTTACTTATATCGAGTTATTATCTTTGTCATCAGCATGTTTAAAGAGAATTTTGAATGTACAGTATGATATAATTATTATTATTATGAGGGCTCTTAATTAGTAGCTCAGTAGGAAGGCTGACACAACTTTAGGCCTACTGAAACCTTATTGGACAGCTACTCCAGATCATTTTTTATAATTTCATTTATATTCACCTAAAAATACGGACAAGGTTGTGTCACTTACAAAAATGTTGAGTAACAGTGTAGGATTCGAGTAAATCTTTGCAAAGCCAGGCAGCAAATATTTTTTATTTTTTGTACAGTTAACAAAGAGAACACGATATGTCAGTCTAGACCTGCCCGGAGAAGCCCATCCGATCCATCCTAGAGTCAAATTTAGATGGTCTTGTGCCCCTTAGAGATAAAGAATGACGAAAGGTCTAACGGAAGTTGTACACTTTGGATAGACAAAAAACTTGACAATACTAGAAATCAATCAATCTTTTAGTTTCATTTTATTAAAAATTAAATTTAAAAACATAAAAATGTTTGGAAAATTTTAAAGGAGAGCTACATATATCCTCCTCATAACCTTCACAAAAATAATCAGCTGATGTCAAGATCATTAATGGTTTATTTTACAAGGTATTCAAACAGAAAAAGTGTGAACAATTCTAACCTGACAATGTTTCTAATGTGACGGAAAACAAAAAGTAACAGACAGTCAGCTGAATATTTATAAAATAAGAACAAGAATAAGCCTGTTTTGTAGAAGTATATTATAATAAACAAACTGTAAACTCTTCGTTACCTGAAATACCAGAAAATTCAGTTTATCAGAGGCCTTAATTTTATTTTAACTCGCTCAAACTTGAACTAGTACAAAAACCCTTCAGAGCCTTCTGATGAAATATACTACTCAATGCAATGGAAAAGTCAATACCTGTGTATAGGTGACAGGTGTGGAGTTGCCAGGCGTATAGTACTGACCAGAGGCAGGTGTGTACATGGTCGTGCTCTCGCCTCCCACCGTGTACACTGGGTACGCCCTGATCAACACAACCCAACATCATCACATTCATTAATGTTTGAGTATTTAATACAATGCTTATTCCATTTACTTAAATGAAAGAGTGAAAAAGAAAATCATATTCAAGTTCTATAACACAGGACGATAGACTGGTATATTGACTTAAGGAATAGATAGGATGGCAAAACTATTCATAGGAAATGTTTATGTTATATATTTGAAATTTTTGGATGGAATCAATTTCACTTTCTACTGTGTATAATAAATAACCTATATTTTTAATGAACCAATTTGGGGTATCATCAAACATAAACAAAACCATAAGCCATTCAACATCTTGACGAGATGGGTTGGGTTTCAAATAACATTTCAGATACTTATTCTGTTATCCACCTTCCCAATCATCTGAGTACAATAAAGCTCCGAATCATCCAGAATCCGTCTTATCTGGATCAGGTAACAAAATTTAATAGTATTTAGAATGTGAGTTTCATCTCGAGCACCTTCAACCTCAGTACGCTGTTCAGGGAGAGTATCACTAACAACACGTATGAACGCACATCCCAAACAAGTTTTCTTTTTAAATTGCAGTTTTTTTTCTTACCTGAAACTAGTAAAAAACAGCTTTCTTTTTCTCACACTTCATTACAATCATTTAATCAAATTAAATACTTTATAACACACTTAACACCTTCAATATTTAGTGGCCATTCATTGTGCGTTAGTTAAATGCAGTTTGCAGCGCTAATATTGCAGGCACTATTCACGATTGTTGTCTGTGCGGCTTGGGCAACTACATTCTGTGATATATTTAGATTATCCATATTTTCGGCTATCCGGATTTTGACTTTCCCTCCTAAAAATCCTGATAAACCAGAATTTGCTGTATTTTATAAAAGACGTCAAACTGGTTTTGAACATGGTTATGCATAGCATAATACATAATAAAAGAAGACAAAAGCGCCTTAACAAACAAGCGGTTTCCTGCATTTAGGTAACGTTGTCAACGTAATGTAAGAGTGGCCACTCACATCTGACCGTTGGTGGTGGTGTAGATGGCCTGGTCCGGCGTGCCCTCCACATACTGCACATAGGCAGAGTGGCCGACCGCGTCACTCGCCACCGCCTCCGTGTCTGGAACTGTAAATCACTACACTCACCAATAGGTTCAACATCTTATTTAACTTCCTCTACAGCATTTTCAATTGATATTCAATTCAATATTTTATTGATTAATTATTTTTTTACATCTCGAGGACCTCAGCTTCAAATGTTCTAAGCTATTACTTCGCTAGCCTAACCAGGCCTGATTACACACGTGCAATTAGAATTATTTGTACCAAGAACAATTTTAACACAATTGTTATCTCCAGTTTAAGCCTGGATGGCAAAGCTTTGCGTATAAATGTAACATTATAAGTCGGGCTTATCATCAACATAAGTTAATCACTTATCAAAATAAAACATTAAAAAACTAAAATTAACTAACTTGTTTAATCTCTTGTGTTTTTAACAATTAGTACATATTTCCAGGAGTTCCTCACATAGAACTCTAAGTACGGGAGACACTGCATTTCTAACTATCATAATTTGTGGCGTTTCGTCCATTTGTTACCTCATGGAAGATTAAAACCCAATATCCAACAAAGGAGTCTGGAAAAGAAACAAACACAATATTCCAGTAACTGTCAATGTGTCAGTAAAGCGCTATTTCGCTGGCATTCCATTTACCGCTTGCCTATGTCTTTCCCGTAAAATCTCAACTGGCATTTCAGTCACTGGAAGCGTGCAAACCAGCCTTTACAAAAATTGACCGATTGTTTTTTTTATCAAGCAGTAAGAAACCAAAGTCCACTTTTGAAACTTAATCATCCATACAGACTTTACATTCATACACCATACAAAAATTGTGATTGTAATATTTCCATCATTAATAAGTGTATTCAATCCTTGAATCAACAAGATTCACATTACGAGGATATATTTAACACAAAAGCTGCTATATGAATCAATAAATAATTTTTTCGTACAAACATCATACTCACAAAAACTATTATTCTTATTTAAACCTTTGCGAGTTAACCATTTTAGTATAGGGGAAATATTTTTTTGTTTTACAAAGATAATGTTCAGAAATATAGTTCCACTATAAATCCCCACATATTTGTTCAAATAATTTTTCATTTTTTTTATTTAAATTTTTTTTTACTGCACCCCTGCCTAGGAGATACATTGCCCTCTGATGCGTGGGCGGAGCTATGTCAAAATGGGAACAGACCAAGAGACAAACGACAAAGAATGAAAATGGCGGATATATCTGTTTTCCGCTCTTGGTGAAAATAACATGCGCTGATATATCCGCCATACGCTCGCGAAGGGTTAAATTAATAAGTTCAATAATATTTTCTAAGATGTCCAATTAACAAATGAATCATTTAATAAAACAAAAGTCTTTCAAGTGTCGATAAGACAAGACCTCAAATAATCAGAGTTATTTTTAGTTCCTCTAAATGCTTGCATTTTAAAATGAAAAAATATCAAAAATAAAAATCTGTTTACAATATTTCTAACGATATAATTTTACTTTGCGACTCGAGGGTTGATGATGTTCCACTCTGCGTAATTGCCCTCTCATTCCTCCGAGACTAATCCCGCACGTAATCCTCTTAGCCTGCATTTGAAGACTTTCTTCATCTTCACACACTCGAGGCAGTAATTAGTATTTAAAGAGAGGTTCAACTTATCTTAATGGTTTTCAATATTTTTCACTCCATTCAGTCCAAACACTTGTCTCACTACTTCCCCTTGTTGAACTTTCATTACACGTTACCTAACTGCAGCAGGCATAACCATTGACCCCTAACTAGGGATCTCAAACCCGGATCTAAATTTCAATTCCAGGATTTCGGGATCGAATAAAGCCGATCCTAAGATCAGTCCCGGGTTTACCGTTTTTATAAATCTAGAATGTTTTGTTTGGTGAAGACATCCCTAAAAGAATTTTTTATTTAAGTTGTAAATAATCAACAGTTTCATCTTATAACATCGTAAAATCTGTTAGCATTAGGAATTTTAAACAGATCACGAATGGTCATTATTAAAATTAAAAAATTAATGGCACATACTACACACTCTCACTACAAAAATCTCTCCAGACTCAAACAGCTGTTTACCAAACGATAGCAACTAAAAATGTTGATCATTTGTTGGACATCATGAAGCAAATTAATATCAGTGCTGTATCAGTATTGAAAAATAAGTTGTCATTGTTGAATTGCGCTTCGGTTTTAAGAAAAAATTAAACTTTAAGAATACCAGTTTAAAGGGAGAAAATAAAACAAAAACTATTATTTATATTATATTATATTATTATTATTTAATATTATTATATTCAAACATAAATGACGACATTTAAAATGTTTACAAAAATAATAAAGACAGCTTTTGCAGTAGTTTAACCATTCAAATCACAAAAAAAGTACAATAGATTTTTTTCAATCCCAGGATTGAGATCCTCTAATCCTGGGATTCATAGGTACCCTAAAGCGACTGGGATCCCAGGATTGAGATCTTCTAATCCCGGGATTCATAGGTACCCTAAAGCGGCCGGGATCCCGGGACTGAGAACCCTACCCCTAACCTTCTTCACATTAACATGTTTCTTTCACTTTTATACACGATAATGGTATCGAACTATAATATGCAAACATTTGCACCACATTACAATTTTAAAAAAATAGAACAGAAATGCGTAAGTAATAAATTTTTCATTCATAAAACAAAAGCCTAGTTCACTTCAAACTTATTTAAATCCTAATATCAAATATTGAAATAATCCGATAACAACTGCAGTCTGCACAGGCTCATGTGATCATTCCTCATTGAATCTTGCCAAAAAATTGAGAGTTTTATTTGTTTTTATTATTTTTTAATATCACTCTGTATTTACTGCAAGTTTGACAATGGGAATAGACTATTATATGATTTCATAGGAAACTGAGTTAAGTACTCAGCACTCCATAAAAACTTACAAAATTAACATTCTCTTTTTATGAACCAAACCTTTACTGATACAATTTTACACACAGATATACCTTAACTTTGCAGCCTGAAAATGTCATTCATACTGTAAAATCTATATTCAGTGAATCTCACGTCCTAATTCTTTTAAGTTTCAAGTCTTAAATTTCCAAGGGTATTGAGTGAATTATAACCATCAACAACGTCTGCCATTGTTTGTAGGTACTAACTGCAGTTCTTACTAACATGAATTTTTCATTTTCAACCACAATGTAAGAAATTGAAATTAATTCATTCTTACATTTTGGTTCAAAATGAAAATTTTAAGGACAAAAACATTTCCATTATTCAAGTTTCTAACAAAAAACTTGTTAACCAAAATGTTTAAATTGCTTCGAGTTTTAGGACTACTACTTTATTAAATTTTCATGTATCTTTGGATGAACAAAGAAACTTCTTGATTTAATACAGTATCCCTAATACATCTCCTTCACTCTATAAAGATTCCTTATATCATGATATTTTACCACGACATGTCTCGCAAACAAAACAGTGATAACGAAGGGCAATCAGTCCAAAGGACTTTGTTGTTGGTTGTTTGTGTGAGTCACTGACCCAAGTAACAACAGCAACCCCCCCCCAGTGTTAAATTTGTCTCCTGTTTTTCTTATTTTTTCCAATCTATACACTATTTATTGTGTATAAATATTTGTACTCATTCATATTACAGATAGTAGCTGAATTTCTTTTAAAATCTAAATCAAATCTTCTTGCTACGTACCCTTGCCATAAACATTAATAAATATTATAATAATTTTTTTCTAAAAGTAGAATTTTTTCAAAAGGGTTGAAATAGAAACATAAGAAATATAAATTTAAAAAATCATTCTTGTAACATACCCTTGTCATAGACATTTACACATACTTAACTATTTATGTCCTAAAAAAACAATCAACTCTGTCTTTTATGCTAGTCAGACTTACAGGACTTCAAAACACTTCTTGACAGACAGAAAGCCAACAAAATGAACATTGATTACATTGTATCAATTGTAGATTATTGTATCAGGTTATTAAATCACAGCCAATAAGAAATATATATATATTATTTAAAAGTTCACAATATATATATATATTTCTTATTGGCTACAATTTAATAACCAATATGTTTGTTGTTGTTGTTTTATAATTGTCAATTTAATATATGTTTGCATATATATGAATAGAACACATATATATATTATATATGTGTTCTATTCATATATTTGCAAACATATATGAATATCATTTGACATTACAGTAGAACCTCGATAGTCCGACCTCCGATGGTCCGACTCCTCGGTTGGTCCGACCGTGCCCGTCTGCACAACAGTCTTCCGTTAATTCGTCCTCGGCGGCATTCTCCTCGCTTAGTCCGACCACGCTAGCGGAAATTTACAGCATTTGTTTACTTCGTAACTCCGTTCAAGTTGAAACCTGTCGATGACGCATCGACAGTGACATCGTGAGTGTGTATATGTGTGTTTTTATTTAATGTTTTAGGCTTTCTGTAGTGTTCATCAGTACAGTAGCTTTTTATAAAATCTTGATGCAGTATTCTTTGTTCGAAATACAGTTTAAGTTTGTTTTTATGTTAATATACGAGTTCCTCTGATAATCCGACCTTTGTGTTGTTCCGACCATACCTGCAGGTGACGGATTAGCGAGGTTCTACTGTACTACAAGCTCAAGCGTAAACAATACCTTTTTTCACTTTCATGTCAACGTAGTTTGTTTACTAAATTTCATTTGATTTCAACAATCATTTCATGGAAAGGATAGTCTAAGCTGCCTAGACTACTCTAGACCAGGCTTTTCTCACCCTCTTTGTCGATATCCCTCCATCATTGCCTATTTTTTGTGTACTTTGAATTTTCTGTCAGTTCTTAAAATGCCCATCTTCATAGTTTATTCATAAACTCAATCTGTCCGCTGCATACATAATCTCTACTATATGATACAGAATAACAAAGAATGTTTATCTAGTTTACTGTGCCAAGTGGGTCAAATTGAGTGCTTGAAATGTCTCTGAAATATACTACTTTAACTATATTTAATTCAACAAACACTATTCCAAATTATATTTGTTGAGAAAAACAATAATGTGCGAAATATAAAAAATGAATACTTTTTATCTCATGACTAAACCTTTTACGCCTGGCGCACACAGTCAACTTTGAGTAACAACAGTTGGTCGACCAAAATGTTCAGAACTGTTTTAAATTGGAGTGCGCTCACTAAGGAAGTAGTCAAGGGACAGCCACGCAACTGTTGCAACTGATGTTCCCGGACCCAATTTGCCAGAGATAGCTCAGTGACTCAGTTGTTGTGGAACCATCACTCCAGGCTATCCAGGTATTGAAACAAGGCTAAACGTGCACACATAGGACTAGTGTCACTTAGTCTCAACTGACTACTTGAGGGAAAGAACTGTCACATGTGTTTGTTCTCTTGATTCATCGTTGTGTGAAGTTCATTTATTGAAGAAGTTGTGGGGGTAGGTATATGGTACAGTATATATACTGTATATATGTACTGTACAAGGGATGAACCCAGTATCTCCACTTCTTTTTTCACACACAAACTTTAATAACACAGCACAAACTATTGCTGTATCATTGAAGTCCATACTGTCAACTGTTCTTGGGTCTTACAACAGTTGCTGTAAGCGCACTCCCAGTCTTCAGTGGCTCCGAATGAGTTATGCAATAGTCCCCTGATTGATTGGAAAACTGTTGCTAGTGTTAAAGTCACCTGTGTGCAACAGGTCTTATGTGAAAAAAATGACAACAACACCAAGTATCACAAGAACATGCTTTCTGGTAACTAGAGTACAACATCGAGGTGCAGGAAGTGGGGGAATCGAAAGGTGTTGCTTACCAACTGTTGGGTTGACTGGGGTTAGGGAGGTGTACGATCGACCACCGGTCCCTTCTGGTGCATGCAACCAACAACACGGTTAGACTACTGAACCACCGACTGATTACGGCCACTAAGCCGTAGAAACAAAATTATGTGATGATTTAAAGTTTCCGATCAAGACTCTTCAGGATTTCTACGTCAAAGTGAACTTCCATGTAGTCCTAGGACTCCATGAGTACTAGGACTAGTAGAAAACTATTAATTTAAAATTAAATATCATCGAACTGTAATTGCATTACCATTATATAATAAATCAGTCAATATAGTAATAATACACCTAAAAATAGTTTAAAACACATTAGGATAAAATTATATTTTCAGTAATCAAACAGAAACCACAGTAACAATTTGCAATTGGAAAAAAATTGAATATAATTTATCTTTGACTGGATGAAAAATACCTTTTAATTGCTGAGTGTTTGGCCGGATCAAATGTGTTTTAGTGTTTTTGTCATATGTGTATGTGTCTGACAAGGGTTTATTAAATTTTACAAGTTCACTCAAAATAATTACTAACATCCATGGCAAGAAGAGACTCCATAGATTTTAAACCGTGGTAGTCTATTTAGGACTGCAGCGTATTACTTTCATATTTATATATAATTTATAAGGGAATAAATACTATGTTTGGGTGACTTAATGTACCGGATGCGGCAGAATGGACTCTCCAGTTTGGCTGTGTAGAACTCAGGTTGTAGTTGAAGTAGAAGGTTAACAATGGTCTTGTTCTCAGCTGTTAATCTTACAGTTTTAATCGTCATCATGTTTTGGACCAGACAACACTGAGGCTATGGTATGCGTGTTTTTTTAATTAACTGTTCAGTGACTGTGACGCAAAGAGTTTTCTACTAGCATTTCTTATTCCACGCAACAACTCAGTAATGATAAGACAATACAATCGTGGAAGAGGGTGGAAGAAAGTGAAACTGAGAAACATGGATGAAGCAGATCAATGAGAGCACTGGTAAATGTTGAGAATGTTTCTGGGACTTTTGATCTCTTTGAAAGGTGATGTAAGATGGCCAGCATAGTCACCAGATTTCTTCATTTGCGATTTATTTCTGTGGGGGAACCTGAGAGTTAAAGTATTCAAGCACCTTCCCAACTCAGAGCCCATATAGTTGAGGAAGACATCGCCATTCCATAGGAAATGTATGTCAGAGCCGTTTTGTGCTTGAGAAAGTGTCTACAACAGTGCCTATTCACTGAGGGCCAACATCTCCGAGATACTAATTTAAAACATTTAAAACAAAGTAAATGTACATGATAAATGTTAAGTAAGCACGATTTAAATGTTAAGTTATCTAAATGGTATTTTATGCTGAATATAAAAGTACACAGCTTTCGTAAATTTAATGTTATTTTATTTATCATAGAAACTGGGGGGTCTGTTCTACCGCAATCAATAGTATGCAGATTGAATAATGTATTGAATAATGTCGTGCAACATATAACAAAAAACATACAATGCCAAATACAGTGAGACATCATCATTCAATGCCGTTCACATTCATAGTTGACAATAGAAAATAATATTTTAAATATCATTATTTTTCTGTGATTTAAATTCAATGTGCTGATTAATTGAGGCGTACACTATTGCCACTATGGCCTGTGCGGTGAATTAAAGACAGCAAAGTGCCGTTGTTTCATGGTCACATCTTTTTAATCCAAATCACTCCTACTATCGTACACACAGTGAAGACAATGTGAGTGCTCACTTTTCCTCCAGTGGCCTCTGATTCCCGCTAACCAACAATAACCAGAACAAACTGCTTACCGGTGACAGTGATGTAGTGGGAGGAGTCCACTATGGAGGCTGAGGCCGGGTCAGGCGTCGAGTCTCGCCCCACCTGGTGTCCGGAACTGTCCGACGACTCTCCGGGGCTGTGCAGCACACTCTCTACGCTGCCGTTCTGCAACCCATTGGCGAGTGTCAAAAGTGATAAATTATTTTCTATTTTAATACAGTAAACTTTTGATTATCTGCAGGCGGATAGTCTGTGACAAGGATTATTTGTGCATACCATGAACGAAAATATGTATATTTATAGAGGTTTTGGAGTACAAAACGTCCACTCCCTTCTTGGAACTCCTGCAGTAGGATGGCAAGTAATCTAGTGCCCAATGACAACTGACACCTGCTTAATTTTCACCACTCATAACACACTGACATATATCTCCAGTTGCTACTGAAAGTAATTGTTGACCAGTCAATGTTTGTTTTGTCTCTTTTGTTAGCATTTAGTGCTTTTGCTACCTGGTTTGGGATTTTCTCGATTTGAAATGGCTGAAAATCGGAAGAAATTTGAGTTGATAATTGCGCAAAGTCTGGAAATGATTTCAGAAATAGAAGAATTTGTAGGTTAATTGTTAAGTAAAGTATAAATTGCAATCAATAAAACATTTAACTTTGTTTAAGATTGCTATTTAGTTTACATTTCACAGTAAATAAATAGATTTTTATTGTTAACATTAGTGTTTTCTTTGATGTTACTTGTTTATGACACCAAATTTTCACTATTCATGGTAGGCGGGCCATTTAATTCCGTGCATAATTGCTAGTTCACTGTATCCTGTTACAAACAATAAACTGGCCAATCGTAGCCCAGCACCAGCTATCATTTGGGCTACAAAAATAATTTAAATAAATATATAAGTACTTTGTTTGTTGAGCTGTAAGTGTTTTGAAGACGATTCATCACTACGTCAGTGTTGAGGATAAATTTTATTACTTAATATTGGTATTCTGACTTGATAATGGACTTTTAAGTCTGAAACCATTGGTCGTCAGCACCATAATAATTGAAGATCACCGACAGTACTGCAGGTATTTTAACCTTTTATTTTAGTAAAATCAGTGATCTGGAGGCTACAATGGTCAAAATATCTCATGAGACAATGCCCAGTCCCCTAATTTTTCTTTTGTTAGAGTAAAGCCAACAACGACAAAATTTGCCTATGCATAATTACATAATATAATCTTTAGACTTAAACATGCTTAAACCAAATGTCAAATTTGTTATGAATAAAACAATATTTTATTTTTTTGTTCAATGTAAATTTTTAAAAAAATTAAGAGATTGTCTCCTCTTAGGAGTGGAAACCTAGCTTCCTTTCAATTCAATTTCCAATTAATTGTGTATGTGTAAACCATAAATATGAAAATTTAGTCTATTTCAATGGTGTGCAAATTCAAGACATCAAGAAGTAACTGAGACTAAGGTAATCAATTGTTGAACATTCACAACTTTATGCCTTAATAACTTTAATTTATCAAAGCTGTCAAGGATTACTAGAAATAAATTAACAAAAAGCAGAACAGATCAATGGACAACTAGTATTTATTATTGTATTGCATGTCTGAGTGAACCTCGCTAAATGGCTTGCATGTCATTAAGTTGTAGGTAAGCTACATGCAACAAATCAATAAGCATATAAAAGGAGCATCACCCACAAGTTGGTCTTATATGCTTTCATATGACAGACAATACACAATATTCTTTATTTAAAAGTTCATAGAGCGTCAATAATAACAATAATTTATAACAATTGTATACAGGTACTTTAATGATCCTGCTAAATTTGAAGTTAGAAAGTGCTTGGTTGATTGTGGGTATATAAATTATGCTTCGTTGTAGTAGGGCCTCTCTAGCAGCCAGTCTGTTAACTTGATCTTGAAGGAGTTGAAGTTTTTTTTTCGATCTTCGAGTGTCGTGGAAACGATTGAAGAATGCTGCTCCATTGTAGGAGGGTTTCTCTCAGCCTGACCTCTGTCGTAAAATTGAGAGTGTGAAGTCAATGGTATGTCTGGTGTTGTGTTCGTGTAAATCTCTGTGTCTGATTTTTCGTGTTGCTATTGCAGCAGAATGGTTTGGCATATGTAAAGTGATATTATTGTCAGTATTTTTGTTTTTAGAAAGGTCCTCAGCAGCTTTCTTGTTGACTACCGACTAGGCAGCTGATTATCGTTTTTGCTGCAAAAGGTTTCGTTCTAGGTTCGTTGCAGTAGTCCCGCCCCAGGTCTCAATATTATATCTCAAATGAGACTCAAAAAGGGCAAAATAGGCTACCTTGGCAGTATAATTTCAACATATTTTTTATTCCCTTGATAAACATAGGTGGCAGAGGAGTTGATCTATAAAAAGGTTTCTATGTCAGTTTGGAATCAATGGCTATGCCAAGGTGTTTTGTCTCATTTTTCTTTTCAAGGCCACGTAGAGAGATATCTGCTGCAGAAAATTTAATAGAATTATAGAACTGATTAATCTTGTTTAAAACTGAAGGCTCCAATCAGCTCCACAAGAGTAGTTTTACCCGACATCAATCCAATTAATTTAACAAAATTTCATTAGTCCAGTTTTTTTTCTGAGCACTGTTTGAATTTTGCATACTATAGGGACCTTTATGACTGTTGTTTTTTATGTTACATAATTAGTTTAGCTAATTTTAGTTATCATAATCAAATGACATCATTCGCAGATGACGAATATAAAATTATCTGGATACCGTACAAATGGAATTGTGAAGTGTCTGCTTTTTGTTAAACTAATGTCATACATCCTAAGCTTATCCAACAATATAGTATGATATAGTACCAAAAGCCTTGGTCATATCTAAAAAAGCTCCTATTACATGATTGTCTTCATCTAGTTTTAGTAAAATATTTTCAACATTCGATATTAATGCTGTTATGGTAGACTTGTTTTTCCTATATTCATGTTGTTCAATGTCTATTAAATTATTTTTTCAAAATAATCAATTAGTTGGTACAGCATAGCTTGTTCAAATAGATTCGATAATGATGGTTGTATTGCCAACGGCTTATAGTGAAGAGGGTTTTTAGGGTCTCCATTTGTATATACCGGGATTATTTTAGAAATTTTCATTTGTGTTGTTAATTCCTGTAATTAGTGAGGTATTTATAACAAGCAATAGAAGTTTTAATATAGCATATTTAGCTACCTTAATAATAATTATGGTTGGAATTTAATCATATCCTGATGTCCACTTGGGTTCGATGAAATCAGTTCAAATGAATCAGTTATTGCAATTAGTGGCAATGTTAGATAATTTTAATTTTGGTAAACTATTGTTTTCTATCATATCAGCAAAATTATTATTAAAAAGATTTACTACATTCAATGGTTTTACTATCTTAGTCACATCATGTCCAATGGTTATATTAGAGATTTTCTTTTCCTATTATGAATCAGTATTTAAAATCTGTCAAACTGTTTTTTAGACTTTACCTGAATTTCTAATTTTATGATTTTTCCTTACATTGTAGAGTTTTCCTAAATTATTATTAAGTAGTTTTTCAAATTTTCATCACTTTTGTCATTTCGGTACACATGATGCTAATCTATAATTTTTTCATAATCATTTACTATTTCCTCATCAATCCATCTATTATTTATGCTGATTGCTTTTTAACTGTTTTAGTTTTTGAAAAATTTACTTCTGTACAGTTTTAACCAATTTCCTTTTGAAATGGCATCTATAAACAAATTAATACTTGTTTGCTTAAAACTCCTTCTCATTATAGATATTTTTCATTGATTTATTTTTTTATTATTATGAATGTATATTCTAAAAGTTGTCCATCATTTTCCGACAAGGTTATTACGGAACATTCAATATCATAAAATTTACTACTCATATTTGTTTTGAAATTATCAATTGCTGATTCGTTTTTAGAGTAATTTAGTTTGTATTTTAACAGTATGTATTTTATGGAGGTCATACATATTTAAAACATTAACAAAATCTCTATCCTCAAAAACAATCAAAACATCAATATTTTTACAAAAACGCATGTAATGTAAATAGTTTATGCATGTTTTAAAAAATAACAAAAATTTTAACACATTATCTAAATAAATATAAGACATCCAAGATTTTAGAATTTTTTTAAATAAATTGAAACTATTTATTATTTATAGACCTTGTACTGTTTCGACAAATTTTTTGTTTAAGTTTGTTTAGAGTTATTTTTTTTTACAATATTTGCAACTTTATTTTGGCATTTTGCTAATTCTTCAGTATAGTACATCCATTGACGCTATTCTGTACTTTACATGTACATAATGAATAAAGGCATTTCTGATTGATTGATTGAATTAAAACAAATATACTCAAAATACCAGGCATAAACCAGCAAAAAACCTTAGCAAGCATAAATTTAATACAAGTTGAAATAAAACATAACAAATCAATACCAAAAAGTTAAAAACTACGTATTATCATTCCAATAAGATTAAAATTACTGTTCTAAAATCAACTAATGCAACTAAGAAGAAAAAAAAGATTTATCTACGACCACAAAAATCTAAGATATAGTTGTGTGACAAATTGAGTTTTGCCTCTGAGTTACCACTTCAAGTAAGGAGACACTTGTAATTCTTGTTTCATGTTTTTACAGAATTGGATATGACTTATATGACAGTTCCTTACTGTTTAAATGTATTTTACAATACAACGTGAGTCTTTTAGGTTGATAATTTCACGTAATTTCTCAAAAATAATTTCTTTGAATCCTTTGTTTTACTTCTGACCTAGTAAGCTATCCATGGCGTGATTCCTGGCTAATATACCATGTATAAATTAGAGTGTGTAATGATTTTAGTCTCAGGATTTTGCTTAGAAATTTTCAAATTATGAAGTAGACATTAGATGGGTTTATTCACTCATTTATGATGTATATAAGTTTGCAAAAAGACGCCCGAAAATATTTAAAACAAAACAGTTAAAGACTAGAACTCCTACATTCCAACTTAAAGTATATACGCTGACAGATAGGTAAAATTAATTTTCTAAAATCGATAAGTGCAACTTACTGTATGAATAAAAATTTTATAAATAACCTAAACAAAATCAAGAATGAATTAAATTTAAAATAAACTTTTATTTCAGAATCCTAAACATCATGATTCACAGAGTGTTTTTGTTCATTTTAATAAAGTGATTTTTTTCTCTTAAGAAAGGTCTATTGGCAATATTAGAGACATTGAAAAAATTCTACATTAGACAAAAAGCCTTACAACTGGTATACTGGTTGTACATGGTTCACACTAAGAGAATTTTGACTTTAAATAGAATTAGATTTTATTTTTTGGAGAATAAAACTAAAATTTATAATACTATTATTTTTTAATTATTTTAAAATAACCATAACATAAAGACATAACTAAAATCAGCGTTTTTTCCATCCATTTATTGGATGGAGCAAATTTAAATGTTTAACTAACAATTCTTGACGAACCTCTATAACACTCTTAACCAACAATCTTAGGTAAGTGTAGCAAACATAGCAGTAAAAATATAAATATTAAAACAACTCATGTAATAAAACCGTCTTGTAAAAATAAAACTTTTCCTAAACTTTTGGGAAATTTATATACTTTTTAACCATTTTTTCCTGACATTCTTTTCATTTAAACTATCAGGTTTCAAGTAAATTGTGAACCAAAATTATAGTAAATTGTGAGTCACTTAGGCTAGACAGAGGTGACTGTTCATGATCTGACAGGAATCGCCGGCCACTGGTTTTGATCCAGCAACCTTTGACTTGCTGGGCCAGAGCGTTACCTCTAAGCTACCATGCCGGTAATATTGTGGTAACATAAAGAGAAAACAATGTAATCAACTTATTACATGGTCGAGCAAAAATACCTTAAGTAAATGTTTCTTGGTTAGTGTTCGAAACAAAGAGTATTTTAGTGAGTAATACAGTCATTTTTGTCTAACGGCATAAAAAGGAAATACTATACAACAGGCTATCACTTTCAGTATTATAATAAAATAAAGCATTAAAAAATAATTCAAGCCTCTGTCGGTCGTCCAATACTGTCTTCTTGCACTGAATCTCAAACTGAATGTGTTCTATGCTTGGTAAAATTGATAAAATCATAGTCTACAAAAGGCAAAATAAACGTTACTACGTGTGAATGGCAAAGCGTCACACCATGCTGAGAGTGGGCTAACCCCTTAGCGAATCACAACTGCGACGGCAAACACACCTCTCTATACAACTCCACTGTACATAAAACATAGTTTGTTTCATTTAAAATTATTTGTTTCAAAGCCATCCTAAAATTAATTAATACCTGAATTTGATATCTTTTCATCTAATAAAATTAATCAGAAAACCCCTTTTTTCTTGTTAAATAAATGGCTTAAATATAAACTAATATTACATTAAAATAATATGTTTTGAATGATAGTTTTTATTAGGTTTATAAGGATATTAATTTATTCTTTATTTACACTTCCAAACAAACTGCTTGGAACTGAAAATACCGACAATGTTTTAAACAAATAAGATCTAAATTCTGGGATAACATATTGTTAACCTTCGTTACTATTTTAAACATTTTGAGGTAAAACTCAGCTTTACATCTAATACATACAGGTAACTAATCATACATAACTGAGTTATGTTCTGTTAGTTCTTTTAACAGAAGCAAGCATGAGTGACATGACTGATTCAATTTATTGTTGTACAGTTGGTGTACAGTGATTTGCCAGTGACAGTTTCAACTCGCCAGGGCTGCCAGCGGGTCTACCTCTACCTGTGACAGGCCGGTCTGGTGGGCCGTAGGCACTGCTGTAATGGATATCGTGTCCGGCGAGTGGTCTCGCGTCTGCACTGTCACCACGGTCGGAGCAACCTACATCACGTCAGTCTCCACTATTTACTGGGTTCTCAGAGGGACTGACCAACTAGGTCTGTACTTTGTGGAAAGTTGTACGGACACCAGAAATAAGGTATTTAACCCTCCAAGCGGTGAGTATTTTATCCATAAATGGCAACAATTTTTTCCTAATTGTGCAAGCTCAGATAAAAAACATTTCAAAAAATATTTCCCAACATCAAACTGTTCCATATTATACATCAAATTAAACCTTATAACTTGTAGAAAATAGGAATGCTTTTTGCAAAAACACTTACCTAAAAGAAATTAAAAGTATGATGTGGTGAATCCAAAAAAATTAACACTAAGGATTTTTTTGTATAAACACACACTACTTTCAAAATAAATTAGAGCCATTTTGTTTAAAATTTAATTACCAAAAAGTAAATAGGTAACTATAAAAAATCAAAGTAACAAAAAATAAACACACATCCAAACACAGCTTAGCATGATTTTGACATATGGCATCTAGTGTCAGGTTAGTGTCATGTAGTGACAGGTTTAGGAAATAAACCGATTGGTTATTGACATAATAAAAACTAGTATATATTCATACTTTATGAAATTAAAATTTGAAATCCGTTAAATATAAAATAAATTCATCATAAATAGCCTTGCATAAATAGATGCTGTCACTACACAAACTGGAAATAATAGACGCTGCAGCATCTTTCACCACTTGGAGGGGTAAAGGATAGGAAAAGTAGGACTAGATTGTCAATAAAACTGAGCTCCAGGCCATCTTAAACTTGACATCAATCATTAGCTCAGGCTCAAAAAGAGTTAACTACAGAGGAGATGGTTAAATATTCAAATGTATAACCAAAAAAAGTATTCCCTTACTTACCTCCAAGTAAGTAGCTTAACTGTTTAAATATAGTTAACAAAATATTTAGTCAGGGCAACATAAAAATCATTATTCTATAGTATAACATTTTACTTTTTTTAATACATTTTTTAAAAATTATGATTCACAATTATTATTTTTGAACTTTTCCATACACCATAGATCAGTTCTGTCGACATAGAAAATCAGTCTATTTTACCACAGATTATACCAATATAATATTTTGTCACATTTATTCGACCACCCGAACACCACTTTTCTACAGATATCTCATTTCATTGTTTGGAATCAATTTAACCCTTGTATTTTTTACATTAAAAACAATATGTTATATTTTAAATTCCTATTTAAATACAATTACTTCACAGCCTAATAAAGGCAGATAAAAAATCTCAAATGCTTACTGCTGGGTAATTGCTTTTATTTTAAAATTATCCTTGCCATATCCTTGGACTTCAGATAATCTAAACATCAAGCCAAGTTTAGAATTGATTGGTTATTTGTAGCAAAATCATCAATCTTTAAGGATTGAAAACCTCTTGAGACAAAAGGGGACTTAATGTTGGTGGTAGTTTTAAGCTTTATTTAATGCCAGACGTGCTCAAAGAAAGGGCCACTAATAATTGGTCAATGACCCAAGAAATTCACCAACAGTAGAGAGCTGTTAGTTCAACCCACTCCAACTTGTTAACTATTAAATTAAATCTCCAGAAGAGGTTTTTCGCTTTCGGAAATTCAATCACGATTACTATTCTAGTTCTACCATTCTTACTAAGAAATAGACAGGATTTATTAAAGTGATTTATCAGGAATATTTTTTTAATTCAACTAGTAAAATATAAGCTTACGAATGTAATGACAAATTATTCACTAAAAAATAATGTGAAATATATTAAAAAATTAATCTTTTTTCTTAACTTGAACATCACAGTTCCTTTTTGAATTTTATGATTTCAATTTGTTTATAATACAACTATCCTTTGTATCATGAGATATTATTGAGTCTTCAAATAATTGTGGTACAATTAGTTACTTTTTATTTTGATTTAAAACCGTCCTGACATTTTATAAAATATGACGTACCAATTACACAACTAATTAAAAATTAGTTGTGATCTAATTAGGAATTTTCAGTGAAGTTCTTAAAAGTTATAACGTATTCATTTTTTATGGATACCGGTATCTATATTTATTGAAAAAATGTTTTACTTCAAAATTCATACTCATATATTCAATATTCATACCTTTAATAATTTTACTGTTCAAAAATAATCCAGTGCTTCTCGTGATCAGGCAACAAGAAGAGTATCACAAAACTATTCACCTGCAATATCTGGTTGGCAGCGACGACCGTGATGGTGGCACCATTGGTCTGGGCAGGCACTGTCGCGGTGGCAGCACTGTTGTTGGCTCCCAGAGCGGTTGCCATGGCTACAGCTTCCCCCCCGGCACCTGCTGGACCAATCACAACTCAGCACATGTGGAATGCAACTGGTCAAGGGGAAAAAGTGGGGTGATCAAATTTGAGAGGCCACTTGAAAGTGGTATGTGTCTTGTATCTCAAAAAAAGATAACTACATATGTTGCAGATAGTTCTTGAGTAGAGACACGATTGGTAAAACAATGGTCAACATAAACGGAGTCAATTTGAAAGAAGTTTTGGGGAAAAAATCAGTGATATATGAGTTTGAATAATAGTGGTTTTTACTCAAAAATTGTATTCACAAACACCCTTTTCAAATTTCTAACATTAGAGAGTATTTTTGAGTAAATGAAACTATTATGAAATAAAATCTTCATGGAATAGAGTGTCGTTTTTCTAATGATCCAGAACCTAGGGAAGCCATATTTCAAAACATATTAAATAGGCACAACCCTAGTCTTGTTACTACCCTATTTCAGAATAAATTACAGTTTAAACTTTATTACTACTTCACATCGACCAATTCCTATTAAAATCTCTTACTATAAAATATTTAAGTTCTTTATTTAAATTTCTTTATAAATATGCATATAATAACTTCATACAAATTAAACTTCTTTAAATAAAATTCTTATGTAAATTCACAGTTATTAGGTTTTTGCAGCTTAGTAAAACATTTAGGCACATTTTTGTGTTGTTACGGTCATAACTTTTAACACTTTCATCACAAAAAAAAGAAAAAATTCAATCAACTTTTTGATACATATATTTTTAAATACTTTTAAGGTCATTTTAATTATAAAGCAATAAAATAATTTAGAAAATTACTTAGCTTGATTTTTAAAAACCACATGTCTTAAAAAGTTATTAATGAGCAAGATAAAATTTAATTATTACGACTAACATAAACTGAGTTTTTACAGTAAATGTGAACAGAAAATGTAATAAATTCTACATGAACCAGTTGTGGTATTGAAGCGTAGTCAAGTTGGCGCGAGGTATGCTTTACTCTTCGTAATTGTATCAAAGTTACAACTAATGAGCACATGGAATTCTAGGTATGAACCACCCCAGGACCCGGCTCAGACATTATTAATATTCTCTCACTACACACTTATTGACTTCGAAAACTTTTAAAACTTTAATTTTATACCACAATATAAACTTTAAATAAATAATCAAATTACACAAAAAATTTCCAATGAATTGACAGTTTGTAAAAAGCTACAAGTTATTACAAGTCTTTTGGCTTGTAGAGTTTATAAACTACTGTTTAATTTTTATCTTCCACTTGAACAAAATGATATTCAATTTTATTCAAGAAATAAATTTAACAAATAGAATACTCTTTACAAAAATATTTAAAACAAAATACAAAATAAATAATTATCAGCGAATTTCCAAATCAATAATATTTAATATATGACAAGTTTTTTGTATATAAACATGAAATTACTCTATTCTCGATTAAAAAAATATTTATAAACACTAAATTAGTATTTAAAAATAATTTTTATTTAATACAGAACTTTCTTCAACATCCATAAATAAATTTGATTCCTAAAAAATAGAAAAATAATTGCTATGATAAACAACATTACTATTTTTTACATAAAATAGATCTCAAAATGATAAATTTAATTTTTCCAAAAATATTCATTAATATGAAATATTAATTTTTCCTATCCTCATAAGTTAACTTGGAAAATACAAAGTACAGTGTTTAGATTTTTTATATATCTGGTAACCGTTGGAGATAGAGAAAAACTGGACAATTGTGTAGTTTTTTAAGCTGAATGGTGAAATATAAAAATTGATTTTCAAAAATTCATGAGAAAAACGCACAACTGTGTACATAGGTTCCCATTTATGTCATATGTCTGGTTTAATATCGTCCGAACTTGTAGGAAACAATCTCTACCAAATTTGGTCTTGATTACCATTTTACGAGAGTTATCGTGTTCACAGACACATATATATATATATTATATCAAATATAATAATATATATATATAATTATATAAGTTTTTATCTCCATAAAGAAAGAAAAAATAAAATTTCTTAATTACATTAATAATTTTTTACAAAATACAATAAAAAATTAATTAATCTGTAATATTCCTTAATCTAATGATTTTAGTGGTTCTTTAGGTATAACCTGAAGTGGAACCTCCCTGACAACGAATTTAACAAAAAATATTATGTTGCAAAAACCAACTTTAGTATTAAAACACAACGTAACAAGCACAACAACAAATATTACGGTGTAGAACCCATTACAAAAAAAGAAACAATACTTATTGCTTGGATATACAAACATTACCTATTTCATAGACATGTCAATAGATCAATTCATAACAATTATTATAATATTTTTTATTTGAAATAATATTCCAATCAAGAATATCCAAGAAATTCTTGCAACATTCAGAGTAAACCTTTTTACATGGATATGTATTAACTCTGTGGGGTGGGGTTTGGCAATTTGAGAGATGGTAACAGTGGTGATGTCATATGATTATGAGAACACCTGTTTAGAGAAACTGAAAACATCCTCTTCAGACATATCCTTGATCTAAGCTGTTGCCTTCCAAAGTAAATAAGACTGTGACAATGGCGTTTCCTGTGATCCAGCTACTTGGAGGTCACAAATTATGGTTAGCAAAGGTCCGTGGATGTGATATTATCTTGGGTAGAATAACATCCGCACTATTGAATGGGACCACTTTTCGACCATCCATATAATTAGATCAGTTCATAATTCAGAGGCAAAAGTGGAAGAGGTTAAACTGTGGGTCCCTTAGATGTCATTGGCTGTGGGCTTTTAATTAACAGTCCTGACTCCTGTCTAAAGATCATGTCAGCCTTTGTCAGTAACAAGACTACAATATCCACCCCACAATAATCTTATACTCATTTCTCATTCATACTTGTCTAAAAATACCTACCTGGGTAGGTCACCATTTCAAAAGGTAATACAATCGTTTTTTAGTAAAATATAAAGATTTTAAACTGTGTTCTTTAGTTATTAGATTTTAGAAAAATTCAAGAGGCACTACTTCATGATGGACTTTGAGCTTTAATCTTGGAACTGGCAGCGACATCTGTCTTCTCAAATCATAAACCATACCTGCTAATTCACTGCCAAAAAGGGTTATTACTTTTAATAACAAACAATCTTAGAACCGTTTTAAACATACAGTCAATAAATGATTGAATAAAGAACAGTTTGATTTGATTTTTTAATTGTAGGCTACAATACAATAGCTTCACAATCATAGCCTGCCTGATCTTTTTTGGCCCTATAGGTGGCAAATTGGTTAAATTATACCGAGACAGATTTATTCTTAATCTTTTAATCAGTTTATTATATTCAATTTTTAAGTAAATCATATGAGCAAACAAACAATCTAAGAAGGAAATTGTAAAAATGGAGAAACGCAACTGGGAAAATTATATATTTTCCGCTTTACTTTCTCAACAATACAGGAAAACTACAATGAATTATAAATAAACAAATCGGGAATTGTTTTAATAAACAAATTTACGCATGTGACCTAGGTCTATGTGCATTGATGAGATTTATGTCCAAAATATCATTGAGTCTTTCAAACGAATCAAAGGAGTTCTAGTTCAAGTAACAAAGCAGAACTCGTACAAAGTATTCAGAGCTCTTGGAAGGGAAAGAAACGACTTGAAAGATACAGAAATGAAAGAGACAACTGAAGACGCTGGACAGCCGGCGGTTCACACGGCACAGCCCGCTCAAACCGATCTCACTTGTTACTGAGATTTAGCAATGTGTATACAACCCTGTCAAAGCTATTAAAAATGCCCTCAAAGAGATGTCCTCCCGATTAAGTAAGCTATTTTAAGTGGATGTTTAGCGCTCTCATGTTAATCAAATGGGATGATAAACTTTTTTAAGTACCTAAAAAAATAGATTGTTTGATTTCACTGAAATCTTTTAAATACAATGTATAGTATTTACACAGTGTATAGAACACAGTTCTACCACATTTTATTTGAAAACCAAACCTATGGTAACAGTTAGATGTTAAAAAATGTTTACATTTTCCTAATTTTAAAATTGTAAAAAATTAAAAATATTCAAATAATTTATTTCTAAGTGAATTATTAAACATAATTATATGATTCTGCTAGAGGAAACTCTGACTGTGGTAACAACAAATGACTGTTTAAAATTTCTGTTCCGATGGCTTTGGTAATTTTCCAAAAAAATATCTTAAGGGGTTCAGAGTGCCCTAGCCCTGTACATGATAACTTATGTTCCTTTTCCTTAAAAGCTATTGAAGATAGCTTTCTTCTGTTTGTTTTATCTATAATATTATAAAGAAGAGGTGGTTTCTGTATGTTTGTTTGTGGGTTTGTGGGTTTGTGTGTTTGTGGGTTTGTTGTGGCAAGTGAATGCGAAAAATACTGAACCGACCGGTTTGAAATTTTACAGAAAGGTAGATCTTAAACTCATGCAACACATAGGCATACTCATTTCCTTAAAATCCTCTCGGGCTACGCCCTGTGAACGTCCTAAGTTTCAATGTTTACATTTTTAGAGAATGAAAACATAAAATTACTTGAATGTCAACAGCTGTGAATACTAAAATTTGACAGTTCGAGAAGAAGGAGAAGAAGAAAGAGATGCCGTGACCGTCCTAGGTTTAAATGTTTACATTTTCTAATGACAACATCCGTTTGCACTGTATTTTGACAGTTCGGGAAGAAGAAGAAGAAATAAAGTTGATTGTTCAGATAAACTGCTGGATCGAAATTAGTGAATTATTTGAAATAGCGTAATGGTAGACTTTAAGTTTTTTTTCCGACGACTGTCTCTATTACATTAATCCTTATCCTCTCCCAATATTTGACATATGTTACTTTGAAATGTTGTAGACACTCCTGTTTTGTCATTTTGTAAACAATGAAGAGCCTACACCTTTCAGCCTTTTTAGCCCATGCGAAGAGCGGGTCCTTTTGGCTAGTTTGAAATATAAGTTTTTCTTACATATGTGGAATCTGTCAAATTCAACTTTGGGCATTTATTATATTTACCATGGTTTTTTATAAAATACCATTTTAAATTTAGGGAATACACTAAGTTAAATTTTTTTACTGTTTCATATTTTTATATTTTTCATGGGAGGACCGAAGTCACTAGATGTCAAAAGGGATTCACTTCTCTACCTGTTTGGTTACAAGCGCTGGTTTAGTTAAATTTTGATTCTGATTATAATTATAAAAGCGATTCAAATTTGAGTAAGTAGGCTTGAGCTTCAGTTGAAAAACCACCATCATCCACTTATAAAATTAATTTTTCTCAGACTTATAATTAAATCAGGACTGATTGTTATATAATGTTGGAAAGGGGAGATTCTAAGCTATGATTCTATGCAAAAAAATGTTTCAATAAAAAGGGTGACTTTACATTTTTAACCATGTACAGTATAATAAAAACAAAAAAAATAGTGTTATTATATTTAGAGGCGGAAATGTAGATTAAAATAAAATAAGAATAGAAATTTACATCAAAAACCACTTGATTCCCCTTAACTGATTCATCCCTTTAGGAAATACCTTTCAAAAAATAATATTAAGCTTAAATAAAAGCTTAAAAATCACTTTTTTCAATAGGTCACTACGCTTCTGTATCATTTTAAATGTCTTATAGGAATATTTCTAGAATATTTTTAGATCAGCTGAATCTCTTATCGTCAAAGTGGTTTTGAGCACCCGATATTAATTAAAATTAAAAAAACTGATAAAATAAAACTGGTTTCAAGAATATTTACATGTTATTTTTTATGTTATCAAAAGAAAATCAACTTTTTTCTATCTACTAGCATTCAACCTAGATATTTTACAACCTGTAATAGTTTTAAATTGTATAAAATAGTAATATTAAATGTTGAAGCTAAAAAACTATTTGTTAATCATCAATTTTATCTTGAATTATTTTTATCGCTCAGCCTCTGATGAGACTTATTTTTACTCTGTTTATGACTCTATTGATTCCTCAGGCCAGCTGATGAGTCACATGCGATTGCGAGGGGAGTGTAATCTGCTATTGTGTCGCCCTTCGTCAGGTAGCCTATCACCATCACCCTACCTGTGACTCACCCCAGACAGGTGTAACCCCCTCCCCCTCCCCCTCCCCCAGCCAGACATCATCTCATAAAAGACAAAGACAAGAGGTATTTGCTATATTCTTCACCATTAAAATTATTTCTTGTTATATATCCGTAATTGACATTTCGCTTCATTCAGTTAATTTTCTATAAATACTTACAAAATTATCTATTTCAAAACCATTAGCTTAATAAATAATTTTTTTTTTAGCGATAAGGCTTTGGGGTATTAAACATGGAGAAATATAATTTTATTAATTTTTATTATGAATAAAATTGTATTTCGTACAGAGTGATGAAGATGTAAGTTTTATAAAATTACAAATGATCTGTATTACTAAAGTAATAATTTCTCAACAACTCCAAAATCAGCAAAAAAAGTTTATTTTTTCCATTCACAATACTTTTTACTCCCATATTGACACAAGATTCTAGGTGGTTTGGAAAATGTAAAGAAATTGATTAAGTGAATTTTTTTAAAGTACCCTGTCAGAAAAATAATTTTCAACGTGTTTTTTAACGTTTTACCGATCGATGCTTGGTTCCCCAGCAAAATAAAAGCACAAATTAGTATACTTTAAAGAGATTGAAATCCAACAAATTCCTGACATGAAACAGTCTTGATTCCCGTTCTTTTGTAATATCCAATATAACTCACTCTGCTTTGATAATCCTGGTGGTCCTGTATTGTCCTTACGAATATTTTCATAATTACGAATTTACAAAAGAAGAGCATTGTTTTTGAACACAAAGGAATTAAATTTATCACATATGAAAGGACGGAGTGACCAGCGTCGGCCGTGGTTGCCATGGTGACAGCCACTTGTCCGCATTGTCTGTTTCCGGAGATCTTTCTTTCTGTTTGTGAATTTTACCTCTTAAATAAACATCCTAGTCAGGTATCTTCCTTCACTAATGAAGATCTGATTTGTTTTTTTACATTGTTTCGTCTTTATCAATTGTTTTAAGTTCCGTGTTGTATTTTTTACCTTTAGCATCTCGATTATTCTTGGACATCTAGAATTATTTAGTTCAGTCATAAATTTTAGTAATATAACGCTGTGCTAGAAGGCTTCTGGACAGACGACTGAATGGAGCAAGGACATTAATTTTATCTAACAGCCAAGCAGCCCTTTAAATGCTGAAATCACATTTAGCATCATCCAAGGTTGAACACAGCTGCAGGGATTCTCTAAAGCAACTTGCAGTTAGAAATTGAGAGCGGCTTGCATGGGTCTTGCGACACACAGAACTAAGAGAAAAAAAAAGCAGATGGTCTAGCCAGCAAGGGACTAATGTCCCATCTGGTAGGACCCAAACCTTTTGTCCAGTCTCTATTTGCCAGGGTCTGGCCAACCTACACAATTGGGAGGTGAAGAGGAGAAAATCCCTCCCAGGTCTTTGACAGACAAAATCGATGATCAAAACACTACGGAAGGAGCTGCAAAAGCTCTCTAAAGGGGATATCAGCTCATTGTTGGGGCTTCCAACAGGTTACGGCCATGGCCCACTGAGGTGTTTCCAAACACCTCAAGAGCATCAGACTCGCTCAGTTAGACTCCTGCAGGTTATGTGAGGATGATGTCGATTTCGCTACTCAATTCAGACTCGCATGCCCAGCACTGAGTCAGAGGCTGAGTATCGCGCAGCTACTGGGCTTAGTCAAGAAACTAGCTGTGGGACTACTAACAACCAGGGTACTACAGTCGAGGTAGTGTAAGGGTAGCTACACCTTTGCCAGACTAGCTGTGGGACTACTAACAACCAGGGTACTACAGTCGAGGTAGTGTAAGGGTAGCTACACCTTTGCCAGACTAGCTGTGGGTCTACTAACAACCAGGGTACAGTCGAGGTAGTGTAAGGGTAGCTACACCTTTGCCAGACTAGCTGTGGGTCTACTAACAACCAGGGTGCTACAGTCGAGGTAGTGTAAGGGTAGCTACACCTTTGCCAGACTAGCTGTGGGTCTACTAACAACCAGGGTGCTACAGTCGAGGTAGTGTAAGGGTAGCTACACCTTTGCCAGACTAGCTGTGGGTCTACTAACAACCAGGGTGCTACAGTCGAGGTAGTGTAAGGGTAGCTACACCTTTGCCAGACTAGCTGTGGGTCTACTAACAACCAGGGTACTACAGTCGAGGTAGTGTAAGGGTAGCTACACCTTTGCCCAAGTCTTAATTGCCTCCATAAAACAAACTAGGATTTTGACATCAACCATAACAAGGCCTAGACTTGAATAAATGTTTTTACACTAATTTGAAGATATGGTTGGGATAATTGAATTGGTTAAAAAATCTATATTTAAACAAAATCCAACAATTTTTTTTCCTGAAGAGTCCTTATTTAAGAATATAAGTAACTAATTTAAGTGTTAATTTTTTAAACAACAGTTAAATCTGTAAACTCAATCTGCCAATTAAATCTTTTAAAAAGCTACCAGTGTGAACAGAATACAAAACTTATAAAACTCCAAAAAAGTAACTCAGTATTAGATGTTGTGTATAACATAAATGTTGTAATATAGTTTGATTGAAAGCGAAGTTTTCAAAAGCTTGATAAACTCCGGCAAAGTCGGTCTCATCAACGTGAGATTAAAGAAATACAAACTGGCATAGCTTGGTAAGAAGCTGCAAAAAGCCTGATACAAATGATGGGAGGAGTGAAGTGGACCGGGAGGGGGAGGGGGGAATCACCTGTGTTACCGTGGTGATGAGTCCTAATTGGAGCTCAAACCAAATCCATCACATTATCTTTTAGTGTCTTCAATTTCAATAATAAGGTAGCAATTTACAGCAGATAATATTTGCTAACAAGAAAATATAAAAATGCCTGATTAAAAGCAAAATAGTTTATTTCAAAAGTATTACCAATAAAATTTGCCAGCAAAATTGACGAAGTGTTAATATTAAAGATAATGTTAAACAGAGGGTAAAAACACACATTGAGAAGGTGCATTAATTAATCCCTGGTTGCAATTTTATTTTCAAACATTGTTTAAATATATCTTTGGAATAACACTGAAGAATAAATGAAAGTACTTAATAGAAAAATGACTAAATGAATTTTAATATTTACTTCTTTTTTACGTTACTTTAGGGGTAAAAAAGATATTAGTAAAGGAGAAACTAAAACATAAAGAGTAATTGAAAATTTCAAAAAATTAGTTGGTTAATCTAACTTAAAATTTATTACATTTTATCATGTTGAAACTAATTACCATATCTATAAAAATAAATTTTTCTAAATTTCCATTTTAGAGGAGAATTGTAAGGTTTCTTTGCAATGTTGCATTACTGTAGCAGTAAAAGTAATTTGACAGATTCCTAAGCCCAGCTTATCTGCAACAAGGAACATCAAAGGTTCTCAAATAAGTCTGAGACTGAGTTGTCTTGTTTTAATATCTTATGACTTTCACTCTACTTCCTGGTGGTTAATGGGTGAGGCAAGAATATATAAAGGGTCTCCAAATCCAAAACAACTAAATATTACTTATTGGATCCAATATTTATTGCCAATGTACGAATATTACCAATATTGACAATATCTAGATTAGATCTTTTATTATTGTCTTATTATCTCTTATTATAAACATTATTGTAGGGTGGACTCATTGTTGTATGATTCAAAATTATTCTATGATTCAACACTCAGATTTTAACTATAAACTCACATTATTGTAATATAGAGAAATATCTGTGGTTGAACATATAGAAACCTATAAGAGGAATGCAAAATCATGGGAAAGATATTACCTCCAAAATTAATAGAATAGGTTTACCAACTAACTGCAATCAATAAAATGATTATTATTTAGTTCTCTGCGGGAAATAGGTTAGATCGTGGATATGCCTAAAGAGAATGTTTTAAGTTCCCCTAAACAGCTAACTTTATAATCATATAACGTCACCATTTTATATTTTGGTCTGAAAGAATCCCAATACCCCCCCCCACCAGTTCAGGATACATTTATTTTAAAAACCACACAAAACATTTTTCAAATTTGCAGACTTTATACCAAATTAAGAAGACGGAGATTAAAATTGTATGCAATATTACTAAGACAGCCTCGAAACATACCAATAGAATTCTCATTTATGACAAAGTAATATCAACAACACCATAGATAAGCCAAATTGAATTTGAGTTACAAAAAGAAAAAAATCGAACCAAAAGGTAAAACAATGACAAGTTGATTAAATTGTGAGTGAAGGAAGTCAGCAACGAATGTAGGGAAGAAAAAAAGAAAACATGGAGAAAGGATGAAAGAAGAATGGAAGTAGCATTTCAAAGTAATTTGGTAAACCTTTTTCCTTCATCTTTAATAAGTAGCCTATATTTACAGTTGCACAAATATATAACAATACCCCTGTCGCAGCAGACCTGCGTACTCAGCGAATTTACAAATCAATCACATAATAATATATGCCAAGTTTTATTATTATCTGTCGATAAATATGAGAGTTAGTTGCCTATTCTCCATAAGATTAACATGGGAAAGAGTACACAGGTTTGCTGCTGTGAGGAACGTTGAAAGTAGGTGTTTCTAGCGTAAACAATTTATATCAAGTTTCATCAACATCTGTCCACAAATAAAGGAGTTTACCTAATCTCTATATAATTAACATGGGAAACGAGTATGCAAGTTAGCTGCCATGATAAACACATAAACTATGATTTTAAGCATAAATGTATGGATCTCAACCACATGAAGCTAAATATCAAGTTTCATCCAAAAATATTGGATATGAGTGAAACATTAATTTTCCCTTATCATCCATAAGATTAACATTGGATCCCAAAACTACAACGTACTGTGTTTAGATTTTTTAATATCTCGGTAACTGTTGGAGATAGAGAAAAACTTGAAGGAACTAAATTGTGTAGTTTTTAAGGTGATTCTAATAGTGAAAGATAAAATTAGAAATTTTTAAAAATTACAGGAGAAAAACGCAAAAAATCCCTTTTTGGGGTACAAAATCCCCCAAACTACCTGTTCCGATAGACCGATGTGTCTGGTTTACGAACTCGTCCGAGCAAATGCAAGAATACACGTCTCTACCAAATTTATTGGTCTCGATTGGACCATTTTTACGAAAGTTATCGTGTTCTCAGACACACACACACACACACACACATATATAAATATATATACGACCATTGTTTTTGGTCTCTATGTACCTAAAAATAACATGATCCCGGGCTTAAGTCTTACCATGAGATGTATGGTAATAACTTTTACCCTATGGGAAATTCGCTAAAACGACAAACTACGGATTTTTTTAATAACTAATATCTGAGTGAGGAATGGGTTCTAAGGAGATACCATTTCCAGTAAACATTCAGTTTTTGCGTGAAAATAAATTCAAAATTGGTTTTATTAGGATTCAAATACAGTATAAACAAATAAACAGCTGTTACTAAACAAAATTAATTTCCAAAGTAACAGATTGGAGGGAAGATGGCATAATGTGGCATTTAATACAAACAGCTGTTTAACTTAATTTAGTATTTAATTAATTTTTTAGAGGCCATTTAATAATGGCAAGTTTTCTAATGTATTTCATCTTGAATCCGAGCCTAACTGGATTAAAATCCATAGCATTTAAGCAAACACTTTTAAAATCAAAGTATTCCTCTGAAAATACATCAACCTACGCGATAAGTTTTACGGTAAAACATGAAAATAAATCAAATCCCTTTATAACATTTTGCTTTGAACATGACTGAAAGGACCACGTGTATAAGTAGTATTTGCTGTATCCGTAAGTATCAGGAATGAAGATACCAAAAGGCAAAGAGTCAACAGACAAGCACATTGATACAAATAAGGTTGTTTGTACGGCTTGACTTCTGTGACGGTTTATTCCTCAAAGGCCTGTTTCTCATCCACCAGTAATAACTCTTTATCCGTTCTTTGTTCAAATTACTTTAGTATCAAGCAAAACTTGAGTCAAATGAAAGAACAAATTACTTTAAGTGAACATTATTTTAAATCCCGTTATTGTGTATGCCGAATAATTTTGATTAGTACTGACTAAATTTTTAATAGTTCGTTATTGATAATAATTATTGATTAAAAAATAATGTAAAATATGTACGGTACTCACCAGTTAGAAATTGTGACTATCGAATTATTAAATATAAGTAAGCAAGTTCGAATAGTACTTCATAAGGTATTCCAGGGTCAGTTTGTGAATGAATTGATTTGTTCACTGTGTATTAATTTACAATGTAAAAAGCTTTTTTGTAAAATTAAAATAATATCAATGGAATGCTAGTTAGCTAGTTATGTAAACAACTAGAAACTTCAACGTTCTAAAAAAAAGATTCTTAGCCTACTTCAACTTGACACAACATGGGAAATTTAATGCCCACTATTGTGTATGTTTACTAAAAAACGCTTTTAAATTCTTTTCATTAGTCAAGAAATAAAAAAATACGTCACAAAAACATCTCAGGGTAACAAGAAGCAAGATGTCAGGCCCTAATTAAAATTCCCAATTCAATTCGATACAAGTATAATTATTTGAATTTTGTGATTCCCAACCTCTATAATTTTTATAGCTCTAACATCTATAGTTCAAACTCCCTTTAATTCTAAGTAAATTGGCTTTCCTTTGATTTTCGAAATAGCTTTCGGCTGTAACTTAAACCATAACACACTCTTGTGGGTAAATTTGCAAGCATAGGTTCTTTAGAAATAGTTTTGTTACTTATTACGGGTATTTTATTTTTTAAATAGCTTACAATTTCTAAAAATACTTTTGATAGCCTGTAACCTACTTCAATGATACAACAGGATGCAAGACCCTTCCCCTACCTGTTGGGGGATTGAACTCACTTTCATCTTCTGGGGAGGCAATTACATAAGATCAAACTGCCACCCCTCTCATGTCTATTGTTATTTAAATCAGTCATTCAAGTATAAAACCTGTGTTGTATATTCACAGGGAAATACAGATGCTAAAATATAACTTTATTAGGTTTGTTAGAAAAATACTTACTGTCATCGAAAAAATATAATCTGAATCATTCTCATACAAAAATTATTAGTTTAAACTACTTTTGTTTGGATTAGGTTGTTCACATTTTGTTTTTTTACCTTAAAAACATTTTGATTAACTAATAGTTTTTCTATTAACAAGGTATAATATTTTAGTGATTCCTATCAAGCCAATACTATAATACGAGCATGGTTTGTATATATATATGTTTATTTATATTTGCAGAAGAATCTCGATAACGGCTCTAACGAATTTGTTGAAATTTTGAAAATTACTAATTTCCGAGTAGGAAATATGGAAATAATTCAGTAAAAGCTATCTTATGTCCAATAAGGGATGTCTACGTAAAAGGCTTATTCTATAATTTTCTATGGATATTGTAATTTGGCTGTTATGAGTCATATCTTGATGTTTTAATTAATATGTTAGAGGTACAATAAAGTTTTATTACAATACTGTATAGCTGTTTTTCTACCTAGCAAATAGATTTTATTCCTCCTCCAGTTATCCTACTTTAAGGCTGTTCTGACCATGGCCCGGTCCCGTATCAGTTGGATATGGGAATTATACAACGTATACTGTGCATATGTAATTATTTTATTCAAAACAGTACTTGATTGATTTGGTTGTTAATTTGATTCGGAATGTGGCAAAAATTCTGTGGCTGTATTCACAACTTTTTGGAGAAAAACAAACTTTTATCTTCAAACATAGTTTGATGTATATAATGCTAAAGAGTCAAGCATAATATTAGGGATTAAGAGACGTGTAGTGTAGGTTATTTCAAACAACAAGTGAATTAATAGCAAATAAAATCAAGCACTTTAAAAGTCACTAAAAAATATTATAAAATAAAGAATTATTTTAGCCTATACTATTGAATAAAATTAATATTTATAATCAAACCTACCAATACTTCATGAAAATTGATAAAAACATTAATCTCAACCCATGAAAGAAATTATTATTCAGAGAAGGGGAAAGAAACTAAAGTTTTTTAAGCTTTCTGCATCGACACCAAAGTATCATTGAAGGTGAACTCAATTATAAGTTAACAACTTTACGATTTATCATAAACTTTAAGCTAACAAATCAAGATAAATATTAAGTTCAGATTTGCGCAAATATTGCCTGATGCCTTTGTGTATTATTACGCTTCCTTGGATTGGATAACTACATCCACAAACTTAACCGTAACCTCAATATTTTAACAATTCAATAACTTTATTCTCAATATCTCAAATTAGAGTGTGAAAGTATCGGAAACTGAAAGATAATAAAGGGTGTAAAAATACAGTACAAAAATAGTAGCAAACTGATTAAAACTTTTAACTTAAATGAATTTTGTTTAATTAGTTCAGCAGAAACTGCACCTTCTTTTCATTTTCAGCGGCTAAGAAAAATGTCCAGTTAAAATAATGAAATTAAATCAGTAATTAGGCCTAAACGGTATGAGGGAAATGACATACTTTCTCCCATTAAAAATTAACCAAATAATACCTCTAACAAAATATTTAATCCTTACTGAAATAATGTTTTTTTAAGTATTATAATTCGAAAATAGTTATCAAATTTCTTACTTTTAGACTCTCTCTTACTACAAGTTGATCAATTTTGGAAGGTCTAAACTCAACCCCCACCCCCACCCTTGAGGTAATACATTTTTTGGCATGGCTTTTATTTAGTAACATAACCTTAGCTGCATACCAAGTTTCATGCAAAACAAAGGAGGAATAAAGAAATAAATTATTTTTTTTTAGTCTTTAGTTCCCATAACATTGGGCACACTCAGACAACGTACTGTGTTTACCAAAAGATAATAAATTTAACTCCCATTTAGAATTATTATTAGACTAATAATTCAACATACTGATTTCTTAAGTTTTTCAAGCAGGTTTTAATGTTGATAATCAAATTATTTTGTAATTTATTTCTGATCGAAAAATCAAAAAAATTGAAAAAATCAAAGCTCATAACATAAATAACTTAACAACTATAAACATACGTACATATGGATAATGTCATATTATTTGGAATCTCAACCGCCATATACCGTAAAATTTAAATTTTATTTTGCTTAACTTCCCAGATGAATGCAGGTTCCCGAAACTGGAGAAGCATGGACATGATTAATGGGTGAAGAATTGATTTGTATATCAAGAGTGCATGTAGACTTTAACGTTTACTTTTCATTAATCAGCGTAAATAATATTAATAAACATGCATGTGATAGTCACGATTTAGAGTCTACACTAGTGTCTAAATTTTTCATCTTTACTGGGAAGACATTGTCAGAATTGTCAGTCTGAATTTTTAACAAATTCAATCTCAATGTTTTACAGATCGAAATGGCTACAGCTGATGTTTCTTTATTTGAACGATATGAAATGTAAACTGGGGATTGTTTAATTTTTAAGATACAGTTTTAAAAACATTTCACGAAGGCTTGGTTTGTAATAATAAAAAGAAAATCACTGAGAAACTCTTTAATTTAGGACACTCATTATACTATTCACAAAAGTTACAAAGGAAAATGAACAAAAAACTAGGCTATTAGTATTTTAGTAAGAGGAATCTAAGACATCTTGCTACAAATAACCATCAGCTTTTTCTTGTCACTGTGGTCTGTTTTGAAAATCATATGTTATGTGAACAGTAGACAACAGCAAACCCACGATACTTTGATAATGCATGTAAAACAAATAAATAAAGTAGAAAGATTGACTGGTTCAAAGCATTTATTATGGAAGAAAGACATTTAATTTTGGTTTTCCCTCATAAGGATAATACAAAAAATAAAATAGGGTAGGTTTTAAACTTTCTAACTACATTAATGTTTATGAAAAACAGGTTGATATTTCTAAAGGATAACAGGAATGTAGCTGAAGTGGTTTAGAGTAAAAGCTAGTGCTCACAAATTTCTACAGCACCCTAAAGAGACATGATACTGAAACTCGTGATATATTTCTTACTATAAATAATAAAATAACTTACTATAATCAAAAAAGTTTGAAGAAAGAAGTGTTTTCAACCTATTTTAGAATGCTTGAACTTATTTTTGAATGCTTTTTACACCTTGAGAGAAAGGATTAGCCTAGATCTTGATGGTACTAATTTGGATGAGATTATTGCATGTTCTACAAATTTTCAGTATATCATAGTTTAATTGAGGAACAAAATTTAGGCAGATTAATGATAATAGAAAACGTAAATATTTGAACTCTGTGTCACACTAAAACCTCAGATTATACTTGTGGATCCAAGAAGTCCAAATATAGGCTGTCAGTTTCTTAAGAGGTTTCCTGCTGTATGTTAGGGAAGCAGGAGGTAGGGTTGTTGAAGTTATTGTTAGTAAATAAGGTCAGCTTATTATTGATAACAAAACTAGCATCAAAGCATGTTCCATACGTTTCATTTTTCAATAGCCTAGGAAGCCTAGGCTACTGTTGAAACTACTAATTTATGGGTTTATTTAAATGGCATTCAAAATTGATGCTAAACTGCAAAATGAAATATGTATGAAAACAGTATGTGAGAATTATTAGATGAAAAATCTACTGTGGAGACACCTTTGTGGGGATTACGGGATAGCTTAAAACACTCAGTCAAGGGCTCCCAAGACCGTCAGACATTGACAATCCTTACCTCAAGTTATATGGTTAAAGACTCACATAAACAACACCAAGAGGCTAGACGATTTTTAAGTATGAACTGCTTTTAAAATGTTGATGCAAGGTCATCAGTTCAGTTTAGTGTTTGGAGTATCACATTATTGGTTGTTCCTACTCAATCGGGTTGTTATTGGAAAACCGCTGATTTAATATATCTCGTAAAGATATTTAAAAGGTTCAATTCAAGGTTCAAGGCCTCCTGTTCAATTTGTCATCGAATAACGTGTAATGAGCTCAGTCTCTTTGAATATGTATTATCAAGGCAAATCCTGAGAGATTCATAGTATGGTACTAAATCTATTAGAATATTTAAAGCTTATGAAATTGAGAAAACAGTAAAAATAGATCTGAGACTACCAGACAATATAATAGCAATTTCACTTACTTTTCCAATGTTTATAGACCTAATGTAATTTTAATTGGTATTAGATTAATTGAGTCGCTAACTTGTAGGCTAAGCAGATAAAGTCTTAATATTTATGCTACTGAAAGGGAAGAAGGCATCATTGGATGTTCCAAAATATTTTATTAGAACATTGGTGAAATAGTGAAAACGGCGATTTTTGATAGTATTAATGGACTATTGATCCCAATATAACAGAAAATTATTTAAAGTAAAATGAAATCACAGGAAAAAGGTGTCGGGCCCATCCTCCAATTCACAAATCATTACAACAAATAAGATATCTTACGAGTCGAGATAACGTTTGTTTGCTTTTTGTGTCTTAAATGAGTTATTTTGCAATTAATTTAAAAATATATAAAAATTATGAGCAACCTAAAATTAAGTAAGTATTTAATTCACCTTGTTTTGTTGTTGATTGAGGCGTTATTGGTGTCTATGACTACGGCATCAGACGACGATGGTTGCTAGGCTAAGCCGCTTTACCACCAGCGCGCAATGATATGTTTACGATTTTGGAAAGAATTGTTTATTTGCTTTCAAATTTTACAACATGCAAACTTATCACCTTTAAGTTCAATCTCATTTAAATATTTTGGTCAGTTTTTATATTTTAGGAAAGTTTATATTATAGCTGAGTATTTTTTAATAGTACGGTACTACTTTTCCATGCATGAAAATTCACCACTGCTCCACTGTGATCGGTTACTTCGATAATGGAATATGCCTACAACACAACGGTTGACTTTGTTGGTAAGTGAATAAAGTACACCCTTCTCCCTATCAAAAGTGGACTATTCTTCAAATTATGAAATGGCTGGATTAGTTGTTCCTAACAATATGAATAAAAGTTTTGTAAATTTAAACAAATGTTTCAACCTTTTTTGCAATTATTTCATTAGTTTCATGTTATATTTACGTACCGCGAAAGCAAAATCTAAATTTAAAATAGTAATATTTAATATTTTCTACCTTGGTTCAATTTTCTACTGGGAATTCGTCCTAAGGATTTTCTCACAGGTTCTTCTTCATCCAGAACATGTTGAAAAATTAGGCTGCGAAATGGTTTCTTGTAGTCATTCTCATCGTCACTTGTATATTCTTCTTTGATATTCATAGTTTTAGATATAAGTTAAATATAATTTTTAATTGACTTGGGCCCAGAGATTGTTTAGTTGAGTTGTTTTTATGTATTTGGTATAGATTAAAATGCCGAAATCATGTTTACATTGTCGTTGCCATGGCAATAACATCCGGGATATTATTAAGGGTCTATAAAGCGGTCTTTTGCACTGCTCAGATTATTTTCAACGGGAACAGCTACAACAACGGACCCAGGACCCTATAATTAATCTTGCCTGTTCTCTTTTGGTCAGGAATCATATAAAGTACTTAATTTTCTGCAGATTTAACAAAAATAATTTAATATTAAATTACACTCTAATGAATTGTCTTGTGTTATTAAGGCACGGAAGAATTTATCTATCAAGTGGTCAAAAATATTATATTGTTGTGGATTTTCCATGTAAATTCTCAATTCATTATAACAAGGTACTGATATTTTACCAACCCTTGTCTCATTTTTTGTATTACTGTATTTGTATTGGTGCGATCGCGTCACAATGGAGACACGAAGACACGCGGTCGACGATTTTGCCCAGGGCCGAAAATTCCCTAGGGCCGTACCTGTTTATTATCCTAGTCCAATCTTGTAGTTAGAGCACTAAGTTAAACTTCTTTATAAGCTTAGTGACTAAGAAAATGACCCCTGATAACATAGTTCATATTTGACAAGGATATGTCTTAGCTCTGGGGGGTATTTTTTTTGTGTATTTCTACGCCAGTGGCATTTTTTACGTTTTGATGGGGAACGGTCCAAACCCCGGTCTTGTTACTACCTAACGTCGACCTGTTGTTAGGAAGCATCATTAATTAGTAGCCCAATGACAAATGGCGACTGGGTCCAGATTCGACCCTTGCGGGATTCGATCCGGCGACCTTCAGTTTTGAAGGCGGGTATTATAACCATTACACCACCCAGCCAGTTAATCCAGTTAAGTTATTTTTATTGCATACGGCAATTTTAAGGGTCAAAATCAGTGACGAAAAAGAGCAGAAATTAATTATATTTGGTCTTGTATTCCCTTCTCATTTCGTATTGTTGCTGCGGCCTTTTTCCTATTTACAACGCATCTTTAGTCTGTTTCATTCAATTCATTTCATTTCCTTATTCAATCGACAATAATTAATTATGAATGAGTTTGGCGATACTTTCGTGACGTAACCAAAAAAAATCCCGCTGCTCCCAAGTCCGTTGCTCTACCATGACTGCTTGAAGAAGAATAAGGAGATGGTGTTATTGAATGAATAAACATATTTTGTTAATCCTTTCATTTACGTTTAGTTTGTTTATTTCTGTATAGTTTGATCTTTTTGCTGGTTCTGGTATGGTTGTAATGTAAAAGTAAACAAGTTTAGATTTTGGATGTACGGCCAAAACCTTTTGAGATGTTAAGAATATTTTTTGTTTTATTCTTAAATAATAATAATAATTACTTTCATTTGAATGATTGTTGTTTTTCCAACACTTAATTCCCAGATATCAGAATCAAAATATGCAATGTTTGCCTCAACTACAAAGAAAATGTTCTAAAGTGAGTATGCTATGAATAAAGTGACTCCACTTCTATCACATTACATAAACTATACTTAGAACCCCAATATTATCAGCATTTGGTATTATAAACAAAATTGCAAAGGCACATGAACTTGTTGCTTTTAAAAATAAACTGCAATTAGATAAGATTAGGTTGTATATAAATAGACCTATATCTAAATAAATACTTGAGCAATTGAGCACCTAAGAGTAGCCTAATTCAATGTTTTGATTTTTTGATTGTGATTATATATCTTAATTTTGTTAGGTAAAAAGGTTGAGCAACTGCTAATAATTAAGCTTAAGTTCTAGTGTAAATTAATTTATTATGGATAAAATATGCTGAAAAATTAACTTTGATAAGATGAAATGGTTCAATTTCCTCCCTATGCAAATTGTCCTATTCCCTGTGAAATATAATTTATTATGCTTCTTTAATTTAGCAGAAACATAAAGTCTTTGCCAATTGAAAAATACAATATTTACTTGTATGGCATATTAAGAATAAGAATAACTTATTATTTATTCCAAATAATTACAAAATATTAACAATGTACTCATGGAATTACTAGCCGTTTCTTCTAGTAGCCTATATGTGGCTAGCCCAGTTAATTGATTTGATTAACGTAACACTAAAATAAAAATATAATATATTTTCCCTTTGTTTTTTTAATTTTATAGAAAGAAGTTTTTTTTATATTGAAAGATGGAAAAACCATCTGAATCTGGAAAAGATAAGATCAACAATGATGAAGACTGTGACGTCTCATTTAGCCACAAAGATCTCATGGAGATAACAAGAACGACGCTGAATGAGGTGCTGGAGAGAGACTCGTTGCTCAGTGATCTCCCGAGAGATGTGACACTGGAAGAAGTTAATGACCAGATCGCTTTGGAACATGGACAGTCCATGACTGTCTATGTGGACAGAGCTGATGGCGAAGAACTTCCTGTCGTGGTACATAATTTTGTTTATTTTGATTGACAATTAAGCCTGATTTTTTATGGTTTTAAATTTAACTCTGTACATTGAAACCGCCCAAAGGGTTTTTAGTACAGTGAACTCCCAATTGAAGGTTACCACAGATATGAAAAAACACCAGATAAGCCAGATAAGTACTGAGAATATGGAGTGAAACAGTAATGTTAATTGTAAACCATTAGCCTAATTTAACTACAGTAAAACCTAAACTAAAATCTATTTATACAAATCTAAATGTACATTATTAATTACAATTAATATTTTACTTGAGAATTAGCCTTCAAACTTTACTTTTGTTTTCTATTCAAAAGATCATTTCCAATCTTTGCACAGTTGTCAATGCAACCTTCTTCCGCTTTTCAGCCTTTTGAAATAAGAAAAAACCCAAAACAGGTCCTTCCTTAACAAAAGCACAAATTGCTAACATATAAGAGACAAAACAAAGATCAAGCGATCAGAAATTACTCTCTATATCATTTGGATCAGATGTTATGAGTGGTGAAAATATAGCACGGGTGTCAGGGCATTAGGTCTACATTGCATGGCAGCCTACTATGAGAATTATGAGAAGGCATGCGAGGGTTTAATAATCAAAAACATTATTATACTTATTTTCTCGCTTTTCCTAGCATGCATGGCATGACTGGATAATTGAGAGTTTACTGTATAAGGTTAAAAGGTATCCTTCAAATTTGTGTAGTGGCCATCATCGTTTCTTGATATAAAAGCTTGAGTCGTGCCTGTATTTCTTATTCAATAAAAGTCAAAAATGTCCATCACACTTATCGTCAATCCATTTAACTTAACTGACACTCCTTTTACTATCACAGTTGGGGTCAAAAATACTGTAAATGGCAACACTGGCCGAGCGAAATTCCTCCATCGTATCTTTTCTTCCCCTGACTGTTTTCATCTGCTTCGCTTTCAGTATCTGTGTGTAGCTTTACTATAGGTGTAATAATAAGAGGAGAAAGTACCAAGAGTAATAAAAGCGGTGGTACGTTTCTTTGAAACTATTGTACTGTACTGTTATTGGTGCATCGTCGATCTGTAAGTGTTGTTCCAAAATATTAGACCTATCCTCACCACAGAGTAACCTTCTAGAGTTGGTCATAAACTAAAAAAAATATTGTTTTATCATGAATAGCCTAAGTGATGAAATTTTTAAAATTCAAAACATTACATTATTCTTATTTCTGCTTATGGTTAAGCACAGATAACTTAACCTTCATCCGGCAGATTGTCGCTTTTTAAGTTTTAAGTGTAAACAATTTGTAAATTTACTAAAAATATATTTTTTTAAATAAGCATATTTTGCTTTAATATCCTAATCTCTTGTAAGTTAATAAATGTTATAGGTTAAAAAAATATTTGAAACACTATTTTTAATGTTCTATGTTGAAGTACCCACCTTTAATAAATATAATCAAGTAAAAAAACCTTACAAACATTCAACTGCAATAGGTGGCAAATTGCCGCTGCCTGAGCGCTAGTGCTCCATGGTGCCATGCGAGCGGATATAGGTTAAACCGGCCTTTCTTGACACAGTCAAACTGTCTCAGGTTTTTTTTTAATTGTAAGTTTATTGCAGGTGAAACATAAAGGCGCCACAGTCCTAGACCTCAAGAGAGCAATACGAAGACACATGGCTTGGAAAATGGACAGGCTACAGAACAAAGTGAAGATCAGTTGGAAATATGTTTGGAAAACTTATCACTTAGTCCACAAATCAGAAAGGCTCAGTAAAGATGAAACGTTACTAGCTGAAATAGGTGTAAAAAACAAATCGAGAGTTACTTTTGTAAAGAGATTGAGAGAAAAATGTAGAGTCGTTTAAAATATATTTTTTATTTAGGTTTTATATTTA
Organism: Nephotettix cincticeps; assembly: GCA_023375725.1. Classification (NCBI taxonomy): domain Eukaryota; kingdom Metazoa; phylum Arthropoda; class Insecta; order Hemiptera; family Cicadellidae; genus Nephotettix; species Nephotettix cincticeps. Next base: position 69,929,076 of record CM041785.1, on the reverse strand, counting down.
CTTTGAATGTTTTCGAATAAAAAAGGAAAAATAAATTTTCAGTATAATTTATTCTTAGTTCCCTTCGTTATTGTAGTGTGTTTTATTAGGATTCAGGCAAATTTATTAACTTGAAAATTAGATTTGTTATAATAAATGATCTCTCCTTATGTGTGCAGTAGTTTTTTCATTACTTTTATACTTTAATAATCACAACTCATGAAATTTTGTTACTCATTCTGTCAAAAACCTAAGAGGTCAAACACAATTAATTCTATATGATGGTGAATCTTTTCTTTAACTTCTAACATTTTAGAATTTTAGAAAAGATTGGTAGATAAAATATTTAAAGAGATTACCATCAAAAAATCAAATTCTTTATAAAATATAAAAAATAACAGTACAGTACATTAAATAATTGTTAACAAAATAAACCCATACAATTTAAAATTATTGACTAAATAGGCCTAACATCACAGATTCAGCTTTGCCGACGATTGTTTCTTCTTGCTACTCGTTCATATAGTTTCTTGTATTTAGTGTCCAGATCTGCGTTTAGCATTTCACGATACTCATTGTCGAATTGCGGCTTTTGTTTCAGCAGCTCATTTATGTATTCTCTGTAATAAAAAAAAATAGTGTTTAGGGAAATAAAATAGTTTTAAGTGGAGTGAATTTAAATATTATTTAGACTTCCACTACAGATGTGGTAGTGCAATTTTCAAGGTTCTTGTTATAAATGAAACTGTTAAAAATTACACAACACACTCTTTGGCAGATAAAATTAAACTTGGATGCTAAATTCCAGAAAAATATTGTGATTAGTATGCATCTTACACATACTGTGACAAGACAACATAATGAAAAAAGTTTACATGGTGTAAACATAAGTCCTTAAATTAATGTAAATTCACCTAGAATGCAGATCCGCTGCCACATATAGTACCCCTGTGGCAGCAGATCTGCATACCATATAAATAACTCTTAAGATTCAAGGGGCATTCAAATGAATTAAGATTATAATTATACAAATTTGATTTGGATACGTTTTATCGTTGAAAAAAATACCAGACAAGTATTAGAAGGGTAGCAGCTTCTTAAAACTTTTACGCTCACAGAAACTACAGATCTGTTCGTAGAATGAATCAAACAAAGTTAGTGTAGGCCGATAAATACCAAGTAGTTACTGGCATCTGAACCAGTCTTCTGGTCAGAGGCTACCTACTAGTCCATTGACTTGACATTATAAGCATGTGGCAGTTTCTATCATGTTCATCTACACCACAAGGTGCACACTTGTGTGCTAAATTTTTCCATCCCAGAATCTGATGTTTTAGGGTTTCTGTGTTAACACATATAAGCTATGAACAATTTCAATTCAAAAATATATTTACCCAATAGTTGTGTTTGAATTATCGTTCAAACTAGGACTTTTTAAACGTGGATAGTCGATTTTAGCCTTACATAAACCAGCCCTCATCCTGGAAAAATGTATTTTTAATACACCTTAAATGGACCAGAATGCTAAACAGAATTGGTAAAACAAAAATTAAATAAAAAAGGTAATGTTTCATAAGATCTACCAGTACGGACTGGTTAATAAATACAAGTGCTGTGTTTAAACTTATAACTCCTATATACAATCGATTCCCTCTAGTCTGGACTCGGAAGGTCCAGACTACTTGGAAATGAGTCATAAGGTTACACTCGCATTTCTCATGGCAGAAATCGACCGGATTGAATTTATCATTCAATCCAGTAGACTATTAATACATTGATTCAAATACATCCCTATTTATTTCATCCCATTCATTTTATACATCCTAGTCGATTCAGGAATACATCCCTATTTATTTCTGGCCTAAATATAAATAAATAACATCACAAACATCAGTTCAGTTTAAAATTACATTCTATACGGATCTTCAGTAAAGTGGGAAATGGCAATGCCAATGTGGGAATTTTGACTCATGCGGATGGGAGGAACACTGGAACTGGCAACAACCTAAGGCGAGTCAGCTGTGGATGAAATGTTTATGAGAAAGTGGCGTGATTATGCGTTTAAGCGAAAAAGCAGAAGAAAATAAAGAGTTTTTTTTCATACTGTAAATTAATTAGTTCAAAAGGTTTAATTTGCGGTGCTTTATAATTTCATGTTCATTCCTATTTATGGTGACAAATTTAATTTATCAATGTCACAAAAAAAGTATGATCCAGTGAGTTGGAAAAAACCTATAGTGTTTGGGAAAACACTCTTTACAATCATCGTAAAATGGGATTTATATAGATACTGTATGCTATTACAGGTTTAAATTTATATACAGTATATACACACCCACCACATTGTACAGAATTTGTTTAATCCAGAAAGGGGTCCAGTCCCGAGGTGTCCAGATTAGAGGGAGTTGACTGTATGGTGTTTCTGTATTTGGTAATATTATGAAAGATACCCAATAAATTCCATACATGTTATATATCACACTTTTATCTTACCTTTGACTGCCTTCTTGATTGTCACTTAAACAATTGCAGCACTTATCTGGAAAAATTCAACACTAGAATAATCTTATGAAGATCCAATTTAGGTTTTCCACAAACCATTCATTACAGCAAACCACTTGATTTTGTCTCTTTTCTTATAGATAGATCAGGAGAACCTTATTTTTTTTTATTTTGAGTACACCATTTGCAAAAACTGTCATATCAGTAGCTATGTTGACTTACTCGTCATACATGTTAATTGCTCCACTACAGAACAAGTAACATTATGTAGTGTAGCTTGAAAAAAATGCTGCACTGTGCTTGAACCTCAAGCACAAGTGTACTGAATAAAAGCTGATAATTCATTTAGGATAAATTTTAAACATTTATCTTAGTGTCGGCTCTACCACACGTTTACCTAATACCCATGTATAAATCATCATATCAAAAAACATTTCTTCACAAAATTAGGTAGTAGAAAATTATTTTTTATTCTTAAAAGGGTTTCTTTACCCTCGATGATAAATTCTGGACAACTTATGAAATACAACCCATCCAAGTAACAAACCTTTTTTTATTGGAGAGGGTGATCTAACCGTCTTGGTATGAGGTGATTTCTGGAACAGACAATAAAATAAAATATAATCACCATTGTAGAAAAAGTGAAACTCTATCTTGAGGCCTGCTCAAACCAGGAATGGAATATGAAAATGATTTTTCTTTCTTGCACCAGTGTCGGTTCCTGCAGGCCTTTAGACCGAATTATTTTTTATGATTATTTATTACATTTCCTCAACCTTAGATTCTATCTGTCTGTTTGGAAGTTATAAACAAATTTTAGTATTGGAGTAAATTATTCAAATTGTAATCAATTAATTACTTTATTTACTTAAATGGAAATAAAACCCCCATAAAAATTTGTCCGGGAATAGCTTCTAGTAATCAAAAATGTTAAAATAATGGAATGAAGAAATTGTGATATGTCTCCACACAATCAGTGGGGAGCTGATTGGCACATCCGTCACCCAAGGGGGTTTTATCAACTGGAAATAGTGTTTTTTTAGTTTCACCTTTTGTGGTTTTGAGATGACTTACTTCGATGATGACAATAACCTTGTGATGACATTCTCTGGCCAAGAATCTGCTCATACTCATATACTAGACACTAACCTATTTTTTTAATTGGAGGTAGTTTTAAGATAGTTAATTATTAATGAATGAAGAGAGAGAGTTTTGAGTGAAATGGATTTTATTATTTGTAGCATTTAACGAACAAAGATGGCAGGATCATTAATTAAGAACATACAAAAGACAAAATAATTGTAAATTAGAATTTTACTTACTTTTACATCAGTAACTATCAATTTACTTAACTACTACTAAAAGACAGAGAGTTTTAATATATTGATTAGGAATGAATCATAGAGCTTTAGCATACGTTCTGTCTGCTACACTGTTCAAATGTCAATGGTTCAAGGTAAAAGAGAATAAGCCTGCCACTGACCAACCAGAAGCCCTAACATGCCTGATAACATGTTAAACATTTAAAAAAAAACATTTTCATATATTTCTGGCTACATGTGACTTCCTATGTTAACTAAAGTGTTGAATCACAAGGTATGTAAACAAGTAGGAATTTTAAATTTTACAAGAAATTCTGTTAATTCTTAGCAATGGAAGCACTAATCCTTCTCTAATTAGTAAGTTCATGGTTATTGATGGTTATCATCATCCATTGTTGTTCACAGTAGTAAGTTTATTGTTGTGAAAATAAATCTGCAATTATAAAAAATAAAAATTCCCACATGTGCCTTGTCATAAAAACTACAAACTGCCAAAAAGAATTGCTCTGAATGTGCACTGGTGCCCAAGTACAGTTAGGACTTACAGCCAATTGAGAGATATCAGAGCTCAGTGGTGAGTTTTTGAACAGTTCCTGATATTTTTGGCATAAACTGCAGTTGCAAGCTGATTTGGAACGAGGTGACTCCGCACACGGACAGGCCAACTCTGGAAACATACAATAGGTATCGTTTGTCTACAATTCTTTCTTTTCAAACTTAAATCATTTGAGATACAGTGCAACTCGGTTATTGCGGCCTCGGCCATAACGTTAACTCGGAATTAACGTCATTTATTTTTAGGTCCCGCCAAACTATATGTATTTACATAGGAAAAAACCTCGGATATATCGTCAGTAAATTCTCAAACCTCGTATATAACGTCAAGAAAATTGGGCCGAGATGAAGGCAACATATAGCTAAATAAAGAAAGTTCGGTCGGTGGTGCAACGTGAGGGCTGCGGCTATTGTTAAGCGACATTCTATTTTTAGAAACGGCATTTTATTGCTGTCTTACCGCTAACCACCCCAACCCCCTCCCCTACCCTATATCCGCTGTCGCCGGTCATCAAGGTCAGTGTCAGTGACTCACGTCGCATCAAAGCACTGTGATGCCGTTCGTACGTACCTACAGTTCGTGTAGATATCGTTAGTTCAGTGTATGTCTTTTACAGTTTGTTTTTCGTTATTTTAATTTACGAATACAGTATTGAAAAATAATGGCAGGTGTTAAGAGTAAGGTTTTGCTAAAGAAAAGGTGTGAGTTTTAAGAGCGTGGGAGGAGGGACGTAAGATAGCAGACGTGTGTTCGGGCTTGTTTTAGCGAACCAATGACGAACCGCAAATTAAAATATTTTTTTTTTAGCCAAGTCAAAAACTTCTTAATCAATAATTATTAAATATATAAATTAAAATGTGTTTCAGTACTCTGTAAAAATTATAACCTTTTAAATTCTGTGTTTTCAATTAATTAAAAAATTGTCATAATGTGTTTTAATTTTTTTCGTTTTAAAAACATTAATACTCTTTACACATTATGAAGAGACATTAAAAATTTCAAAAACTTAAATGATTAAATAATATACTAATTAAATTTTTAAAGTACTACGTAAAGATGGCGTAGACATGATACTTTCATACAAAATTCTGACTGTTTACGACATTTCTCACTTTCTTTATATTATAACAATTTTTAAAAAATTATTTTCATGTTGTACCATAGATGATTATAAATAAAAAACACCCCCACCTATCCAGCTTTCATCTAATCACTTGTAATATCCACTATTTTTTTGTACCATGTTTTTATTTTTCTGTAATTTTTAAAAAATCAATTTTATTTTACCATTATGTTACTACACAATATTTTAGTTTTTTTATTTTTACAATATAAAAACAAAACAGTATTGTATTTTTGATCTTTATTGTTAACTATAATTAAATACAAATTAATTTTTATATTATCCAATATTTTTTATGAAACTAGTATTAGCTATTTTGTACCATATTTTTAAAAAATATATTTATTATGTTATATACAGTATAAATATATTTTTTATGATACATATTAATTAAAACCCTATATTTTGAAATGTATGAAAGTTGTATTGTTAAAAATAAAATCGTATAAATGGTTTTCTGTCCTACAGACAACCGATATCCCCATTTAACTTATAATACAAAAAATTCTCTGTAAGTTAAAAAGAGCATATTATTAAAAATTATGATTGAAAAAACATCTGACATCTATTTGTGTGTCATTGTAATTTTAAAAAAATTTTTTTGTTTTTATTTATTGGAACAAAAATATACAAATTAAGACAAAGCTCTATCTAAACTATAGTAAAAAACTCAATATTTATGTTCATTTTCTTGAATAATATTGTTTTTCTAAATTTTTATAAACATCCTTATGGTTAGTCAAACATTTTGTAAAAAATTTTATTTTTTATAAAAACCACAATCATGAACATGGTGGAACTACAAGGACAGTGTTGTGAAATTATAAATGAAAAAATTAATGTTTCTGAAACACCTATTTCATTTTGAAAGCACCAAATGTTATTTTCCCATATCTTAGAGTAAAAAATCATATTTTTTACGTAATATAAAATGTCATATACAGATTATTATTATCATTATGTTTTTTGTGACTAGTGCATTTGTGCGACTTGTATTTTATATAGCAACAGTTGAATTCACCAAGCCGAACTTCATAAAAATTTTCAAATTCGATTTTTATATAGCAGTAGTCAGTCAGTCATAAACATAAACTTACGGTATATTTCAAATTACCTTCATTAAATGTCTTAATTTCATGTAAAAAATGTGTTTCCCCATTTTTCCTCGGTTTTAAATTAAAATTATGTAACCTCTTTTATAGCGTCATTAATTGTGTGGTCCCTTCAATGACATTATAACCAAGTTCCACTGTATTTATAGAAAACGACAAGCAATATTGGAATAAATTATTACTAATGACATTAACGCTTTGAGAAGTAACGTACGTCACAGATGGGCGTACCCCCAGTAGTAAGCAGATAATACATAAAAAATGTCCTCAGGAGTAAACAACTTAAAATGGATTACAAATAATCGAGTGAATATAATCGGTTACAAAATTAATACTATTGATAAAAAAAGACATATTTTGTGTGTCTAAATTGTTAAAAAAATAACATTTTTAAAAGCTCTTATTTGTATGGGTTTGTTGAAAGAATGGGTGAACACGTGTCAAATACAGAAAAACCTGCCAAGAACTAAGCTATGCACAATACCTATAAGTTTGAACTCACCCCATTTCTTGATATGTGGCTCACTTTCCTTGAATAATATTTTCCCCTGTTTCTCGCATTTTTCCTCCATAACATCCCTGTAAAAGGTTTCACACAAACTATACACTAAGTAAAATTAATAACAATTTTATAAATTATTAACTTAATACAGTAAACGTTCAATGATGTCAATGAGTGAACTACAAGGATGTTGAACTAAAAGGAGCAACATGAAAAAATTATATATTTTTTGGAGTATGAATCAGTCCTCCTCAATCATCTGATCATTGTTAATAGACCAACATTCCCCTGTGTCAATCCTTTTAAAGACTGTATGTCTTATTTCATATCTGTCATATGATTATTATTAATCATATGATATCCTCCCTTTTTGAGCAATTTTAGTGCATTTGATAGCAATTTTGGCGCTATTTTAGTTAGCAACATTTGAATTGTTTTAAAAGTGTTTCACCAACCCACACTTGGTGCAGCAAGGAGTATAGTATGTGTCTTCACGTATACGAGACTTCTGCACCCGTGGACGAGTGTGGCACACAGGTTTCTGCACCACCCGAGGTCCGCCGCACAGAGCGCTGCAACCTCGTGGTTTGGTCTTAGCTTCGGGTCTATCTACTCTTTTTGAAACCGTTCTCTGCAAAATCAAAAATCTATTTACAGATGGTACACTGAGATTACTATTTGGGATTTGTCTCCATTTATTTCAGAACTTCATAGTTTGGTGATTGTAACTGTACCACCATCAGGATATCTATTAATTGTAAAATTTACAGAAGTTTTAAAAAGGATCCCACGCCACTCCCCTAATATTTACTAACTAGTAAAATTAGTAATTCTTTTTATGTACAGGATTTTGATTCATAAGCATAACATTTGGTATGAGTGTGCAGATTGACTTCATCAAGTGTTAGGTCATGAAGGATTAAAAAAACCCAAAGGCAATAAGGTCAGCCCCACACAAAATGTTACCTAATACTTAACACTTTGGACCTGGTGCCTGACCTTAGGTATGGCTAGCTTCTTTGTCCCATCGGCTGACACCCGACTCTGAATTGGGCTGCCTTATTTAGTTCCATAGCAAAAGATTTTTGGCGTATATTCTGGTTTTGGTACATATAACATATTCTTAAGTCATTAATTTTTACATGTCATTTGTTTTTCTGTTAGTCTGCCACATATTTACAAAATAATATATATTTTTCGAACAATGTTTCACTTACCCAGAGCAGACAGCTGTTGCTACAAGCCGTGTTTTGTTTGAGTTGTTTTTGTTTAAGATACGTGTGAGCTAGCTTGTTTTTATTGTTGTTTTGATACACCACTGTTATATAGTTTAGTTTTATAGTTAGTTATTTTAGTTTTTCAAACCTTAGTGATTTATTCAATATGGGTGATGATGATCCATTAAAAAGTGAAACGATCCAAGACTTATTACTTGATGAGAGTGATGACAACGAAATTTACAAATTACTTAGTTATAATAATAATGTTATAGGTTGAAAAAATCTTTGAAACATTATTTTTAATATCCTATATCAATGTACCCACCTTTAATAAATATAATTGAGTAAAAAAAGTACAAAACATAAAAAATGCAAATTGCCGCCTTGGGATGACTCGTGTTCCACGGGACTTTTGAGCGGATGACGGTTAAAGTAAAAATACATAATGTAATCATGAAGTATGAAGCAAAACTACTTTATGTTGCATATTTTTAACCTTTGTGTATATATTTATTTCAAATTGGTTTATGGGAAAAGTAAGTTATTACCTTGGACGATAACATTTTATGGTTGACAATAGCAGCCGACTCCTTGGCATGGAGCGGGTAGTTGACAATCTCCTCTATCATCACTTTTGTAGAAACCTCCACTTTGGGAGCAATTATACCCTGAAAAATATTTGAAATGTCTCGTTTATAAATTATCTATAAAGCAACACTTAATTTGTGGATTATCCTGAAAAAATATAAATATGAATGTAATTGTTTAATGCTTGAAACATAATCACTGATTGGTTTGTTACTAATAAGGAGTTTAATATTTTATAATTACTTTCTTTAGGGGGCAAGAAAATCAGTGAATATCTATCTAAGGATTGTTTTAGTTACTATTCAGATGGAGAAGATGAAATGAACATTGACTTAACATCTGAAGAATGTGAAAACTAGTTTTAGTGACCTAATTACAACGAAAAAAAAAGGTTTAATCTATATTTTTTTAATAAATAACAATAATAGTCAAATTTTGTGGGTTTCTCTAGTAAAAGTACTTAATAGAAAAAGTATTGCAACTGAATGCTCAACAAGCAGAAAAACCCTGGGATAGCAGTGGTATCTGCCATTACATAAAACAAGAGGAAAGTTCATATCATTTCACACAACTTAAGTGAATCCAAGTTGAATTACTAAAATTTTTATCTAGTTAATTGTTTTATCTTCTTTTTTTACCTAAATTTGCCATTAAAATTTGATAACAACTGCGGTCTATCCATATGCATCTGTCCATGTAGACCTTACCTCGCTAAATTGAGGCAAAAAGGAAATTTTATTTGTAATTATAATTATTATTACAGTAAAACCTCGTTAATCCGGACTAATTAGGGCTCCAAGTCGTCCGGATTAACAAAAGTCCGGATTAAAACAAATAATCCTAAACGAAGAAGGACAGTGATTTTTGGGTACCCCTTGTATATAATGAAACACCTTTTTCAGATAAACTTAAATAGTATGTATATTCTGAATATAAAAATACATGTTGTACAAACAGTACATACAGTAGTTACATTTGAACAAAAATATAGACTTGGTATTTACGTCCATACAAAAAATGAGACAACGAAAAAAGACAAAATTACTTTGAACATGAGGGTTGAGATTCGTCCTCAAGTGACTGAACTGGTTTGAAGAAGGAGTTGAACTTCATTTGCCTTTATTGTGTTAATTTCACAATTAAACAACGCAACTAAAACGTGCAGTGCAATTGACCTCTGTGGAGCAACTGACGGCCTGATACGAGCAGGAGAAACACAATCGTGTGACTGAGCTACTATTGGCTGACAGTAACCATGGTAACGGCACGTACGCCTTGCGCTGTGAGCGCCCGCACTCGGCACACGCACACTCACATCGCCGGGTGCAGTCGTACAGTGACAATCGCATGCTACTAATCAGCGTTCTGCGCATTAAAACTGCGATCCAAAGGCTGTCCGGATTAAGCGAAGTCCGTATTAATGGGGTCCGGATTAACAAGGTTTTACTGTATCATTAATATCATTATATTTACTGTATATCCCAGAATCTAACAGATTAAAGAAATACCACAAAGACATCCCCTAGTTCCATTTCAACTGTAATTTCTTATACAAAATATCCTTTACTATGGACACAATTACTATAAATACCATTGCCATCTTTTTGGTCTTATCTGTAAAATTAAATTTAAAAAAATCATAATCATGTCATTAGTAAGAGTTGTGTAAAATATGTAAAGTTTTGTTGAAAAGTGCATAAATCTAAATTGCCATATATGTCATACCTGAAAATATTTATCCAACTTTTTAGGATTCCTAGCTGTCTGAAAATAGCCCTTCCTATGCAAATTCGACAATAGACTATGATTAGAGAGCTTGTGATTCTAGGTAAAAGTGAGCGACATCTTGTAAATAAAATTCACTGACTGGGAAACATGCTGTGGTCTCCATGAGTAGATCGACATCGACGCCTGCCACCAACCCATGACTGGCAGGCTGTGGGTACAGCAAGTCAGCCAGTGCGCTACGGAATGTAGCCAGCACTACGCAGCGGCAACCATGTACCTGCCACTGGACTAGCCGAAGTCGTACGACTCGCTTTGTCAACTCGGATTGAAGTTCGGACAGTGACGTAATGCTAGTTAACGTCTGTGAATTATAAATTATTAGGATACTTAAAGGTCATGTAGATTAGGTTTTGATTAAAGTGTGGTAATACAGTAATATAGATTTAAATCAGCTGATTATTGCAGACCGGTATTAAACTCAAAAGTAAGACAAAAAGAAGCTTCCTGAAGGAAATGCTTATACGTCTATCCAAAAAGATGTTCAGTAGATAACATTGAGTTAGTTTTATATCGTACTTCATTTTGACTTAGTGAAAATTTTAAAACCAGGTAATTTTTGAATCTGTAAAAATTACCTTTCCCGTAGATACATCTGCTTGTGTGTTATTAATTTAAATAATTCATGAGAAATTTTCAATATAACTTAGGGTTTATATTCTTATAGTAGCCTATACCCTAGTCTTAATGTTCCTACAATTCTATAAACGTGATTAAATTTAACAAAACAAAATTATACAAAGTTAAAGTCCATAATAACAAAGTAATAAACAACAAACAGAACTGTACTATAATGCTTCTGATACACATAAAACATAATGTACAATAGTGTAAAAATGATTTAACAAATACGTGATTCATTACATTATTCTTTTAAATGGTACCCTACTTCCAACAACTAAGAAAAACAAATATTAGGCCTAAATACTACAGTTATATCAATAAACTCTAACCTTCCGAAAGTGGAACCTTTCATGAAATAATAATGGAAAAGTTGGTTCTAACTTTCTGGTATGGGCTGAGGCACCCAACATGGATATCTGCAGCATGGCGTCTCCCCTTGGGCATAACCAAACCCCAGGACATGTTACCTTCAACACAGAAACAATTTACCTGAGTGAAGAGAATATTAAAATATTACAGTATTAAAATGGCAGTAAACAAAAAACTGAAAAGGGAAGGAATGAAATGCTATCTAAAGGGGTTAGATAGGGGAAACAGTACCAATTGATTGGAATTTTACATGGTTTTTCATGCTCATTAGGTTTCAATCCTATTATTATTAGGTCCTGTAAAATAAATCAATCACTATTAAACTGAGCTATGGCAGAACTATTTTATTCATCCACAAAAATATAAAACCACGATAAATTAAAATGTGAAATGTATTAAATTTGTTTATAAGTAAAAGGAACATATTACATGGTGAGAATTCGTCTTTTGGTTTATTCCTAAAACTTAACTAATTTTTTTATTAAAAAACATTCATTCATTTTACTACATTAAAAAACATAGCCTAAACAATCATAAGTTAAAGAACTAGTTGGTACTTACGGCGTGGATGTCAATGTCGATTCCAATATGGAAAGCTTTCCTTGGCATGCCTAAAACAAGAATTTGAAATTAATAATTACAAAATATTAACCGTCAACAAATTGTTAAATTACGAATAAAATATCTTGAGACCTAATACAATAAGATCCCTACCTTTGTTTACATGATAATATCCATAGTAACATTGACAAAAATGACATTGACCAATCGCTTGGGAATGAGTCTGACAGCACGAAATGTCAAAGTCATGTGGTCTGGTTAGTTTATGGTTGTGTTTGTCTTCTCGCGTCGTAAGGTGAAGATCGTTTTCTCAAGAAATAAATACTATATGCACTATTGAGCTTATATGTAGTGTTCTTTTCTTAATATTTTTTCTTTGTTTTTAAACAATTTTATTGATTTTTCGGAGGATCTTGCGCGTCTTATAAGTGTTTTATTTATATTTTCTTATCTAGACCGGAGGTATTATAATTTAATCTAAGTCAAGAAGTGATGTCACAATAACGCTTTTTGGTAAAGTGGTATAAACTCATGTGTGGTGGTTGAAACCCCCACGTAAATTACGACGCTAGCTCAAAAAACCTGATCGAGGTGTCGGCTTACGTAACATTCAACGGCCTTGTTCAAATCTGCTCAATCAGATAAATAATTTTATTGTTATATTCGTTATGCTTTGATTAATTTTCTTAGATTCTTTTCTTATAACTGAAATGGAAACCTACCTAAGTAGAAATTTTAAGCCAAGTATGAATGAGGTAAGTACGAAGCCATGTAAAGTAAATCTTTTTTAAATTACAAAACTTTGTACTTATACACTATTTGTATTTCTGTATTCTTTTGTATGTAGCCCTTATACATCGTCCTTCCTATTATGTATTGGTATATTTGCAGGTGGAATAAAATAAATAAATAAATGATAAATGAGTGTAGGATGATTGAGGACGCTACACATTCACTGCGCTGATGACCCTTGTGAATTTTGTCACGAACGCCTTTGAAAATAATGAGTCGGTCCTTATTCTGAGACTATGTGACCTTAGTAAGGCTTTTGATGTCGTATCGCACGACATCCTTCTGGCCAAGCTGAGGAAATATGGAATTGGGGGTGTGGTGTGGAACACGTTGAGAGGATATCTGGATAACAGGAGGCAGTTGGTGTCGGTGAGTGGAGTGTCCTCAGGTGTTCAGATCGTTCCCCACGGAGTGCCCCAGGGCTCGGTGGTGGGTCCTTTACTCTTCAGCATCATGATCAATGACCTGTACTTGGACGGTTGCACCCTATTGTTTGCTGATGACACCACCTTGTTTAATGGAACAGCAGCACGGAAGGATACCGTGCTGCTGAGGTCTGAGGCGGATTAGTTACTGAGAGGGGCCAAGGAATGGTTTGCATGTAACCGCTTCAAGGTTAATGAGGACAAGACACAATCCGTACTCTGCACCCTTCAGCCAAGAGCGGGACAAGAGGAAGCAGTGAAGCTGTTGGGATTTTGGGTAGATAGAGGGCTAAAATGGAACACCCACGTTGAAAAGGTATGCGTAAAGTTATCCAGAGTTCTCTACCTACTAAGGAAGCTCAGGGAGAGCATAAGTAAGCCTTACCTGGTAACAGTATATCATGCCTTGTTCCTTAGCCATTTGTTATATGGTATTGTGTTGTGGGGACACTCTCCAGCGGCTCACGACATACTGTTGCTCCAGAAGAGGGCTGTTAGGATTATAACTTCATCCGGTCCAAGGGAACACTGTCGCCCCTTGTTTACAGACCTGGGAATCCTTACAGTCTTCAGCCAGCATGTGCTGAATAGCCTGGTACTGTTGAAAGAGACTCTGAGCAGATTTGATAGCAGAAGCGCTCAGCACAGCTACGCCACACGCAAAGCAAAAGATCTGGACATGCCTCGTGGCCGTCTCAGTCTCACAATGAAAAGCTACCCGCGCTCGGCTATCAGAATCTTCAACACCTTGCCAGATAGAATAAGAAATCTTGAACCAGCAGCCTTCAAAGAGGAAATTCGCAGCTCCCTTCTGCTGAGGCCTCTTTACAGCCTCTAGGAGTTGGTAGAGTCTCCTCTTGTGCCAATATAATGTAGGACGCCCGCCACAGCCAGGTGTTAGGTTTCTAGTTTTAAGTATATGTTTGTTGTTGAATGTTTTATGTAATGACGCAATCTATCCGGGAATCCCCGGTCAAAGATATAGGATTCAAGTAAGTAAGTAAGAGCTTGTAGTCTTGTAACTGACTAAGGCTGAAATCAGAGAGGAACGGATTATAATTATCCGTTCCTCCTTCCTTTACTATCCGTTCATTTAGCTGAAATGTTCCTTAGGCAGAACTGTTAATTAATAGCCCAACAGTCAATGGCATATATTATAAGGCACCTACAGTTTATCGTGGAGTCCGAACCACTGCCTCTGAACTACGAACTGGTCTAATTTTGAGGATGGTCTTAGCAGATTAACGAAGTATTCAATAGTGCAACGTTAATCCACACAAGAAAACATTACAACCACTGACCATGATCATTGCTCACAACTATTCACAATTCGTATCCTCCAGTACAAGACACACCACGGTCCCAATAACTTCCAAACCTGCTATACAAGTTTGGAAGTTTAGAAATTAGATGCTTTGTATTCTATAATTATTTTAAAATTTGTTTCCACTTTTTTAACAAACCTGAAAAATTATAGTGTAATATATTACGTTTATTTTTTAACATCTTAACTTTTTATTATCTTACGTTACTGACCAAGGTGGATTTTTCAAAGGGTCGTCGATCTCATCACACGATTATATAGTTCATAGTTCAATTATTAGTCGTAATAAATATTATGGGCCAACTTTTATAGTGTATATACTAAATATCTTTGGCCTGTAATATTTTGAAAAGCTGAGGATGAAAAAAAAAACAGATAACGATGCGGGAGCGATGGAGTCGGCTGGGGCTGGTGGAGAGAGGGTATGTTTAATTTGATTATTTAGTTATGCAAAGCCTTGACATGAGTGATAATACTATCTAACATGAGGTGAAGGCTTAGTCCATACATCTTAGTAGAAATCATCCCATGTCTTTGCTTGTATTAAGAAATTATCTCTTAAGATAGCTGGACTAGGGCTTGGCTTTATTCCCATAGGCTATTCATTGAAGATATTTAATTTGTTTTATTCTTATCTCAGCTGTGTATCAATAAATTTCATGATCAGGTATAGAATGAATAGAAATTTCCTCATTTATTTTTAGAAGTATTCTTGATAAGCAAATTATTAAAATGACACTTCAACAAGGTTCATCCACTTTTGAAATAGCTATCTAGCAGGTAGGCCTAGGTATTTCAAGCCTAGTATGAATGAGAATTGAGTCTAAGATGATTATAGCACGATCTTTTAGTCTTGTTACTAATCAATGCTTACATATTCCTTAGACAGGACTGTTAATTAATTAATAGCCCAACAGCTGATGGCATCTAAGGGACCTACAGTTAAAGTTTTGAATCGGAACCACTTTTGCGTCTAAATTACGAACTGGTCTAATTTTGAGGATCCTCTTTGAATTAATGTAACATTCCATAGTGTGGACAGTTTGATCATATAAATCCACGTGTGATCTCCAAGTGGATTACAGGACACGCCATTGTCCCAGTCTGAAAGGGTTAAGTCATACATTGTTCATAGTACATTGTTAGCGTTTGTTCAAAAAAGTCATGTGGCAGGTAGTGGAAAAAAATTTAAAAACCATAGCACTGAAACGGTTAAGAGGCCTATTTGCATGGAAATAACTAAATTAAGCCTAGAGGATCTTGAATTTTACAGTTAATCATCAAATACTTTGTAGTCCTTGGTTGATCGAGTTTTTACACTATTTTTTCTGCTTCTATCTTTGCCAGAGGCATTTTAATCTAGTCAATTGGTGATATCTAGATAGTTTGTCGTTATCGCTCCGTAGTTTATAGTAATAGTTTATCCTATCATCGATCCTGTCATGAGGTTGTCATCCTAACATTTTTTAAAGTAATTTTCTTAATACAACTTTGTTTGCCAATGGAAATGTTGGGGGTCACAGATGGTTCAAGGTAATTGAGATGTCCTAGGCTCCAATGATATTTTGGCACCAATTTTTCTCAGTTACGACTGGGGGATGTTAGACTCAATTTAGTCACAGAACTGACTGATTTGTTATTCCTGTTAGATTGAATCATACCTTACGACTGATAGGTTTGTATTGAATGTACAGAATTGATATATGTACAGTATATATGTACAGTATGTATGTAGATATATGTAGATATATGTACAGTTGGTATATGTACTGATATATGTACAGAATTGTTAAAAGTAACCTCTTAACTGTGATACAGTGTGTATTGTGCCTGTTTTTAATGTTTTGTTACTGGACTGGGGATTTGACCATATTCTTCTATCTTTAGTTTCATAACTATTCAATTAATTTTATTCTATCTCTGAAAATGTTTGTGTTTTATTTGGAAACCTCTACCCAATACTTTAAAACCTGTAGGCATATTTATTGAAATTATACATTTAAAGTACCTACAAAATACAGAGCTCAAGAGTTCAAGACTTGAACCAAGCTTTTAAATGTAAAAAAAAACATTTTTTAAGTTTTCTGCAAAACACTAAAGGTTAAGAAAAATCTGACTGCCAGCGCTGACCGGCTTAAAAAATAAATAAATTATGATTTTGAATTATTTGTCTACGACTAACGGTTCCAGAGAAAAGTTAAAATTGCTGGCTATGATAAACGCAGTATGTTGTCCGAGAGCGCCCAATGTTATTCTTATGGAGAATATTAAAAAATTAATTTCTTCCTTATCCCTAACCTTTTTCCACAAAACGTCTGTATCTACTTCCCCTGTGGGAAGTACGTTAGATCATGGATATGTCTAAAGGGAATGTTTTAAGTTCATCTAATTAGCTATTCTTATTATTTTATATGAAAAATTCAATACAATAGCTCTGGTAGATTCTATGGAAACCTGTTACATGTTTTCTATCTTAAAAATCACCAACACCCCCCAGAGCTAAGACATATCCACATCCATGTCAAAACTTGGTATGCAGCGAAAGGTCACAACACTCAACAAAATCCACTCAAAAAAGCTTGGTACGACCAAGGAGGATGGCCCCCCCATAAAATTCCAACAATTTATTTAACATTCTTTCTCCTCTTTGTTTGAAATTCATTATTGGTGATGGTGGATTTATGGTGTTTAGATTTATATTGCGGTATTTTTTTTAATGTCCTGAAACTTTGTTAAACTTAAAATCGTGATGGAAAACGTCCACAGTTATAATATAAGCGACATTGTTTCTCTTGTTATTTTCAGAAATAGGATGATATTTTTTGAAGCAATACAATATTACATGATATTTATATAAACTTTAAAGAATATGATAGCTAGTTTTATTAGAGATTGTAGTTTTAGCGAATTTCCCATAGGGAAGAAGCTATTACCGTAGGTCTCATGGTGAGACTTAAGCCCGGGACCATGTTATTTTTTCTTCTATATGTGCCCAGAGCCCAAAAACAATAGTCGTTAAAATTTTTATATATATATGTATATATGTGTCTGTGAACACGATAACTCTCGTAAAAATGGTCCAATCAAGACCAAATTTGGTAGAGACGTGTATTCCTACAAGTGCTCGGACGAGTTCGTAAACCAGACATATCGGTCAATGGGAACGGGTAGTTTGGAGGGGGTTTGTACCCCAAAATGGGGTTTTTTGCGTTTTTCACATTTAATTTTTAAAAATTTCTAATTTTATATTTCACCATTAGAATCAGCTAAAAAAACTACACAATTAAGTTCCTTAAAGTTTTTCTCTATCTCCAACGGTTACCGAGATATTAAAAAATCTAAACACAGTACGTTGTATTGTGGGGCTTCAATGTTAATCTTATGGAAGATAGGGAAAAATTAATATTTCCCATATTAATGAATATTTTTGGATAAAACTTGATATTTAGCTTCATGTGGTTAAGATCTATCCATTTATGCTTAAAAATCATAGTTTATGTGTTTATCATGGCAGCAAACCTGCATACTCTTTTCCCATAATAATCATATAGGGAATAGGCAAACTCCTTTATTTATGGACAGATGTTGATGAAAGTTGGTATAAATGTTAAGATAAAAATTATTTATGGTAGAAATGCCTAATTTCAGTGTTCCTCACAGCAGCAAACCTGCACACTCTTTGCCATGTTAATCTTATGGAGAATAGGCAAATAATTCTCATGTTTATGGACAGATTTTTTTAAAACTTGTCATATATTATTGATTTGGAAATTCGCTGAGTACGCAGGTCTGCTGCGACGGGGGTATTTAAATTTACTTAGGGGAGAAAGTATGTGTCAGAACTCTGGTTAGTCGTTGTCACTAATGCATCTAAGGTGTATCGCTATCTTCAATACACCGCACAGGCACTAGGCCCATGATGAAGCGCTTATGAAATTGTTATTTAAAAATAACTAGAGTATTACTATTACTGTAACCATGAAATGGTGACTTACCCAGTTAGGTATTTCAAGCCAAGAATGAATGAGAAATGAGTTTAAGATGATTGTGGCGCGATCTTGTAGTCTTGTTACTGACGAAGGCTGACATGTTACTTAGACAGGACTGTTAATTAATAGCGCAACATCCAATACTTTATACTTTTAACTGAAATGGCGACCTACCCAGTAAACCAAGGGGCCTTTAGTTTAATGTGGATCCGTAACGCTTTTACCTATGAATAAAATACTGGTCGAATTGTAATGATGGTCTTTGCGGATGAATATATTATTGAATAGTGCGGATGTTAATCCACAACAGAGAATGTCACACCCACCGACCACTGCTCATAACTATCCACAATTCGTGACTTCCAAGTAGCTGCTAGATTACAGGACACACCATCATCTCAGTCTTCAATTCAGCGAACAGGTCATAAAGCTATGGTTACGGGCAGTTTAGTCTTTAAAAAAAGTAAATACCCCCATCGCAGCAGACCTGCGTACTCAGCGAATCTCCAAATCAATAATATGATAGTAATATTATATGTCAAGTTTTATCAATATCTGTCCATAAATATATGAGTTAGTTATTAGCCTATTCTTTATAAGATTAACATGGGAAAGAGTATGAAGGTGTGCCGCCTTGAGGAACACTGGAAGTAGGCATTTATAGCATAAACAATTATTATTTTGACAATTTGTACAAATTTTCATCAACATTTGTCCATAAATAAAGGAGTTTTCCTATTTCATATGATTACAATGGGAAAAGAGTTTGCAGGTTAGCTGACATGATAACTATGCATGATAACTAGCCACATAAACTATGATTTTTAAGCATAAATGGATGGATCTCAACCACATGAAGCTAAATATCAAGTTTTATAAAAAATATTGAGTGATAAGTGAAATATTAATTTTTCCTTATCCTCCATAAGATTAACATTGTAGCCCCAAAATACAACGTACTGTATTTAAATTTTTTGATATCTCGGTAACCGTTGGAGATAGAGAAGAACCTTAAGGAATTAAACTGTGTATTTTTTTAAGCTGATTTTAATGGTTGAAGATAAAATTTAAAAACTTTAAATTACATATGAAAAACAAAAAAAAACACAATATTTGAGTACAAAACCTCCCAAACTCCCCGTTCTGATTGACCGATATGTCAGGTTTACGAACTCATCTGAGCAAATGTAGGGATACACGTCTACCAAATTTGGTCTCGATCGGACCATTTTTACGAGAGTTATCATGTTCACACACACACAGATATATATATATATATATATAAAACATATGACATAAAACATAAAACATATGTAATTAAAGTTGGGGACAAACTCCGAGGGGTGATAGTACTCATCAAAATAAACAAAAAATTTCGAATAAACATATGTCGAAAAATCTTTCGTTTAGCCGCTAGCCGCCATTTTGTATTTTATACCAAAAACGTTATATATAAATAATTATTTAAGATACAGAAACCAAACTTCGCACACATATTTAATGGCTACAGAAAAAAATATTCTCAAATTATCATTAAGTTTGCTTTTATATTTTCAAAATTATGGCGCTTAAAAATATTTTAATTTAAATAACAAAAAAACCATTAACTTTAAGAACCGCCGCCATTTTGAAAATATAAAAGCAAACTTAATGAAACTTTGAGAATATTTTTCTCTTTGGCCAATAAATATGTGTGCAAAGTTTGGTTTCTGTATCTTAAATAGTTCTTTATATATAAATTTTTTTGTATAAAATACAAAATGGCGGCTAGCGGCTAAACGAAGGATTTTTTGACATATGTTTAAAGGAATTTTTTGTTTATTTTGATGAGTACTATCACCCCTCGAAGTTTGTCCCCAACTTTAATGAACACCCTGTATATATATATATATATATATATATATATATATATATATATTCATTTATTTATATAAATTTTAACTACTATTGTTTTTGGTCTCTGGGCACAAAAAGACGAAAAATAACATGGTCCCGGGCTTAAGTCTTGCCATGAGACCTACGGTAATAGTTTTTTCCTTATGGGAAGTTCGCTAAAAAGTACAGTTTCCTAATTGGTTGAATGTTATAAGCATTTAACTATCTCATGTTGCACAACTGTTATCATACATTACGCGTCAAGTGATGTTCATGTCTCTCTGTGACCCCAACCAACCAAGATACCACAGTACATCACATGGTTACAACTCTCAGAATGCTGAGTCCATGTCTGTCTATACTGGTTGGGCAACTTACTATACTTTTTCGTGTAAATAAAACTGCAAGACAATGTTCAAAGGTACAAAGTTTGATTATTGGTATGTTTTTTAACCCGATCTTGACTCACAGGTCCATATTACATAACAAATTTTTAGATTGTTTAACAATAGAAATAGCCATTATGATTATGGCTCTAAAATTATATGTTACCACAAAATTAACATTTAAATTATGCAAACTTTGTTGTTTGGATAGTTATGTTTCTAAATATTGTAAGAAAAAATACTCTAAGGTTTGAAACTTATTTTTTTCTATATGATTTTGATCTTTAAATATTTAATAAAATAATTAATTGTTGATTTTGATTGAATTTTTTTAATTATTAGTTAAATTTTCCAGTCTTCAAAAGTGAGGCATTTTATACACTACTAAAACAAATTTGCTATCCCTAAAAGATTGTATAACTTCTTGATTAGCATTATACGTGTTGGTTTTACTATAGGATGAAGTAAAAACTCACGTCTTCCAACACTACTTAATATATTTACACTTATATTGTAATTAAATACAAACGGTAAATATACACAAAAGTTGTTAAATTGGCGATCGATTTCGTCCAGTCACACTGGACATCATCAGACCCAAACGGATGAGCCTCTTGGGCCTTAATAATATTGTATATAACTGCAATTTAAGTGTAAAATATATTAAGTAGTGTTGGAAGACGTGAGTTTTTACTTCATCCTATAAAAGATCGGAAGTATTCATTTTGACAAATTTCAGTATTACAATTTAATCAATTATTTGAAAGTAATAATTCTGTACTAATTTTCTTATTTATGAAATATTATTTACAATTTATTCTTCAGAATTCTTGATATTCATAATAGCGTTGGTTAATAATTACTAATTATTAATAATTACTATGTTGTGTACTACAGTACACAACGTTTCTGGAGGTGGAGAAACCCCTCCCGTTGTCAAGTTTCTACGTAAGAATTGTATAATTCTTGAATTGAATTGAATTGTACGTAAGAATGTTTTAATGTATCATCTTGTTTTGAACCTTATCGCCCTATTTTTTTGGCCCCTCCAGATGATCAGTTTGAACTAAAGGCTCCAGTTACCTCCACAAGGTCAGTTCATTTAAGCAAATAAAGCTCAGTATTTTGGCCTGAGCTCAGTCCTTTATACTTAATACTTACTTTATACTTTTAACTGAAATGGCGACCTAACCAGGTAGGTATTTTAAGCCAAGTATGAACGAGGAGTGAATGTAGGATGATTGTGGCGCGATCTTGTAGTCTTGTTACTGACTAAGGCTGACATGTTCCTTAGACAGGACTGTTAATTAATAGCCCAACAGCCGATGGCAACTAATGGACCTACAGTTTAACGTAGAATCCGAACCACTGCCTCTGAATTACGAATTGGTCTAATTATGAGGATGGTCTTGGTGGATTAATGCAGTATTCAATAGTGCGGACGTTAATCTACACAAGAGAACACTACATCCACCGACTCACAACTATCCACAATTCGTGACCTCCAAGTAGCTGGATTACAGGACGTCGCCACCGTCCCAGTCTGAACCTTGCATACAAAAGATTTATTTTAACTGTCAGTTCTGATTCAGCAGGGGCTTTAGACACTGAGTGTTAGCTGATTGAGTTGTCTGACGTAGCTTTGTCATTGACCAAAATTTGGTTGGAACTGCTCCTTTGCGGAAAAATAAATATGAACATTGCCATTCCAACTGTAGCGGCCGTCGACGCCACCCGCAGTACAATGCTGTATCTCAATCACGTTCGGCTACTTGAAGGCGTCATCGTTCTTGAATTGTTTCTACTGGAATGTATTACTGTATTACCATCTAATAAGTATTATTGTACTTGTATACGGTTAAAAATAGATGAATACATTTTACTTACATCTGTTTCCTCTTTTTATTTAAACAAATTTCATCCAATAATAATTTAATAGTGGGAGGTTTAACTATTTTGTTTGGTCTGAATTTATTTTTTACGAATTTCCCATTAGTTGTTAAAATTAATATGTACTGTATGCGCATATATCTGTGTTAGTCTGTCTGTAAACACGTTAGATCTCGTAAAAGTGGTAATGTTAAGACCAATTTTATTAAATTTGTACAAATATCTTTGGAATTAGCAATAAATATTCGTAGTTTTGAATAATTGCTGTATATCAAACAAACGGTTTCTGAGATGTACAAACTGTTAAACACAGCAGGTTGTCTTTTGGAACACCAATGCTAATCTTATGTGGACAAATTTCAAATTAATCTGGAAAATCTTAATTTGTATTTTGTTCATTACAGCATCAAACTTACTCATTCACCGTGTCATTCTCATGGAGGATATAAAATGATTTCTAAATTACTAATTGGTTTAGTTATTTAACGTAGTATTCAATATTGAACGTTAATATACACCAGGGAATATCGTAAAAAATATACTTTATTTAATAACTTAATATAAGGGGATCTCACACCGACCATCGCTCATAACTTTCCACAGTTCATGGTCTCCAAGTAGCTGGATTACAGCACACATCACCGGCTTGCCTTTATTTATTTTTCGGCCTTCCTTTGTTTCGTTACATTTTTGTTTGGTTGGAAATAACTTTTAACTAATATCATTAAAAAGTCAATATTTACGTACAATACAATACAACAACGTAAGACAATCACAATATTTCACTGGACTCAGGTGTGCTATCAAAGGCCTTACAGTCCTATTGGCCAGCTGTTGTCGATGTGGTAGGAGCGTGACCGGCGGCTGCTGAGTGCTGATACCGCGCCGGGTCAGCTGGGTCGGCATCAGCATCTCGCCAGACCTGCCTCAGCAGTTTGTCGGCGCCGAGTTGCTGTTACCAAACACTCACGTCATGGCAACTCTACCAATGACGTGTTATGTTTTCCACGTTCGTATTGTTGACTTCAGTACGTCTTGGAATTAAGTTATTTATTTTGCTTATACTGTTCCTTGTTCGTTTGTAATTGTCATATTGACATTTTAAAATACGATGAGTCCCTAGCAAAACGACCAAGCACATTCTTGATGAGTGGAAAGTTAGGAAACGTAAGGATAGGGATTAAAGTCTACGAAGTTGTTGAAGAATTAACAAAACCCCCAAACCCTCCTGCTCTACCCTTGATGATGTAGGTTTGCTGAGGAGAGGTGATACTAGAGTATACTGGAGTATTGACCGAGTAACTGTGGTCCAGTATACATTGACAGCTTGCCCGGGCTCAGGTCAACATACTGTATCTGGGCCACAGCTCTGCTGCTCTACCCTTGACCACGTAGGTTTGCTGAGGAGAGGTGATACTAGAGTATACTGGAGTATTGACCGAGTAACTGTGGCCCAGTAAACATTGACAGCTCGCCCGGGCTCAGGTCAACATACTGTATCTGGGCCACAGCTCTGCTGCTCTACCCTTGACCACGTAGGTTTGCTGAGGAGAGGTGATACTAGAGTATCCAGGAGTATTGACCAAGTAACTGTGGCCCAGTAAACATTGACAGCTCGCCCGGGCTCAGGTCAACATACTGTATCTGGGCCACAGCTCTGCTGCTCTACCCTTGACCACGTAGGTTTGCTGAGGAGAGGTGATACTAGAGTATATAGGAGTATTGACCGAGTAACTGTGGCCCAGTATACATTGACAGCTCGCCCGGGCTCAGGTCAACATACTGTATCTGGGCCACAGCTCTGCTGCTCTACCCTTGACCACGTAGGTTTGCTGAGGAGAGGTGATACTAGAGTATCCAGGAGTATTGACCAAGTAACTGTGGCCCAGTAAACATTGACAGCTCGCCCGGGCTCAGGTCAACATACTGTATCTGGGCCACAGCTCTGCTGCTCTACCCTTGACCACGTAGGTTTGCTGAAGAGAGGTGATACTAGAGTATACTGGAGTATTGACCGAGTAACTGTGGTCCAGTATACATTGACAGCTCGCCCGGGCTCAGGTCAACATACTGTATCTGGGCCACAGCTCTGCTGCTCTACCCTTGACCACGTAGGTTTGCTGAGGAGAGGTGATACTAGAGTATATAGGAGTATTGACCGAGTAACTGTGGCCCAGTATACATTGACAGCTCGCCCGGGCTCAGGTCAACATACTGTATCTGGGGCACAGCTCTTATAACGCCCTCCCCCTCCTTATACCAATTGGCATGCAAAACTTTGGTCTCTATTTTGATTTCTTATTTACAATTATTTATATTCCCTATTATGGAAATATGTAGGTATTTAGAATTTTCTAGGTCACTAAGTTAGTTAGCCGCTAAGTCGGAAATGAACAGGTTTGGGGTAAATGAATGTACAGTATAAGGAAATATTACCAACAAAATCATTCCTTGATAAATAGTACGTTTCATTTTGTATTTCATTCATAGATGCTCCGTTGAAATTTAATTTGACAGCTGTTCGTTATTTCTGTGAATTATTTTTTTAATTTCTTTAATACTCGTAGATCACGTGATCTTAGAACGTGAAGTAGAAAAATGTGGCCAATGTCTTCAAAATTGGGGTTTTAAGTTTCCTTAATATAGCGTGGGTCTGGTTAAAGTAAACAAAATCTTCTTTAAAACAATGAAAATAAGTTTCATAATTTGTGGCGCTTCCATTTGTTTCCAAGGAGAAGACGAATACAAGTGCTTTGTTTTGTGTTACAAAAACACACAGTGCAGTTAGAACAGTTAGAAATTGAGAATTCCATTTCGGCTTTTTGAGGGCATAAAATATGAAAATAACCAAAAGTTTCATAATTCCAAGACAAAACTTGAATTTTATTCCCATAGATTAAGAATACTCTAGCTTTTTTGAATGTAGCTTTAACCATGAAACCTGCTATGGTGCTACAAAAATTTATTAAACAAATGTAAATTCGCTTAGTATGTAGTTCTGCTGCCACGGGGGTATTTTATTATTCAGTACGTTTAGGAGAATCTTGTTGTATACACTCAGTTGACCCACATTCTTGGAAAATAACGTAACTAAAACCCTACCTTTGTCCGATAAACATGCACATGTCTAAAGAGGATCTCCATTTCCTTTAAAAAGCTATTCTCATGACCGTTACCCTTTTTGCGTCTCGCAAATAGCTAACACCCCTTCGAACTTACTCATATCCACGTCAAAAAGTTAGAATGAAGGCTAAAGAATTACTAGTTTTGTTTAGGTTTCTCCAAACCTAATCAAAAATAACCTTCAATCGTCATCGTCGTCCTTCGGCTAGAATTTGACGTTTTCCATCCGGGGCGATATTGCCACTGACCGCGCGCGTAATGTCGTCTCTCATTCAAGCTTCGTAATCACCAAATTACGTTCCCATCGGCAACAGTGAAAGGATGACGTCAGCGGAGGTCGACGGGTCAGTGACTGCCACAAGGTGGTAGTCATCACCGGTGGGGGTGACCTAGAACCGGCATGGTACAGTGACGGACGTGCCGCACTTTGGCGAACTTACAGAGAGTGGAACAATTGTTGTGTTGTCGAAAGGCCATTTCGGAGTACCGCAAGGACGAGCTTTAACACCAATGCTTTTAACGGCGAACAGTTTATCCATTTGTCGTGTCATGAAATTGAACCAGTGTTGAATACTACGGGATAGGAAGGACTTGGAAGGTATAGGAATGTGGTGATTGTGTCATAGACTAATATACGAGTACATACCATCTATATACGTTGGTTACGGCCCATTGCTATTTTAAGGTCTAAATACCCTTTCTCTTACTCCCCTCCTACGTTTTAGCGAATTTCCCAAAGGAAAGAAGCTATTATCGGAGGTTTCATGGAAAGACTTAAGCCCGTTTTAAGGTGCCCAAAAACAATAGAAACGGAAAACGCTTATGGTTGACATATTAAATCTACCTCGATAAATGTATTGCCTCTTACACAAAACAAGTCTTTACTGCTCAGTATCAGCATTATAAGCTAGTGAAACACTCACATTCCACATGAAATGCGATGTAAAAAAATACTTAAAGAAGAACACAGAATTATAAGAAAGATTTTAGGACCAAAATTAACAGGCGAAGGATTCAGACTGCAATCAAGAATAACACAGAACATATATCAAACATAACAAGGCGTAGACAAGAAATTCACGGACATGTCAGTAGACATCCCACACACAGCTCAATAAAAATTCTAATTTATGTAGTAAATGTTAAGTCAAAAACACTGCGGATGAGTAAAATTAGATTTAGAAAAAACAAATATTGAACCAAGGGATGTTAAAGACAGAACAACATTTTAGAATTTAAACTTAAAAGTGCATTAAATGTAAGAAAAGGATGCCCCTAAGAAACCGGAAGCGAAATGGACAGAAGAGAGGAAAAGAAGATATGGAGAAATAATGTGTAAAGTGTGGAAGATATGGGGTCAAGGTACTTCTGGAGGTCACGTATTGTGGATAGTTGTGGTCGGTGGGTGTAGTGTTCTCTTGTGTGGATTAACGTCCGCACTATTGAATACTGCAATATTCCGTAAAGACCATTCTCATAATTAGATCAGTTCATAATTCAGGGGCAGTGGTTGGGACACCTTAAACTGTATGTTCCTTAGATATGCCAACGACTGTTGGGCTAAGGAACAATTCTGTCTATGGAACATGTCAGCCTTAGTCAGTAACAAGACTACAAGATCGCGCCACGATCATCGTACACTCATTTCTCATTCATAGTTGGCTTAAAATACCTACCTGGGTAGGTTGCCATTTAAATAACTAAGGTGAATATGGGTAAAGGAAGAGTGTGACGAGTATAGTGGATTTCACAACAAATCTTGATTTGTTACTTTTTATTTCATGTTCTATAGAAAGTATTTTAAGTTGGACCACATGTTTTCGGTGTTTTAGTCCCCATTTTTTGTGGCAGGTGGTAACTGTTTATGAGTACCCCCGCTCTCTACGAGGGTTATGTAGTGACTCCACCGTTAAGCGGCGTATACCCAAACTAAACCCACCTTCCCCCAACCGTCCAGACGTGTATGAGCAGCTTACATACGGGCAAGTGGACTTCATTTGTGCGAATCACAGCATTAGCTTTTCAGCTGTAGCTGCTGGATTACCTCTTGGAGTGGCTAGAACAATCAATTCAGAATAGGGGTGGAGCAAGTGAAATACCAGATGATAATCAAAATATATTAAACATAAACTTAAACTGAGAAGTCTCGACGTCATGATGTGTTAGGCAGGTCACGCTGTTCGCCTACGGTGGGCCTGGGCCTCCAGATCTCTGCGACGTCATGTGTTCTAGAGTGGACTCCTCCAGTAGGTCATGGTCAAAGTTTCAGTGTGTATTACAATACTTTTTCTCGGTTACTTTGACGCTCTCTCCACCAGACACTTCAGTAAAGTTCCATCACGTACGGCAGAGTAGATAACGTTGAATTGTTTGTAATGTAATCAGTTGACATTGCTGATCGGTTTTATCATTGCGAGTATTAATAGCTGCTATTCATGAGCCGCTATCGGATGAATTGGAGTAAATATTTTTTGTTTGTTCGTCAAGCGTTATCGAGGCTCGTCCTCGCGTCACCAGTGGCGTGATCTGGTGTTTTCAATTTTTATTAAAATGCTAAACTATCCAGTTCTTATTTTTCGTGGAACTATTGATTAATAAAATAAAAAACAATTTCTTTTTTCAAGCAACACCATGATGTTATTTCATGGTGACTATCAATCTTGAAAACATAGAAAGTCAGGGAATTTCACCCAACTTTGAAAAAGTTAGGGAAATTCGTAAAAAGGTTAGAACAAGTCTGAGAATTCCTAAGATCCAACAAAATGACGACGGTGGGCTTTAAAAAAATACATGAAAACCTAAATCACTTTTTGGAGGTTTTTGCCTTTTTTTATCAAAACCACTTAGTTAATTCTTTTGTTTTGTGTTTTTTTTAGTTTTTAGCAAAACCTTTCTTACCAGAAGAGCCATCAGGGACATTTGAAAAATTCACGAGAACCGATACTGTTCTTTATGTGGAGAACCTGGGATTTTTGTAACACTGGTATGGAAAATTCAGAGAATTTGGATTTTGGTGGACACCACGAAATATTTATTTATCAGATTCTTGTTTGCAAATATGTAAATTTAAATTTTTTTCAACGTAAATATGTGTAAGGCCTCTTATTAATTAACAGTCCTGTCTAAGGAACATGTCAGCCTTAGTCAGTAACATGACTACAAGATCGCGCCACAATCATCCTACATTCATTCCTCATTCATACTTGGCTTAAAATACCTACCTGGGTAGGTCGCCATTTCAGTTAAAAGTATAAAAGTAAAGTATAAAAGTAACTTTGACAATTCGATTGTAGCAAAATAAGTAGGCCTAATATAAATTTTAATGTGTTCAGATAATATTTACATAGCGTATTATAAAGTACGTCTACATCATATCTTATACTCCAAAACAAGGACTGTCTGGGCATTTCTGTCCAACGATTGATGATTTTTTGTGTAGTAGGGGGTTTTTGCCTTCCAGAAATCGATTTAAGCAGGTCTAAAGACTGGGGTGTCCATGTTAAGGCTAACGATCTTTTTTGTAGCTACCGCTAACCAAAACAGTTAGTTTGGGTTGTTTTTTTTATTTTTCACAGTAAAATTTGTTTTTAGGTTAAAGAAACATTTTAAAGAATAGTTATATTTATCTTGGTTTAATTTTACGGAAAGTGTTATGAAAAATAGTTAAGCTTAGTTTCGTTTATGTTTACATATTTAGAATTAAAATTAAACGCGGCAGACCTTCGAGCAAAGCTCGGCCTCCTGGTACTAGAGTATGAACTGCAAATGGAATGATAGCTTTATATTTACAAATAATATAATAGCAGATCACATTTAGTCGGAGTAGAGGTTGCCGCCTCGATATAGCCGCGGTTCTGGCCGGAGTATTGTGTCTGAACCTGACCTTTGGCCCGCCAGGTGATGGACGTAAACAACGCGCAGTAGCTCGGGTGTTCCACATACTCGTACAGTACATCGCCGAGTAATGTCACTTCATGTCTGTCTTCATGTTTACGTTCTTCCCTTATAGCTACCGAGTGGTCATGGTGGCGTCATCCTGTAATCCAGCTACTTGGAGGTCACGAATTGTGGATAGTTGTGAGAGATGGTCGGTGGGTGTAGTGTCCTCTTGTGTGGATTAACATCCGCACTATTGAATACTACGTTAATCCACAAAGACCATCCCCATAATTAGACCAATTCGTAATTCAGAGGCCGTGGTTCGGATTCCACGTTAAACTGTAGGTCCATTAGCTGCCATCGGCTGTTGGGCTATTAATTAACAGTCCTGTCTAAGGAACATGTCAGCCTTAGTCAGTAACAAGACTACAAGATCGCGCCATAATTCATTCATTCATACCTATATTCATTCCTCATTCATACTTGGCTTAAAATACCTGGGTAGGTCGCCATTTCAGTTAAAAGTAAAAGTATAAAGTATTGTTCTTATGGGACTAAAATCCAAGATGGCGGAGGTATTGTTTATAGACTTTGGAGTAAGTGTTGTCTCCGAATACAACGTAAACTCCTTATCCGAGAACGATAGTTCCTTATATCAATACGACAACAGGAACTTGAACCGGCGACACGAGGACACGCCAACCGCCAACCACCAACTGCCCATTGTCCAAATAACAACCTTCATTGATAAATCAGCTTGGCCCACCTTGAGACTTCCACCGCGCATTTTTTTCCTTGGCGTAGAGTCTTGTTTTGAACGTGGATAGTTAAATAGTTAGACTAGAACAGGTTATTTCACCTTGGTTTTGTTGTTTGTTGCTATAATTAATTAGTTTCCGTAAGCGGTCCCATTTTGAGATGGATACACACCCAAGCTCTGGAACGGAGGTTAGCAATTTGCGAAATGAAAAAGAAAATGTACGGAAGAAGACGGGTTTGAAAACAGCTGTTTATAGGGAAGTTGAGTTGCTTCGTCAAGTATATGAAATACTACACTTGGCTTAAAATACCTACCTGGATAGGTCGCCGCCGTTTCAGAAAAAGTAGTCAGTAAAATATAAAACGAAATATGCTCGCGGCCACTAGCATGTTAAAGCGAATATAATCCATATTTATAAAAGTCAACTACCACTGACTCACTGAATGGTAAAAGATTCCATAAAACTATTGTGATTTCGACCATGAAACTTGC
Source organism: Nephotettix cincticeps (assembly GCA_023375725.1). NCBI lineage: Eukaryota > Metazoa > Arthropoda > Insecta > Hemiptera > Cicadellidae > Nephotettix > Nephotettix cincticeps. Next base: position 69,897,898 of record CM041785.1, on the reverse strand, counting down.
TATTACTATACTTTTTAGACTCTGGATGCGAGCCAAGAAAGGGTTTTAAATTTCTTTCTCTAAAACACATAAATAACTTTGATAACTAAATGTGGCACCGGTATTTTTCTGTTAAGATCTAGTCTAAATAATCTTAAGAATTCAAAAGGAAGATAAGTTCATTCTTTTAGTTTATTGTAAATATTATTTTTTAAGTACGGACGAGGAGTTGGTAGATTTTGTCTCAGTTTTTTTGTGATATACTCCATTGTATTTTTAGCAGGGCAAAATGCAAGGTCATAAAAATTTACACACTACTTTTTTGGAGTACAGAGAGATCATAAGTCAAATCAGCAGCATTAATTAGTCTATAATAAGAGTATGTCATTGTGTGGATTCTACGAAAAATCCTATAAAGTCTTTAGTAGGACTCAGTGTTGTGAAGCTAGATTATGAATACAAAGAAAGAATAAATTCTCAGCTTGATTAGCATTAGAAAATTTGTAGTTGTTATTAAAATATGTTATACTTTACGTTAACGTATAACGAATTTTAATAATGATTCAATTTATCTACTTAATATTTTTTACTTAAGATTTCCGGTTTATATTTAGTCTTGATAATAAGTATATTGCTTATTATCTCCTAATATTACAACCCGTACAAAGGACGAACTAACTGTTAATAATTTAATTATAAATTACTGAAGAATTAATTCTATTTTTCTTACAGTTATATTTTTAAATTCATTAAAAAGTCAACGAATCCATTATGTGTTTTGGAAATGTAACAAGCTATTGATGTACAGTATATTTCCTTGGATGGATACCTCATATCCAATATAATCATCCTGATAGATTTCCCCAGTATATTCTCGACAATGCGCTTCAGACAGGCGTGGCCCCCTATACAGGCCCCGCAGTGACACACCCACCACAAACAGCTGATTGCTCATTACTTATCAGCTGTTTTGTTTTCCCGCACCACGTGACTTGTTTATCACACCTCCATTGTAAACAGAACGAAAACAAGGTATTAATGAAACAGCTGTGAAGTGTGAATTGTGCGAATTATGGATGACTCTGCTGTTTGTGATAGAGATGAGGAGGTGAAAGGGAAAGGGAAGGGGTTTATAAGTTTAGTAATATACAAGGAATTGCAGAGTTAATTGAAATTAGATAAACTTAATATTCTTTTAAATTTCTATCAGTATTACCTTTTGAAATGGCGATCTATCCTGATACGTATTTTAAGTCAAATATGAATGAAAAGTGAATGTACTCGTAAGATGATTGTGGCGCGATCTTGTAGTCTTGTCACTGACTAAGGCTGACATGTTCCTTTATCAATCACTGGTCAATCACTGGTCCAACAGTCAATGGCATCTAAGGCACAGTTAAACGTGGGGTCCTGGCCAAAATTTTTACAATGAAAAAGAAATTCATTACAGATGAACGTCGAAGCATTTAATACTGTGAACGTTACTATACACCAGGAAATATCGCATAGTATATAGGTAGTTAATTTTCTCTTTCTGTTCTTGTATTATTTAGTTTCACTGTCTTCTAGGGCTCTTGATAGTTTTAAGATTATAAAGATTCGTTTATTCTAATCTTGTTATTTGTTTTCAGGTAAGCTGATCTTTCGTCCTACACCTTGGGGTGAGAAAATTCTTAAAACGAACTTTACCTTGTATTGGAAGAAGACTTAAGTGTTGTTATTTTACGTTAGTTTACCAAATAAATTGTAGTTAATATATTTGAAAAACTTTTAAATAAAGTTCAGTTAACAAACAAATAGAGATTCTATAATAAGATATTTATGGTTCAAAAAAATATAGTGAGAAACAAGTTTAATTAGTACTTAAATTTTTCGAAAAAAAGAAAATAACAAAATTGATTGTTTTCATTCTGTTCCTTTTGATTTCCTACTCGTTCAGGTGACACATTTTCGATACGGTTGGAAAGTCACGGATAGTTATCTCACAGCTTAGTGCTTTGACTAAAGCTTTCACAGATTAGTGACACAAAAAAACAATCCTAAACAAAGATCGGATAGAAGATCAGAATGTATTTGATGTCATTTACAGGTATGTTTCATTTTTCAGCTTTAAGAGACATATTCTCGCGACTCTTATATTTTACGAGGACTTCTAAAAACAGAATAAAGGAAAGCGGTTACGTTCAAACACTAGAAATCATTGCGAAATATTTTCGAATAAACAAAAGGAGTCCAGGTGTTTGGTATAGGGTATGGGAACCAGGGGGGACGTACCCCTGCTGTTGCGCAGAACAGCCTACCCTTGTCGAACCCGTTCCCTGTCACAAGGCAGCTAGAAATCGCCGTAGAATTATTGTCGTTCGTCATTACTTGACAATAGGATTAGAATATCTATAACTAAACCCGTGTAGTATTTACAACGTTTTTGTAAATGTATAAATTGTTAGCTTACTTGAAAACGACGGGAGTTTCTCCACCGTCAGAAACGTTGTGTGATAAAAACACAGACGCTTTGGAAAAGTCCAATTAGTAATTGTCAAATTTGTTGGATATTCAACCTGGATGGGTTTGAGTATTAAAAGTGATCCGTTAATAAAACTAGTTTTAGTCTAGGCTCAATTTATTAAATGTAGACATCCTATGTAAATTATATTAAGAAATTGAATATATCAGTATATAAAAATCAAGCACTTTCATTGCTCAGTTGTTCTGTCAGTTTCTCAGTATTTTGTCTCTTTGTTTTGTTTTTGTTCTGTAAAAACTCTTTAACGATTAAAAAAAACGGCAAGGCTGTGAAAGTGTGTGAAACATTTATAAGTGCATATATTTAGCTTCTGGTCGAAAATGTCCTGTAATCCAGCTACTAGGAGCTTTGGTTTTGATTAATACATATTCATTTTTAATGTATTACTGACATTGCAATTCGTTTTCGCCATAAAAGAGTTTCTGTCAATTTGACATAGTTTTACATATACTAATGTATCTGAGATTAAATATTTAATGGTTTTCTTTTTTGTAACTGAGGTACAGTAAGAACCCATAAACCTGAGGATGAAAATGGTTTTTGCTGTAAAGACACTCGCATTCAGTGTACGTACTTCAATTGTTTACCTTGGTTTACTTTGAATTACGAACTTATCTAATTATGAAGATTAGATTACCTTTTGAAATGGCGACCTACCCAGGTGGGCGTTTTAAGCAAAGTATGAATAAGATACGAGTGTGAGATGATTGTGGCGCGATCTTGTAGTCTTGTTACTGACTAAGGCTGACATGTTCCTTAGACGGGACTGTTAATTAATAGCCCGACATCGATAGCCAGTGGCATCTAAGGGACCTACAGTTTAACGCGACATTTGTCTCCAAATTACGATGTCGTCTAATTATGAGTATGGTATTTTCGGATGAATGTAACATTCAATAGTGCGGACGTTAATCCACACTATAAAATATCACATCCACCAACCATCGCTTAAAACTATCCACAATTTGTGACCTCCAAGTAAGGGTGGTCTTTGCGAATGAACATAGTATTCAACAGTGCGGACGTTAAGCCTCGCCAAAGAATATTACACATTTATCCGCAATTCGAGACCTACAAGTAGTCGCATTACAGGACACACCACCGTCTTTAGTAAAACGTTTCTAAGTTAACGATTTTATACGATGATGTAGCCAGTTGTAAAATTATCGTAGTACTGATCAGTTTAAATCCAATATTCCATCGTTGATGAAACTGCCTATGAATATACATTGTTTTCCTGAGCTTGAGTCACGAGGTTCGCGTACGTGCCGATAGGAACGCCACCAGCGTCAAGTGACGAAGCGACTGTCATCAGCGTTTGTAAACAAACCGATCCGTCCTTCCTCTCTTAGTTTTTAGTTTATTTCCGTTCAACTTGTTTACTATAGCTCATTGGCGGTGAAGATAGATTCGTGAATGCCATCCGTAGTCCATAAAGGCAAGCTTCGCTGAGTGTGGGTGCGCTGCATCCGAAACTAACGATTCATCGATCGTACAATCGATATACTTATCCTATCCATCACTCAACTGCCCAACTACTTGGTATATTTTGATTGTAATGTTTTTTTTACATTTTTCTTGAACATAGTCAAAAATTGCACACAAGTGTAGTGTCTTTCGGAACAAATTTTCTCAACTATGCAGGAGCACGTTAGGTTTTCGTCAAAATTTTAGAAGTTGGTTTTCGGAGTGATTTTAATAGAGTAATATGTGTTGGAGTGATATATATATATCCACTGTCTCCAAGGGTTTTTATTTTTCAGGTGAAATTCAAAAAATGAATAAAAACCCTAATTTCTCAAAAATAGCTCTAATAATTTTAATTAAAATTTCATGATTCATAGTCTTTAAGGTCCCAAATAATATGACATTACTCGGATGTCTGTGAGTTTTTTTATGTCATGAAAGTATTGTTTGAATATTCCGCAAAAACAGTACATATATAAAATAATTTGTATATCGCCATTAAAACTAGTTTAAAGAAACGAAACAAATTAGTATTTTTGTTTACTTTCCCTGGATTCGCTGTACAATACAAGAGTCCTCACAGCTTGAGAGTTCACCCCCAACAACTCTCAAAGCTCTCCCCTGGACACTTCACCCAGATTAGCGGTAAGGAGACGTCCCATACATGGATTTTGGTTACTGCGTTGTGAGTGTGACAGTCACCGAAGGAAAGCAAATGTATCTCGTCGTATTTTAGAATCAAAAGACTTGGCCAGTGTTGCGAAGGTTTCGACCCCTGAACCCTCAAAAACTAGCCGGAGCCGTCTAGAGATGTCTAGAGTGTGTCGAGGATTACGTAAGCGAGTTAGTCTTGGTGATTATCGCCCAAAACTGACTGATTGGAGGCGGCCGACCTTGGCCGTGAAACTGCGCAGTGGCTGGCGCGCGCGCGTGTGTGTGTGTGTCTACGTCTCACTGCCCACTCCCCACACTGCTTCTTTTGGGCGCTTTTCCCGCTTCTGTGAGTTCAAAAAGTTGAAACTCACTGCGCCTCAGTATGTATCGGATAATCGCATAACTCATTGACACTTACATCTGACGTTTGTCTTACAATAGCGTCGTCAACAAGGTATATAATTGTGTCATCTTCAGTGGAATTCTGTACAGTAGACTCTTCCTTATCCGGATCGGCCTTGTCCGTACTCCCGTTAGTTTGGAACGACAAAATCTAGCCAAGACGGTAAAGTAGGCCACGATCAAAGACTTTATCTTAACATATGTTGTACTGAACTATAAGTTACGCTAGTTTTGGAATATCTTACAGTATTTACTTTTGTTTAACTTATGGAGTAATAACTATCTAAAGTTATTTGTTAGTAACGTTTTAATTTCCATATTGTAAGTTTGTTTTTATGACAGTCTCTCCCTCCCTGAAGCTATGTAACTGGTTTTCATTTTTTTGCGTTCACGTTATTCAAAATAAATTTTCTTTATTTTACTGAATTTAGTACTGAAGGTACAGTATATTTTTTGTCGCAATAAAACAATTTCAATAACTGATATTACATTCGCAATATAAAAAATACACGATTTTAATAAACGAAACGTGGTAATTTATTTCACTTGCAGGTCAAATTACGTACTGGAATGAGACTTACCAGCATAAGTACAACGATTTATATCCTCAATCGAATCTCGTTTTTGCGCATTGATAAGATGTAATGAGTTCTAAAGAAGAATTTTTGAAAACGTCTTTTCGCAGTTTTTAGTGGTTAGTGGCAGACCCGACGATACGAGATAGACCACAATAGGAAATCTTTACGATTTACTGCGACGTGACAGGAAGAGATTTTTGATGTTAGAGACTCATAAAATATTATACCTGACAATATGTATATTTTCGCGAGGCCAGCTGGTTCCAGCTGTGATGGTTCCAAGGCGACGCCGCGCGGTCGACCTTCAGCTGAGGTGTAGCGACTCTAACTGAGAACTTCAACGCTAAATGGGGTCTTCTTTAGTAGCAGCTTGTGGGGTTTTGGCTACAAAACTAATTTTTAATTTCGTAAAGCATAGTTAGTTTGCATATTAGTTAGTTATTGTAGCGCGATCATGTGGCTTACAAGTTCCTTAGACAGAACTGTTAATTAATAGTTCAACAGCCAATGACATATAAGGAAACTACAGTTTAACGTCGGGTCCGAATCGCAATTTCGCCTCTCAATCACGATCTGGTCTAATTTTGCGGATGGACGTAGTAGTATTCAACAGTGCGGACGTTAAGGCGGTGAGAGAGGCGTGATAGAGAACTGAAATCCGCTAAATAGGCTCTAAGGCTCTAGTGTCGCTTATTCCTTACGCATTTTTTATTCTTCTTGAAAGCTTTCTGAGTGACCTGTTTCAGATCACAATTCAGTTGTTTTGTACATTTTTAGACCTTCAAAATGACATATTTTTTCAAGATCAAAACTGTAACTTTGACAATTCGTTTCCTGTATTACATGAAACTTCTGTCTTTGATCAAAATTTCATATTCTTTCAATTTTCACGTGAAAGAGCTTTGCTATCCATGTAAATTGCCAATATTTGAGCTTAAAAGTATCAGTAGTTTTCCTACACTCCTTGAAACCCCGCACAATTTCCGAATTAATCACCATAACTCGAAGATTTTTCACTAAAAATTAAAAAAAATGTCTGTATTTACTTCCCTGTGGTAAATAGGTTAGATCATGGATATGTCTATGGATATGTGGATAAGGGAATGGCCTCAGTTCATCTAAACAGCTGTTCTTATTTTTTATATTACAAATTCAATACAATAGCTCTAGTAGTTTCTATGGAAACCTGTTACATATTTTCCATCTAACAAATCATCACCCCCCCCCCTGAGCTGAGACGTATCCATGTCAAAATATGCCAAATCACAATCAACAAACAAAAGTTAAAAATGTTATTGACATGGATATGTCTTAGCTCTGGGGGGGTGTTAGTGATTTTTAAGACAGAAAACATGTAACAGGTTTCCATAGAAACTACCAGAACTATTATCGTATTTAATTTTATACATGAAAAAATACGAACAGCTGTTTTGATGAATTTACAACATTTCCTTTAGACATATCCATGATCTGGCCTATTTCTCACAGGGAAGTAAATGCAAATATTTTTTAAGATAGTCGCATCCCGAGGGAATACCACATATAGACTATTACACATAGCTCATAACTATCAACAATTCGTAATCTCCAAGTAGCTGGATTACAGGATACGCCACCTTCCAAATCTTTTAACTATTAAAGGCTGATGCATGTTCTATAAAAACCCTAATTTCGATACGCCGTTGCCTTAGTAAATTTCTTCAGCTTTTGAAATACAGATTTAACGCAAATCTTACCAATGTACTCCAATACAAACATTTAGTGTGATAGCCAGCGAAACATTGGATTATTATTAATTAATATTGTATTAGCATAAAAAATACATATTAGATCGTTCATTGATGTAAGTGCCTCCATATTTATTTTACAAATAAGATGACTAGGCTTTACATTACGATCGAATGAATGTTTAAAAGCATAAATCCAATGCTTAAAACTCTTGATGAAGTTGTTTTTGTGGAATCTTTGTTTGCGTAGTTAATAAGCGGAGATTTCCTATAAATTTCCGAAACACATTCTGAGTTTTCCTTTCCACGTTGATGGATTTTTCCCACTAAAGCTTTTACTTAGTTACAAAATCTTGCTCAGTAGATTATTTAGCACACGAACATTACACCTAACGTTGGAAAATTGAAAATTATTGAATTTATTGTATGTATATAAAATCAGTCTAAAAAATGTTTGTATTTACTTACTTGTTGAAAATAGATTATATCATGGATATATATAAAGGGAATGTTTTCTATTTATCCAAACAGCTGTTCTTGTAACCAAACTATGACGTCACTAACAATATAAAGTCACCAAATGACGTCAGTGTTTCAAATTTTGGTCACCCTAATTGCCAACACCCTCCCCCCAGTTCTAAGACATATCCATGTCAAAATATTATAGATTAAAACTACAACAGCTATTTTTTTCAACCGATTAGAATGAATGTTTTTTTAAATCTGTCCCGTTATATTTCGTGTATGAATGTTGGGTAGAAGTTGTGTAAAATTGTTTCTCGATGCGTTTTATTGTACTCGTGTATTAAAAAATTTGCAAAACACATAATTGTGTAATATGTGGGTACTCATAAGGTTAGCATTCTAATACCCTCGTAATTCTTTTTTTATGCATGAGTTTCCTTTAATGTTGGCATATCGAATAGTCATCTAAAAGTAACGTTGAACAGTAAATTGTCCTAAAAAATGTGTAAAATTTACGAACAAGACATAAATTAAGATAAGATTTGTTTTCGAATGAAAACGTTCTATAAAGGGAAGGAAATTCTTCTGATTCGGTCGTTTTACTCGAGGAAATTACATTCTTTGTAATTTCCTCCCGATTGAAGATTGGACTGAGCAAACAATAACCAACTGGAGTGTTTTTGGAGATTTGCTACGCGAAAAATAAATTTTTATAATTATTTATTTTATTTATAATTATTTTCTGATAATCTTTGGCAGTTGTGTATCCCTAGAGAGCTAACAATGATAAAAAGATTGTAATGGTTAATCCATTTTTAATAGAAAATATTTTAATGTTTATAAAAAATAGTAATTTTTAAAATTGATTTTTTTTGTAAAAACAAGTTGATCATTTTGGTATCAAATTATAGTAGATACATTTAGGTTAACTTCAAATTCATGTATTTTCATCAGTTGTGTTTTTTTCTCTTTCTCAAATTTTAATTTTGCATAAAACAAATAGTCATATAATATTAATAATACAAGTAACCTTTTAACATATCTGTTAACAAGCACCCAAGGTTTCATCCACGTAACTTTCAACGGTTCTCTTGGAAAATAAATTTCAATTAATAATACTAGTATTTATTGCTGTTGACAAATTAGCATTTGCATAGAAGTCGTCAAAATACAATAGTTACAATTTTATACATTTTACTATAATCATTTGAAAATAAAAACAATAACAGAAAAAAATAAATTAATGAGCAAGGTTTTTTCGCGCATAGCACGCCCGCGAGTGCGTCACTGTGTTTACATATTGAACGATATACATATTTTTTACTAAAACTCCTTAGAATTCTCATTCCGGTTTGGATGAAACCGGTTGTGTTATATAAGTTCCGGTAGTAACCGGTTATGGCTGCGCCGTACGCTGGAAACACGCTGATTGGGTTTGTACTGTTAGTGTTTTCGATAATAATGCAGTAACCACTTGCACTGTATTGCATCCAGCCACCAACCAGGATATTGTGTTCAAGAACATATCGGTTGTGGCTGCATATCAGTAGTTGGATAAGAATTGTTATTTCCTCTAATTTGTCTAAAAACCAAATAAATTCTGAAATCAGCCTGTTTGATAAGGGGACATGGTCGCAAGCAGTGGTGACTCATGGCCGCAAGCAGCGGCGACTCGTGGCCGCAAGCAGCGGCGACTCGTGGCCGCAAGCAGCGGCGACTCGTGGCCGCAAGCAGCGGCGACTCGTGGCCGCAAGCAGCGGCGACTCGTGGCCGCAAGCAGCGGCGACTCGTGGCCGCAAGCAGCGGCGACTCGTGGCCGCAAGCAGCGGCGACTCGTGGCCGCAAGCAGCGGCGACTCGTGGCCGCAAGCAGCGGCGACTCGTGGCCGCAAGCAGCGGCGACTCGTGGCCGCAAGCAGCGGCGACTCGTGGCCGCAAGCAGCGGCGACTCGTGGCCGCAAGCAGCGGCGACTCGTGGCCGCAAGCAGCGGCGACTCGTGGCCGCAAGCAGCGGCGACTCGTGGCCGCAAGCAGCGGCGACTCGTGGCCGCAAGCAGCGGCGACTCGTGGCCGCAAGCAGCGGCGACTCGTGGCCGCAAGCAGCGGCGACTCGTGGCCGCAAGCAGCGGCGACTCGTGGCCGCAAGCAGCGGCGACTCGTGGCCGCAAGCAGCGGCGACTCGTGGCCGCAAGCAGCGGCGACTCGTGGCCGCAAGCAGCGGCGACTCGTGGTAGCAAACAGGGGTGACTGGTGGCCGCAAGCAGCGGCGACTCGTGGCCGCAAGCAGCGGCGACTCGTGGCCGCAAGCAGCGGCGACTCGTGGCCGCAAGCAGCGGCGACTCGTGGCCGCAAGCAGCGGCGACTCGTGGCCGCAAGCAGGCGGCGACTCGTGGCCGCAAGCAGCGGCGACTCTGGCCGCAAGCAGCGGCGACTCATGGCCGCAAGCAGCGGCGACTCATGGCCGCAAATGGGAATCAAGCAAGACTCGTGGCCGCAAAACTCTGCAACTATGTGTAAGCAGTGGTGGCCGCAAGCACGATTGTAAGCAGTGGTGCCTCATGGCCGCAAGCAGCGGCGACTCATGGCCGCAAGCAGCGGCGACTCATGGCCGCAAGCAGCGGCGACTCGTGGCCGCAAGCAGCGGCGACTCTTGGCCGCAAGCAGCGGCGACTCTTGGCCGCAAGCAGCGGCGACTCTTAAGCAGTGGTTCGTGGCAGCAAACATACTGATTGCTTTGAAGAGGTTCTTCCCATGGAATAGTATTACAATGGGGGGTGCCGGGCCAAAATTAGATTTTAAAACAAAATTGTAAAAACGTGATTTTAAGCAACTTGACGGATTTTTTTCTTTAAATGTGATGCATGTATGAATGGCGAACTTAACAAAAACTTTGTTTGTAACATTAGTTTATTATCAATAAAATAAATGTTGGAAATAATGTATTTTATTTAGATTAGAAAATGTAATTTTTGTTTATAAATTATTTTGTAATTTTTCATAAAAATTTCAATAAATGTTGTTTTAATTCCCAACAGCCGCGTAGTGAATCCAACAGTCTCCGCTTTAAATGGTAGAATAAAGTGAAGACAGTAAGTACACGAGTTGTGTAGAGTGTAGCGACTGTAGAGGCAGTGAGTGGCCTTGGGAACAGCTGTGCGGAGACTCTGCCAACCGCGCACCTGATTATGCATGTAACCGTGCACGTTTAGGTAAGCCTACTCGGGTCAAACATAAATTAAACTACTAATTGCATAATACATGTCCCATATGTGATGATAGACCATACTCGAAATTAGACAAGTGCGTAATGAAAAGACAAAATTCTGGTTCTGATTCCAGATTAAACTTGTAAGAAACATGTCAGGCTTAGTTATAAGAGTACAAGTTTGCACCACAATAATTCAAACGCGACTTTAGTATCTACCTGGGTAGGTCATTTGAGAAAGGTGATAAGTTTAGAGTTATTAAAATTCGAACTGTGGAGGTTCAATGCGGAAGTTTGAAAGTAAAATTAATACTGAAGTACACCAAAAATTGAACTGTTAACAAAACGATAACTCTAACCATTGATATTTTTACTATCAATGCTGTAATGACGCAAATAAAATGATAACAAAACGATAACACTGACTTTCCGAATCTGAAGGAAATAGGAAATCTGAGTGGTTCTCGTTTTGAGAATTGTAGCTATAGGAGTAACTAATTTTAGAGGCAGGATTTAGAATCGATGGAACATAATTAGATTAGATGCTACAGTACGAACAAATTAAAATTTTCGGGAGGACTTCATGTACGCGACATTAAAATCGTGCGACCGCATTTTTCTCATCATTCCTCCATGTTTTAGCCGACATTAAAAATTCCTAAATATATTTTGTTTATTTCTCCACCTTCTTAATTTCTATAGGTGAGCAACAATGTATTTTCAGAAAGAAATCATGTAGTAATAACAATAAAAATGCTGTTGCGCGATTTCATGGATCCCGAATTTTCGAGGCTGAATTATGCGTCAAAAATCCTTCGAAAATAATCATTCATAGTGTATTTTTTCGAATATTAGAGGATTTCTTGAGGGAACAGACAACATTACGAATTGTAAAAGGGTTTACAATCATCGAAGTTGGAATTGGCGAAGTTATACTGTAATTGATCTTATAGTTCGACGGTTAAGAGGCTCAGAGGTACGAAAACCTTCCTCAATAAGTCAGACGATTCGTCGACAAGAGAACGTTGGCATCTCACGTCTCAGTCGTAGATCAAATCCCACAAAGCAATATAATGAGCGCAAGAGTCATAAGTCGGGAGGTAGACAACTGAAGGCGGTTGGCGGTCGGCGCAGGTGACTATATCAGCCAGAAGGTCGAGGAGTGGCGCTGAGGCTTAGACGGCTGACGCAATGCTAAGCCCGATTGCGGAGACTCGACAATCGCTACGGAGCCAGCTGATCGTATCAGCTGATTAATATATTACCAAGACAACACGCGCTTGTCATTGTAGTAAACAGCTTCACTTGGTTCCAACTTGAGAAATCAAACCTGCGCAGCTGTCAGTAACAAGACTACAGTAACAAGATCGCGCCACAATCATCTTACACTTTTCATTCATACTTGACTTAAAATACCTACCTTGTACGGTGGCCATTTCAATAATCTAATCTAATCCTCCCTAACTTTGCCGAACCTAGTTGGCCGATGTGGCGTGTCTATTGCATTACAGTGTGTGTGCTAACAACTCCACGCGGACAGTTCAATCCCAGGGTCGACTCGTTATCCTCAAAAGGGTGCTTCAACTGAGGTGAACCGGAGTTCGGTTAGTTTTAAATAATTTTCACATGCGTCAAGTTTGTTATTCTTGAGTGTACCTTTTGTTATTCATGCGTGTTGTCACAATTTCGGTTCAAAAGCATTGGTTTACCTCCACTCCTTTCACAGGCACCAAATTTCAGAACTAATTACCCGTCAACTTGAAAAATATTCTGTCAAAAGTAAGCCAAGGTATATTTATGGTACAAGGCGTATATGAGGCATTTAAGCATCATTGATTATAAATAAATTCAAAATAGTGTTTTCCATAAATTTACTTTATGTTTAGTTATGTATGGTGGATAAGTCACATAATGTTAATACTGTAGACGAGATATATTCCTGAAGTTGGCATCATCTCCGGGCGCCCTGCTGCTCCGTAGGGAATAAATTAGGCAATTTGCATACAGCGTTCATATTGCGTTTGCCGTTTCGAAGGCGCCTTGAGCAGACTGCAAATCTTTAATTACTATGAATAAATTTTTAATTTTATTAAAGAATTCTTATTTTACGTAATATACCAAAAATGCAACGATATCCTTTTCTGAGGAAACGCCGCGAATCAGGAGGTTGGTCTCAACACTAGGAAATTTATATGAATAAATAACTTCTTTATTTTGGAGCGATCTTCAACATTAAAAAGGTGTTTAAAAAAACCTAACGAAACGTAACCTAACCTAACCAAACCTAGCCTAACCTAACCTAACCTAGCCTAACCTAACCAAACCTAACCTAACCTAACCTAACCTAACCTAACCAAACCTAGCCTAACCTAACCTAACCAAACCTAACCTAACCTAACCTAACCAAACCTAGCCTAACCTAACCAAACCTAACCTAACCAAACCTAACCTAACCTAACCTAACCTAACCAAACCTAACCTAACCAAACCTAACCTAACCTAACCTAACCTAACCAAACCTAACTCAAGTCATATATCTATTTACAACAATCGCAGCCTACATTCAAACAAACTTAGTACTATTTACAATTTAAAATACCCCTCTTCTAAGAATGTTTTGTATTTACACTTGAAGTAGAAGTAGCTCAGTGACTTTTCTGAGTTACACCGTTATAAATTTGAGGTACAAAACACAAAAACCCATCCGTACCCATGCTTGGTGCCTCAAGCATGTTGTCCTGCCGTGTGCCGTATATGTATTCCCTTATTGACATATATTTTACATATACAGGGTGTCCATGAAAAACGTTTCAGGACTTCGGTGAGTGTTTAGGTACATTAAAAGGAATAAAAAGGTTCCAATGGAGGTATGGCCTAAAACGGTTATTTTCTCAGAAATCCATTTAAAAATTTAAAACTAAAATACTTTGAAAACGGTAAAAAATACAAAGGCCGTGGTTTTGGATTTTGAGCTTATATCATGCTAGTTATTTTTTTAATAATAGTAGTTTACTAGTGTAAAACACATACCAAATTTGAAAATAATCCGTTAGAAAATGTTTGAAATAAAAAATCTTTTGTGAAAAATACAAAATGGCGGATATCTGAGAAAATAGGCGTTTTAGGCCATACCTCCATTGGAACTTTTTTCTTCCTTTGAATGCACCTAATCCCTCACCGAAGTCCTGAAACGTTTTTCATGGACACTCTGTATAAACACACAACCTTAGTTTGGTTACTGTAGACTAGAAGACGTTAGAGCTACGGGTTTGAGACGTCCTACCCAAGGCCGGAAGATTTGGTTCAAGGCAGACTCTAACATAAATGAGGGACCGGCTTGTTCAAAACGCCTTTTTTGTTATTCTGAATTTCTCGTTTGAAATTCCTTCGTCGATGTCATAAACTGGTGTATTTTTGTCATGAAAACGTTTTAAGAATTAAGTCGTATTTATGTTATTAATACGAAATTATTCTGTCGCCAAGTGAGAAGAATAGTTAGTGGTCTCGCATAAGGTCACGTATCAACGAATATTTAAAAGATTCATACAGTACTTTTATTTAAAAGTACTCTCTAAATACTCTTTGGTTTTATAAATTAGCTTAAGTATATTCATACTGAACATGAGATTTTTAAAATTGAAAAAGGATATAAAATAAACTAATACATTTTATATTTCCTTTTTGAATTTGATCTGAGATCGATAGAACAAGTGATAAGTCTAAATAATTGTAATATTGTGTATTCCTAAGATCCCGAAACACCTGACACTGTGTGTGTTGTGTACTTCATTCACTTGAAATGTTGCATCACTATCCCAATTATCGAAAATATCGACTATCTTTAAAAAACATAATTTTAACGTTTATTTGTTGATTGTATCATAAATATGCTTTGGCATAATTTTTACAAGCGTTTAGTGAAATATTTTCAAGTTGATAATCTTATAAAATTATTTAGCGTTAAAGAAAGTCAGACAAAATTGAGATAAGACCCATTTCGGCTTTTCAAGGTTATAAAAAGTATAAATAACAAAAACATCACAATTCCAAACAATGTACATACAAATAAACTCTAATTTTATTTACACGGATTTAAGTAGCAACATAACTTGACAGAGTCATTAGCCGCAGAAAGAAATCAGCATTTCATTTACTGTTTGCTTATCAGCGTCATTTGTGCCGATAGATAAGTCTCCAAGCTCGTTTTCGACCCCAGGGCTACCAATGGCCGCGTCGCGCCGTGGCATGAGTCCATAATGGTGTTTACGGTGTTGATGTTGGCAACACTGCTCAACTTTTCAGTTTTACTTCCGTCTCCTTTTGTCGGTGTGGCTTGCTCCTGGAAACGTTATAAATGGTAATAAGCATTTTTTTAATCACCGTTGAATGTTTATTATATAGAAACTGCTTTAGAACTATTTCTAATTTAATTTAGTTATACTTTTTAACTTATATTTTAGTAAAAAAATATGGCACTTATATTTATGTATGCTTAATTTGGGTTTAAACATAAAGTAAATCAAGGCACATGAGAAGACGTTGTTTTTTAATTCTCCCCTTGTACATATAAGGAGAAAGTATTGTTTTCATTAAACTTTTGGTTATACACGTTTTAAGGCTCCCTGAATTCAAAAAGACTTTGGGGAAATCTCCAGGTAAGTTTTTAAAAGGATAGTTTGCTCATAAAAACCTTTAAATCTTTAGAAAAATACAAATTTTCCAAAAGCCACACTAACGATTTTGATTAAAATTTCATGATTTATAGCTGCTATTAAGGTCCCAAATATGAGACCACTCTATTGTCTGTAGAACGAATGGTTCATCGGTAATCAAGGCTTTTCAATTTTAAACAATTTTAAATTTGCTGGCTAAACAATATTTTATAAAATAATATGGCTACCGCCATTAAAATAAGCTTAAAAACTAGACAAATAAGTTTTTTGAAGCATTAGTCTACGACTAACCGCGCTGCAGATAAGTTGAATTTTATGGAGAGTATAAAAAATAGTTTCTTCCTCATTTCTCAACCGGTTTCCATGAAACTTGGTATGCAGTGTATAGTCCTATCCGTGGGGTGGGGGCTATTATGCCCCCAAACATTTCTACCAAATATTTTAACTTGTTTTCTCTGGTTGTTAGTTTAAGAAATTGGATGATAAAGTTTCTAATAATCAATCTATATAAATAAAATTAGATTTTTGTCTGTACATTGCTCAGAATTATTCATTTTTTGGTTATTTTTACTTTCTGTGCGTTAGAGATGCCGAAACCGGTCTTATCTCAATTTTTGTCTGTTTGTCTGTGACGCTCCAGGAGGCATTTTACGCCGCCTTCTCCGAAAAGACGGGAGAACTGATTACAATGCAACTTATTTCCTGTATTCTCTACATTCCAGAGAAGGTTTATAAATGCTTGAAATCGCCCGGCGCCTCTTGAAAAGTTAATAACAAGCATTTAAAAACCCAATTTTACGCGATATTACTCGCATTTTGATTCAGTTTTCAATGAATAACCTACTGATAATAATCAGCTGTCTTTGTAGTTTAAAGATTTAATAGAAATAAAAACAATCAGCTGTCAAATCAATATTAGTTAGTTTAATTTGTCATTGATTTTAAACCCATTTCGAAATCATACTACATTAAAAAGTTATTTTAACGTATAAATAATTATAATAATTGTATAAATGTTTCTAATCTATTTAATTGTAAAGTAATGCTAAATAATAAAGCTGGGTATCGATTTATTTTCTTTGTATTGATTTGTTTAGGATTTCAGGTTTACATTTTGGTATGATTATCTTTCTTTATTAAACTGAATCCTACAACCCGTACAAAGGACGGGCTTACTGATAGTTTTTAAATAAACGTTATAGAATTTGATAGTTTTATTAAAGATTGTAGCTTTTTTATTTACTTTAGGAAGAAAGTAGTGTCAGTCCACTAATACTCTTTATTTTAATTTTTGTTTCAGTTTTAATGTTTGTTAAATTTAAATACTAGAAATTAAAGTATTTTACGTTTTAAGTTAGAGATTCTCCACTATCCAGGATTATAAACTATCCACTAAATGTGAATCGTTATTCCCTGGTTTTGATTTACGTCCTTATTCTTGAATAAAAAACCTACGTTCAATCTCAAAGACTTCTCATTATTATACCAATTCGATAATCAGAGGCAAAACTGTGGTTCTCTTCGGTTCCGCTAACTGTTGGGCTATAAATAAACAGTCCTGTCTAAGGAACATGTCAGTCTTAATCAGTAACAAGTCTACAAGATCGTGCCACAATAATCTCATACTCAACGCACATTCATAACTTGGCTTAGAATACCTGGACAGGTCGTTATTTAATAAAGGTAATGTAATATCTTACATCAATAAGATTCCGTAGCGCGAAGAATAGACCGCCGCCGATGTTTGAAGTGTCTTCCCTTAATAATAATTATTGGAAACGGTCTAAACTCTAGAGTCGTTATATAAAATATAGTTTTATACATATTGAATGATCGAAAGACACTTTGCTCTTCGACTGGCTTCAGTTTTCGCGGGAAATACCCGTAGAGGGGGACGAGACAGGAAGCAGCTAATTTGACAGTTCACTTCCAGAAATATCTTGACTTTCTGCTTCGCCCACCCCACTCAGTTGGTTTTTCAATTTCGCCCCGACTAGCGACAGTTACATTCTATTTTTGCGCGATGGTAATATCTTATTCTTCTTACCAATTCCACGGGCTAATCTGATGTGAAGTTTCCTCGAAGCGTTATGAAGTTAACGAATTATTGTGGATAGTTATGAGCGATGGTCGGTGGGTGTAGTGTTCTCTGATGTGACCATCCTCATAATTAGTCCAGCTTGTAATTCAGATGCAGTGGTTCGGACTCCACTTTAAGCTGTAGGTCCATTAGATGTGCCATTGACTCTTGGGCTATTAATTAACAGTCCTGTCTAAGGAACTTGTCGGCCTTAGTCAGTGACAAGACTACAAGATCGCGCCTCAGTCATCTTACAGTAATTTCTCATTGATACTACCTGCTTGGATAGGTCGCCATTTCAAATGGTGTTGAGTATAATTCAAGCAATACACAGACTAAACTATAATTTTATTTATAAAACCGGGTCAGTTTTTTTAAATTGCCACCAAACAATATTTTAAAACCTCTCCTTTCTGGCTGTAAAAGAGATAATTTGTCAACGTACACCTTAACATTTTAAGAATTCTTCTTTTATGTCAATATCAGTTTTCCTATTTGTAATTCAACTACATAGCTGGGAGTTTTAAGGGGCCATAAAAGATAAAATATTAGTTAAATCTTTTAATAATGAGATATTAAACAATCTCGTTGAAGGGCGACTCAATAAGTTTGTAGAAGCCACAGTTGAGAAAGTCGTCAATATTGGTTGAGTTGGTTCGTTCAGGTCAGTAAATGGCTAACGTGTGTGATGTGAATGCTGCAGCGTGTTTGGTCGAAGAAGAGAATATGGATGAAAAAGGAGTGTCTTTGCTAATGAAATACCGCTAAATGAGGTTCGGAAAAAGGCACTTTAAAATATTTCTCAGATTAAACATGGAATCATTTGATGATTTATTGAACCTCATGTTTTGAAAACACTACTGTAACACAAAATCGGCGCTACCTCCAGAAAATGAACTGGTAGATTGACAGGGCGTTATGCAATACTACCTAAGCACAATTAAATAGATCGTCCAATAATTTTTAAAACTTGTTGTATTCACTTAATATATGACGTATACTGTATTGCGTAATCTGATTTTTGCTTCAATTTAGATCATATACTGTATTTTCAGTAATATTGTGCAATATGAGATATTGAGAAATAATATTGACCGTGTATGAGGCTCTTTAATTAGATTAGATTAGATCATTGAAATGGCAACCATCCTACAATGTAGGTAATTTAAGCCAAGTGTGAATGAGGATTGAGTGTAAGGTGATTGTGGCGCGATCTTGTAGTCTTGTTACTGACTAAGGCTGACATGTTGTTAATCAACAACCGAGGCAACTAAGGGACCTACGTGGAATCCGAACCACGGCCTCTGAATTACGAATTGGTCTAATTATGAGGGTGGTCTTTGCGGATTAACGTAGTATTCACAGTGCGGACGTTAATCCACACAAGAGAACACTAAACCCACCGACCTTCTCTCACAACTATCCACAATTCGTGACCTCCAAGTAGCTGGATTACAGGACGTCGCCAAGTTTTAAACCGCATACATATGTTTTACTGTATAAAGTATGTTTATAACGGCATCTAAGGAACACAATACGAAAAAAGCTTGGTCCCGGGTCTATGTCTTGCCATGACGACCATGTTAATAGCTTTATTCCCTACATGAAATACTTAAAAACTCACCCAAATTCAAAAAGGGTTCTTAATGATAAGAAAATATGTTACTATGTAATCCTGACGAAGAGAGTTTTCCACAATTTGGTATTTATAATACCCCGAGAATATACTACAGTAGTTATACCGGGAAGTCGGTATGGCGGGAGTTTGTTTTGGCAGCTCTCCGGCACAGGTCAGTGAGGTTCGTCTGTGGAAATAATGCTGACGTCTTCGCTGCCGAAATAGAGATGTAGTGACCGCTACCGGCGTGGCGTGAGACGTGAGACTTGCGAATAAGCTGCGCTGGACGTGATCACTACATTGTGTCTGCAGGAGGGCGAAATAGAGATGTAGTGACCGCTACCGGCGTGGCGTGAGACGTGAGACTTGCGAATAAGCTGCGCTGGACGTGATCACTACATTGAGTCTGCAGGAGGGCGAAATAGAGATGTAGTGACCGCTACCGGCGTGGCGTGAGACGTGAGACTTGCGAATAAGCTGCGCTGGACGTGATCACTACATTGAGTCTGCAGGAGGGCGAAATAGAGATGTAGTGACCGCTACCGGCGTGGCGTGAGACGTGAGACTTGCGAATAAGCTGCGCTGGACGTGATCACTACATTGAGTCTGCAGGAGGGCGAAATAGAGATGTAGTGACCGCTACCGGCGTGGCGTGAGACGTGAGACTTGCGAATAAGCTGCGCTGGACGTGATCACTACATTGAGTCTGCAGGAGGGCGAAATAGAGATGTAGTGACCGCTACCGGCGTGGCGTGAGACGTGAGACTTGCGAATAAGCTGCGCTGGACGTGATCACTACATTGAGTCTGCAGGAGGGCGAAATAGAGATGTAGTGACCGCTACCGGCGTGGCGTGAGACGTGAGACTTGCGAATAAGCTGCGCTGGACGTGATCACTACATTGAGTCTGCAGGAGGGCGAAATAGAGATGTAGTGACCGCTACCGGCGTGGCGTGAGACGTGAGACTTGCGAATAAGCTGCGCTGGACGTGATCACTACATTGAGTCTGCAGGAGGGCGAAATAGAGATGTAGTGACCGCTACCGGCGTGGCGTGAGACGTGAGACTTGCGAATAAGCTGCGCTGGACGTGATCACTACATTGAGTCTGCAGGAGGGCGAAATAGAGATGTAGTGACCGCTACCGGCGTGGCGTGAGACGTGAGACTTGCGAATAAGCTGCGCTGGACGTGATCACTACATTGAGTCTGCAGGAGGGCGAAATAGAGATGTAGTGACCGCTACCGGCGTGGCGTGAGACGTGAGACTTGCGAATAAGCTGCGCTGGACGTGATCACTACATTGAGTCTGCAGGAGGGCGAAATATATCGTCTTAGTCCCATATGGACATTGTTAAGTTTGCTACAGTATTTAGTGATTTAGACAATTACATTGTTTATTATTTTATTTTCCGTAAATTAACACGCAATTTCATCGGGTAGTTAATTATTTTTATGGTGGAAAAATTAAAATTAAAATATTTAATTCCCTAGATAACCGCTTCACGTTTAATTTTACACATTTCAACTACCTTTTTAAAACAATCGAGTGACCAGTTCTTATGGGACTAAAATCCAAAACGGCGGAGATATTGTAGACTCTTCTTCAAGTCCCTTAAGTATTATACAGCAATTATTATTACCATTCACTGTGTGTGCTGGTCCTCCATAACCCCTTTTGTAAATGGATGTATTTAAATCCCTCTATTTGTTAATGATAAAAATTAAATACGTTTTATCACACTCAAATTCTCTTTATAAACCCCTCTTAGTTAGGGACTAGTGGGTAATAGTGGGACTATTGGGTGTTTAGTGGGTAAAAGTAGGACTAGTGGGTATCCACTGGGTAATAGTGGGCTATAATACTATTGGGTAATTGTTTAGTGGTAATAGTACTAGTTAATAGTGGGACTAGTGTGTAATAGTGGGTAATACTGGGACTATTGGGTAATTGTGGGATTAGTGGGGAATAGTGGGTAATAGTGGGAGTGGGTAATTGTGGGATTAGTGAATGTGGACTAGTAATAGTGGGACTAGTGTGTAGTGGGTAATCACTATTGGGTAATTGTGGGGCTAGTGGGTAATAGTGGGGCTAGTGGGTAATTGTGGGACTATTGGGTAATTGTGGGATTAGTGGGTAATTGTGGGACTAGTGGGTGTCTCAATAGTAAGGGATAAGTAAAGTTCTTCTTTGTAAGTCCTTTGATAAGAAGAGTGTGAAGTTATAGAATCCTCCTTTTCAATAAATGTTTAACATTGCGTGTGAGTGTCTGCTTGTCTATGAGCAATGTCTAGTGTGAGCATTCCTTTGTATAAAGGTATTTCGAGTCCTTCCTTGAAACAGGTTAAAGCCCTTCTTAATAGTCATTTCAAATCCTCCAAGAATCCTACTCTGAAAAGTTTATTTCAAGTCCTTCAATTTCTTCTTCCACCTGAAAGTTCTTCTCTCTCGAGACACGTCCTTTTCCAGCAATTATCTGAAAATAATTAAATTTGACACTACTGTGATTTAGATTTATAGATTCACAAACATAAAATGTTTAATGGTTGATAAATTATACTTTACTTTGACGTAGTAACTATAGGTACAGTGTCGCGATCTGAACGCCACTTGTAAGACAAGAATCGTGGATAGTAATGAGCGGTGTCGGTGGATGTGAACACTGTCTTCACCAAACAAATCCTAGCACATGACTAAGTTTTTTTTTTAATTTTCATCGCATTTCATTTGGTTTAGTCATCATAAATTTACAAGTTATTAGACAGTTTTTTTATTAATAAACCGTTGGTATTGATTACATGTTTTTATAAATCCTTAAAAGGTTTTCTCTTAATCAATTTCTCAGTTCCTGTTTGGCCAAACCCAACACATTGCCCAACCCAGCTGGTCATATTTATTTAGTAGTTCAGTTACCAAATCCAAGAAAGCATCGGAGTCCAGGGGTATGGCAAAATGGTGCAAAACGTAAGCCTATTACGATCTAACACATATATTTTTAATCCCTAATCCATTCTTGATCCTTATGTTTTATTATTATCCCATTGGTATAGCTTTTAAAATAATTTTACCTTGTAATTTTATCATTCAGATTCTTTATAGGTTATGTTTTAGGTACTGATACCACCCTGTGTAAAGTTAAGTTTTACTACAGAAAATTAACTGTAATAGTTTTAGCTGTAATAGTTTGGTAATTTTCAGTTCAGTTGTAATTAAAATAAAGAACAAATATTGATGCTACTGTATTAAGAGAGTTAAAACGTATTTCCCAATGCTTATCCGGATTATCCAGAATAGTATTTATGTACACGAACGTTGCCAAAATATTAAATATCTAAAAAAAGGTATTCTCCTCTCGCATTGTAGTAGCCTATAGCACGTGTTGACGAGTTCAAAATGAGGCTAAATGCGTTAGAACTTATTAAATTCAATTTTTCCAACTTTTTGATGTCATTTAGTTCAAAGTTTACACGATTTAGTTGTCACATTGATGACTACTTAGTGTGAAGATGTATTGTTAGGTTTTTTATATATTAGTAACTTTTGATCTTGGTAAGAGTTACTAAGTCAATTCACAATACTCTTGTAGTATTAAGTTATTTTACATCGTCGGTAATGTTATCCTGTTTCACACAAGGTTTTAATTTACAACAGATGAAAGTATCGGTAATTCAGGTATCGGTGACTTCTATTTGTAACAACTGTTAGATCAGCAGAAGTTTCCGTGACTCCTCGGGAGTTTGCTGCTATTCTGGCCTGTGACGGCTCGGCCCCTTGTTCAATGTTCAGGCCAACTTGTCACTTCCCCGTATCTGTTCTACGTGGTCGAGATGCACTCGTCTATTTTCGTCCTCTCTGTCCCCTCTCCTCCAATTCCAGTCAATTTACTGCCGTAGTCAACCAATTAACCGACTCCTAGTATATGGAGAAAGTATTGTTTTCGTCAAAATTTTCGAATTTGAGTTGAGGGTGGATATATCCGTTTTGGGGTCCCCTGAATCCAAAAAAGTGGGTTTGGAGGTGATGTCTGTCCGTCCGTGTGTCTGTGTGTGCGTGTGTGTGTGTGTGTGTGTGTGTGTCTGGATGTGTACAGTGCCACAGCCTACCCCGTTGGTCCGATTTAGATGAAATTTGGCATGTATATATATATAGTCACCGTATCTCCAGGCGTTTTTTTCATTTTTTTGAATTTTTGATTTTTAAGGGTAGTTCACCCCTAAAAACCCTTAAAAACGTGAAAAATCCAAATTTCTCAAAAACGGCTCTAACGATTTTTATTATAATTTCATAGTTTATAGTGCACAGAGTAATAAATAATTTGACACCACCTGCATGTCTGTAAAAATGACGGTTCAAAAGTTATGGGCTTTTAAATGTCAGAAAAATCAAATTTTTAAATTTTCAGCGAAAACAATAAAAGTAAAGTATAATTTGACTGTCACCATTAAAACCTGCTTAAAAAACTAAACAAATTAGTATTTTGAATTATTTGTCTACGACTAACGGTTCCAGAGAAAAGTTAAATTTACTGTCCACGATAAACGCAGTACGTTGTCTGAAAGTGCCCAATGTTATTCTTATGGAGAATATAAAAAAATCAATTTCTCCTTACTTTCCAACCGATTTCCATGAAACTTGGTATGAAGTGTAAGGTCAAATCACTGAACAAAACCAGCTCAAAAAAGCTTGGTATTACAAGGGGGGGGGTTTCCCCCATGCAATTTGAACAATAAATTATTAAATGATATTTAGAATAACTTTGTAGAACATGATAGTTTTATTACAGATTTTTTTTAAATTTACTTAAGGGAGAAAGTATGTGTCAGTCCACTGGTACCGTTTATTTACATTTGGATAAAACTTTGCTGGTCGTGATGACCATAAAATTATGTCTTTCCCCCCAAAAATAAACAGTTCTTCCCATCGTTAAAAATTACCACAACATAAAGACGTGATTTTGGTCTAACATTGGTGTTAAAGCAAGTAAAAGTAAGTTCGTGTAACTTACGGTCAAAGGTGTTGTGCTTTCGTCGCAATACTGCCTCTAACGTGGCCTAACGACTACCTTATGTGGTCAGGCTTTCCGTTGCACGTTGGCAGTTTGAGGATTCAATTTTTTATGTGTCGTAACCAGGAATCGAACCCGGATATTTTGGGTGGTAAGCTAGTACACACCTACTCAGATTCGTCTGGCACGAAACTAGTTGTTGTTATGTTTATATTGTGTTGAGCAACTTGTAAACTAAAACGTAACATATTTAATTGCTGCAATAATTTCTTTATTATTTTAATATTGTTTTTTCGAGACGGATTCATGTTAGGGAGAATTTTATGACGAATTTTTGGAGAGCCTCTGGCTTTATGAGCGTAGATACCCTGCAACTAATTTACGAGATTGTGAGGTAGAACTGTTAAAACTTGTCAAATGTCAAATGAACCATAACTCCGGAGGTGTTTTCTTAACTCACATTGGTTCAATTTGGGTTTCCTATCCCAGTAATGGTGTGAACGGTGTCGTGTCTTGTAATCATGTAATCCAGCTTCTTGGCCTAACCCTGTATAGGTATGAGCGATGGTTGGTGGATGAGATTTTTCTGTCGTGGATTAACGTCCGCACTATTTAATTCTGCCTGCATTCCTAAGCAACTACATATTTAACATTCGTCGAGGAATTGATATGCAGTCTGTTGCATGTAATTACACGCACCCTCGTAAATAGACCAGTTCGTAATTTGAAGGCAAATTGTGACTAGGGTCCCATGTTAAAACCATTGGTTGATGGGTTTTTAATTAACAATCCTGTCTAAGAAATACGCCAGCTTTGGTCGGTAACAAGACTACAAGATCGCGCCACAATCATCTTACACTCGTACCGGAATAGGTTGCGATTTCAGAAAAGGTAGTAAAGGTGTTGGTAGTTATATTTAACTTATTCTCTTACTTAATTGTCTAAGCCGTCTCACCACTGTACAAGTGAGATCCACACTCACAGCGAGGCTGTGTACTGGTGGCGTTCAGCTCTCGGGTTCACGCGAGTTCCAAGCTGTTTCGCCACTCCGCCGTGATGCTTCATAATGTGGAAACGGTTCAAACTCCTTGCATTGCCTCACTAAGTCACGGACGGTTTTTGAACTGTTAAATATTCAAAAGAAGCGACTTCTTTCCATGCTGTCACGGGTCGATTTTGAGAAAGGATTATGAAAGTTTGTTTGCATTATATAAGTGTTAAACTACTTTGCTGCTGAAAATTCAGGAATTTTTTAAAGTACAAGCAGCCCCAAGTATTTGATATTTTTATATTTTGATAGTGTTGCATGTAATAGGTTTTAATTTCGACTTCGGGGATAACGCGAAGATAGGGCGAGCCGACACAGTATAATGTGGACAGAACTGATCAGAACTGTTCAATTTCACCAGGATGGCCAATAAGGACAGCTCAAGCACTCCAGATATTGACTATCTAATCTCTAAGTTCAAGCTCCCTTAAGTTCAAGCTTCCAAGTCGCCGACTCACCAAGCTCTAAAGCTCGCTTAAGCTTCCAGAGAAGCTCGAGGTTGGATGAAAGCGCGTCACATTTATAGTTAAACAGCTGTTTAAGGAAACTCAAAAACCACCTGATGTGATGCACGTAGCCCGTAGCGGATCCACGTGCGGGCGAGTCCAATAGCGGACCCACGTGGTGCGGGAGCGCGGGCCGGCCCGCTATATATACCCGCGCTGGGCTCCCGCCAGCCCGCCAAGGTCTCTGCGGACGTTACACTTTACAAACACACGACAGGAAACTTACTAAAAATTACAAAAATTCATGAAAATTTATAGTATCGATTAAAAAATCATAATTTCAACCAACGAAAGCTTTTCGTACATATTCGTAACCTAAAATCTCGTTACACAATGTTGATGATACTGTGGTGATTTGACTAACGAAGGACGAACCTGATGTTTCTGAAGGTGTTTTCCTGCTTTACTGTTTGATTTATTTACTTTGGCCTCTTGGGTGACAGCCATTCTTTTTCGTAGTTGATGACTAGCAGATACGACAAACGATAATAATAATCTTGATTGCCCAACCACTGATCTTGATTAAGTCCCGTGTACTGTAGAGGCAAGGAATTCGGAATCAAATACCACCGAAAAGTTTGATCAATATCTGTCGATAAATGAGAGATTTTGCCTATTCTCCATGATATTAGGGATTAGACGGTGGCGTCTTCTAATCCAGCTACTTGGAGGTCACGAATTGTGGATAGTTGTGAGCGATGGTCGGTGGAGGTAGTGTTCTCTTGTGTGGATTAACGTCAACACTATTGGATTCTACGTTAATCCGCAAAGACCATCCTCATAATTAGACCGTAATTCAGAGGCAATGGTTAAGATTCCACGTTAAACTGTAGGTCCCTTAGATATTGACTGTTGGGCTATTAATTAAGAGTTCTGTCTAAGGAACAAGTCGGACTTCAGTAACAAGACTACAAGATCGCGTCAAGTTGAATTGAAGACAATGTTGGCTCCCTGTCTTCCAATCGCAATGAGCCACTGTAATATTCGTTTTTATTTTCTACATCCTGCCACCGCATGTACAACCGGAGCCCCGTAGTGATGACTCACCGGAGTGTGCACGGCGCACATGGTCGTCTGTGAATGTTTCTATAGCTCGAAAGCTCTGTACTAATTTTTATAGGTGAAATAAAACAACTTTGAACTAGGTTATCTGTGCATGGGTTGATATTTACGGCCTTCAAATATTGTTGACAGTTGATTCTGTGTATTACTTACGTCCTGGTTTTGAATTGAATAGATACAGTACTTCTTTATTATTTCTCAACGGTTGCCAGTTCAGCTATGTATAGTGTCGATCTCAGATCAATTACTTTTGATTGGTTTTAGGTACTATATTACTATTTGATATCTATCACTTTAGTGGTAATCTTGGTTGTGTACGGTGTGTAACGGTGTGGCTGTGTTGCAGGAGGCGTCCGTTGGCGTAGGACGTCGGGTCGAGCGGAGCCAGGATGACTCCATAGACGACACACAGCGGCCAGGTAGACTAGTTTTGTATACCGTTCACCAGCTAAATTCATCTGTATTTTGAAAGTTACGATGCAAAATTTCATCACCCGAAAACCGACTAGGACGTTGGCGACGTCCTGTAATCCAGCTACTTGGAGGTCACGAATTGTGGATAGTTGTGAGCGATGGTCGGTGGGTGTAGTGTTCTCTGGTGTGGATTAATGTCCGCACTATTGAATACTACGTTAATCCGCAAAGACCATCCTCATAATTAGAACAATTCGTAATTCAGAGGCCGTGGTTCGGATTTCACGTTAAACTGTAGATCCCTTAGGTGCCATCGGGTGTAGGGCTATTAATTAACAGTCCTGTTTAAGGAACATGTCAGCCATAGACAGCAACAAGACTACAAGATCGCGCCACAATCATCTCAAACTCATTTCTCATTCATACTTGGCTTAAAAATACCTACCTGGGTAGGTTGTTATTTCAATAATCTAATCTTTACAAATAGAAAAATACAGGAATAATCGAAATTATATTTTTTTATCGATAATGATTGCAAATTTTGAAAAGTACTGTTTAACTGTGAACAAACTTTAACTGTTTTCAAATTAGTTTCATCTACTGTATTTTGTTAAAGTACATGAAATATTTTTGTGATCTCATAATTATGTGGATATTATTCCAAAAATTTTCTATCATCGCCTCACACAGAGGTATGAAGGCAAATTGATCGACATTCAGGGGAATGTGTACGTACAATTTGTGTACGCGGATTTCTTAGTGTTTGAATTCAAGTAAAATAAATTTTTATGATTTTTAACTTTTTTTCTGCAAATTCGTATATTTAAACGATGCCAAACGAGCATCCGAGCTCAACGAACGTCACCCGTAAGAAATTGATCTACGGCGTGTAATAGACAGATCTCCCGCCAGCACCCGGTCTGTTCCCTCTCATTACGCTGCCACCACTCAGCTGTTCATTATTCCATGATACTGCACCGGAAGTTCCCTCACTGTCGTTCCGGAACCGGAAGGTCTATAAGTTTCTAGCGAGATTGTAACAATTAGTTGAAAGTTGTAGCATTAACCGGGTTATTTACTTTTTCACTTTACACCGAGCGATCTGTCGTCCACATAAGTACACGGTCTTGTAAGTGCGGTCATATAGCTACGAATAAAATACGTTAAACCATAGGCTTCAATTTGAACTTTTTATTCACATTTTTTCACCCAATTCGGTTGTACTAGTAATACTCGTCAATCATGAACTATTGCCAATGTTTCGTTATGTTCAACTTTTTAATTCATTGTTTATCACTTCATTTTAATCTAACACATTTGATCATTTAGGTTTACGGATAACAGCCGTGGACAGAGATGTTCACGGTGGGTCTTATTGAAAAAGTAGTTTTCAGCATATATTTGATTTTCTTTTTTAATTCTTCTTCTTTCATGATTTACGAATTATTTAATCCTACCAGAAATGTGCAAAGCCCAATTTTCAGAATACCCGTACCTTAAAAAACTGTTTTGTTTCTAAGACCAAAATATTTTAATTTCGTTCCTAAAATCACATACAATCATTAAATAGTTTTAAATTATTCAATAGTAAATTAATTATTGGCTTTTTGAACTTACAACAGTACATTTTTTAGCAATAATGCTTAAGTTACGCCGATAAAGCACACAATCTCATTATGATAATTTGTAGAATTATTTGCTGTGTCCTTATGTTATCCTTATGTCCTGTACGAGTGTATACGCAATCCTGTTCAGTGTTATTGATGAGAAGCTGCGGAGCACAACTCTTATCAGTTGAAATTAGTCAGTTAATCCCCAGGTTGGTCCTGTAAGCCAAGAAGTACAAATGAGCTCACGCATTGCTCAATCGTATAATACTCAACTCAAATTGCTCACTCAAATAATAACTCCTAAGTTTTACATGTGTTTCTGTTATAAATTATCATCGTAGGAATAAATCATTATTTTCATTTGTTCAACCAAATTAACCTCGGATATGACACGCCATAAATTATCTCTCATTTACGATGACTTTATAATACACCACCCATATTTGTTTCTCTCTCCGCCAGGGGTCGGGTGAGTAGGATGATCGGGTCGAGAGAGAGTGAGTCGCGACCCAACATGGCCTCCCACGCCGTAAACACTTGCACAAACACAGACTTTTAGCAGAGGCGACATTCTTTGCCGATGACTAACACACAATAGGCTGAAGGTAACACAACTTGCAAGGTGACTAAGTGTGGATCGAACCTTGATGTTTAGCGAACTTCATCACCTCGGGTAGTCTCGAGACGACATATAAACCAGCTGGCCATTATCAGTAACAGTGGCAAATGTCAACAAATACATTTTTTTTCGACATACCCACCAAATTCTCAACCAATCGAACAAATTCGTTGAATAAAAAGAACGTCCACATTTAGTTATCAAAAGTCCGAGAACATTTTAAGCATTCACGGACAGAGTCTGATGTGGTTATTAGGAAAGTGAACATGTTCCAAAAAGGAGAACGTCTGGTAACCCAGTCCGTGAGCGTTATTAGAAAGTGAACTTGTGTTCCAAAAGCTAGAACATCTGGTAACCCAGTCCCTGAGCATTATTAGAAAGTGAACATGTGTTCCAAAAGCTAGAACGTCTGGTAACCCAGTCCCTGAGCGTTATTAGAAAGTGAACATGTGTTCCAAAAGCTAGAACGTCTGGTAACCCAGTCCCTGAGCGTTATTAGAAAGTGAACATGTGTTCCAAAAGCTAGAACGTCTGGTAACCCAGTCCCTGAGCGTTATTAGAAAGTGAACATGTGTTCCAAAAGCTAGAACGTCTGGTAACCCAGTCCCTGAGCGTTATTAGAAAGTGAACATGTGTTCCAAAAGCTAGAACGTCTGGTAACCCAGTCCCTGAGCGTTATTAGAAAGTGAACATGTGTTCCAAAAGCTAGAACGTTTGGTAACCTAGCTGCTGAGCGTTATTAGGAAGTGAACATGTGTTCCAAAAGCTAGAACATCTGGTAACCCAGTCCCTGAGCGTTATTAGAAAGTGAACATGTGTTCCAAAAACTAGTACGTCTGGTAACCCAGTCCCTGAGCGGTTTTAGGAAGAGAACATGAGTTCCAAAAGCTAGAATGTCTGGTAACCCAGTCCCTGAGCGTTATTAGAAAGTAAACATGAGTTCCAAAAATGAGAACGTCTACAAACTCAGCCTCTGAGAGTTATTAGGAAGAGAACAGCCGATGTCGATGGCGGCGTCAGTCGCAGTCGTGATGCGGACGTGGTTAGTGTGAAGGTGACTCGGTCATGACTGGTGAATACAAACGCCACTTGGTCTGATCGTCCCCCGCACATTCACATGCTAGCTAGCAGCCACTTGACCGCCGTGCGTCACACTCCTCTTGAACATCAATCTAGTGATTTTGTTCTGAAGCCTTTTTGGAATTTGTCAATATTTTTCGCTAAATTTGTATTTAAAGTGTCACCATAGATCCGTTAAGTAAATGAAAACATAAAATTGTTATTATATAGATCAAATAATTATGGTTTCCTTTCAAATGGCACCTTGTACAAGATCTGATCGATAACGGAGTATCTGCAGACTGGGAGTGGACATGAATGAGACGCATTTCACAGTCTGGGGTTTAAAATCCTCAAAAGAGAGAATATGTGTGTTAGTGAAGTGAGACGATTGATTTGGGAAAGTGACGAATAAGGCAGATTGTAAAGAAGATAGTGTACCTTTTTTTCAAAACGGTTTTCATGATTTTGGAGAACATATTGTAGTTATTGTCACAACAATTGTAGCCTAACAACTTAACCATTTTTTCTTTGGACCTAACTCTTGGAGGGTTTGCGTAGCCCTTACCTTTGTACTGGAAGAGTGTAGAATATTTGCTCGATTGGGTCCGGCTGGAGGTATCCCAAGATGAATAGAGGTAAAACGAAAGATTCAGAGCTTATTGGACAAGTATGCTGTCATACACTAATAGTCTTTAAGTTATTAACTTTGATGGCCATTTGTACCCCAGCTGGTACGTGGTCTCAGCAAAACACGTCTATTCAGTCTATCTTCTACGTCTTCTGCAATCCCCAACCGCGTCATTTCTTGCTGCACCTGGTCCAACCATCTAGCATTTGCTCCTCCCTTGAGTCTTCTACCCTTCAGAATGCTCTTCAGGTTCGACTCATCATCTCTTCTTAATACGTGTTCTCTCTATTTGTCTCCTACTTCTTATTCCTCCTAGCATGTCCACATCTTTGTGTCTTCAAAAACTATTATTTTTCTTTCTCCTCTTTTGTTGGAAATCCTTTTTCGAATTAAATTAACTGAGCAGAAAATTAAACTCGCTCTTCTACCGTGTCCACCTTCAAACAAAACCGAATCTGCATCAGTGTGTTCTACATTCGAATGAAAAAGCCATTACTCATGGAACCACACCTCAGGTCTGTCGCGGAATGTTTCCTCCCACGAACCTGTCCGCAGACGTGTTGGCAGACGGGCGTGTCGGTGTCGGCGTGTAGGAAGTAGCTGGCCGTGTCGCAAGGCCGCCTGATCACGTGAGCGGGACACGTGGTCTCATGTAAACATTCGTGTTGAACTACACGTGGTGCTACACGTCTTAAAGACCTATAAAAGAAAAGCAATATTGTATTTATATTACTGTTACATCTTAGTAAGTTTTTATTTTCAGAATCCTCAGTCTGACCCGGAGTTTGCAGGAGTTGCGATAGATTTCGTTTTAGCTACCGGTTACATTATACTCGTAAGAAGGTGGTTAACGTGTCAAATTACACAAGTAACGAACCAGTAAATAATCATCGTTTTCATGATAAAACAATTTTAAAATCAAAATAAAAACTCCCTAGATAGCCACTTTACCTTTAATTTGACAAATCGACCATCTTTATACGACATTCGAGTGACCAGTAATGCTGTCACAAAACTAACGTAGTGTTCATGGGACTAAAATCAAAAATGGCGATGGTTTTGCTCATGACAGCCTTATTGTTATTCAAGATTTGAAAACATTTATTATTACCTTATTGAAATCGACCCAGGAATGTATTTTAAGCCAATTATGAATGAGAAATAAGTGTAAGATGTTTATGACGCCATCTTGTAGTCTTGTTATTGACTTAAGGCTGGCAAGTACCTTTGACAGGATTGTTCATTACTACCCTAACAGCCAAAGACATCTAAGGCACCTGCAGTTAAACGTGGGATCCGAACCACAATTTCGCCTGTGATGTAATGATGAGAATGGTCTTTGCGGATGAAGGTAGTTTTCAATAGAGCTGAAGTTAATCCACACCAGAGACATTCACGCAAGATAGTTCAGGTCATTAATAACATTCAACGAGTAAATATTTTTCCAAATAGAATAAAAGGCCAGCACAAGCCATTGCTCGGACTTGCTATTGTGTTAACCCCGCCGCGCCAGACAGGAACACAGCGTGGGTGCGGCCCGAATATACAAATAGACGGACAGCGACAGTCTGGTACAGGTGTAACTGGGGCGCCACTAATTGCCTGGACCTGTCCAAGATGTCATAACACCACAACTGGGTCGGTGCAAGCTGCATCTGTGGCGCCGGTCCCAACAGTCACATCTTCCAAAGTAAATTCATAATGAAGAGGTTGGACTTGGCCAGTCTACCTAATTCTTTACTAAGTCAAAACCCTTCGAAAAATATCAAGATTCAATCCCACCTACCTCAAGATAATTCATACTTCAACTCAACGGTACCCCAAGTTCACTGATCAATGCTAGCGCCTTACCAGGAGCCCTCGGTCATTGAGAGGACCTTACCTCTCCTCGCCCAACGTAACAAATCACGCCATGGAAACATTCTTCCACTCTGGCATATCCCAGTAAACAACAGTAATAGAAAACCACCCCATCCCTCATGAATTGGGAGTGAAGATTAGGTGAACTAGGAATTGAAGTGAGAAACCCCATAATATTGTTCCTTTACCAATAAACACCCAAATCTTAAAGCTAATCTACTTGACCCTAATACATCTTATAAAGTGATAATCACACAAGTCACAGGCTGCCAATCTACACTTGAGTGTTACATCATCCCGCCTGCACCAGCTTTTCTGGGATCTTTTACAATCTACCATTCGGTGTCCCATCGTCTTGCTAGCATCAGCTTTGCTGGGATCTGTTACAATCTACCATTCGGTGTCCCATCGTCTTGCTAGCATCAGCTTTGCTGGGATCTGTTACAATCTACCATTCGGTGTCCCATCGTCTTGCTAGCATCAGCTTTGCTGGGATCTGTTACAATCTACCATTCGGTGTCCCATCGTCTTGCTAGCATCAGCTTTGCTGGGATCTGTTACAATCTACCATTCGGTGTCCCATCGTCTTGCTAGCATCAGCTTTGCTGGGATCTGTTACAATCTGCCAATCTACCATTCAGTGTTCCACCGTCCCGCCAGCTACGTCCACAATCCACACAAGTTGGCAGCCTCCGCCGGGTTGGACCCGTCCAAGAGTACGAGCCAACGAGGTCAACACACCACGCCGCGCACACTGCCGCTGCTACAGATCTGCCCAGCTCGAGCTTTATACGTGTGATAAGTACCAGCTTCGTGGACTAAGGGATCTATATTCAAATAATAATGGCTTAAAAAATTAAAAAATGCTGTTGTTCTATCAAATAGTAAGTCAATAATTGACAATCAAAGAACGTACTTTTAAGTGAAAAAATTAGGGAACATCTCTTATTAGGAAACAAAGTGCAAAAGGTTCTTAAAGATTTGTGCTGTTACAAAAGATCAGTACCACCCGAGTGCTCTAAGAAATCACGAGTTGTGACGCAATACTGTCTGGTTTTACCCAATGTCCGCGGAGGCGAGAGCGCGTGGGAGGGTCCGAGCTTGAATCACGCCAAGGGACGAATGACGAGTACGTTCATGGCGGCGAATTCAACAGTTCACTTTCTTGATCGCTCTAGCTTTTTATTTATCGTCTGTACATAAGCGTCATAGACAGATTCCGTTAACTCAGAAATAACACGACCAGAGTCTCGGTAATCCGAACTAATTGGGACCGAACCCTGTTCGGATTATTTGGAAATGCAGTGCAAAGTTGCATTTAAAGTTCAAATAAAATACATTATTTTAAACCAAAACTGTGTTTTAGATCAATTGACTTACGTCTTATCACAGTTCGTTTTTTGGCTTCACGGCATCGAGTAATCCTGCAGGGACGTTCTCTCCGTTACATACTCGTCATTATAAATATAAAACACGACACACACATTGACACATAACAACGAACAATGATAAAACTGTGCCGTCTGTAGGACTACTTTTTACGCGATCGCGGTCATTGCTGCAGATGAACTCGAATGTTCGAAAAGTAGTTCGCAGAAAAGCGAAGTTATAAAGTCGGTTCGTGTGAATCGAATCTATTGTGTTGTACTGTGCGTGTAGCTAGACATCGCCATACGCTATGTCGAGCAACATTGTACTGCTATTTCTAAATGCTTGATGTTTATGAGACGATGACGCAACTTTGCATTGGCAAACAGGATTTCCTTGTTACGTCAAAAGACGTCAACTTATGTTCCAAAAAGTAAGTTATTGTCTTTAAATAACAATGTGTGTGTAGTATTGTATAATTAGTGATACCGTGATGTAGAAGGTGTTGTAACTGTGATTGCATTGCTTCCTTTTTAATTTAAACTCGTTAACCTTTTACCCCATCAGGTAGTTCGGATTAGCCGTACGTTCGGATTACCGGAACTCTGGTGTATTACTATTACCTTTTGGCGACGTACCCGGGTAGGTGTTTTAAGCAAAGTATGAATGAAAATAGAGTGTAATTATTGTGGCGCGATCTTATAGTCTTGTTACTGACTAAGGCTGATATGTTCCTGTTAATTTTATCCAAAAGCCTATGGTATCTAAGGACCTGCAGTTCAACGTGGGATCAGAAACACTTTTACGTCTGAATTACAAGCTGGTTTAATTGTGAGGATAGTATTTGCGGACTGATATATTGTGCGTTGCTGTATCTATATAATAGTACGCTAAAAGCTTTTTATATCCTGTACCTTAATTTTTCCGTTTAAAACCTATTGTTCCGATTTGAGGCCTTTTTTGGACAAGCGATGTAAAACTATTGTTGCATGTAGCACGACACATAGTGGCTTGATCCTCATGAAATCATTTTATACGCTTTAGCTATTAATCTATCCCGAACGAATCCGCGTCGAAGCGTGGTCGAATCATCGACCTTGGCCTGACCAGACAGGATCCACACAATCGCGAGATGACACGGCAGTTACCGTATACTGTACTGCTGGAGACTGACGTGGACCGATCTGTTAATGACGACGCGCTCCTGGCGACTCCTGGTGGCGAGGCCGTGACTCAGTATTGACGGTAGGCGTTGACAGCGCGCGTGGTCGGATAACCGGGGGTCTAGGTCACGTCGGAACTAGATCAATCACCAAATACGTCTGTGGTAGTCCGCAGGCGATTTCCTAAGCGTCAAAGAGCTAACAGAGATTCGCGAGTAATGTGGATACGTCACTGTCCACAGTTGAACTTTTTAACTGTTAAATATTTTCTATTGAATGTTTTCCTTAGTTACAGATTAACAAAACAAATAATCTATGTTAAAAAATTTAAGTTTTTTTTACATTCGTTGGATTTATTTTTTATCCTTTCAAATTGTAATATACGGTTATGTAATTTTAAATTTTAAAGTTGTTAGTTATTTCTTTCCCATTAATCACTTTTACAGATCACATGTCTGAGGAAGAAAAAATGTCTAATGCTGCTCAGAACTGTGGTTTTGGGAGCTCATTCTTTTATTTTCATTGTGTGTGGGTCAGTTTAAATTAAACAAAAACCGTCTCAACAAGGTATAGAATAAGGAAAATTAGTTTCACAACTAAGAGAAGATCTTTTTCGATTTTTCTGGGGTATAAAACGGAAAAATCAAAAAAAATAATCCTAAGCAATTCAATAATTCTATTCAATAAGCAATTTATATAAAAAAATACGAGTTTTGTTTGTACGTTTCTTGGATTTTTTTCATTTTTGGTTGTTACGTTTCATAACAAAGTAAAGGCGAAATGGGTCTTTCTGTCTGTCTGTCTCTCTGTGACGCTGAACAAGGTCTTTTTTGAACGCTTTTCATTGAATAAGAGATCACCCACAGCTTAACGTGGGATCCGAACCACAATATTACCTCTGAATTACGAACTGGTCTAAATATAAAGACTGTCTCAGGGGATGATCGCCTGACTGCAGCCGTCTTTTAGAATATCTGCTTTACAATTTACAGCCAATTCCCATTGGCAGACAACTCGGTAACATATTCAAATAAAAATGAAACTTATATTTCATAGACTTACTTGTAAACTTAAAAAAAACTTTGATATGTGAACAATTCGATTTACGCCGTAATAGAATCTGGTTTAAAACCGAGCAACCTTGAGTCGCAAGCTTGAGCGACGCAAAAATACTTGGCGGGGAATGCTCGTACACAACACGAGTCGCGGCGGGTCGTAAATATCAACACGTAGCTTTTACGACGTCCGAAACGGCGGTGTAGCTTTACACTGCTTTGAATGACGATCAATCAAACAGTATCGGCAAAAATTATAAACCTTGATGTAATAAATCTATAATTCTGTATCAACTAGATGAACAGAAATTGAAATTTATAATGGCGCTGCGTGAATCCATACTAGGGAACCTATGATGGTTACATCCACCGACCATCATTCATAACTATCCACACTAGGGAACCCTGTAGCGGAGTTCAGGAACAGGAGATCCAAGTAGCTACGGGATTACAGGACAAGTAACCGTCCCATTCTCGCTATTTCACCATCATATTGTGTTACATTACGAAAATCTGTAATTTTTGTATCCACACTAAACCCAGATTTCATAGGTTTCAGACTTCCCATAACCCAGCTCAGCTTCTAAAATGGTTCCCTAAGGCAAAAATACTTAGACGAATCATTTGATTTTCGAATCATATTTTTTTAACTTAAACGTACTACTAATTTTGCATTACTGTATTGAAATTAATGTGGTGAAATCAATTAGCTCTCCCATAGATGTACATCGTACTCACAACAGATTAAATGAAACCATTGATTATTAATTAATGTCTAGAGGGACGCAGTCCATTAGTAAATTAGCAGGCATTGTTCTGTCGTTAGTACGTGATCATTATTTCAGTTAATCGATTTTATCAAGTTTTGAATTTTTAATTTCATGTCTAGTTATGATGTATTTATTTAGAATTTTTTATGTTATAAGTGGAGTTACCATGTTGGTATTGTGTCTATCATACAAAACAGTCGTCTATTGTTGAAGTCTTGCTACCATGTTAGTGTTGACCATGTATTACTAACCCAAATATTTCTAGTTTCATCTTTTTGTTGTATTGTTTTTTATTATAGCCCTACGAGGGAGTGGATGAATTGAAATTTTAAATTTGGATTTTTTTTGGAGTGTTAATAGAATATGACTAAAGTTTTACTGCTGTTTACAATGACAATTACAATAGTCTGACTCAATATTTCTGACTCACGACGGAAATATCAAGTTTTCTGTGTAGACACGGTTATAAAAACTATTTTTCGTGAAGTTAGTGACGCTTAAAAACACAGTTATTGTCGATTGTGAACAAACCGTAACATTTTTGTAACATGTGTCATTCTACGTTCAATTCTTACTTTGAAGGTTAAGTTAGGTCGTTTGCATCTCCGTTATCTACGATTCTTTTATCGGCAAACTCGACACTTCACGCTGTTTCACGTTCACGTGTCTCACCAAATAAACACATCTGCTCTGCTGCTTGAACACTTAACTCTTAACAATTGTCGTCTTCCCCAAGCGCGTTCCTTACATAGTCCAACAACTCGAGAGAATTTTTGATTCGCATCTCGTCTAGACGAGGCCGGTAGCGTGTCCTACAATCCAGCTACTTAAAGGAACTACTGTAGTTAGTTATGAGCTATGGTCAGTAAATGTGATATTCTCTGGTGTAGATTAACGTCCGCCCTTTTGAACACTACGTTCATCCACAAAGACCGTCCTCACGATTAGACCAGTTCGTAATTATACAGAGTAAACTTGTGGTTCGAATTCCACGTTAATCTGTAGATTCCTTTAATCCAATTGGCTGTTGGGTTATCACTCAACAGCGATGTCTAACAGCTTTAGTCATAAACAAGACTTCAAGATGGCTCCACAATCACCTCGTACTCATCTCTCATTCATACTTGACTAAGAAATACCTACTAAGTAAATCCTTGTCGGTGGAAAAAATGTCTTAATTATTTATTTTTGTTAGTGTTAATGAATGTGACTTATGTGCACAATGACAATCTGTTTCCTGTTTCCTGTGCCGTGTTTGTCGACACGGTTATGAAAACTATATTTCGTGAAGTTAACGACGGCTGAACAGTTACTGTCTATTGTGAACAAAGCGTTATATATTTGCAACATGTGTCATTCTACCAAATGAGTGTAAGATGATTGTTGCGCGACTATCTAGTCTTGCTACTGACTAAGGCTGACATGTTCAATAGATAGGACTGATAATTAATTCAACAGCCAATGGCATTTAAGGAACTACACCCTAACCTAACGTGGGATCCGAACCACAATTTTGCTTCAGAATTAAGAAATGATCTAATTATGAAGATGGTCTTTGTTGACGTTAAATCCACACTAGAGAATATCACATCCACAGACCATCGCTCGTAACTATCCGCTATTCGTGACCTCCAAGTAGCTGTATTACAAAGCACGCCACGGTCCCAGCCTTAATTAGTAGAAACGTACATTTCTGCTAATTCTAAACAACATTTTCTAGACGAGGAAGTACAATATTAGATTTTATCTGTTGCCGGCAGCTCAGGTCGGTTCCCGCCACGCCGCGAATAGTCGGGTCACGTGACCAAGCTATTTTCGCGCGTTTTTCAACACCAGGAAGCTGCGCCTGGGGGAACCGTCCAGCTGGCCGTTAATTGGCCAATTGACGTCATTCTTCTTCTGGACGTAAAATGTAGCGGCGACGGAAGTTTGGAAAAAATTTGACAAGTTTGTGAAAAGTAATTGACTAAAAGATGCTAATAGAATCGGCAAGTATACAGGCCTACTGCAATTATTAAATGCGTCATCCTAAATGAGAAGGTGGATTACGAACCACTGCCTCTGAATTGCGAACTAGTTTTATAATGTGGATGGTCTTATTGGATTAACTTAGTATTGAATAGTTCGGACGTTAATTCACACAAGCGAATACTACATCCACCGATCATCGCTCACAACTATCCACAATTCGTGACCTCCAAGTAGTTGTATTAAAGGACACGCCACCATCCCAGTCATCTCACTGAGACCATCTGGGTAGGTCGCCATTCAGTTCAAAAGTAAAGTAAAATTTGTAAATTTATTTTCCTAATCAACTGTGATTTTCAAGGAAAGATACTCAAAATACGAGTACTCTTCGTTTTTAGTAGCCATTTCATGGCTTAGCAGCCATGGAACTGTTATTGAAAGCTATTCCAGCACTATTAGTAATACGAGACTCTAGTGTTACGAAGTTACGTAATGGTTATGCAAATTTTTAAGGAACTGAAAACATTTCCTTCAGACATATCCATGGTCTAAGCTTTATCCCGCAGGGAAGTGAATACAATTTATTTTCTTTAGGGATGCAAATTTTCTCAGAAATCTCTCAATACACTTAACGTTTTATAAAGAAGCTGGTCCATTTGCCGTTAATAAGACGTATTCTTCTGAAAAATTTAGCACATTTTTTCAAATTTTGGTTGTAGTTATTTTATTGACTCAAAAAGACTGTAGAATGCCGTTAATTGGCCAACAACGTCAATGCAATTTAATGAGCGTGATTTACATCTTTATGAATAATTATTGATGATAATCTGTTATACAGTTATTATTAGTGCTAACGTGTTGAAAGAATAGATTAAAACAGTGATTTAATTACATCCAAATATTGGTTTGTTCACACAAGCAATACGTCCTTTTATCATCACGTGGATTAAAAACTACCTGATCGCACAGTCAAATCTTAAGTTTTTAAAAATTTTTATACCTTAATTACAATAAAATTCAAAAATAAATAAATGTAATTTTTTGTAGATCAATGAATGTAAATTATATTTTTTTTAGTAATGACATTTTATTGGTGTTAAATTGTTGTGTTAAACTTAATATTACAGAAAACATTGTTACGGAAGTTATTATCTGCTTATTTTTAGGAAATAATATCCTTTGAGATTTTCTTTTAGGTTCATTTTTATAATTTTATTAAAAATATAACGTTTTAAAAAGAATTGATAACAAATGAAGTGATAAAATATTTACAACTTTATGCATAAACTATATTGCAATATTTCGTTTATTCTTAACTCATTTATTCAGGAATCACATACAGTTGCATGTATTGCACAATCGTCAAATGAAACTGATTACTAAATTTAGTTAAAAAAACACGATATTAAAGTACAGTAATACAAAATTACCTTATTTCAATAATCTAGTCTAATCTAAGGTTTAAACTTGCACAGATAGTTTCGTAAACCCCGTGTAAGGCTAAAGTTGAGCTATCGGCTACAGACCAGATCACATTGAGGTACAGTATCAATTATCCTCCAGTCCGACCCTGACACAGTTGGGAGGGATTCACTCCTCGAACGTCCTCCGAGCTCAATGGAGAATCGATTCTGACAGCTGGACTAGTTTGGGAATTGCTTTATTCAGACTAAACATCTTGTATAAATGTACAGTGTATAACGACAGGAGTTTCGTCACAGTAGTAACTCGCCAAAGAACCTGTCACGGGTAAGAGAGGCTGAGAATGTACTGATACGTTTACATTGTTTATTTGTTTAAAAATTGTTTACCAACCGATCAGAAATTACATTTTCTACTAGCATATAACACAGGTAAAGGTAACAATGTAAAATTACAAGATCGAAGTCAGCAGTTTTGCCCCACTTACATTCTGTATTGTCTTTGATGCACAGAGAAATGAAATTATAGTTTTTTTAGAAACTGTCGTAATGCGATATTTCAACAATTAATTGTAGATTGTTGTGTTGTAGTCTTGGCGGTAAGCAGGAAGATATTTTACAGGAGTCTAGTTTTGAGGCGTAGATCATGTATGTCGGAGGGATGGCCAATGTTAAAATGTATGCTTTTTTTAAATAATGTCTCGGATTGGTGAGATTCCCATTTCCTTTTGAATTTGCATATTCCGGACGTAACAAATGCATTTTAAAATTATTCGCAAAATTATGTTTTGAAATGTTTCAAGTTATTTTATTGTGTTATACCATGCAGTGAACTGGGGAAGTGTACAATATCAATGGACGCAAAATAGATTTATAAAGTAGAAGACGATTTTTAATAGATATTGTTGACTTTTTATTTAGTAATGGAAATAATTTTGATAATCCTCCATATGCCACATTGTGGTTTTTGCTTATATGAAATTTCCAAGTGTATTTGCGGTCCAAATATACACCCAAGTACTTGATTTCTTGATCGGAAGGATTCCACTGAATTTCTTCGTCTAGTATTGCTAATTTTTTAGGTTCATGAGGTCTACGGGGAGTGAAAATTGTTGATTCGCTTTTTCGGGATATATAGCAATTCTCCATCTAATAAACCAATCTGTAAGATTGTCTAGTGATTCTTGCACATGCATTTTACGAATTTTGACTGTGTGTTGAATAGGGTGTCATCAGCAAACACAGCAATTTTTGATGAAGTTGGTGAAGCCATGTCTGAGATAAATATGTTAAATAATAGAGGAGCCAATATAGCTTCTTGTGGTACCCCAGTATTTATATACTTATACTTATTACTTTTTTATTCGTCCAACATGTATGTACACAAGTCATTTTTAATAATAATACATAATACCCCAAAACTGTAAAATATAAACGTAGCGAATAACGTTTTTCATTTTATACAGTACATATTTACTTTATAGTTGTACATTAATGAACGATTCAGACGGCATTGGATAGTAAATCATACTGGTAATTGTTTACATTTGAACAAAAATGACAGTTCGTTCTTAGTCGTCGCTCGGCAATTATCAACCACTTGTACTCGCCCTTGAGTTTAATTCATCAATTTTGTTGACACTTGACTGGTGAACGCAGCCAAGATTAAACCACTCGTATACTCTCATTAAACGACGAGCGCGAGCGGTGCAGGACGACGCATTGTTGGGCGTTTCATAAGTTGGTCTGAATCGTCCAATAAACCAGACGTAGTGCCCGACCTCTGGCGGTATTGGGGCCACAAAACAGGGTCGAGGACAAATCTCGAGCAGGGATTTATTTTTGGAAATATATAGTTTTAGTATTTCTTGTGCAATTAAAACTGTTGTGCAATTACAAAAAAATTCAAAATCCGTTTTTCTGACTTTTTTTATTTAACACATCTGATCCGGAACTCGTACGAATACTTTAAAAATTAACTGTGAATGACAATTTAAGATTGGTTTCAGTTTGTATTGTTGAAGCTGACATATTCAAAACAGCTTTATTTAAATAAACATATAAAATTATTTTATAATAAACACATTTATATATTAAAAGTTAAATTATATACAAAATTTTTTAAAAAAATAATTTAGTAAAACAGTACATAATTATTAATAATTAACTATTACAAAATGAAAAACCTGTTTTGTATACACACATATTAACATATTCATATTATAAATTAATGAATGATTCATATTAAAAGTAAAAACAATTTTTAGAAAAAATAGTTTTGATTAATTTGTGGAAAAATTAACTTACTTTTCTTGAATGAAAAAATAAAGAAACGAATTGAATTAAAAACGAAACTAATCAGGGTATTTAAGAACGTTCTCGATCTCAACGTAAACGTGTTACGACTTTGTTTTATATATTTAGATTATGTTTTCATAGTTTTACTCAGTAGGTACAGCTTTAATACTTTACATACTTAACTAAAATGTGAATGAGAAATGAGTGTAAGATGGTTAACCTATTTAAGTCGTGTCTGACATATTCAAACAGGAATTAATTGCCACGCCAACAAGGAACCTTCACAAACCCAAAACGTGAGAAACCACTCTACTTTTAATATTATGTATGGAGTGTGGACGTATATCCGAACCAGGGAATATCACATCCACAGACATCTCTTAACACTATCCACAATTCTTGCCCTCCTAGTAGCCTAAAAGAAGTTGCTTCCCACATGTTTTTCGTGGACATTTGGAAACGTCTTTAGTCTCGTTACCGGCTGTTAAATTTACCTAAATGCTACAAATATGTCTAAAGGGCTTCCACGTAATCCGTTGTTGAGTCACCTCGCAAGCAGATCCAATTTTGCAGCGAAAGGTAAGCAGAAGCCCGCTGACGCGAGTCTCAGTCATGTCCGCGTCGCGCGCTGCTGACGCAACAGGGTGGCGCGCTGCTCACGGCCAATCAGGAGCTGCCGCGTCAGCATCCCCGCGTGCTGATAGTAGCTCGCGTCTGCCTTGCATCATCCACGGTAGATTGTGAAGCGATTGTATATGCACTCTTACTGGTGGTCAATAATTGTTGTGCAATTACAAAAAAAAATCAAAAACCGTTTTCCTGACTTTTACCTGATTTCCTGATTTTTACGTTTAGCGAACGTGAATGTTATTATGAGATGACTAACGTAACTCCTTTTTCAAACTATACTATTTCACCCGTACGGGTTGCAACTTTGAGCTGGCCTTTCAT
This sequence comes from Nephotettix cincticeps, assembly GCA_023375725.1. Taxonomy (NCBI): domain Eukaryota; kingdom Metazoa; phylum Arthropoda; class Insecta; order Hemiptera; family Cicadellidae; genus Nephotettix; species Nephotettix cincticeps. Next base: position 69,853,721 of record CM041785.1, on the reverse strand, counting down.
ATTAAGCACGGTCGGTGCACGGTTTTTGCCCGTACGGTTGTGCGGAGTCAGTCTGAGTTTGTTTGTGACATGGAGCGGGAACATATAATCCCGTTGTATTCACTGTATCGTCGTTTGAAACGCAGACGACGCAATCGGATTCAAAGGGTGCATTCCATACATATGAGAAGGGATGATGTGGGGTTATTTCAAACACTTTTTGAAGAACTGAGGAATAATGACAAAGAATTTTTTCAATTATTTTAGAATGCCTGTTGAATCTTTTGATGCGCTTCTAGATAGATTAAAAAATAAATGTTCTCCTCAAAGAAAATATATTCAGGACAGAACGGTTCCAGTCGTGTTGTACGACTGGAACCGTAAAACAAAAATACAATTTAATACTAGGCTACTAGTGCATTTCTGTACATTTTTTTATTGTAATGCGTTGCAAATGTTAGCGTTCTGTAGTTTTACACACTCCATCCTTTGATGACGACAAGCATTTAACTTAAAAGGAATTATGACAGTATAAACTTAAAACAGGAAGGTAAAATTAAGTTATAGTTCATATACAGTCTCAGGTAGAATAGAATAGAATATGATTTATGCAGTAATACAATTGTAAAAAATTGTGTAGCAAACGTCAATAAATTATTAAGCTTACGAATAAGTTAAAACAATATTTTACCATATAATACTGTATGTTAAAACCTAATATTAATATTGATAATATTGATAGTAACCCCTGGGGATGAAATTTGGTCCTAATTACCCCCAGTGGTGGGCCGTGAATTCATCCTCGGAGTGAAAACAGAATCTATTAATTCGTGTTTCAGTCTTTTTTTGAATAGAGTGGAACTTCCCAGGCTTTTGAGGCTGTCAGGGAGGCTGTTAGAAAAATTTACCCCGGCCTGAGAAGGGAGGCGTTCAAATGCCGCAGTCCTGTGTTGGTCAATGCGTAAGCCATCCCTCGCTCTAGTGCCATAACCGAGTATTGCATTGCCACGTGTTAGGCGGCTTTGGAAGCGGCAATACACGGTTGTCTCCAGTATATAGAGGGAGAAGAGGGTCAAAATGCCAAGTTCCCTGATAGCGGTCCTACACGACTCTCTATATTGTAGATTTGCAATGATTCTTATGGCTTTTTTGGAGTCTAAACACCCTTTCAAACTCCCTTTTGGGACAGCTTCCCCATATCCGTATCCCATAGGAGAGATGAGGATAAATTAGGCCATAACAGACCGTAATCAAAACTTTACCGGTGCAAATTTGTTTAAGATTGCGAAGAGCAAAGTTGCCTGAAGCAATCTTAAAGGCGGTTTTTGCCTCAAAGTGAAGCGCACTCTTAACCCTAGAAGCGCCCACTATATTTTCTTCACCGACACCATGATTTAAGGGGAAAAACTCATTATTAATTTAAGAAATATTGGTAAAAATATCACCGATGGATGCTTCCACGGTATGAGTAGGGTGTCCCGTTATAATTCAATAATGATAATCGCACAAAGGTCCAGTAAGCCGAGGGGTTGGTCTCGGTCACACACGAGCCGGTGGAAGCCCCGCCAGGCCGTCGGTGACGTCATTGTTCGAAGCCTTGGAAGCCGTGTCCTGTTCCAGGTGGAATGTAATAATTTAAATTCTTCATCGTTTGTAACCACATAAGTCATATTCTTTCGAGATTCAATCGAAGAACATACGGTATTGAACACCCACAGATAAATATGCAATTAGTTCACGTCAATCCGACTCTGTAGTCCGACACATTAACATTAACAGGTTAGCGAGTTTCTGGCCGCTGGCGGCGATTCCGATCCTTATAATTCGATATTTATGTTTATTTAAAAAAATATTTTTAACGATTTCTCCGACTAAACAACTTCACGAGTACCTGAACACCTCACACAGTAGCATGTAAGTCGTTATACACACGTAGCATTCTGTGGCACTGATCATCACTAACAATTACTTGATTTTCCGAAATGTCCCGCGTATTTTTTTCGCATGTAGCACAATGGTCCTCGACGTTTCGCCCATCATGTGTTGGGCGTCTTCAGGAGGAGACTACGAGAGGCGGTTGCACCGCGCTACTAGCGCCAAAAACTACGCGAGACATTCCGGAAAAAAACAAGTAGTTAGTTTGTGGACAATCAAAGACTTGGATAAATTGGATCATGCTTTCTTAAAATAAATACTGTTCAACAATTCACATTAGCTGATTGTCTCAAATAATAACCGGTGTTATTAAGCTAAGTAATATATTTGCTTCAAACTTCAATTACAGCTTTAATGTGTATTCGGTATATTATTGAAATGGCTTACAATTACATTTATTAAACTTCTGGTTTAAGATTTTTTTTGCTCCTAATGATATGGCCTGGGAAGTCCTGAAGTCACAGGATTATATTCTAATACCGATGCACTTTTTGAGTATCTTTTCCGTTACACGCACTCCCACTGTTAAGATTCCCTTTTACATAAAACCAGTGGTTTAATGGTTTTCTGGTGGTTATTACCTATAAAAAAACAATTATGAACGATATTAAATGAATAACCAACCTAACTTGACTCCGTGGAGCGATGTTTCACGACGACCGATACTCGTTGCGTAACTAAATACACATAATAACGTAACACACTCGATATTGCCTACACACAGCACTCTGCGTAGTTAGGTAGATTATATACACCTGTAACTTTGCTTTATCCAACGAAACCAAACTCATATTTTCTCTAAACTATTTAAACTTCCCTAATTGTGCTGTTACAGAAATTTATGCGTGAATGGGCTTTAAAATAAAATTCATAACACGTCCAACTATTATGTTTAATTACATCAGAAAAATATTAAAACAGTGATTTTTTGTAGTCTAATTTATTTGTCGTTTTCGTACCATATCAGTAATCGTCTGTTAAAACTAAATACAGTAATAATGTCATGCAAAACCAGTTTTAACAGAGTATTAATACCATTACTTTGATATTTAACTATGGAAGAAAATTCTTTTGAAAAATATATTTTGGCCCAAAGCCACGCCCCTGTGAAACGCCAGAACATGCATGACGCAACACATTCGTAGATGTCGGGTGATGCGAAGCCCTAACAATTCTCGAACCCTCTGTCAGTGTTTCGTCATCCTTTTATCAATATTTAAAGCGACTCTCTGTGGTTCAAGCTGATGCAATGGTTGTGCCTTCTGTCCACACGAGTCGTTGTAATGACTTGGTTAATATAGATGAGAATTTGTAAGAACTTTAATAATTTCAATCGCTCTTTTTGTGGGTCAGAGTTACACGTTTTCATGTTTGCAATCGGGTAGTTTTCAGTTGATGTGTTTTAAACTATTGAAATATTATTACAAATCATGATCGATAGTATGTATTAAATTATAAGAGATCCCTAACTCGATGGGTTTTTGTTTTTATAAATGTTCATATTGGTAGTGTTTATTCAAAGTTTGTTGGTATTCAAACAACGAATATTACTATCGAGTTAGATATTTTAAACCAAGTATGAATGAGAAATGAGTGTAAGATGATAGTGGCGCGATCCTGTAGTCTTGTTACTGACTAAGGCTGACTTATTCTCTAACAGGACTGTTAATCAGCAATCCAACAGCCGATGAAATTTAAGGGACTTACAGTTCAACGTGGGATCTGAACCATGTTTTGCCTCTGAATTACGTACTGGTCTAATAATGAGGACAGTATTTACGGTATATTTATCATTACCTACAGCTTGAGGTATTTTGCTCAAGTTATACTCACTGTTATTTAAGCATTAATTGGTCTATTATAATTGGATTTGAGATGATTGGATATCTAGTTGATGTAAAAAGATAACGAATGTTATTCACATCAAACGCATGACGGCTCGGGACACATTTCTCATCTTACAGGAATATACATTTCTTGTTCTAGTGTCCTGTAAGATCCTGAATTCCTGAGATTTACTGAGAATCCACATGAGGTTGTCAAACCTCTGGAAATTTCAATTTTAAATCTTCTATTTAAATTGCCACCGATTTATCGTCACGTCCATTCGCAAATCTGGACGGTCAACAAGTCACAGGGCGCCTCAACTTGACATATTTGTTTTCGCCTTGACTTTTCCCGGAGATACTTTGTATGTTGAATGTCAACGAACATGATCAAGATCAATGTTTTCTAGACAACGATGATCAAGAAAATGAGAACACGTCTGCGAAGCTGCGGGATTGACGTTGACTGATGGGATTGTTTCTGATCACCCTGTACTCTTTCGATCACAGCGGAACAGGTGTGATTTTTATGCGTGATCCATGTGTCTGTCTGAATCATAATTGGAGAGGTTCGACCTGTGAAATTAATTTCGAGTGACCGGTTAATTATTATTGTTATTGGTTGCTGTTTACTAATTGTGGCTAGTTATGAGTAATGCTCGGTGGATGTGATATTATTTGGTGTGGATCAAAGTCCGCACTTTTGAATACTACGTTCGTCCGCAAAGACCATCCTCATAATTAGTACATTTCGTAGTTCAGAGATAATAATGCTTCGGATCCCAAGTTACACTGTAGGATACCATTGGCTGTTGAGCTATTAATTAACAGTCCTGTCTAAGGAACATATTAGCCTTAGTCAGCAACAAGACTACAAGATCACTTACACCACAATCATCTTACATTCATTTCTCAAACTTGGCTTAAAATATCTACCTGGGTAGTTTGACATTTCACATGGTTGATTATAATAATATATCTTACTTTCAGATCTCAGTTCTTTAATGAATTCAAATCATTTAATACTACATGGTTATACCATTAAGTAAGTTTGTAAAATAACGACGCAATAAGCTGCCGTTGAACATTCACCTGATTTGCGACGCGACACAATCGACATCCGGCGGAACCGGTGCGTACTGCGCAGCCGCAGTGAGTGGCCGCGCCCACCAGACGGCACTGCGCACGCGGACCACGGCGCCGGCCGGCTACTGCGTAGAACACGAATGACGGTTTTTTGCAATGTTGGCGCCTGCGGTTCAAAGTCTGGCTGGTTGACAAACATCTGGCAATATCATATTGTAGTGCGCAGTTCTTTGGCTTGTGACTTCTAGTAGGAAACAATATATACAAGCATAGAAAATTTAATTCATTTTCGAGTGATATTGATTATTATTTGCATGGGTATTCCACAAGGAAGTAGTTTTTACAACACTGAAATCAAAGCAACTTGTGTAAATGGTCCGTAAACTTGACAATTAATTTAATTTGTATAATCAGGACACTAAAGTGTATGTTAATTTTTCCAGTCTGCTTACTTCACAAATATTTTTGTTTTCTTTTAAATACTGTATTTTAAATATCTATTAGTGCTTTTTTAGCGAATATCCTATGTAAAATTGATTGAGTAAAACTGTTCGTTTCTGTAATAGCTTGGTCATGTTATGGCAAAGCAATCGGACAACATTAACTACACTTTTGGGAAGGTTTTGTACCCCAAAAATGGGGTAATTTTACGGGCTATTCCATTTTAATTGGTCTAATCATACTTTTATTTTCAGGTACGTCCCAGAGCAATTTCCACCCCTTTAACACTCTTCCAATTCGTAAGTTGTATAGGAAATGTTTTGGATATGAATAACAAGGACCGAGTTATAGACTTAGTTTTAAAATTGTATTTTTATAGTTGTAACATTTTATTGGTGTATAGAACTTCTTGTTTTATAATTACTAAAACTAGATGTCTGTACACTATCTGTCACTATACTGTAGATGGGTTGTACGTGTAAAAAAATAATTTTATTTTCTCCATAATACGTAGTGGAGGAAGTATTGTTTTTGTCAAAATGTTTGATTTTGAGTTGTTCCATTTTGAGGCCACCTGAATCCAAAAATTGGGGTTCGGACTGATGTCTACGTCTAGAACACGAGACTACATTGATCGTTCTAAGGTAGAACATCTGTGTAAGTTTACTGACACAGTTCCGTTATCTTTGCGAATTATTTTCCTTCAATGGCCCAATCAATGGCAACCCTCTAGACGAAGTGAGGATCACTCGCCGTATCTTATCTCTCGAGAGGTCTGGATGTGTTGAACGGTCATTGGATCGGTTTTTCTTCTGGGTTTATCGACTGTTCGATTCTGAGTCGTTTTTCAACACAAGTATCAGCTGTGGAGCTTTTCACGCGATAATCTGAGAGTTTTTTCACCTTTTGTAAGACTCAAAAACTTGCCACTTGATATATAATCTTTGGGTGAAAGAAGGTCAAGTGATTAGGGTATTTTTGTTTAGGTTACTGCGCAGTTGTTTTATATAGATCACCAGAAGAGTATCTCTGAATCATTAGAGATCAAGGTGTTGGATATAGTTGTGGGTTTTTTGTGGAATTTTCACATGCTGTTTGAGAAAGGTATTATTATTTTATTATAAAGCGAGTGAAAATAAATTGTTAATGTATAGTATGAAACACACAGTAAACACTAAGGAAACCTTAGACAAAATATTGTGATCGCAATCCTCGCGCGGTTGAGAATTCCTCAGAGGAATCTCGAGATATTTCTTTGACTGTTCTCCTCCACCTTTATTGGTTAATTCTCCATTATGTGTCTATCCAGGGCTGCCTACAATTTAAGCACTACCTTTTCTATCCGAATTACTCCTTTAGTGACTTCAATCATCAAAACAATTCCAAAACATGTATCACCTGAAAAAACATTCTAAACATTTCTCGGAAGGATTCACGACAATCGTCATTTGGTTTTCATTTTTTGTTCATAGTTCATAGGTCAAAACCTTTCAACAAAACAATTCATTTTTCATTTTTGAAATTTATTTCACAGAACGTACTATTTTTTATTTATTTTTGAAATGAATTCCAGGGAGGCAATTTGTGACTCATTCATACCATTACTCCCATGTGATGTCTATACTGTCAGTAGTCCTCTGTTCTTTCAAGTAAACCCAGTAAATATTTCTTCTTTCCAAGTCCATTTACATTTCATTTCATTTTTCTTCAGTTGCTCCCATTGTTAGGGACTGCAAATCGTCTCAGGACATTTCTACACTACGTCTTCCCTTGTCTTATAGTGTGGTCCGATCATTTTGTTCTTCGACACTCAAGCTGTTCATTCTTCAGAAAAAGCTCTAAGGTTGTTGAACTGGGCCCGGGGAACACTGGAAACCCTTGTTTGTTAGGTTAAGGTTATCTTAACCTAACAACGTTACCCTCTCTGTTATGTATGTCTTTGATTGCCTGGTCTTTGTTTAAAAGAACATCGATTTCATGTTGTGTAACAATTTTCACACCTATGAAACTAGAAGGAGGGATAACATTTTGTATTGAACTTAACAATTACTCCAGGCCATTGAAAAGCTTTGAAGATTTTGCTATAAAGTTGTATAATGTACTTCCCTTGGGAGAATGGAATTTAAAATACGTAAAGTCTTGATTGCTGTCCTCACGTGTTTATCTCTCCGCTTCCTGCTCGCAGTGCGTGTCACGCTGGGTGTCAGGTGACGAATGTTAATCAACGTTTGCCCCCAGTCGCTGTCGAGGAGACAATAGCCTTGTTAACTCTGCGCCGGTGTCTGTCAACGTGACAGCCAACACCTCTTCATGAGTTTGATGTTTGGTATCTTCAATTGTCTCTAGCTTGAACAAAACGTGCATTGTGTTAAGATCATATTGGCTTTCATTCGTTAATATTTAGAATTTCGAAAATATTTTCCTCCTTCTCCTGAAATGCCTTTGAGGATTTCAATAGTATTGCTGTACTCAATGTTATATTCAACGAATAGTATTTAATTTTCCTACCAAAAAGTAAAAATCTTGGTAAGGATATACGTATTTCTACATCCGTGGTTTCGACACTTGTCTATGTTTAGCTAATTACTACTGTACGTTAAAATACAAAACCAAGTACTAAAGTGTACTTAAATGAAGGAAAGGGTACTTGAAGGTCACGAATGAGCGATGGTCTGTGGATGTGATATTCTCTAACCGTCCGCCCGCACTACAGAATACTTCGTTCTTCCGCTAAGACCGACCATCATCATAATTAGACCAGTTCGTAATTCAGAGGAAACATTTTGGTTCGGATCCCACGCAAAACTCTCCCTTAGATGTCATTGGCTGTTGAGCTGTAGTCAAGTCCTGTCTAAGGACCGTGTGACACTGAGCCTGCAGGGTCGCCGACCCTTCACTTGCAGATTGACCACCAGACGGCCCATCCGTCACCCGGACACCGTCCACTCGTCATCCCAGGTTTACCTTGAATAGTCAATTCGCGACGTATTATTCAAACTCCACGGGTTCAAAGGTCCTTCGGTCTTCGCACGATAACAGCGGTTGTCGATTGGGAAATACGTTTTTGTTGTACTCCATCCTCAAATCTCAAGGCTTGTTACCGGTTATATTTTTACTATTTTGGAATTTAGTTTCCTGGAGGGGAAGTTAGGTTTGTATTGACAGATTTTGGTAATTAAAATGCATCCGATGAATTGTTTGGATGGTATAATTCTCTTGGTTATTGACATGATTTCATAAAATGTTTTATGAGTTTTTACTCAGTGAACAGCCTTAATATAAGCATATTACCATGTAAGACAAACCTTATTGTAGCAAACCTATATACTCAGAACTATTCGATTACTATGATGGGGATAATATAAGTTCTATGAAATTCATACACTCACGTCAGCGTGCTGCGTGCGATCTCGTTATAAATAATCTCAGTCAGCGTTAAACTAGCGAGTTAATTAAGTAGCTTTACTGACCGGTTAATCCTTGTAACCCTCTCATTATCTGTGATATTATTTCAATAAAATGTCGATACTTTGAATTTTTTGCTAGTTTTGGTTTATTCAAAGTAATTTTTTATCATTGTGGTTAAGTATTTTACCTTTTTTCAAACTAAAGTTTGAAAACCAGTAAGGTTTGCAACGATTATTAACGTATTTAATCTAGTATGTACTTATGATGCAAAATATTATTTTTTTCTTTTAATATAGCTGAAAAAAGTACTGAGAGGATCTCATGGAATATGATAAAGTTTAATAGCTGGAATAAGTTCCCAGGTTAACTGTGAATCGTGACTGTCTTATAAAGTTACCGGGAGAACGTTTTACACCATGAAATATAACTTGGATGCCCTTGGATCTTCAGTACCCGCTCAATGTTTGTCATTGAACGGTATCGCTTATGCAATATAATATTGATTCGCTAGATATCTCTCGCGGTGCTATGAACAGCCTCCTATGATTGTGTTATCACTCTGATAACTCTGTTGGTCTTACAATATTCTACGCCTACAGGAACAACTCCACACTCCACAAGTGTTGCCACATGGAGGGATTTAGTATAACTTATTAACTAATATAACTTTGTAACAATACTTCGTAGTAGCACTTTGTTTCATACTTTTCACTTACAGTTATCTCAATAAAAGGATTTGTTCCCTTTTGATGAATATTATACTCTAACATCACTGTCGTACATCCACATTGCTACAGATACAGGCCATGGGCGTGCCTCCACAGTGCTCTAAGACTACACTGATAGACATGATACACTGATGTACATGAACAGTACCATTACCAAAAGATATAAACAGATTAACTTATTCACAGGGAATGCCAGAAGAGAATTACTGTACAAGCTCGTTAGCTTAAAGTACGTGATTTAAAAATTTGAGGCATTGCTGAAATTGAATTGACTAGAATACAAAATACATTTCTACTCTTGTTTCTCCTTGTAACTCCCCTTTGTTTCCCTTACTATTCAACATTACTCTTGCTTACTACCGTTCTGAAATAGAGACCTACCCAAAAGAGTTTATTACATGATTGAAGGCTGATGTGTTCCTATTACAGTAATTAATAGCCCAATTGCCAAAGAACCATACAGTTCAACCACAGCAATTGTGCCTCGGAGTTACGAACTGGTGTTATTATGAGAATAAACGCTGTATTGAGTAGTGCAGACGTTAATCCACCCCAGTAAATATCAAATCCACCGATCCCATGTAGCTGTATTGTAGGACACGCCATCGTCCAAATCTTTACATAGTTTATTGGCATTTTTTTAAACGTATGCTTTAAGTTACGGACGCACCGCAGGCTATTTCTGGAACCTGTTTTCTCGTCTAGTCACGGTCCACTACAGTGATTGTCGTGCACAACACACATCTACCACTGCAACCATCGCCAACAGAATACGACACGGATGTAACTCCTTTATGGCCTCTCCGAGCGAGATATCGAATGTCTCTTGTGACACCGATATCGACGATACGATATAGCTGCTTCCTTATCGCCCTCATTATTTTTGTAGTTACGAGTACATCGATATGTTTACCGAGTTTCTTTTACGATCGGTGTTTTATATAAACCACGCGGGGGCTGGAGCAATCAGTTTAAATCCTACTTAGAACTAAACTTATAAGTACAGTAAATTAAGGTTCTTTCTTATACTTTATCTACAAAAATATAGACACATAACATTTCTACAGTTGACTCATCGGTAGCAATAATTCTGTTATACGAACTGATGGATGTTACGAGGAAATAGTACAGGAAAGGTTTGATTATTGTTCAAATGAATAGTTTAAGCTTCACAAGGATGCAAAATTTTACTGAGAAGAAGGATTGAAAGGATAAGGATTTGCTACCACGATTACTCGAAAAACAAATACTACAATTTGAAAATGAGAAAAACGTTTGGATAAACTAATTGAGCAACCACGAAGGTTTCGTCCTTCACAACTATATTTGCAAATGGTTTCAAGAATAATGCGAATTAGTCGACCTTAGACTTGGGCACGTTCGTGCAAATCGTAGCACTGACGGAGGCCGCAACAACTCGGTCTTGTCTTATTGCTTAAATTTGAAACATAGTCATAACAAGAATGGAGGGTTTAACACATCAATATCAACAATGGAAGGTTGCCAAACGTCATTTACAACACAACACCAACAATGGAAGGCTGCAACACATAATTTACGTCACAACACCAACAATGGAAGGCTGCAACACATAATTTACGTCACAACACCAACAATGGAAGGCTGCAACACATAATTTACGTCACAACACCAACAATGGAAGGCTGCAACACATAATTTACGTCACAACACCAACAATGGAAGGCTGCAACACATACTTTACGTCACAACACCAACAATGGAAGGCTGCAACGCATAATTTACGTCACAACACCAACAATGGAAGGCTGCAACACATAATTTACGTCACAGCACCAACAATGGAAGGCTGCAACACATAATTTACGTCACAACACCAACAATGGAAGGTTGCAACACATAATTTACGTCACAACACCAACAATGGAAGGCTGCAACACATAATTTACGTCACAACACCAACAATGGAAGGCTGCAACACATAATTTACGTCACAACATCAACAATAGAAGGCTGCAACACATCATTTACGTCACAACACAAACAATGGAAGGTTGCAACATATCATTTACGCCAGAAAACTAACAATGGAAGGTTGCGACTTATAATTTACGTTACAATACCAACAGTGACAGGCAACACATGATTTAAAACACCACAACACCAACAATGGAAGGCTGCAACACATCATTTACGTCACAACACCAACAATGGAAGGCTGCAACACATCATTTACGTCACAACACCAACAATGGAAGGTTGCAACACATCATTTACGTCACAACACAAACAATGGAAGGTTGCGACTTATAATTTACGTTACAATACCAACAGTGACAGGCAACACATGATTTAAAAGACCACAACACCAATAATGGAAGGTTGAAACACATAATTTACGTCACAATATCAACAATAGAAGGCTGCAGCACATCATTTACGTCACAACACAAACAATGGAAGGTTGCAACATATCATTTACGCCAGAAAACTAACAATGGAAGGTTGCAACATATAATTTACGTTACAGAACCAACAGTGACAGGCAACACATGATTTAAAAGACCACAACACCAACAATGGGAGGTTGCAACACATCATTTACGTCACAACATCAACAATAGAAGGCTGCAACACATCATTTACGTCACAACACCAACAATGGAAGGCTGCAACACATCATTTACGTCACAACACCAACAATGGAAGGTTGCAACACATCATTTACGCCAGAAAACTAACAATGGAAGGTTGCGACTTATAATTTACGTTACAATACCAACAGTGACAGGCAACACATGATTTAAAACACCACAACACCAACAATGGAAGGCTGCAACACATCATTTACCCCACAACACCAATAATGGAAGGTTTAAATACATAATTTACGTCACAACATCAACAATAGAAGGCTGCAACACATCATTTACGTCACAACACCAACAATGGAAGGTTGCAACACATCATTTACGCCAGAAAACTAACAATGGAAGGTTGCGACTTATAATTTACGTTACAATACCAACAGTGACAGGCAACACATGATTTAAAACACCACAACACCAACAATGGAAGGCTGCAACACATCATTTACGTCACAACACCAACAATGGAAGGCTGCAACACATCATTTACGTCATAACACAAACACTAACAACGGTTTGTATCCAAAATTTTTATTTTGTAGAATAGTTGATTGTGCCCAACCTCGTATCATCGTAAAATTTAATCTACCATGGGGTAACCATTTTTTACGTGTAAAAGAAGTGAATAACATCCACGTTAACAACTAGATGTGAGTCAGGAAAATGCAAGTTTCTATTTATTTAGGCTCACTCGAGTACGGTAATTTAGATTGGAAGCTCCCCTCTGGATCAATATGAACCCCGACACGGTGGCTGGGCCTACGCCAAGGGAGTCCAGGTTGAGGGAGTGTTTGAGCAATGGTGCAAACATAAATATTGGATGTGAGTGAGTGGGGAGCGGCGTCCCGCGTCCCACCAGGGGGGAGGAACAATGTCCCGGGACCAACACTGCATTGCTAGTGCAGTTGTAGACACCACAACAAGAAAACCTAGGTTTAAATATTTTTGGTTAGTTAGTTAGTGAAATTAGAACCTGTCGAGGTATTTTAAGCCACAGGATGAATGAAAAATGAGTGTAAAATGATTGTGGCGCGATCTTGTAGACTTGTTACTGACTAAGGCTGACATGTTCCTTAGACAAAACTGTTAATTTATGCCCAGCAGTCAATGGCATATCTGAGGGAACTACAGATTAACGTAGAGTCAGAATCACTGCCTCTGAACTACGTACTGGTCTAATTATGAGGATGGTATTTGAGGATGGAATTAAGTATTCAATAGTGCGGACGTTGATCCACACCTGAGAAGATCCCATCCACAGACCATCGCTCATAACTATCCACAATTCGTGACCTCCAAGTGGCTGGATTACAGGACATACTAACGTCCTTTACTCATTGGACATATAGCATCAATTTGGCTTCAGTAAATTTATAAGTGTGAATGATCATTATTGAGACCTTTTACATGTTGTAAGCTAGAAAATCGTCGGATCAGTTTGTGGAATATTTTCTAAATTAAATTTATTACAACAATAATTCATCGAACGACCAGGACGATGGCGTGCTTTTGCCTAATAGCTAACGATCTTCTCATTCATATTAAATTTTACAAAAACATGACAGCATAATGTCTCAGGGGATAGTGATTGTTAAATCTTTATGCTAAGAGGGCTTTTTTGCTTTGTTTATAAAATGATTGTATTACTTCCCAAATAAGTTAAATCGTGGATATGTCTAACGGATTTTTTTAGTTCATCTAAAAAATTAAATACAATAGCTCTGGTAGTTTCTATAGAAACTGTATCCAAACACTTCCGTTGCACTTTTTCGGTCTACAAATCTGCTAACATCACCCCTCAGAACTTAGACATATCTCTACGTCAAAATCACTGACTTGGTTCATGTTTTTTACTAAAACCTTTCTTATCAGTTCCATCAGAGGCATTTGAAAAAATCACGAGAACCGGTGTTTTGCTCTTGTCGAAAACCTGAAAATTTCTAAATACTAAATGGAAACCCCGGAAAAGTCAGAAAATTTTGATTTTGGTAGACGCCGTGTTTAGAGACGCCTTGTCGAGACGTATTTTCCAGGGTTTTTTGTAGTATGTCCCCGCATTTTCAAATTCTTTACTAGAGCCACACAAACAGCGCTCTGCGCAGTTAAGTTAGGTAGGTTATTGATAATTTTATCTCTTAGATAATATTTTATACTATCAATAACCTACGTACTCCGCAGAGCGATGTTTGTCGGCAATATCGCGTATACTACGATGTAACACAACGTTTATTGAAATTGCGGGGACATACTACAAAAGAGCCTAATCCTGTAATCACAAAACGTTTTGATTGTTAGCGTATTTTTCTCGAAACCGCTTCTCATTGCTTCAAATTTACCACTTCCTTCTTAATTGACGGTTGAGTTAGTTTTCCTTCAATAACAATAGCCGCATGTCGGATGTGGTCCGATAACCTGATCCTGCCAGACCGCCGCGCAGTTTGGATAACCTCGACCGAACCTCCGCGCGGTTTAGGCGTTCGGATATCGTGTCGTCGTGGCGAGCCGAGCGAAGCGACCGTCAGGGTCACCTTCACACTCCAGTGCGAGGGCAGGGGGATATGAGGGGAGGGGACGGGGCGCCAAAACATTCCCGATGACGTTGTTAGGCTGCCCCCCCTCGACACATGCACGCAGCGCCCCCACTCGTGTTTCCACAAAACACAACTGCAGACTACGTCTGATGCGTAGATTGAAAAAATTCAATCAGTCGGAGACTGAAATATTGCGAAGTTTCCTCGTAATTCTCTGGTCTTACAAGATTACTACATGGACTAACAAAAATATGGTGTTACTGGCTTATGTCAGCATCATCAGACCACTACGGTGTCACTGGCTATGTCAGCATCATCAGAACACTACGGTGTCACTGGCTATGTCAGCATCATCAGAACACTATGGTGTCACTGGCTATGTCAGCATCATCAGAACACTACGGTGTCACTGGCTTATGTCAGCATCATCAGAACACTACGGTGTCACTGGCTTATGTCAGCATCATCAGAACACTACGGTGTCACTGGCTTATGTCAGCATCATCAGAACACTACGGTGTCACTGGCTTATGTCAGCATCATCAGAACACTACGGTGTCACTGGCTTATGTCAGCATCATCTTAACACTACGGTGTCACTGTCTTATGTCAATAACGCCTGAGGATACCATTCAAGGGCCCCACTAGGCGAGGTGACCTATTGGACCAGGCCATAACGACAGCAAGGGTACCTGGTGGTGACGCACTGGCTACCCAAACTAGACCAGTATAGGTGGACAGTTGCAACGGGGCTTGTGTCAAAGTGTGGGCTACGTCGTACAACATTCCCATGTTATGTACGTAACAATTATACTATCAGCAAACTTTTAAAGGACTACAAATTAAGTAAGTAAAAAGGAAAAAGTGGAAATTTTGATTATACAGGTGGATTTCTTTTGAGATTTTCACAGTGGTTCCGTAATTAGTATGTGTTTCAAAGTGCATTCTGTGACAATATTTGTTTCCTATGCGTACGATTTGAAAAAAAAACAAACATCAATTCAATGGAAAAATATCGGAAACGTAAACCGTGTTCAGGTTTTTACACTATCACTCCCTTTTACGACAGTGATGGGAAATGACGACCTAATTGGTCCGTACACCTTGGATTACGAGGTGGACACGCTAACCAGTGCACTTCCCAGCCAATTAGCTATTAATTGATTGTGTGTTTTGTTTACAATATTATCGACGTCGTGAAGCAACGGTTTCGCCATGTTGTACTCCAGTTAATGAAGCTTGCTGGTCGCGATTCGCGAAGGAACTTCGCATAAAGATTTAAGAATTACTTACCAATATTATCTTATTAGACTTTTCCGTGTTTTTAACTGGACAACGTTTCTGAAGGTGGGGATCCTTTTTCCGGTTTCAAGTGATCTAAGAATTTAGATTTGAATTAAAAGGATTAGTTTTATGTGGACTGAGTTTTAGTTTGAGCACTACTGAGCCGCGACTCCAGCAAAATTGGAATAGAATTTAAATAGTAATTTTTTTATTTAAATGTAAATTATTGGCTAATCACTTGAAAACGGGAGAGACTTCTCCATCTCCAGAAACGTCGTGTAGTTGAAAACACAGTCGCGTTGGGAAAGTTTAACAAGATAAGAAAAGTTTATTTTTAGCAAATCTTGTTTATTTATCTTGAAATTTAAACTTGCCTTAATCAGCCTATTGGTCCGAAGATTGTGGTTGAAAATACCACAGAGATTATGATAACTCTCTTTCAAGTTTAAAAAGGTTAAAGTCATGACTCGACATGAGGTGTTTTAAGTGTCATTTAACTTGAAAATGCAATGAAACTAAACCCTATATTAACTCGTGTAAGTGGTAGAGAGACTTTACAAACATTTATCATAGACTAACTAAACGATATCGGAAAGTTTTATCTGTGGTTTTATTTAACTATAGTTTTACTTTCTGTAAAAGTATAAATGTATGTTTTGTGACCTTGAACTCCTTCTAACGCAATGTAAACAATCTGTCGTTTTATTTAACTATAGTTAAATATTTTGTGAAAGTTAAAATGTATGTTTTGTGACCTTGAACTCCTTCTGACGCAATAGAAACAGTTGCTCCCTTGGTAACAAAGAGCTTCTACCACTGCAGGCAGGGGGGGGCTTGGGGGGGCAAATACGCAGAACTTTTACTACGGGGCCCTTCCTCCCCCTCCACTCATCCCACCCTGTTGAAATCAATAACGACCCCATTCAGTTGCGGCAGTCCTTTGTTTACATTCGCCGCGACTATTTTGGATCTGGTAAATTTAGAATACAGGTTTATTTGTTGACGTTAAAGTCTCGAAATTTAAGTTTCGTTGATCATATACTTATGTTTTTACGTTCGATGTAATAAAAATACATTTTGGTACTCTAAATTGTTCATAACTAAGCACCAGTCACACAGGGTATGACCGTAGATTTTGAGTGTTATTTATCATACCTCTTATTTGAAATTTAAGTTAAATTATTTTTCCAACCGGAATGTCTTGCACTTTTTGAGTTTAGGTATAATAGGGAAAAAGAAAATTCCGCAAAGTGATCCAAATTCGTATTCTGGCGACAGCAGGTCAGGAGTTGTTTTCGCATTGATTTCAGAAGTCCCTATTGAGAATTGAGTACAGTTCATTTGCAACGGACAAAGGCCTCGTGACGTAGAGCTTTGGTCAGAGAGAAACTTCAACAACTATCCTTCCAAAGACCGCCCTCAGTCCGGACTCTTGAGACGAACAACATCTGGCTCGGGATGGAAGTAACACCCCACCACTAATCCTCGTCTCGTGTTCAGGTCAATTTTTTGTCCTTGCACCTGCTCCTAACGACGTATTCCAACACAGTTTAGGGTTAAGAAGAGGCTAGCGGTGTCAAGAAGGATGAACTCTTTATAAAATCATCATTTTTCTTCTTGATTGTTCAGGAAACGTCAGAGAAGAAAGTTGCTGAAGTTCAAATCAGATTAGCTTTGTTTACGTCCAGACAGAATTCCAGTTGCTCGAGTGTGCCAATTAAGTATGGAACCTCTTTTTTAATTTTTAAACCACAATAAAAAAAATAAAGTTCACAAATGCTTACTGATGATAATGACGCACACATCTGTCCAATTACCGACCGGATAACCCCTTTGGGCGACGGTCCATATGGAGTCAGACGAAAATCTTAAACAGCAGCCTAGGACGGAAATTAAAAACGATATCAGTGCGAAAGTTATGACTGATATATTGTGAAATAAAAAATATTAAGCAATGGAAAAAGTGGGTTTTAATGGAATCGACGTTATCGCAACAGAAAAAACTAAAATTGATTAAAGTAACTAATACATCAAGTTTAAGAGTTCGTAACTGTGTCCAAATAAAAAAACCGGGTCCAAGAGCCAGCATTACACATGACCAGGCGGTAGACTCACAAGACCGAGTGTGTGTATATGTTAGTGTTGGTGTTGTTTCACAATCATAAGAGGTCGCTTCAAGGCCATCTCTTATCACTTGACCGGTGACCTCATCACTACCCGCCGAATCCGGATACATGCTTATCATTGACGATGCGGTCCATCTTTAACCATGGGAAAATATTATGCTTTAAACTATGGCAAACCCTAGTTATTTTTAGATATCGAGGTTATTTCGAAAACTGAAACAAGTTTATTATGGTTACTAAAAATTTATAAATTTATTTTTAGTATATATGATAACATTTGGTGTTCTACATATGTTTCATGAATGGTACCGTAGACTAGCCAGAGGTAACAGTTCATGGTCTGACTAGAGTCGCAACCTTTCTTATTTCTTACTTTTCCAGCTGTATTTTCTTACTCCCATTCATGAGGCATAGACCCATCGGTGTACCTTCCGTGAGATCAAAACCGAAAGAGTTCCAAAAATAAACATTTTCAAAACAAAACTGCCTTGTACCGTCACCTATCATCAAGACTGTAATCAAAATATCCAACGCCAGCATAACTACCCAAAATGTGAGTATTTGTTAAACAGCATGATTGCACGTTTATAAGTTCCGAAGTTGTGATTGTGATTGCGTTGGTCTAATTAAAGGTGCTTAAAATTTGATTGATTTAATTGGTTATCCCAAGTTTCTATCCAAATATAATTAGATTATTAGTTACATATAAAATAAATAAAGTAAATTTACAGATCTAAGTCACTAATATAATTTCTCTGATGTACAAACAAAAATTACGGTTCTAGCGACTTTGCGTCTGACTCCGATGTTTTATTGAAAACCTCTAAAATTAAAAATTTAGGCTTTCATTTAACAAAATTACCACTTACATAAAAAAACTCGATTCATAATCATGTATATGCAATGATAAAAATTTCGTGGCCCATGGGGGGATCGAACCCACGACCTTCGCGTTATTAGCACGACGCTCTAACCAACTGAGCTAATGGGCCAACTGTTCCTTCAAATTGAATAAAGCAATCTTTAACAATCATATACATTTTTAAATATATGAAATATTAAGTGCCCCGAATTCGGGAGGGGATATCGAATCCACGAATTTTACGGAAAGGAAAGGAAAGACAATTTCAGTTTTCCCAAATATTAGGAAAGACAACCATTTCCAAACCGATCCGGTGTAACTGGGTTTAACAGAAGGGAATTAACACAACCGGTTGAGCCTGACCCAGAAATTGTTTTAGGGCGCGCCAAATAGAGCCTATACATTTTCACGGTCCCTTATGGTTTAGTAAAATTTACCTCCTCCATCTCCTATCCCCTTACTAGAAAAAAATACATAAAACGTTGGATTCCACTCCACAGGACAAATGTACAATAAATAATTTGTGTCACTGGTTGTCGAGAATGGAATGCTTTCCCAGAACCAGTCCCAGTTTTTTTTTTAATTTATGTTATTATTTTGACATCGAAGTTCTGGGTCGATGGGTTGTTAGCAATTTTTAAGACGCAAAAAGTGTCATTGATCATGTAACTAGATATTTTTTGTTTATGGTAGTCATGTGATTTATATTCCAAGCAAATCTCGCAAACACAAAAAATTTACGTTGCATTCCATAAATAATGAAGTTACTAGAGAAACTGCAATGCAAATTGAATACATTTCTTTGTTAACTTCAAGTGATTTTTAATTACGTTATTATAACCATTATAAGTAATTATTATTATCTTTATTGCTTTACAGGTCACAACAGGAAGGTCACAAGTAGGACCCCTTAGATGTGCCTATGATCTAATTTAAGCTATTTCCCATGGGGAGTTCGGTTTTGACCGGTGTAGGTTTAAACTCTGGGGTGGGGGGGTAACAATTTGCGAAACGCGAAAAGTTGAACAGGTGACGTCATATGGTTATGAGAACAGCTGTTAAGAGGTGCTGAAAACATAAGCTCTGGGATGGTGTTGGCAGATTTGTGGAACGCAAAAAATACACCGGAAGTGTTTAACGAAAGTGCCGTCATTACAATACAAGAACAGCTGTTCAGATGAAATAAAAACATTCCCTTTAGAAATATCCATGATCTAACCTATTGCCCACATGGTAGTAAATATAATAATTTTTAAATAGCAGTTTCCCTGACTTTAAACACAGTCATGGAGTGGAGCGGACACTACAGCTGATACATCGCCGGTCCCGATGCTGAACAGCTGACAGCAATGCATTGTGCAACAGTCTCGCGACTTGACTATTATCACAACTATTGTTTCGCAGTTGATGTAACTGTTGTCCCCTGGGAACGGGACTTCAACGACTGAATGATCATTGCTAATATAATTGTCTGGTATTGTAACTTGTGGGATTCGGAAGTTTCTTGTGTTGCGGGACGATTTGATTACGACTTATATTCATTTTTAAAGCGGCCAAAATTACGATCAGTACAGATAGAGGGATTTTTTATGATAGGTTATCGGGAATAGTGACATCAGCACGAACTTCTGACTGGATTTTGTGGGAAAAGAAAGAAATGGAGAAGGTGGTAAGAAAGAATAAGAAGGTCTCTTGAGAATACATCTTACTAGGCCTGACCTGTTATTAAAAAAAATTATAAAAATATATTATATACTCAGTCAGTCTGCAGTTTAGTGTTTTATTCTTCGTTACATGTTTCGATTACGCCATTTTCAAAACTATTCCAATTGGAAAATAAAACCAACATAACCTATACAGCACATTACATAACCAACATTAATTAAAATTAGAACCCTGTAACTAACAATACTCCGCCAAGAACAGACTGTTATCACAGGTTAGGTGATCAGCTGATGTAGACAGGTTTTCACCACAGGGAAGCGCGTTGAAAATATAATTCGAGGTGAACAGGAGTTTGTATATAAATCCCACAAGAACCAAGGGTTTAACAGATCTATTTTAAATGACAAACTCCAGTTCAACTCAAATTATATTTTGAACGCGCTTCTCTGTCTCAACACAGCTTGTGATCAATTTATCACCTGGCCGCCGATAACACACATTATAGGACTTGATTTCAACATTCCTAAGCAGTCGGACAGCTTCGCGGAGTAGTGTTAGTGACGGGTGCCTTATTTTAACTAATGATTGTTAAGTAATGTGTTGTATATGTTGGTTTTACTAATGAAGAATCTAAACCAACGTAAACTCGAATTGGGATTGAAAATGAAGTAAGCCCAAATATGTTACAAAAAAAAGCATTGAACTGTAGACTGCCTGAGGTATATTATATTATAGGTTGAATAGGTTGTTGTTATTTGGATTGGATTTTGAGGAATGGATTTTATCTGAACTCACAGATAATTTGTCTTCTGGTTTGCGTAAGCTGAGACATTATGTGAGCCGCCGGAATGATGGTGAACAATCCGACTATCGTCTTGTCTCTAATTTGAGTCAGACAGTAGGAGTGAGATATGACGATAAAGGAGTGATAAGTGAATAATGACGGGATCCGTCGCCTCACCAAGCCAAGGTAGACATTTTCTTTTTTCTGTAAATCAACTACCAATCAGCGTGGGCCTAGGGCATTTGCGGCGAGTTATAGACAGAGAAGTGCCGTAGAGGCGTGAATTACACAGGCAAGCCAGAGGTGACCGCTCATGGTCTGACAGGAGTTGCCCGATCCAGCACGTTATCCCTGAGCAACTGTGTCATTTTGTAGTACCTTTACCTCTTTGCTTTTCACCATTGGGAGTCTTGGATCTCTTAACCACGTCTCCCCTTACCTCTCCTGGCCATGGAAATAAAAGTTTCACTTGAAGTACAACTATAGAACTGTCTCTGATTGTGAAATCATTATTCACTATACCCAGTTTGTTGTCTAGACTGACAAGGGTGGGCAAGAATCCCTAGAACTAGTGACATTGAAAGAATTAGTAAAAAGGGTTGTTCGATGTATATTAGAATTGAAAGAAGTCGAGAGCCCTTGCGGGTGATGCTAGTACTTATACCAGAAATAAAAGTGAAATTATTTGAGAGATAAGAAGGTACGTTATGATTGGTTATGATTTGTGAAGTGTGGTCTACGGTCCCTTCTGCTAAGCGAAGAATCATAAAAGGTCCGCAGTATTTTAAGATTTTTGCATTGAAAATGCTGCAATTTTCGTCTGAAGGTGTTCGGTTAGGCTCCATCATTTCGATTAATCATCCGATCGTCAAGGACGATGAGGTGCGCAGAAGTAGGCCACGTTTGCCTACCAGTGTGAGTGTGTGTGTGTACAGTTAGTCATCGGCTGCAGACGGTAAACCTCGTGTTATCAGTTGTCTTTCACGGGTTATCGTACTGCGGTGAATGTGTTATTGTTGCCGTGACAGCTTCAAGCGTGACACTTTTATTTTTATGGGCATTTTTACTGCCAAAGGAATACTTCGAGTATGACTAACAATAGGTAACAATACCTTTTCGTCAAAAATTCTTCTTACGAAGTGTCTATTCGCACGTAAAAATTTTCGACTGGGACGGTGGCGTCGTCCTGTTATCCAGCTACTTGGAGGTCATGAATTGTGGACAGTTGTGACCGATGGTCGGTGGATGTGGTGTTCTCTTGTGTGGATTAAAGTCCGTACTATTTAATACTATGTCCATGGCTCCTTAAATGCCATTTGGGCTATTAATTGACAGACCTGTTTAATGAACATGTCAGCCTTAGTCAGAAACATGATTACAAGGTCGCGCCACAATCATCTTATACTCATATCCCATTCTTATTTGGCTTAAAATACCTTCCTTCTTTGGTCGCCATTTGAAAAAGTAATCTAAACTATTCTAAGAACGTGTTGTAACACGTTCTTAGTAAAACTAAGAACTAAGAGCGATAGCAAAACTGTAGTTTTACTATCGCTCAAGGTTGGACTGTATTATAAAAGATTTACAGTAGTTGCTTTCCCAACGGTTGCACCCAATCTTTTTCCACACTGTATCTGCTGGAAGAATCCAATACATTTTCGAATATTGTAAGCCATTCAACCGCTTTTCTTCATTTTCGGCCATTCCACACTTTTTTCCTCGTCGCACTTTACAACCGCCACGATCTCACTTACCATTGAAACCGGCCGTGTAACATTTGCACACGTTATCTAACTGTTTGCTCTTCATGTAACGTCCTCAGTTGTACGTCGTACACTCGCCAGCCACCCATGGGGGTCTTGTTCAGCTGCTACCTCCACCCCCTTGGAAGTATCAGTGAGTACTGTTTCGATTTAAGTCTACAAGTAAGATTAGAGGTGAATATTTCGTCGAGTGTGCGACGTTGGCCACTGAGAATCTGAACATTCGGAAAACATTCCGTTTTACGAAGGAAAATCTGTGAATGGGACGGAGGAGTTGCAAAGAAAATATTTATTAGTCCATGGTTCAGAGAGTGGTGATGTTTGGTAACTTGAACAAGGGGAAGTTGATGGCTTCAGAAATGAATTTACCTCGGAGGAGTTGTTGTTGAGTAGGAGTTGTCGGTTTGACCTTGTGAGAAACAAGGGGATTGGGATGAGGATAGGAGTGAAGGTGGGTTAATTGCATAGAAGTAGTTCAAAAACTTGTCGGTTTGGGCAAATGAATATAATGAATGAGTACACACTCCTAATCCGTGTATTAAAATGAAGAGAAGGAAGAGCGGATTTATAGACACAGTTGGCCCTTGGAGATAGAAGAGGCGACGATGATGTAGAGGCTGTGGAAGTTGGGAGTCGAAGGACAGTAGAAACTGTAGAAATCCTGAAAAATCACATAATTCAACATATTTTTGTCATATATTCTTGGCGAATCAAAATATTTAGTAAACTCAGCTGATAATGTGTAGAACCTTCTAACCAAGATTTATTCCAATCCAAGCAAAATTGTTTGTACAATCATAGTCATGACTGAATAGTGCATTCTCTTAGTGTTAAATACCCTTTGATCACCTCATTATTATTGGAATAGTTGGCATTTTGTTTAGTGTTTGAATATATATTTAGATAGCTTGTGTATTTTTCTAAAAGGTATAGAGCTATACGATTTTACAAACACCGTAAGTTTTGACATGGATAGGTCTAAGCTCTGGGGGGAAGTTGTTAGCAATTTGTGAGACGCAGAAAGTGTAACGGAAGTGAAGTCATATGAATGTGACAACAGCTGTTTAAAGGAACTGAAAAATTCCCTTCATATCCATGATCTAAGCTATTTCCCATAGGGAAGTAAGTACAATTTTTTATACATCTCTCAATTATTAAAGAAAGTATAATGTACTGATAATAACCTTGTTCCTTTTCCTGTGAAAAAAGGCGTACGCTTTAGTTGCATTTTTAAAGTAAGTAATGAATCAGTAATAGCAGTAAATTAATTTATCAAGGTTTTAAATACTGTATTTGTAAGTGGTGCGCGACAAGGCAAGACGCAAATGACGCTGGTGATTATTAATACGCATGCGCTTTAACGAATGCTCACGAGGAGTCGCTACAGCGCATGCGCACCGAATCTGATGGAAAAGTATATCTTGGTATAAGTTTTGACGTCAAACGGCTGAATGTTTGATGCGAGAGAAAATGTGGGAAGGGAATTAGGTTATTGGTTAACTCTACAGTATTATCTATTGCCCATCTCGAGAGTAATTTTAGGTAAAACAAAACTGGAGTCATTGATCGTGAAAAAATAGAATCGATGTAGCTGGAAACCTTATTATTTTTTGTTAATTTTATTTCTTGTTTTTAAATATGTATGTCGTTCTCTTCAGTGTTTGTGTCTTGGTTTAAACGAAACTGGTCGTATCAGTATGAAATTTACCGGTACCATAGTTCAGGGGTAACGCGAAGACCCAGTAATTGAAAGGTTGCTGGATCGAAACCAGTGGCCGGCGACTCCAGATCATGAGCTGTCAGCTCTGTCTAGCTGTGATTACGTCGCTCTGGTCGGTCTAGCTCGCTGGCTTGAGTTCTTCACACAGGCCCTAAGCCCATGGTAATGGACAGTTGAGATTAAAATAATTAATTTATAAATAACATTTATACCAACTTTCATCAACATCTGTCCATAAATAAAGGAGTTTGCCTATTCCCTATATGATTATTATGGGAAAAGAGTATGCAGGTTTGCTGCCATGATAAACACATAAACTATGATTTTTAAGCATAAATGGATAGATCTCAACCACATGAAGCTAAATATCAAGTTTTATCCAAAAATATTCATTAATATGGGAAATATTAATTTTCCCTATCCTCCATAAGATTAACATTGGAGCCCCACAATACAACGTACTGTGTTTAGATTTTTTAATATCTCGGTACCGTTGGAGATAGAGAAAAACTTTAAGGAACTTAATTGTGTAGTTTTTTAAGCTGATTCTAATGGTGAAATATAAAATTAGAAATTTTTAAAAATTACATGTGAAAAACGCAAAAACCCCATTTTGGGGTACAAAACCCCCCCAAACTACCCGTTTCCATTGACCGATATGTCTGGTTTACGAACTCGTCCGAGCACTTGTAGGAATACACGTCTCTACCAAATTTGGTCTTGATTGGACCATTTTTACGAGAGTTATCGTGTTCACAGACACATATATATATACATACATAAATACATAATATATATATATATATAAATTTTAACGACTATTGTTTTTGGACTCTGGGCACCTAAAGAAGAAAAAATAGCATGGTCCCGGGCTTAAGTCTCACCATGAGACCTACGGTAATAGCTTCTTCCCTATGGGAAATTCGCTAAAATGGGGAAAACTTATCCTTCACTAATCTTGTTGGAAAATGTCCATTTTAACAAGCTTGAAGTGTTAAGTTTAAATTATTTTGGTCATCTAGCGTAAATCAAAACTTGAGTTTTATGTAGTATTGTAATAAAAAATATCATTAAATACTTATTATCATGTAATATTAAGTAGAAGTTATCTTTACTCTAGAACGGAGTAATGCGTAACGCGTATGTGCGTACACACACACGCGCGCGCGTGCGAGCGAGCTGTCGCGGTCGTTCACTTCCAACTTGTGACCCAAATGTAAGAAAGCGACGCGTTTCTTTACACCGAACCACGTATTGTAGGATCGCGCTGATCCGTGATCAATTTCGACATGTTTACGTTGTTTTCCCTCCGATAATGGATAAACTTCTCGATGAAGTCCGTTTTTTTAACTTATTCAAACCAGCAATTGTTCTGCAGGGTAATTCTGTTAAAAATTAATTAATTTGGCTTTTATTAATACTTTGCGACCTGGGTAGGTCGCCATTTCAGAAAGACAATTTATGATTATGAGGCTGTATAATCACGAGTTTTTAGTAAATCAATAGAAATTCGCTTAGCACGATCCTACTGAGTATTTAGATACTAACCGGCCCGGTAGCTCAGGGGTAACGCCCTGGCCCAGTAAGTCAAAGGTTGCTGGATCGACTCCTGTCAGATCATGAGCGGTCACCTCTGGCTGGTCCATGTGACCAATACCGCTACGGTACTTTATAGTCTTTTAATTCACCGCACAAGCCCACGGCTTATGTTATGAACAGTTGAGGTTACAGAAATAAATAAATGTTCGCATTTTGAAAGAAAATGAAGATCAAAATATGATGTACTGTATTATACGCCTAATTATTGATCTATAGTAATATTTATAGATTTCTTCTTCTCCGTTTTCCTCTGTTTGTCCCCGTTATCAACATTATTTGTCCTAATTGTTGTTGTTTGTAATCAATATTGTCCAAGATAGAGGCCGCTGCGTGCTGCGTGTGGTATCATCAGCTGGCTCTGGCTTGGGCTACGTGCCGCCTACAACGTCTCCGCCCCCCTGCCCCCCCCCGCTCGATACCCGGCTTCTGTCATGTGACAACCCCTGCCAAGGGTGGAGACCTGAACATTCCTTTAGGGGAATCAAAATAACCGGTATCAATGGACTGATGCATACTTTCTCCTTTTTTCTTTTAGATAACAAAACTACAGTCTTAAATAAAACATATTCTCTAAGGCGGTGCGAGGGGCGTTGGGGACAACCGAAATCCGAATGGCTCACAATAGTGTCGCTTATTCTTTACGCTTATGTGATTATTTCATGCAAACTCTTGAGTGACCTTTTAGACCTTCAAATGACATGTTTTTTTAAGATTATCGGATCAAAAATGTTTCTTTAAAAATTTGTTATCTGTAGTATATGAAATTGTTGTGTCTTTTACAAAAAATTCATATTTGTCACTTGAAAGAGCTTTGTTATCCAACTTTGCCAAAATTTGAGCTCAATAGTATTAGGTCTACTATAGTAGTTTTTCTACACTCATTTAACAAAACCCGTCAATTTTCGAATTCACCCTCTAAATAGAAAATCTTTTAAGAAAAGCAAAATTATGCCAAAGCATACTTATGATACAATCAAACGTTAAAATTTTTTTTAAGATAGTCGATTTTTTCGCTCGAACTACCTTAACGTTTATTTAAATACCATTTAAATATTTATTATTACAAACATTATCATTTTATCTCTTAAACCAGCAACAAGAGGAAGTAGGTAAAAATTGTTAGTGGCATAATTATAATTAGACCAATTCGTAATTCTCCCCCATCCTGACTAATGCCTATCTTTTTTGAGCGTGTTTTGTTGGACGATGAGACCGTACACTGTATACCAACTTCGACCAGAACCACAACCTTTTCTGGTTTTAGTGAGCCTCAAAACGGATAATAATTATACTCCCAACGCAACTCAATTATATATTACTTAAGCTTTTCTAGATGTACTTATTTCTTCTCAGTCAAGTGTGTGTGTGAATACAACAAATAGACGGTGGTGTGTACGACAAGAGTAATTTCACAGATATAACAACTGTAGATTAACGAGTGAACGTACGCGAGATGCCGATGAGTCAGAGGTGACCTTGTTATCACAGCTCTGCGTCTGCTAGGAACTAGAACTATTCTATTCTATTCTAGAACATTCCGTCCCTTGCCACTTGCTCCTTGTACACTAGTGTCGCTGTCAGGTTGTCCTACACGAACGCAGGACCTCGTGTATCTCCTAGAATATGAGCACTAGGAGCATGGAGAACATTTTTCGGAACCTTTGAAACTGATTAAAACGAAAATCTATAATGAGTACAGTGCCAACTATTTGAGTTCACCTTAAACACTCGTTTTCTGGGAAAGACATTATTAGGGCATGCAACCAGCACAAGCCAGCGAGGTGTACACTAACACTGACTCTGAACTATGAACTATCAGTACCTAAGGGACCTACAGTTAGTTTAACGTGGGATCCGAAGCACAATTTTACCTCAGAATTACGAATTGGTCTAATTATAAGGTCTTTTTAGATGAATGTAGCATTCAATAGTCTTCCACCTTGGTCCATAACAGAAAATATCATTTCCACTGACCATGGCTCATAACTATCACAAAAAACTACTATAAAACTACAACTATACCATTCGTCACCTCCAAGTAGCTGGATTCCAGGATCGGAGCCTCATGTCCCCAACAAATGAACAATCTGTTCTACTCTTCAGTAGTCAATGTAAATCCTTCTCGACCTACAGAGTAAGGTCAGGGCGACAAGAGGTGAAGGTGTAGTGGTTAGAGTGTAGACGACAGAATATTAGGTTCAACGAGTCAGGTCAGGGCGACAAGAGGTGAAGGTGTAGTGGTTAGAGTGTAGACGACAGAATATTAGGTTCAACGAGTCAGGTCAGGGCGACAAGAGGTGAATAGTGGTTAGAGTGTAGACGACAGAATATTAGGTTCAACGAGTCAGGTCAGGCGACAAGAGTGAAGGTGTAGTGGTTAGAGTGTAGACGACAGAATATTAGGTTCAACGAGTCAGGTCAGGGCGACAAGAGGTGAAGGTGTAGTGGTTAGAGTGTAGACGACAGAATATTAGGTTCAACGAGTCAGGTCAGGGCGACAAGAGGTGAAGGTGTAGTGGTTAGAGTGTAGACGACAGAATATTAGGTTCAACGAGTCAGGTCAGGGCGACAAGAGGTGAAGGTGTAGTGGTTAGAGTGTAGACGACAGAATATTAGGTTCAACGAGTCAGGTCAGGGCGACAAGAGGTGAAGGTTATGTTTAGAGTGTAGACGAAGAAATAGGTTCAACGAGTCAGGTCAGGGCGACAAGAGGTGAAGGTAGTGGTTAAGTACACAGAATATTAGGTTCAACGAGTCAGGTCAGGGCGACAAGTGAAGGTAGTGGTTAGAGTGTAGACGACAGAATATTAGGTTCAACGAGTCAGGTCAGGGCGACAAGAGGTGAAGGTGTAGTGGTTAGAGTGTAGACGACAGAATATTAGGTTCAACGAGTCAGGTCAGGGCGACAAGAGGTGAAGGTGTAGTGGTTAGAGTGTAGACGACAGAATATTAGGTTCAACGAGTCAGGTCAGGGCGACAAGAGGTGAAGGTGTAGTGGTTAGAGTGTAGACGACAGAATATTAGGTTCAACGAGTCAGGTCAGGGCGACAAGAGGTGAAGGTGTTGTTATAGTGTAGACGACAGAATATTAGGTTCAACGAGTCAGGTCAGGGCGACAAGGTGAAGGTTGGTTAGAGTGTAGACGACAGAATATTAGGTTCAGAGTCAGGTCAGGGCGACAGATAAAGGTGTATGGTTAGAGTAGACGACAGAATATTAGGTTCAACGAGTCAGGTCAGGGCGACAAGAGGTGAAGGTGTGGTGGTTAGAGTGTAGACGACAGAATATTAGGTTCAACGAGTCAGGTCAGGGCGACAAGAGGTGAAGGTGTAGTGGTTAGAGTGTAGACGACAGAATATTAGGTTCAACGAGTCAGGTCAGGGCGACAAGAGGTGAAGGTGTAGTGGTTAGAGTGTAGACAAAATTAGGTCAACGTCAGGTCAGGGCGACAAGAGGTGAAGGTGTAATGGTTAGAGTGTAGACGACAGAATATTAGGTTCAAACGAGTCAGGTCAGGGCTCCTAAGTTATTTTTGACGACAGAATATTAGGTTCAGAGTCACACGACAAATTTGTAGTGGTTAGAGTGTAGACGACAGAATATATCAACGAGTCCAGTCAACAAGAGTATTTTTAATAGACGACAGAATTGTTCGATCATTACAAGAGAAGTTAGTGAGATGACGACAGAATATTAGGTTCAACGAGTCAGGTCAGGGCGACAAGAGGTGAAGGTGTAGTGGTTAGAGTGTAGACGACAGAATATTAGGTTCAACGAAGCGGTTGGATCCGTACGTAAACTAAGTACACTGTATATTTTGGCACACAACCTCGGATAATTTTGGACCGAATGGATCTGAAGTCCCAAGTGTTTACCACTCGATCCGGTTCAGACTGGATCCGAGCCAGCGGCGGCGTGCTTGCAATATTTCATCGCTTCCGGGATGATACGAGCTCCGTTTGGTGCTGTTATCACCGTGTATTTGCACCGCTTTTGTCACACCGACAATGGTAGCGTGTGCTGACGTCTAATTTTTTTAAAATCTGTTTAGTTACTACAAGAGTCGAGTAACAGATTGTAAGTTCAAGGTCAGTGCGGGTTGCTCGAAGTTAAGAGGTCCGTTGAAGCACACTTACCTTGTGTAAGATGTAGAAACAGGTCTGTGATCACTTCACCTTCCAGGATAATATGCCAGAATCACCTCCCAGGATTATCTGTCAGATCAACTCCTACGATCATCTCTCAGATCACCTCCTAGGATCATCTGCCAGGATCACATCTCAGGATCATCTCTCAGATCACCTCCTAGGATCATCTGCCAGGATCACATCTCAGGATCATCTCTGATCACCTCCAAGGATCATCTCTCAGATCACCTCCTAGGATCATCTGCCAGGATCACATCTCAGGATCATCTCTCAGATCACCTCCCAGGATCATCTGCCAGGATCACATCTCAGGATCATCTCTGATCACCTCCTAGAATCACCTCCCAGGATCGACTCCCTGGACCATCTGCCAGGATCGACTCCCAGGATCATCTCTCAGATACTCATCTCAGGATACATCTCAGATCATTCTGATCATCGTCTGATAATCTGAATATATCATTCTCAGATCTCCCAGGATATCTGCCAGGATATCTCATATCATCTCTCAGATCACCTCTAGATCTTGCTAAGCCAGTATTTTATATACTAATTTTCTGCTTATATCTTCAGTATTCATTATCATTTCTCAGGAGGAGTGCAGTGGATGTTTGACAGATCTTATACAAATTTATCATCATCCGAGAGACGGGACTGTATAAGCTTGGAAAAGACCGTTATAAATTTCAGCTTACCCACTGGTAAATAACCAAATGGATCCAGCTCT
Source organism: Nephotettix cincticeps (assembly GCA_023375725.1). Classification (NCBI taxonomy): domain Eukaryota; kingdom Metazoa; phylum Arthropoda; class Insecta; order Hemiptera; family Cicadellidae; genus Nephotettix; species Nephotettix cincticeps. The sequence goes on along the minus strand of CM041785.1, from coordinate 69,822,482 downwards.
TACCAACTTATCACTTACTAAACACTTAACTCATAAAAGTCAAACCGCAGATGTGCTGGATTAATTTTTGACCTGGGAAACATGTTTCCGTACAGTTTAAAATATCTTGTAAAACTTAAGTTAAATTAATCAAAGGGCTCAGATCAATTGGAGGCCAATTTTTTACCAAGTTTTCGTCATCAACAATCTGATTGTAAAATGAAGTAAACAAGTTGTTTTCTTTTTAAGTCAGGGTCAACGACGGCTGAACGATAACCGGTCGAGATGAGATCTTTGTTGAGAAACATTCGCGATAAAGCATGTCTACTGTTCGGCATCTGGAAAGTATTTTAAGTAAAATTATTAATAAATAATTGTAATAATTCTTTAGAATTATAAATGTCAAAGTTGTAATCGAAAGCTCTTGTAAATATGTTCGATTATTATTTATCTAGAGACCAAAAGGTCTCTAGGCACCTTAGAACGAAAGAATAACATGGTCCCGGGCTTAGATTTTGCCATGAGACCTACGGTAATAGCTTCTTCCCTATGGGAAGAGCTATGGGAATGGTAATGGGTATTTAAATTTCTGCTGTCTGTCTGTCTTTTTGTTAAGCTTCTCCGTGAAAATTGGAGTAGGCCTGCCCTCAGTTATTTGGACTAACCCACAACCTATTAAAATAAAATAATGAGTTTTCAAGACCCCTGTTTGTTTCATAACAGCAACAATCTTTTCCAAGTTTTATATACACGTTCATTACTTGTGCGCCGACGGTTTGGCAGGCAATGTTGCTACGGTATATTTTTACATCAACGCTGGTATGTTCCTGTGTTTTTGCGGATATTCCACGGTATAATCGGAAGGTCGGTGAGAGACGGTCCTGAGCCCTCGTCACGCCGACGGTTCGCTGACGTCTTGTTTACGGATACAACCCTAAACCACTTACTGTGGAATCCTGTCCAAAGGCACGCGGGGTTTTATTAAAACATTTATTGCTAAATTCTCTGAACAAAAACTCGGCGTCGCAGCTGTTTAGTGTTTTTTCAAGGACACAGTTTTTGAACCAGGATTTAATTTATTTCAGAATGTATTTAATTCAAAAAATTTCCTGGTGTAATAATTTTTCGATTATCATTACCTTTTTGAAATAGCGACCTAGCCAGGTATGTAATTTAAGCCAAGTATGAATGAGAAATGAGTGAACAATAATTGTGGCGCAATTTTGTAGTCTTGTTACTGACTAAGGCTGACATGTTCCTTAGACAGGATTGTTAATTAATAGCCCAACAGCCGATGACATCTATGGGTTCTGCAGCTTAACGTGGGATCCGAATCGCAGTTTTACCTCATAATTACTAATTGGCCTGATTATGTGGATTGTGTTTGCGGATTAACGTAATATTCAATACTGAGGACGTCAATGCACACCAGAGAATATTAAATCTACCGGAACTATCTACAATTGACCTCCAAGTAGCTTTTTAAGATACGATAGGATTAATTAAGGTTAATCCCGAATTTCTTCCACTTTGTATTTCAATTTTAATTCAATTTTCTGGTAAATGAATCCAAATAAGTGGAACATAAAATATTCTTAGACTCCATCAAGGTTAAAGAGCGATATTGATACCGTTTAGCGGTGGTTGACCGCCGGAGGTTCCCTCAAGGTCACCTTATCTCGCTCTACTGTATACTGCTTCCTGTCTCTCCTGTAAAATTATTATACGTAATAGATCAGTTGAGGTTGAAATGACAACATCATATACAGTAGTGTTTTGTTATTTTAGTATTTTTCGGTGGAGGTATTTTGTACGTCTGTAAGGAGTCACATTCAGTGCGTAAATTCGTTTATCAAGTGTGTATTAAGTTCAAACAAACTATTTCAAAACTAGTACCCTCGCCTCCGTTGGCCGCTGATCAAGTCCCATCAACTCTCTCTGGTCTTTAGCTGACTCCTTTTTGATTACTTCCGACTAATTTATCTCCTACCTCTCTCTTCAGCACATAACCAGGACCTGTTTCTTCTCAATTTTTATCGCGTCTCATTCTCTTACTTTACAAACTCAACTTGTTTTAAGATCCTGATTCATCCCTTTTAGCACGACCCTTTTGGTCTTATGAACTTATCCTAAGAAGCATACTGTATGGTTTTACATATTCTATTATATCAGATTATTTTACCTAAATATATACTTTTTTACTGAAATGGAGACCTATCCAGGTACGAATACGAATGAGAAATGAGTGTAAGATGATTGTGGCGCGATATTGGAGTTTTGATATTGTTTAAGGATCTTCAGTTTAACGTTGTATCCGAACTACAATTAGGCCTCTGAATAACTTTTGTACACTAATTATTCGTATAGACTAAGCACTAACACACCCTGTGTGTGTATGTTGAACTTAGTTAAAACTTAGTTCATCCGTCGACGAACGGCCTCCTACGGCAACGCCGAGGTACGGGTCCGACCTCGCCAGCATGTTTTTGACCCCCCCCACTTGTCCGTGCCCCAAATTGCATCACTGCACCGCCACCGCCTCCAGACGTGTGATAAGGTTAGCGGAGTTCGTTGATACCGCCGAGAGCGCCTTCTCGCGGCCGCCGTGCGCACTGCTGAACCTGGGATTGCCATATCTCCGTGTTATCGTTCGATGGTAGATTACTGTTTGCGTCACTCTACGAAATCTCCTAAATTGGCGTGGACGTTTTTCGCGAATTTCGTAACCATTTGCGTTCATTTTACGCCATATGTTTTTTCTCCTACGATGCAATTTTACTTATAGATCGGTTTTACGTGGACTCTGTTTTTAATACTGTATTTCATTTTTGCTTGATTGTAATTTCGTAATAAATATCTTCAAATGATCTCAACGTCACTAGGATATTTTTTTCTCACGTCTTTGTTGTCAATTCTTGGTTTGATGTGCCGTTTTTACTATTGTAAAATATATTATGATATTGTCAAGCTGTCTAACAGTTCAGCAGGTGAAAAAGTAATGAAGACAATACCAAAAGAATTACTAAAGACATAATATAAGGAAATCTATTTAGTGGAGAAAGTAATTCAACAGAAAGAAAAGTTTTATGTTAAGTGGTTAGGATTTCCGAGTAGGTCATGTATTAATGCTAAATGATGTAGTGAGATAGATGAGATTATAGCAAAAATCTCAGTGACTGTGTGGCGGCAGTGTCTCATTTATTATACAGTACAATACTTTTAACGCGTGAAGGATGAGCATTTTTTTGTTTTCAAAGCCTTCAGTGTAAATTTTTAAATGTGACCGCATCGCTTTTTTGAAAAGTACAAAACTTGTATTTCACTATTACTTATTTCGTGCTCAGTTTTAACGCGGAAGTAATTCTAGAATAGCTTCTACAGTTGATAAGCGCAACGTCTCCTCACTATCGGCTACATCAACCTCGTCATACTGACGGTAGTCTAAAAGGTTACGTGATCAAGTGTTGTAAAGCTCGGAGTGGATTGCAAATTTAAAGAATGATTTGAGTTTGAATAGTTAATTTTCCGCTTGGCGCCCCCTTATAGGATGGAGGGTGCTCTGTTGGACAGGGGTTGCACCAAACCGGTTGGCGAACAGTTGCGTCATTGTTGTGTGTTTGTGACTTAGTTTCACAACCATCCAAAAAAAATAAATTAAGATTATTCCACTTTGGTAGGCCTAAGCTAGTTTTTATTTAGTCGTTGAATTACCGACTAGGCATGACTCAATTGTAGGAATATTGTGCAGCAGACTTAAACAAAGGATTTGAAATTTTTAAATGAAATATCCACAATATCTTCGACTTCTCTTTACCATGGGCCTGGGGCCTAGGGGGGTACGGTGAATTAAAGACAGCGAGGTAACCTAGTGGGCGAGAGTCACATAGAGGTTCCCTTTTACTATCTGACAGGGGTCGCCGGCCAGAGAAAGGGCATACATCTACAAATCCTCATGATTATACACGTTCGTAATTCAGATGCAAACTAATAGATTATTGAAATAGCGACCATACCACAAGGTAGAATTTCACTCTTATTTTTGCCTTCAGTATCCTTGCCGTCTTGGTAATGTCACTTTTCCTTAGCAACAAGAAAACAACACCCTTTGTGCTTCGTTGCAGGTAAACAGTTTTCGCTTGATATTAACGAACTAACTATCACAAGTTATTGTTCTGTTTGTTCTTTAAGCGTCGATAGCTTTGTTATTTTGAAACAAATTTACGATATTTTGAGATTTATATGTTCAAGCGCTTGGGGGTGTGCAATTTGCGAAACGCAGAAGGTGTGGCGGAAGTGACGTCATAGACCACGTGACTGAATAGTTTTTGTTTATGGAAGGAGCTAGAGCTAAGACATATCCATGTCAAAATGATGAAAAGGGATTAAAAACGTAGCAGTGAAAAACGTGAAAAATGTATTTAATCTTTACCAGGAAACATGAATGACGGTGACGTCATAGTTCGGTTATAAGAACAGCTGTTTAGATTCACTGAAAACATTCCCTTAAGACATATCCATGATCTAACCTACTTACCGCAGGGATCAAAAACCTTTTTTAAAAGTTATAGAATGATAAAAATAAGTTGCTTCTCCGTTTTCAAGAATACCTTGTTCAGCGTAACTGGCTTTTACGACGTATATCAATTTACAGACACGACTCTCTAGAATTTTATTTCTATAGAATTTAGACTTCAAACGGTTATGTAATCCAAGGGCTCTCACGTACCGGCTGCTAACCAGACAACAGAGGTGTGTTCTGCGGAACATGTGGGTAAACATCACAAGGTCGCTGTCGATTGTCGAGGAATGTGGGTAACGGGCGGAACATTGAACATGGATGTGTTAGAATACTTTACAAAACCCACGTCACTATATTCTACTTTCGGATGGTCAATATACAATAGTAAACGGCAGTCGTATTTTGTTTGGGTTGTATGAGTATTGTTCAGAAGAAAAACATAGAAATCTTAAACGAAAAAAAATATTTGTTTACTGTTTGAATTTATTTTTAATCATTAAATTTTGTTATACGTGAAGGAACGGTGACGTGTCCGGTTATCCAGCTACTTGGATTTCACGAATTGTGGATAGTTGTGAGCGGATGGTCTGTGGGTGTAGTGATCTCTTTCAACCGCAGAGACCATCCTCACAATTAGACCAGTTCAGAGGCAAAAGTGGTTCGGATACCCCGTTGAGCTGGAGGTCCCTTAGATGTCATTGGCCGTTGGGCTATCAAGCAACGGTAACACGTCAACCTTAGCCAGTAACAAGACTACAAGATCGCGTCACAATTATCTTAACACTCATTTCTCATTTATACTTAGCTTAAAATACCTGGGTAGGTCACCATTTCAGTGAAAAGTATGAAGATAATATTTTAATGTACAGTAGTATAATTTTTATATATGATTAAAATCAATGATCAATATAAACAAACTTAATATTCATTTTAATTTGACTGCTGATGGTTTTTAGTTATTTTTAATTACTAGATCACGTGTTCTCTGCAATTTTAAGACAACATATGCTCAAACATATTGCTCAAGACTGGTTTTTGTTTCTGGTCATTAATTAAATTTTATAGTGAGTGTTTCAGCTTAAAGTAAAAACGTTCTCCAAAACACATAGAATAATAATAATATATTTTATTGCTGTCGTTGATTCCGTTTTCAAGAAGAAGCGTTATAAAAGATTTTGTTTAGCGTTACGCAAATACAGACAAACTCGAAACAATTGAGCTAAGACTCTGATGAACCGTAACACTAACAAAAATACTGTACTGTATAGCTTGTGACATTTCTATAGTTATGAAATTGTTGAAAACTACAAACACGATTAAATTACGTGTAAAATGGCCCTTATTGGCATTTATTACCTGGCCAAGAGAGTTTTTATACTCTTGTGCTTGATATGAGCTATCTGTCAGATCTTTAGTGTTTTACTTGATTAATGGAGCAATTTTATTACTTAGATGGTAATTTTATAACTCAGTTATAATTTTACTTTAGTCAAACGTACTAATTTTTTAGTGTTCGAAATTTATATTTGTTTACTCTTGGCATGACGTCATGATAGCTATCCTGTGTCGGCAACACGTGTGACGCGTTGACCAAGACCTGTTTCCTCTAGGGGATTGCTCTTTGTCCAGTAAGTTGGCAACCCTTCGGATCACAGACTCGTTTTCTCTCCAGCTGATTGTATTCATCCCTCAACTCCGTTTTGAATAGCTTCACTCATCGTGTCTTCTTTATGTCAGTCAATCCCTGGATTCGTATTTTTTTGTGACAAGATATTCTTTGCATCACAATAATTGAACCGAATAAATTTATAAAATTACCTAGTAATTACTCGTAAAAATGTAAGTACAGTATTAATTTTAAATTGAGTCTAGATAAAGAGTTCTCATTAACGAAATTGGAAGTTGGAAGATGTAGGTAGCCAGTAGGTCATTCAGTGGGAAGAACCGATCCCTTGTCGAAGCCGTACACGAGTCATGTTACATACCTCTATATAGAGTCGTCGCTTTCTAACAGCCTAGATGACGAAATAGCTTTTCTTCAGGGTTGTGTGGCGTTTCCTTTTGACATGGATATGTCTTAGCTCTGGGGGTGTTGGCAGATTTGTGGAACGCAAAAAGTGCAGCGGAAGTGCCGTCATATGGTTATAAGAACAGCTGTTTAGATGAACTGAAAACGTTCCCTTTAGACGTATCCATGATCTAACCTATTTCCCATAGGGAGGTAAATTAATACAGTTATTTTTATTTTGGTGATCGATAATTCAACATCAATTGGCTCACTTATAAGAATGTACTGTAATAAGGCTTCATACTTATGAAATTAACTTTTGACGGTTAAGTCTGCAAGAGAAGCGAAAAATTTTGTTTTAGTCCCATAAGAACGAAGTTAATGTTGAGACAGATACTGGTTACATGATCGTAGTAAAAAGATTATCGAGGTGTCAAATTAATGGTTATCTAGAAAATTAAATTATTAATGTTTGTTATTTTTTGTCGGGATGATATAATTACCACGGGATTTTATTCTATGGTTAACAAGTAATTATTCATACTATAAGAATAAAAAATTGGTAAATTTAATTCCCTATGCAACCACATTAACTTTAATTTGACACCTCGGCCATATATATGCGACAATCGAGTGATCAGTAATGCTTTCATTTACTATTTTTAATATGTAGTATTAATATTGTTCTCATTGGACTAAAATACAAGGTGGTGGAGGTGCTGGAGACTCTAAGGTCACTAGGTATCTTAAACTCATGCCTTGATACGAAAAAATAATGTAAAAAAATAAATTATGACCCAAAACAACTTTATATATTTTTTATTTAGATATTTTTTGTACACTTAAAATCTGCTCATTTCACTGATGAATGCTGATGAAGTTTCTTCGCAACAAAGACGATAGTTTGATTGACAATCGGCGAAAGTTAATCAAGATTGAACAGTTCCGTGTATTGTAAGCTTATGAACTTTCTCGCAACGCCCCACCCCAGCTGGGCGCGTGTATGAGTAGAAAGTGTTGGTGAATAAACGGGTTTAAACATTCGAGCACGGCGCGGCTTGAAGTTGTGAATGGTTAATGAGGGCTGAATGACTTTTACAAGTTCGGAGATCGAAATCGAGTGCATCAAAAAGAAGCTACTGACACAGTACTGGTTGGTGTTGTTGACCGTGTAGCGAAGTGGTGGTGGCGAAAGGAACTGATGGTAGGAAACGCATAAAATTCAAAATACTTTATAAGTACGTGATTTTCTTTCACGCTGGTTCCTTCTTTTCATGAGGCTTGGCAACATGCTGAGCATGATTGATTTTGTGCGTCAGTCTAAACTGAAATCTTGGGAAACTTATATATTGAATCTTCTTATTCAGCACAAACCCTCCTCTAAGGCCTGGATTAGTTAAGGGTTGTTGACTTCCCAACTATGGGGTTGGATAGTCCATATCCTACTCTTGCCATCTTTTGGGTCCCTGATAATAGTAAAATATTAATATTGCACTCAAAAAGACATGGCTAGCCGGATTTGCTGTGACCCACTATCCTTCTAAATTAAGCATCTAACATCTTCAGCGTCAAAATGTCGAAAGCACTCAACAGACGGTCAGTTTTGTCTCACATTGAACAGATAATTTTATCAAATTTTCATCAGTTCAGATTTTTGGCCTGAACGCTGTACGACTCTTGCCTCGCAGACCATCAGTTTTAACTGTCAGTTAGAACCGATAGTCTGTTGGGGATTAACAACCTTTCATAGTGAGTTAAAAATAAAAAATCGTTATCCGATAAAACTGGTGGCTCAGGCTATTCGCACGTCAGACATGCGCCGTTACCGCACACGTCCGTTTCACATGACGTCAATTTTTCTTAGAAAACGCGTTTTTTTGTTAGAAAAACTAGTGTCCAGGAACAGTAGAGGTTCATCATTTGCCGAAATGCTTGATGGTATCTTTTATAATCATACAAAGAACCTAACCCGAGGATCAATATGTACATTTGAAGTGCGAGTAGACATTTCGTAAAAAGTTCAATAGCCAGCTGTGCGTTGCCGCCATACTGTGTATATGACGCGAGGATGACAGGAGTCAACGATCGGGTAAGGCGAGGGAAAGTCGCTCAAAGGCTCCTCGCCGGCGTTACGTAAGGCGAGGGTCGACGGCCACGGGGGCCTAGGCCTACTTGCACGGCGGCCGCAATTGTTACTTCTGGCTGTTCGTTCTGTAGTTGTCAGCAGTTCTATTTCTGGATTTATTTGTACGAATTTACGCTGTTGGGCCGATCGTATGGTGTTTGTGGGACGGTGGTGTGTCCTATAATTCAGCTATTTTGAGGTCACGAATTGTGGATAGTTATGAGCGGCCGGTCGTAGGTGGGTGTGCTATTCTCTTGTGTGGATTAACGTCTGCACTATTGAATACTACGTTAATCCGCAAAGAGCATCCTCATAATTTGACCGTTTTATAATTCAGAGGCAATATTGTGATTCGATTCCTACTAAGTCGGTAACAAGACTACAATATCGCGCTACAATCATGTTACAATCATTACCTTAAAACACCTACCTGGATTGGTCGTCATTTCAGAAAGGTAATAATTAATTAAATTGTTGAACTCTCTGACATTTTATAAATTTGTTTTAGGTTGTAGGAAACACTATTGAGTCAAGCCTCAAATTCCCACAATAGAAGTGCGTTTTTAAGTGCAACCCAAAAATTTTGATAAAGGGAGAGTTAAACTATTTTCATCAGATTGCACACCGTCCATGTTGGAATATAGTACTACAATTACATTATTTTGTGAGTGACAACCATTTGAAAAGTTCCTGTATGCGGCGGCTATTTGTTCCGTGAATAATTGAAAGCAAGCCCGCTTGAAGTTTCTCGACGCCAAACTTTGGCTCCCTTATTCTTCGATCGCGTCTGTATAGATTGACGCGTCAATCCCCCAAGCCGCTGGGACTGTTCAGGTCCTTTGTACGCCTGTCCCAACTCTAGGAATGTTCACGTTAAAATATCGACGTTACGTTTAAATGTCATTCATTTTGGTTGTATTTTCCTCCTGTTTCGTCCTCTATTGTGGCTGGCACAGCGGAGTTCTTAAAGTTGAAGTCGACGATTATGTGCTTGATATTTATTTTAAATAATTTTTTCAATCGTTTTTACGTCAGAGAAGTGCAGTTTAAAAAGGTCCCGTTAAATACAGAGCCAGCGATACACAGTCTAGGCAGCCCAGGCACAGCCTGTGCCAACTAGGCACAGTCTAGGCAGCCTATGCACAGCCTGTGCCAGCTATGCACAGTCTAGACAGCCTAGGCACAGTCTGTGCCAGCTAGTCACAGTCTAGGCAGCCTAGGCACGGCCTGTGCCAACTAGGCACAGTCTAGGCAGCCTAGGCACAGCCTGTGCCAGCTAGGTACAATCTAGGCAGCCTAGGCACAGCCTGTGCCAGCTAGGTACAATCTAGGCAGCCTAGGCACAGCCTGTGCCAACTAGGCACAGTCTAGGCAGCCTAGGCACGGCCTGTGCCAACTAGGCACAGTCTAGGCAGCCTAGGCACAGCCTGTGCCAGCTAGGTACAATCTAGGCAGCCTAGGCACAGCCTGTGCCAGCTAGGTACAATCTAGGCAGCCTAGGCACAGCCTGTGCCAGCTAGGTACAATCTAGGCAGCCTAGGCATAGCCTGTGCCAGCTAGGTACAATCTAGGCAGCCTAGGCACAGCCTGTGCCAGCTAGACCGACGTACATAAAAGAATAGAACGTTTTTGTTTGCTTTAAACTGACCTAAATAATAAAATAATGAGCTCTTAAAATCCCAGTTTTGGGCAATATAATAAACTTTTACAGAATGTATGTTCTATCAAAGTGAATTAATAGAAAGAAATAACTATAAGACATGAAGATATTGTTAAAGGTTTCAGGTACTGTATATATTTTGTCAAGATAATCAGTATCTTTTTTCCTAACTCTGAATCCTACTATCCGTACTATGGACGGACTCAATGCTAGTAAATACCAAGTCAGTGTTGTACAGCGGCGATGTAGCTAGATAAGAGCGGCTGCTTGGGTCACGTGACTCGCACAACCGCGTCGTGGAGCCACGTGGTTGGCCGTGAGTCAGACGTGGCAGCCACCACCACCGAACACGCCAGCATACAGTGTTACAAAGTAGTACAACAAATGTATTCTAAAGGATCCTTTCCTCTTCGTGACGTACCAATTACTTTGAAGGGACGATTCGCACGTCTGCCGTTCACCGCAGTTACCGCACACGTCCGTACTACATGACGTCAATGGACGTTTCAGGTCCAGTTTTTGACATGTCTTAGCTCTGGCGGAGTATTGGCAATCCGTCAGACTAAAATGCCAAAATGGTTGATGGTATCTTTTACAATTACAAAGAACCCAACCTAATCCAAGTATCAGTCTCTATATTTTGACGTGCGAATAGTTACTTCGTACTTTTAAACTTGATAAAATTGTAAAAGGTCCCTTCGAAAATGTTAAATGGCTTTGGTGTAAAGAGCCTCAATACAAGGAATTCTTTGATTAACAAATATTTTTAAATCCACGTCAAAACACGTAAAAAAATAAATTATTCTAAATGTTTTAGTTTTACGCTCAAAATTAGTTTGTGAAGCTGGAAAAGGGTAAGGAGTTAATGTACAACCCCCCCCCCAAGATGGAAATGATGTGACCTTCAAATCACCATCGACCGCGCTGCGTTGCGAGGGTCAGTTCGGTGTTCGGTAGGGTTGCGTGATGGGGCCCTTCTCTTCCCCACAACCCCGACCTCCCCTCAGTTACCCCAACAGCCCTGGAAAGTTCCACCCTCAAAATAAACCTCCCGCCAGTACCGTCTTCGGACGTTTTTTGTCCCTTGCTGGAAAATTCCATCCCTCATTTGAGTTTAGAGTTTTTTGGACATTAATATCGAAATACAGTTGAACCTGGCTAATTATAAAATCAAGGCAAAGCTAATTGACTTTGAACTATAGGAAGTTTTGACTGTAGAGGTTACCGAGAGTAAAACTTGAATTATCATTTTTTGTATTTCTTTGAACTCGTTCTCTAAAAAAATCCCTAGAGAGTAAAATGAATATGGTAGTACCCACAAATTGATCTGTTTACAACATGAAAGCCGCATTTAAACTTTTGTTGTACTGGTTTAAACGTGTTTAAGAATGCAATGAATTTTATTAAACAAGTTGTACAACAAGAGTGTTTAAAACCAAACAACTTGCAGATTTCCCGAGCCGGAAAGATCAAAGGAAATTGTGTTTGATAATCATTTATTGTAGACATAAAACATGTCTGATAAATAAAATGTTTTACAACTTAAGTTTTACAAACATATGGTAAAGTTTTAAAAATAAATGCTGTATAAAACAAGTTGTATAGTGTAAATGAGGCCAAATCCAATTTATGTTTTAATATTATTATTTATTAAAATATAAATTAAATTGCCTTTGACGCGGTTTAGCGAAGCAAATAAAACCACGCCACTGACGATCCGAACCTGGAGCAATTGCGGGAACTGGTTCATGCTTCAACTGGGTTTTTTTAAATTATTTATAATAAAATTAACAGAATTAGAATTCTAGAGGCTCAAGCATAAACATATTCGAATGTTAGAGGCTAAATTATCTGTCAAAATATTTATGAATCGGAATATATTGTTTCGAAAAATATTGGTTATCTCAAAGGAAAAGGCTAAATCTTTGAACTGTAAAGGTTTTCGAACGAACGAGGTTCCATCTTTGTTTTCACTACATTACAGGTTACATTACATTACACTACATAAACAGGTGATTTCAAGCATTCAACGTGAATTGCGCATTTACCAAAGCAAGGCGTATCTTGTTATCAGAAACCTCGCCCTATCAAATCCCTTCCTTTCGCGGCCGATAACAGATTATGGTACTGTTTGTCACTGACGATTGCGCAGCGGTTTTGTAATTTATGTTTCTGTTTTGCCGCTCTCCTTGGGACGGAAAGTGAGCGTGTGAGTGAGTCACTCAGTCACTCACTATGTTGTGATCACGCGCAGCGTGGTTAGACGGGTAACTTACTGATCGTGGTAGGCCTACACTGGAGTTGTACGTACGGTCGAACGAGAAAGATTGTGAGGTATTGAGTACATGAATGTCGGATAACCTAAAGTCGAGTAATCGGAAATGTCGATTAAATATCGAGTTAACGAAGATTGTCATCTGGAACATCGAACTCACATGCCAAGTTTGGAAAATTTGGTTTAAATGAAAGGAAAACATAAATACAGTGTAACAGATACTGGAAGTAACATCATTAAGAAGCTCATTATCAAACGGAGATTGATAACCGTTGCATTATGAGTTCATAACGTTACAAATTCTAGACCAATCAAAGCTCAGAATTTGACGAAAGTAATGTCATTATGGATATAATGAAATTCAAAATCAGCTGATTTATCCTTAAAGATAGTGCGTTTAGTGGCTAACCTCAAATGTGAGTTTTGGACCATTAAAAATGTTTATATTTACCTCCCTGTCGGAAATAGTTTAGATCATAGATATGTCTGAAGGAAATGCTTTCACTTCATCTAAACAGCTGTTCTTATTCTGTTATATTAAAAATTCAATACAATAGCTCTGGTGGTTTCTGTGGAAACCTGTAACATACCGTATTTTCCATCTTACAAGTCGCCAACACCCCCCCCCCCATAGCTAAGACATATCCATGTCAAAAGAGTGATTTTTAGCAGTAAAGAGTTCAAAATCCGGAAGAGGTAAATTGAAAAGCTAATGTTGTAATAATTAACAACGTACTCCCTGCGAAATATAAACCTACTACGTAAAAAAATATATAACCCGTTTTAAGATGAAAATTTACAATACTGTGCGTTAATTTTCAATGTATATTGCAATGGTTGTGAATATAAATGAAATATACAACTCTTGTTTTTAAAAGTCTTACATCTCACTCGTGGCGTCAAGGCATGCATAATACAATCGTTGCATAAACTACTATATACTCTTGATATCTCGAATAATTTGTATCCCATTGGACTTCTCCATATTTTTCAATTTTAATTTTACCTCTACAAATCGAAGATTTCTTGAGAAACGCCCAGACTAGTTTTATGGCACTTTTCGTTGTTTTAAAAATTTGATTCAATTAAAGACACTTAAGCTTTAGAACACTGTATCGAATGCATTAATGTCTTTGACCATATGTGCTAAAATCGAGTCGTCTGGTGACCTGCCAGAAATCAAGTCCAAACGCGCCACTGTCTGTACAGTTCAAGAGCAGAGGGTGGTCAACAACACACCTGTTGTTTGGCTCACGTTTACGGATTTGACGCTCGTGGAAGAGACCAAAGTGTTCCTCAGCCTTGGCCTAGGTCCAGGGAGAGTAACAATTAACTAATCGCTATTTCCGTTCGACGTGTTGTGAGACACGTTTTGTTTTCAAGCGGAAAATGCGGTTCTCTCTGAGTTTCTTGTGTAGTAAATTTCGTAAATCAATAATTGTACACTTTTTTCTGTTAGTAGTAATTAAACTATGATAATTTAATTTAGAGTGAATCGTGTCGTTCTTTTAGTAGTAGTGCTCTAAACTCATACATTACACAATACTGTACATTCTAGACCACTGTTAAAGTTAAGCGGGGACTCATGATGAAACATGCCAATATTTTTATATTCTACGAATTGTCATCCAGTAGCCGGCATCTCATGTCTCATCACACGTTGGCGTCTTCTATTTTGATCATGTGACCTAGGGTGCCCCTGCTTTACAATTCCGATGCGCACATCAGAGTGGCGTGAGGGGCTCCCCCCCTCCGACTCCACTGCGCAGTCGCCAGCTAGTCAGCTTTATATCCGTCGCTCGCCGTCGCTCGGCGTCAGTTTGTCGGTATCCAGCGCATACCTTGCGTCGTGATCCAACTGGTCGAGTCACACAAGATGGCTGTTGTTTGAAGTTGACGCTGAGTGCTAGCTAGTCTAATGATTGAATATCGATTTTGGCATATTGTCAATTGAGTGTCGGTTCTGATCTCAGTAGAATAGCAATATTCGATTCCTGTGAATTGTTATTTTTATTTATTAGTGCCTGATATTTATTTCGTGAAAAGTGCTGTGATATTAAAGTTAGGTTTCACTAAGTGTTCCTTGGGTCAGTGATTTTGACCTGCATTTTCTTGTTCGTGTTATTTGTTATTAATCGTCTGTGTATCTTCAACATGGTTGAAAGCATTTTGGAGGAGACTGAGACATGTTTGTCTAATCGTAAGTTACAATTTTTTAAAACAGACTATAACATTGTAGATAATGTTGATGTCTAGTATATGCACAGTGGGACCTTTAAAATAGTTGAAGATTTTCATTCACTCGCCAATGTCTTTCAAATATACTTAATACCAATGTAATAAGACTGGTTTGAAAGCGAGTCCTTTGTGATAGTGGGTTAGGCTGTGGTGGAGCAAACTGATTGGCCCGGCTGACGACCCAAAGGTGGGGTGAGGGGGGACGAGTCTTAGATGCTAGAAACTTCTTTTAGAGCTATTGGTTGTTATGTTTATACCGGCTTGGTTCTGGTACCTCATGTATTCTAATTTCCTTGTTTTTATTTGAAAGTCTGTTCTAGTTCTACTTCACAGTTTACTTCATCTAAATCTTTTAATGACCCATCCCAGATTTTTACAAGAATAGCAAATGTTTATATATTCTTTTTTACAGATAATTTTTATCACCTACCTATTAATCTTTAAAATCCAACTTTTGTTATCGATTCTGACGCAAAAATAATATAATTAAAATAAAATCTGTAATCAAAATTCCATAATAGAAATATCTGACTGTAAAATCAAACAATATTCTGATGAGGAGAATTTATTTCTAAAATGACACTGTGTGTATCTAATTGTAGCCTAGTATATTACTTTACAGTAACGTTTGCTATTATGAATAAATTAAATGTGAGTTTTTAATCATGTCATTTAAAAGATTTTTCATAGGCTATAAAATGCAAAGTTTAAGCCATAAAGAACAAAAGATTGAATTAAATGTGGTAAAATAAAAGTTAAAGCTTACTGGTAAATTATAAATAGGTTTCGTCATTGTTACATTATGTGGGATGGTTGTAAATATGAGGATTTGTATTTGGGCTAAGGATTGTTAGGTGTTTACAGTAAGGTCAATGTTATTCAAAAACATCCTTTATTTATAATTAATCAATGATAATGCATTACAACATATTACAGAAGAATTAAAAGTTAAAGACAGTATTGTTGTATAAAATGCAGTCAGAATACACTAATGATTTTTTGGCTTCAATAATTAGCGTAAAGAACATGACATCAAGGTGTAATGTTTTTAATGATTGTAAAAGATTTTTTTCTTATTTTATTAACTTCAAATTATGTTTTTTATAATTTTAAATTTAATAAAGCGGCTCCGAGTAGCTTTGAAAGATAATATATATTCCATAAGCTAATTAATACTGATATTGTAAATGGAAGTAGGTGTAATGATGTTTTGTACTTATTTTTAAAAGTATAATAGCCTCCTTTTACATTTAAATGTAAGTTATCAATGTGAAACCTCCATATTCTGATATTTCATATTGATAAAGCAGTGAAGTCGCATTATTCGTAGAATGTATCAAGAAAATCTTTTAACTAACTCCCAACTACATGCGCCACGAGAACGTCGGCCGGCCGCTACACGCCTGTGAGCTCACCCCCTCTAAAACAACTTAATTTGAGTTGAAATATCTTTTTAATGTTTATTAAACCTTTTTCATCGAAGTAAAAAATGAGTATGTAATAATAAATAAATGAGTAAAATATTTTATTAAAATCAAAATAAAAGTTATTGACATTTTTTAAATTTTATGCCCATTAATCATTACTAATCTTAACAATAATCTTTTGAGTAGATATACATAATAATCATTATTTTACCATCTTAATCATCATACTCTTCCTCTCCTTGTTGTTCTTGTTCACAATGGCAAGTCACGCAGCATGTCACAGTATGTACTCTCCAGACGGGGTTTTCGCAAACGGCACGGCGAATGTTAGTTTTTCAGTTTTGCTCTTAGTTAACTAGTCCGTCTGGCCCTTCTGAGAAGGTACACCTCACCTCTATTGTTTTGGACCAACCATAATCGAGTATAGTCAGGTTAACTAGCAAGGGTGAGTGCGGCGCACACCCATAGTTAATCTCACATCCACAAGTTATATTATACTGGAAATTTTTTTAAATTCATGAAAACTGTGTTTTGGTATAATTACATGAAAATATCTGAGTTTAACTTGGTGATATTAAAACAATCAAGTATTAGCCTAATTGACATCAGCTGTTAGACTGTATAAGATGTTGATTGAGACGATTATATAACAGTTTTTAAGCGAAATCATAAAAAATTATAAAGTGTTTAGTTGTACCGTATGTTACAATGTGTGTAGGTAAACTGTTACCTATATATATAAAATATTTTAGATATACAACGGTTGTCTTTACCGTTCAAATTTAGTATGAAAATTCTTTATGATTATACAACACTTTCAAAGTGATAGCGAAATTAGTTTATTTATCCTAAACATTTTGAATGACTTAAAAATCTTACATTCATTGGCTAGTTGAGTTAGATTTCCTCCAAATTTTTTCTCAGAAGCTCAAAGCAGTTTCCCATAAAGTGTGTATGTGTTTCAGACAATGTTCTCTCCGTCCTGCGAGACAAGACCAATGATGTGGCTGCTCGCAAAGAAGAAGCGTGTAAGAAGCGCAGGAAGAAGAGAACAACCACCAGTCTGGTTTCATCCTGTTTCCAAGGTAATTTGAAAATAATATAACGTGAGTTAGGCTTGTTGAAACGAAGGAAGGATAAGACCTATAGGTTTTATTAGGTTCATTATCTAGTGGCAGTTATTTTAATGTTAATTTCCTTTATTTGATATTTTCCTAAAGCTCTTCACTCCAATGAGAATTAATTTTATGGACCTAGATTGCTTATTATTAATATTCAAAGGGATCTAGGGAAAAAAACAAATTGAAGGTCATATGAGGTTATGTTTGATTCATGTTTATTTTGTCCTCAGATTTATATAGACTGACGGGTGAGGTGCTGGGGAAGGGAGCGTATGCTTCAGTACAAACATGCGTCAACCTCCTCACTGATCTAGAGTATGCAGTGAAGATCATTGATAAAATACCCGGCCATTCTCGCACTCGAGTTTTCAAAGAAGTCGAGACCTTCCATCATTGTCAAGGCCATCCAAATATAATTCAGATGCTCGAGTTCTTTGAGGATGAAAAAAGGTACATACATTTGGTTTATGAATAAGTGAATTGATTTTATCATAATTCTAACTGTTCTTCAAACATTATATCATATATTTTTATTTATATATAAAAAATATATTTAAAAAAATTACCTTTTGTCATTATAGGCCTATATCAGTTTTTTGTTGATGCGTGGACAAAACTTAGCTCTTTTAGTATTTAAAGGAATTAAATTTAAATATTTTCACGTTCAACTCAACTCGTACATAGTATCAACCACTAAACACTAAAAATGTAATTAGGCCTATAGAAAAAGCAAACAACTGACTCAAACCGGTATAGTTCAAACCTCAATATTGAGTTAACAAAATGTGAAACGAACCATCCTATAATTGAAATTACTTCATTTCTACTGTACTTAAGTGGTCTATAATGTTCAGATGTTTCTATTAAAATAATATACTAAACATTTTCTTTGTCTGCGTAGGTTCTACCTAGTGTTTGAGAAGGTAGAGGGAGGCCAGCTTCTCTCCAGGATTCAGGAACGAGTCCACTTCACAGAGAGGGAAGCGAGCATGATCGTGAGGGACCTTGCCAGCGCTTTGAATTTCCTGCATTCGAAAGGTAGAAACAATCAATTATGTCTAGACTTAAGTTTGTATTGATAGAGCGCTATTTTTGCTTAAACCTGTTTTAAAACGTCACTATCTCAGAGCTGGTAAGGAGTAAGGGGAAAAAATCAAATCGCACCTCCAAGGAGTAAAATATTTTTTCCACCAAGTTTTTTTTAACACAGCAGAAAATGTGTTAGGTTCAAAATACCCTAAATTTAACATTTTAGAACTTTTTTTGTATGCAAGTATTCAAGACATGGATGCACACATAATACCATATTATACTCTTTGCGCTGAAAGGTTATCTCTTTTTTTCTTTTTTACTCTTTGTGAAGTATGCTCTCACCCTTCACGCAGAGAAAAAGTTATTCACACTCTTTTATTTCCCACCAAAACTTCATGCTGTAGCGACCATCACATAATGCACCTCCCCCACAGATTCTTTATATAAAGATCATTATTTTTCATGATACCACATATTTAGTTTTAATTTTTAAACATTAACATTGTAGTCGGTCACATGATTAACTGGTATTTTACAAAAGAATCTTGGTTTCACAGGAATTGCTCACCGTGACCTGAAACCAGAGAACATCTTATGTGTCCACCGAGACCAGCTGACTCCCGTCAAGATCTGCGACTTCGACCTCGGCTCAGGAATAAAGTTCAATAGCTCGCTGTCGTCCCCTCTGGCCACACCCCAACTGTTGACGCCCGTGGGGTCCGCAGAGTTCATGGCACCAGAGGTGGTGGAGGCGTTTGTCGGTGAGGCGAGCAGTGTGTACGACAAGCGCTGCGACCTCTGGAGCCTGGGCGTGATTGCGTACATCCTGCTGTGCGGGTACCCACCGTTCTACGGGCAGTGTGGCCGCGACTGCGGCTGGGAACGGGGAGAGAACTGCACTGCCTGTCAGGAGATGCTTTTCTCCAGCATCCAAGAGGGTGTGTACGATTTTCCCGACCGTGAGTGGTCGGAGATCTCGTCCGACGCCAAGGACCTGATCTCCAAGCTGTTGGTGAAAGAGGCGTCAATGAGGCTGAGCGCAGCGAGCGTGTTGGCTCACCCGTGGGTGCAGCAGCAATACCACACCACCCACGGGCGGTCACTCACCACTCCGCAAGTCATCCGCAGGTAATTACTTCTTAACTTGAGTGATTTTAAAATTCATAATTTTCATATTTTTTCAATAACATTTTAACTAACTCTTGATTGTTACTTAAAACACAAAATCTACCAGAAAATGTCCTAAAGATCAAGGAAGGCTCAGGAACTCCTGTAATTCTTATGGATCTATTTTTTAAATTTAAATTTATTAAATTATTATTAAATAAGTACTGTCAAATTTAATATATCCTCTGTAAACTAATTTCCAGAAAACATGTTCAATTTAACTTTAGTTGTTTATTTGTGTTGTATATCATAAGCTATGAATTTATTTGATACAGTAATATTAATAAAATTGTTAAGTAAAACTTCTGGAATACGAGTTGAGCTAACAGATGTTGTGTGTTTGACAGGAACAACAGCGCGAGGGAACTGTCGGCTTTTGCTGAGTCCGCGATGGCCTGCAACCGTGTTGTTCTGCAGCACTTCAGTATGACCGGGGACTCCGTGGTGGACCAGTACCTGGCCGTGGAGAGTGGAGACAAGAGTCTGCCCTTCGGCCTGTCCCCGCCCTCAGAATCCCGCCTCATCCAGCGCCGCCTTCTCGCCAAGTCTCAGGAGATGACGCCTATCATCACCACGCCCAGCGGATAGTCACCGCGCCGTCCCTCCGACATACCTCTCATGCCAAAAAGTATTTTGTTTCACAGCAGTTGCGTCATAACTGCGATTGGCTTTTTTGTTAGTTGTAATAATGAATCTGTAACTCACTTTTGGTAAAAAAACGACTGAATGTAACTAGGATATAGTTTATTTTCTGAATTTTCCGATGTAGTTTTAACACATCCATGTGGTTTAGATTTTAGGTTCAGTCAATTTCTGTCAAAAGTTTACCCGTTCAATTTTCAAAATTTACCACATGGGAAGAGTAGTTTAGTCCCTGGAAAAAATAGCTTTATTGTGCCGAGGCGACTGTATTCAAGTATTGTTAAGTCTATCGTACAAATATTAGAGTAAGTAGGGACCCGAGTATTCGGGTGCTGTTTTTGCTTTTGGGATCTGTGCTAAATTAACGAATTCATTTACCATTGACTTCCGCAAATCTATATTGATTTTTTTCTTTACACAGTGTTTAACCATAACTTTGCTTCTGGTAATCTACTTAATCTCTAGCCTTTTATCCCAAAAGGAATAAAACAGATGAGGGATTTGTAAAATATTCAGTTCCAAATGTTAAGATAGATCGGCGTGATGCGATGTTAAAGCGAGTTTTGTATTTTTCTAAGTTTTGTACATAGTCTATAAATATGACTGATGTGCGTGTGAGTGAGCGAGTGTTTGCTGAATGGCGAGTGAGTCGGTGAGTGAGTGGCTTACATGAGAAGGAAGGAGTTTTGTTAATGGTCAAAGGAGATAATTTGTCTTTTGTAAACTTTCACATATTTTGTATTGCATTTTAAAACAAAATTATTGAAAGATTCAAGTTCTAATTGTTTTACTTGACGAATTAGGTATTAATATCTCATTTCATGGCATTTGTAACTTTTCAATTGTCTTTGGTTTTCATAACTTATATTATTTAGTCATCATGTTTCATCAGACATAGATACATATTTTCATCACAGACTCTCAAATGATTTCAAATAGAAGTTTTGTTAAATAAAAACGACTGACATGACTGATTGTGTGTTCATTGCTCTCATCCCTGACAAAAACCTGTACTTATATACTGTAGTTAGTAGGATTCAACCAGAATACCAGAATGTAAGGACTGGTGGAGGCTTAGACTCAACCTCCCTACAATACTTCCTCATTATTAAATCTTGTAATTTAGATAAATAAACTAGTGTTTTAGGATTATAATTTCTATACTGTGATATTGGTTACTCCTGGAAAACTGAAACCGGTCTATCTCAATTACTTGTCTCTCTGTCTAAAATGCTAAAAGGATAAGTTGTCTCTGTGTAAGCAAGATCAATGGTGGAACTTATTTCCATTATGGAGCAGGTTGCATACTGTAGTCCTACCATAGACTGGACCCATTAGAAATAAAGTAATGAGCTATTAGTTTAGCACAATATTAGACATTTGTTTCTTAGCTCTACTGAACATGGGATCTGTTAAACTGATTTAACCTACAAGTGGTTGAGTATAACCTGTGGAGTGACAGGCTCATTTGTCACTAATCTCATACATATACTGTATACATAACAGAAAATAAATATAAATATTAAATTTTATATTACAGTATATCTTTGTTACGGGATTAAATTATCTAAAAAATGATACCAGTAAAAACTACTTATCAATTAATTATGGTATTTCTGTTTGGTCCTAGTATTCCACAAACTTTTTTTGAAGTTTATTCCAAATAGCAATCCATATTTATTACACAAAAAAAACAAAAGTTTACTAAATTTATTATATACAAAATGTTCCAAATTTATCATTGAACAAAAGGAAATATAAAGGAATTGTTTCTATGATTTTAAGTACAAACGTTATGCGTTGAAAAATTAGATTTGTTATACTATATGCCACTCCACGGCTGAATCCAGCTGCTTCCATTGTTATTATGACTACAGAAAGTAATTTTTCCCCTGCTTAGGCTGGGTAAATCAGTTGGGAGACTTTACCCACACTAGTGTTTTGTTATGACACAAGTAGTGGTCAGTCCTCGTAGCTTCAACAACACTGCCAGTAAAGGTTGTAAAAAGTGAAATTAGCTGTAAAAAAATACTACTATTGGCATTGAGGAAATGAAATGAGTAACTAAAGGTAAGTTTGAAAAATTATATTACTTAATTAGTTCTCTTCATAGTAATATGACTACAATGTAATGAAAAATAATGTCCTTAACTCCGATTAAAAGTGTTATTCTGTGCTTTGATTCGTGGCCGGAAACAACCACTTTCCATCCTTGTAAGGAAGTATACTTTTGCAAAATTAAACTATTGGGAAAGTAAATAATACTAAGAGCCAATCTAAATTTTTTATAATTTAATTGTTTACGATTTTTGTCTTCCCGCATCAATATCGTTTTATATTTTCTCTTCCATTATAAATGTATTTTTTAAACCCTAGAGTGGACGGGCGAAAAAAGTTACGTAGTTGGACGGGCTGGGTCTGACAGACCCAAAACTAAAAAATCCCAAAAAAATACTAATTTAATTGATTTACACAAACAATTATTGTTTAATTGTTTAAGCTTCATATCTAATACATCGTGAAATAAAAGTGTTGATTAAATATAAAAATATACAGACAGATTTAGAAAATAATATAAAATTCTTGTATGAGTTTAAAGAAAATGAAATGTTTTCCTAAAACTAATTAGTAAAAATATAAAAATACTATAAAATAGATGTTAAATACAAGAATATTGTAGAAAATGAAATACTGTTTGTGTAAAAATACTTTTAAGTAGTTATCAATTAAAATAATACGTTTTTGAAAGAATTGAATTTCTTTAAAAAATTATATTATTATCACATTCCAAAAGAAAGTCAGAATCATTGTCGAAATCACCAACTTCACTTTCCAATAGAACCTCGAACACAATTCGGTCGATTTCATTGTTACTGGGCCGTTTTCGGCTATTTCCGTATTTGTTTAAAAGTCACTATACTATGTAGGTACATAACACTGTTCAAAATAGTAAATTTTTTTATGATGAATTAAAAATATATGAAAAATATCAACTTGTCTTGGTCGAATAAAGTTACGTAAACGGGCTGGGTCTGACAGACCCACATCCACCAAAACCAGTTGTTAAATGCAAACTGAGGGTTGCAGTGGAAAAACCCATTGCACTATTGCTTTCTCTGGAGTATTTTAGGAAGCCACAAAGAACCTGGGCGGTTTTCTAGACCAATGACCTTGAATTAGAACAATAACAAATGCGCCTGGGTCTCACAGACCCAGCTAGTCCGTTCTAGGGTTAAACCCGCAAAGGTCCTCCGTTTTTTATTTATTTAATTAACATTCACGCAACATTTTGGTCATAACCAGACCGGATCATTGTATTATACACGATCTTTATCAGTGTGATATTACAGCCTCTTTTGACATGGATATGTCTTAGCTCTGGGGGGGTGTTGGTGATTTTTAAGATGAAAAACATATAACAGGTTTCCATAGAAACTACCAGCTACTGTATTTAATTATTGATATAAAAGAATAAGAACAGCTGTTTAGATTAATTTAAATCATTCTCTTTAGACATATCCATGATCTAATATATTTCCCACAGAGAAGTAAATACAAATATTTTTAATTGCAATTGTCCCAGTTATTTGTCACTTCAAACTAAGCCGTCAAGGACGCCATCCTCTTTTATGCCTCCACTATTCAGGTAATGTCAATGTCTTGAGAAATGAGTCACATTGAATCAGAAGTCGATGTTAGTTATTATTTATTTAACATTAGAAGAGAAGATCATTAATAAACTTGAAATTGAAGCCTGATTTTTTACCTTTCCTCCCTATTATTTTCAACTACCATTGTAATGAAGTATTTTTCTTACTTTGTTTGATCAGCAACTTGTAATATTGTTAATAACCTAACAGCATATAAATACATTTGTGTATTTATATGCTTTGCTACAAAGGCGATCCATCTAGAACCTGTTACTGACCTCTCAACTACTTCGACTCATTTTGTATCCCGCCGAGGACTTCCACACAAACTTCACTCTGATTGTGGGACAAACTTTGTTGGAGCAGATTCATTTCTGAAATCACTTCAAAAGTATGGAAAATAAGAATAAAGTTTTAGATTTGTGTAATCTTCATTCTATTGAATTTGTCTTCAATTCCCCTGCTGCCTCACACCAAGGAGGATTGTGGGAAAGTGCCGTGAAGAGCAGAAGAATACTTGAACACCCTTTATCAGCGTTCAAAATGGTATATAAAAAAAGAAAATCTCTAAGATTGGTGATACTTCAAGATTCTAGTACTGCACCCTTGTGTTGGCCACTTGGCCGCATAGTAGAAACCTATCCAGGACTGGATGGTGTTGCTCGTGTCATCAAAGTGAAGACAGCAAATGGACTATTCAAAAGACCTGCTCTAAAAGTATACCCTCTACCACAAATGAACTAACAAAATGTTTTTTTCACACCCCCTACTGTGAAATTTGCATTAATTTAAATAGACTATGTGTTAAAATTTTTTTTTGTTGAATCATGTTGATTCAAAGGGGGCGGAATGTTTCGTTATATTCATTTTTTTATTTTAAACCCCTTTGTACCATACTGTTCACATACATATGATCATTCATTCATAATCCATCAATTCCTGCATCAATATCATGTTATATTTTCTCTTCCATAATAAATGTATTTTTTAAACCCGCAAAGGTCCTCCGTTATTTTTATTTATTTATTTAATTAACATTCATGCAACAATTATAATATATATTTATTTATATCTATCTCCCTAACACTGAGTCACCTAACAAAGGATCGTCATACTGCTAATTGTAAATAATTTGATGATCCGTTTTCATGTGAGCCTGAATCTTTCTTTAGTGAGTGTCTCATTGCTTATTTAAAGACCGATGTGTTAAATGACAAGAACAATTATGGCCTTGCCCAATAAATGCCATAAAGTAGAGGATTGAAACAAGTCACCTTTGTCATAAATCATTTAAAGAAATTACTTACTTAACCAGCTAGCGAAAAAAAGAATCAAAAGGTGTTTTGAGAGTGATACAACCTCTCTAAACTTGCCTTGTAATCGTTTTCTACTAAAATGGAACAGGTATATTGGTTTTTAAACACACTCATTTAACATATCACTGCCTTTATTTTATTTGTTTACATGAACTTTTCACATTCTTTTCTTTCTTGATTATTACATAATTTTATTCACTCCTTGTATATAGAAAATGACTTATTCTCCCTTTGCATTTAGTCATTTACAACTTTTCTTTCATCACTGCTAGATGAATTTCATCGACCAAAATAACATATCACAAAAAGGTTGTTAAAAACTCTAAATCAATTAACATGTTTTAATCTTAATTGACATCCACCAATTAATGACAAGTATCATTGAATTGACAGTAATAAAATTTCTACTGTAAATTATAAATAACATTATCGACACATTTCCATATTGCACTTTATAAACTTCTTATATTATATCACTTTAAAAAAAGAAACAACATATAAAATCAATATCTTAGTTTACATTCACTAATAACATTCAAACAGCCTGAGGTTGGGGGGCCAAAACTATCTATGCACCGAAAATGGACTCCAAACATTTATTCCAGTGAATGAAAAGAAGAACCATATTTATTAAAGTAAAGACTGATATGACAGCGTCTATAGGCTGGAGAGATCGGTGAGATGTTATGTAGGTGGTTACTGCCAGAGAGGAGGAGGAATTGTGGGCTGGTACGGGTTGGGGGTCCCTAGGTTCAGACCTGTCATCTGCTGTGTCAGCTGTAAAAATAAAAAAACAATAAGTTAGTTGGTTGATAATCAACATGAAGAAACACTTAATACAGCATCTAACCTTTTTAACCCTAAGAAATTCGTGATCACAACATATTTACACATTAACCCTAGGAAGAGGCAAACTTTTTACTCTTAACTGTAACATAAAAATAATTATTAATATCTTTTTGAAATATCAAACTTTAAACAAAAAAAGCATAAAACATGCCCCCCCCCTTATAACCACTAACCACAAAAGCAAAACAGGTGTCCACTGCAATCCCAATTAAGCCTACAAATGCCGTCAACTTCCACCCAAGCCGGTCACCGTTTATTTAAGGTGGGCCCTCCTCTCTGCTCTACCACACATTTGCAAGCCAAATTGGAATTGCTCATGGTCGGGATTCGAACCCTAGCACTTCCGAATGGCTTGAACGTTACGCTCGTCAGCGCAGCGCTTTAGCCAGTTAGGCTACCAGTGCATAGGAGTTGAAAGCGCTTACTTGGTGGTCCTGCTAAAAAGTCCTGCCCGGTGGCAGTCTAGTGCACTACGAGAACAGGTTCTCGTAAAAAAAAAAAAAATGAAAAAAAAATAAATAAATAAAAAAAATGATTACTTTACTGGCCTTATAGACTACAACTATTTAAGTTTGCCATATAAAAAAATCCCTCCCTAGTTGGCAAGACTATACTCACCCTGTTGCCCTGAGCAGAGGCAAAGTTGACTGGCGCTGTGGTTGGCATGACTGTAGCTCCCGCTGAGGCAGACATATTGTAGAAGGGATTTGAAGCCGTGTTGATATTCGTTGCTGGAACGGCACCCATGGGGGGAAACATAGTTCCCTGAAAAATAGATTCTTTAAAATTATATAATATGTTAGTCAGTTCGTCTATATCTATTAAAGAGGATATTTATATATATTTCTATGTTTTAAGTTTATGCACTCGGACACCGTTGGACGATTTGCCATTAAAAGTGGTACACTTACGTAGAATTTCTTTGAGAAGGTTTATGGATCATCAATTTTGTTGTGGCTCAATTGGGTTTCTCCCTAGAAGACCAAAAAGGATCCCACAATATGAACTTATTCAACTAAACTGTGCCGTGACGTAGAATATCTAATCTATTCAATTTCAGCACATGGCCAAATGTTCAATTTACCACGTATTATGCATGTTAGGCGTAATGAAGTTCGCCGGGTCAGCTAGTACTTAATAAAAAAATAATTTTCAAGAAATTGAATAAGGAGTAATCATTATTATTAAGTAATAATAGAAAAAGCCATTAAAATTAGTTTTTTAATACCATTTTTTAGGATTCTGTTCTTAAGAATATTATTTGATCAGTATAGACTAGGATGATTCGAAATATTTTAAATTGAAGTTTTATTTTGAATAGCAAAAAATGTTCTAAACAGCTGATTAACACAAAAATTGTGACTCCAGAATCTTCTTTTTTCACATGTTTGGTACATTGCTTCACTTCTTGTCTAGTTCCATTAGTTTTAACAGCTGGTAACCTTGAAAATTATATTCCATTGTAGACAGGAGGAAGATCTTTGGCCATGTTCACAATGTGAGTATATGTCGACCAAGGCAAATATTTGCTCTTGGAAATTGCTTCTTGATTCACTTTCTTCGCATTTGAAGTGCTTGTTGACCATCATCATATAGTAATTACTGGTAATAGTTCACATCGGCACCCCCTCGGACTTTGCACTTTGTTCTTTATGCATAGAAGAGCGTGCTACATACCACAAGCTCTCTGGTTAGCTCACAAAGTGTGTTCAACATCAACACTACTTACCTGTACAGGTATCTGAGAAGGAGGAATCATTCCATTGGGGACAACAACACCAAAAGGCGAAGGCTGAAACATGGGCATCGGCGCAGGGACACCTGGCGCACCTAAACCCGGCGCAACCATGCCTGGCGCAGGACCTGCCGGTGCCACTGGCATAAAGCCTCCTGTAACAAAAAACACAAGTTCCAAACAGACAGTGCACCGGGGGAGGTTCCACACACAAGTCAAATTTTAAGTAAGGAACTCATTCATTCATTATTTGAAATTCATCATTGGTGATGGTGGATTTAGGCCTATGTTACTAGATTACTAATATATTACTGTTACTAGTTTTTTACTACGGACATTTTCCATCCCAATTTTAAGTACAACGTTCAAGGATCTGAAATTTAATCCCTCAGGTTAGTATCTAAAACATAAGTTACATAGTTTTTTTTGCATTTCACAAGTGATTAAATTTTTTTTAGTTTATCTTTAAACATTAGAATCTGCTTAAAAAACTAAACAATTTAGTTCTATAAAGTTTTGCTCTAACTCTGGTTTCCGAGATATTAAAAAATCTAAACACAGTACAGTATTTTGAGGCTCCAATGTTAATCTTATGGAGGATGAGGAAAAATTAATATTTTTCACTTATCAATCTATATGTTTGGATGAAACTTGATACTTAGCTTCGTGTAGTTGAGATCCATCCATTTCATCGTTTATCATAGTTTATGTGTTTATCATCACAGCTAACCTGCATACTCTTTTCCCATGTTAATCATATTATAGGGAATAGGCAAACTCCTTTATTTATGGACAGATATTGATGAAACGTGGCATAAATTATCAAAATAAAATTTTTTTATGGTAGAAATGCTTACTTTTAGTGTTCCTCGCAGCAGCAAACCTGTATACTCTTTCCCATGTTAATCTTATGGAAAAAGGCAAATAATTCTCATATTTATCGACACATATTGATAAAACTTGTCATATATTATTTTTATATTATTGATTTGGAAATTCGCTGAGTACCTGGTACGCAGGTCTACTGCGACGCGGGTATTAAGGTTTTATACCGTCTTAGTCAGCATTATGTACTAATCGTGTTCTGTTTTAGGTACAAGCTCACCTGAGGAAAGGATCAGATTGCAGATCCCGAAACGTCGTGTAATTTTGTTTTCTTAAAATTGTGATCATAAAAATTGAAATAACTCATTCATATTGGGAAAAAAGGAACTCAATTCATGGTCTTGCACTGTAACGGCTGAAAATCAAATTCATGAAAGCTGAATAAGGTACTATGTTTTAAAGTGGTGGAGTAAATTCGTGTAGTAAAAGTTTTTCGTTTGACTGAACGTTTATTTTTGGTTTACAATACTTAAAAGTGTGTTTATCAAGTTATTTACAACTAGGCCCTAGCTTCAACAATACAATCTGATATTGGTTCTGATATATTTACATTTCCTGAATGTAGTACAACTAGTTTTAATTTAATATGAGTAGGTTAGTAATAAGATAACCATTTTTCACGAGAGGTGCACACGAGTCGTGATCTCTTCAAGCGATTGAGGGTCATAATGTTTCAATTAGACAGCGAAATACTGGGGGTAGCAGTAGACTTGAGATGATACAAACTATTTCGTGTAGAGAATTTTCTAAAAAGAAAAGCTTTTCACTCTGAACTTATGAAAACACTTACATTAGTAATTTGCATTTTCAGTTACATTTTCAATGCAGTAAAAAATTCAATTTAGTAACCTCAAAACTATAATAGATAAGCAACAATTCGATTAAATTCTTTCTGAATGGAATTCTTATATACCTTGCAGCGGAAAAGGATTATGTGAAGGGGGCGGTGCTGGCTGGCTTTTGCCGTAAAGCGCAAGAATACTGTCTGTCGTTAGTTTAGTGCCTGCACCGGGCACTGAAGTGGTACCAGTTTGCGGCTGGTTGAAGAAACTCTCCTCCTCGGCGCTGCGCTGCGATTGGCTGCTTGAAGCCTGTGTTTGAGTCTGCGTCACTGGCGCCGAGAGGAATGAAGAGAAGTCGTCCGTGCTGCTGTTAACTCCACCTGCACTCGACACTGCGGGACTACTCTCTTGGACAGGGGTGTCTGCACGACAGAGTTATAGTGAGTGTTCTACCTCAGTAAATATAATGCTTACCTGAACTGCCATAGAATTAGAAAAGACATCAGAGAAGAAGTGGCATCTGTCATCAATTTAGTGAACTTGTTAGACGACATCCTCACAGTCAGACGTGCTGCTGCCTGTGAGCGGTAACTTGAACTATCCAATCACCACTTAAGGAGTGTGCTCAATCACCACTAGGTATCCCATATATGTAATTTACCGCTCTCTATGGTGGTCTATTGATCAAAACACTCGCTTACGAATTTGAAGCCAATCGAAAGTACATGGGTTCGAATACCGACCATGAGCAATCTGATTAGATTGGATTGTTGAAATGGCAACCATATTACAAGGTAGATATTTTAAACCAAGTATTAAAGAAGCTTGAGTGTAAGATGATTGCGATGCGATCTTGTAGTCTTGTTACTGACTAAGGCTGACATGTTCCTTAGACAGGACTGTTAATTAATAGCCTAACAGCCGATGGCAACAACTAAGGGACCTACAGCTTGACGTGGAATCCGAACCACGGCCTCTGAATTACAAATTAGTCTAATTATGAGGATGATCTTTGCGGATTAATGTAGAATTCAATAGTGCGGACGTTAATCCACACAAGAGAACAAGGCAAGTGATGAATCACGTTACAAACTAGTGGTGCTATCTATGGATACACAAATACACAATGTAACTACTAGGGCAAGAGAGTCAGTTTCAAGTTGCTGTTGCCTAACAGACAACTGTGGAACTGCTGAACGAGTACTGTCCGTCTTTAGTCCTTAACGCAACTCGCAATCTTAGACGGATATAGTCCGTCTTTAGACCCGAATGGGTTAAACATTGACTAATTTTATTTTTAAAAACTTAATGCTACTTTCAATGGCTCTGTAACGTATTGCCTTCTGTTAGAATGTTGAACACATATGGTGCAAATTAGGAGAGGGTTTTGTTCTGAGCTCAGTTATAACCCACGGCAAGTGCAGCTAACATTCCTGTCGAGTACGTTGCTCACACACCTCCGACCTGTGCATGAGCTTTCCAAACAGATATTGCGGATTTTTAGTCAGCAAGGTCTTTTGGACTGTAAGTGAGGTTTGAAGATCAATGCATTGTTTTATGTTCAGCGTATTTGCCTTCAATCTGATCTGACTGATGTGTCTAGTCTAACGTCTTTAGGTTATAAATGAACCAAAGAGCACTGTTTTAAAGTCTCATTAGAGTTTTTAGATTTTATTGGGCGAGGTAGCCAGCAAAGTAAAAGAAATGATGTAATAAATAGTTGAAAATCACAGAGTGGACAGTTTTAAGTTTGGCTTCAGTCGATAGCACACCTCAATCTATATAATCACCTCAACCTGTTAACAACAGTTCTATACATCTGTCAAACCTGCTTAGAAAGTTAGACCATATCGTCCATTTCAAGGATTCTCAATGACGAACAGCTAGAAAAGGCTGTGTCATTGAAAGAAATCACGAACTAGTTACTTGGAGATCACCTGGTTAGTTCCAGGCCAGGTTAAAAGTAGGCCTGCAATAGATCTGAAGACAAATACCTGGCTCAAGAGTCATCAAATGTCTAAAGGAAATTATTCCTCTTTAAATTTCAACTATAGGCTTTAATAACTGCCAAACAATTTCTAAAAACTAAAAATGTAAAATCTTAACCATACAACGTTCCCTGTTGAATGTCAAAGCATTAAAAACTATCATTGTCAATATAAGTTTTCTCAATACCGATGTGAACTCACCCAAAGCCAAGAGGTCAGCAGACGCTGAAGATGCCGAAGTGACACCTGGTCGCTGAGGCTTGGGGCTGGTCGAGGGCTTGGGAAGTGGTTGCGGAATCACACTTTCTAGCTTGCGGCCTGGGTTGCTCACAGGCTGACACAGATTATAAACATTCAGTCAGAATAAGATAAATCATCTAGATTAGTCAAATTTTGTTTAACCCTATAACCGCTAAGAGTCATGATCGTGGCAGAAAACGTCACACATTTCTATGCTGTTAAACACTTTAGCTCGTACTAACAACTTATTTTGGTATCTTACACACCACAGTGATCAGGAATTATTGTTCTACATTAATATCACAACTATTAATAACTGTAAATAACTATATAAACCATAAATAATTACGTGACTTGGATCAGTTGTCATCTAAATAATCGCTATGTTTAGCTCAATTTTTTCTCTGATATTTTTGTTTCACTAGATTTACATCAACAAATATATTTTTTCTAATCTGTATTAAATTTTAAACAAAATTTACGTATTGAAATTGTGGTAATTTGGTTTTGTAATTAGTCAACAAAACCTAGAAACCTTTTCCAATTTTTGATCTTTGAAGTGTACTGCTGCTCCCTGGTAAGTCGGCTTCATTTAGGCGAATTTCCCATATGGAAAAAGCTATATCTGTAGGTCTCAAGGCAAGACTTAAGCCCGGGGCCATGTTATTTTTTTGTTCTCCCCAGGGGCCAAAAGCAATAGTCGTTAAAATGTTTTATATATATATATTTTTTTAACGAATGTTCACTATTAGGGCTACTATTATTATTATTTTGTAAATGAATACCATAGTACCCTTGCATTATTTCATTTTTATTTCACACAACATGTTTCGAGGATTATCCCATTTTCAAGTGTGTACAAAATGTAACCTCTAAATATAATTACATAATAAATTTAATTTTGGTTTAAGAAACATGTGTTGATTTTTTCATGCAGTGTGATAGAAAAGATATGTATATTAATATTATAGTTTCTTCAATTTTTTCAAATATGGGGTTGATTTGATCTAATTGCATTATGTTCAATATGTTTTCTGGTTCATGTTTGTAGTGTGAATATATTTCAAATTCTTCCAAAACGTTCACCTTTTCTCCCTTTTTCGAGATATTTAAAATTTTCATGTTGTCTTTAAATGTTTTGTATTCATGTTGTGTTTTAAGTGTGTGTTCTGCAAATGTTGATTTTTGGGTTGTTCTGTTGTTTGATTTAACTGCTTGTATGTGTTCCTTGTATCTGCATTTGAAATTTCTCCCTGTTTGTCCGATATAAAATTTTGAACATTCACCAGAAGTAATTTTATAAATTCCACTCTTTTCAAATTTGTCAACTTTCTGTTCATGTTTGGATCTACT
Source organism: Nephotettix cincticeps (assembly GCA_023375725.1). Classification (NCBI taxonomy): domain Eukaryota; kingdom Metazoa; phylum Arthropoda; class Insecta; order Hemiptera; family Cicadellidae; genus Nephotettix; species Nephotettix cincticeps. The sequence continues at coordinate 69,789,491 of CM041785.1, read as the reverse complement.
GAGATTTTGGATGATTTTAAATGTATTGTTTTTTGTTTTGTAGCTGATTTTCATGTTGGTGTCAGTGAATGTTTTCCTTATAGCCTTATTTAGTAATGTATTGTATGGCATACAAATATATTCATTTCTTGTGTTTCCATGTATAGAGGTGTTATTCATTTTCTTTTCCACATTCTTTATAAGTGTATCAATCATATTTACTTTATAGTCATTTAATTTAGCCAGACTCTTAATAATGTTCAACTCATGTTCATATGCTTCCTGTTCTAAAGGTACATGTAATAGTCTGTAAATCATTGATCGAAATGTTGCTGTTTTGTGTTGCCAAGGGTGGTTTGAATCTGCTGGTATAATCAAATCTGTCTGTGTTTGTTTGTGATATATTTCAAATTTATGTTTATTGCCTTTTCTGGAAATTGTTAGGTCGAGAAAATCAATATATTCTTTTCTGTTTTCCATATATACATATATATATATATATATGTGTGTGTGTGTGTGTGTGTGTGTGTGTGCGCGCGCGTGCGTACGTGTCTGTGAACACACGATCACTCCAGATAACTTAGCAAAATATTTGATTTTTTATAAGAAATCAACTTTTTTTTAATTTTAACACTTTATCATTATCAAATATATAATTCTAAATGTACAGTTGTAACACTATATCTAATTAAGCTCCTAAAACAATTTATATGAAGGGGAACACGTGTTAAATGCCAGCTATACACACGATCGATCGTGTCAGTCAGATGGACAGGGCCGATGGCAAGTTAAAAAGACACAGCTTTTAGACAAAAATGATCAGCGATTATAAGGTTAAATAATTTAAGAAACTTCCGTAGTAAAAAAATGCTAAAAATGTTAAAGACTTTTATAATCAAAATCACTTTGATAATCGTTCTTAGTTCTGTGTGGTAAAACCTCAGTTAAAGTGTTATCATTCCTTTTTCATTTCTTTCTAAAATATGGTTAATACATGTTGTAAATAAAGACCTTTTTATGCCTAACAATTAGTTAAATATTTATAAATAAATTTACTGCTGAAGATCCAAGCTTGGATTCTCGTTTCTTCTTCTTTGCTCGTTCTGCCTCTTCTTCCAATTCCTTGTCCCAGTTCACCTGGAAAGGCAGATCATTCAACATCAGTAAGTAGGTGAGCAATGAATTACAGTCAGTTAAGATTTCACTATATACAGGTTACCAGATGCACTATACGCACAGTACACAGTATGCTATGATCTTCCAATGGTGACTACAGCGACGAGACACACAACGGTAGCGAATGTAACAATAAGTAGACTGCTCTGACCAATTATTCAGGTTGGGTGTTGTTTGTTAACAACACCCAATCGAAATTGGGTCGACAACCGTACATTAAATAGTGGTGAAATATATAAAGGTCCAACATCCATAAACTATTTGTCTTATGGAGGTTTCTCATAGCTCTAGGATAATCTCTACATTTAGAGTGAAGATTTAATGCACTTGCTTCATGTCTGACACACGTCTCAGTCACTACTTGCTATGAAGGTCGACTGTGTGGGGACTAGGTGTTATAGAGGTTAAGTATGTCTTGAAGAGGTTTTGCAAAGGATATTTGCTGTATCACAGACAATTAAAAAAGAGGGGGTTTGCCCAAATTTCTACCTCATATAGAGGTGTTTTTAGCATTTATGGATTCTTTCCTAAGGTAAAAACAATGAACTGTCAAGGGTGTTATAGTAAACTGCTAGGGGGTTAATATAGTTAATATTTTACTTTTTTTACCTTTGGAAGGGGAGGGGGGACCCATTCACGTGCGATGTACTTCTTAGCCTCATACTTAGCTCGAACAAAGGATTCGAGGGCTGAATCTGTCTGCGGCCGGCGGAAATTGTCCGGGAGATTAGCCTCGTACACGGCTCGTGCACGTGAATTCCCCATCTGCTGTAGGCTCTGTCACATGATTGTTAAAGGTTAACTATGATTATCATTTGACCGCAGGAGACTGACTAGGCATCTATTGCTGATTGGAGATGGCCTGGTTCAGAAAACTACTTCAAATGTGTATATTCAACAATCCTTAACCAACCCCAGCAGCATATGCGGCTACTTCGGAGTCAAAACTTTGAACATTGAACTCGCAAGAGGACTAAGAGTGAATGTTAACTTAACTATCTACTCTTCAAGACTACACAATTTCAAAGTCAGAATAGGGTTAAGAGTCCTGAACTAGGTCAGGTCTAGTCTAGGCAGTCAAGGTCACTGGAGGAGGGAGAGGCAATCACTCAAAGCCAATGCAGCCCTCAGGACTCAGTGTTATACCCGAGTCCCAGATTACCAAACAAGCATGAATTATTCCCTAATCCAATCTGGAGTCCAATACCAGAATTCAGATTGAGAATCTAAGTTCTAAAGGTGGCATGTCCCTGGGATTGCCTAGGGTTTAAAGGAAGCTGTTTCTTTGAATAGCCAAAAGACTTTAGAATACTGCAACAACTTAATTTGGTTGTAACCAGGAATAACCTCTGAACTGTTATTCAGTTCATACATTCAATTCATCTGAGGACAACAGTTCAACACATACAAATTACCTTAACTGGAATATCATGTCTCCAATTTAATTATTTTATCTAACAAACAAGTTATTTTTAATCATATTAGATAATTGAAATGGCGACCTTACCACAAGATAGGTATTTTAAGCCAAGTATGAATGAGGATTGAGTGTAAGATGATTATGGCGCGATCTTGTAGTCTTGATCTTGATCTAGATGATCAACTTTCAAATTAATGTTCGTCTTTTGATCCGAACAAACACAATTTAATCAATCTACTTACAACAACTTGCTCCGGGGTCCACGAGTCCAGGTTTACCGACTTGACTTTGGAGATGTGGACACCAAGGTTACGATGAATTCCGGCACAACGGATGCACAGGAATATGCCCAGATTCCAAGATGCCCATCTAGGCCCTGCAAAAACAATGTTTGAAGAATGCCACGGTTGTAATTATTATTAATGGGATTCTGGCCAGACCACCATCAACAATTCATAATCAAACTTTTTGTTCTTGTAAATTTCATTATTAAATAATAGTTCAGGTTTAAATTGATAGGTCAGATTATTGATAGTTCGGTTTATCTGATCATTGATTTTCAGCCGGAAAGTAGAACACACGGTAAATCTAACCGACCATATTTACACAAAGCATCCGTTCCGTTCATTGACATCGGGAATCCTGTATAAAAATGACCTTGAGGGACAGGGGAGGGTGGGGGAGAAAGGTAGAAGGCCCCATTTCACAAGGTCAAGCAGTTAAGCTACTATTACAGCACAATATTACTCAACAGTCAATTTGACCGATGTTTTGTTTTGAGTGTTAAATAGGCCTAGCTTAAGTCAAACAACTAATGATTAAACTTTCATTCAGTATTAAGACTGAACTTATTAAGTTTTAGGTCTAGTTTCAGGCCATACACTGAAGCTCACTTCAAACCGCCCCCCTCAACGAAAAAAATTTCATAACCCCTTGATCAGAAGATTTTTGCAAGAACTCAGGATGTAAAATGTAAGACATTTGTACAAGCTTGTCAGACAAGAACAAGTCAGGCAGATTGTTAATTACTAGACTACAACTTAGAACTACAAGTTTTTTTCTTATCATTAAAATGGGATATTCCATTTAGGCATACATAGAATATTATATTATTTTTCCATTTATATGGAATGTTTGTATGAAAAATGGTCATGGGCGGAGTTAGACATCATTTGTCAGGGAGGCGTAACATCCGGTGGGAGTCTGGCGGTATGGAAATTACAGAAAAAGTTTTTATGTTTTTGTATGCACATTTATCTTCAAGAGGTAAAGAAAAAAATGTATGATTTACCAAATTACGATTTAGGGTCCTGTAACAATTGCGACGTTGATATTGAAGTAGCAGCAATTGTAATCTGTAGTAAAGTTTTTACACTGGGAAAAGCTTAATTTTTGACAACTATTAACGTTAAAAATATACTTAATTTACCATAAGGCTTGGGGGAATACCCCTTAAACACTGCCCATGAAAATGGTCAATAGTTGGAATATTTCCATGAGGATATGGAGTGACTGTACTACTGCTATTTGGGTAGTTTACTGATGATACACATGAAAAATAACCTGTACGACATATTACAAATAATTTTAATTGAATAACTAACTTTCAACACTTTAAAAAAAGTTGATGCAAAAAATTCTACTAAAATCTTGTAGACAATTATCTTTATTGAAGATATTATACTTTGGAATGGAAATCACCTGCATATTCTGTAGTGAAAGGTGAAAGAGAGAGTAATTTATTATCAATGTTAAATTAATTCAGAGAATTAAAAAAGGTTATAAAATATAAGACTTTTACTTGATAGTAAATTTCTAATATTGGCTAAATTAAATTCATATCAACTTGTTTAATAAGCTGTAATTATCTTCATTATATTTTATGGAAAATCATGCAGTCAAAATATTGGATTAAATATTACATTTTTTAGCTTTAAATCGAAGTAATTTTCCTGTATAAACAAGAACGAAAATTCTCACCTTTAGCATCGCAATCCACGCAATATTTATTATCTTCATCCCTCAGCATTTGATTTAAAAGTGTCTGACACTTCTCTTGAATTTGTTTTTGCCTCTCCTTCTCGGCTTTAGTACTCATTATTACTAAAATATGTATACTTTAAAACTAAACAATTTCAAGAATTCAATGGCTAACAGACAGAGGCTAACCTCCTCCAACTCCTTCCTTCCCTTCCTGGATCTGGATCATCCACAAAAGCTTGACGTGCGTCGGCTCTTGACTGTCAGGTGGCAACACTGCCGTCTTGATTTCAAGTAAATAAATTATTAAATTTAATTATTTCATACGTATGTTCATTAATTTTTAATAAATAATTTCAAAAATTACTATAGTAAGGTATGTTTAATGAGACAAGTTATGATGAGGTAAAGTTAATGTGTTACATGCTTTAAAATATTCGTTACAACAAACTGTATACAATGCTCGGACCAAAAAGTAATCTCATTTTCCTTTTACTTTACCTAAAAAACTTTTTGCGCCTACATCGAAACCCCATGAAGTTACAGTTACCTTGCATAAATTTAATTCTTTTTAAAAGTATTTGACAGCAAATCAAAAAAACTTTGTGTCTTTGGTTAAAATCAAAATAAATAAGTGAAAATTTTATATAACATAAAAATATATAACTAAGTTTAAAATGTATTCAACATTGACGAATATTCTGGAGGGATTGTGCCTGTTCATGGTTCAGTACAATACTCAGTTTTAAGAGGATAGATTAGATTATTGAAATGGCAACCTACACCCAGGTAGGTATTTTGAGCCAAGTATGAATGAGAAATGAGTGTAGGATGATTGTGGCGCGATCTTGTAGTCTTGTTATACTGACTAAGGCTGACATGTTCCTTAGACAGAACTGTTAATTAATAGCCCAACAGCCGATGGCAACTAAGGGACCTACAGTTTAACGTGAAATCCTAACCACGAACTCTGAATTACGAATTGGTCTAATTATGAGGATGGTCTTTGTAGATTAACGCAGTATTCAATAGTGCGGACGTTTAGTCCACACAAGATAATACTACACCCACCGACCATCGCTTAAAACTATCCACAATTCGTGACCTCCAAGTATCTGGATTCACAACCCAGTCACAACCTCCCGTGATAACTAATTAATTGTAAAAGTGTTTACAAAATTAAGTTTGGATAGATTATTGAAACAATTTTGACATTTTTCTGGTCGCTTAGGTGTAAGCGTAGACATTCGTGAGTTTCGTCATCGGTAGTGTATATGAAAACCTAAAATCTATTTCTTTCTAGTTACTTTGACTACAATGGCCAAAGTCTACCCAAGAGTAAAGAGTCAAGTTAAACGTATTATTATTATTGTTATCGCTCTACTATGTTCATTTGAAAGTGGAAGTGTTTATGTATTGTTTTAAATATATTTACTTAAAAGAGGTAACGTTTATTTATACATAATAAACCTTTCCTAAATTTGGATATAAATTTCGTAAAATTTATGTGAGTATTTTATCCCGTATATTGGTTTAAAATACGAGGCTTCATCATTATCTTAACCTAAAAGTAACAAATAATTCACTGTGGGAAATAGGTTATGGCATTGTTTATAAATAGAAAAAACAGTTGATGCAGTTAATGAAAGTTAAATTTAAAAATAATAATTTTATTTAGTAGTTAATAGTTTTATTTTATTATCTTGATAATTACTTGTACATGTTTCAGATTATAACAAGTGTATGCAACTTAAGTTTATTGTGATAAGACTAAAAGAATATGGAACAACAGAGTCAATACATAATTGTTGAAGGTATGTCATGAAGGTTTTTGTTTAGTATTAGAACAGAATATGAATACAGTAAAGGGGTCCTAACTCAAACTCTTTATTTGTCACAAAACATTTCAATTTGTTCCAGCACATTTGGTGAAACAGTTGACAAGTCAAAACTTAAAACAAGATAAATGATGAATGTGTTAATTTGTCCATAAGCAATGAGGCTATTGTATCAGTGGGAAAATAATTTATACAACGGCGCTCCCTATCCAGCAATAAGGCCTTCACGTTGTTTTAGATTTTCCCACGGGGCAGAAGCCACCGTAGGTGGAATGGTCGGAATTAAGTTGGGGACTGATAATTTTTCGCTTTTAGGTCCCCAGTACCCTCCCAAATGGTAGAGATGTGTTTTTAATCCTACATTCACTCATGTTTGGATAAATTTGAAAACAGGCAAATTGGTCAATACGAAAGGAGGTATATCGAAGCCCAAAATGTTTTCTGTTTTTACATCTAATTCATTAAAACATTAAATTAATACCATAGGAATCAGCTCAAAAAAACCAATCTAGTATTTTATTCTTCGCTCTATATTAAACTCTTGTTGTGATGTAGAAACAACGGGTGAACACAGAACATTGTCTTATAGAGCCACAATGTTAATTTTAAGGGAGGAAAGGTAAAAATGATATCTGGTTCATTATTTAAATAATTGTGACATAACTTGGTGTACAGGCTTCACATGGTTAGGCTCTAATAATGTGTAATAACAAATTTAATTTGTCTTGTTCGTTGTGGTAGTAAACCTAACACGGTAGTCCACCTAACGTAATAGTATTCATTCCCAATGTCATTCTTATGTAGGATAATCAATTTTAAAAGCTGAATTTATAGGAATAGTAGACTTTTATTACAATGCTGTATTAGTATATTTCATAACAATAGTTGAAAGAAGGTCGTAGCACATTCAAGACCATATGTTTGAAGTACGTTGAGAATATGTAAACCACTTTCACTCGTGATTTGAACGATAGTTTTCGCTACACAACAAATACTTATCATTCAATAAAATAAAGTCAGATATATGAATATATCTCTATGACAATTACAAAAACATTCAAAATTAGGTTACACCTTCTGAAACAATAACTAAATGTTTGTTTACAAACAAAATACAAAATATATTTTGTTTATTAGCAAAATACAAAAATTTTAATAATTATTATTTTTGGTAGTAAACATTCTTATTGCGTAGTAACCAATGCAATGATGAATTTTCGCAGCTGGTAAACGTACAAGATCAGGTGATTTCACAGTAGTGTAGCGAAAAGCTGCTCTTCTTCCTAAGAAACTCAATTTATTAGCTCCTCCAATTTTTTGGCTATTATGACCATGGTCTAGTCTAGTCATGGTCGGAATATCTATATCTGTTGGTACTTCATTTCTTTATATTTTTACCTTGGGAATAATGTGAGATGGTATATTTTTCAGGTGCTCATGATAATGCGGAGGAGTATATGTTTATTGAAATAGATGAAAACATTCCTCATGAAGAAGTTATAAAATTTGCTCAGCAGTTGGAGCAAAGCGACCAAGTGGTGGAAACTGTTGCCCCTGAAGTTGAAAAAGCTCAAAAAGAGCCAAGTAAAAAGAGACGTTGTAAGCTTAATATTTTTTTAAATTTTAATCGAATTTACATACTTTACCAGTTTTATTACTTTTTGTCTCAGTTCTTATCGCCATCACCTCTATTCACCCTTTATTACTACATAATATTATGCCATATAAATCTTGATGACAGTCCTGTCATCAGTGTCAGATTTGTAGAAAAACCCTCCACGAATGATTCGTTTGTAATTTTATTGTGGTGAGTGTAGGAGAAAGGTTTATGAGAAATGGTATGAGAGTAAAGTCATATAGGCCTAGTTATGTCTGGTTGAAGAGTAATATAGGAGAATAGATACAACTTTGAATCGAGGAGTATGGAGGGGTAGCGGAGCAGTGGGGAGACTGATGCTGCGGTGTTGCTGCTTTGGCGTGGATGGCCACTGCAGTGAAGTGAGTGGGAGGGGTGACTTCCTCACAGAACATCAGACTGTGCGTGCCGCACCGGCGTATTTATAAACAACACACGCAACGTTACAGTGTATGCTGTTACCTTTTGATGGTTTCAACTGAAATTTAGTAAGAAAATATATCAGATTCAACACATAACGTAATTAAAAGGTCTATGATAATTTGTTTGGTTTTAGTCAGTCACAACATGTATTATTGTAACCACCAATATTAAGACTAGCAGTATATATTAAGTCTAAATAACGATAAATATACAAAAAATATGTTTTCAAACTGGTCACTTAAAAACTATATTTAGTTCAGTTAATATATTAAATTTACAGTTATAATAGAAAAATCCTGCCTAATATTATACGAAGTCTAGAACGTTTTCGTAAGTGGATGTGTTGGGAAGTGGATTTATTCCATCTAGGTTATATCGTCATCATCTGCTCCGTGATTATCAGACGTTCGGTTGATGTATATTTCCTGTGTTCCTTCATTGGTCTGCATTCTGTATTCATCACCAAAATCTTCAAGGACACTAGACTCACTGTCACTGTCATCTTGATTCACTTGTATTATTAGCTCTTCAACTGCTGTTTCAATGAGACCTTCTTGTTCCCACGCTTCTAAACTCTTTTTTTTTGTGTGTTTTACTATAATTGTCCATTGAACGCTTGTCACTTTTTCAATACCTTCTTCAGTTTACCTTTTAACTTCAGTTAAGTTGAATGTTTTATTGTTACGAGCCACATATCCCTTAACTTGCGCTCAAATCATTTTTATGGCATTGAAATGACAATGGTAAGGTTGTAGCCTGACAATCTCATGTCCTTGGGCCTTAGCCATCTCATCAATAAAATACTTAGGGACCGTTGGTTTATACCTCTCACAAAGTTCTAATAATTCTGCTTTTGTCAACTGTTCCTCAAACTGTATGTTATGCTCGCTGAGCCGTAACTGAATTTCTGCTTTTTTATTCGCTTGTGTTGGAGCCTTATCTAAAATCATAGAGTGGTATGGGGCGTTGTCCATTACAATAAATGATGGAGTGGATAGGTTGGGCAGAAGGGATTCACTGAACCATTTTGAAAAGGTTTCATGGTTCATTTCCTCATGGTAGTCTGTGGTTTTCTTGGAAGAAACAACAAACAAAAATTAGGAACAAACCCTTTAGATGTTCCAGGGTGCAGCAAAATCAACCTATCGCCTTTGCCAATAGGAGCGGCCAACGTTCCTTCACTTGTATCATCAGTCCATCCTCGATCAAGAGTGTGGCCAGTATTTACCCATGTTTCGTCTAACCATACAATATTATCGAAATTTAAATCTTTTTAACTCCCACAGAAACCGGCACCGCCAAGCAACAATATGAGTCCGTTCCAATAAAACCCTCCTCCGATTCAACTTCTTATATTAAAACCCAAAAGTAACTAAAACACTCTTGAGGGAAAAACTACTACCACTAAACAAATTTGCGGCCCTTAATGAAACCAAGAGTTTTTTAATGGTAGGATGCTCTTTTCTCTTAACATAATCGTATACATGACGCGAATAGCTTCCTGTTGGAAACCATCTATGGCAGTTTTCTGACAGTTAGTGACAGTTTTGTGTTTTCTTCTATTTTTTTCCAGGAGTATGTAAGGTTGTATTACCAGCCTCATTAATAAGTTTTCCCTTCTCCTTGCATATTGCAATTACTGTGCTTTTATTGAGAACTAACGCAGCTGCGGATCTATCTACTACTCTCTTTACTAGTATTGAAATAGCTCCATTATCTTTTTCTCGCTGAAAAAAATTTCTCACATTAACCACAATTTCTCGTGACTGCGTAAAGCAGAGCCCTGACCGACTTTGGTGTAAGGTGATGGTCTCACAGGCCGAATGCGAGGACGCCCTCTTTTACATGCACTGGTACCGTCATCTTCTCTTCATTAGTATTAAGATGATACTATTATATTATTATTAGTATTAAGATGATACTATTATATTATTATTAGTATTAAGATGATACTATTATATTATTATTAGTATTAAGATGATATTATTATACAACAGTCAACGATATAACCACTATCACAGCACTGTAGGAACTGCACATGTGCGTGCCGGCGTGGAGGGGCGGTGCGATGTGGCGCATTGCGGCAACAGTGTCCGTTGCTAGGGCAACCACGCCAGACGCTCCTCGCTCTTATTGGTCAGGTAGCCAACATGCCTCCCTTACTCCAAGGTCAGAACTCCCCACCTCGCCGATACGGAAGTTGCATCTATTCTACTATAATTTCAAACAGAAATACCAACAGTAAGAAACTCCTCTCCTGTTTGTTCTTATAAAACGTTTGTAACTTATAAAAAACGTCATAAAACTTTTAAAAATTAATAAATAGACCTTCTATATAATAACAATTTTTAGTATTTATTTTGTTCATGCATTTTAGCCTTGAAGGAAAACAGTTGATCTATGATTGTATATTTGAAAATACCTTAAGGTTTTGTTCTCCTACCTTGTTTCTTGAAAAATTACTATATATATATTGAATCATACTGGTTACTTTCCTCTTTTACACTTAACTGAAATCTAAGATTTAACCTAGAGTTTAACCTGTGTGAAAATTTTAGTAAATTCAAGCATTCACTTTCTAAGTGAACTTCGCTAAATAGTCCAATTTTCCATTTGAAATATTTGATTTGTTTTAATTAAATATTTCTTTTGAAATGGTTTGTTGTAGTTAAAACGTTAGCAGGGAGAGGCAAGCAAAAAACAAAGGACGGGATGTATGCGAATGTGTTGAAGAGTTTCACAAAAGACTGGGAGGCCATGGTGCTGCGGGTGGCTGAGAAGGAGAGAGCGCAAGATCGAGCCGAGGAGGAACGAGAGGTGAGGCAACAGCGTGCCTGGGAACAGAAGCTGATTCAGCAGCAAAGTGCATCACTGACCAAGATTAACAATGATTTCTTACACGGCCTCAGAGAACTGTTACATGAATACAAGAATGGAAAGTGACCCATATAAAATTAGTTTTATTATTTTTTGTACTATACCTGTATGTTGTTCCAAATATATATTCTTCTATTATTGCTTAACTGTATACACTTCCTAACTTATAATATATAACTTATTATGGAGTATAATTTTGATATCTCATCTGATATCGATGGTGAGAACGGGATGGTGGCATGTCCTATAATCCAGCTATATGGAAATCACGAATTGGGGATAATTATTAGCAATGGTAGGTGGATGTGATATTCTCTGGTGTAGATTACTGCCCGCACTATTGAATAATATGTTCATCCCCAAATAAAATCTTCATTTCAAGACCACTTTGTAATTTAGAGGCAAAAGTGGTTTGAATTCCATATTAAAACTGCAAGTCCCTAAGATGCCTTTGGCTATTGATCAACTGTCCTGTCTAAGAAACATGCCAAGCCTTTGTCAGTATACAAGGCTTCAATATTGTGCTACAATCATCCAACACTCATTCCTCATTGGTACCTAAAAAGCTTAAAATACCTACTATCCAGTGGTGTAGTGCTAAAAAAAGCTGTGCCGGAGTGTTGTGTGGCGTAGTGGTCCTTCCCAGGAAGGTCATTATTCTTTGGGGGTGGGGTTGATGGGTAGTCAAAGTCTGTAAGTTCTTCAGAAAGCTATTGAGTGATCAAACCCGAGGAATTGTGTACAATGATTTTATCTATTTAAAAAAGAATTACATAAACCGAAGTTTTATTTTGATAAAGCCACTAGTCCGATATCCTGGGGTATCTGTTGTATTCATGCAAAGTATTGCAGTGGAAGGCAAACGGTCCCTTTTTAGTAAGGTTTTGCTTTCTTTTTCAACCCAAACTGGCGAGTGCAGGTCAAGGAAGAAGAACAAATTTGTAGATAAGTTTACCCACCACATAATATGGAGGAAAGTACTCAAATTTTAGTTTGTAAAAAACACCGCAACTTCATCGAAATTTTAAAGTTGTTTTCTGTAGGAAGAGGGTGTGGTGAAATAAATATCTTAGACGGAGATTAAGGTGATTCGGATTTAAATGGTTGAAGTCTGAAAATACAAATAATCTCAACAATTCTTAATCAGCCTCAAGTTGTAAAAATAAATATATTTTTGAATTAAAAAACTAGATAGTACTATAAAAAGATATATGGTCTTCAAGTAAGTCCTAGTGTCTGATTCTGGTGTTACATTACATGGTTAATGTGAAACTCCTAAAATTGCCTCGATATTTCGTGTTGATCGTGAAATGATGCTAGCGACTCGCTTACCTACCACTCTATAGAAAGGCCAAGTACAAAAGTATAAACATTTGAGTTGAGCTGTGCCGGAGCGGCGCTCCGGCTCCACTACACCACTGCGTACCTCAGTACTTTGCCATTTCAAAAGGTATTCTAATCTATCTATATTGGTTTTGTTAGTGGAGCCAAAGTTTTAATATCTGTTGTTGTGTAACGCAAGATCTTGTACAAGAATCAGTTGGAAAATTAAATAGCTCTAAATGTAAACTTAAATATTTGCTTAGTAAGTATAATGTATGAACTCGGTTGAATTGAGCATTTTAAAAATTTACTCCTGTCTCGTTATTATTTTAACTGTACGATCTATGAAAATCACCTGTCAAAGTTGACTACCAACCATTTTCCTTAAGCCAGCTGATTTCTGCTGCAACTTATCTTCTATCCAGTGGAAATTTTAAATTTTTCTTTTAAAACAGCTTGCAAAACTGTAACTACTATCAACTTTCCGAAGAATTGCGATTTTCAACATTTACCCTATGGGTTCGTGTTTCAGATTATGTGACACTTAATCGTGTAATGAGTAATACGATTATTTGAATTTAGTTAATTCAACCTCCCCTGTTCCATGACTGAGTGAATCTTCGATTTAGAAATCAAAAATCTTGTCATCCTGTATGGAAGTTAATAACAGAAGGTTTAACAGCTTTATGTTTAATAATTATAAACTTTTGATGCATTGCTAACATAGTGGACAGGCTACTTGGAGGTCATGAATTATGGATAGTTGTGAGCAATGATCAGTGAGTGTAGTGTTCTCTTGTGTTGATTAACGTCCGCCCTAATGAATACTGTGTTAATCCGCAAAGACCAATTTGTAATTCAGAGGCAGTGGTTCGGATTCCAAGTTAAACTGTAGGTCCCTTAGTTGCCATCGGCTGTTGGGCTTTCAATTAATTAACAGTCCTGTCTAAGAAGTCAGCCTTATTCAGTAACAAGACTAAAAGATCGCACCACAATCATCTTACACTAAAGCTTCATTCATACTTGGCTTAGAATACCTACCTTTTAGCAGACAATTTTATTCTAATATTGAAATTAATTGTCTTTGCTTGTAGCATGGTCGCAATTTCAATAATTTAATCTAGTGTTTATGTTGGACTTTAGTTGAAAAGGTCGCAGAAGGTAAATTTCCAATTTACAATGTTTAACAGTAATAAAAATTAAGAAAACAAGGACATTTTGGTATATGTTGTCTGTTTCAATTGAACTTGGACTAGTACCTAGTGGAATATGCAACATTCGCATAGTTTAATATTTCTTTTTTTATGGCACTTTTCAAAAGATTGCAACAATTAAGGCACGCTCCATGTGGCAGTAGACTTCCTAAAATGAATTTTTCCATGGTCTTTTTACATTTTTAGTGAATTTCCCTTAGGGAAGAAGCTATTACCGTAGGTCTCATGGCGAGACTTAAGCCCGGGACCATGTTATTTTTTCTTCTTTAGGTGCCCAGAGACCAAAAACAATAATCGTTAAAATTTATATATATATAAAATATGTGTTTTTAGCGAATTTCCCATAGGGAAGGAGCTATTACCGTAGGTCTCATGGTAAGACTTAAGCTAAGCCTGGGACCATGTTATTTTTTCTTCTTTAGGTGCCTAGAGACCAAAAACAATAGACGTTAAAATTTATATATATATGTGTCTGTGAACACGATAACTCTCGTAAAAATAGTCCGATCGAGACCAAATTTGGTAGACGTGTATTCCTACAAATGCTCGGACAAGTTCGTAAACCAGACATATTGGTCAATGGAAACGGGTAGTTTGGGGGGGTTTTGTACCCCAAAATGGGGTTTTTTGTGTTTTTTATATGTAATTTAAATTTTTTTTAGATTTAATCTTTCACCATTAAAATCAGCTTAAAAAACTACACAGTTAAGTTTCTTAAAGTTTTTCTCTATCTCTAACGGTTACCGAGAAATAAAAAAATCTAAACACAGTACGTTGTATTTTGAGGCTCCAATGTTAATCTTATGGAGGATAAAGAAAAATTAATATTTCACTAATTAACCAATATTTTTGAAATAAATTTTATATGTAGCTTCATATGGTTGAGGTTCATCCATTTATGCTTAAAAATCATAGTTTATGTCTTAATCATGGCAGCAAACCTGCATACTCTTTTCCCATGTTAATCATATGGAGAATAGGCAAACACCTTTATTTATGGACAATGTTAATGAAAGTTGGTATAAATGTTAAAAATAAAATTTTTTGATGGTATTAATGCCTACTCAGTGTTCCTCACAGTAGCAAACCCGCACACTCCTTGCAATGTTAATTTTAGGGAGAATAGGCAAATATTTCTCATGTTTATCGACAGATTTTGACCAAACTTGTCATATATTATTATTATTGATATTATTGAAATTCGCTGAGTACGCAGGTCTGCTGCGACGGGGGTATTCATTACATTATTTCACAAATAGCGTAGTTATTTCACAAATAATAAAATCAAATAATCAGGACCAATTTAAACATATAGCAATAACACCAATAACTAACCAGATTATCCCCTCACAAGATAATTTTCAGTCACTGAACTTAGAATCAACAACTATTAAAGAAGATATTGTGTCCTATCTACAATAGCCACTCTTAAACTAAAGCTATCATGTGGAATAGATGAAATTCCTTCAAAAGTAATAAAGCACTGTGCCAAACAACTATCAAAACCACTAGTAATTATACTTACTAGTGGTTTTGATAGTTGTTTTGGTTTTGATACATATTTTGCAACAAAACTTATACAATATAACCTCTATATAACGTATTCCCACGGTCCAGACCCTATACTGTTAAAAAAAGCTTGACTATTCGTTATTAAATAGTCAAGCTTTTTTTAACAGTATAGGGTCTGGACCGTGGGAATACGTTATATAGAGGTTATATTGTATAAGTTTTGTTGCAAAATATGTACCTGAGCAGTTTGAACAAATTCATAAAATAATTTAACTTCATTAAACTAAATTAACCAAAGTACCCTATATGGAAATGCAAATCCATGTAAAATGCCAAAAAGGGTTTCAGACTTAATTCTAAATGGTTGATAGTGTATCAAAACAAAGAACGTAGACGCCATTATCATTAATTAAACTTTGATCAAAGGACAAGAGAAAGTTAATTATAAAGCAAAATTGGGATTTGAGGCAGCAAAGGTCTTGTTATCAAGTAACCTCTGTGTCTATCTTTTATAAGCATGTTCTAATCAGAGCTTATCATCAAGTGGCATTGAATATACAACTAACATGAAAAAGAAACAACCTCATATCAATAAACCACTACAGTTATATAAATATTTCACTTTCACACATTCATATTGTACTTACCCTGGATTGGAGTTAACTATAAATATCCAATAAAATCAAATAGTAAACCAACCCAACTTATTACAAAAAACAATTTATTTATTGTTCCAGTATTTTTTTTCTTTTATATATTTTATCTAACCATTAAATAAGCTTAAGAAAATAAACCAAAGAGGCACTTTGAAACAGGTAGTTCCCAAAGGTGCTTGTGGGAAAGGGAAATTGATTACTAATCATAAAAATAAAAATACAGGCACAAGGATCAAATCATATCTAAACAGTAGTTTGGGAGGAAAATTAACAATTTAATAATGTAATAATACAAATGAACTCAAAGCAAAAATATTAAAACAAGTCGATGGAAGGCACAAAATAAGTTAAAATTGTATTCAACATATATTTTTCAACATGTATAATTCAGCGGAATATACATTAACACATAATTGGAATACTTTTGAGGAATAACGTTTCTTCTATCCTATTCGTCGAATGCCAGTGCTTGGAATGATCTGTCCAATGAAACGTTAAATGCAGCCTATCAGCGGCCGGAATGTCGGATGATCCTAGGACTACTATACAGCTACTGTCTACATGAGAGCTTTGAGCTCATCGTAGAACACTAGCACAAGAGCACCGCCGGTACCACGCAGAACGTTGGAGAAGGCTCCCTTGAAGAAAGCTCCGGGACCTTCCTGCTTGCCGATCTTACTCCAGCAGTCCATTGTGTTCTTGTAGGCCTGTTCTGCCTTGGGGCGACCAGACTGCATCATCATGCGCCTCCTCACCGTGTCGAATGGATAGGACATGATACCAGCAAATGTAGTCACAAACTGTTTAAACAGAAATCACTGTTGTAAACATTGCATGGCATGTGCTATACACTTTAAACACCTTACATCTCGAAGAAACTAAAGCTAAAATGTTTTACTCATTAATTATTTTAATTATGCGTCAGTGTCTATTGCTGGCCAGCAGAACATGTCTTGTATGTGTAGTTCATGTGTGTATGTTGTATGTATACAGCATATAAGAAACATACCTAAAATCTTATAAAACTGTGATCAAGGTAAGGTGTGTAACCTATTATTTTATTACTAAAAGGTTTATTCAAATGTAATGAACAACTTGACCTCAGTTTCTGATAACAAATAATCTATTTTTGTTATACACTCAAGTTGTTCATATTGCAACACACTGAAAATTACCACTAAAATAACTTAAAAAATTGTTTATAAATATGAAATAATTAAGTGTCATTTAGTTGAAAAAAATTTATAAGATTATCACTACTTCCCTAACCATGAAACCTACAGCCTCATTATGCAAGCTTCATTAAAAATGAGAATAACCCCATATTTATTTATGGAAATAATTTGATGCAATCAATAAGTATATTTAGACCTAATGTGCATTACGAGTCTCCATTAAGCCAGCATTTTGAATTGTTGTCACATTAGAAAATGTTAAGTTTTGTAATAACATTACATGATAGTAGTAAAGATGGAAGAGTTTAGTTACAGTCATAGTGGTTATCTAGGGAAGTATATAGTAAAATTGTTTAATTTATTTTCAAAAATATATTATTACCACACTATTACACCTGACAGATGAAAAGTAATTTATTTTTTAAGGTTAAAAACATTTTTGTAATTCACTAAAACCCCACCCTATATTTAAAATACATTTGAATGCCACGGCTATAAAAATTACATGTACCCTGGGGCCAAACTTAAATACGATTTTATAAACGCTGTTTTCACGAGTGGAGCCCAGGAAGCAGAAACCAAGGCCACCCAAATAACAAATAAAACCTTACCAATTGACCAATACTGAAGAAGTGATTTTATAACAGCCCGTGGAAGCTGTGATTTACAATACGTATTAGTGGTGTTTTTAACACTCAGCCACCGGTTAGCTTTAATGCAGTACAATGCACCACTTGGCACTCAACATATATAAATTTACACCCGAACAACATACCTTCTCTAAAACAAGCACTGTCCAGGCAAAATTCTTTTTCTTTACAAGGATTGTTTTTTTTTGATTGAGCAGTATTAAGACACAAAAATAAATTGGAGCAGATCACAAGGGTGGGAAAAATCTAGTTTTCGTCCTACAGTCCAACAAACTCTCCATGTTAGCCTATCGTTATGGACCTTTTTTAGTAACTGTTGTTTACCAACACAGCTGATTCAAGTTATTTTTTTCATATAAAATTTGTAAACAATGAATTTTTATTTTTAAATTAGTTCGAAAGAAAAGTTTTAAATAATAGTATATTTAGATTAGTTTAATTTTACAGAAAACTTTATTTAAATTTATTTATATAAGTATAAAAAAACTTTTAAAATAAATTTATATAACATTTATTTAAACAGACGGATATTTAAATTTACTTTGGTTAATATTTTCAAGGTTTTGGTTTTGAGTGTTAAATTTTTCAAGAATAATTTTTAGGATTGAAAATGAAACTCTAACGGTATAAAGGTGGTTTTACAGCGAATAAATCCTAATACCACCTGCAACAAAGTTTCAATTAATTAATCTAAAATGCTGCTCAAATACTATCATACAAAAACCTGAATGACATGGAAGTTTTGAAATGTAACATCTATTTAAGGTGTATTAAAATGTTTTATTGGGCTTTATATATTTAGCTAATTAACTTCCCAGTATTCTTTTTACAATTGTCATGTGTTGATAACGCTGTCACAAAATTAACATTATTTTAAATGGGGCTATAACTAAATATTTTATCACTCGTGAACTCTTCGGATAAAATTTAGTTAGGCCTACCTTAAATTAGATTGTCATTATTATGTCTGTACACACAGGAAGAAAGGGATTCAACCAAACATGATGCAACTAACCTGAGCAATGGCCCATGAAACCAAGAAAGGTGTGTTCTTAGGGTCGGGAAGCATTCCCTTGGCTGTGTCGAAAAAGCCGAAGTAGGCTGCTCTGTAGATTATAATTCCTTGAACACTGACACCGAATCCTCGGTATAAACCAATCAGACCATCTGACTTGAATGTTTTGGCAAGGCAGTTACCCAGCCCAGAGAATTCTCGCTCAGCTCCACTCTTTCCAACATCAGCAGCTAACCTGTTACAAGAGTCCACATTTCAGTCGATATTATGACAACTTACCATCTTGAGTAATCAAAGTTTTGTATAAAAGTTCCATAAGAAGTTTTTTAATAAATTACACCACAAAGCTATTTTA
Source organism: Nephotettix cincticeps (assembly GCA_023375725.1). Classification (NCBI taxonomy): domain Eukaryota; kingdom Metazoa; phylum Arthropoda; class Insecta; order Hemiptera; family Cicadellidae; genus Nephotettix; species Nephotettix cincticeps. Next base: position 69,770,262 of record CM041785.1, on the reverse strand, counting down.
GTGATATAAAGTTAAACAATATCAGTCTACCCACTATTTTAACACCGCCCTTAAAGTTGTCCCCTAAAATGTATGATACGGTATATTATATCACATCAAATTTAATTGAAATTTAACCATGTCTAACACAAAAAAAGTTCACGACACGTCTTAAGTCATTTGACTACACTAGAGGCAGAGGACATACACCGTACATCAATCATCAGGAATGGGTTAAATATTAGATCGTTTATTAATTCAAAGGCTTAGAGATCACACATATAATTGTATCCTTAGGGAAAACCTTTTTTATTCCTTTAAATGCAAATTTCTTTATATAGTTTAATGATAATTACAAACCATTAAACATGATATTAAATATTTTTTACCTTGTTCGGGCGAAATCAAGTGGGTATACAAAGCAGAGGGAGGTAGCTCCTGCAGCTCCGCCAGAGGCCAAGTTGCCAGCGAAGTATCGCCAGAACTGTGTCTTCTTGTCAACACCGCCCAGGAAAACCTGCTTGTACACATCTTTGAACGCAAAGTTGAGTGCTTGAGTGGGGAAGTATCTGATCACGTTGGCAAGGTTACCTCGCCAGAAAGAGGCGAATCCTTGTTCCCTGGGAATTCGCACAAAGCAGTCGATGATACCTGGAAGACAAAAATTACTAGAGATAATATATAATAATTATCATTTACCGAAGCTTAAAAGTTATGTTTTCAAGATTTTACTTAACAACTGTACACCTGTTTTCTGGAGGATTTCAAACTGTAGGCTAGACAAGTAATAATCTAAAACCTCAATTTTTAGATTTTTTAAGACTTTTAGGCTACAAAATATGGTAAATATCTTCCATGTATTTACACGGATTTTGAATCTTGTCCAAATGTAATATTATGGGGTTTAAAAGTGTCTTGCATATATGGTCAATAAATAGATGAAGCCACAAAAATGATTTTTTGTTAATCAAATCAAAAAGCCAATTTATATAATTTTAACTAAGAACGGTCCAAAACCCGGTCTTTTTACTACTTGACGTCAACCTGTTATTAGATAAGTGATTTTAAATTAATACTCCAGTTATATAAATAAGATACGGTTTGTTATATCAATTTACTTATTATTGATAAGAATATGCCTCATATTTTTTTACCGATAAAATGACTTAATAATTTTTAAATTACTTTTGGTTTGAAAAAGAAAAGACTCAATAGGCTATAAAACTACATTATGAAGTTATAGGCCTATATTGAGTATTACAGGATTACAGGCTATTACAAATTCTTACTTTAAAAATAACAATCTTATACTTTAACTTTCGGGGGCGTTTTTAGACCTCTGCGGTTTGTTGTGCAGCGTGCTCCGTGATTAGGTTAACTGTGTCGCCCAACAATGACCAATGTTGCATTGAAATCAATGAGACCGTTTTCCTAACTCTGCAGTCGCAAACTCATTTGATTTTCGTAGGTAAATATCTCAAAACTACGTTATTGAAAAGAAAAAAATTAAAGGTTAAAAAAATCAAATTCATCTTAATATTTCACTTAAACTATTTGCGTTAGCAATAAGCATATTTTAAATTTTTTTTAACTTTTAAGAAAGCTTTTTCAATTCAAACTGGCCCTTTGAGGTCAAAATTGTTATATGTTCCATTTTAGTGTACTCAACTATGCTATATGCATACAGTGTGATTTCACAACAAAGCACTAGGGCTTCGGGCCTACCTAAAAAATTAATAATTATTGTCGTAGTTTTCATAAGAAATCAGTGTAGATTTATTTTGTTAAACTTACTAATTATTTATCCAACTAACAAGATCCTACTATATTTAAAATTACTTCAACTGATTTTATCCAATCATTTTCAGTAAATTTAAAATTGTTTTTTTAAGCAGAATATTTTCTAATTTTATTCTAGATTGGTCCAAAATATTTTATAGTCACTAGTAGATTTTATGTCAACCTTATTCTGTATAATATCTTGATCTAAATAGTAAATAACAATTACAATAAGAGTCTGGTCAGAGTGTTTAATAAGATAAGTTAAATTGTTGTGTAATCTATAATTGATTTGAGCAGTGACCCTCACAGATTGATAGCAACCATCCTAACCTAGTTTATAATTCATTTGATGTAGCATTAATAGAAAAATAACTTCAATTTTAGATCTTCTCAATTCCAATTTAGTAAATTTAACTCTAGTACCGCCACCTTAACAAGCCCGAATGGCACAAGGACAGTTTAAATCCAATATGGTACAAAAATCTTTTTTAGGCATGTACTATATTTTTATTCACAACACTACAAACAAAATTTTTGTTTTAATTAAAAAATCTTAAACTTTAAAAGCCAAAATTTAGTATTAGCCAAATGATCAATGTTAAAAATAAAATAATAAATAAGCCAAGCTAAAAATCTGATACGTGAAATCAATTGAATAATCATATTATGCTAATTTGCTTGGTGAATTGTTTTTTATTAATTTGTTCTAATAATAAAACCTATCTTCCGCATAAGTAAGGTGAAACAATTTATAGTTTATTCACAACTGTTAGAAAAATCCCAATATCAGCAATTATTCTGTTGAGAAAAAATAAATCATTCTAACTAATAGGAATCTATGATAAAAAAAATAACTATGACAATCCCCTTAATCTATTCTTGAAACAGGGTGTCTAACAATAATTAAAAATAATTACTCTTTTAATTCATTGTAGCATGCATCTTTATTCAAAATCAATTCAATTTAGCAACATATTGAGTCATCTCTGAGACATAATTTTTGTTAACCTTGAGATTCCTCAATAAAACAATGAACATGTATTGCTGTTGCTTTTCATTTGATTAACATTGACATATTTAAATCAACACACAGACATTTTTAACGTTTTGACAAGGAACTAACGGTGATGTCTGTGCAAGCGTCTGTGAACCCCAGAACAAAAAAATTTGGTCCTTTAGTCCCATGGTGGCACTCATCATGTACACCACAACAGAAACTGCTCTTAATTACATACAGGAATTTTCCTAATTGTTCAATATTATAAATATCGATTTTCTTGATGCAGAATTTCTCATATTACTACCATAAACTTCAATTTTATTGAAAATTGTTTCATGAATACGGAAATTGTTTTCAATACAAATATTTTATCAGATAGGATAAATGTCTTGTTTATTAAAAAACAGAAGAAAATTTCCAGTTTTAAAAATGTGTAGGCCTATTGATTAATATAGAATATGAGGAAACAGACCAGAGCCCACATAGTAAAAGGAGATCAAAGACAGTGTTCACGTTAGTTTCAGTTTAATGCAGATAATTCGGAGATTCAACCAATAAAGGCTTAAAATTTAATACCAGACTTGGCCACGTTTAGTAGTTTGATTAGTAATTGGAACTCGGTGGTATAATTTCCTACATCTATTAGTAAAATTCAACCCAATTTTCAGTGAAGTAAAAAGTTATCAGCACAATTCAAGGTAAATGTATTAAAATTGGCATAGCAAATTTAAGACTTTTCAAGCTTACCTACCTACCTAATTCATTACCTAATTACCCTCATTACTTAATTCAAAACTGATTCCCGACTATCAAGGCCACACCCCCTATGACCCTATGACAAAAGCTACGTCTCAGAATAATATCTTTCACTTTAACTTCTGTAAAAACAAATCGCCAATAACATCCCACTCTACATATTTCCTGTAACTATAATCTACTACAATCTCTACTTTCCAGCACCCTTTGCTCATAAAAACATTATAAAAAAAGTCTTGAAAGAATTTCTCAAAAAGGGGTTTTAAGCAATCATATCGCCTCAAAAAAAGGTTGTAAAACAATTAAAATGTTTTATAAAATCCCTCTATCAGCACACCAGTACATACTGGTGACTATGCTACATGGCAGTCAGTTTGCGATCCCCGGGTAAGATGGGGTCTGCCCGTGGCCCTCAATATTATTACTGCTTGTTGAGTATTTCTGCTCTATGTAATTATTGTATTCTTTTTGGGTTATCATGGGGATTTGTATAAGTTGCTCATATATTAGGCTATTTGAACAATTAATTAACAGTTTTTATCAAGTTTTACGCATTTCTGCATGTTTAGGCTATTGCAGTGCGTTTTCCTTTAAACGTTTTGCACATTCCCGACTATCAAGGCCACACCCCCTATGACCCTATGACAAAAGCTACGTCTCAGAATAATATCTTTCACTTTAACTTCTGTAAAAACAAATCGCCAATAACATCCCACTCTACATATTTCCTGTAACTATAATCTACTACAATCTCTACTTTCCAGCACCCTTTGCTCATAAAAACATTATAAAAAAAGTCTTGAAAGAATTTCTCAAAAAGGGGTTTTAAGCAATCATATCGCCTCCAAAAAGTTTGTAAAACAATTAAAATGTTTTATAAAATCCCTCTATCAGCACACCAGTACATACTGGTGACTATGCCACATGGCATAGTCAGTTTGCGATCCCCGGGTAAGATGGGGTCTGCCCGTGGCCCTCAATATTATTACTGCTTGTTGAGTATTTCTGCTCTATGTAATTATTGTATTCTTTTTGGGTTATCATGGGGATTTGTATAAGTTGCTCATATATTAGGCTATTTGAACAATTAATTAACAGTTTTTATCAAGTTTTACGCATTTCTGCATGTTTAGGCTATTGCAGTGCGTTTTCCTTCAAACGTTTTGCACAACTCACTTTAACCATAAATTCCAGAATAAATGGAAGGACATACCTTTATGCTTGAGCTAAAAATATTTATTGCAAATAATATTTTATTGCAAATATTTATCCTACACATATAAACGGTACAACTCAATCGCATACAGGACACCCCAAAAAACCTACCCAGTTTTTTAGTTCAACCTTATAAGGATAATTATACGAAGGGACATATTACTAAAAATCCTGCAATGTTTACACTTCTATAACGCGAAAAGTACCAGAACCAAAAATTAAGCTATAGGTGGCCAAAATCACTCCCATTGTAGACTATTTAAATAATGAAACGAATCTTATTTACTGTCCACATATTGCACACGATTCTCCACAACTGCCATTTGCTGCATGATATATAGGCCTACTGGCCAAAGATAACTTTCTAAGTCATCAGATTGCAGGTAATTAGGTCACTTCTGCCAGCAGACGTAGTTGCAAACCCTCCCCTGGAAAGCCCAAAACAAAAACGTGCGAAGTCATACCAAAGATGAAAGGAATCGTATCAAAAGAAAAAAATTAATATAGCCTATGGAAGATTCCTCCACTGTATTCTAGGGGAAAATCAAGACAGGATATTTTTGTGATACCTGTCTTGATAAAAATAGGTTAAAGTAAATGTTTTAACGCATTTAGTGCTGGAAACGGTTAAGATTGCATTGCTGTAACTTTACATTTACAGAGCAGGAAACAAAATACTCGGGATTATGGCGGTGTATTTTGAAAATAAAACTGTCCAGTAGACCTAGTCATACAACTACCAATTGGTGACTCAAGGAGTACTTAGCTCAGACTTTGATTGAGCCATTTTTACAGGTAGGCTAAAAGGTTTTTTTTAAACCAAGCATTAGACAAGTGTCTAAGTCCCAAATTAACTTTCCCAGTTAATTGACATGTCTAGAGCAAGTCCATCATCCATTAGGGTCTATCATGGATTACAGGATCAAATAACCTAGTAGGTCTATGTTAATCAGAAATCTTATCATGCTAGACCTAAAACACTAAATTTACTAGTTTTGAAACATGCGTACAGGTAACCCACTGGTGATAAAAGCAGGATATGGACACTAAATGGGAGAACCTAAGTGGTTTTCAATAGGCCTAGGTAGCCTTGGACACGTGATCCAATTGATTTAGCTTCTGCTAGAACATTGTTAATGATCGCATCGACAACCTATACTGACATAAAAAACTTCAGACCAAGGTCACACCTAATAAAAAAAAAGTTTTAAAAATAATATAATTCACTGAATGGAATATTACTTTAAATCGATTTTTAGGGTGTATGAAAATTAAAATTGCAAGGGAACGCCTTCAGCAGGTCAAGGATGACAAAATGGCTACGAATTGTTCTTACCTTTGTACTGTTGATCGGCCGCGATCTGTTTAGAAACTGCTTGAACTTGAAGCAATAATTTCACTCGCTCGATGGGAGCGACGACAGTCTTAGAGACTGCGGCTGATATTCCTCCGGCCAAAAAATCTTTGGCAAAAGCCATTGGGTCTGGAGAAGCCATCGCGAATTTAGATAGTTACGCTGGGACTGCTCAGATGGAAAGGAAGAGCCGAGTGTTCCAAGTCGAAAGAGAAGGAAATCGTCTGCAACGTCATGGAGCATCAGCCAATAGTAGCACGAATCGATAAAACGTCATTATGGGTCACGAATTTCGTCTTCGAAGTATTCCGTACTATCATTAATATCACCTATCACTAATCGGCTTCATCCTGGAAGGCGTGAAGTATTTATTCTTTCATACATTTAATTAATTTACAAGTTAAATAAAAATTTTCCTAATATACCTACACAAAATATCAGATTTTATCTTAACTAAAATACAATGATACAGCATATTTGTTTGTTGTCCACGGGTCTTTAAACTATTTAAATGGCCTTATAACTTATAACAATTTTAAAAATAATGGAATACAATATATATTCAAGAGTCTATGAGTTATGAGTCTGGTAAATCAACAATAATAATAACAAATAAACTGTATCAGTGGACTGACACATACTTTCTCCCTTAAGTCAATTAAAACAACAATATTTAATTAATCAAACTATCATATTCCTTAACGTTTATTTAAAAATCGTTTAATAATTTTTGGTTTCAAACATAACTATCAAATTTCTGAAAATAAAAACAAGAGAAAGAAAAATTAAAGTGATTGTTAGATCTCATGGGGGGACTACACCCCACCCCATAATACCAAACTTTTTGACATGGATATGTCTTAGCTCTGGGGAGGTGTTGGTGATTTTTAAGATGGAAAACATGTAACAGGTTTCCATAGGAACTACTAGAACTATTGTATTAAATTTTAAAAATAAAAGAATAAGAATAGCTGTTTATATAAACTGAAAGCATTCCCTTTAGCAATCCATGATCTAACCTAATTCCCACAGGGAATTAAATACAAACATTTTTAAGTGATTTTTTTACGTGATGTGACCTCACGTTGCATTCCTTGTTTCATAAAAACGGTTGGGAAATGAGGAAGAAATTTATTCTTAAATATTCAAAGATAATAAATAACTTAATCAGTCTGCAACCGGTCAAAGATTTAAATTTATTTGTGTTACATGTTTCGGCTTACGCCATTTTCAAACCAAGATAAATTTGAAATATTATCCATAAGAATAATATTGAACGCTCTCAGACAACTGAGTTTACCACACGGACATTTAACTTTTCTCCGTTCTTCATTTAACGAATTTCGTGAAAATGGGAGCAATAGTCTCGTTTCAAGAATTATTGCCCCCCCACACACACAGACATCACTAAAAACCCTTTCCGATTCAGAGGGCACTAATATCTAAGCTTCTGCACATCCCCAGCACACACATACACAGACAGACCAACACTCTAAATAAACTGAGGGAGGGCACTGCAATAGATATATTCATCAGAAACTGAAATTCGAAAATGCTGACGAAAACAATACTTTCTCCTTATAGTATCGTATAGGAAGAGAAAGTGAAATGAATTTTAAAATTTGGTGTAATCCACCAAGGAAAAAGTTTTTAAAAACTATACTTTAGCAACCCAGAATTTAAACATAGGTAATTTAATATTGACAAATCTTGTTAATTATTTATTTATGAATCATAAAACATGATTTTTAAACGTGTAAACAAAGAAACAAATTTATAGAAGATAAAATAAATCACGTTTGGCCTGCAATATAAGGTATTGGAGCGTACGGACATAACTGAATCAGATTAAAGTGGAGCTATCAGGGATCAACTACGGTGTTAGGGTTAGGGTGTTATGCTAGGTGTTAGGGCTGGTCTAAAAATGCCTTTTGTGTGTTAAGGGTTAAGAATAAAAGCTTCTCAAAGACCTTGAACACCGCTACTAACAAAGTCACAAACTACTCTATACAGTAGTTGGTGAAATTATCTCTAGGACCAGTCTTATACATTGGTATAATAAAGTCCAGCACGTCATCGAATACTGCTCCTCTCTGAAGTGATTTATTGAAAATAAACTTTTAGGAGTAACAAAAATACTTAACAAAACTCATTCCTTAAAATTACTGATTTTATAAATTACAAAATTAAATCAATAAATTTTACGAATTTTCAAAATCCTTCTGGTTTTTATTTATATTTTAACATACTATAGTATAAACAAATTGTCAAACGTATATTTTGTTATAAGCGACGTAATATGAGTTAGTAAATGACTCAATAATCCAATATTTTATCCAGCGTGCTCTTAGTTCTTCTTCTTTATCTTGCCTATATTCCTTTTTAGGAGTTGTAAAAATCTCAGTATTGTAAGTGTAAGTTGTTCCGATTGCCGAACAGTTCCTTTCTTCCTCTATTCAGTCTCTCGTGGTTTTGTAAAAGTTAGGTTAGCTGTGAGCAGGTGTGAGTTTAATTAAAGACTTAAAGTTTCTGTTCCTTTACAATCAGATATTATGTTTTAAAGTTGAAAAAACGTATTATTGTGTTGTTTTCTTTTAAATTGTAAACTTCCCGTGACAATGGCAAGTTTTCCGGGATCTATCGCCTTCGATGAGTACGGACGCCCCTTCATCATTATCAAAGATCAAGATAGGCAGAAGCGGTTGATCGGCAATGATGCCATAAAATCTCACATTTTAGCAGGTAGATCTATTGCTAATACTCTAAAAACATCTTTAGGTCCTAAGGGGTTGGACAAAATGATGGTGTCCCCTGATGGTGATGTCACTGTCACTAATGATGGAGCTACTATATTGAAGCAAATGGATGTTGAACATGAAATTGCCAAGCTTATGGTCCAGTTATCTCAGTCCCAAGATGATGAAATTGGGGACGGTACTACTGGGGTTGTTGTGTTAGCAGGTGCCTTGCTAGAACAAGCTGAACTACTTCTTGACAAAGGAATTCACCCCATTCGTATAGCTGATGGATTTGAATTAGCTGCTCAATGTGCTGTCAAGAATTTGGATGGTATTGCTGACAGTTTCCCTGTTGATCCATCAAATCTAGAACCATTGATCCAAACTGCTATGACTACTCTTGGATCTAAAATAGTCAACAAATGTCATCGTCAAATGGCAGAGATTGCAGTAGAAGCTGTAATGGCTGTTGCTGATCTTGAGAAAAGGGATGTTAATTTTGAATTGATCAAGGTTCAGGGAAAGGTTGGTGGACGTTTGGAGGATACAATGCTTGTCAAAGGTGTCGTAGTTGACAAGGATTTCTCTCATCCCCAGATGCCCAAAGTTTTGAAAAACGTGAAACTAGCTGTTCTCACATGTCCGTTTGAGCCCCCCAAACCCAAAACTAAGCATAAGCTTGATGTTACATCTGTTGATGACTATAAAGCTCTTCGTCAGTATGAAGCTGAAAAATTTACTGAAATGGTTGATCAAGTGAAAAATGCTGGTGCAACATTAGCAATATGTCAATGGGGTTTTGATGATGAAGCTAATCATCTCTTGCTTCAGAAAGAGTTGCCTGCTGTAAGGTGGGTAGGAGGTCCGGAAATTGAGTTGATTGCTATTGCTACTGGTGGGCGCATTGTTCCTAGATTTGAAGAACTAACTCCTGATAAATTGGGATATGCTGGCCTGGTTCGTGAGATGAGTTTTGGTACTACAAAGGATCGCATGCTGGTTATAGAAGAATGTAAAAATTCAAGAGCTGTTACAATTTTTATTCGAGGAGGTAATAAAATGATCATTGAGGAAGCCAAAAGAAGCCTCCATGATGCTTTGTGTGTTGTAAGGAACCTTGTTCAAGATAATCGTGTTGTTTATGGTGGTGGCGCAGCTGAAATATCATGTGCCATTGCTACTTCCAAAGAGGCAGACAAAATATCATCTCTTGAGCAGTACGCATTCAGGGCATTTTCTGAAGCTTTGGAAAGCATTCCACTGGCTCTTGCAGAAAATTCAGGCCTCTCACCGATTCATACACTTACAGAGGTGAAAGCAAAGCAGATTCAAGAAAACAACCCAGCTCTTGGAATAGATTGCATGTTGAATGGAACTAATGACATGAAAGAACAGCACGTAATTGAAACCCTACGAAGCAAGAAACAGCAAATACTTCTTGCAACCCAGTTGGTTAAAATGATACTCAAGATCGATGATATCCGCTCACCTAATGACAGCATGTAATTATAGTATTAACTTTCAACAAAGCCTACAACTTATATCTTGTAGGAAAAAATCTACTTTTTAAACATTTTTTAGTTCCAAATGTATTCAATCACTTTTTAATACTTTAAGTAATTTATTGTTGAGATCAATTCTAATTAATGAAGAAAATTTTTTTTTTCAAGAAATTAAATTTGTGTTAGAAGAAATTACGTAATCTGTAATTGGAGTGAAAGGTCTACAAATAAGTTATTTTTTAAAGTAAGTATATATATCTTAACACCCATTTGGTATTACTGTGATTGTTTCACATGTTAAATTTAGAGAACAGTTTATATTTCAAGAAAATTATTGTTATATTGCTAAAAGAGTTCAAATTTCTGAGTAGGCTCAACTAGTAAAAATTTATCTAGCATAGTGCCACCGATTATTTGGATTTAATGGAATTAATATTAATTGGTAACATACTCTACACATCTAAACATTCCTTTGGTTAAATGTTACGTGAACTGTAAAATGTTTTTGAAAACAAATATAGCCTTTTAGTTAACTAACAAAATGTTAAAATTAGTTTAACGACTGGTAATCGGAGTAGGCACAGTAGATTCTGATTTTCTAAGATTACTAACTAATTAGACTTTATTTTTATGTATATGTTATTTTCACAGAAGCCTTTTTGTAACACAGGCTAGAGCACTTAAAATTTCCTTTACATTTTCCATTTTGTCTAAAGCTGCATTTTTATGGTGTTAGTACTGCAATGATTGTTTAGAATTGTCTTGTAGCCTAGTTTTTGCTAAGCTTTTCAAATATTGTTTCTTTTATCATCTCTAATTCTTATAATAGTTTTTGTTATAATTATTCATACTTTAAAGAGGAAGATGCAAACAATTTAAATGGTGTTAATGACCTTCATTAATCATGATTTTTACAAAATGTTGTATCTGGTACTTACTTTTATTATTTTGCTTAATAAATACTTTATTAACTATTTTGGCTATTTTATACCTAAGATGTGTTTTAACTTACATCCAATTAAAGATTGTTTGGAGATGGTATTTTTTAATAGTTAATTGTTGAAAATAGTTCTTAAAACCAATTTAAAAGTATAGTGCCCAAGTAAAGCGTGTTTTTAAAAAACAATGAAGATAAATAAGCTATTAGTGGATACAAAATTAGGAAATTTATGATCTCAAACTTGATACTGATTATGAAACCTCAAACTAATCCTTCAAATGAAAGGCTCTTGTTCAGTAAATTAGATTGGATTATTGAAATAGCGACCATACCACAAGGTAGGTATTTTAAGCGATGATTGAGGGTAAGATGATTATGGCACGATTTTGTAGTCTTGTTACTGACAAAGTCAGTATCTATCTTGTGGTATCACGATCTTGTAGTCTTGAAGACTACAGGATCGTCATTCATTTCGTGTGTTGAGTAAAAATCCTCCCCGTTAATGTTATGCTAAAAACATTAGTTAGCCTACTGTTAAAACTTAAATACAGTGACATTTAAGAAAACCTTCTTAAATGCAAACCAAAGTCTTTTTGGTTTTAACAGTTATTTTTTAAGAAGAGCTTTACATAGCTACTGATAGCTAACATAGGTACTGATTGAATTAAATGTAGTATTAATGAGAATTCTGTAAGATGTCTTGATATATAACACAATATCTCTTACTGAATAAAAAAATAAGGAAAAAGACTCTCCTCAGCTCTGAAAGATGAGGGTTTTTCAAGACAATTTTACAATAACGGGTGATTGTGAAAAGTGCAATAGAAAAATTGTTTAAAATTTATGTGGTGTTGGTTATTCAATATCTTTGATTGGACTTTTCCAAAGCCTCAGCGTTTTTAAGTACACAACGTATAAGTTACAGATAACAATTACTATCATGTTTTCAATAATATACTTATCATGCACAATACAAAAACTGTATTGATAACACAACAAAGAACCACAACAATCCGCCTCCACTTGAAAACGGGAGGAGTTTCTCTACCTCCAGAAACTTTGTATAGTTTAAAACACAGACACATTGGAAAAGGCCAATAAAATGTATTGAATAAGAAATATTGTGATATGATTTTGCTCAGAATGGAACATACAATGTTCCAGATTATGAAACTATACTATATCCAGTCTACCATGAATTCTGTAATATGGCTTAGTGATAGTTTAGCAGACAAACTTTGTGAGGAGAAAATTCTTTTTTGTTGCTATAGTCTGCAGTACAACTTTAAAATATAACAACTACTCAATTTTTTTGTACCCTGATACTTCTGTTATTCCACGGAAAAAGAGCAGAAGTTCCTTGTACTTATTTACTAAATTAACCAACCATGCTGATAAAATTAAACTTTAACCATGAGAAATATTAATTGGAGGGTTGAGAAGCTAGGGTTTTTGCTACTGCAGAGTTACATCAAGGGAAAAGCTTGTTTACCTTGTCTTGATGTTAATAATATATATATGTGTGTGTGTATTTTTCACAAATATCACACACCCTTGATGATAAGAGTATTATTAAAACACAGTCTTACCATGGGAGTTAATCCGCCTGTGATAGATAAGAAACTTTTAGTGCCTGTATCTTAAAGCAACGATCATATGAAATCTCATGAAAAGTTGTTGGTCCACCTAATCTAGCAGGAATTATCCATTGTTGGGTAAACAAAATACATCAGATTCTGGACCAATACAGTATATATGCTGGCATTTATGCATGGATGGTATTAAGCAAGAGCCGACACAGTACATGATGGACAGTATGGTGGACCAGAGCTACTGCTGACTGAAGTTTGGAGTCCGCCACACTACTACTTCACCTAATGTAAACATAATTATATGAGTGAAAAGGTTTTCCTACAACTGCACAATAACAGACGCATTTCACAGAAAAGTACAGAAATTACACAGAAGTACAGAGATGTACTTCTGTACTTAGAGTACAGAAGTACATTTCCTCATTAGGGTGGATATGATCTCATATTCACCCTAGTGCGGCAAAGCAACCGACCAATAACAAGGGCAGAACGTTCCAAATCTATAATAATCTAACCAACAGCATGCGCTAAGCGCTCAGTCAGCTGATAGCCTGTAGCTACAACACTATCTTTGATTTTGTGCAATGAAACAGGTTACCGTAAATCTAAGTTATGATTTGGACGAGTACAAACTGTCATGGCCGCTCTCAAAGTTTGGGTCACACTTTGATGACGCTTTGTGTTGCCATATGAACTTCTCGTGCAATATGACATCATTTGCGCTTTAGTTACACAAATAGCTATTTTAGGTAACAAAACAATATTCTTACATAATAATAGTAATTTATTTCACAATGATTGTATTTTCATATTCTTGTGGGAAATACGTTAATCATGGATATGTCTAAAGGGAATGTTTTCAGTTCATCTAAACAGCTGTTCTTATAACCGTATGACAACACTTTTGCTACACTTTTTGTGTTCCACAAATCTGCTAATCCCCCCCCCCCAGTGCTTAGACATATCCATGTCAAAAAATGCAATTTATGACTAAAGAATACATATTGGAATTCTGCAGACAGCATCTGGCTCACGTACGGTGTAAGTGAAACCACGTTGAAGGGTTAAGGAAAAATGTCTGTATTAACCACATTGGGTAAAATAAAAACGATTATGTTTATTACAACAAATTAATTTACCTTAGCTTGTACAGGTTATACAACTTTGAAACAAAAAGTTAAAATGAGGCTGAAATAATAAAGTCCAGAGTAATAGCACAATTTATTCATTTCTATGATTCAAAATACATGTATAAACAATATGTTATTTTAGTAATAGTCAATTAATGTTAAGTATTAATGGTTGCACACCTATTTTAAATCACAATAAATTCCAAATTTTTAAGATAAACCAACACAAATAAAATTAATAACACATATTTACATTGTAACTATTCTATACAAACTATATTAATTATATTTTTTTAGTTATGTACACTGTAATAATACGAATAAAAATGATTTACACAAATAAAAACATTGTGAGGTTCCATAAATAGATCAATATTTTACATTGATCGATTGTAAGGGTACCGGGACTATTCTTCAAAGACCCAGCATTCAAATTTTTATTTGTGATTATGACCATCAGCCCCTTTAACCTGATGTAAATATTTACATTTATCACTTACAGTAAGATAAAAAATAATAAACAACTTGTACAAGTAAATGATTTGCCTCTAATTTTCAATGACTATTCTTTATTACATATACTATGGTGTGCACTCCCGACAACAATATACACGCTGAGTGCAGGTTTTCCCACGCATAGGCATATAAGTTTTACCGTTGATTGGTGATTTTGGTAGGTGCTACCTGTTGAGGTCATCAAGAACTTAGTCAAATTAAAATCTCTATGCAATAGATTTTTGTAAAACGTTTACACCATTTGATAAGCCAAGTGTTTTTAATTTCCACCATAAACGCAGCTTCCATTCATCTAGTAATTTGTTGAAGAAGAAAGCACAAGAGCTTGTAATTTTTGAAATGTATGTTTCACTTGAACAATGAATATTAGCTTCGATATATATCTAAATAAGATTTTCTCTCTTCATAGTAAATAGGTACTATGAAATTACCAGAAATTGTGTACAGAAAGAATTTTAAAAGTGATAAATGATGGAAACCTCATAATGAGGAAACAACGACACAGCCTAATTAAGCATAGTGTGTCTGTCGTAGATGTTCTTGCGTTGTTCTCGAACCTGCTTCTTCCACTTGTCCTGCTGATGGCCGACACGGTTGAGAACATTTCCTCCTCTAACACCCATCTGGTGCGATGAACCACCGGCTGGTAATCCTCCGCTTTCATCCTGAAATGCGCCAATATAATTCATATCGTTATTATATTATTAATTCATATATTATAATAATTCAGGGTAAAATATTTTGAATGAATGAAACAGAAATTTATTCCTCAACAACATAGATAATACAATTATTTAGACACAATCTTAACTTACAAATGATGAAATATTTAACAAAATAACTATGGCAAGCCTACATGGGCAAGAATGACTTTACGTAGGCTCAAACACACACACAGAAGACAGTACAATACACCTTTCGATAGTTCATCACTTCATCCCGTGATAGTGAACTTTAGGGTGAGAATGAATCGTAATGTTGAAATATAGGGATCATTTTATTATTAGGAGTATAAATTTTCAGTTCAGTTAAAAAAAGTTTGCCCTTTTCTTTTTCCGCCTGATTACTGTTGATCGTCTAACATTTAAGTCATTCCCTATTTACACTTCCTCCTTTGTCAATTCTTTTAATTTCCTTGATAATGTATTAACAAATTTGTGACTGCAAAGAACTGTTTAAATAATGGCCCGGTAGCTGAGTGGTAATGCTCTGGCCCGGTAGCTGAGTGGTAACGCTCTGGCCCGGTAGCTTAGGGGTAAGGCTCTGGCTCGGTAGCTCAGGGGTAACGCTCTGGCCTGGTAGCTTAGGGGTAACGCTCTGGCCCGGTAGCTGAGTGGTAACGCTCTGGCCTGGTAGCTCAGGGGTAACGCTCTGGCTCGGTAGCTCAGGGGTAACGCTCTGGCCCGGTAGCTTAGGGGTAAGGCTCTGGCCTGGTAGCTTAGGGGTAACGCTCTGGCCCGGTAGCTGAGTGGTAACGCTCTGGCCTGGTAGCTCAGGGGTAACGCTCTGGCTCGGTAGCTCAGGGGTAACGCTCTGGCCCGGTAGCTCAGTGGTAAGGCTCTGGCCCGGTAGCTTAGGGGTAAGGCTCTGGCTCGGTAGCTCAGGGGTAACGCTCTGGCCCGGTAGCTTAGGGGTAAGGCTCTGGCCCGGTAGCTTAGGGGTAACGCTCTGGCTCGGTAGCTCAGGGGTAACGCTCTGGCCCGGTAGCTGAGTGGTAACGCTCTGGCCTGGTAGCTGAGTGGTAACGCTCTGGCCCGGTAGCTGAGTGGTAACGCTCTGGCCCGGTAGCTGAGTGGTAACGCTCTGGCCTGGTAGCTCAGGGGTAACGCTCTGGCTCGGTAGCTCAGGGGTAACGCTCTGGCCTGGTAGCTCAGGAGAAACGCTCTGGCCCGGTAGCTGAGTGGTAACGCTCTGGCCTACGCTCTGGCCTGGTAGCTTAGGGGTAACGCTCTGGCTCGGTAGCTCAGGGGTAACGCTCTGGCCCGGTAGCTGAGTGGTGACGCTCTGGCCTGGTAGCTCAGGGGTAATGCTCTGGCCCGGTGAGTCAAAGGTTGCTGGATCGAAATCAGAGGACCGCAACCCCTGTGAGATTCTGGGCGGTCACCTCTGGCTAACTTATATAACTAATGCCACTACAGTACTACTGCTGTCTTTAATTTACCGCACAGGCGTGATCCATCACAGGCCTTTGCCATCCAAGGTGGTAGGCAGTTGAGATTTTTTATAAAATAAAAAATAAATAAATCGAAATTACATTTGTTAATGTTGTATTTTATTATTATTTAATTTTACATTATTATTTTTGTAATTTTTAAAATTATTGTTCTTGTAACATTGATAATACAACATTTTTGTAGTTGTGTCGTTTTCAATCAATTGTTTATAGATTGGGCTGGCCATACAGGATTAAAATTATAACCAAAATAATAACCTGACCAAAATAATAACGGTTGTGTTGCCTGATGCTGACAGAATAAGAAGCATATGCAACCTATTGGATTTCTGAGGAACTAACTCGGTGCGATCTATTTATATTCACGGACGGGGATTCACCGGCGCTTCAAATAATGGCGGACGGGACTGTGATGGTAAAACACCGTTGTTGTAAGCGAAAGGATTAATAAAAATGCAGTAAACGTATAATATTAACTAACCTTCAGAGTCATAAAACTCACTTATAATATAAAATATAACTATTATTAGGAATATAAAATACCCCCGTCGCAGCAGACCTGCGTACTCAGCGAATTTCCAAATCAATAATTTAATATATGACGTTTTATAAAAATATGTCCATAAACATGAGAATTATTTGCCTATTCTCCATAAGAATAACATAGGAAAGAGTGTGCAGGTTAGCTGCTGTGAGGAACACTGAAAGAAGTCATTTCTACCATGAATAATTTTTATCTTAATATTTATACCAACTTTCATCAACATCTGTCCATAAATAAAGGACTTTGCCTATTCCCTATATGATTAACATGGGAAAAGAGTATGCAGGTTTGCTGCCATGATAAACACATAAACTATGATGTTTAAGCATAAATGAATAGATCTCAACCACATGAAGTTAAATATCAAGTTTTATCCAAAAATATTGATTAATATGAGAAATATTAATTTTTCCCTATCCTCCATAAGATTAACATTGGAGCCCCACAATACAACGTACTGTGTTTAGATTTTATAATATCTCGGTAACCGTTGGAGATAGAGAAAAACTTTAACAAACTTAATTTTGTAGTTTTTTTAAGCTGATTCCAATGTTGAAATATATAATTAGAAATTTTTAAAAATTACATGTGAAAAGCGCAAAAAACCTGATTTTGGAGTACAAAACCCACCCAAACTATCCGTTCCCATTGACCGATATGTCTGGTTTACGAATTCGTCCGAGCATTTGTAGGAATACACGTCTCTACCAAATTTGGTCTCGATCGGACCATTTTTACGAGAGTTATCGTGTTAACAGACACATATATATATACATATATAAATTTTAACGACTATTGTTTTTGGACTCTGGGCACCTAAAGACAAAAAAATAACATGGTCTCGGGCTTAAGTCTTACCATGAGACCTACGGTAATAGCTTCTTCCCTATAGGAAATTCGCTAAAAGGAAACAAGATGTGAATTTAAGGGGCTTTAAAATGATTTCTAATTTGTTAATGTATATTGTACAAAAAGCCATATTATAGTCCCGTGTAAGAGCAGTCTAACGCTGAAAACAGTATCTCCTGAAAGGCCTATCCAGCCACAAAAAAGTGTGTGTTAGTTCTCCTCGCTGCGACTATATTCATAGACTCGGGAAAAATCTGGCTTTAATTTCTTCTTCATATTGTACAAATGAATTCACTTAAACGGTGTAAAAAATGAAATAATATTTTCAAGTTCATAAGTCACGAGAAGAAGAGTATCTAAACATTTTCACAATGTCAGTAAACTCATGAAGTTTTATTAATATTTTTGTATTTTGAAGCTGCTTTAGAAATTTAGCTGTATTTTAAATTTCAATACAAAATCAACCAAAGCCAAACAACCATAACCATTATGTTGAGATCACTTGCGGAACTTACATCTTCGTTTGTGTGCTCTACGTAGCTGCTCTTTACTCTCTTGTTTAGCAACGGGTCCAAACAGATAAGGAATAGCATGTAGATCACCAATAGAGATATGATCCATATCACAATGATCACCACCACCTGCAACACGGAACTCTCACTTATCAGTACACTCAACTCTGCACACCAACTGTCAAGATTCAACATTTAGTTAAAAATTTTTCAAAAGTTTAAATTTTTAATGTACAAAATATAGATTCCACGTCACATAAGTTTTGAGAACTAAGTTCACTTGTAAACTAATTAAAGTGTAAATAATGGTCATAAACATGAGCAAGGAGACAAAATATGTGAAATGTAAAGCTTACATGACTTGTAGGACTAGTTAATTAGATTATGCTAGATTAGGATTATGGTAATGCTCTGGCCCAGTAAGGTTCTAGATTGAAACCAGCGGCCAGCGACTCCTGTCAGATCATGAGCGGTCACCTCTGGCAAGCCTATGTAACCATGCCAAAACGGTATCTAACTGTCTTTAATTCACCGCACAGGCCCTAGGCGCACGGCGATTAGCAGTTGAAGGTTAATTTTTTACGTTTTGGAAGATTGAATAATGTAAAAAACAAATCTGACAATAAATGTTATCATGGAAAAAAGTTCTTGTTTATAAATCAGGTCTATTAAGACCTAGTTATTTTATTAGAGATGCCTTGCATAACATCTTGGCTCTTTACATAAACAGCCAGCTTTGTAAGAGCATCATACAAAAAATAATACAACAAACATAAATCAAATAATAAAATATCTTGTATAGTCAACCACCTAAATATCTAGTATTGTCAGCCACCTAATATCTTGTATTAGTAACCACCTAATATCTAGTATTGTCAGCCACCTAATATCTAGTATTGTCAGCCACCTAATATCTAGTATTGTCAGCCACCTAATATCTTGTATTGTCAGCCACCTAATATTTTGTATTGTCAGCCACCTAATATCTTGTATTGTTAGCCACCTAATATCTAGTATTGACAGCCGCCTAATATCTTGTATTGTCAGCCACCTAATATCTTGTATTGTCAGCCACTTAATATCTTGTATTTTTAGCCACATAATATCTCGTTAGCCACCTAATATCTTGTATTGTAGCCACCTTATATCTTGTATTGTCAGCCACCTAATATCTAGTATTGTCAGCCACCTAATATCTTGTATTGTCAGCCACCTAATATCTAGTATTGTCAGCCACCTAATATCTTGTATTGTTAGCCACCTAATATCTAGTATTGTCAGCCACCTAATATCTTGTATTGTCAGCCACCTAATATCTTGTATTGTCAGCCACCTAATATCTTGTATTGTCAGCCACCTAATATCTTGTATTGTTAGCCACCTAATATCTAGTATTGTCAGCCACCTAATATCTTGTATTGTCAGCCACCTAATATCTTGTATTGTCAGCCACCTAATATCTTGTATTGTCAGCCACCTAATATCTTGTATTGTCAGCCACCTAATATCTTGTATTGTCAGCCACCTAATATCTAGTATTGTCAGCCACCTAATATCTTGTATTGTCAGCCACCTAATATCTTGTATTGTTAGCCACCTAATATCTTGTATTGTCAGCCACCTAATATCTAGTATTGTCAGCCACCTAATATCTTGTATTGTCAGCCACCTAAATATCTAGTATTGTCAGCCACCTAATATCTTGTATTGTTAGCCACCTAATATCTAGTATTGTCAGCCACCTAATATCTTGTATTGTCAGCCACTTAATATCTTGTATTGTCAGCCACCTAATATCTAGTATTGTCAGCCACCTAATATCTAGTATTGTCAGCCACCTAATATCTTGTATTGTTAGCCACCTAAATATCTAGTATTGTCAGCCACCTAATATCTTGTATTGTCAGCCACTTAATATCTTGTATTGTTAGCCACCTAATATCTTGTATTGTCAGCCACCTAATATCTAGTATTGTCAGCCACCTAATATCTTGTATAGTCAACCACCTAAATATTTAGTATTGTCAGCCACCTAATATCTTGTATTGTCAGCCATCTAATATCTAGTATTGTCAGCCACCTAATATCTTGTATTGTCAGCTACCTAATATCTTGTATTGTCAGCCACCTAAATATCTTGTATTGTTAGATACCTAATCACTTTATGCTGGCTAAAACTCCCTTTTAACTGAAAAAAATGATCCTTTTGTAACTTAGTCTAGTTTGTAAACTACTATGGACTACAATAGTGTATGAGTTTGTTAAGCATGAATATTGATATCCTTGACAGACATAGTCTACGTGGAGCAGCCTAATTAAAACTATAAAAAGATCGCAATCGCAGTAAAAAGGTATCAAAACCAATTAATATTTGAATAAAACAATACCTCGACTGAGATATGATGGAACAGCCTACTGTAGGCTGATATAATCAATTCTAAAGTTAATAGACTACCTTTATGATGGTTGTGTTACGGCTCTCATATTTGCACTCACAACGAGGACAGAGCTCCGGAGTCTGGGTCTTGTTGTCCTGGTTGTCCATCACAGGGACGCTCACCCCATCGCAGTCACTGCAACCAAAAACAATGTAAATAATAGTATCACCACAGAAAGTCAATAGAGTTCTTAGTATTCATTAAATTAACCCATTACTTTATCACAAGTGAAGTAATTCTTTTCCTAATCTACACCTGAGGCATTTTAATTGGGTCAAGTAGTGATATCACAATAATCCTTTTGGGTAAGCGGTACAAACCCAAATGAGTTAAAAAAGGATTTGTTTGAGAGAGTAACATGTTAGTTATTCTCGTCAAATCCAAAATAACGACAATCAGCTGATCACAAGTTGGTATGATAATTTCAGTTAGGTTTTAACGAATTTGGTAATAGTGCTGGGTGGGGAGGCACTCAGCTGTAATCACCATTAGACTATTTTGTCTATTTTGTTATTTGTTTTTTTTTGTTTTGACTATTTTTAGTTTATTTGTTTTGACTATTTAGTCTACTCTAAACACATCACAAAACTGTAAACGTTAGTACTGTGCATAAATAAATTTATCACAACATATTTACAATACCATATATTTGTTTATGTATTTGTTGTTGCTGTTATGTAAATATGTTTTTTTACAAGAATGAATTTTATGACAAGGCAAAAAAGTAGTGAAAGGCTTAACATAACTCTTACCGTGCTTATAATCTCTAATTCCCTTGCATAACAAGCTGCCAATTAAAAAATAAATTATAATCATTTAGACAAACAATCAGCCTAAAATCTAGATTCGCTCTGAAACCAGCTCAAAGTGAACTTACTTGTTTGGAGGTACAGGTGCTATATAAAGTTTCTTGTAGGATTGTGTTCCATTAACAACTGTACATACACATTTGCAGCGGGCATCCTCATAAGACTGAGCCTGAATAAAAGAAATAGATTTTTCTTACAATCATTACTCAAATAAACCATAGCTCAAAAACTAGCCTTTTAAAATTAATTGAGGACTTTTCACCAATTACCTTTCCCCTTCTCTAGGCCTTTATGGGATCAATAGTCAACTGCATCTATGGCGAGGAACACAGTTCAGGGTCAATGTCAAGCTTATGATCTATACTTAGTTTTTTAATTTAGATTTCCTTTTGTATAAAATATTTTGTCTAATTAATATTATAGAATACTGTAATAATTTAAGACTTTTTAATTGCAAATTTCTTTACAACTGAATTGTGACTATGCCTATTTCACTGTACTGTGGTCAATGGCAATAAAGCATTTGTATTTGTATTTGTATAGACCAGAGCTGAATTTTACTAAGGTCAAAGGAAAAGGTACATACTTAGGAAAAGGCTTTTACTTAGGTATAAGGGATATTATATTCTATACTTAAATACAAGTCTTTGGACAAGTATATTTGATGTTCTCTTATGTGGATTAACGCCCACACCATTGAGTACTACATGTATCCACAAAGACCATCCTCATAATTAGACCAGTTCGTTATTCAG
This sequence comes from Nephotettix cincticeps, assembly GCA_023375725.1. Classification (NCBI taxonomy): domain Eukaryota; kingdom Metazoa; phylum Arthropoda; class Insecta; order Hemiptera; family Cicadellidae; genus Nephotettix; species Nephotettix cincticeps. Next base: position 69,747,678 of record CM041785.1, on the reverse strand, counting down.
AGGAAAAAGTCGTTTGGATTCCACGTTAAACTGTAGGTCATAGGTCCCTTCAAGCCATTGACTGTTGGGTTATTAATTAACAGGCCTATCTAAGGAACAAGTCAGCCTTAAAGGTCAGTAACAAGACTACAAGATTGTGCCGCCCACAATCATCATACACTAATTTCTCATTCATACTCTGCTTAAAATACCTACTTGGGTAGGTCCCCATTTCAAAAAGGTAATGATAATAAAATACAGCTCATAACCATCAGTGTACATCTGTGGGAAGCAACTGTTATACGAGCTGAGAAATGTGGTGTGAATAACTTGAAAAAAGCATGACCAAGTTCTCTTGAGCCACATCTCATAGTGAGAGATCGGTTGCACAGATAAATTCAGCAAACAGATGATTATATGCACACAATAGATTATTTTCATCAAAATACCTGTCACACAACACCAAAATTAGATTATGTAAAACAATAGTTGTTCCGGTTTTACTTTACGGATCTGAAACTTGGACATTAAATGAGAAAGAAGAAAATAAACTAATTGTCTTCAAAAACAAGGTCTTGGAGAAGATATACTCACGTACCACCAGGGGGAGTGGAGGAGAAAACACAAAAGGGAATAGAGACCTGTATAATAAAGCAGACATTTTGAGTGAGGTAACAAGAGTCAACGACTAAGATGGGCTGGGCACGTTCTGAGAAGCGAAGAAGGGCCTTGACTTAAGTTTGTTTTAAAAATAAGCCTGAAAGAAGGCGAACTCTTGGGGGACCAGGCCAAGTCAGATATGCAGATTGTTGGAGCCACAGAGGATGCAGAGGGTAAGTCAAATTAGAGAAACTTTGTGGCTAAATATCACCTAAGATGAAGGTGGTCCTGGGAGTAGGTACAGTAATTAAGTAATTGAGGGTTTCAACCAAGTAGATTGCCAAGTTCAAAGATTTTATTTGGTCATTAAGCGTGTTACATATGATAGGGCTATGTCATACATAAGTATAAAATACTTTACCTAACCTAGTGTAAAATAAGTAACACACTACAAACCACAATAAACTGCATCTGTGGACTGACACACTCTTCCTCCCTTAAGTCAATTTAAAAACGACAATCTTTAATTAAACTATCATATTATTTAATGGTTATCTAAACATAATTTAATAATTTATTGTTTCAAATATATTCATCCAATTTCTGAAAATAACAAGGGTTACAAAATTCAATTAATTAATTGCTAGAATTTCATGGGGGGCACCCACCCACGCACGAATTGCAAAAACCATTTTTGAATGGGTTTTGTTGGGTGATGTAACCTTAAACTGCATACCTTCCTAGATACTGAATTTCATGAAAATCAAGCCATTAGTCACCTTTCTAGGCTTCTGCACATCTCCACTCTTACACACAGACATTACTCTAAAAACAACTTTTTTCGATTCAGGGGGCACTAATCTCTAGCCTTCTGCACATACCCACACCAGTGGCGGCTCGTGAGTGAAATGCTAGGGGGGGCGCACACCGGGGGTCTTGGGGTTATGGATTACCTCCCAGGAGAGGGAGGTCCGGGTGTTCTCTCTGAGGCAAATTTTTGAAAATATGGTGTATTTTAGTGACTTTTTAACGCAATCTAGGTATTAAATTTGTGATGCATGTGTTTCGTTTTTAACTAAAATATCTAGTTTTCCTCATAAACCTTGAATAATAAATACTGTACTCTTGGTCTTATGGATCGACTTAATTTGGACTCTGAATTGTATGGATTAATTATAATGAAAAAACCTTTATTTGTTGCAATACTTTGTAAATAAAGACGTAAATACCTAACTTAACATTTTAGCGCCTTCATTTTTCACGCGGATGTACCTGCAATACACTACTGTTCGTTTTGCAAACATAAGATGTTCTTAACAAAAAATATATTCGCAATGATTGCCTCCTCTAGACAACAAACACGAATTCGCGAGCTTTGTTAATGTAGAAGCATTGTTTTCTGGTACACATTTAACTTACTGTTAACTGTGTACTAAATCTACACTACTTAGTTAGCTCAACACAAACATAACCTCTGTAATACACAAAAACAAACAGACAACCGGCGCGCGGCAATCAACAACTGTCAACTCGCCACAAATGTTACTCTGCGCATGCGCGGACGGCGTCCCAAGACTTCCATAAGAGATATGCTTAGACGCGTCATAGCACCAGCCACCCCCACCACTACCTCTCTTCATATAAATGCATTGTAATGGATTTGGACGTTCTGGCGAGCGCCCCACGACTACAAATACAAACTTTTCGCGCTATTTTTGTATGTTTTCCCGCTATAATTTCGTTGTATACGACTGTTAAAACATTTTGGTTAGTTGGATCTATAGTTATAACTAAATAAGTATTTTTAATTATTTTTTCCTTTTTCTAATCTTTGGGGGGGCGGCATCCGAGAGTCCTTATAGGCGAGCCGCCACTGACCCACACACAAAAAACAGCCACACTGAGAGACATCACTCTAAAAACCACTTTTTCGGTCCAGGACACATTCAAACGGATATATCCACCAGACACTCAAATTCAAAAATTCTGACAGAAACAATACTTTTTCCTTATACTATAAAACCGGGGATAAAGTAAAAATCAACTAGCCTAAGTACAATGTAGCATTGCAAACTCACACAGCAAAAAACAAAAATGGAAAAGACATAAGAATAACTTAAACAATTTAGATAATGATAGGATGAGACATTATAGCCTCAAAAGAATTCTACAAGATAATAAAATGGGTTTAGAAGTAGAAAATGTTTCATAACATAAAATGATTAACATCCTTAATGATAAGTTACATTATTCATGTATAATGTTCAATGGCTGGTTTTCCACTAATATTGATACATAATGAGTAGTTGAGGCAACACAGGATACTAATGAGTACCCTGTATTTAGTATTTGAAGTGATAATTAGAAGGTACTTTTTCATTTGCTTTAATCTGATTTCTGTAAGGTCTAACCCTATTAATTTCCAAAGGATTATAAAATTGCATGCCTAGCTCTGCATTACAGTTATTAAAATAAATATATTTCCAATATATTGCCATTTCCATGTTAATTTAACAGAGCCTGTTTCAAATTTGATGTAGAAAATTTTATTTTAGAGCCTAATAGAATTAAATAAGTAAAGGGTTAGGTGTCTAGGCTTATACATCTAGTTACTTACCTTTACGTAACTAAAAATGTAGCATAAAGAAACGAAGCAAATAAGTATACGTGACATCATAATAGATTTACAGATTGTTACAAAAACTGTATTACTAAACGTGAAGACGAGTATTTAAATTACAAATTTATTAATGACATAAATGTGAACAATACTAGTACAGATAGATTAGAATATAACCTCAATAACAAACCAACATTATTTATTTGTCAAATTACGACGTCTCGCTCGTCTACCTCTAAGCTATCACTATCAATTTGGACGACTTCAGCCAGCCAGTCAGAGCCAGAAGGAAAGAAATGTAAGAACCAAAACTTTCATCGAATGAAAACTGAACTGATTATTAGTAATCGTGAAAATATTTGTGATGGTATATGGTATAACACATTACAGATTAATTAAACTCGCATGGGTTAGTAATATGATTACTAACACACTAAAATATATGTACATCACTAACGTTAACGTTAGTATAACTTGTTGTTGTTAACTAGTATTATGAATAGAAGATTATGAATAGTTCTTCTATCATCTATGGTAACACGTTGATTCTTACTTAAATCCAATATCCTCGACTAGGGATTCCAGGATAGATAGTGTCATTACATAAAAAACATTTAACAACAAACATATGCTTAACAACTAAAGACCTAACTACTGGATGTGGCGGGCGTCCTACATTTTTCTTTATAGCCGCATTCTTTATTCATCTACACTATTACATAGTATACTGTAGATTTATGTAACTACAGATGTCATTTTGACAAGAACTAGAATTTTCTGTGTGTCCCTTAGATGTCATTGGCTTTTGGGGTATTATTCATAACCCCTTATTGTCATAATCATGTCTTGTCTGAAAATCATGCCAGTCTGCTTAGTCAGTTACAAGACTACAAGGTCACACCACAATCATCTTGCACCCATTTCTCATTCATAACTTGGCTTAAAAACCTGGCTGGGTTACCATTTCAGAAATATAATGTAAAAGTAATCTGATAATATATTTTGAGACCTCTATCAGAGCATATAATAAGAAAGTTTCTTTTTAAGATTACATTTTTGAAATGTCTTATATCCATGGAGATGGTTATTTTATAACAACAAATTGTGATATATGTCATTTAAAGATCTTACTAGATTAGCTCTATTTATGGTCATGTAAAAATTTTCAGTTAAGTTTACACTAGTTCAGGATTAAAGATGGTATTTATATTGAAAAATGTTTCAAGTATATTATTATGTATTTGTCAAACAAGGGGTACATTGTGGCAGACTTCTGAATTTGTTCCCAGACAAAGATGCTTCTCCTCAGAAAAAGATGATCAAATTTTCAAATATTTGAAACAGGCATTTGCCCAGGCTGACACAAACAAAGATGGTCTAGCTTCTTTAGAAGAAATAAAAAAAGTTATAAAATTATTCTTTGCAGCTAAAGGTACACCAGAAAATCCCTTAGTTTTTACAATAACTGAAAAACTGATTTTCCAAGATAAAACCAATTTATCCCAAGAAGAATTTTTAAATCGAATCAAAAATACAGCTTCAGGTCTCAAAAGTGTTGGTAAGGAAATTTTAAAGATTAAGTTCATGCGTCATGATAATGATAAAGATGGAAAATTGAATAAGGAAGAAACTAGCAAACTTTTAGAAGAACTATATCCTTTCACTCATAAAGGAGATGTTGATCTAGTCTTCAGTAAATACAATAAAAGTCAGGATGGGAATCTAACTGTGGTAGAATTCCTTGAGTTTGCTAAGAAAGAAATTCTTTCTGTGAAAATATAAACTATAGCATTTTTTGACAAATGAATACACTATTGCCTCAATTTATTTAAAATTAATTAATGTATAACCATAAAGTTATTATTCTAATATATATATATATATAATATATATATATAATATGACTCTAGGCCAGTAAAAGTTAATTATATTAGTCTGTTGGCTAGGAAACATATTTGTAAAAAAAAAATGCTTCCACGAGACAACAAAGCTCAATCAAAAAAGGCAGGCAGGTGGCTTCTTTTACTTATACTTCAGCCGCCTGCATACACTACAGATTTGTATGTGGGTCCATTCCAAGCAAAGATATAGTGAGTCCACAAAGTACTAGATGGGCAGTTTTGATAAAAACTCCAGACTCCAACCATCGATCAATTGATTTTTTCCCAACTTTACTCAAGGCAAAATAGATTGATTTTCAGTGATGAGGGAACTTCATTGCATATTTAATGTATATTTTTAAATATAATAGACTCAATATTTAATATTTAGTTGCTTAGGCTTATTTAACACATTGACTGCTACTCTGAATTTTGGTCAGATGGTAGATAGACCTCATAATAATCGGTACATACTTTATACTTTAAACTGAAATGGCGACCTACCCAGGTAGGTATTTTAAGCCATATATGTGGTAGTCCTAATCTGTTTCAGTTAAATATATAAAGTAAATTTTTATAATAATGTAGATAATTGAATATTTTATTGTTTTATGAATTATACATAAAATGTATAACCATAGATATTCTATATCTAGGATAAATATACATCAGGTTATTTTTAGTCTGGCTAGATTATATGTAGAAAAAGAATGAGAAAAGAGTAGTGCAGTATAAAAACTCCATCACAAGGCCATCAAGGCATAGATGAGTGATGAGGGCATTGCATATTTAATGATTTTTAAATACTAGACTCAATAAATATTTAGTTGCTTAGGCTTATTTAACACAGATTGATTTTCAGTGATAGGTAGTTTAGATATATAATTTAGGTACATACTTTATTTTTATTAACTGAAATGGCGACCTACCCAGGTAGGTATTTAAGGTTAGCATAATTTTACTGTTTCCCAGGCTGAAATCACTGCCATTTTTGAAATGTGCTAGGGATATTCTGAGGGTAGGCCATGAGGGTCTATCCATCAATATACTTTCTGAAAGCCAGACGGCCCTTAGAGCTTTGGACTCATTGAGTTAAGCTCCAAGGTTTATGGGACTATATTAAGCTTGTGTCCTGCGTGGGCAGACACAATGCCACCCTTTGTTGGGTTCCAGGGTACTCTGGTAATGAGGTGGCAGATGGGCTGCATTATCTTCCCTCTGTGGGCCTCAGTCATTTTGTGGTATCTCCCACGCTGTGGCATCTCAGGCTATCAATTCCTAGGCGAGGGGAGGGATAACCAACATAAGATGAGCGTATCTCACTCTGTATAAAGTAAGCTTAATCTATGTTCTCCATCTCGACAAGTCGCAAAAGGTTCCTGAAACTTGGCAGGAAGGATGCAAACTTGTCAGAGTTATCGTCACTGGCCACGGTAACCTGAGGAAGCATCAACTGCACATGTGGGTCTTTGATGGGGATCCTCTGCGTAGGAAATGTCATCTGCAGGAGGAAACTACTGATCATCCACTCTTTGATTGTTTTGGACTGGTAGGGTTGAGGTCCTCCACTCTAGGCAATTTGGAAAAGGGTAGTTTCCTGCCTCCCAACGAGCTTGTTGACAGGTTGTTCCAGTTTTCCAGGTCTCTTCAGTTAGAAGACTCCTGATTCTCTAGGAGAGAAATACTTAGGGGTGCGAAAAGGTTGTCACAGCTGAAGCGCTTTTTTTTTTATTTCTACGCCAGACTCATTTTCGTAATAGCCTGAAAGAGACTGTACACAAATGCTTTTTGGGAAAGCGGTTCAAACCCAAATGGGCATCCAAGGATTTGAACCCACTTCACTGAAGTCTAAGACGCTAACCAGGCCAGCAAGACACCCCTTGGGAGTAATCCGCCCCCTCCAAATGAATGAATAAATGATTATGTGTTGTAGGGCCATATTGAAATTTTGAATTTAAAATTGACTTTGAAAATCTTACAAGCTAAAAGAACCATAGTGTTAAGTACAGCGATGGCTATTAGTGTACATGTTTAAAAAAACATTACCTGAGGTCCACTGCTGGCTCAAGCAGCCTCAGAGTCAGAGTACAATATATGTGCGGACCATAAGTGGTTCACAAGGCCCCCTAACATAAAATACTGTGAACCATATTTGGCTCACATGGCAATGTGTTGAAGTAGAAAAATATAAAACAGCCTTAGATTAAAATTTTCGCTCAAACATTATATTGTACATAACATTTACCAGAAATGAACAACAGTTATATAAAACACTAGTGTAACAAGATTTTCTTCTTAAAAATCTATCACAATCTTTGACAGTAGGCAACAGTGTAAATGAAAAGTCAAAAATACTGATTAAAATTTATTTATAAAATAAAATCATAGGTATGAAAATACCAATAATATACAATACATAAGAAGCACATAAACAACACAAATAAGGGACGGGTTGTCTACAGTCAGATGTGAATATTGCACAAAATAGTCTACTTCAAACCTGTCCCAACACAACAATAACTGACAGAGATCGAGTCAGACTTTCATCTCAAAATATTGCATTTATAGCCCTATTTAATTTATATTCAATCCTTTCTTCATTAAAAAATTATTTTTTACTATTATATATTGTGTAATGAGTCAAAATACACCATACTGATTGGTTCCATTTTTTAGATTAGTGAATCAAAAGAGTAATTTCAAACTCATTGCATATTTTGCCAGAAACAGTGAGAATCTTGATTTTTAGTTTTTCAATCTAACGAAAATTATAAAACTGAAAACCTTTTTTTGTTAAATTAAACTAAAAGAGCCAAGATCACAGAATAAAGAAGTACACATGTAATTTGATAAAATTTAGAGGGACTACACAATTTTATAACGGCAGTCTGTGTTATAAGACCATTTGTCACTCCCTTTGATTAATTAAGTACAATAAAAAATGTTTGAATTCCTCGATCAACTTCAAAAACATTTTGATTTAATAGGTTTTACAGATACTACCTGTACAGTAAAGCCCAGTTTATCCTGTTCAATGTGTCCGAATCATCTGATAATATAACAGGATAGACATTCACGTTGCATAGACAGTCATCATGAGTAACGCCTGCAATATAATGTAGCCACGAAATATTGACACATTTAACATGTTGAAAAGTTTTTGATTTGATTAAAAAAATAACAAATTATATTAAGTCTGGAAAAAATCAAAGAAGTACGTAGTATTAGTTTACGTAAGAAAAAATACTCCAATTAAAAAAGAAAACTTATTTGGGGTGTGTTTTCATATATTATGCAATGGTCATTAGAGATATTTTCCGTAAACAGCAAGTACTGTGATTGCGTGTTAAATTTTGAAGGTGCTCGAGATGAAACCAGCATTTGTTAAATTTTTTAACCTAATCCAGATCCAGACCTAAAGCCGGAATTTGGATGATTCGGATCCGGACTTTACTGTACCGTACTTAAAAAGTTACACAGCCATTTTGCATTACATTACCGTAATCAAAAATGAATAAGGGCAGAGGGCTATAATATAACAGCGAGCATGGCAAAAACATATTTCTGGTTGCGCCCAGTAAGTATGACTAATTTAAGTGTTGTAACTAGGAGTTGAAGGAGACTTGAGGTGCGAATACTTTTTGGATAATGATTGATTATTGCAAGTTAGACCAACAACTTTGAATGAAAAATAATCTCCAACATATAATGAAAGTTAAGTGCACAGTTTGAATAAAAATTAACCACATTTCATTTATAATAGAAACATTATATTTGGCCTCCCTTAGTGGTAACAACCAATTCTATGACAATACTTCTGATTGTTCTGCTAGCAGCACTGAAACTGATAACAGTAACGTTCTGCGGACTTACACAGGGTGTCCATGAGAAACGTTTCAGGACTTCGGTGAGTGATAAGGCACATTCAAAGGAGGAAGTTCCTATGGAGGTTCGGCCTAACGCTTATTTTCTCAGATATCCACTATTTTGTATTTTTAACAAAATATCTTTTATTTCAAACATTTTAACAGATTATTTTCAAATTTGGTATGTGTTTTACACTAGTAGATAGCTATTATAAATAAAAAAAAAAAAACTAGAATGATCCAAGCTCAAAATCTTAGATGGCGGCAATTTAAATATTAAATTAAGATTACCGTTTTCAAAGTATTTTAGTTTAAAAATTGTAAATTACCGCCATTTTGGATTTTGAGCTTGGATCATGTTAGTTTTTTATAATAATAGTTATCTACTAGTGTAAAACACATACCAAATTTGAAAATAATCCGTTAAAAATATTTTGTGGAAAATACAAAATGGCGGATATCCAAGAAAATAAGCGTTTTAGGCCATAGCTCCATTGGAACTTTTTTCCTCCTTTTAATGTACCTAATCACTCATCGAAATCCTGAAATGTTTTTCACGGACACCCTGTATATTTCTTATTTAGGACTTTATATTTATTGTTTTTGTTTTTCTTAAAAATCATTAATATGAAAACCACTCAACTAAAAAAACTCCAGTGCACGTTCTTTTTAAATCGCACAGATAAAATGAAGCTGATTGGAGCGGATAAGGGTGATTTTGATATGTCAAGAGGTAATTGAAGTTACATAAAGAAGGAATATTGGGTTGAAAAGCTAGAACTCTAACATGTTTAAATGTCTCAGCAAAAGCTCAACGGTTTGACATTAGAAATAGCTAAAGTACATTTACAGTGATATATTCTTAAGGTATATTTGGTATAAAGATAATAGTCAAGATAAATTAATTTAATATTTACACTTATGGTAATTTCCTATTTTAAATATTTTTAAAACAATAAACTCTCAGTCATAGGGATCCGAGCCAGACCTGCACTCACATGATGTACAAAATAAAAATTGTATTTCTTGTGATATTATAAAAAACAAAAATGTAACTAGTACCAACTAATGATAAAATCCTCCCAAAACATTAATTTGAAGTATTCCACCGTTAGTTTGGTGTAAAATTGATGTGAGTAATAACTTAAAAAATAATGACTCCTGTCATATGAGAGTTGAATTATGTATCCTTTATTAGAACAGATATCAATTAAATTCGCCTATGAATTACTGCACTCGCGCCATATCTGGATTTATCGTCTATGTCATATTAGCAATGATTCGGATTTTATTTAATGACATTAGCCTTTATGAACGAGAGTCTATTGCAATGCTTTTCCTATCTCTCATCATTGTCATGATTGAGTCTCAGCAACTTGAACAACAGTCTAAATTTATAGCAGTCGATAATTAATTACTTGAAATAAATAAAGTAAATTTTCTCCTAATTTTTTGTATACTCCATTATTATATTAACTGCAAACTACCTAGAATTGTTAGGCTTTAAAAAACGTAATAATGAAGTAGTGAATCGATAAGGCTATGATTAGTAAATATTTACTACCCAGAGCAAGCTTAATATCAGTGGGTTTTAAAAACTCACCAAGATTTTAATGCAATTATTTCTGCATTGGATAGCCACATAAGCTGATATATCTAGACCAAAAATATGTAACACTCACCATTAAAGATGGCTCAAACACTGATACAAACACAGCTAAATTAACAAAAGGTTCAATGTACAATACACAATACATTTACTACCAAAACTAAGATTAATGCACTAAATATAAAAAGAATACTTTAAAATGTATCAAAACACAAAGAGAATAAGTACATCCTGGTTTGGATTAGGAGTACGCAGTACCTACATAATCAATAGTTATTTAATAGTAACTGTGAGACACGCCTGCAAGAAAAGTCTAATTATAATTTGGCAATCTTTTTTGGCAATGATTTTTGGCTTTTGGAATGAGCATGGCTCATAATATTTTACAATTTATTAAAGGCACATTTCTAACTTGTAATGATAGAAAAAAGAAAGACGAAATTGAATAATTGTTCTGGAAACTTAATCTACGATATTATAATTTTATAAATGTGTGAGTGAGATTATGTAAATAAACAGCTCAATTGAAAATAGTAAATTCACAAAACTGATGCTGTTGTAGTGGTAAGCCCAGTTAGCTAAGTTGAACTAGTCTAACCAAGTTATGCTCCATCACTAACAGCCTCCCTCCAAAATGCAGTGAAGAGTTCATACAGATCATGGAAACTATTTGTGCTGTACACATCAAAGCTGTGAATTTTTGGTTTTGGCTATAAGTGATATGAAACTATTTTCATTCTCTATTACAATTATAATGCTTTAATTGAGCATTATCCTTCTAAGAGAATGTCTGCTTAGCCGTTGATCGTTTACTGATGGTGGAAAAATAGGAAGTCAAAATAATTATTGAATTCTATTTAAAAAAATGCAAAAACTGGCTGAATTATATAATGTAGCTCGATGCTTAGATTTCCAGTTCGTCGTTAAGTGCAGGAATATTCTTAAAGATAGTCACTAATCCACTTTAACCCATTAACGTTTTATTTTACCTTAACCGCCCCAAAAGTGCATATTTTTTTCAAAATTCTTATTGTATGTTTTATAAAAAATTTACTAAGTCTGTTTTAAGTGATAAAATTTGAGTTAAACTTCCTTTTTCCCATCGTCTTCTAAACCAGGAAATGTACCATAATAGCCTATTTCGGGGATAGAGGAGAAAATAAACCGTAATGCACTTATAAAACTAATTATTATCAGTCTATAACAGCCTATAAAAAATAAACCAATAAAAATCATAAAACCAATAAATAAAAATGACTAAAATGAACTTTGCCGGTTGCAAGATGAAAACAAGCAGCTGCCCAGTCAGCTGTTTCAGTTTTGAGTCGTCTGTAACGTCACTTACAAACACAAAGGCATAACAGTTCATAATTGTATGCTTTCTCAATCTAGTGATGAGCTAACAAACTACAGTGATATACCGTGACAAATACTAATAACAAAGAACGTGGTTTTTTTTAGGAACGACATATCACACCAGTGGCCCTTTTTAGCACTTTGTGGCTGATGACATATGTCGGCAAAAACTGTTTAAAAGGGGTTAACTAATGATATAAAAGTTTTTATTTGTGAGTTTGTCCCAGGTTATAGTCAGTAAAATACCAAACACTTGTCTTTTCTAAAGGTTCATACACAGTTACTATGTACAAACCATAGAGTTTGTGAAATTTGAGTGCGCCTGTGTAGCAGTAAGCTAGCTGCTGTAGTTGGGAATTCGATTGAAATAGTTGTTCAATATTAATGTAATATTTATATTGAGGCAATATGGAGTCTGTTGTATGGAGGAGACGTTGAGTACATTAGCTCAAGAAAAGTCTTTTGTCTACTTTATCTTTACAGGTATAATTTATATTATGAGTATAGATAACACAGACTGGGACAGCTATTGTCGACAACTATCACTTTAATTTTGTCTTTCTGGAAATCTTCTAGAGGAATTAAATCAGTTATTTTTTTCTTATTTAAGTGTGTAATTTTCATGGTCCAGTTTTTTACATGTCTCCTTATCAAGCTATTCATGACAACCTATTTGTCTGTCCCTTACTTAATACCACAACTCCATATGTAATAATAAGTTACGTCTTTGGGTCTTGTAATATATTTAGAAACTATTTTATCAATGTATGACTAATTTCAATCCAGTAGAATTTATCAGAATCCTCACAATTCAGCTTTAATATAATCAATAGTAGAATTTAATAAAATATGCTTTTCCACAGTATTAATTTTTAAAAGTCTTGTTTATACTTTTTTATTAATATCAGATATCATGTTTACCATGAGCTTTGTAAACGAAGTACTTAAAAATTCAACCACGTGAGCCCAATACAGACTTAATGCACCTTCTATTGGCATTTTAACATTACTAATAACGATTTAAATTACTCACTGAATTAAATTCTGAAAATATGATCTCAAATCAGACCAGGGTCGGATCTAATATCCAAACAAATGAGATTTGAGTTCAGTTACAATGTTTCTACAACGATACAACACACAATAAGCAGTACAAACTGGATTTAATCTATAACAATACATAAAGAATAACTTTTAAAAGACTACATCTGTAAGTACTAAATGTATGTTTTATTGTTTGTTTATTGATTGACCTGTTGACCATTTATCATCAGTAGATGTTCATAGTTCTTTCTTCAACCATCTCTTACATGTTGTAAAAATTTATGACTAATTGTTTAATTATTTTAGAACATAGTCAATCTAATACAGATTTAAAAATCCACCACTGACAATCCTTCTAATTTACTAAAAAGAGGGATTTAGAATATTATTATTTTAAATTCAACAAATTTTCAACCAGTCGTATATAGCTCCATTAATAATTATTGAAAAGGTTATTTTACAAAAAGTAAAAAATATACTATGAAAATCAACTTTACACGCTAATAAATATATGCTGAAGGCAATACATGTTTTCCTATGCTAATTTTTAGGCCTTGGCATAACAACAACAAGGAATAACAAGACACGAATAACAGTTCTTGGCCAACACAACGGCCAGTGTGTGTAATACTCTTAGTTTGGATTATAATTAGTATTTAACACTACTTCAACAAGTGCTAGTGTCACAGCTTTCATACTCAACATTAATTTACTATCCAATACTTACAACTTAACCCTTTCAGTGCTATGGTCCGATCAATCCTGAAAGTCTAGTGGCATGAAGTGACATCTATCGACGGTTTACTAAAACTGTTAATTGATGTTTTGTCTGCCGAGTGCCGCCTCAATATTCCCGAGCTAATACTGGAACTGTTTTACTAAATACACAGTTTTTCCGCTATAAAAGCGATAAACACCAATAAAGCTTTACTTTATTACGTTAAGTGTCTGTTTGGTACTGAGTAATTGCTATCTAGATGAATAACATAAAAAACTCAAAGTCACTGAAAGGGTTAAAGAATTACTAAACTTATTAAGATGACATTCTACTAAGAATCAAACGTAATTTAAAAAAATGGGCAAAAAATAAAATCTTATGTGAAATAGAAAGTTTCTATCAATAGAAATCCAAAAATTGTTTCATAAATTTTAAACAATAAACACAGTCCTTATAATTTATCAGTCTGTATCATTTTACATAGCAATTTCCTTTATTTTCACAATCTATTATTACAATCACTGTTATTTGCAAAAAAATATTGAGTACAGTTTTAGTTTTATTTGTAAATTCTTTTAAAACATAAATGCATCTACTCTGGTAAAGTGTTAACTTACTTTATGATTTTTAATAACCATTATAAATCTAAACATATAGGACTCCCTACATCCATTAGGCAATAAATGTGATAAATTTGAGAAAGGGTGTGCAAAGTACTTTATACTTTTGAGGATTTAATTGTTTACTTTAAAATAAAAACAACTTTGTACGTTGTTCTGAAAACTGATCAAGGATTACGATCTATTGAGTGGTCAAACTTTACAGTAATCATATTTATTTATTCATTTTAGCTTGGATAATAAAGGATCCAGTGTTTTTTGAGTAATTAAAATGACTGTTGTATGAGCAATAAATCTTATCCTCCTATCCTTTTGACTTCAAATTCAAGTATACATTATTATATCTGAAACTAAAAAGTGATGTAAGCACAGGCAGAGGTGCTTAGAGGTGATGTATATACCTGCATGGTTACCAATTTCCAATTTTGAAACACAGTCTGTTAAGTTCTTCAGTCAGGACAATCATTTGATTAGTTATCACATTAATTTTAAGTTTAGGCTATATGAGATATATTAAGATATATTGAGTGAGGAGTACACAGTTTTCTTTCCAAGTTTTATGGTTCTGAAAAAAATTACTTCCATGCTGTTCAGAATTTTTAGGTATCAATTACATGAATTTTCAGTGTTTATTGATGCAGGATTAAAAAGGAACTATGTCTTAAAAGTAATAAGTAAGGAAAATTGTTTTCTAAGCTAAATTAAGCCATTCATTTATTATAACTGTGTGATTCGGAGGCTAACAACATTAAATTAAGCCCACTTACGATCCTATCTTAAATAATTAATTAACATTGTAAAATAGCCTTATTTAGGAATCAAAGGTGAAGTTAAAAAATGTAATAAAAATAGCGATACTAAAAAGTTCTAAAATCTACTAAAATCGACTATCATAAAAAACCCTTGAATCAGAACTCAAAACTTGCACACCCTTGGCTGTCACTTGCACAACATAGATTAAACGTCAAATATAATCAAATAAGTACTGGCTGGTTTTATTGGAACAAAATACTTGCATTACAATAAATACGATAACTATTTACATAAGAGAATAATTTCTCTGTTCAAACTCCTATCTTGTATTGCATTAAGTTTCTTAAAAGTGGATATGCTTTATGGGGAATGTATTGAATGTAAAAACACATTTGTAAACTATTCTGGTAACAAATCTCAAGTACTGTGAAATACCCTTGTTTTGAAATTTATTGGTAATACTAAAATTTATTTTTTTCCGATATCAATACAAATGATATAAAAATAAATTACATTTCAATATTTATTAGCAAAACCTTTTTGAAATCTAACAAAGCACCACTTTTAATCCCCAATTATTTACATATTTCCTATTTTAACACTTAAAAACTCATAACGACAATTCCTGTATGACTTTAATTGGCTTTAAAAAAACTTACGCTTACGTAACAATGTGAGATTCAGCCGTTAGACGGGTAACTCGAGGTGTTGTGTGCGCGAGCGGTTATCATAACTCGGCTGCACGGTCGTGGCTGTAGTCGATGGGAGCTGCATACGAGTACGAGAACCCGACAAAGTGTTCGTCTGCATCTCTCACACTGGCTGTCAGTGTTCCGCTGCTCTGCGACATGCCGATAGAGCCGAGAGACTCGCGGATAAACACCGGGTCAATATGCTGCATGTCCAGCTCGCCCTTCTGAAACACATTAATGGCAATGAGCTCAGGGGAAGTTGTATAGAGTAATCGATTATAGTAGAGGGTTGATAATTCGGACGTCAAAAATCTGGCTTTATCTCTAGCCAGAAATAAAATTTTGTACCAACTGCCCTTGCACTCAAATCTTTACTTGAGTGGGCGAATGAAGTGTGTGTGTGTGTACTGCGTAGCAAGAGCGAGGAGAAGGAGAATCGTTTTTGAAGGGGGGCGTTGCCAAGTTCAACCAGTTAACCTACTACGTAACAATTTTCTAGCCACCCACCAGTCGCGTTAGTCAACTGAACCTGAGCCAAAATCTGTTTCCAACCCAAACAGTAGTAAAAAGTAAAATACCCGGTGCCTGGAACATGAGACCGTGCACGATTAACGTAGGGTTAATAGAACTTATGTTCAGTAAAACATAGAACAAATGTTTCAAATATCGCTCAAAACTGGGTTTTGAGAGCTAATTACTATATTTTAATAGGTCGTGGGCCAATTCAAAGTAAACAATAACCCCATCGCAGCAGATCTGCGTACTCAGCGAATTTCCAAACCAATAATATAATACTAATAATATATGACAAGTTATATAAAAATCTGTCCATAAACATGAGAATTATTTGTCTATTCTCCATGAGATTAACATGGGAAAGAGTGTGCAGGATAGCTGCTGTGAGGAACACTGAAAGTAGTCATTTCTACCATGAATAATTTTTATCTTAACATTTATACCAACTTTCATCAACATCTGTCCATAAATAAAGGAGTTTGCCTATTCCCTATATGATTAACATGGGAAAAGAGTATGCAGGTTTGCTGCCATGATAAACACATAAACTATCATTTTTAAGTATAAATGGACAGATCTCAACCACATGAAGCTAAATATCAAGTATTATCCAAAAATATTGATTAATATGAGAAATATTAATTTTTCCCTATCCTCCATAAGATTAACATTGGAGCCCCACAATACAACGTACTGTGTTTAGATTTTTTAATATCTCGGTAACCGTTGGAGATAGAGAAAATCTTTAAGGTACTTAATTGTATAGTTTTTTAAGCTGATTCCAATAGTGAAATATAAAATTAGAAATTTTTTAAAATTACTTGTGAATAACGCAAAAAACCCCATTTTGGGGTACAAAACCCCCCCAAACTACCCGTTCCCATTGACCGATATGTCTGGTTTACGAACTCGTCTGAGCGTTTGTAGGAATACACGTCTCTACCTAATTTGGTCTCGATCGGACCATTTTTACGAGAGTTATCGTACTAACAGTCACATATATATATATATGAATTTTAACGACTATTGTTTTTGGACTCTGGGCACCTAAAGACGAAAAAATAACATGGTCCCGGGCTTAAGTCTTACCATGAGACCTACGGTAATAGCTTCTTCCCTATGGGAAATTCGCTAACAAGCATCTGCAAAAAGGTATAAAATAATGAAAATAAGTTTCATCGCAGTAGTTGCTCTTGTTTTCACAGGGAAGCGTTACAAAAAGACCTTGTTTGGCATTACAGAGGGACAGACACGTAAATTGTAATAAGGAATCTTTCAGCTCTTCTGTAGTATAAAATGTGAAAATAACCAAAAGTATCTTAATTCAAAGCAGTGTACGGATGAAACTCTAAAGGCTCGTTTACATTAATTCGAGCGACACTTGATTGCAAGCTATGATTGTAATGCCTGTACACGCAGTGGCCAACAGTTCAAATGCAAGCTCGAATTAATATAAACACGGCTTAACATTATTCACATAGATATGCGGATTCGCTGAGTACGCAGGTCTGCTGCGACAGACATATTATACTCACCACTTTAGGGTTGAATGGTGGTTTTATTTTACGAGCTAGGAGATCCGACCAGTTGATAGATCGAAAGAATTCATGGCTGGCAACATCATCAAAGTCGCCATAGCCTGAGCCAAGACGTTCTGAAGGATTCTTTTCCAGGAGCTGCAACAGAGCAATAAGGTGGTGACAAACAGACAATTGTTTCAATTGTCTATCGTTTAAGACAACAGCACACTGACCAAATGTCTTTAATCTTTACATTTTACACATTCTTATACAAATAGAAATAAATTTAGACACGTTTCCTATGAAAAAAGTGATTACTATACAAGAAAATGCTAAAATCAACTTAATACACCAGAGATTAGCTAAAATTAGATTTTCACATAATTCAATTGTATAAAATTTCTTAAAGCTGCCTTAAGATGCAAAATGTATTACTATGATCTCTTTAAAACAGGATTTTTTTTAGTGGTTTGAAATAACCTTTGACTTGGAATTTACTTACAGTGGAACCCTTTATATCAGATTTCGGGATATCCAACTATGTGCCCGAAAACTCAACATTGCTGTGCATTGTTTCTTTGATAAAACTGCCAGTTGTGTTCTGATTGACGACGTGAAAGTATATTGCATATTGTGTGTGTATTTTGTACATAATTTAGTGTTACACACGATTGTTTTGACCTAGATAACATGTTTTTTATTGCCATGGCCCCGTCTCATGAAGGTCGAATATCGGGAGTTCTATTGTAATACTTTTTGTTTGTTTTATAGCTCAAAACTATCCAGCCAAATGTATATGATACAAGTCCTAACTATACAACTTGAACTACAGTTATTCAATCTGAAGTAAAATTTCATTTTCTGTACACCTCTTAGTTTTTACTACTCATGACACATTAATAAAGGTCTAAATAAATGTATTTTTATGAAAGTAATTTAAAAGCGTCGTCAGGATGGTGACAAAGTGATCGGTTTTTAATCACTACCATGAAACTAGCGACAACAAAACACATAATTATCACCTGGGTGAGTATGCGCTTGGCGGCTTCTGAAGGGCCGACTCTCAGTCTCAGCGGCTGGTAGAGGATCTGATCGTACATCTCTGCCGTGTTGCGGCTGTAGAACGGTGGCAGACCGTAGAGCATCTCGTACAACACAGCGCCCAGGCACCACCAGTCCACGCTGCGGTCGTACGCCTGTCCAGCACCAATCATAGTAGGGTTAGCGATCAACAGAACCAGCTCTGCTTTGAGTAGTGAAGGCTTATGAGGATTTTGGATGAGCTCCTATGTATCTCTGCCACCCACTCCGACTTACGGACAGTTTATGTTATAATACAAAGCAGAGGTCAAACAAGATAAAATTACCTTGAAGTCGTTACATTAAATAGAGTTTACAACTGGGGCTAAAGCTTGATTCATTCGTCTTTTATTTTCTGGTTTCTTAATGTTTTATCATAATGTATTTAATGTTTTATTTTTGAAATTTTAAAAATGCTCACCAAAATTTCAGACATTTTTCAAAATTATCCATCAAAACACTCTTATACCACTAGATATCAAGATATTTTTCAACATCCCCACCATAATTTTAAAAGATATAAATCAAGTCCACTTTATATGGGGTTATTATTAGCCATGACCCCAGATGCTGCGCGGTTGCTGGTGCCATTACGTCACCTAGCAGCTAAAACTGTGATTGTAAGCTGTTAGCTAGCTCTTACCGGAGGAGGATTATTGTCGGTCAGTGTGTTGATAAGTAACTATGTTATAACGTGGCAGTGTCAGTTTTCTGTTCACTCGCTCTGATTGTTTTTCACCAGGGTTCGAGTATTTTTCAAATTCAACCCCTTAGGGTATAAAACTAAATACAATACCGTAATGCACTGTAATAACCTCCGCTAATGAAGTACGGGTTCATACTTATTCTGTAGTAAATTAATGCTATGATGTAATTAACTATAATTATATCTGTTACTCGTTTTCAGATCATGTACTGAATGTTATTGGTGTTAATCAGCCACAACTGTATCACGTGACCTTGGGAGGGGGACAGTATATTTTTAGCCGTATTTTTTTAAAAGGTCTCGTAATAGCTTTACTTTATGGTTTTCAAATATCTATTAATAACTCCATAGGCGATTTTTAGGTTATGTACCGTGCTATCAGAGTTTTACCGAATCCGAGGTACTCTCGGTCCCAATTACCTCGGTTAACTAAGACTCTGATTTACTCCTCCTATTGTGGTACTATAAGTAATACCTCTTTGCGGACTACTTCTGGCGCTAGGTACTCAGGAGTACCGCAGAAGGTGTTGGTCGTATCCATGGCCAGCAGTCCCTCCTTGCTAAGGCCAAAGTCCGTCAGCACGACATGGCCGGTAGAGTCCAACAGCAGGTTCTCGGGCTTGAGGTCACGGTAGACGATGCCCTGACTGTGCAGGTAACCGAGAGCCGATGCTACCTCCGCTGCATAGAACCTCGCTCTTGGCTCCGGGAATGTCCTTTCGCGCTGAAGGTGAAAGAACAACTGCAACACCGAACAAGTTAGGATTGGATAAATCAAAGTTGATTGAAACTTTAAACAACAAACCTTAACTTCATAGCTTTTATTTGAACCAAGACAATTAGACAAGTCAAGATGAGCCATATTATTAGTTATAACTGGTGTTTTTATTTGTGTCCATCAGTCCATTACTGCCAAAGGACTTTTTTACGTTTTGATAAGGTCCAAGCCCTCATCTTTTTAATACCGAACATCAACCTGAAGTTACATGAGTAATTGATTAGGGCCCATCTTATTTATCCTACAGCTTTATTTATCAAAATCATCTTTAAAGTTACAAAATATTACCTTATTGTAAAAAGTTTTAATACTATTTGTGTGTGTAAATAATGTAAAATGGATTTGATTTCTTTTGATTTTTGTAAATTTTGTTTAATGTGATATTTTACTGATGAATTTTGAACTTTTTTAAAGTAAAGATGTATTTATTTAAAAAACTGTATAAGTAAAATTTTGATGGTCTTAAGCCTAATCCTTACAAATAAAGTAGTTATGAGAGAATAGCAACTAATAATGATATATTGATGTTAGATTTTAAAAATATACATATCTAAACTGCAAATAATATAATTGAAATGGATTTTTTTCAGTTCTCATTAAAATTATTACTAACATTATAAAATGTGTGTGTACTAATTTTCATGGGATTTTGATCAAGAAAAAAAATGTTATAGAAAATGTCGATACAACATAGGCTTATGTTGTTTTCGTTTACAACCGTTAACAAACAGGCGATCAAATAAACACATTATATTTATTTCTGGCTGTAGACAGCAACAAAAATCATCCAGACAGTAAAAAAGAAAACAAAAGACATCTAAAATGCAACGATTTAGATTAAAATGTGCCAGAGAGCATGTGCTGTTGTGAAAACTACTCGCTGACAATTTTTTGTCAGCAGGGTTTTTCACGATACTATCTACTGACGATCTATCGTCAGTGCGGTCTTTTTCGGCAGTAACTGTACTGACGAAATATTGTCAGACAGTCCTCAAAGGGTCATATAAGTTTTTTTAGAAAATTCATAGGTTAATTGCTAATATATCAAAACCGGCAATATAAACAACCTCGCCTCCGTTGACATAGTCCAAGACAAAGAACAGTTTGTCTTTTGTCTGGAAGCTGAAGTGCAGTCCCACGAGGAACGGATGATGCAAGTTCTTCATCAGTACGTTCCGCTCGGACATGATGTGCTGTGCCTCGTTCTGTCTCAGAATCAATCTTTTAGACAGCACCTGTGGGACATGAGAAGAACTAAGCTGGCCGTCTTTAGACCATCATCATAATGTCACACAGGGGACAGGCAAGTGACCACCATTATCTAGGTTGCACGATATACCTTACCACACATTATCCCTTCAAGCCGCAAGTTTTTTAACAGACATCCACTCTAGACGCGGAACTTTTTCACAGATTCTAAGCTAAAACGTAGTATTGTGTAAAATCATTCATAACTTTGCTATAGAAAGACATGTTTTAATATGTTACAATTCAGTATATAAATAATAGGCCTACTGTCCAGTCTATTTTACCCTCACATGCTGTCCTTACACAATCACATACTAACTCAACTCAAATACATAATATGTATATTTTTTTTTAAATAAATGGATTTGATTTGATTTCATCACATTCATTGGGGATAGGACCCTGGTAATTCCTGCGTAGCTTCAATGGGTTAAGTCAAATGTATCCCTCAACCGTTATTGTTATAAAAACTAAAAAGGAGGTAGAAACAAGAAAATATGAAAGATAACATTTAAAGTTTCTCACCTTAACAGCATAGTATTTAGAGTCACACCTGTGACGTGCTAACAACACTTTGCCGAAACTGCCTTTGCCAATTACATGAAGGAACTCAAAATCAGTTGGTCTGGCACTGAAAAAAAGACAAAAAAGCATTCTAGAAATAAATTAAACCATTCTGCCTCTATGGCTATGTCATTTGTTTACTTAATCTAACTAGTTCAATTGTTCGATTGATATTATATCAGTTTAAGGATTGAATTTAGCTAGTGAGCAAAATCGGATTAACTAAATAAGAGGAAGTACACTTTTTATAAAGAAGATGTTCTATGATGAATTAATTTCAGCTACCAGTAATCATATCCATGTTAGAGTCATAGGAAAAATTTAGCTAAAAATGTAAAGAATGTAACTTTACACAATATTAATCTGAGCTGATAACATATAACTCACTAGACCCTCTCCGATGGGCCAAGATTCAGAGTTTCCCCCTCCTCTGCCTTTTCACAACTCTCTTCCACAGCTTTTTCCTCTGTCGTCTGTCGGTGGCCGTCAAGCTGCAAGAACGTCCTCACTTCAGCACTGTGGACAAAAGCACTACTGTCAGTATTACACTATAAACCAGTATCCTTAAAAGAAACACATTTTGGGATAGATGTTTGAATATAAAATTCAAATTAGCCAATGTTAAATTGTTTGGTTAAACAAATATTTTTTTACACAAAACTTAAGTTTTCCAGACATGGAACCTATCTAGAATTTATTTTTTACTTAAAAAATGGTTATTCATAAATTTAAAGAAAATCTGTTGAGCCATACAGACATTGTTCTTATTATGGTTTAGTACAGAGTATTTGTACTAAATGAAACAACAACAATAATTCTTTTATTGTTCTTTTCCAATGCGTCCGTGTTTTTTAACTACACAAAGTATTTTGGAGATGGAGAAACTCCTCCTACTAAAAAAAACTATATTGATCGCAACAAATAACCACAACATTCCGCCTCCGAGATAGCGGGCGACACAAGATAGTGTGCGCTCAGAGTGAGAGTTGCAGCACTAAGGACTGAGAACTCAGAACTCGATTTATGTATCCTGGCAGTTTGATTATGTAACAAACAAATAGGTCGATCTTAAGAAATATAACTAGTTTATAATGTTCACAAATTTTTTTCCAGGATTTTCTACCGCCTCCTGTTTTTAGGGAAAGCTATTGAAAATGTATTGACAATATCTATTGCATCCTTCTCAACTTTTGACATCCAAGCTTAGCCCTTGGGAATCCTCTCACTATCCCACCAGGAGGAAGAGTCATCACTAGGCTATTAGGGTCTTCTGGAATGGAAGGTGTACTGCTAATTAAAAGACGAATAACTTCTCAAAATACATTTTGAGAAGTTAGGATGTCCTGGAACATGTGCTTCACTAACATGTTGAGCAGCTTGGGGTCCTGCATGAGCTGTTGCACGAAAGCATTGAGGCCCTCACGCCGCTGCGCCACAAAATGGGGATCCAGGTTGTTGCCGAACAGCTTCTTGCCTGGCAGCTTGAGCTGGAGGTTAGACACCTGTAACCAAACCCTCATCTCAGGCTGTGCACTTTAAACTACATTCATTTATAAACTTTCCTCCTGGTTCTCTGCGAAGAAATTCTCTGATTGAACATAAAAATGTTTAGAAATCTGAACCCCTAAAAATTTAAAAATCTGAAAATAATTACTACATTTAATTTTCTACATAGTAATCAAACCTACGATTTACAAGGTAAAACAAGGGTTTAGATTAGTAATACTGGATAATTATTTAATTCCAGATAACACCGGAGAACTTAAAAATACATTAGAAAACTTAAAAGTGTGAAATTGAGGCCAAGAATTCATATAAAAACATATCAATGTTGTCTAGTTAATATGTGATGCTACACTTTATTTCACTTATATACTGAACTAATTAAGTTAGTTAATTTAATTTAGTTATTTCACTAAACTAAGACAATTACTTTACTCTTAACCGATAGCTAGATTATCAACTCCTTTAAGCCTCATTATGAAAACTTGATGATGAGATTACAGGCATGACTGTCAACAGGAAGCATTTTAGTTGGCAACACTGCCCAGTCTACCAGATGACGAGCCTGGACCCCTCAAGGGAGCTACTCGATGATAAAACTGATAAGAGACAGACGTCATGAGAGCTAGTCTGACCATCAGAATTTTTCCAATTCAGATGTAACCTTCGATATTTGACAGATTCCATACTCAGCTCTTTAATAATGTGTGATTATTAAAGTTTGTTTTGACAATAATCGCATATATTAATTAATAAAAATTACAGCTAAAAATTTATAAAAAAACACTGGTCGAAAAGAAGACATTTCTCCCAATATTCTTATGTAATTACAGGGGGTTCTCATTGAAATTTTTTGTATAAAAACTACAAAGATCAACCAAAATAAAAAATACATTCCAAGCATTTATTACCCCAAGATTTGTTTTCCAAATATGATTCTAAATACTTCTAACACCAGTTTTTTTTTTATAATTAGCAAATTTAGCAAATTACGGTTCACTTATGGTGAAATTGGGTCAAGATATATGGCATTTTAAAACAAGTCGATTTGAAAAATTAAATAGTTTAATATTACACCAGAAACCTGAAGATGACAAAAGATAACTTTTATTTTTAGATTTTATAAAATTTAGCAATTGAAAATATTATTTAACAGAAAAATAAAAATATGGTGTGTTATACAATGTTTACCTGTTTCTTGAGGATATCGTGCAGTTTGTAGAACTCATTGTAGCGCCGAAACACGAACCAGCACTCAGTGGGCGATACCACAACAACCTTGTAAACCTGCAAGCAAGTATGAGGTGTGGACAAAATGTATTGCTTACGAGAGAGTAAATATTATGAAATGTTATCTTATCACCTGATATGTTGACACAATAGATTTAAATCTGAATAGATTAGAAAGTTGTTAAATGGTGTCCTACATTTCTGTACACTTTAACTCCTAATAAACAAAAGTAAATCTTTAATTTCCTTCAAAAATGCGTAAGTATTGCAATGGACGTAAGTTTTTATGTAAAAGAAAAATTAATAATTTTCCCAAAAATAATGCAAATTATTCTACAAATTACTGCATCACTTGGCAGTTCCTCGAGGTAGTGTCTTCTAATTTAAAAACTAAATTATAAAAATCAAAATTTTTATCATACAGGGTTATCTGATATTTGTGGTTCAAACTTCCACTTTATAGTAGTTTATGCAACGATTGTATTGTGAATGCCTTAAAGCCATAAGTAAGATGTAAGTTAGCTCTACTGGCTGTTGCTAGGTCGAGCCGTCGATTCGTTATCAGCAGTCGGCTGTTTCTAGGAAATTTTAGATTTCGCAGTCAGTTGGTTGCTAATTATTACAACACTAGCTTTTTCATTTATCTCTTCCGGAGTTAAATTAATCTCCTCCCTGCTTAAATCACTCATTTTGTGAATGGTACAAAACTCATATTTGAGGTTAACCACTAAAAGCACTATCTTTATAGATAAATCAGCCGCT
This sequence comes from Nephotettix cincticeps, assembly GCA_023375725.1. NCBI lineage: Eukaryota > Metazoa > Arthropoda > Insecta > Hemiptera > Cicadellidae > Nephotettix > Nephotettix cincticeps. The sequence goes on along the minus strand of CM041785.1, from coordinate 69,722,034 downwards.
TTTGCATTTCATTATATCTATAATAACATTACTTTCGTAAAATGCTGAGCTCTGATTGGTCAAGAACCTGTATTGTTATGATTTCATAATGCAACGATTTCAATTTCCTTTATTATAGTATCACAATATTATTTTCTGTAACTTTATTGGTACTTAATGCAATGGTCGTAGATAAACATAATTAATATTTAATGTAAAAAATTTACTATGATTTTAATATTTTTCTTAAACAGATCTCTAAACATTTTGAATCCAGACATTTGCAATTGAACATTTCCAATCCAGATTATTATCTGGATTGCAATACGTCAATTTCTTATTACAACAGTAATGGGCGATAATTGTTTTTACACCGAGTTAAATCTACTTGTTGTTAATCATTAGTTAAATAAAACATGATTATGGATTCACTAAACTAATATTATTTTTAATTGTGATAACCTAAACTTACCGTAAATTTCTTGTTGAGATGCCAAGTCTCGGTTTTCTGGACACTCGCCTCGATGTCGACGGAGGCGGACTGGCACGGGGGTTCAGGCTTGGCACTCATTCGCTGACACGTCACGCTCGCCACTACGACATACACCCACTCTGTCAGCAGTTCACAGGTGACCAACATCGTTACCAATCACACTGTGCTCACATAGCTTCTCGTAACAGCAGAATACATATCTACAAAACTACCGACTAACCAATGTCTTCAGCAGTGATTCCAGCATCAGCAGAACCACTAACGAAGCAAGTCTTGTGAATGGCAGTATTAAAAACTACCTCCCGAAACACAAAAAAATATTCAGCACCTGTTAAAACTATTATAATATATAAAGATGTGTACACACTATACACAATTTGTTAAATTTACTTTGTAGTTAATTAACTAACTGTTATATTTATTTTCTCTTACTTTGTAGTTAATTAACTAACTTTTATATTTATTTTATCTTACTTTGTAGTTAATTAACTAACTGTTATATTTATTTTCTCTTAAGAGGACAGTTTTACTTTAAGACAAATTAATTTGTGACTTCGAAATTTGTCCAGGCACCAGCTCTTTGAGTTCAACTTTACATTTTCATAAAGTTTTTACCATTTTGACAAGTAGTATAGAATTTTCACAATATCAAGCTATAAAATTCAGTTTTTTTTCTATCGAAAAAAAACATTCCCTGCCATGATGCTAAAGTTAATTCAAAATTTCTTATCGTGTTTTGTTAAATCTAGAACTCCACATGTACATCCCATAACAAATAATATGGAAGCAGTATTATCCCTTATTTGATCAAGAAAGAATTAGTCTAACATCAACAAGTAGACTTGTAGTTTTAAAACTTGTTTTCTATAGTCACATTCTAATTTCTCTACAATTGATATCAACTAATAGGAGATTAAAAGTTTGTATTGACACGTAGCTTTCTTTAACTAAACAATTTTCTGAAAAACTAATCATTGTAATGGACCTTTGTGTTGCTTATTTGAAATGCAAATGAATCCAGTAACAAGCCAGTTCTGAGTATCAGTAACAACTGATTGTGTTATAGTTAAATTTAATTTCTTGTACTTCAATGGAAACCTGTTTAAATTTATTAAGATTGAAATTTTTAAGGCCTAGCGAAAATGGGCGATTATTTCAAGGCAACTATTTCATCGAACATTGTCAAACGATTAAACATTGGCTGTCGGTCCCCAAGCAATTATTAGTAAATATTAAACTTGTTCAAACACTCTTTACTGCCATGCGATCCCCATGGTTGTAAATAGGCTAAAAAGTTAAAAATAACTGTAATGATTTCTTTTAACTGGTTAAATACCAAGAAACTTTTCAAAGTTATTTTCATAATTAACTAACAAAACTTTTACAATTTTTTACAACCAATATAAAAACTGTATTTCTTTTCGGGGAGAAAGTTATATTTTGATTGTTCTTGAAATTTTTCAACTAATTCAAACAGATTTTACCCTTAATACATTACAAAAAGGTAACACTTTACAGGTGTAAAGTGTGTTTATTCAGGTAAATAAAATATTGTAACTCAATAAATGTAAAAAAATTAGACTTAAATATAATTATTGTGCTTCAATGCATTATTAAAGGATTAGTTAATAGCAGGTATTTAAACCATTTCTTTATTCTTCAATATAAAACATAAAATTACTTTCAAAAAGTTTATTCCGCAATATCTTTCCTGAAAAAGTAAAATTTATATTGAATGTTTTTAAAATTGATTAAATGGTCTGTCTTCAACACAGTATAATAATGCACAAAATTTATTACAAATATTTCATATTGATAAATACATTAAGTTTTAGTGCTTGATTATTTAAATTTTAAAATATATAAAATACATTTTTCAGTGAAAGCTAATTTCCAAGAAGTGAAAGGTAAAATGCACAAACAACACAGATTGACCCTACATCACTGCCACTTGTATGATGAATCACTACATCTAAATAAACAACACCATACTGATTATAACTGATCTTAGTAGGCCTACTGTGAAGCACAACACACGTACTCCAAATGGTAAACACCCAGAGAGACTGTCAGATGACTATGGAGCCAGGCAGCTGATTACATAACAAATCACCTGTGGTGAGTTGGGCAAAAAACAGATTGTAACCAGAACACATCCGCAAACAGAAATTCAAGCAGACTGCAATAAAAAGAAAGTTATTTCTGAGCACATCCTGTTGAATTATCTAACTGATGAATATTTCCTCTAAGTCACTTTATCAAAACCAGGCTGATAACAATGATATAGCAACCACGAAGACCAGAGTAAAAATAAAACGAGATCACATTCAGCACGCTGGTGTGAGTAGAGCGAATTTCACAGAACTAAAAACACACAAAACCTTTAATCAAATTTTGTGAATAACTAAGTCAGTTATACCAATTTATTCTCCCTAAGAATTATAATGAATAAGGTATGTAGGTTTGCTGCCGTAAGAAACATTGAATTTGGGGGTTTATGGATGTGTTGATAAAACTTTTAACTAGATGGTCATAATACCAAATTTCATAGATGTATACCAATTTTTTCACCAAATTTCATAATAATCAGGCATTAATTGCGGCTATGAAATATGATTGAGATATATGTTATAAAAAACATGTCTAAGAATTACTCAATGAAATGTTTAAAACCATAATTTCTTGTGCCTCGGTGCCACAAACACTCATGCATTAAACTAACAAATAAGACAGACTACCCAGGATGATTGAAAAAAACTAATAATCTTTTCAAAAATTAAAAGCCAAATACTTAATACCCCTATATTTTATAATTAACTGTTGTTGAGACGAGAATCGCAGATAAAAAGGTTTAGATGTTACACGAGAGTGAGCAGTATACGTTGTGTATTGTGTTACATAATCGGTTATGTAGATCATTAATTTGTATGAGGACCTATTAAAATAACAGGATAAGAGTTACATGTAGGAGTAATATTAAGGTTGAATTACATGATACAGTGTTTGTTAGTTGTTGAGTAGCTTGAGGTTTATTGACCCATACTGAACTGGTGTCAGTGTTTTGTTTAGTGCCTGCTTAATAGTGCCAGCCAGCTACTGGAAAATAAACTGACTGGGAAACATGTTATTCAGACTTTAGTTCCATTTTTAACCACTGATTGAAATTAATGTTTTGTTCACTGATAAGGGCAGTGAGTGAACAAGTATAGTCATATGTACCAAATCGTCTTGGAGAAAATATATTAATGTACAAAAATGTAGGTCTTTGAAAACTTAAAAGGGGTTTTAGAAAGGTTTTTTCTTATTATTCATCAGCCTGAATTGAAAATTTAAATTTAAGGGCTGGAATTTTAAAATATGGTGTTACAGAAGAACTTGTTAGGCCTACAGAATAAATTTCCATTTTTAATTAATTATTTGACACTTCACTACTGGGGCATAAATACTCTACTGAGATAAATAATCTAATAGATTATTATTTTGATCCCATTACGAACAAAATTAGGTCTGAGAAAGTAATTCTCCTGAAATGATATCTATGTTATAGATCTGGAAATTGCAATGCATATATAACAGAAAATAGCAAAATATAAAACCACATTACCAATTTATTTGAAGAATTTTATACATTATTTTATTATACAAATTTTATACGAATATTTATACATTTCAAAGAAGGATATTATTTTTATTATGAACAATACATGCTGTATTTACTACCCATGGAGGTAGGAAAATGGGAATTTCTAGTTATTTTTAAAGTCTGTATATAATATAGATATAAATTGTAACTATAGATATTAATTTTTTATCACTGGGCTATATTTAGCTTACGCTTCTTCAGGTGATTTATAAAAATTAACTAATAGACACACACAAATACGATTTGAAAAAATCTAGTAAAATAACCAATTTTTTATGAAATTTGGAGACATTTAATTTAAGTGAGCATTTTATTCAATCAAATTCCAAAACTTACCAAAATAGTACACTTAAAGGGAGTACAGGGAGAGTTTTGCACCCCAAAATCATATTATTACGATTTTTGACATAAAATTAAAAAAACTATTAAATTTTGACAGTACCATTGGCATCTCTTAAAAAACAAACAATAATTTTAACCTACCATTAGCCTAGATGTCAATTAGTTATTGAAATACAGAAACAGGTTCAAAATGGAGCAAAAGATTTCCTTCTTATTACAGTCATGAAACTATAATAATGTATAAAGCTACATACTGGAAAATAATGAAATGTTTTATTTTTTACAGCAGAAAACCTACTTACTCATTCACCATATTAAGTATATTGATGTAACTTCTTATCATAAAATATTGTGATGAAACATGGTACAGAACTACATCTAGTTAAAGTCTTACTAATGTACGTTGAAATCTAGTTTTCTTGTTTCTCATGGCAATAATCATGTTCAGACATCTCTCATTTTTAGTTTATATTATTACAAGTAATTCTTTAAAACTATGGTATGGAAATTTGCTGAGTTTGCAGGTGTCCTGCTACAAGAGGAATTTTGAATTATTCTTTGGGACTGTAGCACTGACAAGTAATGACTACAAAACAAAAAGTGATAAATATTTTTCATGTGCCCAACCTCAAGCTTTTGCCCACAACTTTAATGAATATGCCTAGCGCCCTGTTTCATAAAACAAACAAGTAGTTTAGTAATACTAGTCCATGGACTGATAATACTAGTGTAAATTACCAGTGTGAATTTCTGCATGAGTAAAATACTAGTTACCAGTGTGGGGTTATCCCCACACTGGTACCCCCACAAGCCAAATCTGTGTGGTATAAGGAGGGAAGGGCCCACCTTAAATAAACGGTGACCAGCTTGGGTGGAAGTTGACGGCATTTGTAAGCTAAGTGGGGATTGCAGTGGACACCTCTTTTGTTTTATGGTTAGTGGTTATAGGGGGGGACACAGGTTTTTTTAAATTCTGTATTTTCTTTTCTTTTATGCTACTACATTTTCTAAAATTTAGAACTGAAGAAAAATTAAGATCAAATAACACAGTATGTAGGTGATAAACCTATATGTGAGGGTATGAAGAATTATTGCATTCACTCTTTAGTTACAATTTATTACTAAAGGCGATTACGAAATGAACAATCATAACATTCATAACAGGTGAATTTTTCAAATAAACAGGAATAATAGGTAAAATATCATGGTATTTTATATAGACTACTACTATGACTCAGTAAAACAAACATTATTCAAAGATAGACTTAGCTATTTAATTTTACTAACAAAATAAAATAGAACTGGTTAATTTTGTTAAAAATCTGTAAATGAGGCTAAGAATGATGGGATATAGATAGTTGTCACGTGGCTTGTAAAATCCACGGATATTTACCATACTAGTTGTAGAAAAAGATTTATGAAACAGAAATTACAAACACTATTAAAATCAGTACTGATAATAGACTACTAAACTTAATACACTACCTAGTATCTCTATATGAAACAGACCCCAGAAGGCTTATTCAGTACTATAAATGAACATTAGTGGTTAATAAACGAATTTATTTGAGAATATAATGAGTTACCTTGGCTCAAGGTATCGAGAAATAAAGTTACAAAGAGAAGTAGGCCTATGGGTCACGAAAACTTCCCGCCAAATATCTACTATTCGACACCAGTGACACACACTTGGTTTATTTGCATAAAAATTGTTTAGGCTAATTCTATTTAAAAATATGTTTCATTTTTAGTTAATATTTTGTTTTAAAGTTGGCAAAAAATACCTAATTGTAGTGTACTAGGCTGTAATTTGATATCAATAATAAGAAACATGAAGGCATATCAATCCAATGTTTTGCAAAACAAGGCAAATGCCAAACATCTTAATCATTTCCTCTTGCCGGTTTGGGAATGAGCATTGTGAATTCTGATATAGGATGAATTTGAACCATTTACTTTCATATTTTTTACCATTTCATCATTAATGATTGGGAGTAAATGCACCAGAGTCCCAATAATCCATACCCCGGTAATCCGAACCATCTGATGGGGAAAAAGGTTACAGTTTCAGTTAAAAACGGAGCAGTGTAATTTGAATTATAAAGCTACAATCTACAGCGCGGTATCACTAATTATACAGTACTACGTACAAACTGTTAATTAAACACAATAACTTACTTTTTGGAACATAAGACTTCAGTTACAAAAATGAGTACGAAGATTATGAATGAATATTTAGGGTTGCCTTTGTGACTCTATTTTCCTCAAAGATTGTATGTTTTAGTTCAATTAGTTAAAATAAATGTTAGATGTTATGTTATTTTTATTATGATGTTATGTTATAAATGTAAGATGTTTTTTAATTTTTGTTATGTAAGGAGGAAGGTTTTTGAAGGAGGAAATAAATAATTTATTCATTTTATTAATTTATTCAGTTATCATCTTTTGACGTAACAAAGAAATCCTGTTAGGCATTGCAAAGTTGTGCCATCATCTACTTTTTGAATATTTGAGTTCATCTCCTATAATGACTGTGATTGCGTAAAAAGAATAGACCTATAGACTGCACTGTTTTATTATTGTTTGTTTATATGTGTCCATGTGTCTGTCATATTTTATATATCTAATGAAGAGTCCATGATGGATGGAACATCCCTGCAGGAACACTTGATGCAGTTCAGGCAAAAGATATAAACTTAGTGAACAAACCTATATGTGAAAGACGTAAGTTAATTGGTTTGAATACACAGTTCGGGTCTAAAATAACGGATTTTATTAGATCTGTACTTTTAATGCAACTTTATCCAGATAATCCGAACAACTTAATAATACAAACAGACTTCGGTCCCAATTAGTTTTGATTACCGGGACTGTGGTGTAATTTTGTGCTCAGTGTTACCATTCTTGTTTTAGCCCATCTAAATATCAGTTTTTTTGGATACTTTTATGATAAGTTATAGCCTAACATAAGCTTTAGTTTATTTAGGACAATATTAGGGGAGGGGTAAAAAATGCCAATGCGAGTAATACAAATCCCAAAGTATTCCAATTCAAAATGGAAAGAAGGATGAGTTATCGTAACAGAAATTTTGGGATGAAGCCCTCAACAGATCAAGTTATAAACAAGTAGCCAGTTATATATAATTGATATATAACTTAAGCCCCTGTTATAAATTATGATAAACCTTTCCATCACAGAATGAAACATAAAAATTCATTTTTTACAATAATATATTCTAACTGAAGTGTGAAAAATACAAAGACATTGCTCTGGATACTTAAGTCTAGGTCATAACTGAGAAGACTAAGACAATTTTAAGACCATGACTAATAGTCTAGGCCTTCACAAGATCCAAAAATAGGATAGTACATACTTGATTGCCTCCCTCTATTTGCTGTCAAACTAATAATAAACACAATCAATTACTGTTATTGTGTTATGAAATTCATGCAAAATTGAAAGCCAAATATGAAAATAAAAAATTTCAAATAGTATAGACATCTTTAAATAACTTACCTTAAGAGAAATCAAAGGTCCAAACTCTTAAAATAACTCTAAAAAATTGTTTTCACAATAAACGGCATGTTAAAAAAAGCAAAACGTACACTCTAAACTTCACAAACGACAAAACGAATTTTGTATAGATGTCAAACAGAAAACACCACTAAAAACACAATTTTAATTTGATTGACCAACATTGTAAAAATAACCAAACCAGCTGACTTTGACAAAGTAAAATAATAAAAAATATCTGTATAACCAATATAACAAAAATATTCAAACTAAGTTCACAAAGGTATTAGTATAAATAAAAATATAATTATTCAGCCGAGGGCCCGTTTAATAAGATATCTTAACTTGCAAATTTGTAGTTAATAGTTTACCTAGATGTATAATTTGTTTCTTAACGTAATATCAAATTGTCTAATATGAGCCAATACAATACACAGTATAAGCAGAGAAGATCCGTTCATCTATTCTATACGCCAATATATTCAATATGTTCATTAGATTAGCTTATTGGCATTATATACATTGTAATGTATGTAGTCTTTGTATATATGAGCATAGACTTAATACAATGGGCAGTTAGAGTATGATGACTCTAAAGTCACATTTAAGCAAACAATAACAAAATAACTCGCATATAAAAGTCCTCACGTACCATAAACCGTATTATACCTGTTTTCTACATTGTACTGTAGAACAGCGCAGTCGGCGGACTTGTCGGCCAATACGTCGAAAGTGACAGTGATAAGGTGGATTCCAGCCAAAGCCTGACACAGCAATACGTAGACACTTCTTAATTTAAGTTTACGTTTAATATATTTTGATTAACATCTGTTATTGAATTGCTCCAACCCTGTTCTAGCCACTCCAAGAGCTAATTCAACGCTATAGCTGAAAAGCTAATGCTGTGATTCGCCCAAATGAAATCCCTTCGCCCGTACGTATTGTGTTGCTCATACACGTCTGGACGGGTGGGGAAAGGTGGGTTTAGTTTGGGTAATGGGTATACACCGCTTAACGGTGGAATCACAACAGAAGCCTCGAAGGAGCGCGGGTACTCATAAATAGTTACCACCTGCCACAAAAAATGGTGGAACTCGGACTCATTTAGAATTGTCATTAATTGGTTTACGAACCTGGCGGCCGATAAATCGGAATGTTTGTGGTCCGCTTTAGTATTATGCTAATACAATGATAGACTCAAAACTGTTATAATAAAAATACTTATTCGCTTCTTTGTCTATTGAGATCGACTGGTTTCTAATATATAGCATTATAAATTATAATATAAAACACTGATAGAACCCGCTCTTAAATGTAAAACTTGTATATAGTCAATGAAGTTTCAATCAACAATAAAAATAGTCTGAATTGGGAACACAGCTCACGAATGATAGGGGTTATGTTTACATTCTTGTTTCTAAAATATTGATTTTATTCAAATGGTGAATGGTATCATTGAATTGAGATACACTTTCTCTCTTAAAAGTAACTTAAAATAACTTTTATAAATATGTAAGAAATGTTAAACAGCTTTTCCTAATTGTTTTGCACCATGAATGAGATGATTGACCCAATAATGATCAGTTCAGTTATAACTTGTGGACCCTTGCCTGGCCTACTTATCAGCAAGTTTGCATGGTTGAGGGCCACAAAACGAAAATGTAATGATGGCTCTTGATTTACAATCTTTTCTGGGTTCTCTTAGCCCCATATCTTAAAACCTTTTAGGAAAGCAAAGTGTTTATAATTGCAAGTTTTGCAATAGTTGCTAAAGCAATTCCCCACAAAAATTTGATATTGGAGTATAAAGTGTTTTTAAATGCTAGAATTTCACAAATTTCATCAGGGTACCCAGCTGTTCCTTCAGGCGAGTCATCTGTTTATCAGTCAAGGCCCATATTGTCTGAATAACACCCCTGGAGAGTTTACCACTTCCCTCTGGATCAGAATTCCTAGTTATTGAAATTAATTGTAGATTGGTGAAAACGATTTCCTAACCCACAAAACCTAGTGTAAACATCTTTGGCCATGAAAATGAAGGAGGAATGACCAGTTGTGACAAGCCTTCTCTGCACAAGATAGGAGTCTTGACTTGTGCTTTAACCTTCATGAAGATGTGTCAAGATGGGAGGTATGCCAAGGGCACCCTCAAGGGATAATTCTAAAGTGTAGGTGGATAAAAATAAACAGTTTTTGAAGGGTTTCCATCTAATTTGACGACGATGATGACAATCTGGTTTTCTTTGTCCACCAGACTAACCTACCATTTGTAATCTGAGGCCTCACTCTGCAGACACAAAGCTTCCCAACCTATTTTAATATCTTAGCAATTTCATACAACTTTTTCTAGAATAATACGAAATACGTCATTTTAATTGCTACCTCAGGGTCTTCCCATGCTCGATACAACTACTACCTCATGGGTTAAGATCGCGGAGCAGCTGAAATGAGCCGAGATGAACAGTCGATCTATTGCACTCTTTTAGACTGTTTCAAGTGAAAACATCGGGGGTTAGGAGTGGGGTGGCTCGCTATTGTTTACTTATTCGCAGGGGAATGTTTCATTATTGAAAGAATGACAATTACCAATTAAGCATTTTTTCAGAACATATACTTTTAAGGTAATTTGAATATTTGACATTTCTTCTTTATTTCGGTTTACTCAGTATTTAACAATACTCATACAAGTATTGCACAGCACTAAATTTATAGGTGATACTTGAGTTGGTTTCGTATTAATTAATTAAAAAACCCATGAAAAATTACAATGTTTTGGTTAACTCGACGACCCTGTAACCCAAAAACCTCTGCGTTCATTAAGTGTCGAGTTGGTGAGGTTTTATTGTACATATTACCAACATATTTTTTTAAACCGTTAAAACCAATATTTGGCCTACATGGTTGCTAACAGAACCAACAGGTAACCAAACAGATAACCAACCTTGAGATTAACATAGTGTAATAAGAATTAACTTAAAGGACAACTTACCTTACATCACCGAGAGGTGACAATGCTATTTCTCAGATCTGGCAATGAACTACACGCAGGACAGTCTACTAGCTCATTTTAAGGAACAACGGCTCCATCAGCAAAGTTGAGGTACAAGAAACTATACTTTCTCCTTACAATGTACGATGACTACGTGTACTGTACATTGTTATATAACATCGGTAATCGATACCAACGACCAACTACCTCAGTTCAACATAAGTTATTAATGATAACAACCTATTTTTAGCTCAAGGTCAACAGATGCTAACCATAATTACTGTGCCCTTTATTGCAGAGACTCGCCAAAAATGCTTAAACTTGTACTAGATTTTCAACAACCCATATTGAAATTAAGTTGTACCTGGTTTTTATAAACCAATCTATCTCAAGATCAACATCGGTTGTTAAAACAATAAAATTTGGTGACTCCTGGGTTCCAGATTAATTGAAACAGACTTAAAAAAATTACAAAATAGTTTAATAAACATTAATGGTATTTACAACAGCAAAAATTCAGAAGTTCCAGAGGTGAGGCAATGTCTCCAATGCCAGATTCAGATGTCGAACCTTTCAAAGCAGATATTGTGACCTTCCTCCTCAAACTCCTCCTTGGTGACGACATAGCTATAGAACTCCGGGTCCCGACTAAGGTGGGCACCCCCGTGCCAAGCATACGTCACAGGGCTGCAAACACAATGATCCAACATAATGATACACAAAGGGTAGATGTCATGTTCATTTAAAACATCAATAGATCGTCTGTTTTTTGAAATTCATATTAGCGACGGATTTTTAATTATTTATTTTATATTTAATTGGACTTTTCCTATTACTCTAGTGTTTTAAACTACACTAAGTTTCTGGAGGTGGAGAAACTCCTCCCGTTTTCAAGTGATTACCTAACAATTTACATTAAAAAATTGAATGTTTCAATCTTTAGGCTGTAAATTATTAGGTAATCACTTGAAAAAGGGAGGAGTTTCTCCCCTTCCAGAAACGTAGTGTAATGAAAAACACTAGAGCGATAGGAAAAGTCTAATTTAATGTAAAATAAAAAAATCAATAGATCATTGGAGCTTTGTGATCAGCTAAACTGACTATTTAAAACTTTGCAGTTATCAACTTCAATTACAAGTGCAATTTGCATAATAGCTTTGACTATACATTATTAATAGACGTGTCATTCTTGTGCGCAAGCTGTAGTGGCTTGAGTGGTTCCCAAATCGGATTGGGGAGTTAATGTGTGGTTCCTCGTACACCATTCATATGGGCGAGAGACGGGTATGCGCCATGCGCGTCATCAACTCATTCATCCCCAAAGTTACTACGAGTGTGCACGCACTCTTGAGGGCGAGGCCAAGTGAGCTTACAGACTTTGCCACTAGGAAGCGGCACTACACTGTCAGCACTGGACTGGGCCTTCCGAAATTTTGTTGGCGACATTTAACCATGAATGACACGTCTATTAATAACGTATAGTCAAAGATTACTTTCTCCCCCTTTACATAGTATATGGAGAAAGTATTGTTCTCATCAAAATTTATGAATTTGAGTTGAGAGTGGATACATCCATTTTGGGGTCCCCTGAATCCAAAAAAGTGGGTTTTGACGTGATGTCTATCTGTCCTTGTGTCTGTCTGTGTGTGTGTGTCATTGAAAAAGTTTACAGCGAAAAAAATGAAAGTAAAGTACAACTAAACTGGTACCATTGAAACCAGCTTAAAAAACTAAAAAAAATTAGTATTTTCAATTATTTGTCTACGACTAACGGTTCCAGAGAAAAGTTAAATTTACATTCCAAGATAAACGTGGTACGTTGTCTGAAGCACCCAATGTTATTCTTATGGAGAATATTAAAAAATCAATTTCTTCCTTATTTTGCAACTGTTTTTCATGAAACTTGGTAAGAAGCGTAAGGTCAAGCCACCCAACAAAACCAACTCAAAAAAGCTTGTTGCTACCGGGGGCGGTTCCCCCCATACAATTCAAACAATTAATTTAACTTTGTCTCTGCTGTTTTTATTTACAGAAATGTGATTATTATTTTTGGAACAATAAATTATTAAATGATATTTAGAAAGACTTTTAAGAAAACGATAGTTTTATTACAGATTGTCTTTTTTAAATTTACTTAAAGGAGAAAGTATGTGTCAGTCCACTGATACCGTTTATTTCTACCAAACTTACATAAACAAGAGCTTCTAATATATACAGTATAATAGTTTGTATAATTGTTGTTCTTTTTTTCTAATTTATTTCTAGTTTTCTAGATAACATGGTCCTCGACGTTAAGTATTTGTTTTACTTATCGAGGCCATTATGTAAACTATGTCATTGAAAGAAGTACAGTAGAACCTCGATTATCCGGGGTAATCAGCGGGAGAGGGGGCACGGATAACTGAAAACACGGTTAATCCGAATGAAGAAAATAATTCAAAGTATTCACGTAAAAACCGCCCTAGTTCATTATTAATACATCATTAGTCGTCAGCACGCTTTAAACAGATCTTCGTCACTGATAACTTCGAATGCGGGCATTTTGTTATCGCATACAAACCACTATCTGACATTTTTACAAGGATTATAAACAACTTAATTTAATTAAAAATATTACAATATACAGACAAATAAACAGTTAAATTGAAACAATAGATTTAATGAAATTAATTGAAAAACTAGTTCAAAACTGTAACTCATCGACAGAATAATCAAAACTGGCACCTAAAAAATCAAGTCAGCTGAGCTGTTGTTCAAACAAAACACGGCTGAGGGGAGGGGTGATGACTCATCGACTTCTGGCAGTCTCCTTCCTTATCTCTCTTCCTTCGTCCGTCTTCTCTCTCCCCGCTCACACACATGCGCAGTATCTATTGCGCAATCTAGTGCATGTGTTGTCATGGCCACGGGCCAATCAGATAATGAGTTGTGTTGTGAACAGCCGTGGAATGAAGAAATATTGATAGCCTAGCGCTTGCTTATTTCGTCAGAATGTTGATCGATATTTTATTTTTCATTCAAGTTCGTGTTTATCTACTCTTTAGTTAATACCCAGAATATTTTCAGTAAAATTATTATAATAATGTTCAGTTTGTCTCAAAACCAATTTTACATTAGTATAGAGTATTATTATCACGTATTTGAGATTAAAAAAGTTTTCATGAGAAAATTGACGATGAAAAACTTCTTTTAAAATAATAATTTTTTGCCAGTTTTGGACCCCGGTTAACCCGCCGCCCGGTTGATCCACCCCGGATAATCAAGGTTCTACTGTAAATGAAAATGAAACATTCAAAATAAAAAATTACAAGTGATTAAAAATATTTCGTATTTTTCTTGTCTTCAAAAAGTACGAGAATAATTTACCACATACACACACTATATGCTAATTGATAACTCACTCGTCCGGCAGATAAATATTGACATCAAACTCGTCCGGTGTGCAACTCCTCAAGTCCTTGAACAGCCTCTCCCTGATGCCGGGGAACCTAGCACAGCCGCCGACCACCACGATGTTGGCGTACAGGTGCGGGTGAGTCTCCGGTGGGCAGGCGTTGATGGCGTCCACCACCGCCTCCACCAAACCCATCTGCGAGATGCCCACATCCGATGGGTGAAACAGTAGCTCAGGAATGGAAAACCGTTCGTTGTTCAACCGCAGTGTTTGCTGTGCAGAATAGATAACACAGGTTGGTGAATGTTCTACTTTGGTCAGTAAACTGGAAACTTTCCCACGTTTTCAATTCACAAGTTTCAAGTCCGGATCTTATTATGTTATAGGTAATAGATCTATTCCCATGTGATAAATTCACTAAAACAATAAAATACAAAAAAATTCAGGACAGTAGATCTATACAACAACAAACTGAACGAAACTGTTATATTCATATACACAAAGACATATATTTCACCTGTTCTACAGCATCAGTGTTGTCCAGCTGTCGAAGGTAGCCACGCCTGATGCTTGTGTAGTCGGGAAGCACGTAATCGCGAGCAATGGTGTTCTCTGGATACTTCTTGCGAGCAGTCTCCATCTCCTTCATGAAGTCAAGGGCAACGTAGCAAGCGTCTTCCTTCACCTGGTTCATCACGTGGGTCTCGTCCATTACATGCAACTGTCTGTAGATAAAAAGACATGTTACTATGTTTTATTTACTCAACCAGTGTTAATGGTACGCTAATATTACATTATAATGGTGAGGGTTGGAAAGTTTTTCCATTCACCTCTAGTCCAAACACACTAAGAGATTTCATGAGCTACCTGAATGATCTGCAAAGCAACTCATCACAACAGCTGTCTCTCTGATGGTTAAGTAAACTCATAGGTCTTATAAATGAGATTAGGAACCCCCAGTATATAAATATGACATTAATAATTTTATTATAAATACTTATTTCAATAATCCTCTTTGCAAACCAAGAGAGTTATTGGCATATGGTGAAAATTTCAGTTACCTGTAAGATATAATCTCCTTGAGATGATTTGTAAGCACCTTCCCTCCGATATCAATCCGTCGAATGCCCAGCTTGTGTTTTTTGTCACGAATGTAAGGGACGATGTTGGTGAAACTGTAGCCGCAGTCAATGACGAGGCAACAAAGTGCTTCAGGGTGGTCCTTGCGGTAGTGGTAGTTGACCAGGTCGCCAGCTACAAGGGCGGAATTGTTGATAGGTCGGATTTTACAAATTAAGAAAAGGGAATTTACTGAATTTTACAAAAAAAGTTTTATGAATTTATAAACCACCAGATAATCAAGATGTTTTAATTTAAAACTGTTGAGCTACTTTTCAGAAATAATTAATTCTACAACTTCCCAATGAAAGTCATATAATAATATTAGTCTATAAAATTAGTCAAAATTAAAAAGTGTACAATTGTTATTAATTTATTCCTACACAGACCTAATTTTATACAAAACAATAAATATTGTTAAGTAATCACAACTTTTTTTATGACTACAAGACCCTACAACATATAAATAGAAACTTTAAGGCAAAATCAAGATCTTATCTAGTTTTTTTCTTAGGCATCCCTGAAGTGATGCATTGTTCTAAAAGCAACAGCTCTGACAGGGTGACTTGGTCCTCAGTAAAATCTTCTTTTGTGGAATCGATGCTTGAACGACGAGAAAGTTGTACATTTGATTCCAGCGGTGAATTTAATAAAGACTTTTCGAGTGCTTCTGAAGCCTTGAGTAAGCCAGAGCAATACAGTTCTGGATTCAACGAGTTACTTTGCACTTTCACACTTGTTTCTGGTATTAATCTAGCATTATTAGCTGTTTTAAAATTGTCTGAAGAAGAAGATGGCCCATATAGATCAGCTCTTTGGAGCGATTTATTTTTTGGCATTGAAAGCTTTAAAGACACTTTGGGTGTTTTCTTATATTTACATTTTGTCCTTCCAGGTGCTTTTGGCATACCTGTTTGGATACATTCAACTAGCATGTCATTGCGGTCTAAATCATCAGCCATTCCAGAAAAATCTGCATAACACATTGGGCTACTGATATTCAAAGTAGTGTTATCGGTTGTAATTGTTTGTATATCAAGAGCTGATGACTCGCTTTTTGATTTTGAATCAAATACAGAAATTAAACAATCATTCTTCTCTAGTATTTTACTAGCACTAGAAAGTTCATTGACTGGTCTAATTTCATCTTTTTTTCTAGATCGTGTATTTCCAACATTTCTACTTTTAACATTTTGCATGCCAGCATTTATGCAAGCAGCTAAAATATCTTCATCGTCTTCCCCATTATTAGAAGAAACTTCAGAAGCAATAACACTCTGACTCTGATTCTGGACAGGGATTTGTTGATTGTCGTCAAAAGTCAGGCCACTCAGACTGCTTGTGCAAGAAAATTGAACAGGAGTGCTTTCTTCTCTGAAAATAGACACTTTTTCTTCGAATACACTCCTCAGTTTCTGGGGAGCAGCATGTATATAACTGAGTATAGAAGGAGCAGAAGTTTGAGTAGGAGAGTCGGGAAGGTCACTCGGAGAAATCATCCCACTCGCCACTCTACTGTAGTCACTGATCACAGAAGTTACATCATCTATAGGCTCAACACTTGTCAATGAGCTAACCGAGCTAGACCGAGAAAACACCAGAGGTGTCTCCAACAATACAACTTCAAGTGTCTCCAGCAATACAACTTCATTCTTTTTATCGACATTCTCTTTCAAATTTGTACAAGCATTACTATCTAAAGTTTCTGACACTTTGGCAGTTTGTAATATTTCATCCTCTACTAAAAGTTGACTGGGAATCCCAGAAAGTGATTCATCAATTTTTACTGGGCAATCATTTATTTGGCGAAAATTGGAATTTTCCTTTTCTAAACAACTATAGATATCAGGAGAATGATCCAAGTCTGTTTCAGCATAACACATTTCCCCTGCTCCAAACATCATCATATCTGCACATTCTGACTCTGTCTCGTCAAAATACTTAAGACTGTAATCAAC
Source organism: Nephotettix cincticeps (assembly GCA_023375725.1). Lineage (NCBI taxonomy): Eukaryota > Metazoa > Arthropoda > Insecta > Hemiptera > Cicadellidae > Nephotettix > Nephotettix cincticeps. Next base: position 69,704,603 of record CM041785.1, on the reverse strand, counting down.
GGGTTTTTCAACATTATCTATGACTGTAGGATAATCATACTCAAAATATTTATAACTGTAATTTATAGGTTGGTCATTCAGGTCAACAAAGTTTTCAAGATCAAACATCTTCTTGATCATAGGATCAGTTATATTTTTTATAATACGTGTATGGATGTCACAGTGGGATGAGGTGCATTCCACATTACAACACAGAAGGTTCTGGGAAAAATTTCTACCAGTATTAGATCTGCAAATGTTTTCATGTGCAGCCGAGCTATCGCTGACATCAAAATCAGACAAATCCACCAGGCCAAGTCCATGTTTTCTGCGTTTAATGTGGAGATGATGATGCAGTGAAGGTACCAAGGCAAGTTCCGAGAGAAATGTCTCGTCTGGGAGATTATAAACTTTTGATCTCCACAGCTGTTTAAAGGACTGTATTGCACCAGTACAATAATCTTTTAAAAAATTATGGTACAGCAGAGGATTACGATTTTCTTTCCAAAAAATTACTTTCATATCTTCACAAGTAACTTTTGATGACATAAATCTCAAAAGATAACCGGAGCTTACAAGAAAGTCCAGATTTGTTTTAATTTTGTGATGAAATTGTAGAATTTCTATATATTGTTGAAGTTCTTCTTTCACCGAACAGTTAGCTGAAAGTTTCCAAAAATATGATAAAAACAACATTGCTATGATGCATTTAATACTAAAAGCCTTGATAAGCTTAACCGGTTTTTTTAATAAATTAATGAAGTAATAATTATACACGATTTAAACTATTATTTTTAAAATAGTTAAAACTCTTTTTAAGAATTGCATTTGTATTTTAAATTTAAGAAAAGATAATAAAAGTAATGGACTCTCATAGAAACATAACTTGTTATTATATAATCACAAAATTATTCTTCACAAAGTTAAATTTTCACACATAAAGTTAAATAAGTAAAATTATTCTTTATTCTTTTTTACATTCCTCCATTGTAAAAAAGAGGAAAGTTATGAAACACAGTGTTTTTGTAACTCATTTATTCATTCTCTTCCTTGTAGCTAACCTCATGTTTATTTTTTTATATTAAATATTAACTAATAAACAGATAAATAATTATACATGGTATATATATATACATATTTATTTATAAAAATATACTAAAACAGAATTAATTGTTTTCGTTGTCGCATACTCATATATAGCCCACCAATGTGTGGCTAGCCTAATAGCCTTAAACAAGTTTTGTATCATAAACAAATATCCTTGCGATTAGTAATCCTTCCTTAAACAACGGAATAATATCAATAATTTTTTTGTATTTCTTTAGCCTTTTATGAGAACTCCTTTCATTCAAACTCTCAATTCTTTTACTGGGCCCTTAAGATTTCATTCATCCAAGTTCTTCAACTTTTATTAGTTTTAAATTAGTGAGATAATAATAATAATAATTGTATCCCCCTTCACTAGATAAAATTGCGGTTTGGATCCATAAGACAAAATGCTTCATTTAACCATTGTTAAGATCTATAAAAATTATAAAAATTCATGGTTCAAAAAATGATGAATATTAGAGATAGGCTAAATCTATTTTCTACCTACACCTAATGACCTATATAATATATCTGTCTCACCTAAAACAATAAATAACTTCTTGGAAAACACTTAATATACTTACCATTAATTCTCAGAAGAGATTGGCAATCATACTCTTCAAAAAATATCTCTGACATGGCCTCTTGTATGGAGGGAAAGTTGAAATAGGGTTCAGTTACAATCAGAGGTGTCTCAGAAAAGTTACCATAGCAACATTCTTTGCTAAATATATAGTCCCACACTGTCTTTTGCACATCCCAATTGATGAGGAACCCCTAAAATAAACATCAATTGAATATTCTTTAATGCATGCAGTTATTTTATTAACGAAAAACTTTCCTTCTACTATTTTATTATTACTCTATTACTATTATATTATAATTTTACTATTAGCCTACTCTGAATCAGAATCTTTTATTAGCCAAAAACATTACATAAATGTACCGGCTATTGTCTTAAGTCATACAATATATTTTTTAAATTAATGTCAGTCTTTTCTTATATCACAGCTATGCTATAGTATATCGGCATTCATGAATCCTACAATAATAATATCACAGATTTATATAAATAAAACCTTTAAATAATAACTTTAAAACTTACTTAGTAACAAATATAGACATTTAAAAAAATATAACATTTACTTAGTATAAATAATCTTTAAAAAACCTCTACAACCTATTTGATCATTTATAACATTTAGACATTCAATATAAAACAGGAAAAGAAATTGACAGAAAAAATATTTTGACTAGGCCATTAGTTACAATATATTTTATATTAAAAAAATTACTTAACGCTGTAAAAATTCATTACTATTTTATAGGCCTACCTTTTGAAATGGTAATAGATAAAATAAGCCAGAAGCATCTCTGCATTCATCCACTTGGTCTGCAATAAAAGGTCTTCGTCGTTCACTTTTTGCCTTCATAATGCAGTTTGGAATAATTCTGAAAATGAATTATACTAGTCAAACAAGTTGTAACTAAATATTTTTTCAACAGTGGTCAGCATGAAAACATTAGTTCTGGCCATCAATGTAACTATTAGGATATATAAATTAATGGATCTCAGTGTTCTGCCAGAAGCTAAACATATCTTAATTCTTCAGGCAGCTGTATGCTCTCTGCTCCAATTACCCACCCTGAAGAACCCCTGCTAAGAATTAATTACTCTAAAACATCTAAAATTAACATAATAATTCCCCTGTCTGCTTGTCATGACTCCCCACCCTAAACTATTTCAACACTGGGCCAGGCAACCTGATGGTTATAGAGTATCATTAGGCATTTTGCTGGCCTAGCGTCTTGGACTTTGGTGCAAGAGGTCACAGGTTGATCCTCGGGATGTCCACAAAATTTGATGGGTATGGACTACTTTCCCTGGTCCAAAAAATGTAATTGATGTAGACATAACCAAAAAAAGATTAAATATTTTGAGTATTTTAGAAAAACAGCTTTCTTTTATGAAAGGCCTAAATTTCTTTTGGACTATCGCGCCACAATCATCTTACTGGGATGATTGTGGCGAGATATACGTATACCAATTGCCTAGACTGGGACGGTGGCGTGTCCTATAATCCAGCTACTTGGAGGTCACGAATTGTGGATAGTTGTGAGAGATGGTCGGTGGGCGTAGTGCTCTCTTGTGTGGATTAACGTCCACACTATTGAATACTACGTTAACCCACAAAGACCATCCTCATAATTAGACCAATTCGTAATTCAGGGGCCGTGGTTCGGATTCCACGTTAAACTGTAGGTCCATTAGTTGCCATCGGCTGTTGGGCTATTAATTAACAGTCCTGTCTAAGGAACATGTCAGCCTTAGTCAGTAACAAGACCACAAGATCGCGCCACAATCATCCTACATTCATACTTGGTTTAAAATACCTACCTTGTGGTATGGTCGCCATTTCAGTTAAAAGTATATAAAGTATGCTGTTAATGTGTAAAGAGTGCATAAACGCTAGCATACTCTGAATATTTATCTACAAAACTGATTTAAATAGTATTATTTCAGGCCCATAAAGTTTCTTAACATCTGAATGCACAATATGGGTAATATATTGTGGTAAATATTCCGACTACAGTATCCTACTAATCTATATCAAATCGACCTTAGACTTACTTTTTACACTTTCTACTAACCTTTTAACAATGTTTCTGTCCGCGGAAGAACCCAATTTCGACGTTTCGTACGATTTTAGGCTGTATTTTGACCCTCTCAATCCATACCGTCTAGCTAGGGGATCGGCGTGAATCGGGGTTCTGGGCGGGAAAACAAATCACTCAAATACACTTATTTCACTCTCTAGTAACATAATTAACAATAAAAACACCAAGAAACACAGTTTTCCCGACGTTTTTTGGACCGAAATACGACACTCTATAACGTCCAGTCAACAGTGAGGTCGGCAGGCATCTGGCTACTGGGCCGGGGAAATGGGAAATATTGAAGAATCGGGGATTTTTTTGTCTACGATTATGGGTTTTAGGTACAGAGAAACGGGATATTTTAATAGAATCCGTGATTTAATAGGCTTATTTTAGCAGAGGTTTTAACAACGTTGGTTACAGCTGACTAGGTGAAGACTGAGGAGTAATAATGAAACATTATTCCACAGAGCACCAATCCTCATAATGTCACTTCACTATGCCGATGCAATAATGGGATTCATATTATTATATTATGAATATATATATAAATATATATTCATAATATATATAATGATTACTATTATTTTCTTATTATTAAATTATCATTATTATTATGATTATTATAATATTTTGACATGATTTTATTGTTGTTATACGTATATATCACATGATGATATAGGTGAAATTGCCGACATAGAGCGCTCTGCGGAGTTAAGTTAGGTTTTTTATTGATATTTTCATGTCGTTAAATATATTTTATACTATCAATAAAAAACCTAACTTAACTCCGCAGAGCGCTGTATGTCGGCGACTAATACACGTAGCGTTTTATCGTAATATCCGAGATATTGCCGACGTACAGCGCTCTGCGGAGTTAAGTTAGGTTTTTTATTGATATTTTCATGTCGTTAAATATATTTTATACTATCAATAAAAAACCTAACTTAACTCTGCAGAGCGCTGTATGTCGGCGACTAATACACGTAGCGTTTTATCGTAATATACGAGATATTGTTAAGTTAGGTTTTTAGTGATAGTATAAAATATATTTAACGACATGAAAATATCAATAAAAACCTAACTTAACTCCGCAGAGCCCTGTATTTCGGCAATATATCGTCTATTACGATGTAACGCAACGTGTATTGGTCGCCTTTATACAACTTTCACAATTAGTTATATTTTTCAACGATACGGCAGAAACCCAATATATTTTAATTGACAGTCTAAAACATAACTAGTCATTTTACGACATTTAAACACGTTAATTACAAGAAAGAAGAATTGTTATATTTTATAAATCAAACCAATTATAAAATAAACATCCTTCAATTATTATTGTAGATAAACAAATATGTCACTGGTTAGAAGTAGTTTCTGTACTTGCCGTACCTCTTTGTGTATTTCAATTACATTGTGCTGAAGGAACAACGGGTTTGTAATCAGCTGATTGACAATGAAATGAACTAATACTAAATATAGTTGAGCTCAGTTAATGATTTGTTGCGCCATTTTCTTTGTTTGAGTACATTCCCAACTAATTAATTTTTAATCCAGTTTGATGAAATTAAGTTAAATTAATACAAAGATACCCATTTTAATTACCATAAATAATTCCAGGTAATTCACGAATTTATTACTAAATGCCTAAATGAATATTGAAATTATCACGGAAAATATACAACAAACGATGCTGAGGCAGCAAAACAGATCACCTCCAGCAAATAAATATTTATGACAGTTAGGATCTTCAGGTCCTTAAATGCCACTCTACAGCTGTCCCTCCAACCAAGACCAGCAATCATACGCACCGCCTTCTTCTGGATGGTAAGAACACGCTTCAGATTGCCCTGAGAAGTGGCACCCCAAAGAACAATCCCATATCGCAGCCGGCTCTCAAACAAGGAGTTGTACGTAGTCATAACGGCTTCCGGAGTACTTATATTTTTCACTCTACGAAGTGCAAAAAGAGCACTACTGAGATCGCTACAGAGCCCATCCAGGTGTTCCCTCCAAGTCAGCATGCTGTCGATCACCACTCCCAGATGTTTCGTGGCCTCAACTCGTTCAATATCAGGGAAAGCAGATACCTCTTCCTTCAGAGTTCCAAAGTTGAGCTGCTTAGTCTTTGTTCCGTTAAACACTAGGTCGTTCATATTGCAGAACTCAACAGCCATGTTTAGGGCAATGTACGATTCAATTTCAAGCTTTTCCTTATTTTTGTTTGATGTGATGAGGACCGTGTCGTCAGCGTACATGACCATGTTGCAGAAAGGACGTGTGCAGGCGGGAAAGTCAGCCGTGAAGAGAACGAACAGCACAGGCCCCAAGACTGATCCCTGAGGGACACCTCTATTTACTGCAAGTTTGCTGGATCTTACAGGAGTGCAAATATTGTTCTTGGTTTGCTTGATTTCAACAATTTGATCTCTACCATTAAGGTAACTTTGAAACCATGCAAGGGCCCTCTCCTCAAAGCCAAGAGCAGTGAGTTTGGTCAGGATCAGACTGTGACTTAGGCAGTCAAAGGCCTTACTTAGATCGAGAAATATGCCCATGACGGTCTCACCTCCCTCAAGCCTGTCCATCATGTCCTCAACCAGAGAAACCAAGGCTGTAGAAGTGGATCTATTGCCGATGAAGCCGTGCTGCTCATCCAGGACGATGCCATTCCTCTCTAGGTGGTTAACTATTCTGGACAGAACCACTTTTTCCATCAACACATTGTTGAATGGAGATATGCCGAGCATCCAAAACTAATAACTTACACTTTGTTTAGTTAGTCACCAAGGCTCGGATTGTTGAAGATATAGAGATGCAAGTTGCAATAAATTTTGACATAACCCATTCTTGAAGTTCAATTTTCGACTTATACTTCCCATAAAACACAAATCACTGATAACTAGTGTATCGCTTGTAGTTATAACTATCCACAATTTGTAACCTTCAAGTAGTTGGATTACAGATATGTCACCAACCCAGTCTTCACCTACACCTATGTTTTATTCTTCCTCTACCTCAACTATAAAAAAAGTCTTAAAATAAATATATAGAAGATAAATCCAAGATTCATTTGCCTATCATTAATAATAGGTAAATTGCCATGGATTTAAGCCTACTTACATTAATTGGTCAATTTGTTTAATGGTAGGTAGCAGTTAGTTGCTAGATGGTCACTTCTCTGACACACATTTAACTTCATTTCTCTGTGACAATGGTTGTATTTTGTATTCAGCCAAATTGACTGGTGGATCAGATCAGTATCATAAGGTCAAATTAGATTTCACCTAGTATTCAACAATTAAACTTCCGCTTTAATAGACGTTGATCTGCAAAGTCTATCCTCATAATTAAACCAGTTCGTAATTCATTGGCAAAATCAATGGTGTAGAGCTTAAAAAAGCTGTGCCAGAAAGTTTTCAGGAACCCTTAATGTTTCAATTTTCGACTTATATTATAAAACAAAACCTATAAGTCTTTACAGTATTTGTTATGTAGCCTTGAGCTTTACTATACTTCAATAAACTTCTCTTTAAGTAAATCTTAATTTGTGATTATTTGTCTAATATAACAAAAAATTACTAGGATTATTTTTTATTAATTACATGGTATTAATTTATATTAATATAATTATTAATTTCATTTAAAGGTATAATATTAAGTTATTACTACTCAGTATTTGTCAAATTTTTTAACAGAATTTGTAGATATTTTAAATATTACATTAACCTATTTGTATTTTGTATTTAAATTGATTAATTATTAAATAAGGTCATATAATAGATTTCACCTATTATAATTAAACTTGCTTTAAAAACACTGATTATAATTAACTTAAAAATTCATTAAATTATGTCCATTCTAATATTATTTATTGTTTTTATAATAAACCTATGAAGTCTCCCTACAGTATTCTGATATGGGCTAGCCTTGAGCTTTATTACTACTTCAAACTAACTCTTTGAACGAATAAATCATTAATTATAGTTAATTAAGTATTGTCTGTGAGTTAAATTATTGTCAACAGAAAAATGTACTACGGTACTCATCAAACTGCTGATACCAAAATGATACTAAACAATACTGACAAATAAAATAAAATGTAAACAAACAGTGCAGACTCTCCAAAGGTTGCACAGATGTTCTGCGACGCAGAGGGAGTAGTGAAGGGTCTCTGTACAGGAGACAGTCAAGTGGGGAAGGTTGATGGCAGAAACGCAAAAGACACAACTGCTTGGCTACAGAGCAGGTGACAAGAGTATCCGTGTGTTGGTCTTCAGGTTAGCCTTGCTGTTTGATCCTAGCGCTACCACTGTTTTTTGGTTACACAGTAGTTACAGATAAATGATTTAATTAATGCACAAGACCTAAAATTACCTCGATATCACGTTATGATCATGGAAGTGGTGCGCTCGTGTTTTAGACTTTTTAATATTTTTGAGTGACTCGTTTTCGAGTTACAACTTTCAGGACAATGTACCAGCATAAAAATCTGAATTTCAGCTCCACAAGCTATACCGGAGCGCACTCCAGCTCCTCTACACCACTGGGCAAAAATGTGGCCACACTATCTCATGTTGAACTTTAGGTCTCTTGGATGGCATCAGCTGTTGGGGTATTAACAGTCCTATCTAAGGACATGTCAGCCTTAATCAGTAACAAGACTACAAGATCACGCCATGAACATCTTACACTTATCTCTCATACTAGGCTTAAACTCTCAGTTCTTCACTCTCCATTCTTCTCTTGGTAATCTGGTGGTAGAAGGATTAGCCGACTAGGTCGTTTCCAAGAGACACCCGATTGTTACTTCATGTTTAGCAGTCGATTGTAACAATCTTCGAGGAGGTTCCTTCTTTGTCCCCCTTTTGTTTTTAGTTTTGTGTTGAGTTTTTAGTTGGTGAATCTGGACACAGAAGTATAGTATAGTACTAGGCTTAAAATATCTACCTGAGTAGATTAGATTACCATTTGAAATGGCGACCTACCCAGGTAGGTATTTTAAGCCAAGTATGAATGAGAAATGATTGTGGGATGATTGTGGCGTGATCTTGGAGTCTTGTTACTGACTAAGGCTGACATGTTCCTTAGACAGAACTGTTAATTAATAGCCCAACAGCCGATGGCAACTAAGGAACCTACAGTTTAACATGGAATCCGAACCACGGCCTCTGAATTACAGATTGGTCTAATTATGAGAATGGTATTTACGGATTAACGTAGTATTCAATAGTGCAGATGTTAATCCACACAAGAGAACACTACATCCACCGACCATCACTCATAACTATCCAAAATTCGTGACCTCCAAGTAGCTGGATTACAGGACGTCGCCACCGTCCCAGTCTCAGAGTAGGTGACCATTTATGAAAGGTAATACTTATCGGTCTAAAACTTTCAGGAAAACCTTGACTACCTTTTCTATAAACAGACACAGTTTGAGATATTTTTACGTCAGGAAAACACCCCGTCTTGTACATAGATTAAATAAAATTTTATGAGCAGGAGAATTATATGAATTATTTTCCTTGCAAAGAAATTTGACAGAAGATAAATGTCCTTACGATAAGAGTTTTTCAGACTGGTAACAAAACAATTTGAACATTTAGTTTTGTAAAAAGTACACACAAAAGCTAATTTTTACTTTGTTCAAAACTTTCAACCATTCAATAATGTATGGGCTTATCTACGCTGCTGAGGATGGACTCGAGTCTGAACTGTGTACAGCGCAAGAAAATATTAAATGATATCTCAAGGCCATCTACCAAAGGTATATAACCTTGAATTAGATTAATAGGAAATAAATCTATTTTATAATTAAATAAGATGCAGGAATAGTAAACATAAAAATACAAATAATATTTATTATAAAAAAATCTTATAATTATACTTATACTATGCATATAGAAAATAGGAGAAAAACACTGGAGAAAATGAAAACATGAGAGATGACTACAGCTATAGCGAGACCGAGTTGAATTTGACCTCAGACACCAGAGTTGAGTCTGAGTTTATTTTGTCCTTAGACACCCTCATGCAGGTTTCTATGTACTTGTCCACAGCTTGCCGTAGCTCCCCGTCAATCTGGAAGACCACCGTGTTAATCAATCATTGTGTGTTCTTCAAGTACAGAATAATCGGTGAATTTGAGATTCAAAGTTAATTTATAGTCAAATTGATTGGCAGAGGAATCAAAAGTTGATTATACAAAATAATGGAATAAAAAAAAGCAGGCTCATCAAAATATTCATTGCTTATCAAGAAATTACTTATCATAGCAGGGAATCATAATTTGCTTAACCCTAAAATATTATTTGTCCCCTCAATATAATCAAATATTCAAACATCTCTAGAAGACAACTCCATTCATACCTTATGGTGGGTAAGTTCAGCCAAAAGGCGGTCGATTACATTGAAAGGCAGACAGAGGGGCGGAGCTGTGGCCAACAGGGCATGGTTGAGGCCGAAGTGTTCCCTCCCTCGCCCCAGAGCCGCCCTCAGCAGCTCGCACGCCATCGTGCTGGCCTGTGTCAGGTCCCCGTGGCTCAGGTACAGTCGCAGAAGTTCAGCGCTGTTGCGTTTCTGCAATTGAATAATCACAAAAAATAGTTTTTTTATAAAATAATACAGTGGAACATCTCAAATCTGAAATCGCAGCAAATCTGAACTCATTCTCAAGAAAACAAAAAATGAAATAGCTGTACTTAAAAAAAATTATTTTTCAAGGGTTGACACAAAAATACAACACAAGCTTGAACAAACACAATTTTTTCACTTGAAATCTGTTATCTTTAACTGTCGAAGTGAAGAAAACCTTCACACCGATGAAATTCCAAACCAGCGTCACATGAACATCATGTCGTACGACTGTAAGCGCTATACACTAATCAACAGGTAATCACTCACTAGACAGTAGACAGGCACGAGACGTATCCCAGTAAGAGTGGGGGTAGGAGGAGAGGGATTTATTTAAGCATGGACTCACCTAGCAACAATGACGTGTCACGGGACATACATCCACCTGCCAAGGTATCGCACACTGAGTCAACCAGCCTGTATAACTCGTAATAGTACCCAACACGTAATAGTCCTCAACACGTAATAGTCCCCAACCCATAGTAGTCCTCAATTCGTAATAGTCCCCAACCTGTAATAGTCCCCAACCCATAATAGTCCTCACCTCGTAATAGTCCCCAACACGTAATAGTGCCAACTCGTAATAGTCCCTAACCTGTAATACACTAAATAGCCCCAACACTAAATATTCCTCAACACATAATATTCCTCAACACATAATAGTCCCCACAACACATAATAGTCCCCTCAACTCATAATACTCCCCACAACACATAATAGTCCCCAACATATAATCGAAAAGTTCTGAATACAATTTTGTGATGGTTTTGCTTTGAAAGGCTAATAAGTTTTAAAAACTTGGCGGGGCCATGACTCCATACAATTTATGGGACCATAAAAATTATGGAAATAAATTATTTGTATTTTATCAGAACAATTTAGTTTGTGTTGTGTTTAATCACCTTGTATGAAGCCTCGAGCCAATGCGGCAGGAACACAGATAGTGACATGAGCTTGGCCGCAACCACTTTATGAAGCGAGCTGTGTCCATCCTCCTCGTACTTGTTCAGCAGGTATTCTAGCAGCCGCCACGCTATTGTGGTGGCGTTGGCATCGCCAGCTACCAAGTCTGCAACAAACCATTGTAAAGACACTGGTCAGCTCAACTTAGATTATAAAATTAGAAATGATCTTCTGCACTCTGTGTTATGAGCCTAGTAATGATGGTAAAAACCAGGAATTTCGAATCTCAAAATCTCAAAAACTCCACTTGCAAAACTATTCATCAGCGGAGTGACTAGTAGATGACTCGGCTACTCAGCCGTCCACAGTTGGAAAAGAAAACTTTAAATACATGTTAAAAAAAATGAACAAAATAATTTATGTTCACTAGTCTCAAAGAGGGTCACTAGTACTCGTTACTGTATTTTTTGTAAGATTTTTGACTGCTTTAAACATTTTGGTTTTCAGCGTTATACCAGTTTAGTATGGATTTTGTACTAATCTTGTTGTATTTTAGGTTCTATCAGGGCGGGATCAGATTCCACATCCCGAAAAGTCATGTTTTTACTAATCGTGATGGAAATTGTCCACCGTAAAAATCTAAATAACAACTCAAATCTGTTTGATAGGATACTTAGCCTACCGAACATTACCCTTCAGTTCAGCAAACTCACCAGATATCTCATTGAGGAAGAGCCACTCCCAGGCGCGGTCGTTGTCGTGGATCTGCACACAGGCTGTCGTGAGAGCCTCCAGTGGCTGGTGGTAGCGCAGGTTGCACAGGTGACACAGGCGCAGCGCCATCTTGTAGTGGCCGGCGGCCACACACTGCACCACGACCTCCTCTGCGGAGCTGTCTGCAAACACGTGTTAAATGTCAGTCCAACTTACTTACTCCCAGGGCCATCTATATCAGGTGATATTTAGCCACACCAACAAAGTCTCTCCAATTTGACTTATCCTCTGCATCCTTCTCTGTGGCTCCAACTCTCTGCATATCTGAGTCTGGCCAGTGTACAAATCGCTCTCCTCTGGAATTGTGGACACCCGCTTCAAATTTACTTGACTTGCAGCGCTTCCAGCAAAATTAGTATCACAAGATAGTTACCAATTGTGCTGGGTGCCAACAGTCTTGAGCCTTTCATATGTTTATAATTCTATAACTTTTTCAGGTACTTTCTATAATATGTTAATTAAATATTGTTGTTCCATAGTAACAATATACAATATTCACCTGTGGAGCAGTTTGGTAGTTTGCTTCGAGCAAGTGCCAGATTGAATTCCCGGCGAATGTCTTTAAGTTCCAGCACTTCAATTGCATCCTAAGAAAAAACATTCATAATGTATATTGCATTTGGAAATATTTAAAATGCCCTTAGTAATAATTTTCATACACTAGAAATATTGTAATGTGACAGGTGCTCCACAGACTCCCTAGTTTTGATTTTTTCATAATAAATTAGTAAATTGTAAATTTATTATTTCCGATCAATAAAATTACTCACAGAGATAGAAGATCGGCAGTCCAGCCAGATGTGGAACATTCCACAAGGCTTAAAATTTAATCCGATTGCTGAGATCATTTCTGTTGCCATGGGGCAATCATTTAACAAAGCAGTCGATGGACAGATAAAAATTTCTGACATTCCAAAACCAATGTCGGATAAAAGTCAAATCTCTACAGTACAATGCTCTAGTTCGATTCATCCAAAGTGACATTTGTTGTACAGTGCAACTCGGTTATTGCGGCCTCGGCCATAACGTCAACTCGGATATAACGTAATTTATTTTTAGGTCCTGCAAAACTATATGTATTTACATAGGAAAAAACCTCGGATATATCGTCAGTAAATTCTCAAACCTCGTATATAACGTCAAGAAAATCGGGCCGAGATGAAGGCAACATATAGCTAAATAGAGTAAGTTCGGTCGGTGGTGCAACGTGAGGGCTGCGGTTATTGTTTAGCTCTATTCTATTTTTAGAAACGGCATTTTATTGCTGTCTTACCGCTAACCACCCCAACCCCCTGCCCTACCCTATATCCGCTGTCGCCGGTCATCAAGGTCAGTGTCAGTGACTCACGTCGCATCAAAGCACTGTGATGCCGTTCGTACGTACCTACAGTTCGTGTAGATATCGTTAGTTCAGTGTATGTCTTTTACAGTTTGTTTTCCGTTATTTTAATTGACGAATACAGTATTGAAAAATAATGGCAAGTGTTAAGAGAAAGGTTTTGCTGAAGAAAAGGTGTGAGTTATAAGAGCGTGTGAGGAGGGGCGTAAGATAGCAGACGTGTGTTCGGGCTTGTTTTTTAAAATCAACCAACAGCTGAATTCACCAAGCCGAACTTCATTGCAATATTTTCAAATTCGATTTTTTATATAGTAGAGTAGTCAGTCAGTCATAAACATAAACTTACGTAGTATTTCAAATTACCTTCATTAAATGTCTTAATTTCATGTAAAAAATGTGTTTCCCTATTTTTCCTCGGTTTTAAATTAAAATTATGTAACCTCTTTTATAGCGTCACTCTGATATAGCGTCATTAATTGTGTGGTCCCTTCAATGACGTTATAACCAAGTTCCACTGTATAACCAAATGCTGAAAATAAAAACCAAGCCTTTAGAAAAGTTTACTAATCGTGCAGATGATACAACCATCTTGTGTCTTTGTTGTGGCAACATCGCACAATCACCCACTGGCCTAGTTTTATGGCTGCTACTCTTAAGTATGAATGTTTGCTTGTCTATACATAATAACTAACGAATATATTAGTCAACCTCTTGGCCATCGGTGGGTTTAACGATCCATGCGTAGTTGGGTGCAACCAGCATGAGCGTGTTGAGACAGACAGCGTAACACTGCATCTGCACGTCCACGCTCTCCGCCCGCATGGCCTGCTCCAACATCACAGACGCACCTGTTGACAATTCGACAAAACGATTAGTGAGAAATTCTTCAATGGTGACTGTCAACAAAGCCACAACTTTACCCATTCATTCATTCAGAGGGCTGGAATTGTCCCAAGGCACTTCAGCCGTGATGGCTTTTTGTGCGCCCACCCCTAAAAAAAACTTCTCTTTCCTAGAAAATCAGAAATCTTCCAAATGAAGAGACCTGGAAAACTGCAACAACCTGTCAACGAGCTCATCGGGAGGTAGAAAACTACCCCTTTCCAAATTGCCTAGAATGGAGGACCACACTTATACTTTATACTTTTAACTGAAATGGCGACCTACTTAGGTAGGTATTTTAAGCCAAGTATGAATGAGGAATGAATTAGGATGATTGTGGCGCGATCTTGTAGTCTTGTTACTGACTAAGGCTGACATGTTCCTTAGACAGGACTGTTAATTAATAGCCCAACAGCCAATGGCAACTAATGGACCTACAGTTTAACATGGAATCCGAACCACGGCCTCTGAATTACGAATTGGTCTAATTATGAGGATGGCCTTTGCGGATTAACGCAGTATTTAATAGTGCGGACGTTAATCCACACAAGAGAACACTACATCCGCCGACCATCTCTCACAACTATCCACAATTCGTGACCTCCAAGTAGCTGGATTACAGGACGTCGCCACCGTCCCAGTCACACTTCTGCTAGCCCAATACAATTATTAAAGAGTAGATGATCCACAGTTTTCTCCTGCAGATAACATTTCCTACACAAAGGGCCCTATCAAAGACCTGTATGCGTAGTTGATGCATTACGGTGACCAGTGACGATACCTATTGGCAACCTTCCTGCCAAGTTTCAGGAACTTCTTACCAACCTGTCTAGATGGAGATCTTAGATTAAGCTTACTGAATCTATGCAGAGTTAGCTCTGCCCATCTTTTCTTATGGCTATCTCTCACCCAGGAATTGATAGTCTGAAATGCCGCAGAGTGGGAAATACCACAAAAGGGCTTAAATGACCTGCGACACACTTAACCCACGGATTGTCAAGGGGTGAGTGCAGCGCTCACTTTTCATTTTAAGTTTCTACAAAACATGGAGTTTTTAAGATATCAATCTGAAACTCGGAATACCTGTTGTTTGGGGTGTCAGTAATGGGTGAGTATATGGTATGACATAGATATGTCTTAGCTCTGGGGGAGGGGGTATTGGCAATCACTCAGACCAAAATTTGAAACGGAAGTGATGTCATATGGCTATAAAAACAGCTGTTTAGAGGAACTGAAAGCATTCCCTTAAGACACATCCATGATCCAAGCTATTTCCCACAGGGAATTAAATACATTATATTTGCCCATTTCCTTGTTAAGGATTTCTTGCCCTAACTCTCCAGAATGTGGACCAACCTTTCCTATAGTTCATGTTCTTGATGTGCAGTGAGAAGAGCACGTTGTAGTAGACAGCAGCACTGGCTGGTTCCCTAGTCCTGGCTCGCTCCTCCAGTAAGCATTCCAGCTTGGCTACCTGAAAATTAATTTTATTTACAACTAAGCAGTAATCCCGTCCTTTGTATGGGTAGTGTGTTTCAGATTAAAGGAAAAAGATTACCATGACAAAATAAACTTTGATAGAAGGATTGATTAGTAAGAGCTGGAAAATTTTGTGAACATATTAAAAAGATTTAATCCTGAATTATAATAAAGCTAAGTAGGATAAGGTGTGGTTGTTTACCATCCCTGAGTACGGGAGGTCGAGCAGCAGCTGCAGCTGCCGCGCATCGACCAGCGCCACGACCAGGTCCCTCAGGCAATTCTCCCGTCGCTCCTCCTCGGGGTTGGCCTCCAGGCTGGCGTACGCATCCACGTAGTGACCTAGCGCCAGGTGATGCAGAAACTGGATGGACCTCAGCATCGGCTGAAATGCAAATAAAACCAAAATTCTTTTTGAGATGGTGAAAGTTAGAAGGTGACAAAAGTAGATCTGGTATATATTCGCTAACTCCGCTCTTCAGGACATAATGCTTTCAGCTATATTCACACGCCTATTTTTAATTGGTCCTCAGTAATCTGCATTGCTGAGGACTAACTAAAAAAATAAGCTTTTTAGAATAGCTGAAAAAAAATTGAGAGTTAAAAGATCTGTTAAAAGGTGTAAGGACAGTTTTTAAATACTCTCTTGTGATGGCTCTAATTTTGGTAGTACTGTAATGGACAAATTTTAAAAACTTAGCAAAGTAAAATTTTGGTTCATACAATACAGAAAAAGATTTTTTATCCCTGTTGAATATGCTCAATGCCAGTTAATTCACTGCAAACACTGTCGAACTTGGGTAAAAGGACCCGAAACGGATACCAGAAGTTTCTGATTGGTAATATTTCACTATGATTTTTTCATGCACAGAGAATATTTAAGAGGATGGGGATGGTTTTAGTTGGACCCATACCAAACTTACAGAATGCGCTCTCAGCTCTAGGGTTCATCAAACAGGGGACTTTAGCAGCATTACCACGATGCTAGATGGCACAGATTGACATTGCTGTTTAGCATCCTCTGACCCGGACAGACAGCATTTGACATCCATATAAGCCGATGCCCACTTGGCAATAGAGATGCGGGCGGCTCTATCATCGCGTAATTCTCAAGAGTATCATTTACATCATTCCACTAAACACGCTAGAAGACCTTTACTCTTTCAAATATGGGCAATACTACAATAGACAAGGAAACTAATTACTCACAGTAGTTCTAGTTCAAGAGGGGTGGGGGCAGTTAGAAAATAGTTTCAAACTGGAAACCCAGAAAGGTTATAAACTTTCTAAAAGATGATTTTCAATGCACATTTACAGGCCTGAACTTGCATAAAGAATACATTATGTGGTTTTAGGGTAGGGTGGAAATATTGTATCAGACCAGATTACCATGTGATGATCGCTGGGGTGGGCTTTTTTGACGGCAAGATCGGCGAGTTGCAGCACCAGGTCAGGGCAGTGGTGGTCCTTGAACAGCTGTATCATCTACATGGCAAAACAAAAGATTACACAGCTACTACACAAAATAGGAGTTATATTTTTAATGTAATAATATTAATTAGAATATCAGATCTTAATTTTGAATTAGAAACATTAGATTAGATTATTGAAATGGTGACCATAGGTATTTTAAGCCAAGTATGAATGAGAAACGTGCGTAGGATGATTGTGGCGAGATCTTGTAGTCTTGATATTGACTAAGGCTAACATGTTCCTTAGACACAACTGTTAATTAATAGCCCAACACGCTATGGTATATCTATGGGCCCTACAGTTTAACGTGGAATCCGAACCAACTGCCTCTGAATTATGAACTGGTCTAATTATGAGGATGGTCTATGCAGATTAGCTTAGTATTCAATAGTGCGGACGTTAATTCACGTATGAGAACACTACAACCACCGACCATCGCTCATAACTATTCTCAATTTGTGACCTCCAAGTAGCTGGATTACAGGACGACGCCAACGTCCCGACAGCTGCAATAGCGACAGTCGTATATGGTTGTGCCATGTTAAATTAATGAACATTTTTCTCTTATTCTCAATCTCAACCATCTATCTGAACTGAGTCTGAGGTATGTGCAGAGTAATGAACGAGAGTGTATTACCATATGACGATGGCCTGATCATTAGCTCATCATCTGAGAGGAGCTGCTACTTGATTTGAATTGGCTCATTTTACTTAAAGTAGTCACAGTAGACTCCACGATAATGGGTGGCTGAGTGATCATGTATAATCAATATCGCGGATGAAACAAACCTAATCTAAAGTACACCTGTAATAGGTAAGAACGACTGTGAAAGCAAAATAAATCCTAACTTATGATGAACGTTATGTTGAATAGGGTGAAAGAGTTCAAATACAAGATTAAATTTTACCAAACACACAATTTCATAAACATTATTTTATTTTCAAATCGGTAAAAAAC
Source organism: Nephotettix cincticeps (assembly GCA_023375725.1). Lineage (NCBI taxonomy): Eukaryota > Metazoa > Arthropoda > Insecta > Hemiptera > Cicadellidae > Nephotettix > Nephotettix cincticeps. The sequence continues at coordinate 69,686,430 of CM041785.1, read as the reverse complement.
AGTCCATTAAGTGGGACGAGGCACTTTTTTTTAAAACTTCATCTGGCCATCACTATCGGCCTGGGCCTGTGCGGTGAATTAAAGACAGCGAGATATTGTAGCGGTGTGAGTCACATAGGCTAGCTAGCGGTGACCGCTCATGATCTGACAGGAGTCGTCGGTTGCTAGTTTTGAACCAGCAACCCTTGACTTACTGGGCCAGAGAGTAACCTCTGATCTACTGTGCCGATATTACAGGCCTTCTGTTGAGGTTGCTGTCTTTACTGGTTTTGAGGAAATAAAATCCATTATTGAATTTTGGTTTTAGGCAGTCGCTTCCTTTTTATCAATGGTTGACACCAAATTTTTCTCAGTACTATGAGATCGCACAAGAAGTGTCTTACCCCTATCTAAAAATTCCAATAGTTCCAGCATAATGGCGGGAATTGCATATGATCGCTTGTCCAAGGACAAGTGTGACTGTATCTATAATATGCAGGGGCGAGCTTGGACATTTATGTGCTAAACTTTGCTTGCTGCAGTTGCTATTTTTTTTGCCGATTGAGGATAAGCGTTTAATCCCCTCGTGGACAATCAGTAATCTACTGTAATATTAAAAGTTTCAACCTATTATGAATCAGAGGTAAAAGTTGAGCTCATGGGCCGTCAACTGACTGAAATCTAAGTTTCTGAAAAGCCAAGAATTGTTTTAGCTAGGAAGATTGTGAGCTACCTGAACGTAGTAAGGGATGTTGTCCACTCCTTGGTCTGCCACCAGATCAAAGGCTTTGTAAGCCTCTCCAGTCTCCAGTAGAGAATTGATGAGTAACATCTGCCCTGCACACACATCACAGCTATACACCTGTCACTAATAGTGGTTTCATTCTCTTAATTCACCACCACTTTATTTTGGTTTCTAGTTTTTACACTAGAATATATTTTTCCAATACACCAAATTATTATTATTAAATGTCCAAATTCGGTGAAAAAATAAGGCCGACCCAAACTGTCACAATACAGCACTGTGACATAAGAATAGAGACAAATTAGAGTAAAAAGAATACTAAGCAGTCTGGTTAGGTTAGGTAAGTTTAGAAATAAAGTTAGGTTAGATGTATAATTGACACTGAAAAAAATAGCACCATAATTAAGTGTAACACTGTCTGCACCTAACAATTTGAAATAAAAATGTTTAACGTTTACACATTTGACTGAATACTTTGATGACGATGAGATATCATCACTATGAGAAACTGAGACTTAAGGAAAAATGTCACAATTCATTTGTAATTCAAAAATTTACAGGAAAACATCAAGTTTGAATATTTTTTGAAATTTAAATTGTGTACATCAAAAAGTATTATTTACATGACTTTGAAGGTGCGAGCCGGGCCAGTTCCTGTAGTAACAAGTGTTCTTTGGTGTGAAGCAAAAACTCGGCAAATCTTTGGCATTTGTCGGGACTGTCTGGCCAACTGGTTCTCAAGTCAAGAAAAATAACACAAGATTTTTTAATCCTCGTTATGCACTTTGTACATATATCTGAAAAACAAAAACTTTCACCCATGTTTTTAAATGGATTATCGGTTAATGTTATAGCTTTTATCTCGTACTCAAAAGATTGTATAACATTGATTATACAATGTTATCAATGTATACAATGTTATACAATGTATCAATCTATGGAAGGATATTGATTTTACTTATTTCAATATTTGGCTGTCGTTAAAATAGTTCATATGTCTAAAATTAAAAAGCAAATATCCCTATTTAGTTTTTATGTTCACTTCTTCCGGTTAGTATTCATAAACTTTCTCAAACACTTCCTGAACAGAAATAAACAACTGATTATGAGATGATCATTCCGTGAAAATAATCCGTAGTAAGATTACTTATAAGGAAAATAATTCTATAATAATTCTATTGGTATCTAAATTAATATTTATTCAATCTAAATTTAACTATATTATTATTTTATTTTAATGTTAAATTATACTTTTATTTATTTATTATTTTTTATTTTAATTCCATTTTTAATGTTATATCTTAATTAATAAATAATTTAATTTGTCAGATTTTATATCACTATGTGACTAGAGTTGTATATTTTTATTTGTTATTTTTAATATATTAAAATAAATTTTTTAAATTTTTTTTATTTTTTTTATTTTAAAATTAATAATTAATTTGTTTTTATTAATTTAATAAAATTTTTTTTTTTTTTTTTTAATTTTTTTTTTATATTTTTTTTAATTTTGTGTATTTAATGTGTATATTTTTATAGTGGTAACTTTATTATGTGATAATTTTTGTTTTTTCAATAATATAAAAAAATTTACAGAAAAATCGACTAGTTATTTTTTTTATATGATTATTATTTTTTATTTACATTTTAATAATATTTATATTGTTCTCATGTTACATTCTAATATGTCATTTCATTTTAAGATAATTTTGAATTGTCAATAAATTTTTTCACTTAATTATTTGTAACATATTGGTTTATTGTTGTTGACTAATATTTTGGTTTTATTTACCAGATTAGCCAACATATCAAACCAAAATTACAGACAGATAATAATCCTTTATCATATATATATTGTGATCCATTGGGAAATAACATGGGGAACAGATCCGACAAGGAATGCCCGGGCACAATGGCGGGAAGGTTCCGTCCAAGTATGCCCAATGGGTTAATGACAATAGGGAGATGCAGCTGATTATTATTATAATACAAGCTGAATATTCAGCCTCCCGAGGATGTTATAGAAGGATACGTGTAGTAGCCCAGAGTGTTGGCAGACTTGAGAATGGAATGCTGCGTGATGCCTTCTTGGAAGACGAACTGTGTCAACACCAGATGTCCATGAGCATGAGACAAAGCCTGAAATTTAAACATTAATTTAAAATTGACAAATTCCTTTTCTTCTTCTAACTTTGAGAATTATTTGGGGACTTTTTAGTTTCTTTTTTTTCTTATTTAAAAATTTTACAAAGGTACATGAAAAAGGTCTGTTATTCATCCACGTTCAGCTCAAAACCATAAGCAGTTTTCCCACACTACTTCTATGAAAAATCCCAAATTTCTGAATTAATAACTCTAACTCAAAAAGTTTTTGCAAAAAACTTGAAAAAATTATGCCAAAGCATACTTACCATACAATCAACAAATAAATGTTTACATTATGATTTTTTAAATATTCAATTTTTTTGCTTGCACCACCTTAATAAAGTACTTTCTCTCTCTCTCTCTCTCTACCGCTTTGAAGGGTTAAGCTAAGTTGTCAAAAAGGCCAAGTCTCAACTACCATACCTGACACACCCACTGCTGGGTCCAGAGGTTACGACAGATCCTGACAGCCGAGTCCCACAGCTGCTTCTCCGCGTTACTCCACTGCGTCAGCTTTAGCAACACCAGCAAGCATCGCACCAAGGTCAACCTGGCCAAACAGACTCAAGTATTCACTCCTACCTCATGCCAAGAACCCAAAATATAAAATTAAAATACACCAGAGTCCCGGAAATCCAAACTAGTTGGGACTTAACTCAGTTCAGACAGAATTATAGTTTGGCTTATTTGGAAATACAGTGTAAAGTTGTATTAAAATTACAGTACTAAAAAAATCCATTATTTTAGACCCGAACTTTGTACTGTTTCTAGACCTATTTAACCTATAAGACGTAAGTCTTATCTACAGTTAACATACAGGTTTGTCCACTACATGTTTTGCCTGAACAGTATGAAGTGTTCCTGCAGAATCATTATATTCATTATGGACTCGTCATTAGAAATATAAAACACAACCCACACATTAACACATAAAAACGGGCAATAATAAAACAGTATGTCTACTTTTTACACAATCCCTGTCATTGCTGGACATAAACGCAAATGTACAAAAATTAATTTGCCAAAGAGCGATGATAAAAAGTCTGACCGAGAATTGAGTCTATTGTGATGTACTGTGAGTGTATCTAGACATCGCCCATGAGTAAAGCTGTCTTGTTGCTTTTAGAACTATCAAATAATAGCTCAGTTAATTAATTTAGGTAAAGATTTAGCTCTCCCTCAGTAGTACAATTTGATTTTAGATTTAAAAGAAAGACTATAGCAAAGCTTACTACACACATCTTCTTGACTGAAACATTGTTCAACCATCGTACAAAAGAGAATTTTAGTTGAATATGGAGGGTTAACATTTTTTTGTGGGTCAATAACGCATAAGGTTAAAACGAAAGAACACCCTAGGGAATTCATGCTTTGACAAAACAGCTTCTTTGAGCAAAAGAAAAAGTCAGGACTATCCCTAAGGAGCTTTTTAAATACCATCCTCCCGATCTCAAGTATAGAAAATTTCGACCCCTGAACTACCAAAAACCAGTCAGAACCATATATGACTAAGCCCAACACTATCCACACAGGTCATAAGTCATTTAATGAGCATTTGATTGGTAAAACATTCACCTGACGGACACCAGCTGATGAAGTGTTGATACAATCGTGCTGAGGCTTAAGTCGCTCCGAAGGCAGGGCAACAAAGAATCTGCAACATCCACCAATCTAATTTACTATAACATTTTTGTTTGAGTACCGAATGAAATATGAATGAAACTAAGCTTTAAACCCTAAGCTTTTTTTATAGCTTTAAAAGGCTATAATTTTTATTTTACATCTCTTATTGGAGGAGTTTTAATAATCAATAAAAACAACGAAGAACCAGAAATAAGCAATAATCAGGCTAATAAAAGTAAGTATGCATGTTATAAAATTCTAACCTCAAGAATTTTATCAGGTCAGACCAAAATCAAAGTCTACCACATAATTATGAGACCAGTATTTTCACATAGAGCGGAAAAGTGTGGTGACTAATCAAAAGAGAAGAAAATAAACTAATTATTTACAAAAAAATAAATTTTTGATAAACAATTTTGGACTTGTGTTCGATAATGGAGGGTGGAGAAACAGAAACAATGAAGGGATATTAAATTTATAAAGAGATTATCATATTATAGCATATGATAGAATTAAGATGTCTATGTATCATGTCTATGTAAAATTTGAGCAGGGGACACTGTTACAGTAGGTAGGAGAGGGATAGCCTGATGGGAGGAGATCACCAGGAAGGCCTAAGATGAGTTGGTGGGATAGACATGTCAAAAATAGGAGCAAGACCACTAGAAATGGAAGGCAGTTAATTGTAGGCTAGGCCAAAAACCTAAGAGTAAGATCTTTTATTGGAGAATAATACCTACCTTCTCTAATCCCACTCTCAGAGTCATTGAGAATGTTGAGTACGGAGGCGATAGCTCCGACCAGCTGCCTCTTGGAGTGGTTGGGGATCTGCCCGTCAACATACACGCAAACGTTACAAAGATGACCAATGTACGGGAGGGAGGACCGGATGATATAATGGAACAATGAAGGACATTCAATACAGGAAAGGAACACTGTACCAAAGGAGATAAGGTAAAATTCAACTGAAGAGCTTGAGGTAGAATATCAAGGTTGCTAAAAGATTTCAGCTGTCTGTATATTTAAAAAATAATCTTCAACTGCCCATCACCAATGCCTAGGGCCTGTGCAATGAGTTAAAGTCAGCGAAGTACCGTATGGGTGTGAGTCACATAGGCTAGCCAGAGGTGACCGATCATGATCTGGCTGGGTGGCAGAGTGGATATAGTACCAGCCTTCAAATCTGAAGGTCGCCAGATCGAATCCCGCAAGGGTTGAATCTGGACCCAGTTGCCATTTCGTCATTGGGATATTAATCAATGATACTTCCTAACAACAGGTCGACGGTAGGTAGTAACAAGGCCGGGATTTGGACCGTTCCCCATCAAAAAGTTAAAAAATGCCTTAAGACGTAGAAAGACACAAAGACACTAGACAAGAGTCGCAGGCAGCAAGCACGTTAACTCTGACTTTCCGTATCCGTATTCCTATTTAAAGGTTTTTTTAACCAATATCAGCACTAGAAATATTTTAGTATACCTACATTAAAAATATTCAATAAGGGAATAGTCTACTTAGTGTCAGTAAATTCTGGTATGGTTTCCAGAGGGAATGTCAGGTCAAATTTTAAAGTAACAAATTGATTAATGACAAATTCTGCTATTATGGTTGAAAGTTTAAAAAAAATACAAGACGCACTAATACGAAAGTGATTGAAACACATTTAAAACACTACATAATAATTCATGGTAGACTACAATACTTAAATAAAAATGTTAAGAAAAAAATGTATGTAACATGAACTGACAGTTCGGTAGCTACATCTATACATTAATCAAACACTGAAGACTTGCATTAAAAAGTGTGTCAAGTAAACTACGTTCTACCTGCTAGAGGCTACTGACCCCCCCACCCCCTCATGAATGCACAATGGATATCGTTAGTGTCTTTTTGTATTTAGAAAAATGGTGCTGAATGTGAAATTTAAATGAAAAATATCAGAATTAAATTACTGATTTAATCTTTAATAATTCTATGAACAAAGTTTTTCAACAATCTGTCGATAAACATAAAATTATTTGTATTCTTGAGTTAAAAGTGGAAAACTATTATTTGCTTTCTGTGAGGAACACTAGTAGCCTGAGCTTATACCATCATTTTATTTTTAACAATTTCCAACTTTCATCAACAGTCCATTAAAGGATTTCCAATCTCCATATGATTAACATGGGAAAGAGTATGCAGCTTTGCTGCCATGATAACACATCTATGATTTTTTAGCACAAATGTTTGAATCTCAACATATGAACAATATCAAGTTTCATCAAAATATTGATAATAAGTGAAAAATTAATTTTTCCTAATCCTAAAAGATTAATATTTCAAAATACAACACTGGTTTAGATTTTTTTAATCGGTAAATTTAAGATAGAGAAAAACTTTAAGGATCTAAATTGTGTAGTATTTTAAGCTGATTCCATGGTGAAATAAAAAATATAATTTTTTTAAAATTACATGTGAAATATCACTTAGACCAGTGGTTCCTAAACATCTTTTGACCGATAATTCTGGTTTAAAATCTCACATTTGTAGACAACCACAAATTTGTCTGATACATTTAGAAGACTACATGACACAAAAAAAAAAGACTTACATATACATAATTATATATATTAAAAATTTTAGTAATTGTTCTTGAGTCTCTGGGCACCAAAGAAGCTGGGTGCCGGTCTGGTTAATTGCATGAGACCTACGGTAATAGCTACTGCCCACATGAAAATTCGCTAAAAAAAAAAAAAATACTTATATTTTTTTAATCTTTCTGTGCTAGTGGAAGTTTGGACAGAGCCAATCTGAACGAACGATTCTGTTGCACCACAAATAGTATTACCAACATATATTTCCAATGTACTAGTTATTTTCGGTAGTTTCTTGAGTTAAAAGTGTTTAAAAACACTCACACTTCTGCTTTCTGTGTAAACGTCTAACAATATATCTCTGAGCTGGTTATACCTCATGGTTGCTGATTTCCATTCCGTTTACAATTTCCGACACAGGTTCGTTGAGCGGCAAGTGAAGATGCAGTGCCTGGTCCAACACGCCGAGTGCCTCCTCCCCGGGGTTGATGGAGAGCAGCAGCTGAATCAACTGTGACTCTGCGTCATCTGAAAATTAAATTGAGGAGGGATGAACCAAGGCCGATAACAATCAGGGATCGGTGTTGACAGCTATTGACAATGTTTAGACAAATATTTTCAATAAAACATCAAATAACAAACATATTTTTAAAAACACTAGAAATTTTTTTGATGAAAAGTTTAATCTTTTTATAGAATGCTTCAGGAAGAAAATTGGAATGATGTATTCATGGCATCAGTTAACCAAAATATAATGTATTTCATAACAGATTGAAATATCACTTTAGACCAGTGGTTCCTAAACCTTTTTGACCCGCTTTAGACATTTAAAAGCCTCTCTGCAGCTATCTCTCAGACTAATTCCAGACCATTTGACCATTTGTGATACCACAATTGTTTCAAAGAAGAACTACAATGACACAAAACTACAAAAAGACTTACCATCTGACAAATTATTGCCAAACATGATCGATTCGAGGTAGTCTAGGGGCCGTAAAAGTGAGAGGCCTCGCTTCTTGAGCACTACCATGCAGTTGGGCAGAGCCAGGAGACCGAGGGCTGGGGTGCCGGTCTGGTGATATTGAGCGCAACACGAGTACAGGTGAGCCCAGCACCTGCCCACACCAACAACACATCGATCTAGAGCCAAGCGAAACTTATCTGCTACCCTAGTTGTTCAATTTTATGTTATTTTATTTAACCCTGAACGTTACCCTTAAAATGATGGCTAGGATTTTTACTATTTTAGTTGGGAAGAGTTTTTTTTTGCTAAACTTTGATCTATGTAGAAGATTAGAAAGAAATATTTTCAAGGATTTAGTAAGAAACACAAAGATTTTGTTTTAAATTTTACGTGTACTTGCTCGCAACTAACCACTGCATGGTCATCCATATTGATTAGTAACCATCCTACTTCAGTTTCACACACGATGTCGAATTTTACTGAAGACGCGGCGATGAAATTATGCTACCGTGAGGCTGTGTAACATCATAATACACATTGCCGACATAAAGCACTCTACTGGGTTAATTTGTGTTAGTTATGGATAGTAAAAAATATTAATAATTTAAAATATAAAAACCTAGCTAACATAACCCCTACAGATTGTTGTGTGTTGCCTTATTATATTATGGTTTTTAGTAACACTGGCAATACAAATTTTGATTTTATGGGCTTTCAAATTTAAAAATAAAAATATATTTATATTATAACAATTATATTTTTGACTATCAACATAAAAATATCAGCTAACTAGTATTTTCAATTTTTAGTCTATGGGTCTCGACTGAAGATTATCTCTAAAAATAACCCTGAAGGAAGGCGACCTCGTGGGAAACCAAATCAGAGATGGTGGAACTATAAGGAATCAGATGATGGAATCAGAGATGTTGGACACTTAAAGGGTTTAAGGTTAAGCCAAGGCTTGTGTGTTGAGGCATGGGTTACTCACTTGTGCGCAACGTCTAGGTACTCTTCGTCGGTGAGGTCGAATTGCGACACCTCCGCAATGATCTGCTGTCCTACCATCAGACAGACTTGCTGTCGCAAGCTCAGCTTCGAACTGTCCACGTCGCCCAGGCCTCGTCGGTTGATCTGCATCACACACAGACTAAGCGAATCTGATGAGGTTCCAACTATAGTATGAATTATGTCACACTAAATCCAAATGACTTTCCAAAATATAAACCAATTTTGAACTTCGCATAGTTGGAAAACTTGTGTAATCAGAGAGTAGTATAGAGCTTAACAGACCAGTGTAGTGACTAAAAATCATGATACTTAAAAATAAATATTCAAGGCTCGTGACAAAAAAATTAAATAATTTAAATTTATAAAACAAAGTCATTTTGGTTACACCATTTATAACTCGAGAACGGATGGACCGATTATAATGATCTTTGATTTTTTTGGGATTTGTCTTTGCTCTGAGCAAAGACTATATAGGCATAGACATATTCAGTTTATCATTTGTACCAGTTTTAAGTTAAGATACATCAAAAATGAATGCTACTGTTATTGAAGATCTTTTTTGCATATTTTTGTTAATGATAATTGACATGTCATGTGGAGCATTAACTTCAGCAACAAATAATCTTGAATGTTACAACATAAAATTACACTGGTTCAGTACAAAAAAGTTTAATTTGTGTTAAAAATTTTACTTTATCAATCGTCCCTTCTATCCACTTTAATTGGAGAAAACTGTTACCTGCAGCGCTTTAGTTATGTCATTAACACTGAACAGTCCCGGCTTGAAGATGGCATCAAGGTACGTCTGTCGTGGATCGTAAGTCATGTCTGGGTTGAGCATGATGGGAGGGGTCGGCTCCAGTGTGACCCAGGACCATGAGCCACAGGTGGTGCTGTGGGCGATGACACTGTCGCCTGACCCTGTGACCCACACCGCCCACACCTCCGCCCCACCGTCACACAGGATCATCTCCACCAGGTCATGGTTCTGTTAGACAAATGTTAATGTTATTTATTTTCTTGGATTCTTCCCAGATAACTTACAGACAGGAATTATTACTCTCCTCTCCACAAAACATATCAAATAGACTTAGAGGACTGGAGGAATAAAAAATATTGTAACCTGATAGACCCAGAAAGTGTATGAAATTTTAGAAAAGGTTAAGGTAAGTTTATAGCTTTCTTAATGTTAAAGAACAGCTGATTCAATTGCCTCAGAGATTGATTACCTCCAATGTGAAAATAGAGTTGTGAACGGTGAAGGAGAAGATGCCTGAGCTGAGACGAGGCTCAACGACGACGATGTGACTGTTCTCCTCGTAGCAGAAGTAAACACCAAGCACCAGGTCTCCTCGGCTGTTGACCGTCTTTCGTATCATGTGTTTCTGGGCTATAAACCACTGTCAGGTCAGATCTGTATTCTACTCTTACTAAATAAATTATCACAATCTAATATTAGTTTACACAAAGCTTAGGTTCTGTTTTGACAAGAGCTAGTCAAACTTAGAGTTTCATTATTTTACAATACTAGTAGTCCCACTAGGCTCTATATGCCTCAAAAGGAATACATGTAGCGGTTTTCAAATTGAACAGAAATAAAAATTTAACAGTATTTCATGCACAGTAGCTCAGGAGTTACACTCTGGCCCAGCAAGTCAATGGTTGCTGGATCGAAACCTGCAGCTGGCGACTCCAGTTGGATCACTAGCGATCACTACTGACTAGCATAATATGCTAGTCAGTATTCGCCCACCTGTGACCCACATAACGTACCTCCGCCCCAACCTCAGGATCATCTCCACCAGGTCATGGTTCTGTTAGACAAACGTTAATGTTATTTATTTTCTTGGATTCTTCCCAGATAACTTACAGACAGGAATTATTTACTCTCCTCTAATACTATCAATCTTAGAGGAATGGAGGAATAAAAATATTGTAACCTGATAGACCCAGAAATTGATGAACATAAAGCAGTTAAATTGTTGGGATTCCATATAGATTCAACATTAAATTGGAAAAAACATATTGAAATTATTTGTAAAAAAATTTCTAGAGTAAACTTTTTAATGTGGAAATTGAAGGAATTTGTTAGTGATAAATATTTAAGAGCCACTTATTTTGCATTTTTTCAATCTCACATATCTTATGGAATATTGCTATGGGGACACTCATCCCATGTTCATAAAATTCTATTATTACAAAAAAAAGTTATACGCACAATCTGTGGGGCTGGGCCTCTGGATCACTGTCGTCCTCTTTTTATTGGCCTCAAAGTAATGACAGTTGTAAATTTATATATATATCATGTTTTAATTTATACCAAATCTAACTTAAGTGAATTGAAATGCAGGGAAAATATTCATAATTATAACACCAGAACCAAATCCAAACTAGATATTCCTATACATAGACTAGCCAAAACAAGCTACTGTCATAAAATCAATAGTATTAAATTTTTTAATAAACTCCACCATTCAGCAAAATTAGTTAGTTTAAATAGATTTAAGGTTAAATTAAAGGAATGGCTTATTGAAAACCCATTTTATTGTTTAAATGAATTTCTAAATAGTATTGTAAATATAGACTTTTAGATAAGTTACAGCGCACCCATTTTAATTTTAATTTCAACTGTATCATGACCTGTTTTTAACCGTCTATTCCTTGTAAAAGGCCACAATAAGGCTCTTGATTCTTGGTGATGGGCAGTTAAGGTTTTTTTTATACAAGAAATTAGTTAAACAAAAGATAAATTTATATTAGGCTATATATAACTATGGAATTCCATTATCCCCCACTAGAATTATTATAATACTCTGCAATTTATCGATCACAAAACTACTGCCGGCACTGGATGAGCGTCCCTACCTCCAAGCAGCCTCGCCTGGTGCCTGTCCGAGATGTCAGTGACAGAGAGACACTGCGCCTTGTTGCACGACCAGGCGCGCAGCTGGCCCACCTGGTTGACGGAGAACAGGTAGATGTCGTTGTGCATCCCGTGCAGCACTAGGCTGGCCGCCGCGTTATCCTCGTTGTTGCGGCCCCTGCGAACAAGCAATAGCAATTACACATTATGTACTGGTGCTGCAAAAATCTTGTGTCAAATTAATAAAAATATACAAATTCTTTAATATATGGTCTTCTGTATTCTTATCATACTCTTCCATTAAAACAGAACACATTACCAAAATTAAAGGTCGGCAATCTCTGGAATTTTTGTTTTAACACGTTTGCTGCTACGCGCAAGAAATCCCGTGCGGCCGGAAAATGTGGCCTGCATATTATTGCTTTTCTTTGCCGGTGGCACTGATACGGGAATTTACTTCACATATAGCACTGTGTAATGGTTAGAGGTTAGATTTTGTGCACTGGTAGTTTCAACGTGGCGTCCGATGTGGCATCCTGGCTTCAGTGTGAGCTCAGCCTCATACTGAGAACATTGATCTTTTTGACGTGTTTTATTTGTGTTTTGCCACAAATTTTGGCACCCTTTGTCTCAGTGGCGACCCTTACGTGCTTTGATGATTCTTTTGTGTTTTTGCTTCGTGCTCGACAGCGCACTTTAGCATGCTACATACATTAACATGCTAAACGAAAACCAGCATTAAACGTGATAATAGCCCAACAGTCAATGGCCTAATTATAACAATGGTCTTCGCAGATTAACGTAGTATTCAATAGTGCGGACGTTAATCTACACGAGAAGACTACACCCACCGAACATCGCTCACAAGTATCCACAATTCGTAACCTCCAAGTAGCTGGATTGCAGGACGACTCCACTGTTCTAGTCAAAATAAGATTTAGATAGGATTGAACTCACAATAAGGCCTCAGTGAGCCCTGACAGGAACCTCGGCATTATGGACTCGTGGCGCAGCTCGGCAGTGGCGGCCGACCCAGACACAGGGTCCAGGGTGACCAGGAGGATGGAGCCAGTGGCCAGTGCGAGGGCAAACACTGCCTCGCACTTGGATGTCAAAAAGGAGGTGCTCGTGTGAGGCAGACCTAAGGCAACAGATTACAGGCACAAATTGTTTTATTGCCATTCGGAACATAGAACAATCACAGTATCAAACGTAAAGTCCAATAAAAATTTCAATATACAATATAACACGTGTAGATAAAATATAATCAACATCAGAGACTAATAAATACTTGTTTTTCTAATAAAAGTAATTTATATTGAATACATCTTATTGTACATCTATTAAAAGCACTTCAAATAATGATTTAATACAAGACTAATCACAGATCAAACCCAGACAAAAAAATTAACATATTGTTCAGCCTAACAATGTTTAAACAAAACCCCACTCTTGTTTGAAAATCAGACAAAATAATTTTGAGTAAACTTACATGTTGAAGAATTAATAACATGATAAGTGGAAGGGTCCCTCGCTTCAATGGTGGTTGCGTCTCTGAATATTGAAGGTATCTTTAACTCAATATTGTCCTACAAACACACATTCATCATTATAATTAAATCATAACAATAATCTATTTTCATAGACAAAAGATATGTTCGTTCATCAATAGGTTAAAATTAACACTTTAAAACTATGGAATTAAATTTGCATGTTACCAAATTATTTAGAACAAATTCACTTTCATGCATTACCTTATTTGGTTTCAAATTAAAAACAGAATGAATAAACTATGTGTGGAACAGGATCAATATTAATTTGGGCCGTTTTATAAACTACTTACCATACATTTCAAATTCAAAGTTATCAGTAACAGCCTATAAACACTATAGGTATATACCTGGACTGATATTTTGTCTGGATGTCTGTAAGTGAGGCAATGAACACTGGAGGTGGTTGCCACCAGAACCACTACGCTGTTGGCAGTCTCGTGGACAGATATGCCCTCGAGGATTGGAGTATCGATGAACCTGTACCTTAGGTGGTTCCCAACCAAATTAACATCTAAACTCTGTTCAACCAGCTCCAGTACATCATGGTTGGTACGCCTGAACAATAAAATGTGAAATTAGTCAGAAAAATTTCGCATTCAATATCTAGAAAAAGGGAGTAGAAAAACATTGGCGTATTTGTTCAAAGGAAATCACAGGTGTTTTATGAATGATTTCTAAAAAAACAATTTCTGATATAACAATTTTTATAGACTTTCTTGTATAATTTTACTTGCATTAGGCACTTCTGACTTCATCGTTAATAAAGTTATTTTAAATTCAAATATTGTATCTATTTAGCAGGTTAAGACAGTGACAGTAATCAGGGTTTGGATGATAAGAATTTTGAATAAAAAATAAGCACTTTTGGGACGGTTAAGGTAAAAAAAAAACTGTTATGGGTTTAAGTGTCATTATTACAGACCAATATATAAATCGATTGCTGAGGTTTTTCTTCTTATAACAAAATCCACCAGCTCGCTGTTGAACTTTAACATCTTGGAGTGTGCTCTGTGTGCCCCCTGAAAACAAATGTTTATGTAATTAAAACCTAAAATGAGTTTAGTAATTAATAAAACAAAATGTGCACAATTAACTTATTAATAGCTAAATAAGCCTCCCATGTCTAAAGTACAGGATGCCACTGAAGTACTTGGTTGTCTATTGAAATCTTATGATTCTTGTTTACTTGGCTGGTAATGAGACCGTGACTATTAAGCATATGAAACAAACTAAAGATCATAAAGTATGTTGAAATATTAAATACAATAAATGATTTTAGTGTTTATATCCTTGTTTATCCTGAAAGAAAAAGTTTACGAGACAGATGTACAGTATCAATTTTTAGTCCAGAACAGAAATGAAGTACCGGTACAACAGATAAATCTTTGCCAATAGTTCAATAGCTTATTGCTTCCACAAATTATAATTTTTTAAAACATTTCTTGAACATTTTATAACAGCAGTATGAGTTGAAATTTATTCTCTCATGTGGCCATTCTATGTCGAATCAACAAGGTTCACAACCCGACAATCTCAAATATTAAAAAAATTTTCTGTTGTTTTTCCCCTTTCAATTACGAACACAAAAATATTTTTGTAAGCTTATTTTTACACAGAAATCTTTTTTTATCTGGCAAAATTGGCGGTTTTAACATGCAGGAAAATGTTCCATGGATCGTGTTCAATTTATTCTAGAGCTAGGTCTTATTTCTAAGGTACTATTTATCTGGGCTATAATTTGATATACAAGATGATGAAATTTGAAAAAAATTAACTATTTAACGTTTTGAAAAATTTTTGGAAGGCTACATAAAAAACTATTTTTAAAATTATGAAAATTGTGTGATCAACTTCACATTATTGTCAGCAAGTTGTGTCAGAATTTCAGTTTAAAAAAATTGAGTAAAATAAAATTCTCAAAAATAATTTCTGGCTCTCAAATTAAAACCTGTCAAAGGACAAATTCAGTGCCGGTATAAGATAATGAGAAATAGGGCCAAATCTAGGCAAACGGAAAGACTTACCGGTATTTAGAGTAATTTCTTTCCAATTCTCCGGTTTTGTTTGATCAGGAATTACTTCTCTAAACTGCATTGAATCACTCATATTTTAATATGTTTTATTAGAAGATAAATGAGTTTAAATATATTCTGCTAAGTACTTTGAGTGATAGTTTTCAAATAAGTAAATACAAAAACATTGACATTGTACTTTAGTAGGTTATGTTAGTTGGACTCGGAATTATTCCATTTCCACAAATTCCACTCCACAGCTCGTGAGTCCAAAGACTTCAAAGCTGTGATAGTTTTGCCTTTAAGGCTGACTGCTGCAAACCCATGAACTTTTACTACAACCCCTTAAATCCATTTTAATTTCGAAAGCACGAAAAATAACGGTCGTTCTTGAATTAATTTGACAAAATTTGGACAGATATAAAATACGCACGAAGGAATAAAACCCCATGGATTGAGGGGGACTCACCCCTAACCTATCACAGTATATTGTGAATTATTATTTTCATCAAAATTTCAAATCATTAATGGTTTTATAACTTATCAGTTCGTATGTCTGTAAAGAGCCCGATAGATGACATCGATGGCCCGATTTCATGAAATTCGGTCGTAGGATGTATTTTAAATATCTTAGAATATCCCAAATAAAATATAGTTGAAGTAATATGTACGAATATAATATAATATAATAGACTGGGACGGTGGCGACGTCCTGTAATCCAGCTACTTGGAGGTCACGAATTGGGGATAGTTGTAAGAGATGATTGGTGGGTGTGTAGTGTTGTCTTGTGTGGATTAACGTCCGCACTATTGAATACTACATTAATCCACAAAGACCATCCTAATAATTAGACCAATTTGTAATTCAGAGGCAGAGGTTAGGATTCCACGTTGAACTGTAGGTCCATTGGTTGCCATCGGCTGTTGGGCTATTAATTAACAGTCATGTCTAGGGAACATATATGTCAGCCTTAGTCAGTAACAAGACTACAAGATCGTGCCACAATCATCCTACATTCATTCCTCATTCATACTTGGCTTAAAATACCTACCTGGGTAGGTCGTCGCCATTTCAGTTAAAAGTATAAAGTATAAGTAAAGAATGTTCTTGACAGACAGTGGTTATCGAATGTTATCGTCTCGTATGGCCCTTGATTAAATACACAGGTTCAAAAAAATATTACATTAAATTATCGTTCGGATGAATACTAAGGTACCACCAATATTAGGGACTATCTAAAGCGCTGACGGGCTAGACAAATCTTACAATGTTATTTTTTAAATCAGTGCCACCGAACTCGAAAATTACTATACTAGACGGTGGTAATTTGAATTGTGGCAATTTTTGCAAGGGTGCGTGTTAATTTGGTATGGCATTATTGTAATGTATAATGGCAGCCACTGCCTTCGGCCCACGGCCCACGACCAGAGAGAAACGGATTATAAGTATAACGGATTTTACTTTACAATCCGTTCATCTATGCCACAACCCACAACATAAAATATAACAATTGTTTATAAATTGAAGAAAGAAGTTCTTCTATCATCTATGATATAACCTTTGTATAACGAACGTAACATAATATGAACATACGGTTAGTGATAACATTAACATAACCTCGCATTCACTGGAAATGTATCAATCCAATTATAGTTTTATTTGTGTCAATTGAATTAATAAAGATTAGAAAATGGGTAATGATTTAATATCATTTGTTTTATTCACCTGTCAATTTATTACTGGGTTACCGGAGCTGATTCTCATGATACGGATTTAGTTTAATGCCATCCTCATCCATCGTCAATTCCTCTGGAATATTGAATGCTGGAGCCGGTTTGGTTTGAGTGAGGTTAGAAGAGTTGGTCATAACATTTAAATCGATCATTTTCTGCTTGTACATACATAAACAAAATCAAATTTATCTTCAGCTAAAGTTTATAGTAATTAATTCAATTCAGTAATACTACAATAGTAATTTCTCAGATTTTCATGTTATCAAAAGTTATTTAAACACTCAGTAATTGTTTGGAAGATGTAAATGCATGCAAATCTAATAATGGTTGGAATATGTACACAGAATACAAACGCCAGGAGAAATGTCAATTTCAACAGCTCAATAATATCTGCAACTTGTTTTAGTGGCATCCATCACTGTTAGATCTACTTAGACCTACTGCTACAAAAGAAGAGTAGGTTGTACATTTTTGGTCAGCATGAAAGTTATCACCATCCTCAATATATTAACAAGGAGGCTGGTTCAGTGGTTGTAGTACCTGCTTCATAATCTGAAGGTCGCTGCTCTCATTCTGGACTCAGTTGTTTATTTAGGCTTATTGGTTTTTCATTCAATTACCTACCTAACAATAGGTAGTAACAATACCTTTAGGCATTACCTAACAAGGCTTTAGACCGTTCCTTATCAAAATTATAAACACAAACCATCAAACTAAAACAATACTAGGGCCCACTCTCAAATTGCAAATTATTTTTATCAACAGGCAACTCATGGTCTGAAGAAATATACAAATATAATTAGTTTTAAATTATTCCTAAGGACTATAAATTAGGATAGTAGCAGTTGAAAATGAAATGTCCCACCAGGGGTTGAGGTTCTATATGTACTGTGAAAAATAACAAGTACCATACCTACCATTAAAGTTTTGTATTTTAATATGTTTCTGAATGAAAAATACTTCTTAAAATTATTATTTACCGTTTTGGTAGCCTATGTTTTGGTGTCAATCATTGTTTTCTCCTGCGGGACGCATTTCGCATCATTTACGATGCACCATCAGCTGCGTATAGGTCTCAACTTCGTACACGGCAGTGGATGTTATCAAAATAAAATACACGAAACACACACACACACACATTCATATATACATATGTGGCACGCGATACCGCACAAGGTTGTAGGCCTGGTTGCAGGAGAAAACAATGATTGACACCTTAGGCTACCAGAAAGGTAAATAATATTTTTAATTAGTTAAACAGATGTCGAGGCTAATTTCTACAATGAAAAACACTTCATTTGCAGATGATGTCAGGACAGCCTGCTCCCGATCCTCTGTTTACCCTAAGGGGGGATATGGCCTCAGTACATGGTCTCTTGTTCCAACTGAATGATGATGCTGAGTTTCTGTATGCTTCAAGTCAAGCTGGTATTGTTCATAAATGGAATCTCGAGGTACAATTTAAATATCAGCCAAAAATTAATAACTGTAGACCGTAGATCTGTTAGACTGTAGATAAATCAGGCAACTGTAGCATAACATGTCTTAGTTTGAAAGCTCTACTAATTGCTCCTGATTAAAATTTGTTAATTGTAATAGAGTCAACTGGAAGACTGTTATTAAACCGACTTTAGGTGAAATCCGGCTCTAACAGGACTCAAGAGGAAGTAAAAAATATATTGACCAATGACCATAGAAAAGTTGAAATAAACCTTCTAGAACCTGAAGATACATTATTGCATAGATG
Source organism: Nephotettix cincticeps (assembly GCA_023375725.1). Classification (NCBI taxonomy): domain Eukaryota; kingdom Metazoa; phylum Arthropoda; class Insecta; order Hemiptera; family Cicadellidae; genus Nephotettix; species Nephotettix cincticeps. The sequence goes on along the minus strand of CM041785.1, from coordinate 69,667,481 downwards.
CATTTAAATGCATGGAATGTATTGTGTTACTGCATTTTTGCTTATAGGCTAAAATTTTATTTTTGTTTATTGTGTAAAATTAAAGAACACATATTATTTAAAATTGTTCATTAGTTTTCATAAATTGTGAGGAAATAAGTAAAATTTTAACTTTTCTTACTTCTAAAAATCAGAATTAAAATTTACTGTCACACAGTAGTGTTGTATAGTCCTGGTTCATATAATTTGATATGTAAAACCTTATATATATATAGAATTTCTAACATATATAAAAGTGATGTTAATTTAAGATATACAAACTGATAAAATTAAAATTGATGTTCCTTAAGTTCACAGAAGTATGTAGTGAAATTATTTTTTGTTTACTAGAGTTGCCGAGAAGAAGATCAAATCAAAGTCAGTGAGGAAGCTTGTCTTTCCATCGGTTTTGTAGAGAATTCTTTTATCTCTCAAGCTAAAGGAGGTGTGATCAAAATTTGGGAAGAAGATAAAAATAATCTGACTCTTAAAAAGTCATTAACTTTTGATTACTGGGGTTTTTGTAGATTCTGTATTTATAATTCCAAATACATTGTTTGCCCTGAATCTGGTTCTAAAATTAAGATGATAAGTGATAAAGGTGAAACAATCAGAACATTTACTCCAACTGGCAATGAAAAATTAGGAGAAATAATGGCGCTCAAGTTTATTATTTATAATGAAGGAAGCTATATTTTAGTTCTGTTTGAGGGTGGTTTGCTAAAAATATTCAGTGGTGAGGACAGTAAAGAAGTGACATCGTGTAAAGTGTACTCGGACTGCCCCATGGCAATGGATTTTGATGGGGTGTCAAAATGTTTGATTGGGGGAAGTAGTGATTGTATTGTCGGTTTTGAGTTGACTGCAAACCTAGAACTAAAGAAGTGGAAAGAGACGAAAATTACAAATCCTGGAGTTAGCTGTCTAGCAGTGAGACCAGATAAGAAGTTGTTTGCTGCGGGATGCTGGGACGGGCGTGTCAGGTTGTTCTCAATGAAGAGTTTGAAACTGCTAGCAGTGCTGGTGAACCACAAGGATACGATACACGATGTCTGCTATTCACCAGCTACAGTAAGAGCATGGAACGCCCAGTGGTTACTGGCTGCTGCTGGTAAGGATGGGAGGGTCACACTTTGGAACTTATACTGACAGTGATTGGAAGCGGTTTATAATATCTGTGATAACTATACTTATGTTTATACTATACAATGTTTCAAGATAATCAGAAGTTTTTATTAAATTTATTTTTAATACCTGTGCTATATTTATTTGATTCAGTATTCATTATTATTCCTATGCAATATCACATAGGCCTTTTTCCATTCTGCCATACAAAGATATTTTGCACCTAGTTAACTTTAGTCATATATACTCAATGATACGCTTTGTACATTTTTAAGCAGCAAGCAATTGATATTGTAGTTTTTGTGTTAGTTACAGATAATTTTGTACCGTACTAGATATTGGTTGAAATTGAAACAAAGAAATAGGGCCTAATAAAAAGATAATACCCCCGTCGCAGCAGACCTGCGTACTCAGCGAATTTCCAAATCAACAATATAACAATAATAAAAATAATATGACAAGTTTTATAAAAATCTGTCCATAAACATGAGAATTATTTGCCTATTCTCCATAAGATTAACATGGGAAAGAGTGTGCAGGTTAGCTGCTGTGAGGAACACTGAAAGTAGTCATTTCTACCATAAAAAATTTTTATCTTAACATTTATACCAACTTTCATTAACATCTGTCCATAAATAAAGGAGTTTGCCTATTCCCTATATGATTAATATAGGAGAAGAGTATGCAGGTTTGCTGCCATGATAAACACATAAACTATGATTTTTAAGCATAAATGGATAGATCTCAACCACATGAAGCTAAATATCAATTTTTATCCAAAAATATTGATTAGTATGGGAAATATTAATTTTTCCCCATCCTCCATAAGATTAACATTGGAGCTCCACAATACAACGTACTGTGTTTAGATTTTTTAATATCTCGGTCACCGTTGGAGATAGAGAAAAACTTTAAAGAACTTAATTGTGTAGTTTTTTAAGCTGATTCCAACGGTGAAATATAAAATTAGAAATGTTTAAAAATTACATGTGAAAAACGTAAAAAACCCCATTTTGGGGTGCAAAACTCCCCCAAACTACCCGTTCCCATTGACCGATATGTCTGGTTTACGAACTCGTCCGAGCATTTGTAGGAATACACGTCTCTACCAAATTTGGTCTCGATCGGACCATTTTTACGAGAGTTATCGTGTTAACAGACACATATATATATATATATATATATATACATATATACACACACATATATATATATAAATTTTAACGACTATTGTTTTTGGACTCTGGGCACCTAAAGACGAAAAAATAACATGGTCCCGGGCTTAAGTCTTACCATGAGACCTACGGTGATAGCTTCTTCCCTATGGGAAATTCGCTAAAAGGAACATGGATATCACAGATGTTACAAGGAGTATACACAACAATTCATCAACATGATAAGAAGGATTAGAAATTAGCTATTTAAAAGTTTTTGATTTAAATGGATTAAAGCTACAGTTTTTTACTTGGCATATTCTCATAACTATATGACTAGAACATAATTTTTCTAGCCCAACATAAGGAATATCATGCCTATGTCTAGTATTAAACTTATGAAAGTTCATGAACATAGATTATTATAAATGAACTAAATAAAACTGTTTAGGCCTATCAAGTTTCATCATGACTAGAACGTAATTTTTCTAGCCTGACATAAGGAATATCATGCCTGTGTCGAGTATTAAAATTATGAAAGTTCATGAACATAAATTATTATAAATGAACTTTATAAAGCTGTATACCAAGTTTCATAACAATATTGCAAATAATAAGCAAGATTTATACCTCTTCCCCATAAGATTAACATTGGAGCTTCGTAAGACAATTTACTGTGTTTACTAGTTTCAATATCTTAGTAAGTGATCAACATGGAGCAAAGATTAAAATTAGCAAATTGTTTTTTTCCTTATTCCAATGGAATAAATAAAAATTTAATTTTGTAACAAATTATTTCATGTGAAAAAACTTATTTTGGAGTATAACCCGAACCCGCCCCCTCTTAAAACCTTCTTTGAAAAGATTAATTTGCTTGCGTTGCAAATCTGTGACATGTAATGTGTCAAAGAACATAAGAAAGAATATTTAAAATTTCAAAGCAATCCTTACTGTGGTTCTTCCATAAACAGACACTGATAGACACTAAAAGTTTTTTCTCCGCTAACAACCAGCATGATACATAGATGCTCTCACTTCGTGTGTCCATCAATAACTAGAAGCATGCAAGGTAAAATAAATTTCATTAAATTTTTATGATGCATATTCTTATTTTACAGAAAATCACCAAATTCAATTTAAAATTTTAGATTGTTTAGATACTATAATTAAAAAGAAACAAGATCTTCAAATTGACAACGCTTGTATAAAGTTCAGGACGACTTCACTCTTTTTTCTCTTCTGCATGCAGTGTCTGTAGAACCAAGAAGTAGGAGGCGAGTAGCTTTATGAACTGAAACATTAAAGGATGTTATAGATGATGAGATAAGGTTATTTCTGAAATTAAGGAATTTTAAAATCAAAGACATATAACAGTAACAGTAGTGATATAATATAAAAACTACAAATGTTGTATACCATTAATGTTATAAGAACAAAGACTTTAAAAATGACCAACAATCTAAATATATGATCAAATAATATTAAAATACAACAATAAGAAACATAATTTAATTTAACTTATTACCATCTTCTCTTGAGCCATCGGTAAAAACAGTTTATCTGGTAATTCGCTTATCCCCAATGACCCTGATCCCATTGAAACCGGAATGAAACTTAATGTTTTTAAATGATACTTGTGTAGGACTTTAACATAGAAAATATATTAGGGCACATATACTTCAATATGGAGTCACTCACATCAACAAAAGTGCTGAGCCCGAGGACATACATCTTCCATCCGCTGAGGCGGAGAGGCTTGCGAGCCTGCACCATGATCATGTACACCGCTGTCTTCTGAGTGCCGGAGCCTTCCACCCATGGTACTTCGTAGGCAGCTTCGGCCAACGTCTCCTGCTGCAAGACATACCCAGACATCTCACACCTCTAGTCTTTCCGTTTATTGAAACTTCAAAGTAAATACATTATTTAGTATTAAAATGGAGCAAGTGCATTCAAGTTTTCTTTTAAATTTTGTTATAAAAATAGACCATTTGTAAGGGTGATTATAATGATTTATTACTAAAATATTGTACAAGGTAATTTTAAATTACTGTACAATATATGTAAGAAAAGTGTATTTCAATTTTACATATTTTCACCAATATGAGTTTCTGAAACACAAAGAATATTGTTACACAAAATTTAGATTATTTTACTTAATTGTACACATGGTTCTTCAAAATACTGATTGAAGATTTTACTCCAGTTTGTGCCAAATATGAGAATATTATTGTCTAATTTGAATTTTTTCTTAAAATTTTATAATAAATTTGGTATTGTTCCTTTAGCGCCAGATACTTCAATGTTTTTTTCCCTCCAGGGGAGGAGTACTCATTAGTGCAGGAGTTCTAAGTCTGAGTGGTTTGGGCACAAGGCTTGTTAGTTTGTTGGTTACTGAAATGGCAACCCAGGTAGGTATTTTAAGCCAAGTATGAGAGAGAAATGATTGTAGCGTGATCTTGTAGTCTTGTTACTGGACTAAGGCTGACATGTTCTTTAGACAGAACTGATAGTTAATAGCCCAACAGCCAAAGGCATATCTAAAGGACCTACAGTTCGACGTGGAGTCAGAATCACTGCCTCTGAATTACGAACTGGTTTAATTATGAGGATGGTCTTTCCGGATTAACGTAGTATTCAATAGTGCGGATGTTAATCCACACAAGAGAACACTACATCCACCGACCATCGCTCACCACTATCAACAATTCGTGACCTCCAAGTAACTAAATTACAGTTTGGCTGAAGACACGACTCCCTTGAGGGTAAGGTCCCGTCCTTTGTACGGTCAGATAACCTAGCCCATCTTCCATCTACCTAAATTAACCATTTCTTGCTATCTCATTGTTATTAACCACATATTGCAGATATATGATCATATGATGCTCCCTTTTCTCCTAGCGCAAAAACCCTTAGTCAGGATACCTTGGAAACCTTGGCCAGGACCCTATGACCCTTCTCCCCATATTCCCCCCTAGAAAAGTGTAAAATTCAATACTGCCCATTTGAGGGTAACAAATTTTGTAATTTTGCAAATATTCAACTTACCTGTTGAATAAGAACTTCACAAAATAGATTATTTAGGAATTGATGAAGGATGCAAGTTCCGATGAAGAGAATCATTTGAATCCATTCGTAAATTGTGTTTGCTATCTGCAAAATATAACTATTTGATATATACTGTAGTTGAAAAGTATTTTTTTATAAATTTTCTTAAGATTTATCGAGAAGCAAGTAAAGCCTTAACGCTATACATATATTGGTTACTAATTTTCAGGAAATAATTAATTAATTATACTATTCATGATAAAATCCCTGATTATATTTACCAGAATCTTTAAGATAACATTAAGAACTTATCATTCTATTAAGAAGTAATACAAACTATTGTATTTAATTCCCTTTGGGAAATATGTTAGATCATGGATATTTCTAAAGGGAATGTTTTCAGTTCCTCTAAACATCTGTACTTAAGCCTAACCTCACTAAGCATATGACGTAACTGTTTCAAATTTTGGTCTAACGGATTGCCAAAACCTCCCAGAGCTAAGACATAGTCATGTCAAAACTAGAATCGCCAAACCATTTTACCATTCTATTAAAGCTGGTTATATACATTTTGAGGAAAGATACAAAAATGTTCCATCACCTCTCATTAGGTGTAGTTTTGTGGAGTTCTAGAATGTATTTTGACATGGATATGTCTTGGCTCTGGGTGGGGGTATTGGCAATCCATCAGACTAAAATTTGAAACAGTGACGTCACATGGCTATAAGGACAGCTGTTTAGAGGAACTGAAAACCTTCCATTCAGACATATCCATGATGTAACCTATTTCCCACAGGGAAGTAGGGTGAGTGCACCAGTGAATGACCCACTGAAAAGATGTTTTTTCAAAGAGATCAGTTATTTCTTGAATTTAACGAAATTCTTTTGAGCTGTTTTTGAGATTTTTGTCCAAACACCTTACTCTAGACCAGACAATACTTACTACAGTCTGTAGCATGGCAAAGCTAAGAGACACAACTGCATGAAGGAAATCTATGACTATTGATGTCCTGAGCATAAGGTCCAAGTCTTCTATGACCCTGAGAAAAATAGGACAAATATTTCTAAACTGGTATCAAACGACCCTATGTTTAGGGAATGTTCGTTTGTAATCCATACCTATATTATTTTAGATACCTTGGTCATCCTGAAATAGGGAGGATGCTCCATGTTGGACATGATTTTTGCTGCTGATAATTGTCATATACGCTTCCCAGGGGAACCTTTTCAATTGAATGCAATTGGTTTCAAACAAAGACCTCTTTTTTATATTTGGCTATAAGAGATTTCTCCTCCATATTGTGAGTGTTTATCTTAAATTAGTTTTGAGTTAATACTGAATTTTTTAATATTTAGTCAACAAACCATTGAACAAAATTAGTTTTTTGTATTGTGGAAGATGGTGAGCTACAGATGTAAATTAGTTATTTTTAATTTCATAGATTCATAGAAGAACAAACAGATAGTCTGAACATATCAAAGGCACAGAAAACGTAATATGACGTTTAAAAGAAAATTTTCTAAGCATAAGGTGATTTTATAAAACATTAGTTACAAATTTATTTTTACTGAGTTAAAGTATTATTATAAATTATTTTACAAGATTTGTAGCACTCCATGATTATCTCTATTGTCCATCAGGTGTAATTATGGTACCATACTGTTATGAATTAATATCTTTCGAACATTTCAATAAGAGCCTTCAAGTTAAAAATAGGTTTCACTAAAATATTTTTTAGCTCAACTCTAGGAGAACTCAAAGGTGTTCTTTCTTACCTAAATTCACAGATTGTATTTATGTATACAAACTGAAACTTATTAATATTTGAGGTACCTAAATTTACCTTAAGGTTATTAACTATCTACTTGTCAATATCTCACCTCAATATTTCATTGTGGTAGTCAACACATTTTATTATTGCTTCCTCCATTTTAGCTTCAATTTCTCTCTCTTTAGAGTAACCTTCCCAGGGAATCTGCATTTTAAGGGTGTCTGCAAGTGATCATTGAGTAACAAAACTAGGTAGATCTAAATACATTTAAATACAGTAATTAAATTCAGGGATATGAAAAATTTAGTTAAGAAAAGAGCAGTTAGTTGTTTATTTTAGTTCTAAAATTTATTTTTAAATTATGTTCTAGTGGTAGAAGTAGTGTTTTGTAACTTTCCACTATAGTAGTTGAGAAATTGTATTTATTATTATATTGATATCCAAAACCAATACCAAATAAAACCATTATAAATTTGAGATAGATTTACATACCAAGAATTACTTTGTTATCAACTTACAAGATACCAGGTGTCCAGCCTAAAGTGATCTAACAGCTAACATTTTTATTTTATGCCTGACAGTAAACTTCTTATGAGGGACCCCACTTATATTTTGATGCTGCTTTTAGGTAAGTATTTTTTTTAATCTTCTACCATTTTTCCAATATGGCCGACAACTTTGTTTTTTCTTATAGACACCCTGTATTTTATTATGATTTTAGATAGAAAACATTTTTATTCTTGGCAATTTTTCCTAAACCTAACCAATCAAGTGCTAGAGGATTTTAAAAATTTAATTTCCCTGTATACAGGGACCATGTGTAGTTTATATTGTTGCACAGTAGTCACTGCTGTGTTTTGACCACTTATCAGTGCAAATAACGCTTCCTCTAGCACCAGATTGGTTAGGTTCAAGAAAAAATGGCAAGAATAAAAAAGTTTTAAAATCACATATTCCATCTAAAATCATAATAAAATACAGGGTGTCCTAAAAGAAAAAAACAAAGTTGTTTATTATATTGGGAAAACGGCAGGAAATTTAAAAAATTAATTACTTACCTAAAAGCTGTATTAAAATATAAGTGGGGTCCCCCATAAGAAGTTTACTTTCAGAAATAAAATAAAAAAAGTTAGCTATTGCATCACTTTAAGCTGGACACCCGGTATAACTGTTCTTGCTTTTTAAAGCGGTGCTTAACAATAATATTTACCTTTTTCCCTCTTTACGATCAATCTGTCCGCAACGGTTTGCTTGTATCTGACATAATCCTCCTTCATTCCATACAATGCATTTTTTACAATTTGTAGTTGGCCGCAAATTAAATAGATCATCATGAACAAGAGTGCATCACTGATAACGTAAGCCATTCCGCAGACAGCAGCCATCGAGGTCTCCCAGACAAAAGCGATCTCGAACGCAGGAGACACTCCGGAATCAAATGGGTACCAACAGTTGACGGGGAGTCGTCGTTTCACATGCTGTAGGTTTGTTTTAGGGAGCTGAATAAGAACTTCCTCTCCTTCTTGAAAGGTGAGATTAAGAGCCATCTGCTCCGCAATACTCAAGTTTTGGTACTCAGGTGGAATCGATGATATTTTCTGCAGTTCTTGCGATATCTTAATGTTATCGATGTTCCTTGAAGTCACCCAAGCGATTATGATCAGTACCGGCAAGAAGAAATAAACGTAAGTGAGAAGACGTGCATACTTAATCCACTGGTTGATGTCAAACTGAACTGTGTACGGTAATTTATGCGGGAGGAAGTTAGCATCCACTTTGTCAGCGAGGGATTTGAAATCTTTGATGTAGAACATGAACAGGGCTTGGCGGTACAGGGCTGCTAGTGTGAGGGACGCGACGTCGATCGCGGCGCTGATGTTTTCCAGATCTGGGGAAATGGTCATCTGGAGCAGCTGCTGTATTGAGATGACCAGTAGACAGAGCATCATCGTTTTGGAGTATATCCAGTGTGCTGCGGTGATGAACGAGCTCTGTGTCCTGTACGGCCACATGCCCCACACCTGCATCGCCCTCAGGTAGAAGTGAAGGTGGCTGTTGGGGTTGATGTCCACCACGTCCACATCCTTGTCCATCGTGAAAACTGATACCGCTTTGTCCTCTGGTCATTACGATTTCCATTAATAATTCCCTTATGATTTGAGAGTCAAGTGATTACAGCAACTTTATCCATTTGGGCATCGGTTGTTTTAAAGTACAATAGAGAAGTTAGCTATTGATTTGCGATTTGAGAGTTGAATATTGACTTATGAATATTCACTCTTATTCTGTGATAATAGTAATCATAACGGTTAGACTGTTCATACTTAATGATATGGAGATTAAAATGTAAATCTAATTTGAGTTTTGGCCTTTACTACGGTTTTAAAATACTTAATAGAATTTAAAATTATAAAGTTCTCCTTCATGAATATTAAAACATGATAATTTATCATATTTTACCATAACATGGTAATAGTTCTTTAAATTCAAAACATGAGCAATTTGATAAGTGTTTTACTTTTTAATTTTAACTTTTAACTCAAAGCTAATCTCATATTGTATACTGTCAGTTAGTTATTAAAACACAAAAATTCTTAAATGTAGCCAGGGGATCGGCGGGAATCGAGGTTCTGGGCGGGGGAAAAAGTTACTCAAATACACTTGTTTCACTTTCTAATAACATAATTGAGAAGAACAACCTGGACAGGAAAATAAAAACAGGTTTAATAATATTATTTATTAAGACAAAAGGTGCTTGTGGGGTGAAATAAAAATATGACAATAACAAAGATATGCATCGATGTGATGATAACAGTCTCGTTAAAAATGTGCAACTTATGAAAAAACAAAGTTACACTTGGCAACAACAGATCCATGTACGTTTGACTAGAAAATTATCATTCTTAAAAAGCGGTATACTTTAACACTTTCATTGAGTAGGAAACTACTGAAAGACTAAGCATTAACAACTATGGCAGTTAAAATACACATTGGATGGTTGAGTTTTCAAGTATATTGACTGGTTGGTTACCTGAGTTAAGTGAAAGTTGTCAACACGTCTGCATTACCACTTTGCGCACAACTCACAGAACACACTGGCTACCTCTACAATGACAAAGGTTCCCCATCTTTCTATGATTACTAAGTTCAATAATAAAAAATATTTTTCCAACTACAAAAAAATTAATGGATTTTCTTCAAATAAAGAAGTAAGATTCTAAATCAAATCCGATGAATATTTGCTTGTAGAAATATGTGGCAGAGATTATCTTTGAGGAATTATTGAAAAAAAACCAGAAAGGAGAACTTTCATAAAAAAATGAAAAAGAACAGTAATGTTTATTGCAACTTTATTGCCTATAGATCTAAAATTTTGTTTAATTTCCCAATAAGGTACTGGCAATAAAGGACCAAATTTAAATACAAAAATGATTGTATTCCCCTGTGGGAAATTAGTTAGATCATGGATATGTCATATATAATCACGTTAATCCGGATAAAACAGGCTTTACTGAATTTTATTCATACTAATTGTTATATATTTGTTATTTATATGGTTATTTTGACCATTGTAAGCATGTAATATTCCTAAGAAACTTCATAAATACTATTTATAATGAAAAAATGTTTACACTAATAACACTAATTGATTAGCAGTAAAATAATTAGAATTTGGTAATCACAATTGTATATAAATATAGTTCAAATGGTAACTCATACAAGATTAACTATTTTTTAGATTTAGTTTCCTCCACAAATCCTTAAAAAAACAAGCATTAAAAATTGGTTAATCTACATTTTTACACTCCAAAACTAATAATTATGTCATTCAATAGTTTCCTCTTACAAAATTAACCCTAAAGATTTGATATTGTACATTATCACAGACGAGTTATTTCGGGAGCTTGCTGGATGTTGACGATGCGTCGGTTCTCTGTTTGACTAGCCTTGTCCTGACTCAGCTGTTCTCTGTTGAAGAACCTCCCGTTGTGCTCTGCAGAGCCGCCGGGCGACGTGGCATCCAGACATTCACAACTCAAACTAGAGTCGGAGAGCGTTGGGTATTGCGGAAGGAGCAACAACGACTCCGTGGACTTGGTAGGCTGAACGTATCGTTGTTTCTGACGACTGTGCGATGAAGCGGGATGACCGTTTTTTGTGGGATTCTTTGAGGATTCACCCCGATCCAGGTAGCCGTAACCAAAGCCATACCCTCCGAAAGCCTTGGTGGTCAAGTTATCCCACGACTTGGGTTTGGCGGGCTCGTGGTGGCTGCGGTGCGATTTGACCGAGTGCTGACGGGTTGTAGCCTCGCTCGGAGGGTCCCAGTAGAGGGTGTCGGTGCTGAGGGAGGTGGTGTATGAGGCGGCACTGCTCTCGCCGCCCCCCACTGTGGCCGCACACCCTGCCCCGCCGGCCCCGCTGTTCAGCTCACTGCTAGTACATGAGTGCAGGCTGCACTGGCTTACCAAGCTGAAGTATCTGAGAATAAAAATACATTTAGGTTTTCAAAAATAATTTGAGATTTTAAAATGCATACGATAAATATTTGGGTCAGTCACTTCTAATAATTTAATCCCTACACACAAGTTATTCCGTTGCAGAATTCTGTACTTGTTATCAAGACGCACTGAATATCACGTGCAACAACCTTGTTGCATTAACTGTGACGCACGAGTTTAACGGTTTGATGTTCTTAGTTGAGTCTTTTTGTTATTACAAGTCGCCAGCTATTTTTTATCTCAAGCTATGACTGTTAAATCACCCGTAAAATGTAACAGACCATTTGGTGCTGCAATCTAGTGAATCTTTCTAAAACTACGAGTTATTTATCAATTAATGTGAAATAATTACAGCAATAGTTATTTATGTTATACATTATGTTTTCATCATATTTAAAGAAAAAATGAGATAATTCTAAATGTCTAATATTAGTAAAATCCAATTTTAATAACCTTAAAAAAGATAATAATTTGCATTACAGTAGTGGACATATAAATGGTTTCCAACTTTATATCACTGATTACGTTCTTTGGAGAGATTGCTGCACTATTCTGGAAAAAGCTTTATAATAAACTAACAAATAGAATTATAAGTAATATAATTCAACAGTATTTATACTAACAAATAGTATTTATAAGTTTAAAAAAAAGCAACAACTACAACTTATGTACTACAAATCGACAATCGTAATAGTGCCTTAAACAACCACTAGAGAGCAATGATTCCGAGGTGATTTCTAAGTCGATTGACCTGCAAATATAAATACAAATACAAATATGCTTTATTTTCAAAATACATCAAGTATTGAAATGGCATCTGTTGGATGGTTAAAAAAAAAGGTTTATTGTCTTCTTTCCATGAACTCGGTCAATGTATAGAATGGATTGTTGATCAGCCATTCTGTTAGAGCAGTCTTCATTCTTCTCTCATACAAGAGTTTCCCAGGTAGTCTGATAAGTCATTTGTGAAGAGTATAAACAATATTGGTCCTAATATAGAGCCCTGTGGTACTCCCCGATTCAGAGCCATAGGTTTTGATCTAGTTCTTTCTGTAACTCCATTTTTGCCACATGCAGTGGCAAATCGCCCACAAATTGATCCGAGTTGTTTGAACAGGAGAGGGTTAAATAAGACGTGGTAATATGTAATTAGAATTAACATTCAGCACATTTAATTCACTTTTATATCACCGATTAAGTTATTTTGTGAGAATGCCACACTATTCTGGTAAAAAGCTTTATAATAAACTACCAAATAGAATTAAGAATTATATTTTTAAATTTACATAAACATGTTTTATCATAAACCTAATATTTAGGCCTAATGAACAGAACTAACGAGCAAAACTCAATGGAGTGAAAAATTACTTAACTTGATTGCAGTAGATACATCTTAACCAAAATAAGTCAGTAATTTTCTCCTGTTTTTTGAAAGCATAGTCTCCACTTTTTCATAAAAGTGATGTCAATAGCTGTAGAAATTTGTTGCTGTTCACTGTTCAATGTACATTACAGTCAACTGTACTGCGTTTCTAGCTTTCATATGAGAATCTGACTTGCTACGGAAACATATGATTGACCTGTTTTTAACATGAATGTTTTTTTGAATCGTCATTGCAACTTCGTCTTCTGCAGCAGAAGTTAGTTCATTTCTGGGAAGTAGTCAGTTAATCCGAGGGACAATTGATCCGCAGTCGGTTGGGAGAGCTTCCAATATTAATAAACAGTCCTGTCTAAGGAACATGTCAGCCTTAGTCAGTAACAAGACTACAATATCGTGCCACAATCACCTTACACTCAATCCTCATTCATACTTGGCTTAAAATACCTACATTGTAGTATGGTTGCCATTTCAATGATCTAATCTAATCTAATCCACTGTAACTAACCTTTTGCTACCTCGACCTGTAGAGTTTTTGTAGCACCCCGAATTGTATCAGTCCCACAGCTCAAGGCAAAGGCCTTGAGCTGTGCGACACCTAACTCTCTTAAGTCCTCGGGAGCTAGAAAGACCCTTCCCAGAAATTTTAACCTTCTCTGTCTCAGAGCCAAGCGATCGAGCCGGAAATATGTAATAGACTCTTTATCCTCCTCACAGAGATACACAAGAAGATAACACAATGGTATAACTATTGAGACTGGTGAGATACCTCGTGCCGCGACTGGTGTAGGAGGGCTCGACGTGATGACAGCCGTTCTTGTAACTGTTGGACGACACTTGAACCGCGCGACTACTGCATTTCTCCTTGTGCTCAACTGAAAAGTCACTCACTTAGTATATACTGCACAGTCTAAACCTGAAATTTCTCCCAATCTACAAAATATATTTGTGTCAATCTTCTAGTTTAAAAAAATTTTAATACAGTACTTCCAAAAAAGTGTAAAAATGTGTTCTTCATATAAGGTGTTCTTATGTGTTCTTCATTTAATGATTTGACACATTGTAAGAGCTGAATAGCTGATGACCTTCTTTAGAGGTTTTCGCAAAAGTATCTTGTAAAAGAGTAAATATTTTTCTGACAAATGTCTGAATGGTTATTTAAATTATTGTGCAGACACCTGTCATCACAAAAAAAATACAATAGAACCCCTCATATATGGCCTGGGTTTCCCGGTCCTCTGAATATCCAGTCGCTTCCTAGAAGAGATTAGTTTCTGTTTATTTTGAGTAATATTTAACTTCATAACATTTATTATATGACAGGATTTCAATTCACAATATTATAATTTTATTATACTGTAATTAATAACTATAGTTTCAAGAACAAGCTTTTCCTTTTAATAAATTTTCTACGGTGTTAAAACAGGTGTGTATTTTTCCAAAAAATAATCACAGAAGAGACTTAAATTGTAATATTATGACTATATATTATTACTAGGTACAGTAATAGATTGATTAATCCCGCCAAGGGCTCGGTCCCAAGGATATGAGGGTCTTAATGCATTTATAAAAACAAAACTAATTGTGATGGTAAATCTTCAAAATAGTAATTAATTTATATGACAAAACTCAACATCACCAACATTGCCTTTTAAACAAAGAAACATATTAAACGGAGGTCTATTAATATTTCACCATTAGCTTACATTAACTTCCACCACAAACCGACAAGAGTTTCTCAAAATTAAATTTTAATCAAATACCGTATATATTTTTGGGGAAGAAGGCAAGTCATCATCCATTACTTTCAGCTATAACTAAATTACAATCCTAGATAGATGTAATTAAGATGTGCCAAAAATATTCTTGTCTAGTGGATAGTTATTAAGTGTAAAGTCCTTTTATACTATAAAATTATTTTCTATCATATATGTCAATATAATAATACTTGTTTCTGTATCATAACTGTCCTATCATATATACCTAATATGGGGAGCATGCTATTAAATTTCTTAAATATTGAAACATAAATAGCAAAACATATTTTTAGATGCTATGTAGAAAATGACTAAAATGCAATAATGATCATGCAGATGCATTTACTTAACAGACAATCAAATAGATTGGAAAAGCATCAAACCTGATAGGTTCCCTCACACTTTATCCGCAAACAATAAAGGCTAACAACCATGGATTCCAGCAAGATCTGTGGTTTAACCAATTTTTTTTTTTAATTTATAAAAACTAAAAACAATCTAAAATGCTTGTAGATCTCCTAGGTTATCAGCAGATTAAGAAACCCCCAATATATCACCCATTTGTCCATTATTGGCTTCTATGACAAAATAAGGGATTATAATATTTTATAAATTTAAAATAATTTCAGAGCTAGTTATAAATAGTTAAAAAAAAATTTAGATTACATGAAAGATATAACAATATATAACAATAAAAATAACAAGGCTCAGAATAAATTGAGAATGAATTTTTTAACATGCTCAGTTTAATATCATGAATTTGTTGGTTTATAAAACAATTAAAAAATATAAACTATTTAAAATAATATAGAAAGAGCCAACCAGTGAGGACATTTGTTTGCCCATATGCAATCCTTTTCTTCCATCATCCTTTCACGCAAAACATAACCACCAACACAAATTATGAGATTATTTTACAGAAATAAAATTTGGATGGCAATAAATTTCCTTCAAAGCTTACACTAAGCTTTCCCACTCTTTAGCTATCTCAAGTAGCATATTTTAACTAAAACTATTTGATAGGGCGCAATTATGAGAAAAGTCACATAAGAAGTGTAAATAAATCAATAGAATTATGACTCTCAGATAAAACTGATTCTGATCATAAAAGTTTGTCTGAGAGACTATGAATTAGCAAATTAAATCAACTAATTCAGAGATCAGATGTGAGATTTCGTATGACCCTCACCATTCACCATTTATAACACCGGCTGGTTCTTTTACCTCGTAGACCTTTGACAGTGCACAGTAGAATTTAAATATAACAAGAAAACAGAAACAATATTGTAAAATGAACTAAAGCACACCTAAACATCCAGTGCTGTGATTCATCCAAGCTTGTGCAAGAATAAACAGGGTGTCCACAGAAAATTTGTCATTTATTTCCCTGTCTTCCCTGAACATTTATCGTTGATTTGCCTGATTCGCCAACTTTGCTCGAAAATTATTACACACCATGCATTAACCGTCAATGCTAGTAAACATCAATGCTCGTTCAACCACTAAACCCAGGAAATATTTTGGCACCAAGCCACTGTTTACTAAACTTTCACTATGCGCGAGCCATTTCACCACTAACAACTACACATTGAACGAAGTGTAGTTAAACAAGTATGAGTGAGTAGTTTGCATGCTGCAAAATACATAGCTATATGGACTACAAGAATCACGAGGTGGTTCTGAGGTTAATAATCGATTAATTAACAGCTGATAAACATCCAAGAACAAAAAACATTAATAATTAAAAGTATTCCAAGCTCAAATGTTCAAACAATAAATTGAATTGTTATAAATTTGTGAAAAACACAATAGTCAAGGTAACTGCAGATAAGAGCATTGGAAAGTTCCCTTAAGTCCATTATTTCCCTGATTGGGAATTCTCTCCCTGACTTTACAGAATGTGGACACCCTGGTAAATGATTCATATCCTAAATAAAAACGTAAGACAAACGTAAAGGGTATGAAACAGATGAAAAGACAAAAATTTTTTTTAAATTGAAACATGTCGTTGAAGCCTTTCACCTCTGGAGGAGGTAGAGGAATCATGGGAGTTTTTGTGGTGCCGTGAGCGACGGCGGGTGGAAGGTACGCAATGGGAGTTGCAGCACGGACTCGCGAGGTCGTACGCCTCGAGGCTAGTGTTGTCCTGTGGACTGGGCTGCAGACAAGGGTTGCAGAGGTGGTGCGAGCGATCTCCTACACAGGCATGCCAACCGTCCAGACAATGTGTTGCCAGCAGTGAGAGTGATGAGAGTGAAAATATTTGTAGGAAACTGTATTGATAAGTGAAAAGCTTAAAACGTGTTAACATTATCACTTAGTTGTGTATCTCTGAAAACCTGTGGACATTAAGTATAATTTTTGATGGTTTAAGGTACTAAACACCAGGTATTCAGATATTTAAGGTAGTGGCTCTTAAAATTTTGTTGTTGGTTAAAGAATGAATAAAACATGTTTATTGTTGGCATATATTGTCTATATGACGGTTTTAACTAATATAATTTATTTTAAATACTTTAAACATTTTTTATCTTGAAATTGGTGGAGCAGGTAATACAAACCGACTGTAAAAGTGTTCAAGGATGAAGTCTTAGAAATAAAGCTGTTAGCACATTAACGCATGATTTTTTTAAACTAAGGCTGTTATTTAGAATTACAGTTTTTGCAATGTAGAAATAGTATATTTCAAACCAAAATTAGAAAGTGGACATCGAAGTGAGACCATATGTTTGAAATGCCAAGACTTATCGAGAACTTCAAATATGAACGAGAATATGGAAACCACTTTCGCTCACATTTTGAATTATACTTTTTGCTCCACTATAAAAACTAACTATTTTTCATATCAAAATAGACATTTTAATATTTATTTAATACAATTACAAAAATAAAACACAAATTTAAAAACTATTAACATTTTTTAGCTTATCTTCTATGTATGTGTACGTACATTTTTGTTTATGAAACAATAACAAACATTTGTTTATATTGGTAAAATCCAAAAACATAGTAAACATTTTCATTACGTTGTAAAAAAAAGCAATGATGAATTTTTGCAGGTGGTAAACGTACAACGAAAACAGGTGATTTCTCAGTAAGTGTGGGGAAAAATACTATTACTCTACATCCTTGGCCATCCAGTGATTTCTTTATCTCAATTTTTTATTTCTGAGTACTTAAAAAAATTGTACACAATGTTACCATATGACGTAGTGATGAGACAGCTTCGCTATTAAGAGTCCCATAAGCTGATGACAGTTATTTATACGTTATTGGCATTGGTTACACAGTTTGTAAATGATGAAAGATTTCCTAATTGGGTTGTTAACACAGGCCATTAGTCAAGGTAGTGTTGTTATTGTAATGAATGTAAAACAGGTTAGCAGGTTGGTGTTACTGTACACCACACTAGTTATATGTTAAGGACACACACACACACACACACACAGTCTTTATAAACCCTTTGAGGACCAAAGCTATTTTATAATTTTTACATAGGTCTGATTATTTTTTTATGTGATGAGTCAGTATGCTATGTGAAAAAGATCATGAGAAATCAGCACTTTTGTAATGGTTTATAAAAACATTTTGTACTAAAAGCTATTTTTAAGATATCTTAATGATTTTTTACTAAAATGCTTATAATTAGTTACCCTAACAACTATAATGATGATGTATTGATGTTAGATTTTAAAATATACATATCTGAACTGGAAATAATATAGTTAATTATCGAAACTGATTTTTTTTAAATTTAACTTTCCACAGAAAACAAATACAGAATAATTTTACCATGGGAAACTCATTTAAATTATTACTTTTTATATTTTAATTATAGAAAGTGTGTGTACCGATTTTCATGGGATTTTGACAAAGAATAAAAATACTATAGAAAATGTTCATAACAACATTTATGTTCTTTTTGTTTGCAACAGTAAACAGACAATGGCTGTAGCTACAACAACAAAAACCATCCAGACAGTAAAAGAGAAATCCAAATATATCTAAAATGGAATTAGTTAGATTCAAACGTCCCAGAGACCATATACAATAAGAAAAACTAATAGCTGACGATGTTTAGTCAGCAGGGTTTTTCGCGGTACTAGCTACTGACAATCCATTATTAATGTGGTCTATTCAACAGTGACTGTACTGACAAATATCATTATTCAGTCCTCAAAGGGTTAAAACAAATTACATACTGAACAATTCTTTTTATCAGACAACAGGTTTAGAAAAATGTATGTATATTTTGAGCAAAAGAAGGTATTACCTTTCTTTTTAATTGAATTAAAAATTAAGCTTCGAATGATCAAAGGTTAAAAGATGGATCATAACAACATCCCTATGAAAAAATTAATTTGATTAAATCTTGAAAAACTATTTCTGGCAACAGAACAGTCAAACATTTTAATTACTTTAAGGTAAATCAGTACATTTTCAGGAACTACTGCTCCTATTTACTTGAAACATCTACCACTTATGCAAAATATCCTACTCTACAGCCTCTACTACTTTAAAAGTAATCAGAAGAGGATTTTTGTATTAAAAAATAAATACCACTAAGAAAAACAAGAAAAAATCATTTTATTACAAAATAATTATAATTTCTTTTAGCTTAAGTTTTTAAAGTGGTAGGTTCTGTAGATAAAGGTGTAAAAATCGTGTATAATAAATTTGAAACATTAATTTAAAATACTTTTTGAGTAAATACAAAATATCTTTGCTAAAATTAACATGGTGAAGATAGGGACGTCTGTTTTGCCTTAATTCTGTCCATTTAGTTGTCAAAATCTAATTTTTATCTTAGACCAGGTCTGACCTTTGCCTTTGTGGTTGACGCCGTTGTGAGCATTGGCACATTGCTGAGCGTAGCCTCGCGAGGTGGTGTCTGGCGCAACGCCGCTCGCACTGCAGCGCCGACTGTCACTCCCATGGTGGCGCTCACGGTCCCTCTCACGATCTCTGTGGCGCGAGTTCTTACGTTCCCGTTCTCTTTCGCTGCCCGAAGAGTAGTTGCTGAAATATTTTTAATTTCTTAAATAGAACTAAGAGAAAATACGCTTATCTTACATTTTATAAATACATTTGTTAAAAAAATTAAGCAATTCAATATTATTTATTAGATATTATATAAACTTATATTTATAAATAAGTTTTAATTCATTGACTGTGGAGCGTAGAAATTCCCATAATTATGACTGAACATTGGTTTTCCCTCTTTATACAGATACTACGTTTTGTCAATGCGTTGTGATTTTGGTCGCAGCTGCTCCCTGTTGGATCTATGTTGAATTTAGATTAGATTAGATTAGATTATTGAAATGGCGACCATACCAAAAGTTATGTATTTTAATCTAAGTATGAATGAGGATTGTGTGTATGATGATTGTGGCGTGATCTTGTAGTCTTGTTACTTTCTAAGGCTGACATGTTCCTTAGACAGGACTGTTAATTAATAGCCCAAAAGCCGATGTCAACTAAGGGACCTACAGATTAACATATGAGAACACTACAACCACCGACCACCGTTCACAACTATCCACAATCCTTGACCTGGATTAGGGATTTCAAATCTCAGCCATCAATGCAAAAGCCACCTCTCGACTGAAAGTTCGTAATGCAACACACCACAGTCAATGTGTTAAAACATAACTCTGCTCCCACCTTTGCCAGCTAGAGACGAGGTATTCCCCACTGCTACTAGGTGTTGCAGTAGGATGGATGAAGTATGCCCGACCATGGGCATCGATGTACTGGTAGGCTAACAACAGCTGGTTAGGAGTGGGGTAGACAGGGGCAGCTCTCGCCACGTCCTCTGTGGAGACCGTGGGACGACAGTACGGAGCTTCCCCTGTGGCATAAGAGAACCGTTACACATAGCCTGACACCTGCCCTGCCCTCGCTCGGGGCTACTTAGCGGGATCTTTATTTCATCTATTTCTTCTACCACTAAAACTTTTGTAATCCACAAGCTAATACTGGATCCAGATTCTTAAGCCTAATAAACGGTGATCATATCAGGCATTTATTGCCATCCGTCGTCAATTTAGTGAACTTTTATGCTGAGCCGTTTTGCTGACTCATCGCCACCTTTGAGCTAATGCTGGAACTAACTCTTGGAGTTTGTTACTTTTCTGCTTGAGTATGCTTTATAGTCACTTCAATGCTTTTTCAGACAGAGGTATCTAGCATAAGGCGTGTTGCTGATGAGTGAAACATTCAAGCCAAATGGCATGCGTAGACTTAGTCGCGATCGCAGTGGACACCTGTTTTGCTTCTCTTATTATTAAGGAGGGGATTTGTTTTGGGTATATTTGTTTATACCTATTATTAAAAAAAGAGTTGCATTATGATTTTGTAATTCAGTTGAGGCTAAAACACCCACCAGTTTTAAGGTTAAAGTTCATAGAATAGCTTTGAAGAAACACCTAACATACAGTAGATCTAGGTGTTTTATCCCTCATCCAGTGACAAATTTATAAAAATTTTGTTTTTTCGCGTTTTAACCTCTTTACCGCGACATACGAGTAATTCCAAGGTAGTATTCTATACTTGCTGTAGAGATACATGCAATATCTTGTGAAACAACCTTGTTAGGTTAACCACGATGCCCAAGTTTATAGACTGATTTTACGTTCTTACGTTATTTATTTTGTTGATTCAAGTTATCTGCTAGTTTTTTCCCAATATATGACTGTTAAATTTGCCTTGAGAAGTGACAGACCATTTGGTGCTGCAATCTAGTGAATTTTTCTGTAACTACACCATCTGCAGTATCTAGTGTCTCGCTTAGCATCTGTTTTCGTCAGATTGCAATCACGCAAAGTTGTGAAAAAACCCTGCGGTGGGCCATCGGCAAATAATACTTAAACCACACACCACTGATTGCGTTGTAATTGCAGTGTGTCAACTTACACCCCGGTTAAGGGGTTAAAGGTGTTTTGGGGTAAATTAACCTTGAAAATTTTAAAAATAAACCCCCCGTAGTTTAATAATAAGCCCCTATTTTCATGCATTGATCAGAGATTAGATAAGTTATTTAGAAAACTTTTATACTCTACTTTATGGTTACAATATCTGTAAAATAATATTTGAACAAAAACAAAATTAAAAATACTGTTATATGTGACTGCCTGGTGACCTATGTCAGGATGGATAGGCGTGGTGGCATCCGTGGAGTTCTTGGCACCAGAGGTCTTCTTCCTCGCAGGCAGGCTGTGGGTCTTCCACTTCCCCTGCAGCAGCTCCCGCTCCCGCAAACACAGCCTCTCCAACTCCACCATCTTGCCCTGCAGGAGGCTCTGCAGCCGGATGTACTTCATGTGAAGGTCAACCTGAGAGAGACAAATCAGCCGTCAGCAGAGTCAGTGTGAAATTTACCATTAGTGGTTGTTAAATGTAAATTACTATTAACGAATACAAGACATTAAAAAATTAAAATGCAGGCTATAAAGGCATTATTGACAGTCTAACAAATATAGGCTTACAGTGAGTTTGGGGCGGAACATCAGGAACATTGTTGTATATTGTATTGGCAACACTGTTACTAGATGCAAACTGCCAATTATTTAACTTATGGGGAAAATTTATATTTTTATGGATGGATGGCTCAGTAGTTACCCAATGTAGGTGATTTTTATTTTATTTTAGAGAACATTGGCTGTGTACATTGACCTCCATCAACAGGCATGCATGATAAAATAGTAATAACCTATTATTTATTTGATTTTCAAAAAGGATGAATTGTTAGATTTTTATCAAGATTGATAAAAAAAGTTAGTTTCGGATGATGTGATGATTAGTTTTTATCTTAACCCAGAATACCTCAAAAGGTTGGTGTAAAGAGCTCTAAAACAATATAAATCAACCAATAACGTAAAATAAAAATATATTTTTCTCTAACCACACGTTATAAAAAAAATTTATATTAAGTAAATAATAAATAATCACAACAAACATAATTATTGCTGATATGTAGTTTTCTGGAACTAAAATAAATTAAATAACAATAACATATGTGGGATTGTAAAACAGCTGGATGAAAAGTATTTTTTTGGGGTTTTGTTTATGTTAAGTTCTTTGTTTACGTGCTTTACACACAAAATCAGTATATGTGGATTTTTGTTCTAAATCATTTTTTTAGTAACATTTTAAAGAATAATGCTGTGGGTTTTCAGAAATGATAAGAGACGAATATTCTATGGATAGTTATTAAGTGACAAGATGGTGTAAGATTTTATCAATCAAATGAGTATGAAATTACCCAGCTCAGTGATATTAAAAATCTAACTTATTTTTGAACTTCAAAAACACATTCGCTGCACACCTCAAAGTAATTGGGTAACTGAGTTTTTGTTTTTATGTAGAGGCTTGGATTTTATAACCATACAATTAGTATTTTATTGCATACCGGTATACATTTCTAGTACAAGAATATGCTACTTCACTTTCGACAATTGAATCTTATGCTTAATGTTATATAACAAAGAAAATATCTATTAATTAAGAGCTTGATTAAAATAAGTGTAAAAAAGCATTTTTACCTTTTTTACACAGTCTTCGAACAACACAACCATTCGCATTCTAGAATCACAGTTTTTTATGAAATTGACAAGTGTTTTGTGGTCTGTCTTCTCCATATCGTGCCCGTTGATGGATAGAATAACATCTCCTACAACAACACATCATTGTAGTTGTGGTTACAGAATTGTATTCATTTACTATCAGTAACTGAGTTTAAATACTATATCAAGAATTTTTTTATTTTTATTTCTTTATACTATTTACAAATCATGAGTCCAAAAAGAGAAAACTTTTTCTCTTACCTATTTTATAATGTTTACTTTTCCTAGTTTTAAAGCAATTTAATTTTTCCATGAATTTACAATTTTTTTGTTCCTGATATTTTACTTGTTAAAATCTAATATTTTTAATATGCTTCAAATTATATTTTTGAGGATTCTTCAAGAATAAAAGTCCCTTGACAAATTTAAGTAACATCTTATCAGTTGACACAGGATTTATAATACCTATCATTGCTGCACTTTTGAAAGCGGTTAATTTTCTTTAATAACTTGGTTATTTTATATTTTTAATATTTAACATAACTATTACTGTGAAAATCATTATTTTTAATTAAGTTCCAGAAAAATGTCTAGTAGTTTAATTATAAGATCCAAAGTCAGTACTGATTAATAACACTAAAAGGTTTGATACTAAAAAAGAAAACTGAAGAATTAAATACTAAAGATAAGAATTATCAAAGTTGTACGGTATGCTGGACTTTGCAAATTATGTTGGATATGAAACGGACATAGAAGAAAATCACATGCCCTTGCAGAGGCCTTGAGATGTGGACCTGCCGGTGCCACTGCTATGGGAGCATCTTTCCTTCACTACCTCAAGGCTCTGGTGCTCATTTTACTGCTTTGTTTTGTCATGACAAGCTGTATGTGAATAAATGTTTTCACAGTTCAAGGTTTCTCGGAAGTAATGAATGTCCGTAATAAGTTTAAACTTCTCCGAAGTCTGTTTCTTGTAAATTCTTCAGTTTTCAAGAATTTCAAGGAGGGAAATTGGGTGAAAAATACTGATAATACTTTGACTTGCGAGGACAAGACCATCCCAATTGTTCAAGGATTAAAAGAGTACGAAGACTTTGTGTTTCTTGCTAGCCTAGTGGACTTCAGTGATATCACTTCTTTTTTACTCAATTAAAATTGCCTGTAGTGTAGATAAAAAAGTCTACACAACCATGAAGTTTTACTAGTCAATTTATTATTTATTACATTACTATTTTATTATTATTTATAGGGCATGTAGATAGTGATGTAGTATTTTATATTGTCTTTATTAGGTCTACCGGTGCCTGTTATAAATTATTACTCATATACACAATGATTATTAAAATAAATTTAAAATCCAAAGCAAAGCTCTCTTCTTATAGCTACCACACCACTGTACTAATTACTATATTTTCAATTAATTAAATCAATTAATACCGATAAGTTACTATTTTTTATGACAGTGAATAAATTATACTTGGTAAGCAAATTCAATTTAATTATGTTATTGATTAATTTCAAATTATATTTATAGTAAAAATACCTTTAAATTTTTTAAGGTTTAAGGCTTTTTTCTGAATAATTTCGTATTTAAATCTAAAGTCCTCAGATACACACAAAACCGTTACTTAAACAAATTCAAATATAGAAATGTGAAATTTTAAAATTTAAACTGAAAACCTTTTAGCCTATTTTAATGTGATTTTCATATTTTTATGTTAACCTACCATTTCTTAGGGAATCACGTAAATATTTTTCAAGCTATTTTTTTCGAATAAAGGTCAAGGGTCCCCCCTAGCCCCCCAACTGATATTTCGATCTGAAGATCTTTTATCAGTATAAATATTTTCTGCTTAGAAGTATCAAACTTTGATAATACACATTAATATGAAATTACAGCTGTGTTAATGATAAGTTATGGGAATTTTCCTCACCTTATGTAAAGCGGCTGGGAAATCATTATTGAAATTGATGGTCTTGCATTGTATTCTAGAGTAGGAAGTGAAAGAAACTGAATGATTTAGCTTCCTTGCTCGCTTGACAGCACTGCGATCTTTATGTATATGCTTACATTATAAATAAAATTATCATGGTTTATTACGGAGTAGTAACCAAATTATTTACCACATAAAAATTACTATGTGTAATAAGTAAATATTTTCCACAAATGGGCTTATACAAAAATCTACAGTGTTGTATAAGTACTGTAGCTAAAAACAATTATTTACACAGCAAACTATAAAAATATTTTTATTTTATTACCTTGTATCAATTTACCTTTAGTTTATAGGCCTAACACTTAAAAAATTTAAAATATTGAAATTTAAATTCATCAATTGCAATTTTGAAAGCAGTACTTGAGTTTACTAACTGTCAGGTTAGAAGGGTATGGTAAATGAAGGAAAAAATTATAAACACAATTATGTAATCTAAACCCTGATATGTTTAATATAAATATAAACTGAAGGGAATTTCTAAATTCCAAGCAGAATTTCTAAGATTCCAATAAACACGTTCTCAGTTTAAATGCAGCCAGTAACAATTCAAGCTTGTCGGTTTATGACCGGTGAAGATTTACATCACCTGTTACATGTAGCCTAGGAAGATTACATCTACACCAGCTGGTTACCAGCTGACAAAAAATAGTATCAGTGGATCTTCAGATTGTAATTAACCGCTAATCTTTGTTTATTTAAAGTCTATTTTGAACTAATTATCTGGGTAAGGGCTATTGCAAACAAAAACAATGTTTAGAATTTTTAAATATTGTGTAGAATACAAATTTTGTTAATAAATGGCTCCACGCATAACCTGCTATAGTTGTTAGTTTATGCAGTTTATGGTACAAATTATACTCATAAGTAGTCCAACTATTTAAAGTAAACATAGATTGTAAATTTTTAATTGTTAAGAATCATGGTTAGTTTGTAATGGTAATCAGAGAGCATGTTATTAAATTTCAAAACGTAAAAAATAGATCCACTGCACAATAAATCTAATTCTCTGAAAATGTGATCCAGATATGTCTTTTATGAGGGGTGAAGTAATAGAAGAGTGTATGAATGAAGATGAGGGTTCAACATTTTGGAAAAAAAGTCTGAAACCAGTTCCTGGAAGGCCTGAAGCAAGGAGATGTTTCAAAAGCAAGTCTCAGTTGAGTACTTCTTGTGTGTCTTTCCAATTTTTCCAAGAAAGTGTAAGGGACGCTTGGGAGATAGGAGATGATGAATATTACGAAAAGTCAGACATACAAACATTAAAAAAACCAGTACACCCATCAGACTATCTCAATAGGAGAGACTATCTCAATCAATCTTCGTCTTCCCGACTATCAACAGAGAGCAACACAAGTGACCAACCGTATACAGCCAAAACAAAAATGGTTGTTGCACATGAAAATGGGGGAAATTCAGTAATGGTCCACAAAAGTTATCATCACCGTAGTAGTAAGCTAAGAGAAAATCTTGGAACTGAATCAATGGGTAAACTAGCCAAGTTCCAACTACTATTGCAATCTAATCTATTGGACTTGGAAAATCTTCGGCACCTCAGTTGGTCCGGCGTGCCTGCAAGCGTTAGACCTAACACTTGGCGTTTGTTATCTGGGTACCTCCCTGCGAGCATGGAGCGCCGACAGGCAACATTGGAGCGAAAAAGACTTGTCTACTGGAACTTGGTGGAACAATATTTTAAGACCTATGGTAATGAAAGCTTCCAAGAAACGTATAGGCAGATTCAAATAGACATTCCTCGTATGAGTCCTCTAATAACGTTTTTCAAGCAGAAGACAGTGCAGCAAATGTTTGAAAGGATATTGTTCATATGGGCGATTCGTCACCCTGCGTCCGGCTACGTTCAGGGTATAAACGATTTAGTCACTCCATTCTATATGGTCTTTCTACAAGAGTGCCTACCTGCTGGAAGCAACATCGAAACATTTGAAGTGAACTCATTACCAAAAGAACAGCAAGACATCATTGAGGCGGATTCTTTTTGGTGCCTTTCGAAATTCCTCAATGGGATACAAGACAACTATATATTCGCTCAGCTTGGGATACAGCGTAGGGTGAATCAGTTGAAGGATCTAACACAACGGGTGGACATCGCTCTACACAAGCATCTGCTGGGTCTCGGTGTTGACTACTTGCAGTTCTCGTTCCGCTGGATGAACAACCTGCTGATGCGGGAGGTTCCTCTGAGCTGTTCCATCCGGCTGTGGGACACGTATCTCGCCGAGGCCGACCACTTCCCCTCCTTCCACCTGTACGTTTGTGCAGCGTTCCTTCTACACTGGAGGCAACAGCTGCTCCTCCAGAGAGACTTCCATGGACTAATGCAAATTCTGCAAAACCTTCCCACACAAAACTGGACTGCGTCGGACATAGGAGTCCTCGTAGCAGAAGCTTATCGTCTGAAGTTCACATTTGCTGATGCTCTGAATCACCTCCCGAGCTGATGAGTGAAACATCAAATACTATATCTGACTCTAATTTTATTATTTGACTCAATATATAGTTATTATACATGTGTTTTCAATTTGTGAATATAGTTACGCCTTAAGTTTACACGTTCGCGACGTAGTGCACCCAATAAGGTACATGGGTGCTTCTTTAAGGACACTTCTTTAAATATTTTAAATATTTCTTTAAATACATACACTTCAGCAGCAGTGTATGTATGGAGTAGGCCTACACTCAGTACATTATTAAAGCAAGTGGTTCACCTTCGGTACACCAACCAGGTACCCTCACTGTGTTTTCTAATGCCATTGATGACCAACACGGTCACACTAAATATGCATATCCACCAATTTAAATTCATTGTTTGACTATAAAAAATATTTGGAAGAATTTAAGATTAATTAATCTAGTTAAAGTCGAACCTTCTCGCATCCCAGCTCGGAAGGCAGGCCCATCGTACTCCACGTAGTCGACATATGTGATCATCTCGATCTCCTGCTCTCTCTTGTAATGAATTCCATAACTCTTCAAAATAACAAATAAATAATTATATATAGTAATGAATTTTGTTGTGCAACATATCCAGTATAATTTTAAAAATACATTGAATTTAATATTAAAACTAAATCAAACAATTAATTATATGTTAAGTGTAAGCTATTGTTAGAAACATATTTAATTTTGCAAAATTGATAGTAGGTTCAGTTAATGAAAAAATCAAAGTTAAGACTCAACGGCTTTGCTTCTTGAGTGAAGGCCTTTCTCCTTTTTGATAATTTAAGGATTAACTTAAAGTGTCTTCATTAGTTTGGAAGTAAAGCTCCTGGAGAAACCTTTATACTCTGAAATAATTGTGGTATTCACATAAATAAGTAAGTACCTTCGTCAAACAATACAATTTTAATAGTCATCAGGCAGCTAGTTTCAGTATTTAAGCATTGGTATGTTAAAATTCAGTATTTTACACTTCACTGGCAATTAGATTTATTTTCAGTGATATCTATAATATAATTATCATTGTTAGGTAGTTATTGTCAGTGATGTGTGTTAAATATTATTATTTTGTGATTTTTGTCAGTGATGCGTGGAAAATATTCTGTGAATTTTAACTTGACAAGGCTTGGAAATGGGATTATAAATCACAAAACTAGCAGCCTGATCACTAAAAAAATTTAATTGTTCGTTGAAGGTACTGTAACCTATTTATTAGTCAATATCAATTCAGGAGGCAAGAATGTTTAAAATAATAATACATTGTTGAATTGCTATGAAATCGGTAAGAGTTATTTTCGTCTTGAACGCTTTCTTAGATTCCAGGAGTAAGTTTTCATTACATTTGGTGGATGAGTCACCTGCAGAGTGAAACCATAGGATCCGTTCTTCTTCTCCACAATAATCGTTCTCCGCCGTCGATCCTCCTCCGGTTTAGTGACGGTTACTCGATCCGGTTTGACTCGCTCCAATATTTGCGACTGAAAAATTAAATAAGTTGGGATCATCTGGATAGCATATACTTATCTAAAACGGTCAATAGCCAGCATCTAACTCCACTAAATTTGGTTTTTAGACCCATAAGAGGAATGCTACAGGCTCTAAAACATGTCTCTCTTCAAACATGAGTTTTTAATTACCTATAAGAAATTTGGTTACTTTGAAATCTTAATATTATTACCGTTAAGATATTTAACAGTAATCTATTCGATATATAAATGTTAATAAACTACAGTATTTGGAAATTTTTCGATAATATTTTTTTAATGCTGATTAGTTTATTAGGATATTGGTTTATTTAATACACTAAATAAATTTAAAAAAACTATAATCAGATAGATTATAAGACAATACAATATCTTTTCAAATTACACGAAGTACAAGGTTTTCTGATAATAAAACTCACACTAATTGTATATTACTATAAAATAATTAAAAAGTAGCCTATTTTTAGAGCTCAATTAAAGAATAAATGTATGAAGTGCTGATTTGTTAAACATACACTTTAACACAATTTCTATTTGAGTACAATAAAATGCAAAATTTAAATTATTAAGTAGTTAAACCTTCCAGTGTAGGTATTTTTCTTGCACATTGGTCTCTTGGAAAACAAAATTATATCTAAGAGAGATTGGTGGAGCTATAATACGATTGTTTTCAAGTAACTCAGTGCCAAAGTCAATGGAATGTACGATTCAAATTTTTTTACATGGATAAGTAACACCCCCTCCACCGTGTTGCGAAATTCACGTCACACGAAAATTGTAACGGAAGTGACATCATATGGTTAGAGCTCAGCTGGCTTATTGTTTTATTAGGAGGTCAGCTGTTTAGAAGAACTGAAAATATGCCCATTACAAATCCATGATCTAAGCTATTTTCCAAAGGAAAAATACTTTTTTAGTTTCAAATTTCTTCATCAACACTAGAATTGTGAACTCTGTACAGTAATATTTGGATTTTTTGATAGTTCTAATATATTCAGACTAATTATTACATAGTAAAATTTATTTTACATTTTATAGTAGTCACTTAGCTCAACTTGGTAGGTAATTGTAGAGTTAACATTATCTTTCACTCATATTCTTAGAAGAAAATTTAGCGAAAATTAAGTTTAACGAGACAACATCAATTGGACAGAAATTTTGAAAGAAGGTTCCAAAATACAAATGTTTTCAAATAGATTCAGATACCAACGACTAACAGATGTTATCTAAAACAATCAATTCCCAGTTAGAGAGTTGATATTTGTGAATGTCTAGAGAAAACTATATCTATAACTATAGCAGATTCATTGAAATCGTTACTTAAAATGTTGTCAGGCTTCAAATGTCACAGCGACATTTTCTGCTGGTAAAAGGTACTTTTCATTGTTTATTAGCGTTATGGTGCATGTAATAGAGCTAGTAAAGACCACAAGTACAGCATATAATGATCTGAGCTGTGTGAAGGTCAGGTATAATCAGTGGTGTTTCCAAGTTATTTTTACCTCCATACATCAGGTATTTGTTGAGTCGTTGGGCTTCTGGTTTGCAATGGAACTGTTATAATGATCCCATTGTTTAAACACAGTTGCAATTCTAAACTTTGTCAATTAACAGGTGTTTAGCATTCTTGGTTCTTTTAAATTTAGTTCTTAACATCAGAAACATGTTTCATTTCTATTATTTTTTTTAGAATTTAAACCCCTTAAAAATTTATTATTAGCTCATTTATTTATGAATTATTGTTGACAGGTATTTAATGAACTTGTTAAATGACATTAGGTGACCTCTAAAACCTCTAAGAATCAACATTTAATTGTTTTTCAAAATCATGTAGCATATTTCATTACCTGAATAGCTATTTTCCACTGGTTATTCAAATTAATTTATTTTTTTGTGACCACAATTAATTGTAAAAGTTGAACAAATAAAGATGACTTTTATGAATAAAAATAATAAAGAAGTTATAATATTTGGGAAAATGACACCCTATCTCTGTATACAAAAATGTATTCATTTTTATCTTTAGAATAAAATTTATCTGGCGAAAGTAAAGCATTTTATTACATTTAGCTTTGTTGTTAAATATCAGCTTTTTACTTCAAAAAGAAAACTAGTTCTTGATATTGTGTAAGATGTTTCAAAAAGGCTTCACATAAAAATAAAGTATTTCCTATAAATTTATTATTCATAAAACTGTTTTCAAATGTTTAGTTTTACAGTTAACCCAGGATCACTCGCGTGATTAAAATTTGACAACCACTCGCAGGTTAGATATTATCTAACAATGGTAAGTGTGGTAAGTAAAAGAGTAACACATAGTAAAATTGAAGATTTATTACAATAAAAAAAAACTAATTATTAATAAGTATTTTGTCAGAAAATACATATTAGTTTGCCACATGTTGTGGCCTAAGGTCCTGTGTCATAATATTATCTACGTCCATTATTTTGTCTTCCTCACCATCAGACTGTTCTGTTTCACTATCGATCACATTCACCATGACTGTCAGAACGAGTTCCTTCAGGGTCGCTATCGAAAACTTCAGCTGGATCGCAATCTTCTTTCAACCATGACAAAATACGAAATTCAATTTGGCGGGGTTCCATGTGCAGTAAATCAATAGAAAAAGTAATAAATTAATAAACTTTCTGAGCTAAATAAATAGGGTCTCATAAAAAGCTAATGCACGGTCACTTGAGTCGTTAGATTTTATCTAACACGAAACAGTACTTGCCCGCTCGTGTTATAAGATTAACGAATTTGATTAAAATAATAAAAAAAGCATTAACGTTAGATTTTTTCTAACAACGCGAATATTCCCGGGATAAATTTGTCCTCATATTTGTACTAGTATGGTTTAGTTACAGTTTCTCGATGCTGCACCTAGCATGTTTTAACAGTTTCTCCGCCAAGTTATTACTCATTGCTTATCTTAGTGTCCGTGGCAAGTGTCATAACATGAGCTGGGAAGAAGCTGACTGTAATATTATGTATATCACTTACTGTTAACCTTTCCCTGAACAGTAGACTCACGTACAACTAAATATCTGGAATCTAGTTTTAAAATATTTTTAATTTCCCTCATATTTCCAGTCCAGAAAATATTAGATGAAGGTTTAACCATATGGAAATTTAGATAACATTGTACAATACTTAAAATCAAGAAAATATTCTCTTAAAAAACAACCCCAAGGACAAAAGCAAAACTGAGCAAAAGGACAACAATGATTGCTTTCAATAATGATTGGTTTCACTTTGTTCAAAGACAATCTGGGATTAAAATTTAAGAATAGATATAATTTTCATAATATTTTTACTAGAGTAGCAATGTTATTATAGAAAGTTCTCATCATTAGATCATTCTTCAATCAGAATATTTCCATAATGCCAACAGTCAGTTGTCATTAGTGAACAGCTGATGCATCATTAACAGAGGTGAGGTCGAGGACCCAAGGTAGGTTGGGACAAGAGTTGGCAGGGTCAAGGTCACTTCACATTACCAAACACAACATCCACATCAGGTGACAACATGCGTGATATCTGCTTTGCCTAACAAATCATGACCTTCCCTAATTTGGACATCAACTTAACAGCAGAAGTTACTGTTAGGGTCAGGATTCAAGATTACTTATTAGCGAATATCCCATAGGGAAGGAGCTATTACCGTAGGTCTCATGGTAAGACTTAAGCCCGAGACCATCTTATTTTTTCGTGTTTAGGTGCCCAGAAGCCGAAAACAATAGTCGTTAAAATTTTTATATATACATATGTGTCTGTCAATACGATAACTCTCATAAAAATGGTACGATCAAGACCAAATTTGGTAGACGTGTATTCCTACATTTGCTTGGACGAGTTTGACAACCAGACATATCAATCAATCGGAACGGGTATTTTGGGGAGGTTATGTAAGTTAAAAATTAGGTTTTTTTGCGTTTTTCATATGTAGTTTAAAAAAATTCAATTTTTATCTTTGACCATAAGAATCAGCTTAAAAACTACATAATTTAGTTCCTTAAAGTTTTTCTCTATCACCAACGGTTACCGTGATATTAAATAATCTAAATTGTATTTTGGTGCTCCAATATTAATCTTACGGAGGATAAAGAAAAATTAATATTTCACTTATTTTCAATATTATTGGATTAAACTTGGTATTTACCTTCATGTGGTTTATTCTTCAAATGCTTAAAAATCATATTTTATGTGTTTATCATGGCAGCTAACCTGCATACTCCTTTCCCATGTTAATCATATAGAGAATAAGCTAACTGCTTTACTTATGGACAGATGTTTATGGAACTTGGTATGAATGGTCAAAATAAAATTTTTTTATGCTAGAAATGCCTACTTTCAATGTTCCTCACAGTAGCTAACCTGCATACTATTTCCTATGTTAATCTTAAGGAGATTAGGCAAATAACTCTCATATTTATCGACAGATATTGATAAAAACTTGTCATATATCACTATCATTATCATATTACTGAGTTGGAAATTCGCTGAGTATGCAGGTCTGCTGTGACAGGGGTATCTTGTTTACGTTAATGCTGCAAAAATGTTTAACTTGGATATATTTTAATTAAATATACAGTTTAACACAACAATAATCCGGCTACTTGGAGGTCACAAGCTGTGAATGTTATATATTCTCTTGTGTGGACGTCCACACTCCACACTATTGAGTAGCCTACTATGTTCATCCACCATTAATTAATACCATCTCCATAGTTAGACTAGTTCATACCAAGTTTGTATCATAGGAAAAATAGGCAAAGTTGTGGTTTGATCCTATGTTAAACTGCAGGTTCCTTACATGCCAGTGGCTATTGGGCTATTAAGTCAAAATCAGATTTATTCCAAAAAAAAACAAAATATATTACAAATTAAACTGTGCACATTTTTGAAATGTTAGATATTATAAACAAAATTAAAAAAAATTATTTTCGTAGACATAATAATAAAATAAGACAAATGACTTAAAAAGTGGGAAATTAATTATCAGTCCTATCTGAGGAGCATATCAGCATCGGTAAGAAACTAGGCAAGTACGAGTAACGTTGAGGTTACTATTTCAGAAAGGTAATAATAAAATAATAATCATAATTAAAAAAAACATGATAGCTTTATGAATTTTTTCCTCATATTCATGGTAAATATTAACTCTAAATTAACTACATTACTACAAATGAACACAAACACATGTTTAAAATACCTATGTTACAAATTTACCAAAATATAAGATGTCTTTTGAATTGCTAGATTCCAAGTGTTGCGAAATCAAAGTGTTTATTTTAGATGTTGGGAAATTCGACTGTGGCTCTCTGCCAGCGTTTAATGTCAAAATAATTTATTCATCTGGATTTGGTTGAAAAAATGTAACAAAAATATACTTAATTATATATATTGAAGATACAAGACACAATGTTCTTTTCTTTTAAGCTTATTCTTTATAACCTATTCTGGTTTGAAAGTATACTTCATATACCTTTAGATAAGACTAGCAGTAAGCCCGTCCTTTGTACGGGTTGTAGGATTTAGTTTAAAGAAGAAAGATCATCATACCAAAATGTAAACCTGAAATTCTAAACAAATCAGTACAATGAAAATAAATGAACACCCAGGTTTATTATTTAGCGTTACTGTACTGTTAAATATATTAGAATATTTATACCATTATTATAACTAGTTATAAGTTAAAATAGCTTTTTAATATGATTTCGAAATGGGTTTAAAATCAATGACCAATATAAACTAACTAATATTGATTTGACTGCTGTTTGTTTTGATTTCTATTAAACCTTTAAACTACAAGAACAGCTGATTATTACCAGGTTATTCATTGAAAACTGAATCAAAATGCGAGTAATATCGCGTAAAAGTGGGGTTTTAAATGCTCGTTATTTACTTTTCAAGGGGCGGCGGGCGATTTCAAGCATTTACACACCTTCTCTGGAATGTAGAGAATACATGAAATAAGTTTCATTGTAATCAGTTCTCTCGTTTTTTTCGGAGAAGACGGCGTAAAATGCGTCCTGGAGCGTCACAGACAAACAGACAAAAATTGAGATAAGACCGGTTTCGGCTTCTCTAACGCACGAAAAATAAAAATAACTAAAAAATGAATAATTCTGAGCAATGTAGACAAAACTCTAATTTTATTTATATAGATTAACTTTTGAAATGGCGACCTACTCAGGTAGGTATTTTAAGCTAAGTATGAAATGAGAAATAGTGTAAGATGATTATGGCGCGATCTTGTAGTCTTGTTTCTGACTAAGGCTGACATGCTTCTTAGACAGGACTGTTAATTAATAGCCCAACAGTCAATGACATCTAAGGGACCTACAGTTTAATGTGGAATCCGAACTACTCCCACTGAATTACAAACTGGTCTAATTATGAGGTTGGTTTTTTATGATGAATGTAGCAATCCATAGTGCGGACGTTAATCCACCCCTGAGAATACCACATTCATCGACCATCGCTTATAACTATCAACAATTCATGACCTTAGCAGCTGGAGTAGCTAGAATACAGGACATGTCAGCCACCGTCCCAGTCTAATTATTTAGTGCCCCTTTGGTTGTACATAATATGAATTTTATAGCCGATCTTGTAAACTTGCAAGAACTTATTTTTAACGAATCAGAGGCCTGAATGTACTAATTACTACCATTATATATTATTGAATATGATGAAGTGGCAGTCCACAAATTCATTATTCATTAGTTTTATGGTAAACATTTGCTTTTGGCGTCTGGTTTTTCATTTAAACGTACAAAAATCTTTATTTTATCGGTTTATTACATAAAGAAATACTTGTTAATATATTGGTAAAAACTTTACACTAACACACTATTGCACCCAACCTGCACTTCCCATTGTGTTTTCACACGTATCTCATTTTTACTGGCGCTGATTACAATCGGTTTCCATAGCAACGCAACAATGGATAAAGTACCAATGACAGTTCCGGTTGCAGAAGCGTTTCCGGCTCAAGCATTGTTGCCAAGGCCACCTCGATTGTGGAATAGGAAACGTTCAATTGGATCAGCAAGTAGGACGGCATTTTTGTACCTGTGTAAGAGCGCGACCGCAAAGACACTGAAGGCCTCTTAAAAGAATAACTGTAAAATAAGAAATAAGTCATACAACTTACAAAGGACGGTCTAACTACTAGTGTTAATCTAAAATCGTGAAAAACCTCTACACTTAACATAGTAGTTCCTTATTTAATAGTTTTTTTTCAATTGTGTGGTATTTTTTAGGAAGATAAATTTTCCTCCTAAGCCAAATTTGATATGTGTCATTAGTAAATTGATCACTTTATTTTATCAATTTAATATACTAAAATATTGAAATTCTTTAAAATCATTGATAATGTAAACAAATTAACGTTCATTTTTTTAACTAGCTGATTATTTGTTCATGAATGTATTGCTCAAAACTATGTTTGTGATAGTTCATTACATTTTTTTAAAAAGCATGGGTTAAGTTTCAGTTTTATTCATTATTTCAGTTTTTTAATTACCTTCTACAAAAAGAATAGAACAAGTAAAAAAGTTCCAACTTAATGGGTGCTCTCGTTTCTACGAAGAAACTTAATAAAAATGTGTTATTTAGCGATAAATAAAGATTAATGAAATTGCTTAAAAACATGAAAGAAACCAGGAAGACTAGACAAACGTAAACTAGAGATAAAGCTCGATTCCTGGAAGAAGCATGATGGCCGCCGCGAGTAAGGGGTGGCAAGTTAGGCTCAAGGCCGCTCCCACCCCCACTCATCAATCTGTTACTTATACGCAACGCCTGCTACTCTCCTGCGGCTTCACGCACAGCACAAGTGCGTAACAAATCACTTCACCACCTTGAAGGAGTTTTTATTTAACTGTCATTTTATTGGAAGATTAGGCTGCAGTATAGTTAAATTGTCTCTAACCTCATCCAGAACTGTTTCGAGCGGTCCATGGGTAGCAAAGGCAGGCATACACCACACATTAATCAGGAACTTCATTAATGGATGCAGTCTGCCTCGCTTCAACTTTATACAAAAGTGGGTTGATTAATCCTTTTCTCCAATTTAACTTTTTTAGTTAAAATTTAAACATCTCTTTTCATTTTCATTAAATCTAAATAAATCTTTAATTATACTCCAGTTATCGCTATCGACCTTTTGACATGTACAGTATTATTACACTAATGCAGTGAAATAAATTATACCGTAAAGCGAAGTTTTAGCTTCTGTTTTGTCTTCACGAAAGCATATGTGTAATTAATACGAAATAGGTTCACGTTAAAATCGATTAAATAATAATGTAAACACAACAGACGAAAATAATTAAAAATATTTTCAAACGAAGATTAAGAGTTTGGTTTATGAGGTTGTTGAGTCACTCACCATAATTTAAACTTAAATGTGAAAGCAAAGAAGAATACAGTGACAAATTGTGTTATTTTAGCTTGAAATTGTTTGATAAGCGGAATGATACGGAGAATGGGCTACCTATATTGATGACTCCTCCTTATGAAGGATTCTACTTGAGGCCGTGGATGAGGGGGCAAGGAGCAGCCTCTGCAGCACCAGGGTCGGGGATGAAGGGAGTGGTTGCCGGGGGAGTAACAGGAGCCATCCAGATATGTATCACGTACCCGACGGACTACGTAAAAACCCAGCTGCAACTGGAGGAGAAAGGTGAATCAAGGATGTACTCGGGAAGTCTCGACTGTGTGAAGAAGACCGTAGAGAGCCGCGGGGTGCTCGGACTGTACAGAGGGCTGAGCGTCTTGCTGGTGGGCACCGTCCCGCAGAATGCAGTCAGGTTCGGGTCGTTCGAAGCGTTCAAGAACCGACTGGCGGATGAGGACGGCGCGGTGTCGGCCTCGACCAAGGGGCTGTGTGGGGTGGGCGCGGGAGTCTGCGAGGCGGTGCTGGTCGTCACCCCCATGGAGACAGTCAAGGTGAAGCTCATCAACGACCAACGCTCCCAGAACCCTCGGTTCAAAGGCTTGTTCCATGGGATCGCAGATATCCTCAGGGAGCAAGGGTTCCACGGGGTGTACCGCGGGCTGGCGGCCACCGTGCTCAAGCAGGGGAGTAACCAGGGCATCAGGTTCTACTTGTTGGAGACCTGTAAGGACGTGTACCGAGGTGGAGACGCGGCCAGGCCCGTGCCCAAGCTGTTGGTGGGGCTGTTCGGCGCGGTCGCCGGGGCGGCCTCCGTGTTCATCAACAACCCCCTGGACGTGGTCAAGACGCGGATGCAGGGTCTGGAGGCGGCCAGGTACACCGGCACTGTCCACTGCTTCCTCGCCATCCTCCAGGATGAAGGTCCTGCCGCCTTATACAAGGGCACGCTACCGCGACTGGCCAGAGTCTGCTTGGATGTCTCCATCACCTTCATGGTCTACGACTCCGTCACAGAATTCCTCAACAAGTTCTGGCCTTAGAGTAATGTCAAGATCCCATGAGAGCATATTTATTTGCAGTCTACACAGTATAATGAATAGGAATATTAGATATTTAAAAACTAAAATACTATTGAATTAACAATATATTTTGTATTAACCAAACCAGAGTATAACTAATTATCAAGCTATCTATCGGCTACAAACTACTTGAAGTCCCCTACAGAACATCAGTTCGAACTGACAGTTAAAACTGATCGTCTGACAGCAGATTCAGACTATGCTCCGGTAAAAAACTGGACTAACACAGATGCATTTTGGTTAAATTGACTGAATTCAGGAAACTGAACGAGTTGAGGTGATTGGAGCCTTCAGCTCGAACTCATTAGAACTGACGTGTGAGGGCGTTTGGAGCCTTCAGCTCAAACTGTCAGGTGGAACTGACTCTCTGGAATAGAGCACTAAAGTATTACTTTTTAGTCCCAAGGTAGGAAAAATGTGTAGTTTTTTGTCCCAAGGGAGTGAAAGCAACCCCATAAGAATAAAATAGGAAAAATCTGGCACACCCTGGAATCAACTTTCAGAAATAATAATAGCTGGCAGTAGTAATTAATTATTTCTTAAACGGCCAGGTGATAGTTAACATAAATTGCTTTGAGGCTATGTTAGCCAACTTGGAAAATAATAGTGATTCATGTTAGTTAATAGCCTAATGGGTGATTTGTAACTATCTTACTTGTATGTGTAGTTGTAGGAAAACGTGTGACTTGTGTATGCAACATGTGAAACTTGTTGCACAAATAACAATTTCTGCAACAAGATCGTGTTCCAGAGCTGTATGTTCTACTACAGTTCGGTCGTAAGCTAGTATATAACCAAGATTGGGCACTTAATTGTCACGCATGGCCCGTAAACAGGCTCACGACTTAAGAAAATGTCGGATCGTTTGACATTGAGGTAATCCAACTCATCACGCAACCGCAAAACCAGCAAAAGCAGCGTGTGCAACGCGCCGACTGTTCCCACAATTACCAACTGTGACGTAAGACGAAAGCAAGAGCGAGATTGACCCAAATGTCACCTGGTATCAACAGCACTAGCAGGTGAGTGAGTCATATGGTCGACGACACCGCGCCGCAACAGCTGTTTAGTTGTTACACAGTCACGTGACTTCATTGGTGGTATATGGCTCGTTGAAACAGCTGTGAACCTCAAAACTAGTACATTCCAACACATACACTTCCTGTTAAAATACGTGAAGACATCATTTGCAATTATAAACATATACAATTAACAACAATAACAAATGCAATTTGCATTTGTTTATCTCATAAAGGACTATAAAACGTATAATTTTAATTAAGATCGTTAGAACCATTTTTGAGAAATTTTCATTTTACTTGTTTTTTGGGGGTTTTAGGGGTAAAATACCCTTAAAAATAAAAAAAATCCTGGGATACTGTAGATTGTGTAACCTACATACCGATTTTCATGAAAATCTGAACAATAGTCTCGTCTCTAGGCTTTTGTAGATCCTCACACAAATACACAACACACACACACGAACAGACATCACTCAAAAACCAACTTTTTATTGAGGGGGCACTATAATGGATATATCCACAAGAAACTCAAACTCTTTAGTGCTGACGAAAACAATACTTTCTCCTTATACTATCGTATGGGGGGAGAAAGTAAAAATACATAATGTTTAGTTAAATATAGGTCTAATATTTTCCAAATAAATAAAGCATTTTCCTGTGAAACTTATAAAATCGTATCGTTTCCCCACCTCAAATGTCATTTCTTGGTTTTAATATCATAAATATTTATATACTTCAAAGCGTGTCAAGAAGTAAATTATGTTAAGTAAGGGCAGAAGTGAAAGGCCGGATCAGAATACCCACACTGATTGTCCAAATCTGGCCACCGGTCGATATCTGTTGTAGGTTTTCCCGTCTGGGCGTCCGTTTGTTACCAAACAGGCGGGAATGTGTGATGCGACAGCTTTAACAGGATGGCAAAGCGTTGCCTATTTTGTTATTTGTGTCGATGGCAAAATCGAATCGAACACTAAATACAGAAGCTAACCTCTTTATGTTTATTAGTGTATGTGTAACCCATATTAATGATAAGCGGTTTGAAAACTATTATGACTATGTTTAATTGACATGGATATGTCTATGCTCTGGGGGGGGTGTTGTTGGCACTTTGTAAGATGAAAATTTGAAACAGGTTTCCATAGAAACTACTAGAGCTATTGTATTGCATTAATTTTTAATATATGAATAAGAACAGCTGTTTAGAAGAACTGAAAACATTCCTTTAGACATATCCATGATCTAACCTAACTGTTCCCACAGGGAAGTAAATACAAACATTTTTAACGAGACTCCGAACTAAAAACAGGTATAGTAAAAAAAGTGTAAAATAAGCGTCGAATTATATAATTTATTACTGAAAAACGTTCACCGTGTTAAAATGTTCGTTCTATCTGTACGATTAAAGATGCCCGACAGTTTGCTGTATTAAATGATACAGTGACAAGTGAAATAACTTCTTAAAACAAAAATTCTGTCCAATCATACTATGAATTTTGAGCTATTTATTCCAAATCCAACAAACGGACTGACTGACTTGAACCAAGGATAAGAGTGTTTTGAGTCAGGAGAGTGATTATCCCGTATGACAGACGGGTGTCTGGGATAATGAGAGAGATGGAGCTTCTCTTGTGTGGATAGTTGTATGCGATGGTCGGTGAGTGTAGTGTTCTCTTGTGTGGATTAACGTCCGCACTTTTGAATATACTATGTTAATCCGCAAATACCATCCTCATAATTAGATCAGTTCGGAATTCAGAGGCAGAGGTTCGGGCTCCACGTGTCCCTTAGATATGCCATTGACAGTTGGGATATTAATTAACAATTCTGTCTAAGGAACATGACAGCCTTAGTCAGTAACACTCATTCACTCATTTCTCATTCATACTTG
This sequence comes from Nephotettix cincticeps, assembly GCA_023375725.1. Classification (NCBI taxonomy): domain Eukaryota; kingdom Metazoa; phylum Arthropoda; class Insecta; order Hemiptera; family Cicadellidae; genus Nephotettix; species Nephotettix cincticeps. The sequence goes on along the minus strand of CM041785.1, from coordinate 69,625,819 downwards.
GTTCAAAATACCTGGTCCTGGACAGGTTGCTATTTCAATAACTAGACATTCAAATATATACGAATTATTACCTCAGTTGTCGAAAGGACACGCTGGGTATTGCGCAGCAAAGCCACGACACGGAACAAGGTTCACGCTTATCCGAGGGCGTGTTGCGAGGAGGAAAGCATGGAAATGCGATTTGAAAGAGTCGGAACTGAGGAAACGGGCCAAGAGCGCGACTCAGTCTGCCGGATTTGAAAGTCTCTCGCCTTGGCAAAGTTGGCCTTTGCCGGTCCCGGTCATGCATGGGCTGGGCGAATGTCAACTGACCAAGCCCCGGGCTGAGCCCTCCTTGATGATGTCCAAGGTCTGGTGTCTGTCAGGTGTAAGTACTGTACAAAACCCGAGGTCTCCTTGTAACTGTGCGATTCCTCGCCTCTTGTCAAACCTTCACGGTCGTCGGTCGACTTTAGTAACACGACGGTGAACTTCCGGCTATTTTTGCTGGCTTCATTCACTACTTTTTTAAGCGATGACCCGTGATTGTGATATTCCCTGATGTGGATTAACGTCCGCACTAATGAATTCTACGTCCATTCGCAAAGACAAGTTCGCATTACACCAGTTCGTAATTCAGACGCAAAAGTGGTTCAGATCCCACGTTAAACTGTAGGTCCTTTTGATACGTACTTTTGAACATGTCAGCCTTAGTCAGTAACAAGACTACAATATCGCGCAACAATCATCTTCCTGGGATGATTGTGGCACTACATGTATACCAATCGCCTAGACTGGGACGGTGGCGTGTCCTGTAATCCAGCTACTTGGAGGTCACGGTGGGTGTGGTAGTTCTCTTGTGTGGATTAACGTCCGTACTATTGAATACTATGTTAATCCACAAAAACCATCCGTGTGAAAAGTATAAACTTGAGGTGGTGAAAAAGATTGGAAAGAATGCCTCTCTTCTTATACAAAAAATTATTGTATTAATGGCTCTTGTATAAATACGATAATTCTTGTAGGGTCTACATCATGCACATTGTCCGAAAATTTGAGTTCATAATACCGTGGTGTATTTGATAATACAATACATAATACAAGATTTAAAATAATAGAGTAATAATCAGTAACTACTTGGAGACCCAAGGCAGGAAAGGACAGAGTAAACAAAACTTATTACGTCATTGGTGTCAAGAACGTTTATTATTGCACGTTTTATGTAATTAAACAAAAACGTGTCTGATGTCTAACTACCATACGATGAAGTCAATTGTTTGTAGATATGTTTCTAGCACAAATCCATTATAGTTATCATTGTAAAATAGGTAGTAGTCTCCCTTTGAATATTAAATCCAATGAGATATTGAAGTAAAAAATAATTGTACTTATTTCCTGTGGGAAATAGGTTAGATCATGGATATATCAAAGGGAATGTTTTCAGTTCCTCTAATCAGCTGTAGTTATAGCCATATTACGTCACTGTTTCAAATTTTGGACTCGCAAATTGCCAACACCCTACCCTCTCCCAGAGCTGAGACATATCTATGTCAAAATTCTACGACTTTTGAAACGATATATGCGCATTTTAATGATTTTAACCATTTGAAGAGATTATATTTCTATTCTAGAATATTCTTTCAGTAGTAAACACAAAGAAATGTGACAGTTAAAGGGTCTGAATGTCTGGAATAGGGTCAGTTGCTAATAAGGGTGAATTGTTATTCAAGGCACGCGCATGCGCAAGTCGCGGTACGCCTATGCCTCACCGATGAAAGCAGAAAACGTTTCTATAGACAATTAGCGCTTTTGTTCTCACAGACGCAAGAAATACTTAGGTAACTTAGCAATAATGTTTACTTCAAATATCGCGATAAGCAGATAATAAGCGATAATCGGATAATCCGATGTGTCGACCATAAGCGATAATCGGATAATCCGATGTGTCGACCATAAGCGATAATCGGATAATCCGATGTGTCGACCATAAGCGATAATCGGATAATCCGATGTGTCGACCATAAGCGATAATCGGATAATCCGATGTGGCAACCATAAGCGATAATCGGATAATCCGATTTGTCGACCATTTTCACTGAAAATCCGTATTTTACAGGCCCCCAACCATTAACTAAACCTTTCCAAACAAAATAGCCTAATGCAACCGGAGCTATTTGTTTTCCAATTTATTTTATTTTTGAAGTAGTTTCTGTTTATAAAATCAGCAACCTACATTCATAATTTTCTGACATGAGTATTCTGTTATAATTGTAAGAAAATAAATAGTATGTAAATTACCTTTCCCAGTACAAAAGATGGAGTTTTTTTTATATATTTAACCATTACTTTAAAGAAATATCCAAATTTGAATAACGACGCATAAAAAGGAATCCGTAATAAGATGAACCTGATGTGATGAAACGTAAAATAACTATTACAGAGAGCTCTTTCTGATTACAATGTTTAGGAATATAATAAGTAATAAGTTAACGGCGAGGATAACTATCATTAACTGGAGTTACCGACTTTTTTAAGTCGCGCGATTGCAAATCTTTTTTAATATAATGAAAAAGGCAACACGAATTCATTTCAGCTAAATCAAATCATTCAACAATTGAAAATTAAACGTTCGACGCGTAGAATTAAGTTTGGGCGCAAACATTTGGTGAGTTACAATGATTACAGTACACAATTACATAACGAAACCTTGGTGCGAACGACACGGGATCACAACGTGATAAAGGAGGCAGTGTTTGCATAATTGTAGGCACGAGAGAAAGCAATCAAAAGCGAGATATCGCAATGGCAGTGGCGTAGAGAAGAGCAACATACTTTCCCGTCATTTAAACCGATGAACAAGGAGGCCGTGGATTAACTATAACCTCTTAACAAATGTTTTTGATAGAAAAATGACAGTTCAAAGAAATTTATTTTTAAAATATCCTTTCTAGTTTTTAGTAATCCAGCTCGTAAAGAGACTGTAACGAACTAGAATAATTTGTTAGGGATTGATAACAAGTAGGAAGGAACAGGGTTTGGCCTTCTACGTGAACAGGTTGCATAACTAACTGGTCGATTGTCGTTAGTCGGGTGTGACAACGTTGCGATACTAATCAGCTGATTATCAAGTATATGGCAACAGCTGATATCGGTAATTACGAGTATATAACAGGTTTGTGTGTGATGGAACATGATCTGAAAGCTATCACGCATATAATAATCCAAAAAGTATGATTATGCGTCTATAAACAATCCAATTTAAACTATTTCATAAAGTTTCCACAAATAAAAACACTTTAGTCGTAAATATGAAACGAAAAGTGTAAAAAGCGTATAGAAGACACACACAATTTTAAAAGAGATATAATAATGTGCACAGTTTATATTTTTGGAGGGTCAGGTTATGCAACCTCCGAATGTGAAATATCAACAACATATTATGCTTTTACAGCAACGTGAATAGAAATTCCAGTTCATTTTGGATAAGCAGTGCTTTACTGATGTTAAAATACATTTGTTGATTTTTTTAAATTCCTGGCATTACAAGACTTCCGTATGGCGGACTTGATTCGATAGGGAAGTCATTTATTCCCGTTATAAAAGTGAAAGGTGAAATATTTCTGTTAGGAATTTCTACAGTTTCCAGTTTAATAGAAATGCGGCTAGCGAATGGTAGAAACTCAAAGAACCTATTAGTAGATCCTATTTCCTGTAGAGAAAGGCTGTAAATGTGTAGAATAGTCAGTCATATATTTCAACTAAATAATAAACAGGGAGTATCATAGAAGGTTGGTAATGGTTACGAGTTGAAAGGGTTCAAAATCATCAACATAAATCAATAACAAGTCTGTGTGGTCATTGGCTAAACAATTTATTGCCGTACAGCATTTTTAGCAAGGATGTCACTTAAATTTAAATTCATCCGCCTCAATCATAATGTATTTTTCAATGTTGCATGTCGCACCATTCCCCGCAACACTCAGTCACGACTTCCCACATCAATATGTGAGCGGGGTACTTAGCCTAATTCGGCTGTGCCAGTGACTAACGACCAATAAACAATCGATATGGTAGTAGCACGTCACTTCCGCTTCCCCGTAGCGCGCCGGATACCGCCACCGCCACTGCCTCCGTGAGAGGATTCACAATAACAATTTACTGTATGTGAAAGTTGGCCAATATCCTCATGTACTTGACTGGTCTACCTCCACAGAGCCGTCGCGCCATTCTCTTCTACTGCTACTGACTTCGGTCTCTGAAGTCACATCTAATTAAACGGTTTACAGTGTTAATGAAGACGAATCAACCATTATAAACAAACACCCCCGTCGCAGCAGACTTGCGTACTCAGTTAACCTCCTTATCGTTAAGATATGATAAAATTAGTCTCGTTAGTATTCGCATTTTGAGTACAAAATTAACACCATTACAGCAGTTCAAGGAATTTTTAATTTTTTTTATTGATAATGAAGTAGGACCAATGACAGATCTAGTTAAGGGGGGGACATAGTCTGGGTAGTTTATATCCTAGGAAGTGGGGACTAGCAATACTCTCAAGAAAGCTATTCTGTTTGCAGTTTTACGTGAGTTTAGTCTTTTTATTTAATTTAGTAACAAAAATTATTAAGATAAGAAGAAATTTTGTCTATATATTGGAAATATAATAGGATAATATATCAACTTGTTTTCAGAGGAACTGACGCCACCTTTAAAATAATATTTTTCTGTTCTTTATTTTAATGTAAACATAAAATCTTAATTTTAACCTAAAATAATTCAGCCATTCGTCAAATTTTTCACAATTCCTTATATTTTTTTACCTCCACCTTAAATCCGCCACTGCTTGTGTTAAGGACGTAATTTACACACCTGAGGGGTTTTCTGACACAAATTTTAGTAGCATAATGTTGCGTATTTTCGCCATGAATTTTATATAAGTATACATTTTCCTGACGATCGCATCCCAGCGACGTCGTTTACTAATAGAATTGTTTATAACAAATAATCGACGAATAAATCTGGGATTTCCCAGTTGCTGGAATAGAAATCTCCCGCTAGCGATCCTTCACCACAAAGCTTATGTAAACTTTTGTTTATTACTTTATCCCTTTCGTCAACATTTCGAATTTGAGTTGAGAGTGAATAAATTCGTTTTGGGGTCCCCTGAATCCAAAAAAGTGGGTTTCGTCGTTAAATCCCCTCCCTTAAAAACTTGAAAAATTCAAATTTATCAAAAATGTCTCTAACAATTATTTTGTTTTTGGTGTCTTTATATGCCTCTCAGTATTTTTTTATCGTTTTGATGGGAAACGGTCCAAACCCCGGTCTTGTTTACAATATAACGTCGACCTGTTGTTAGGAAGCATCATTAATTTAATAGCCCAATGACGAAATGACAACTGGATTCGACCCATGCAGGATTCGATCCGGCGACCTTCAGTATTGAAGACAGGCATTATGACCACTCAGCCACCCAGCCAGTTGGGATATTGAAAAATTATTATTGTTAAAATTTAGTAATTTATAGTCCATATAGAATACTAAGTAATGACACCACCCGCATGTCTGTAAAAATGACGGTTCGAAAGTTATAGGATTTTAAATGTCATAAAACCTATTTATTCCTTATTTCCCAACCGTTTACCATGACACTTGGTATGGAGCATAAGCTCACATCACACAACAAAACCTACTCAAAAAGGCTTGGTATCACCGGGGGGTGGGGATTTCCCCCCATCAAATTCCAACAAATAATTTTAACTTTGTTTCTCTTGTTGTTATTTTCAGAAATTGGTTGATTGTTTTGTAACAATAAATTATTATAAAATGATATTTAGATAAACTTTGAAGGACACAAAAGCTGCGACTACAGAGAAGAAAGTGACTTGAGTGCGGTCAGACCTTTCCCGGCGATTTGAGTGGTGTATTTGTGGTGTACCTTGCAGCACTCTATTGTTGCGCACTCACTGTCTTCTCGCATAACAACACTTTCCCCAATGCTAACACCGGCATTAGACATTGATTGCTATTAATTAGGGCAAGTCTTGCAACCTTTCACGCTTTCTTGGTCTGTGACGGAAATTATACAAGGAGGAAAGAAAACTTAACAACGGTTGTGTGACAATAGGAAAACTAAGTTGGGCTGGTTGATTAACACATCAGGTAGAATGGTGTGGAGGGTGTACAGAAAGAGGCAGTAGAAGAAGGCTTTAGTACTGATAAACAATACGAAGAATTTCAGATATTTGTTAATGGTTGTGACGTGTAGATAGTTTACTATGAATGTATTAATGAGTGTATAAGATTAATTATTGTGACGCGAAATTGTAGTCTTGTTACTGACTAAGGCAGACATGTTCCTTAGACAGAACTGTAATTAATAGCCTAACAGTCAATGGCATATCTACAGTTAAACGTGGAGTCCGAACCACTGTCTCTGAATAACGAACTGGTCTAATTATGAGGATGGTCTTTGAGGATTAACGTAGTATTCAATAGTGCGGACGTTAATCCACACAAGAGAACACTACACCCACCGACCATCGCATAGGTACTGTATTACATTTCCCAGCTATAGCTAATGTATTACTTTAGAAACGTTGAAGGTAAACCAAAGAGAACTCGCGAATCTCAAACCCCCCATAATAATAACTATACACATAACGTGAAATGAACCCACCCACGTCTGTAAAAATTAATTAAAAAGGTTTTGGGAGTTCAAATGCTAAAAAATAGATTTTTTTAAAGGAAAGAACAATAAATGTATAGAATTTTTAAAATTCATAATGACATTGATTATTAATTATTCAATATATTTTATTGAACTTTTCCAACGCGTTTGTGTTTTTAACTACACGACGTTTCTGGAGGTGGAGACAATCTTCCCCCGTTAAAATGATTACCTATTAGTTTATATTTAAGTTTAAGTTACATATATTAATTAATATCATTACGTAATCGTTCATGTAGAACACAAAAGCTATAGTATTAGTTTGTCTTAGCTTTTATGATAAAACTGTAATTGTTTTTATGTATTATGTATATTATGTATTTTTACTGGATCAATAAAGATTTCATTTCATTTCATATTGATAGTGCTCCAACTCCTGTTCTGAGTGCACGCTATCTTGTGTCGCCCCGCTAGCTCGGAGGCGGAGTGTTGTGGTTATTTGTTGCATATTGTAAATATAGTTTTTGTATTGTGCATGTCAGATAAGTTTAGTATTTTTGACGATATGATATAATTCATATATGTAACTTAAACTTTCAATTTTCAATGTAAATTACTTTGGTATTCACTTAAAAACGGGAGGTGTTTTCCGCCAGAAACGTTGTGTTATTAAAAACACAGACGCGTTGTAAAAGTCCAATTAAATGTATTGAATAATAATTAATTGTATATTGGAACTACGATGCCGTATTTTTGTTATCATTATGTTTTATAACCCAGAAAACCCGTAATTTATGTCCAAAGGTCTATAGCAATAAACAAGATATTTTGCAACGATTCTCGGAAAAACGAAAATTATGACGAAACTAATTTTCATAATTCTATACATGTTTGAGAAGGGGTTTGTTTTATTAAAACTCGACTCACTCCTGCTAAATAATAAATTAATTACATCTCAAAAAACAGAGTTTATTAGAGTTAAGTCAAATTATTGTTAAATATTCAGTGTAAAATATTGTATATTGATCCGGAAATAAATCATTGTAAAAAATCTCAAAAAACACGGTTTGTAAGATTTAATTACTAAATATGTGATCTATTAAAGTGATTTAACATAAATAAATAAACCAATTTAAATTAAACTTAATAGTAGTTTGATTACATTGATGTTAAACCTAATATAAAATTATACTATATTAAATGTTATCTTAATATACAACAAAGTTCACTAATGATGTGAGTTTTCTAGTTAAAGTGTAAAACAAAATAATCGGGCTGAGGATCAAATTTGTCATTCAAACAATTTTCTCGAGAGTTATCGTGTTTACGAACACAATATTTATCATTTTTAACAACTATGGTTTTTTTCCTTTAGGCATCTCCAAACGAAAAAGTACCTAACATGGTCCCGGGCTTAGGTCTTTCCATGAGACCTTCCCATGAGCGTTTTTCCTGGAGAAAAATCTACGTACAAATAGTAATGAACGGGTGGGTCTAAAGTTTTACAGCTGTTTAAATTAGGATGAGTTACTATGATGTAATACCATTAGAAATCTGTGACTTCTGAGTCTGAATATATTATAACAGTTAAAATAATTTATTATAACATAATAAACTATACAGAAGATAACAAATAAATAGTACAATAATTAATATTTGAAAGATTACTAAAATGGTTTGATTAATAAAAAAAAAATTATATTGTACAGGTATGGCAGTTATCAGCGGTAGCAAGTATAGACTATTATTTAAGAATTCAGATAAGATTGTAGTAAAAAGTATTTTATGTTTTTTTACAAACTGAAAACAAAAATACACTCGTATTTACTAAAAACCAACAGGACAATGAAAAAGTATTCAAGTAGAATAATGAAATATAAATGAGCAGTGCAGTAAGGGGTGTCAGTATTGACGAGAACCCTTACCTCAAAGGGTTAGATAGTCTATTTCCAAATATAGCTAGGGCTAGTTAGTTTGTTATCTGGAGATCGCTTATATGTTAATCACTTTAATTTATTATTTGGTGAGTTCCTTGAACAATTTTTTAAAACATTTATATCAAAAAAATATTTTTTTTACAAATGATATACTTATTTACTTACCGGTGAAAGCTCTGCCTCCCCATCGCTCATTTTGGAAGCAAAGGGGTAAACTTGATCTTAGAATACTAAATATAGCCATCCACCCCAGGGCGGTATTTTAAATGTAGGGATGAAAATCGTAGCACAAAAAACAACATGTTTGAGACACATACAATACTTATTAAAATTATGGCGATAAATGGAAAATACAGGGATGAAACTACAAGGTAGATGCTATGTTAAACCACCACTACACTACACGCACAGCTGACGCGCGCGTGAGCACAACTGTCGTCTGCGTCTGCTATTGATAGAAGAGAGTTTTAATGAGTAGCCATAAGGTAGCAGCACTATACAGCATAGACATTGAACGGATGGAAGTAGTTTGTCATGTCACCGGTAGGTAGGAGCAGTATACGTTTTTGACATGCCATGCCAACGTAAGACTAGTAGTAAAAAATTCTCGACTATTCCATACACTCTTTCCCAACGCTGGTGGATATAGTGAGAATGAGATATATAATTAGTTTTAAAGATTCAATGATTATATTCATTGATCATCCAAAATTTACAAGTTTTACGTAAAATGGTATGCTCATCGGAAGTGTAAACAACATTAAAGTGATATTAGATTGTAAAAAGGTAATTAAATAAATTAGATTATTATTCAATCTCGTTTGTGTCACTGAATATGTGTAATTCAAACTCAAACATCTTTATTCAAGACAGTTACAAACTGCATAATAGTGTCATTACAAAAGTGTTCCTTACAGGAATAATTATTAAAATTTCAAAATTCAGAAAGTGCTGAAATTAGATCAACATTTAATGGTTTTATATTTATGTCACAATTTTAGTTTTATGTTTAAGATTGTCATTAAATTTAATATACAATTATTCACATGCAGTGTGTTCAGCGTGGCAAGAAGCAAATCGTATTTTTAACATCAGCTCAAAAGGTTTTTTATGTTTTTATAGACTAAGGTGCAATCTTTTTCGTCTCAAGATTTTGTTAAATTCAACTAATTTTTAATTCATCAATGTGAACATAAATATGAGCCATTAAGTTTATTTTTGGGCTAAGATCATCATTCTTTGAATAATTATAAGCCGTTGAAAACATTATTCTTTAATAATTATTCCTTTGGATAAAATCTGAATCAGTACTCATAATAGTTGGCTTAAATTATGCATTTTTAATTTGGTTTCAGATCACTAACAACTAACTGCAATCAGAGAGGAACGGATTATAAATATCCTTTATCTTTAGTATCCGTTCATCTATGCTGCAATTGACGATTTCGTTAAAAAGTGATCCAACATTTTTTTCATTACCATATTATTATATTTTCCAAGATGATGTTAATTGCAACTCTATGCTATGTCTTCACCAAACATTTATGTTTCTCGTATTTAAAGCAAAATCATACCGTACTAGAGCGACTGTTAGAAACTAACAGATAATTGACCAATTGCATACTTGGCTAACGTGTTGTACGTTTTACGGAAAATTCTAGTTCCGACGACAAGCTTCATTCCGGTTTGAAAACACGCAGCATGGACCTGTAGTTGGAGAGTAAAGTTTAGCTGCATACAAAGGTTGTTTGTGATTGTGACTAGTGAATGTGGAGTGCGACAAGCCACAGAAAATGTCGAACAATCATTTACTTTTAGTGTTATTTTATTTTGCATGACTTATTTATTTAATTAACGCTCATTGAATATGATTGTTACGTGAACTGCATGTTTTATTTAACACCTTGAAAGCCTGAAGGTCTACGGGAACATAACCCTCCAATTTCATCACAATGGTGATCTTAGCGCCGAAAATCTTATTCTATAATAATATAACTAATGGATCATAATTAGAGGAGATTCGTTTATTTCCACACATATATCATTTAGCTAAGGTAAGTATTTACATTTAACCTTAATCATCAGATACGTTTCAATCTTAATCAAATATGTATAATCGGTGTCACAGCAATGTTGTTCTGTAGGAGAGAAAGTCACTGGTGATGTCTCATTGTGTTGGCTTATATTTGCTTTTTGATTGAATAGTTTATATGTTGCAAAGTTGTAATAGACATTCCTTGTGAAAATAAGTATCCCTCTCCAGCATTGGAGTTTTGGAACAATAATATAAAATGTTTGATAGTCATCTACAAAACTCAAAACAAACAAAGGCCTACAAATCAAAATAATCAACCCCCTTGTTAGTCCAATGGTTAATGTTACTGAATATAATTATATGATAGGTGCACATGACTTCAAGATTTGGGCTTATTAATTCAGTAATAATATAATCCCCCAGCATTTGAAATAAAAATGAAGGTAAGCCTAGGCTATTTTAATTTTAATGAGTATTAAAGGCTAGTTTACTTCTCTTTTTTAATCTATCCCTGAATTTGGCTAATATGGTATGTTTATTAGTTTGAAATATAATGAAAAATATGTAAGTTTAATTCAACCTTTACCACTTAGGCCTATAAATGATTTTTTATACAATTCAATTTTGAATAAAAAATTTACATTTTTGGGAAGGGTAAAAAAGAGACCATCAATGGGTTAATATTTCTCAAGTCAGGAAACCTAACTCCTAGTAGGTTAATTAAATGAATTTAACACGAGTTCTTAAAAATGTATGCTGGATCTAAAATATTTTGTAAAGCAATACTGTACCATATTTAAAAAAATCTAGTTTAACCAGTTCTATGTTTTGCAAAAAAGTCTAACCCCGGTCTATGTTTTGCAAAAAAGTCTAAAATCAAAAAACCTAAATTAACGCCGCAGAGCGCTGTATGTCGGTGACTAATACACGTAGCGTTTTATCGTAATATCCGAGATATTGCCGACATACAGCGCTCTGTGGAGTTTTAAAAGTTAGGTTTTAGCGAATTTCCCATAGAGAAGAAGCAATTACCGTAGGTCTCATGGTAAGACTTAAGCCCGGGACCATGTTATTTTTTCTTCTTTAGGTGCCTAGAGACCAAAAACAATAGTCGTTAAAATTTATATATATATATATCTGTGAACACGATAACTCTCGTAAAAATGGTCCGATCGAGACCAAATTTGGTAGAGACGTGTATTCCTACAAATGCTCGGACGAGTTCGTAAACCAGACATATCGGTCAATGGGAACGGGTAGTTTGGGGGGGTTTTGTACCCCAAAATGGGTTTTTTTGCGTTTTTCACATGTAATTTTTAAAAGTTTCTAATTTTATATTTCACCATTGGAATCAGCTTAAAAACTACACAATTAAGTTCCTTAAAGTTTTTTTCTATCTACAACGGTTACCGAGATATTACAAAATCTAAACACAGTATGTTGTATTGTGGGACTCCAATGTTAATCTTATGGAGGATAGGGAAAAACTAATATTTCCCATATTAATCAATATTTTTTTTATAAAACTTGATATTTAGCTTCATGTGGTTGAGATCTATCCATTTATGCTTAAAAATCATAGTTTATGTGTATCATGGCAGCAAACCTGCATACTCTATTCCCATGTTAATCATATAGGGAATAGGCAAAGTCCTTTATTTATGGACAGATGTTGATGAAAGTTGGTATAAATGTTAAAAATAAAAATTGTTTATGGTAGAAATGCCTACTTTCAGTGTTCCTCACAGCAGCAAACGTGCACACTCTTTCCCATGTTAATCCTATGGAGAATAGGCAAATAATTCTCGTGTTTATTGACAGATTTTTATAAAACTTGTCAAATATTATTATTATTATATTATTGATATGGAAATTCGCTGAGTACGCAGGTCTGCTGCGACGGGGGTATTTTATTTATATTTTCATGTCGTTAAATATATTTTATACTATAAAAACCCTAACTTAACTCCGCAGAGCGCTGTATGTCGGCGACTAATACTCGTTGCGTTTTATCGTAATATATTTTCCTCTTTGTATATTCCTAATTACCATGGGCTGAAGGACTAACGGATTTGTAATCAGCTGATCAACAATAAAATGAACTAATAATAAAGTTACAGTAGTTAAACTCAGTTGATGATTTGTTGCGCCATTTTCTTTGTTTGAGAACATTCCCAACTAATTAATTTTTAATTTAGTTTGATAACATTCAGTTAAATTAATTTAATGTGAATAACAAATCTTTGACATAAATTTAACCTTATGCCTTAAATCTACAATCAAACAAGCTTTTCCAGTTCAAAATTGTAAATCACGAGAATCTCCCGTTTACCCTAAAATTAACATTCTAAATCCCAAATTCCCTAAAATATCCCTGATTCCCAAATATTTCTCGTTTCTCCCAGCTCAGAATGTCGATTGTTGTAGACAACAAGGTTGACTGGTGTTTGAAGGGTGCCTTATTTTGGCCAGAAAACGTCGGGAAAACTGTGTTCCGTGGTGTTTTTATTGTTAATTATGTTATTAGAGAGTGAAATAAGTGTATTTGTGTGATTTGTTTTCCCGCCCAGAACCCCGATTCACGCCGATCCCCTAGCTAGACGGTATGGTTTGAGAGGGTCATAATACAGCCTAAAATCGTACGAAACGTCGAAATTGGGTTCTTCCGCGGACAGGAACATTGTTAAAAGTTTATTAGAAAGTGTAACAAGTAAGTCTAAGATCGATTTGATATAGATTGGTAGAATACTGTATTCGGAATATTTACCCTAACCCCATTCAAACAAACCGATTTTGCTGGAATTCAAACTCATGATTTCTCGGTTTGTCGAAGAACGTACATTGAAAATTTCAAACTGTTCTTTACAGCCGCTGTTCTTCCACTATTTCATATATAGGCTAACAAAAACACACAAACCGATAGACAGTGACGGTTTGACTATGTTAACATAACAAACGTGATATTTAGATGTTCTCATTTAATTTGTCAATCAATAATTATACTAGGCCTATAGTATTGCAAATTTGGACTACGATCTAAAGTATTGTGCAAATGCTGGTCATCACATTGTATATTTCTTCCGAAAGACGTACAACTGCCTGACATCATAATAAATACATATTAGTAGAAATAGATTACACCAATTTCAATAAGGAATGGTATATAAGAAAGCAATTATTTATTCACATAAGATTCTTGAATAATTTTTTCTGTTTATTGAATTGTAAATAAACTAATTTTTGTGTCACTTTAAAAATCTTTTTTCTTCAAAATATAAATGGGGATACTGTATGTCCTAATATCGTCCTCTTGGCATTACTATTCCCATCTTTGTGTTCTATTTTTATATGTTTGGTTGTATTACCATTTCAATTCATTACTTACTTACTGCCATGGCCATTTGTACCCCAGTCGGCACTGGGCCTCATCAACACAGCGCCTCCATCTGTCTCTATCTTCAGTGTCTTCTTCCGCCATCCCCAACCGCCTCATATCTTGTTGCACTTGGTCCCACCATCTAGTCTTTGGTCTTCCCCTGGGTCTTCTTCCCTCAAAAGCTCCTTTCAGTATGTTCTTCAGGTTCGACTCTTCTTCTCTTCTTAATACATGCCCTGTCCACCTCAATCTCCTACTTCTTATCTCTCCAACTATGTCTGCATCTTTGTACATTTGTCTTATTTCTTGATTGTGTCTTACCCTCCATTCTCCTTTATCTTGTGTTGGGCCAAATATTTTCCTCAATACCGTATTTTCAAAGACTATTATTTTCCTTTCTTCTTTTTTGTTGAGAATCCAGGTTTCTGATCTATACAAAATCACTGGTCGGATTATGGTTTTATATAAACGCAGTTTTGTCGTACGGGATAATAATTTTGAGCTCAATAATTTGTTGCAGGCATACAATTCATTACATTGCATATTAATATTCTAAACTGGGTCTTTTTCGTTACACATATACCTCTACAGTAAATACTGTTGTATGTTTTACCATTGTAAAAAACAAAAAAATTAGCAATTTATTTATTACAGTAAGCGATATTGTGGATAATTTCCTGGGATAAGATAGTTTAGGAAAATTTAGATTTATTTTTATCAGATTATGTTAAACTAGAACACATTTTTGTGGATGTTATTAATGGACTGGGAAAAATTATAACATGTTTGTGTCATTCAAAGCGTTAAGTTAATTTTATTAAAAACATGCTTCAATAGAAAGTGTAACCGTCAGACTTTGGCTAGCAAATGGACAAACATATCAATATGTTGGATGACAGATCCGCAGGTAGAAATCTGGGGATTATCAGTTAAAAAAGATCATTAGTATTAATAGTGATAATAACCGATATAACCATCGTGATATAACCAATGTACAATCAGTTTGATTAGCTTTTAGCGAATTTCCAATAGGAAATTAGACTATTACCTTAGTCATTATAGGACCTAGACCGTTTGTTTTTACAGGTATATATATAGGCCTAATGGAGAAGATCTAATAATCTTTACATTTAGATAGCCAAGTACTGAAGGCATATACGTAAAATTGCATTCTTATTCACTCACTAAAGAGTGAGTAAATAGTTCATTCATAATAGAGCGAATTAGCTGTGAGATTAGGAAGTAAGTCAAAATCAATGAATACAAATTTAGTAATTATTATTTGTATGTTGTAGCAGTCAGTGATGGCATACAACCAGGATGCTGTTGTGACGAGTTCACAGGATGGGATCATGGATTGCACCCGACTTGCTACATCTAGTGAGTACTATAGTTAATATAGGTACATTCTTTTTAGTGGATGAGACTCAAAGACTAATAAATTCACTAACTTACTTTGGATAAGTTGAAATATGTTTCTCACTCTTCATTTAAAATAAAATTTAATCAGTGGGGCGCACGTTAGTCTAGGGGTAGTGTGCGGGACTTCGGTCCCATGGTCAAAAAAATAGAACAATCATTATTTGTCATAGGAATGTAAATCATTGACAATGTCATTTTGCTACCAGCTAGATGTCAACAGCTTTTGCTAAAACTATATTAATAGTACTGAAATTAGTAGGTAGTGAAAATCCCCTGAAACAGTCTGAAAGATGTTTTATTTTTATTAAAAATCTAAATTGTTTGAATAAAAATAATTTTTAAACTGTAAAAGATGTAAGAAGCCAAAAATAAAACTTCTTCTTAAACTCTTTAAGTGAATACAATTTAATTTTCTTCTCCAGGAAATTATGAATTTTTATCGAGATATATGTTTGTTTAACCCTTTTAAGGAGTAACGACGTTTTAAAACATCATTATTTGAGAGCTGTTAAGGAAAATGTTGAAACAACATTGTTGTTTTCATTCGCAACAGTAAAAGAAACAGACTAAAATGAAATGAGTTGGATAAAAATGTGCCAGAGAGCATATACTAATGAAAACTACTTGCTGACCTTATTTCGACACCGGGGTTTTCTGCAGTATTAGCTACTGACAATATATGGCAGTCTGTCCTCGAAGGGTTAAGGTTCCTGAAAATTCTGAGTTATAGGGCTTAAAATTTCCTTAAAATTATTTATGCAGTGTAACAGATAGACCCTATAACTAACAAAATATCTAAATACAAAAAAGAGTATTGTTACGATCACAGTTTCCTGAAAAGCTGACAACACTATCTAGAACAAAGAAGCCAGTATTCAAAAACTGCTGAATCTGCTTTGGACCTGTGAGACGCCATTTTGTTAGTCAGTCATCTGTATTGTACTGGGAAGGAGACATGCAGGAAGTACAGTTTGCTGTCCTCTAGATCAACCAGTTAGACTTGGTCGTTTCATTTTGTTTAGTGTAAAAAGTAATTAAAACTTGAGTTTTATATTTATATTGTTATATGTGTGTTATTATGTTGTGTTTTATTATGAGTGTTGTGATTATTCTAGGAACTTCCTATGATTGATTGATAAAAGTGATCTCTGCCCCTCTTGTGTATTCAAAAGTGTGTGTAAGAACTGTGGTGTAGTTTGATTTGGAGAAAATAAATTACTTTAATAGATCTCTGTTAAAATAATTTATTGATATAATCTGCAAGGTTTTTAAAATATTTACATTATTGTACACTGAACTGGATAGAAGGGTACTAGTAGTGGTGGGGCTCCTATACAATATCCAACTTAAGTGGAAACAGAATTATAATGAATATATTAATAGGAAATTTGTAAAAATGATAAATATACAAGAGAATAATTAAGTAAATTACTAGAAGTGTGCGGAAAATGAATTCTTTTTTTTTGAATCCGATCGCTCAAGTTCTCATCAAAACTGGGTAGTTAGGGTTAATAATAATTAGAGAATCATATATCTCTAAAAATAATTAGATTTTTCTCAATTTATCTTTAAAAAAATTTTGCTGCAGTATTAGTTTATTTTTTCATGGGAAGCTTGTAATAGCACATGGTCCACAAAAATTTTCAATAAGATATTTTAATACTTAAGACCAATTAGGGTAGCCATCTAGTTATTTTTACTTAATAATTTGAAAATGCACTGTTTATGTAGAATGATGTATTTTAATAATGTTATATATGATGTTACGCAACCACTCGGTACCATAATTTTATCATTCCTGTGTTGTTAACATGAGCCAGCCTGCGTAGAACTGAAGTAGGATGATTTTAATTGAAGAAAACAATCTTTGAGTGTGGTTTGTTGAGTTTAAGTATATACATACTTTAAAACAATATGATAAAAATTGTAAAACAGCAGGGAGATATTTTTATGTAAAAATTTCTTCTACAGTAAATGAAATTAGAGTATCTGAGGAGTGCATTGGGTTTGAATTATTGAATTTATACGACACAGATCACAGGACAGTCACCATAAAGTACTACTCATGAAATGAACTTTGGAATTGTTCCATGGTTTCTCTTATTTCTCGTTTCAACTCCTACAAAAAAAATTGGGATTAATTTAGTGTTTACTATTTTCTGCCATTTTAAAATACTGTTGGTCGTCGTAACTATCAAAATTATGTTATCTTTTCCAGTGTCAGACATAAAGCCAGGTCGGATCCATGTGAACCCACGGATAGCAAAGGTATTCCCAACAGTGCGCAAGGAGGAGGTGACCCTCTGCGGAGGTCCAGAAGAGACCAAAGAGAGGATCAAGGTGGCCAAGAAACAGGTGTTTCCATGGCTGTACAAGTTCAACGCTCTGTGTCGCGAGGCTTGCGGTAGCAAAAGCTACCAGAAGCTAGACGACTTAATGAGCATCTATGTCAGGTAACTCAGCACATATGAACTGTATTCAGTTAATATAGTGAAAAAAATCAGTCAAAAAATTGTGTAATTTCTATTCGAAAAGGCCTACAACTTTGTTGTGTCTCTTGCGATCCGTAAAAAGAAATAAATCATAACAATAAAGTTAATTTTGTTAATAAAAGTGATATTGTGGAAAGAGACCCCTAAAACGTTTACTGTTTATTCTGTTCATGTCTCGATTAAAAGCTAATATTGCATTGGCTTTACATTGTATGGACAATAGGAAATCTGAAAATGAAAATCTCAAATAAGTTTTTCGTTTAGAGTTTTTCGATCAGAGTGCAAAAATAATAAAATTCTTCTAGATTTAAATTTGATTTGAAATAATATTTTCAAGTAGGCCTATGCATAATTTTAATATATGTGTATGTTGCAGGAATGTTGAAAATGATGTCAAAAACTGTTACAAAAAGCCTAATCGAGCATCAAAACTGAAAACAAGAATGAACGACTACATGAAGTTATTCTACATGCTATACAAAGATATCAGGATGGTTAGTATGATTGTATTATTTATTTTTATCTCTTATAATTTTAACCGCATAAGAGTTTTTAAAACTATCCAAAATTTAATGTATTGTGATAATTTATGTATACTATTCATTTTTATTTAAAAACTTAATTAATACAGGCGCCTATATTCTGTTTATTTACGTGATCAGCATTCAATCACTTGTCACTTTAAGTTATGCCTTTTCTACTTCTGACAAATAATTAGTAATTACTTATTCATACAAACTGCCTTTTAATAAGCCCGGTAACTAATTACAGTAGGGTCAACCGAAACAGTTCCATAAATAATAATAAGTATGTAATATGTGAACAGCGATCTTCTCTCTCCAGAAAGAATGCGTACGTGACTTTTCAATGATGGTGACATAGAATAACGGCCGACATTGAGTATTCTGTCAATTAATAATGATTTCCGATTGTTTTGACCATTGAAAAAGCATTATGTTTAATTTTAAATGTCTTCCTGACATTATTATAGTTTTAAGACAAAAAAATTCACATCAATTATTATTTAGATGGCTGTGGAATCTGTGTTGCACTGGTTACATTATGAAGTCGTCTGCGTCTGACTCGTTTCGTATCGGTCACATTGTTTGTTATTGTTGACAATCTTGGTGAACGCTTGTGTTTTAATTTATAGTAATTATTAAAATGTTTACTAATGAAATTTGATCGACAAGTAAAATGGCAAGTAAAAAGACTGTTGCTGGTTAGGAAATAGAATTGTTTTTGGAAGATTTGTTGTTGTCAAATGAAGTTATTTTAGTGACGAAGAAATAGGAATAGAAATATGTATAAGTTTTGGTCATTTTCATGGAAATGTAGTCAATAAATTAATTTTTAAAATTGACTGACACAAAAACCGATTAAAAACTACGATCTGCAAGGGCGGTTGGGGTCTAAAAATGTTATTGGAAAGGGTTAACGGGTTACAGTAGTGTACCGTTTGTGATAAGCAAGTTTGTGTTTTTTCGGGTGTTTTTAACTTAAGTTGTTTGGTTTATTCTATTTTGTAGCCCATTATAACATTTTTAGCTTAAATAAAACATTGTATTGTAAATACTTTATAAATCATTTTTTCCTACACACCATGTTAATGGGCAATTTTAAGCTTATAACAGTTTAACCTAAAAGTGGGTTATCCGAAATGGCTCTCCCCCCTTTATTTCGTTAAACTGGGGTTTTACTGTATTACCATAAGAAAAGATGCAAGTTGGGTTGTATACAAGACGATTAATTTTATTTCACTGTCCATTGATACTCATTATATAATAGACTAATTTTACAATAAAATCAACAATTTTGATGTTTGATTTTTTTGGAATCTTCCCGAGTTAAATTATCCCATTTTCTGGTACTGACCCTCAAGTTAAAGAGTTGTGCAGTCTCAGATCTAAAGTAATTGTTGTTTGCCCTATTTCAAGTTTTTCCTTTAACGTGTCAATTTTATATTTCAGCCTTTAGAGTACAATCACTACTTGGAAAGGATGTCAGACCTACTGGCTATGTACCTGGATATGGAAATAAAGGCATCAAGGTAAAATAATAATAATTATTTATTGCATTTACAACAATTCCATTGTATACATTTTTTTCTTAATTTATTATGCCAAATTTAATTTCTTGGAAGTCGTCTGTTTTGTAAAGGGCCTCTTTCACTAGTAGGTTCTTAATTTTTATCTTGAAGGTTTTAATGTTTTAGCGAATTTCCCATAGGGAAGAAGCTATTACCGTAGGTCTCATGGCAAGAGTTAAGCTCGAGGCCATGTTATTTTTTCTTCTTTAGGTGCCCAGAGACCAAAAACAATAGTCGTTAAAATTTTTATATATATATATGTATATATATATGAATATATATATATTTGTCTGTAATCTAAAACGATAACTCTCGTAAAAATGGTCCGATCGAGACCAAATTTGGTAGAGACGTGTATTCCTACAAATGCTCGGACGAGTTCGTAAACCAGACATATCGGTCAATGGGAACGGGTAGTTTGGGGGGGTTTTGTACCCCAAAATGGGTTTTTTGCGTTTTTCACATGTAATTTCTAAAAATTTCTAATTTTATATTTCACCATTGGAATCAGCTTAAAAAACTACACAATTAAGTTCCTTAAAGTTTTTCTCTATCTTCAACGGTTACCGAGATATAAAAAAATCTAAACACAGTACGTTGTATTTTTGAGGCTCCAATGTTAATCTTATGGAGGATTAAAAAAAATTAATTTTTCACTTATTATCTAATATTTTTGGATGAAACTTGATATTTAGCTTCATGTGGTTGAGATCCATACATTTGTGCTAAAAAATTATAGTTTATGTGTTTATCATGGCAGCAAACCTGCATACTCTTTTCCCATGTTAATCATATGGAGATTAGGCAAACTCCTATATTTATGGACAGATGTTGATGAAAGTTGGTATAAATGTTAAAAATAAAATTTTTGATGGTATAAATGGCTACTTTCAGTGTTCCTCACAGCAGCAAACCTGCACACTCTTTCCCATGTTAATCTTATGGAGAATAGGCAAATAATTCTCATATTTATCGACAGATTTTGACCAAACTTGTCATATATTATTATTATTATATTATTGATTTGGAAATTCGCTGAGTACGCAGGTCTGCTGCGACGGGGGTATTTCTTTTTTGATTGTATCAGATTATTTTTTTAACAATTTTATTCCATTGTATGTTAAATTTTTTTATGTGGTGTGATGATTTTTAGGTTCAAGTTATTTTTAAATTGTGGTAGTTTGTTTTTAGTTTTGAAAATTTAACATTTAGTTTTACAAAAATCAATGTGTCCAATATAGATGTAGAGGAAAAGTTTATATTTTTCATAATTTCTGTGCATAAATGATTTTTTCTTTTTTTGAAAATTGTCCTGATTGCCGTGTTTTGCACTGTAAAAAATATTTTTTTGTTTCTCTTGATGAATTGCCCATAATTGACCATAATGGTGCTGCAAATGTACGTGTATAATAAGTGAAACAATGTTGTTTTCAGGAGAGGAAAGGAAAATCCTCGAACCATATCTGATCGGCTGATGTCAGCTCTTTTCATCCTTTTGGGTAAGATTAATTTAGTCAGTAGTTTTTAGTATATTTGTTCAAAATTTAGTTACAAACTAGAGTGTTTTTGCCACTTTAAAAAATCCCCGTTACCTGACCAAAATTGACTCTGAGCCCTCCTCCCAGCTTTCAATCTAACAAATAACACAGTGTTGTTTGCATAAAAGAATATTTGCCGATTATTAATTCTAAGCCTGCCAAGATTATTAATAAATAACTCGAAAATAAGGGGGCAAAGTGAATTTTCTTGCAAAGAATTTGATCAATGTAAGTACTAATTAGAAGTAGGTCATACCTCTTACCCTATGTGATACATAAGATACGATACTAATACTAATATTTCATTAATACAGTAGAACCTCAATAAGACAAGTCTCAAGGGCATTAACCCATTCCCGTCGGGCAGAACAGTCGACGCCTGAGGCCACTCGGGCTGAACGAAAATCGAGCCTCGTTCACTACTACTGCGCGTCACTATTAGCGTAAAAGAATTAACATTACCTTCATGAATTATATGTTTTGATTTCTTTGCCCTGTTCCTTATACCCTTTAACTGCGTATACAATCACTTTTAGCAAGAAAAAAAATTATTACTGTACTTTTTCACTAGTTCCAAGCTGTAGACTTAGAAACAAGTAGGTACTTTTGTTTCGTCAAATCTTATTTTATTTTCAAAAGATTCCTTTATTTCACTTGGCAGATCTACTTCCAGTTACCTGCAGTAATAAATAGTTAATGATAAATCTTTAAATAATAATCATTATAACTGTATTATCATCAATAAATACAATCGCTGAACGAATTGTGCGAACAAGAAAACAATTTACTGTCAACACAGAACATTTGACACTAAATAAGGTGATAAAAGAGGATGCCAACGGATGAGAAATCTATCGGATGAGAAATGAACTAGAACACCTAACGGCGGAAAAAAAGAACTACGTCGAAATATATGCAGGCAACGCACATTGTTTGTTCATAACCACCCTGCGGCCCGCGCCACGGGACGCACAGCGCATGTCATTAGACATCTGTCTAGCGAAGTACGAAGTCACTAGACAGGAATGGGTTGATGAAAAAGTTGTCTTATGGAAGTGCACGTCTAAGTTTAAGCGAGATCATGCTATCGAGGTAATTGACGTTCCCAGAATACCTCTATAATATTGCAACTTCAATGAAACCTCATTAGCGATAATTACCTGCATAGTATACAAATTACCGTTATCAGCCAAGAAATTAAATAATAATGAAATGATATTAAAAAAATAATAATGAACACGTGGGGTTTTAATCTTGATCTTGATGAAATATCATACAAATATTAGTACAGACTGGCACAAAAAGAATAGTCGGATTTGAACTGCGTAGTTCTAGAAGAGAGAACGGCCGTCATTACGTCGGCCATAGCATTCAGTTTACCGTGAAATGGCGCAGTGGACGGTTGAGTATCGAGTTTTCGCTGTGGAGCAGTTTTTTAGAAACAACAACTCATCCATCACAGTGTAGCGGCTGTTTCGGCAACATTTTAATGTAGCACGTTTTGGACCAATTCCTGATCGCAGATCAATATTGCGATGGGTCACTGCCTTTTGGGCTACAGGGTCCGTAATGAGTAGCAAATCAACTGGGCGTCCTCGCACAGCCGTTACTCCAGAAAACTTCAAGAACGAGATTTTGAGGACCGCAATCGCTTCTGTGAACAAATGCTGGACGTTTTGTACTCGGGGGACAATATCGTGCTAATGATGTCAGATGAGGCTCATTTTAATATAGACGGCTATGTCAACAAACAAAACTGCAGATATTGGGCGGCCGATAATCCCAGACAGTTACACCAGAAGCCTCTACACAGCGCCATAGTGTCAGTTTGGTGTGGGATATCAAAATTAGGGATTATTGGACCTTATTTCTTTGAAGTTGGACAACATCTTACGGAAGTTATTTTCCGTACATTAATTTGGGTTAATAACACAGTACAGTTCTTATTTTCTGAAATTGTAGAAGTAAACAAAGTCAAACATGTAAACTAGGTGATAATTGTGTTGAAAATGCCCCATTTTCAGTGTATTGGAATTTTATAATCCTATAATGTGAGATCAAGTGCAAAGGTTTTCTTTTAGTTTTGTTTTTGTCTATATCAGATTTAAACACAGTTTTCATTAGCTCTCATGAGGTTCTGTGTCACACCAAACTGTGTTGTCCTCAGATGTTGGTCGGCCGCAAGGAGGAGCGACAGGACATCAACAGGATAGCGGCTGCGCGACTGACACCTCCGCCAGGGTTCACCGACCTGTACCATGACTCGGACAAGTACTCGGGACGGTTGCCTGTGGTGGCGCGTGGTCGCGAGGACAAGTTTACGCTCATGCTGATGCACGCTCCTAGCCTCAGTTGCAAGGACAACAGTGAGGTGAGGAACTGTTGTAGTTGTAGACCGACTTTCACACTAACCTTCAACCTTTCAGCAAGTCTGAAACAGTTTATGGCAATTTACTTAACACTTAAAACGAAACATCGGTCAAATTGACCGATCGGTAATTTTACTACGTAATAGTGGCTAAACTGCTTGACCTTGACGGCTGTCACCCCCAGTACCTTCCCCCCAAACCCCTCTCCGTAATATTTGGTAGGGGTCTGCGGTACAGGAAATTATGAGGTCGGTACGGTACAAATTGTTGTACCTCGGTTCTCGGTACAAATTCGGTACGGTACGGTACACGAGAATAATGCCGCCAGTAACATTAACTGATCTCATCCTTTTTTTCATAAGTATTTTCCAGAATTTAATTAGTGAAAACATAGAGAAAGGAGTTTAAAAAAATATACAATGTCAGGAGAAATATTTTACTGTACTAATTTTCAAAATGTAATATGATTTTTAAATCCATTCTTTAAAAAACATATCACATATAACATATTAATAATTATTTAAACATTATAGTTTATGTTGTAACTAATTAATAAGGGGAAATAATCTTCTCAAGTATATATGAAACTAAGGATGAACAAACAAAATAAAAAACTATTATGTATTTTATTGCAGAAAAAAAAATACAGAAAATATACTGAGTCAATACCCCCTAGCCAAGACCTATGTTTCATATTGTCCTGGTTTATCATTTTTAATTCAACCAATCACAATAATTTTTCAAATTAAATGAAACACTTTCATAAAATGTCAAAGGGCTCTTTAGACTAAAATGGTAATTTTAGTATAAAGTGGTAATATTTTAATATTACAATGGAACCTCTCAAATCTGAACATATTCTGGGAAATAAAAAAAAGAAATAGCTGAAAATTAAAAAAAATTAATCACCTAAACTTATTTTTCAAGGTTTAACAAAGTCAGGGTTTTTCGCTTAAAGTCTGTTATCTTTAACTGTTGAAATGAAGAAAATCTTCACACGAATTCCAAGCCATGTCGGTTGTTATAGATGCACTTATTTAGTGAGCAGGTAAACGGTCACTAAACTAGACACAGACAGTAGACAGACGCTATACGCATCCCTGTTAGTAAGGGTAGGGGGAGAATGGTTTATTTTTAGCACAGGCTCGACCCGCCAAGGTCACTGCCCATAATGAACTTATTGAGTCACGCACAGCCTGTATAACCCGTCGGTTACCGCGCGAATACAGTGACGAAATAAGTACGTAGTATTTATTTCCTTGGAAGAACAGGCTTCAGTCCCAATTAATTAGGATTTGAGGGGTTCCACTAATGAGGAAATACAGAAAATATTGTTAAATAATAAAAGTTATTTATTTCCTTTATTCAATTATATCCTTAACATTATGATTTTTTTATTTTATTTGAGTGAAAATCTCGAAAGAGCGAGATCAATACGGCAAATCACAGTTCTGTATTGGTCATAACATCGTCAACAGACTGTCAGAGGAAAAAGAACGAATCAATTGAAAGAATCATGAATCACAGTTTAAAAGGTTTTCACTGTGATTAAAAAATCATAGGCATTCCCATCACTATTTGAAACACGACTAATACGAGCCTCATACTGGTACGACTATTTTGTTGCGTCAAAAGGAGGAACGGTTCCCTGACGCTTAAGTTGCTATACGTGGATACGATAATAAACCGGAAATGCACAATAATTTAGAGCCGTCAGGGAGATGGCTGGTTGCCCGATATTCCTGAAGTCCTGGTGAAATTGTTTTATTTTAAATGATCATTCACCAACCCGCTATGAGTCAGTCTTACATTCAGTATTTGCCGTACATCTGGGCAGTGTTGTAATTCTTTATTACTTGTAAAGTATAAAGCCTCTAACGGCCGGGTTTTATTCAATGTTTTCGGCAGGAGATATTCCATAGTTTTATTTGATGGCTACCTAGACTGGATAGTGACTTAATTTTTCCTTATTTGTACCGTACCGAACTTGTACCGAAAAAATTCTTGTACCGTACCGAGGTTCGGTACAAGGCTGGAACCGTACCGTACCGATTTTTTCGGTGCACCGCAGACCCCTAATATTTGGTCATTTCCAACTAGTTGGCAGGACGTTGTCGTACATATTGGACGAATTGTGTGATCACGGTCGGTCAGATTTACCGCGTGTTTAGCTTACCGGCTGGCAATCGTCGGTCGAATATACCAGTGATTATACCTTGTATAATCGGTAAAAGGCTGTAGTAAAACGCAACAAACAAAAGAACACCTGCTAGAAGTAAAATAACATCTATATTACCCACTATAAGACCACAAATATGGCCTTAGGCAACAATCCTATATGGATTTTTTCCCGAGGCCAGAGCTGGTCGTCTTGAAGCGTGGTGTTTGGAGTTTCATTTTTTTCTGTCACATGATCTTTGCGTAATAAATGTGATTTGTCATAAAATGTTGTAAAACATCATTTGTTACTCATGTGATTGCCAAATGATACATAAAAACAATAATAAACACACTAAACACCAATAAAGCACAGTGACGGTCAAATTGACCGTATTTTTCTCTTAGCGTTTTAAAAATTATGTTACGTTATAAGTGTTAAAGTTAGTTTCGTGGTAAGCAAAATAAAACCAATTAACGATGATTCATTAAGTCTGGCAACAGTTTTACAGGTTAGACCAGTATTCAAACTTTTTGACCCCAGACCTACCTGTATTCTGGAGTTATTTCTTACCCACATATTAAGTAATATGAATAATTATTATTATAACAAATCGTTGTTAAGTGGAACCCCTCAAATCCGAACCTCAGAAATCCAAAATCCTGGCAAATCCGAATGTGTTCTCGGGAAAACAAAAAAATGAAATAACTGTAAATAAAAGAAAATTTTATTCAATCACACAAATTTATTTTTCAAGGTTTAATACAAAAAATGCAATAAGAGATTGAACAAACAGAAGTTTTTTTAAGTCTGTTATCTTTAAAAGAAAGAAAATGGAAGCAATTCCAAGCCAGCATCACATGAACATCATGTCGTTTGGCTGTTAGCAATACGCACAAATCAGCTCATAAACTCTCACTAGACAGCAGCCCGGCGCAAGATACATCCCAGTAAGGGTGGAGGTAGGGGCAGAGTGATTAATTTTTAGCACACGTTCGCATAGCAACAATGACATGTTTTGGGACATACTGTAAATCCACCCACCAAGGTCACTGCCCTTTGGAACACTTGAGTCACCCAGCCTGTATAACCCCAATCGCCGCGTCTCCCGTTGTTTACTGCAAATACAGTGACGAAATAAGTGCGTATTATTATTTCCCGGGAAATACGAACAGGCTTTAGCCCCAATAAGATCGGA
This sequence comes from Nephotettix cincticeps, assembly GCA_023375725.1. NCBI lineage: Eukaryota > Metazoa > Arthropoda > Insecta > Hemiptera > Cicadellidae > Nephotettix > Nephotettix cincticeps. The sequence continues at coordinate 69,598,556 of CM041785.1, read as the reverse complement.
TTTAAAGGGTTCCTCTGAAAATTCTCTTTTGAGAAATTTGCCTATCTAAGAAATTGGTGAAGTTAATATAATTAAAGTCAAAATATAGTTTGAAAAACGCTTTTAAATCTTAAATCTAAACAAAAAAATTACACTTATGTGATTTTTAAGAGACTCTTTGTGTGGGTTTTGAGTTCAATGTTTTAAACACAGGTCACTATTCACACAAAGCCTATTTATTTATTTATTTTTTAAATACACCAAAGTGGAGAATACCCTCTGACAAAAATATGTGGTTGTAAACATCACCCGTTCTTGTAATGCTATGTTGGAAAGAAGTGTATGATTCCCCTAGACTACAAAAATCAAATTTATGTCATGAGATATGTTGAGTTTTATTTACATTCTAGCTGAAAAACAATTCAAAATTATTAAATGTTTTTAATTTGTTCCCACAACCTACCAAAATTGCTCCTGCGATCCATAGTTTGGGAACCACTAAGTTAGACTACTCTTATACATGGAAGATATAGAAATATCTTCAATTTTTTTTAGAATAATTATTATTAGGTTACACAACGCCTATTGGAAAAGTGGTTAAAACCAAATTAATTAGGAACCTTGGTCTTTAGCATCAAAGTCCAGGATGTTAACTGGTAGGCTAGCAACTAGCAAGACAACCCAAGCTTATTTCTGTATATCTTTTATTGACATGAATTCAAACAATTAAAAAAAAACATTTTTAAGCATTACTTCAGAAATTTTGATATTAAATTTAATTCCGTGTTTGTGTTCCAATAAAAAGCATGACCTGATATAGTAAAACTAATCACAATAAATCTATAAATTTCAAAATGAGACAACAACAAAAAACAAACAAACAAAAACACATTATTACCAATCAATAACGCAAAAACAATAAAATAAATTATGTACTGAATTTTTTTATCGTAATTGCAATATTGATAGAAGCAAGATTTTAAATGTTTCTTGTTTCACAGGGCTACCAACACACTACTTTTGGCTGCGAGAGCTTAGTCAAATCACTAGACTGTGTGGAGTTGAACGAGCCGCTGTTAACTGATGAGCTTGTTGGTCTCTTTGACACTGAAGATCCTAAGGTATTTATTGGTTTAGTAAGTTTTAGGTTGATTAATTTTACAATATACAAGAAAGGATCATAGAGATGGAAAAATAAATAGACAATAAGCTTTATTTACATATTTGTGGAGAATAGTTCATGCGTCAAATGTGATATTTAACAAAAAGGAATAAGATAAGATAGATAGATTAGTGAAAATTGTTAGTGTTGAACTAGACTATTGTATTCTCAAGAGATTCATTTTCTAAATAGAAGGATTTTTCCTGATAAAGTATGGTACTTAAATTAGAAAAAGAAATTGGGTTACAAATCAAGACATAAAATAGTTTTTTATTAGTTTCACTCACACAGAATTAAGGCACGAGTTTTGCCTTTCAGGATCACATCATATTTGATTTTTACTGGACACCCCTCAAACCTAGGCTACAATTTTGTCAGGGATTTTATGTGTTATCGATTATTCAACCTAAGATGATTGTTAGATTCAACCCCAGGATTGAATGTATAATATTCTTGTCGTATTTGCATATACATTTTTGAATGCCATGGAGTAGGTATTGTTTGGATATTAATAGAATTTTTTTCTTTCAGAGTGAAAGGTTGATAACAAACTACTTGAAAGAGGTGTGGTCTCAACTAGATGACCTGGATACAAATAACCTCATGTCCGAAATGCTTGAAGAGGAGTTTACCTCAAAAATAAAAAAGCGACAAGCAGCTGAGGAAAAATTAAGGCTTGAAAAGGCAGCTAGAAAATCGCCCAAATCCAAAAAAGCACTGAAAATTACAGAAAAGAAATATGTCCCACAGTCTGGTGTGGGTTGCATGCATAGCTCTCTACCACGGTACTATGGTAGGGTAGCAGCCGGGCGTGTACCCATGACGAAGGAGATGGGCTTGGGTCGCAATGTGTCCAAAATGGAGGCTGACAGTCAAAGTCAAGACGAGATTATCGTCATTGATGATGATGATGACGAACCTCCAATCAAGAAGGAACCAGAAGTGAAGGACGAGGAGCAGGAAAGTTACAAAAGAGGTTACAAGGAGGTCGTGAACCAACCACCAGTGTTGCGTGCTGTGGTGAGGCCAGAGAACATAGAACAGCTGGCTCCCATTGAGAGTATGTGTGCAGCGGACGTGAAACCTACCGATGTGCAGGTTACAGCGAGTGTGGACGTGGGTGTGGAATTGAAGAAGAGGGTAGAGGAGAAAGAGGTTGAGAGAGGGGAAGCCGTTGCGGAGGCAGTGAAAGAAGTGGCGGTTGTCAAAGTGGACACAACGACAGTCGATACGACCTCAGTTGAAGCGACTTCAACAAACGACACTTCTTCCACTGAAACCGAGCAAGCGATCCCTCTTGAAGAACCAAAATCTGCGACTGATTTATTATTAGAGGAAATCACAAAGGTGTCGTCTGCACAAGATGAGGTTCCTCAGCTATGGTTGGATGAGGACGGGAATCTGCCGAATCAATCGTTCGAGGACCTCTTTGACCCTAACGATCCGAATAATGGATTTATGTTCTATCCTGAGGGATCAAGAGATACACATAATTGGTCATTTTCACATGACTTCATTCTGGGTCAGTATGATGATGATTTGTTCTCACAGTACGAATGCGGGAACACGAATGCTTTCCCCGACTTCTATAACGACCAGCAAGACATGGTTTTCACTGGGGCTGATATTCTCTCCCCTCCTCTGTTAGACATGATGAGGGACGAGCCTGGCGAGTATCAGCTGACTACGCACTGGGAGGACTTGAGTATGATGGTGAGCGAGAGTTATGCGGAGAAGAGCAACAGCCCAGAGAGAGAAGAGGAGAATGTTGATCAAACGGAGAATGGACCGACGGTTGTGTTTATCGAGAAACGCAAAGGGCGGCGAGGCAAAAGCAAAAGTAAGGTTAAAGAATCAAGTCCTCCCAGTAAAGAGGTGGAAAGCCTTGAGAAAAAGAACAAAGAGAAACCTGTCGAAGGTATGTTTTTTCTTTTTTTTTTCTTTATTCATCCTGGTCAAAATTGCTTGAAGTTCATGGACAGTTCAAACAGAATAAAAATCTCACATTTCATTTTGGATTGGGAGCTTAACTTAAACATTAAAGTGCAATTTTATTTTATGACCACTCTGAAAGCTGAAAAAAGCTAGCTTTTAGCTAAAAGCTCTAAAAGTCATTTCTCAAAATTTTTTATCATGTCAAAAATTTTGATGAAAGTAAGTCAATGAAACTGACTAAATTAATAAATAATTTTAAAATATCCAGAACAATAAAAAACTATAGCTACTGTGTTTCTTTTTTTGCAAATGATTGTAAAACATCTTTTGAATAAACAGTAATTCCAAGAAACTGTAATGGTGGTAAAACAGGAGCTTTTTGATCTTTGATTTTATTTTTGACCAGGATATGAGGATTCGAAACACCATATAAATATGATGCTCAAACCTAAACCCAATTGTACGTAAATACTTAATTTAAGGACATCCTACTTCCACTATTCGTTTTACTTCAAGACTTCAGGGAAAATATCACTGTCACTTGAGGATTAAATTTTACAGAGAATAAGTCTTAAAAGGATTCCAAATTTAAAACGATATAAATTAATTGTTTAGTATCAATTTATCTTTTATTAATTAACTGATTAACATTTGAAGTTTCTATTCTAATTTTTTTCTTAAACTCATTTCTGTGTTTGGTTTAAGAAATCATCTCATAAAATATTTTTTACTATACAATTTAATACTAATTTGGTCCTGAAGATAGATCAGACATAATTATGTGATTTAAAGTTATTGGAGGATGATAATAATTTTTATTATATTTAAATTAATTTAACATTTTTTCAAACTTATAAAAGCAATTTAGTTTCATTTGTCTATGGAAATAAATAAACTGGAAATAACAAATATCAAGAAGATATTAAATCAACACAAAATATGGAAACTTCAAGAAGCAGCAGGACTTCAAGAAATCACTAAAGGAAAGGAAAGTCACAATTATTTTATTTTTTTAAATGTAATAAAGTATCGATAAACGAAATATGACACTGATTTTGACATGGGCCAGAAATTCCACAAGTTTGAAAGTTTGAAATCAAAGTATATTTAACAATTTTTAACATGATGTCAAACTACACATTAACCCAAAACTTAACTCTAGAAAGATGAATGGAAGGATTTTCTCATGGATCAACCCAACAACTAAAAAGAAGAAAGAAGACAATATAATTGTAGTCTACTGAGCTATAGAAGTCTCAAAGGGCTCCTCGTAAAGTGTATAACAGAATCTGTTTCATATTAATTTAATTGTTAAGGTTGAAAAAATTTGATCACATCACGATGACCAAATTTTTTTGCTGTTTAATAGAAAAATAACAATGAGGTTAAAAATCTTTGTTTGGATTTTAATTAAAGTAATGGATTTTAAATCAAGTAAATTCTTTCTTTCTATTACGAATAACGGTATTTTTATAAAACCTGATGTACTAAAGTATATATTTATTTTTCAAATTACATTGTAAAATTTCATTATTGGCTATTAATTTGAGTTAAGACAAACATTGTGAAAGATCTTACAGATCAGTTCATATTTTTTAATGTGATAAACTGCAAGAAAGAGTGGGTGATTGTGATTAGAGGAGAAACAATTTACTTTCTTCAGTAACACTTTGTGAAATCCCGAAAATACAAGATATGGGAGGAGGTTTTTGAGTTTTAGTTTATCTCACTTCTGAGGAAATAGATTTTACGACACAAATTTTTAGTGCTCAATGAACAGAGGATTTAATTATTGTAGGAAAGCCTTTCCGGCTAAATAAAGCGAGATGTAACTCCTGAGTATATTATGGAGCTAAAGGATTCTGAAGAATTATATATTGGGACGGTCTCTCAGATAGCGGAGAGAGACCAAATAAAGAACAGAGGAACGAATAACTGCTGCAGATAACTGGAAACCAAATTAGACACGTGTTTGAGAAAGCAAAATGTGAATGTGGGGGTATGTAGATTATATCCTTTATTTTGTAGTTATCAAATAACTGTCAGATTCGAGTATGAGTTTAATTTAAAATTCCAAAATAACCTATGCCCTAAAATTAGAATACTCTTAAATCTGGAAAACTATAATGAAACAAGATTTTGTAAGAAAAAACCATGTGGTATTTCATAATTTAAAAATATACTAAATGAATAGACAGGAATGAGCAGAAAGTTAAGTTTCATCAAAAATTGAAGTCAAGGAAGACAAAGGAATATAGTTAATGGATTCTAAGAGAATTATGATGAAGAGTTTGCTGATACTGTGTTTTATTCAGAGACAATAATGAATGTAAAACTGATTTTCTCCTTCCCTGTCTACTGTAAGACAATAGGCTGGACAGCGCAGGAATTGACAAGCGTTGTGCTTTACTGGGCTGAGATTTGGATGTTTAAAAGTAATTTTGTGCACCATTGTAATTCTCACAATGAAAATACACATCATTACGTAAGCATCGTGCAGTGAACATCCATGGATTCTTTCATCGTTTTTGATCAACTAGGTCTCAGTGTGAGCCAGTTGCTCAGACAGTATCATGGTCGATGGTTTGGATTCTGATGTTGCCAAAAATTTTTTATCATTACTTTCTCTGCTCACAAGTACAAGGAAATCTTATATATGGGCTACTTATTGGAGGAAAATGTGCATAAGGCAAGAGGATTGTTAAAAATATTTTGCCAGATTACCTCAAAATTTGAATTTGTATACTTTTCCAAAATGAAAAGTGGAAACTTCTTTCAATATAATTGTGAATTTAATGCTTTCATGTTACAGAATTAGATAACAAAAATGTGTATTTCAATTTAAAATTGTTAAAAATATCAAAGAGAAAAGATAAGTAATAAAATCTGAAAAAAAATAATATCTTTGTTGAATAGTTCTGAGAAAGAAATTTTTATCATTAAAATATTACTTGTTTTTACTAAAATGACAATGACAATTTTGCTGGATTTTGTTTAAAATAATTTTTGTGCACTGTAATTTAGCACAAAAATTTTTACATTGTACTTTTTCTTAAATTTTCTATCAATTCTTGATATTATTATGATTTGATCTTAAATTATAACTGCAAGGCAGTCAAACCATATCTAATCAGTTTAAACTACAAAATAATTATTACTTTCTTTATACTCCCAAATGGTAATTAACTTTATGAAGTTGTAGGAAGTTTTCCAATATCAACATTCATTGAATTTAAATAAATCTATAAAAATAGAATTAAATAATGTTTGAGTACAATGAAAGCCATGTGGTCGCCACAGTGCTGTACACAAATTCATTTTAAAGATAATTTTATGGTTTTTGAGTAGCAAACTGTTTCTAATAATTTTTTTCTCTACAGAGAACTGTTATAAATTTAACTTCAACTAGATTATTTTTTATACAATTTTTTGAACGTACAGTACTTAGTTTATAAACTCACACTTTAAATGGTTTTATCAAAACTAAGAGCCTTGTGTTAGAAATTTCATACTCTGCTGATGTTACATGGAGATTTTTAATTTTTCAGAATAGATGTATACATTCTTGTAAAATTTTTTATTTTTGATTTAAATGGGAGTATTGGCTGGATATCAATAATATTCAATAACAATTAAAAGAGAAATAAAATATATTTACTTCAAAAATGAAGAATCAATTAAAAGAATAATAAACAGCTGAAACATTTTAGTAGGAAAATAGAACCAATATCAACATTCATTGAATTTAAATAAATCTATAAAAATAGAATTAAATAATGTTTGAGTACAATGAAAGCCATGTGGTCGCCACAGTGCTGTACACAAATTCATTTTAAAGATAATTTTATGGTTTTTGAGTAGCAAACTGTTTCTAATAATTTTTTTCTCTACAGAGAACTGTTATAAATTTAACTTCAACTAGATTATTTTTTATACAATTTTTTGAACGTACAGTACTTAGTTTATAAACTCACACTTTAAATGGTTTTATCAAAACTAAGAGCCTTGGTGTTAGAAATTTCATACTCTGCTGAAAAAATGTTGGTACATGGAGATTTTTTAATTTTTTCAGAAAATAGATGTATACATTCTTGGGTAAAATTTTTTATTTTCTGATATAAATGGGAGTATTGGCTGGATATCAACAATAATATTCAATAACAATAAAAGAGAAGGAGTTGAAATATATTTACTTCAAAAATGAAGAATCAATTAAAAGAATAATAAACAGCTGAAACATTTTAGTAGGAAAATAGAACAGCAGAGTACACAATCTTAAGTAAATCGACAATTCCTAGCTATCCACCACTCTTTTAAAATTGAATGTTTTTAAATGTTATGAGTATGTGACCTCGGAGTGTGGTCACACAACAGAACAATAGTTTAATAGAAACAATAAATTTTCAAATATTCAATGTAATTTTTTTAGTTGGTATTAAACTGCAAAGACATTTTTAACGTCGATGAGAAAAATAGTATAAAATTCAATTTGACAAAAATTGAATGTAGTGATATGAGTTCCTCAGAGTTTCCAAAAAGTAATTTAGAATTTTAACCTCCTTATCTTCGTTTGGAGAGAAACTTGATAACCTGAAATATCAAAAATCAAAAAATGAACAGATTAAATGTGACCTAGCTAAGGCGAAGAAGGATTATGACATGAGACTAAGGAAATTAAGACAAGATGCGTCAATAAATTATATCAACAGAGCAGAGAATAAATCTAAAGCCTTCTGGAACATTATAAACAATGAACGTCAGCCCAAAAATGATGAACAACAAGCTTTCACACTTGAAATTGACGGACAACACGAAAACAAACCACTTAAAATTGCAAACCATTTAAATAGTTTTTTCACCAGTGTAGCCGAGAAAACACTAAGAAAAAATCCTACACCCCCCACAAATCTACAGCCAACACCAGTCACAAGTCATGATATAAACCATTTTAAACAGACAACCCAAATGGAGGTTCTCAATATTATCAAAAACCTCAAACAAAAAACCTCTGCAGCCACAGACAACATCTCTACAAAAATACTCAAGCATTGCAAAGAAATACTAACAATACCTCTAACAAGCGTCATAAATAAATCATTGAGTCAAGGTAATTTTCCCTCAGCCTTAAAACTTGCAAAAGTGTACCCAAAACACAAAAAAGATAGTAAAACAATAGTCAGTAACTACAGACCAATATCAATACTGCCAACTTTTTCAAAAATCCTGGAAAAAGTTGTTTTGAGAAGGCTTGTGGACCATTGTGAAAATTTCAATCTGCTAACTGACAGACAACATGGCTTTATAAAGGGGAAATCAACCACAACAGCTCTGATCGACTTGGCAGACTACATAATTGACAGTCTTGAGGAGGGAAAACTTACAACAAGCTTTTTCCTTGACCTAAGCAAAGCATTTGACTGCTTGAGCCATGAACTCATATTACACAAGTTAGACAAATTAGGCATTAAAGGCACAGCTAAGATGTGGTTCAAAAGCTATCTTGAAGACCGGAAACAAATAGTAGAAATCACACAAACAAAAAATGGAGTTACAGAAAGAACTAGATCAAAACCTATGGCTCTGAATCGGGGAGTACCACAGGGCTCTATATTAGGGCCAATATTGTTTATACTCTTCACAAATGACATATCAGAATACCTGGGAAACTCTTGTATGCTATCGATGTATGCTGATGACATCACCTTGCTTTTAAGCGGAAACAATGATCTAGATGTAAAATCTTTCACAGCACTGAACATGGCATACCAATATTGCCACACTTACGACTTGGTGGTAAATCCAGGGAAAACAAGCCAACTGGCTTATGGGAGAAGATGTGAAGATGTACCAACAATACCTCATGTAGAAAGAAATACCCAGGCAAAGTATCTAGGAATCCTAGTAGATGAAGGTCTTACCTGGTCACAGCATATAGATAACCTCCTTCCTAAACTCAATTCATAACTTTATGTGATTAAACGTACAAAATCCATCAGCAACCTTTCTACTGCAAAAATAGCCTACCATTCTCTGTTTGAAACACATCTCAGGTATGGTCTCATTGTTTGGGGAGGAACTTCGGCAAGAAATCTTCAGAGAGTTTTTGTACTGCAAAAGAGGGCTGTAAGAGCCTTAGCTGAGCTAAATTTCAGAGAAAGTTGTAGAGAAGCTTTCAAGACTCTGAAGATTATGACATTAATAAATCTCTATATAAAAGAAGTCATCCTGTATGCCAATGGGAAAACATTTACACAAAATAGACAGTTCCATGGATACAATACTCGACATGGTACAAGATACTGTCTCCCAGCTCACCATCTCACCCAATATGAAAAGAAACCATCCTACATGGGCATGAAGCTGCACAACCTACTGCCAGAAGAACTGAGATGCCACACCGGGAGAAGAATGAAGACTGCTCTAACAGAATGGCTGATCAACAATCCATTCTATACATTGACTGAGTTCATGGAAAGAAGACGATAAACATTTTTTTTTTAACCATCCAGCTGACGCCATTTCAATACTTGATGTATTTTGAAAATAAAGCATATTTGTATTGTATTGATATAATACTAAGATAAATTCAACTGCAAGGAAAACACAGATCTGCAGATGTATGTTAATCTTTTGGAGGATTGACTTTGGAACCAAACTCAAGATTGGATCAACAATCAATTGCTCTCAATTACTGTCAAGATTGCATCTGGAATCAAATGTGGAACTACTCTAAAGATTGCATCTGGAATCAAATGTGGAACTACTCTCCTCAAGATTGCACCTGGATTCAAATGTGGAACTACTCTCAAGATTCAGATGAATCAATTCAGCAACTACTTTTAACAAGAAGTAAAGTTATGTTTATTAAGTAGATACAAGTGAAAAAAATACAAAAAGGAAAAATCTGTCTTATTCAAGAGAGAAAAGTATCATGGTTAAAGAACAATTTTAAGATTTTGAAAAGAAGAAGACAAGTTGAATACAATTTACAAGAATGTTATTGCATATAAAAATTGCAAATACAATTGTTTCTTTTAAAAGCAGGTTTGATTTTTTTCATAGAATCTACAAAATTCAAATTTTGTCATAAATATTTTTTACCATTTTATCAAAAAAAATATTTTGTATCTAACTAAAAAATTGAAATATTTTTAACTAAAAAAATGAAAGTAATACTATTAATATTTCACTGAAAGTAATATTAAAATATTAATTTTCAAAAATTAGTTCAAAGAGGAGAAAATAAATTATTTTGGAACACTCGTTAAAGTACTTTCAAAATTTCTGCGAAAATTTGAGCACAGAAGGTGAGTTAAGTATTTTTTGAAAATAATAAAAAATTAACTAGTAAGACTAAATCACAGAATATTATTAATATTTGATCTATATTTGCAGGTGCCAAGGAAACATTTCCATACCATATCGAAATTTACTTGTACTGCAAAATAAAGCAGTACGATAGTAATCGAGTGGTGTGGAAAATGATGGAAATTCTGCCTCTCCTATTCTCCCTTCCAAAATTCCCACCAGATTTGTTGGCGGTGAGTTTTCTTTAGATTTTCCAGGATTCATCATCAGGAGGATTTCTTTCTCGCTTTTGAACATCTTAAGTGGATTGAACATGAGCTAATCTTGTTCAGGTGAAGTCATTTCATTTCAACACAGGTATTTCCAAGAAATGTCCTCAAGAGGTTAATCATAATCTTTTCAAAAACCTTTTTCAACTTTCCTTATTCTTCCATATTAAGATTCAAGTTTTCTCACCTTGAATGATTTCCTTATCACATCTTTACGGTGATATTTTATCTGTGATTTTGTGTTTCTATATTTTATCTGTGATGATATTTTAAAGACTGCATTTTACATGAATTGAAAATAAATGATTTTCTTTCATGTAGCAATCTTCAAGCATGTAAAAATTCTGTTTTATCTGGGTTGTCTATTTTACTATTAATTTCTGCATGAATGAGATGGTTTTGATTACAAATAAGTGCATAGTTAACTTAATTCCTAAGTCACCATGTTGAACGGTCTTGTTCACATATTCAAAGACTGTTACTATGTGACTGATTTGTTTTTTATAAATATCTCTGTACAAAATGTTGAGTTTTGACAAATTTTACTCTGCGCTTCATCACAAATATCATGAATGTTCTCTTTTACCAGAATGCAATTAATTCTGTCTGGTTACTAAATGATTCTTTAAACAGCGACTAGTGTCATATTTTGTACTGGTTTTGTAGCCCATTTTTCTGAACTAAAATAAAATTAGTTAAATTTAATTATCATCTCAATATTTTAGTGAATAAAATATTTGACTGTAATATATCCGCCTTTCTAAACTGATAGTTCCAACAATAGACCTAACGTGTTCAACAATTGGTTTTTCTAAACTGATAGTTCTAACAATAGGATGTGTTTAACATTAGAATGTGCCTAATGTGTTTAACAATTGGCCTTTCTAATCTGATAGTTCCAACAATAGGCCTAACATTTTCAACAATTGGCCTTTTAAACTGATAGTTCCAACAATAGACCTAATGTGTTCAACAATTGGGTTTTATAAACTGATAGTTCTAACAATAGGCCTAACGTGTTCAACAATTGGCCTTCCCTAAACTGATAGTTCCAACAATAGGCCTAACATATTCAACAATTTCACTTTTCATAGATTTTGTTTCTTCTGTTTCATTTATATTTCTTGGACAGTTAAAAATACTTGATACTTGTTATTTCTGATATATATTGTTCATCTTAAAGTCTGTCACAAAATGAAAGAAGTTCTGGTCTTCGCTTCATTACTTCTCTTCTAGCAATATCAAAGTTGGGAAACATCTTTTATTGAAGAGTATATAAATTCACTTCTACTGTCTCTGTTTCTTCACTTCATAAGGTCATAAGGTTCACTGTACCTCCTCACATCAAGATTTTATTATGAGTTTTATTTAATAGTTAATACGGGTTTTCTTGAATTGATTATTTACTTTTGTGCCTTCTGTCTCAATGAGATGATTATCAATTTCAACAGATAATGTCCACATATTTGTCATCAGGATTTCCTTTTCCTTCCATCAACATATCCTTTTGGCTCCATGATCCTTCTCCTAATTACTCTTAAAGACTTTAAATTTCTAAAATGTTAAAACTAGAATTGTTTCTAGTTTTACATTAGGTTATGTTCATAAGTTGTGTTTTGGAAGTGTTGCCCGCCAAAAGTGAGGAAAATAACTAGCTAGAAGCATTTTACTTTTGTTTGCTCGACAGTTTTTAAGATCTTGTCAAGTAACATTGTTTTATAAAATTTCTTGAGTGTACTAAAAGATCTGTCCAATGTTTGTCTTTTCTGATGTAAAACAATAGCAAGAACCATGTGATTTACAAGAAATTCAAAAGAAAGTTCTACAGTTTCTGAAAGAACTTATTACTACTTGTTAAAATGATTCTAGCTAGGTGGTTTTTAAGTGTTGTGTTCTATTAAGTGTTTTCTTGAACTCCTGGTTTTCCTTGTCTCCTTCCCCAAGTATTTTGATGCTTTCTTTATCATCTTAAGGCTCTTTTATTCTGATTTTTTCCTTTAAACTAATCCAAATACTATTTTTTGAGACATAATGAATGACAAATAATTAAGTTTTATTACAATTTAAAACTTAAATTTTGGTAAGTTAAATGGAAATGTAGTAATTAATTAAGAATTGTCCAAGTTTTAAATAATTGAAAAAGATTCATAAGTTTCAGAATGTTCAGAGTTGTTAAAATAGATTTTTCATTCAATTTAAAAGATTTTATATCTTCACAAATTACCCTTTTCATAATGATTCAACGACAGCGTAGAAGTAGTTCAGCTGTAAAATGTTCAGCATCCTTAAGTTCCTTAAAAGAATAATTTTTTAAACTTATCATACACATTTTCATTTACAGTATTCCATGTAATGTGTATATAAAAAAAAACCCAAAAGCTCTTTACTTTCTACTTCCTGTTCATTACCTCATCTCAGCTCTTCTGATTTTGTTTTCTGTGACTGCTTACAATATACAATCTTTCACATTTCTCTTGTTTCTTAATTTTCTCTACCTTTAAGATATCTCACTTTCAGGGTTATATCCTCTTTTTCCTTTTCAATACAAATTTTCTTTAAAAAACTATCTTCATCTTCGTCTTGAAATTTTTATTGATATATTCTGTTTTCACCCTTTCCTGTGCTTATTATTACTATCAATAAATTCTTTTAACTTTTAAACCAAAGCACTTATTTCTCTCTTTTGTTTTCCACCAACCAAGACCAAAGACCAAGATTCTGCCTTTCCATTTCCTTCCTCAGTGTTTCTCTTCGTTCCTCTATAACTTCTCCTTTTTCTGTCTGGAAGATGTGAGTAAAAAGTCTAAGAAAGGGCAAAGAAGAAAGAGGGTACATTTTGAGGAAGATGAGGATGAAGAAGAGGAGGAGTCTGAGCCGCCACCGAAGAAACGAAAAGGTCGTCAAAGGAAAACGGTAGAGCCACCTGCGCCCGTCCAACCACCCTCGCCTCCTCCACAACCCAGCGGTGAGTTGCTTAGTCTCAAACCAATCACTAGTTGCCGGAGATCACATGTTTGTTTTGTTCAGTATCTTGAGCGAATGAAATCATAGTTAAACTTGGTTATAATGAATATAATGATCGATAATGGTTATAATGGATTTGGTTTAATGAATGATTTAAATGTCACTTCAAAATAATATATTTGCTATAGTAGAGCTCCATTTAGTTTTATATTCCTATGCTTAACAATCCTGAAGTCCACTTATTGCAAGAACTATTGAATGTTTAATGTAAGGCCTATTGTGCATGATTGTGTGTTTGCTGCAGGGAGGAAGTCACGGAGTTCTCAGAACGTGACATCAACCGTGACTAAAAAGAAGGCTCAGGGCCGAAAAAGATAATAAGGTTAGTTCAAATACATATTAGTTACAAATACAAATTGGTAAAACATTGTAAATATAGAGGGCTGTCCAGAAAGTATGTTATTTTTTCGTCTGTGTCCACTAGGGGTTAGGCCATGTTGGTGGCAGCGTGTTACGCAACTCAGTCGGCTCTAACCGTTCTAGTCAGAGGTTGTACTGTACTCCATTGAGTTACTATGGCAGTTTGAAACTTTTGTATTAATTAAATATGCCACAAACTGTGAGGTGCGTGGCGTAATAAGGTTTGTGACTGAAAAAAAAACCTGAAAACCGATACAAATTTATTGTGAGGTTTGTGAAGTGTTTGGGGACAACAGTATCAATGAAGGTGAAGTGAGTCAGTGGGTCCTAAAATAAAAAAATGGCTGAGTTACGCAACACCCTGACACCAAGATTGCCGCGCTAGCTCAACCCCTAGCGGACACAGAAGAAAATGCAGTCTACTTTCTGGATAGCCCTCGTATAATGTGATTAGCTGAGATATAAAATTGTAATGTCTCTAGTGATAGATTCATGTAGAATTAGGAGACTGGTAGGTGATAAAGTCATAACTGTGGCCTTCTCTACCTTTATCAAGACCCTTTATTCAAAGGAAAGTGTTTGATATTTTTATCACGGTGTCGTAAATAATATTTTATTAAAAATACATTTTTTTGACATGGATATGTCTAATCTCAGGGGTGGGGAGTTAGGAGATTTTTGTAACGCAAAAAGTGCAGCGGAAGTGTTTGACTCCCGTTTCCATAAAAACTACCAGAGGTATTGTATTGAATTTTTGGTTATAAGACCAGCTGTTTAGATAAACTGAAATTATTTCCTTTAGAAATATCTATGATCCAACCTATTTCCCACAGGGAAGTAAATACAAACAGTTTTGTTTAATATGAGGTCAGTTTGTTCTCCTGAAGCTGTACATTTTGAATTCTTTCATTGTATTTAAATATTTTTCTTATAATGAAAAACGTTGCAAAGATTATTATTTGATATGTAGATAATTGTATGAGTTACATATTAATCACTTGAAATACTTATTTTATACAATGTAGTGGTACATGAATGGGCTGAATTATACTATACAATAGTTATTGTGTGAAAACAATATAAAATGGATGGCATTTGAAATGGATATAAAACATAATATAATTATTAGCAGGAATTGCTAATCTTTCATGAGTAGTGTTCAATTAGTATGTATTGTGCAGGCATATGTGTGTATGGATATGTACAGAGTCATGGCCTACATGATTGGTCCGATATAGATACAATTTGGATTGTATTTTATTTAATTTTTTTTTATTTAAAGGTAAGTACATCATTCAGAACCCTTAAAACTGTGACAATATATTTTCATATAAACAGTGGTTAGTTAGTTATCTTCGCTAAATGAATAAGTTGTTTGGATTTACATTTGCTTAGTCTTATCTAAGATAACATAATTTGGTTCTTTAGATTTTGCTATTTTAAAATCGTATCAGATAAAAATTTCTGACGAATTTAAATAATTTAACGTGTTTGGTTTCAGATGTAGAAGACTGCCGGTCCAGGATTCATTGTAAATACTTAAAACTAAAAGATTAATTTGTAATTTATATATATATATAGAAAATATTTTATTTATTTCGAGGTTTCTTTGAGAACCCAAAATGTATATATAATGTATATAAAATTTTAAATATTATACAGTATAACTATTAGTAATTTTAAAGTTTGCAAATTTCATTCATTTTCATTATAGAGTTATATTATTTAAGATCCGTATTGTATAGTTTCTAAAACGTACGATAGTGGTTCCATCCAATAATTTATTTTAATCATTAGAAGGCTTTGCGACTCTGCTTACCATGAAATGGACACGGGTTCGTTAAACCTGCTCAAATAATTACAGATTATATTTTTCCTGAGTTTCGTGTAACACATTTTAACAAATGTATTTTTTTGTAAATATGATATTTCGTTACTGCTGAGTGTTCTGGGAATCATTTTATTATTTTCCCAAAGTTATTAATTGTAAGTTAATTTACTGTTATTAATTGTGAAATTATTTATTTTTTAACAATTACTCAAATGCATGAAGATTTTAATGAATACAATTTTAATTCCAGATTATTTTTAAATATATGTTTTATAACAGGTTTCATTTCAATTAAAATAATTTCTGTTATTTTATTTGGTATTGAATTGATTTGTTATTTGTCTTGTATTTGTGAGGATGGTAGGGTTAGCATAATGTTGCGGTTGATGAGAGCTAGCTACACTTGAGAAACTGAAACCAGTGAACCTGCAACAGTTCACAAGCAACATATCCTAAACGTTCCATAGATAAGCAAACCCTGCTGTACTTTACAGGCTTACGTTTGTCATTGTTGGACAACAAAAGGCGATTGTTGTTAGTTTCATTGTATGAAGTTATGCAATCTAGTCCAAAACAGAGATGTATCCATCTACCTTCTTTTAAGTCTTTTTTACAACTTGTAAAAATTTGTAAATATTAGCAGTATATTGATTCTAGTATGTACATTGTACGGAAAGATGTAAATAATTTATTCTAAATTACATAATATGTTTATAAATTGCTTTTGTAGGGAGTACGCTGTAAATAGTAGTTACAAAGATTGTTAGGGTGTCAAGATTGATTTAAATTTCCATCCATCTTAAGTTTTAGAGTGTGAGTGCTCATGGTTTGAAATTAAAGTAGAATACCTCACATTCTTTCTCTGTTCTAGGCTAATTTAAGAAATGATCTCATTTTCGCTTATTTTAGAGTTCAAATATGGAGTAACAATATATTATGGTTTTAGCATGCCTATTTTGTTATTGTTGATACAACCAAATGCATGATTTGATTTGTTGTTGAAGCATTTTATAAACCAAAAAGTTGATTTTCAAAGCTATTTTTTTTCAGTTGCATTGGAATTTTAGTATAAATCATAAATTTATGCAAACTGCATTGTTACATGAAAGTGAATTTTTTTATAATGTGTAACTATTAAATTATAAACACTCTAACTACAAATAATCGTGCACTATAAAAAAATGATTTGGTACACATGATCACACGAGTACACATGGCTTTTGAATGAGTTTGAAGAGGTATTATTATAATGCTACGATTTATAAATATTTTCTGTAATATCTTCTATTCCAAAACTAATTCATTTAAGGTAGTATTTTTTCTGGACGGAAAATATAAGCAAAAAAATTTTTCTCAAATCCAGCTTTACACTGGTGTGGTTTATGATGGGTTAATGAAAGTTTAGTTCTTACTGACCTCCGAATTTATAATCCACCAAATTCTTCTCTGTTTGTCATTTAAATTTTCAAGACTTAAAAGTCATATATCATAGACACATACAATAATAAATTATTTGCTTAGTTTTCGGCATTAAATTTTCATGGATTACTTTTAAACTTGATGGATTTACTTTATCTTTAGGTTGTATATACATATAATTTGGATAAAAATGTGAAGAAGATAAAAGGAAAGAAGGTGTAGTGAGCTTAATTTGGGAAGAGATTAGTTTAAGCCTCCGAATCATACCTCTAAAGAAAGATATGAAAGTTCTATCTTCCTCATATGAAGAATTGACATGAAGGGTGAAATATAAAATTGTTAGTTTGTGTCTTTTCCGAAACACCCCCTAAAATGAGTTTTTTTGTTGGTAAATTTGTTAAAATACTAATTTAACTTTTTAACACTGTGTATACTATGGTGAATAGTTTGTTATGAAGAATAAATGAATTGTTATTAGTCTCTACCCTAGTATTAGACAAGTACTAAGTACTTGTTTTCCTAAATATTGATTAAACTTTACAGTAAAATATCGATATTCAATTTTGTCAACAAAATTTTGGTATTCAAATTCCAGAATTATAACAGCCTATATTGATAGTACTTCCATCACTTTCATTGATTACGTTTGAAAAACAATTATGCTATGTATTCAAAATATGTAGTTTTAAATTATTATTTAGATTAAAGGTACAAAAATTACATTACTATTCTAATAAATAACTGGTTTATTTTTTAACTGATGTAAATGTATGTATATTTTAAATCTTGGAAATGTGCATGCCACATATTTTATTTTTTATTATATGTAAATGTTGATAAAAATAAAACTCTGATAATAATATTTGTAATTACATCTTTACCTTTTACAATTCAAATTATTTATAATGAAAACTGTGTCATTGTTCATAGAAGTTAACTTAAATTAATATTTTGAGTTAGATAGAGAAAAATTCTAAAACTCGAAGAATTCGAGATTAACAGAGTTTTTAAATCTGACAGAAAAAATATACTAAATAATCAACTTTTCTTCCAATCAAATATTATTTATAACACCGCTATTAGAATACTGGAAGGCGAAAAAGAGGAACTACATACCAAATTAACATGCTGATATTCTGTTTAGTCAAATGTCAGCTGTTTTTTAAAATTGTGTCAGTTGTATAATTATTTTTATTTTTATAATGTTTTTGTTCAAGTTTTATTTAAAGCAGTGAAATTTCAAGAAATTATTTACCTTGTGCCTGAAGATGGCCTAATTATGGCCGAAACTATAGTTGCACCATTCAACTAATAAGATTGTGATAGAGAGGTATGTAAACCAATTAATTTAAAAAAAATAACATCAGGAGCGAGTGTAAACATTCACGACTCAATTATTGTTATACACTGAAATAATTATTTAATTATTGAAAATACATTACAAACTAAAAATACAAAAGGGAATTGAAACTGCAATCAATGTAATCTCAAGATTTGGATACTGTGGTTCTCACTCGTTCCACTCGTCTCTGTGGTTCTCTTCTCTGTGGAGTATAGGAATATCAACAAAATATTCTTCTTTTCTTCCTTGATTCTTGTCCCAAAAATCTTAGAAGTCTAATACAGGTTACTTTTAAAGCCCATCAGTAAATGAAAGTGTGGTATGTGGTTGATCCGATTCAGTAACAGCTGGATGCTCCGGGATGTTCAAAGTTGTACAAACGACAAATAATTTTTGCCGCCATGTACAATACTGAAAATATGAATTAATACTTAGAAGTGAATTAATACTATTAATTCACCTTACATGACTAAGGTATGGTTGAAATCAAGGACTGTAACATAGTATTGATTATCAAATAAATCACCCTTTAGGCCCGTTACAAAATATTTACAAGAGTTTTAATCACAATTACTAAAATGGTTTCTAAACTATTACTAGGTATTGTATAATACAAATTTTACAATATTATTGGTTTTGAACTAAATTCAAAGAACTCATCGAGGGAGTAAAAGGGATGATCAACCAACCACTCGTACAATTTTGGCTTGATTTTTTTCAATAGGATAATCTAATTTACAAAAAGAAAATTTGTTGATACATTTGAAACCTGTTACATTGTAACTTAGTTAATCGTTGAAAAGGTACGTCAACGTGTTTTCTGTTTCTCTTGGTACGAATGTATATTTCTTCTTAATTGCTGATTTGGTAAATTATTCGTGGTATGTATAACAACAGTATATATACAAAGATTAATAACAGTCATAACTTTAAGCTTCACAAACACAGTGGTCTACTAGAATCAGTGATAATTCTTACAATTTTTTGCAGCAGAAGAATATCATGTACATGGCTACTATTTCCCCAGAGTAGTAAACCATAAAAAATAATCCTCTGAAAAAAGGCAAAGTATGCTAATCTAATATCTGATACGCAACCTTAACCTTCTCAGCTGATAAGTAATTAAAATGGTGATTCCAATTAAATTTACAAACAAAATATATTCCAAGAAATTAAACATTATTTATTTCGTTCAGTAAAACAGTGTCTCTTAAGCCATAAAAAACATAAACTGTTTTATTTTCATTTAATTAAAAAACATTTTCTCTGAACCATTTTCACTTCAGCGGTTTCCAGTCGCTGGCATCCAGAGACTGGAAACCTCTCCAGGAACGGCAACTGGCGACGCATAAACAGGCCTTTAGTGTCCTCTACTTTAATGTCATAAACATCTTATAAAAACTTAAAATACCCCCTTCGCAGCAGACCTGCGTACTCAGCGAATTTCCAACTCAATAATATAACAATAATAATAATATATGACAAGTTTTATAAAAATCTGTCCATAAACATGAGAATTATTTGCCTATTCTCCATAAGATTAACATGGGAAAGAGTGTGCTGGTTAGCTGCTGTGAGGAACACTGAAAGTAGTCATTTCTACCATAAATAATTTTTATCTTAACATTAATACCAACTTTCATCAACATCTGTCCATAAATAAAGGAGTTTTCCTATTCCCTATATGATTAATATGGGAAAAGAGTATGCAGGTTTGCTGACATGATAAACACATAAACCATGATTTTTAAGCATAAACGGATAGATCTCAACCACATGAAGATAAATATCAAGTTTTATCCAAAAATATTGAATAATATGGGAAATATTAATTTTTCCCTATCCTCCATAAAATTAACATTGGAGCCCCCCAATACAACATACTGTGTTGAGATTTTTTAATATCTCGGTAACCGTTGGAGATAGAGAAAAACTTTAAGGAACTTAATTGTGTAGTTTTTTGAAGCTGATTCCAATGGTGAAATGTAAAATTAGAAATTTTTAAAAATTACATGTGAAAAATGCAAAAAAACCCATTTTGGGGTACAAAACTCCCCCAAACTACCGGATCCCATTGACCGATATGTCTGGTTTACGAACTTGTCCGAGCATTTGTAGGAATACACGTCTCTACCAAATTTGGTCTCAATCGGACCAGAGTTATCGTGTTCACAGACACATATATATAAATTTTAACGACTATTGTTTTTAGACTCTGGGCACCTAAAGACGAAAAAATAACATGGTCCCGGGCTTAAGTCTTAACATGAGACCTACGGTAATAGCTTCTTCCCTATGGGAAATTCGCTAAAAATTACTTTTTATCTCACAGAATCAGGATATTTTGAGTTTTATAACAATATTGTTATACAAACATCCTGTAACACTCTAGTGCCATTGTTACATTTCTGTTAGCATTACATGGCTGAAAGTGGGGCTTCGAATACGTTTTTGTATGTAAATGCTTTAATAATCTAAAATTTCTAATTCATTTTAGGTGACATATACTTGTATAAAAGTAATTTTTATGATTGCCAATTTTGCTTAAAACTTTTTTTAATAACCCTGGTAGAAAATCATTTGTCACTGATATGAATTTGGCCTTATAAGGTTTACGAACATTTTGTAAACCCAAAAATTCAAATGAACCTTGCAAGTTGAATCAGAATTTGATTATTTATGTAATTGTCTGTGTTTTTTAAATATTATGACATTGAAACACTCAACACATTACCACATTTTAGTTTATTATAAAATTCAATATATATTTTACCACCTTGGCACATTGAAATCATAATAAAACAGGTGATATTAAGTTTTTTTATGTTAGCATTATTATTGTTTTTATAACTTCAGTACTTCCTCTCTCAACAGTGAAAAAATAATCAAAATGCCTCAGATTAGAGATTTTCGTTCAGATATACTATTAGGGAAGTCAGGGTCCATATTTAGGTTAGACAAAGTAGAAGAGTGTAGTATTTGTATCGTGCTGGCTAAGGCTATTGACAAGATAAAGATTTTACAGCAACTTCTTCCAGAGACTGAGGTAGAAGGTTATGACCGCTACCAATCGATGGTGACACGTATGACTGCATTGCAGAAGATATCTCCCCCTGAAGACCAGGAGTCTGACAACACCGAGGGGCTCAAGAACCTACAAAAGTGCTGTCACATGTCGAAAAAGGCTCTGGATAAGGTGATTGTGGGGTTCAAGAGTGAAGGCATGCTCTACCATCTAAAACAAACTATATTTGCTGAGAACAGGAGATATTATGATAATTTTCTATTGAAACAAGAAAATTTAAATTTAATCAACACCATTCAAAATTTAAAGGATAAAATTAACGAGGTTAAAAAAAACTCTCATGAGACTAGAACTTATCTTGATAAAATGACACAGTTTTGTTTACAACAAGCTGAAACAACCACTTGGGCACAGTCGAAAACTCTTAAAAGAAATGCCTCAGTCTATCAGCAAGCTCGGGTGGATCTCAACAATTACAGGTTGAAAGAGAAAGAAGAAATGATCGCACAACAGAGAGAACAATGCAACTTGTACAGTGCCAGGGAGGAAATAATAAGCTCGGAAATTCTAAACCACCTGAAAGATGTTACAGACAGTTTGCAGAAGAAATTTGAAAAATGGACTGCCCGTTATAGCGAGGAGGTAGATGCATTGGATATCACTCTTCTACAACTTCGAAGTAAAATGGAAGAGCAGCAAGAGAAGTACGAGACAATGTCTAAGCAACACGCGGCGAGGCAGGAATTGGTGGACGTGTTGCAAGTAGAGGCGGATGAGAGGGACAGAGCTCAGGAGACGAGATTGGCACAAAGCAAGGCTGCGGTCATCATACAGCAGTGGTGGAGGAAGATATTGCTGTTCAGGTATGTACACAAGACTGCCAAGAATTCTCTCAAGAAGAAGAAGAAGAACAATGAGACTGATAAGAAGAAGAACAATCAGACTGATAAGAAGAAGAAAAAATAATGCAATACGTGCTAAATAGAATTATCTTTGGTAGATGTCACAAGTGATTGTGGTTGAAGAAGGGTCAAGGAGATACGCATATTTCAAAAGTATTAATTTTGGATTTAATTTAAAATTTAATATATATATTTAAATTCTGTCATAGTTTTTTATTTATTTCTTTACTCTATCTTAAATTAATTTTTAATAGTAGTAATTTATGTATTAAAATCCATTATTTTAGCTTCAAACTGTGTATTTAGACTAATTTATAAATAACTTCTATAACATCTTATCACAGTTCCCACATAAGTTTGTCCACTGTTTAGCTAGAACTGCATTAACAAGTTTCCATGCAGGGACGTTTTATCCATGATGGACTTTTGGAAGTTTAAAAAGAAATCCTTATAAACTATTTCATTTATAATGAAAATATACACATGAATACAAAAATTATAGTTTATTATACTGTGCGGTTTTTATATTATTGCAGATGGGACTGTTCTACTGTACTAGAAACATGATTTGGAACTTAGTAGTTTCTTTCCCCCGAGCTTTTTGTGAAACATCAGTTGGTATGAAACTATACAACTTAATGCTTGGTCCACTATCCATTCTTTCCATGACATTTATGAGGCCTTGAGTAGTAATCATCCAGTACTAGCACTCACTATCTTGATCTGTAGGAAAGACACTGAAGGTCTATCAATGTTGAGAAAAGCTTGGAGAGGGTAACCCATAAATTTGTATTGCTTAGTTGTATTTTACTTGGCAAGATAAAAATACAAATACTTTTTATATGGGTTCAAAAGTTAAAGGTTAATCTATTGCTTATCTGTCATCTTTATGAATCATTTCACTCACCAATTATTTATATTTTTCCCAACCTTTAAAATGTATTCTAAGAATGTAAGTTGATAACATTCTAATAATAGATCACTATAAAGTAATTCAAAAAGGTTCATAAACATAACAAACATGTAAGGTAAATCTAGAATTAATATCTGTTTTATTTAATTTTCTCTTAAATATTTTATTATGATTAAAGAGGTAAGTGATTGTTACGATAATGAATAAAACTACAAAGTCCTTTACTGATTAAGCTTCCTGATAAGACTTCCAGTTTTCCTTTATCAAACAAAGGTTAGATGTAAACACTGACCTGTTCACCCCCAGTCATATTGTTCAAATTCTGCTGTGCGGAGGCAGATAGAATGGCTTTCAGTGCTGTAAGTTCATAATATACTTTATTTATATGCATTGTGATAATTTATGGAAAAAATTAACCTTGATCTGTGATTTTTCCTGTACTAAAGAAAGTAATACAGTATATACTATTACCTAAAATAGTAGTCTTTATTCAATTTCCAAAACTGTTCATCATTTTAGTTATACTGGACTTAGTTTTATGAGACTAATTAATTATTAATGAGTATCGTATTATTCTTTTTCTACCAAATTAATGTAACTATTTATACAAGGTTCTTATAAAGTCCTTCCCCCATATTTTTTTTTAGAAGAAATACATCAAATTTTTGGGAAACCATACAAACTTGACCCAAAGTATCCTTCGAAATTATTAAAACTTTTGACTGCCCCCAAAAATGGGAGCTTATGAGGGCAACTACAAATTTTCAAATGTAAAGCCGAGATATTTCATTTTAAAGGTCTTTAAATTTAAAGACAATTGGTGAAAATTGGGGTTCTCTACCTCAATGATATATCTTAGCTCTGCGGGGGGAGTTGAAAATTTGTGAGACCAAAATTTGAAACAGTGGAGTCATTTGGTTAGTGACATCATACAGTTAGTGACATTACAGTTTGGTTATAAGAACAGCTTTTTAGATGAACTGAAAACGTTCCCTATAGACATATCCATGATCTAAGCTATTTAATTAACAGTTCTGTCAAAGGAATATGTCAGCCTTAGCCAGTAAGAAGACCACGACTTGGCCATGATCCATTTCCCACGGGGAAGTAAATACAAACATTTTTAGATGTAATTCAGCATTTATTTCTTTGATACATATATGAAAGTTTACATGATTATTTAGGATGATTTGTGTAACAACAGAAACAACAAAACCAAGAACATTTGACACTCTACCTTTTCAAAACTTTAATTAGAATTTGTTTAGTAGATACTGATCCCATGAGACTGTGACTGAGTAAATTTATCTATGGTAGGTAATAATACTTTATACATTTAACTGAAATGACAACCTAACCAGGTAAGCATTGTAAGCCAAGTATGAATGAGAAATGAGTGACGATAAAAATACAGAATATATACATATATATATATATATATAATAATTGTTTGTATAAAATTGGAATAGTACCTAAAATTCAAGAACCACACATCTGGATTCTATTTATCAGTCTACAAAGGTGAGTCTTGCTGTCAAGTCATTTGTCATTGTTAGAGTGTAGATTGCAAATTATTTGGCTGCAATCAAGAAACTGCTGTTTGAAAGTTTGGTTCATTTTCAAGTCTTAATCAACAACAGAGTCTGTCTGTATTGGTGTTCTGAAAATTTGAGGGTAATAAAACTTATCTTGTTAATAGGCGTGTCTATGATTGTCTTATATAATTTTAAGGACTAATTAATCGTAAGTAGTTGTGTTATGATGAAATTTAAAATGTACACCCTATCATATAATAAGTTTGATTGTTTTTAAGAGCACCAATGCCTGCATATAAGGTTGAATTTTATATATTTCTATGTCAGTTTACTCTGGTAATAAGTAACCGAATGTCTTAAAATTTAAAAAATAGTCCAGTCGATGTTAAATTCAATCTGAAAGAATAACATTTATTTTTTATTATTATTAGTTCTTGATGATACTAAAATGGATATATCTTAAGGCGGTGCAAGTAATTGAATTAATTATTTCAAAAACATAATTTTAACTTTCATTTGATTGTATCATTAATATACCTCAACATACTGTATTTTTAAACTTTTTAGTGATTATTTTTTGAGTTAACAGGTGATTATTTCTGAAATTTGGTTGTATTGGTGAAAGGGTTGTAGGAAAACTACTAATGCTTTTGAGCTAAAGTTTGAGAAATGTGCATGAATAACAAAGCTATTTCTTATGTTAAATTGCTATAAGGCAATAAGAAAAAAAATCATGTAAGCTTAACACAGAAAATTACTTTATAAAGTAAATTTTTTAACCTGTACTTATTTTCAAAATCATCATTACCCTTATAAAAATATATAATATTGAAGGTTTACAAATGCAAATGTTTAACACTTGCGACGGAAGTGAAAATACCGACTTTTTTACTTGGCGGAGCCAATATATATAAAAATATTTGTGTTTTTTTCTTTTTTCTGCATCAAATTTATGCGAACATGAACCCAATTGGGTACACACTTACTAAAGGTCTTCTGCTAGGGGCGGAACACTTTTCAACTATATTTAGTGTGGCTGTGTTGGTCATCAATTAGCATTAGAATACACAGCGAGTGTACCACGAACTTTAGTAATGTACTTAGTGTACCCCATCGGGTACACTGCCGACATTTAAAGAAGCATCTGTGTACCCGATCGGGCGAACTACGTCGTGAAAGTCTTAAGAAGCTTGTAAAAAATTATCACATATGCGTAACAATAAGTGACAGAAACATTTTACCCTAAAGGCACTTGCACCACATGGATCTCAATTGTAATCCATGAATATATGAATAATTTTATTTCATATTAACTTCAAAAAAATTAAATTAGTAGAAAATTACATATTACATACACATAAAATTCAAGATTTTAAACTTAAAAGTTGATATAAAAGGTCAAATAAGATAAAAATAAAAAAATAAAATATTTTGTGAGTTTGAATTTTTTTTTAAATTTTGATTTAGTATTAAGTATTAACAGTTCATCCTGTCTTTTTAAGAGTGTATTTACAGATTACTCAGTAAAGTTTAACCAAACATGAACATGAAAATAAAACAAACAATAAGTAAATAGGATCAAATTAGGATAAATGAAGCAGGATTTGTCCATTAACAAACATAAATAAATAAAACAGACATAAATGTTCGTACACCATCGTGTTGAAATTTACCACATCACAAAACGAAATGGCAAATTCAAAATATTAAAATATTTCAAACTGTACATGTGGTTGCAATTGTCCAAGAGATT
The DNA here is from genome assembly GCA_023375725.1 of Nephotettix cincticeps. Lineage (NCBI taxonomy): Eukaryota > Metazoa > Arthropoda > Insecta > Hemiptera > Cicadellidae > Nephotettix > Nephotettix cincticeps. The sequence continues at coordinate 69,571,799 of CM041785.1, read as the reverse complement.
CACTGCAAGATGAGTTTGTATGTGTTTCTAATTTTGATAAGTATCTTTTGCTTAAATTTTTAATTTCTTCTTTAACAAAAGGAATTTCGGAGTTGTTATGAAGGATTTTGTTGTTCATATACCATGTAGCTTGAAGAATTGAACGAATCAATTTGGATTGAAAACGTTGAATGATGTTGATGTTAGATTCGCTGGTTGATTCCCTACAGTTGAATTCCATTTGTCCAAACTGGCTTCAGGACCACTTTGTTTTATTTTTTTATAAAATTTGAATAGAAGAAGAAGAAGGCCAACTTGAGGAATCAAACAACCTCAATGATTCTCCAGTGTGTCAAGACTAACAGGAACATATTAAGAATTCCAGTTTACCTCTGTGTGTAGTTGATTGTTTCCAAATTATTTTTATTTAATTTCAACTTTAAAATATGATAAATATAAACTTAATTTTTTACAGAAGAAAAATTACTAATTTAATAAACTGTCCCACATCTATTTAAGTTTCTGGTGTTATAAATTGTTAATTTGAAATGTAATAATAGACAAAATACGACTCATTTAAGAGTAAATAAAATACTGTACTCTCAATTAATAGCATAAACATGGAAAACTACAGAAAGACTTATTCAAGACGAAGAAATTTCTCTGACTAAAAGTTTTACTCAATTAATTGGTGGTAGATAATTATTTGGTATTACTGTAATTAAATTAATTTTATGTTAAGATAAGTTTAATAGTGATTGTCACTTGTCTCTCAAAAATGCTTCAAATCATACATTAGGTAAATAAACGGTACCAGTGGACTGACACATACTTTCTCCCTTAAGTAAATTTAAAAAAGACAATCTGTAATAAAACTATCATGTTCTACAAAGTTATTCTAAATATCATTTAATAATTTATTGTTCAAATTTGATGGGGGGAACCCCCCCCCCCACCGGTAATACCAAGCTTTTTTGAGCTGGTTTTGTTCGGTGATTTGACCTTACACTTCATACCAAGTTTCATGAAAAATGGTTGGAAAGTAAGGAAGAAATTGATTTTTTTATATTCTCCATAAGAATAACATTGGGAGCTTTCAGACAACGTACTGCGTTTATCGTGGACAGTAAATTTAACTTTTCTCTGGAACCGTTAGTCGCAGACAAATAATTCAAAATACTAATTTGTTTAGTTTTTTAAGCTGGTTTCAATGGTACCAGTCAAGTTATACTTTACTTTTATTGTTTTCGCTGAAAATTAAAAAATTTGATTTTTTTGACATTTAAAAGCCCATAACTTTTGAACCGTCATTTTTACAGATATGCGGGTGGTGTCAAATTATTTAGTACTCTTTGCACTATAAACTACCAAATTTTAATCAAAATCGTTAGAGCCGTTTTTGAGAAAATTGGATTTTTCAAGTTTTTTAAGGGTTTTTAGGGGTGAACTACCCTTAAAAATCAAAAATTCAAAAAAATGAAAAAAACGCCTGGAGATACGGTGACTATATATATACATGCCAAATTTAATCTAAATCGGACCAACGGGGTAGGCTGTGGCACTGTACACATCCAGACACACACACAGACAGACACACGGACGGACAGACATCACGTCAAAACCCACTTTTTTGGATTCAGGGGACCCCAAAACGGATATATCCACCCCCAACTCAAATTCGAAAATTTTGACGAAAACAATACTTTCTCCATATACTATGTATAAGGGGAGAAAGTAAAAAACTAAACATTATTAAATTTTGGACAAATAATGAATGTTTTTCATAAAAGGAATTTTTTACTCTTTACTGAATTATGTAATTTTAAAAACATATTTTTGATATCATCTATAATCTGTATTGAGGGATGTTTCTTTACGAATTTTTAATTACTTGTGAGTTATAAAACACAATATTTTTCTCTTATATAATGGAAATCCCATAATAAATAAACGCCAAAGCCTAGCAAACTGACTGTATCAACTACCTTGGTCTTAGTTATAAAAGGAATGGAGCAGGGCCTCAGTCTTCTTCCAGCTGCTTCACTAGCCACAAGGCTAACAACCTTTAACCCTGGGTATGTTACATGTTTGTTAATATTTAACTGTTAGTCCTAATAATGATAAACTTTAACACCAATACTGTAATAATGTGCAGAAACAAATCAATTTAAAAACCACAAATTAAATTTGATGACTAATAATAATTATTATGTTTGATAATTTAAATGAGCTTTTTTGTTCTTTAATATTATACAATGGTGATATAATTATGAGCTATACATTACTAATTTTTAACTAACAATAGTTCCAAGGAGATATTATTTTGTTTTTGAACATACATAAAACATAAATTTATTGAATTCGGAAAATTCCAGGATATAATATATTAGCTAAATAAATTTTAAGACAGTTTTCGACTCCTTCGATTTTAATTATAAAATTTAGTAAAATGTTTTATAGTTTGCAAAATTGTGTTTGCTTAAACTAAACAACTGACTCCTTACTTAAGTTCTGAGTTCTGTGACAAATTTAAATTAACAAGAATATGCTATAACCGTTACACAATTTCCACTAGTAATCCTATCATTTTATATATATTTGCCTCAGTGGTTGGACACAACAAATATTAGTAAAAAACACTAAAATAGTTCAAGATCAATAAGAAGTATATACTCACTACTATTATAACTTCAATCTTTCAAGTATATACGAGGTATTAAAACTTTTTTACATAAAAATTTTTACAATGTATGATGAAAATAACAGATATAACATTAGGAATGTTTTCATTAACGTCCTAAGACCATATTCAACAGCATTTAAGCATTTCTACTCCTAAAGTGCCCCTAATTTATTATCAAGACAATCACTAATCAAGAAACGTGAAATATTGCAGGTATATTGAGTCTGGTTAATGGTTTGAAAAATCTGATACTGTCTACGGATAAGAGTGAATACCCATTTCAAACAATGAAATGATTTTATAACTGTAATTTTCTGATGTTAATAATTCTTACTAAGTTAAAAATAATGTATTAATCTGTATATTTTCCTTTTAGTATTTAAAAAGACATTCTTAGGTGTGTTTTCTTAACTAACTATATTCTTTATAAATTAATTTATAAGTCATGAGTAGGGTATTTTATGTTATTTTATTTCCCGAATGATGTGTATACCGTTAATTTTGCAGTCCCTAACCATTACAAAATCAAAATAATGTAGTTTGTGTTGAGCTTCAACCCTGCTTATTGTCTCTATTAAAAAAAAAGGTAATAGCGAGATGTATGTCCCACACGAGCTGCGCTTAAGAGATACTCCTAATTTGTTTTACATAAAAAATGTTTTGTTATAAAATGTTAAATTTACAGTTTTATAGGTTTGAATGTGCTTGTAAATATAAGTTTGAATTTACACATCTTATATGTAGGTTAAATGTAGTTGAAAACAATAATTTTAAGTTATCCATATTTTTTTCTGTAAAGAGGAAATTGATAACTATCGTACATTGTTTATCGTGAAATAAATTTCATTTTTTATTGAATTGAGATAATTTCCACTTTTTAGTTTTTTTTTATATTAAGTAAAAAAACTTTCTGTTTTTGAGTTTCAGACTTTGATGTACTGTATATGGTCTGGTACTAAAAAAATGTACTTATTTTTTCAAGTTTCACTGAAGTGAAAATTACAGGACATTGCTGTTATCAAATATTCAACTCTTTAATAAGAATAGAACGCAGATAATTTTGAAATGTTCTCATAAAGCTGAAATATTTACCTCTAATTATATCTCTCGAAACCCCATAATTATCAAACATTAAATAAATATGAACTGGATGACCTCTAATCTTTGAAAACAAAAATAGCAGGTGTGTAGATAATATGGTACAGATACATGGTATAGATGGTACAGATACATGGTATAGATGGTACAGATACATGGTACAGATTTACAGATACATGGTAGAGATATTATTCCATGGTGTTATATAGAGTGTCTGCGTAATGTGAGTGTCTGTCTGTCTGTGCAGAGCACCATGGGCCATGGAGCTAGGGGCACCATAGTCACAACTCTGTTGATGCTCTTTGCTGTACAAAACGCAACATGTAAGCTAATTTTTGGATTCATTAATTTTATTCCTTTGAGTTTTACTCACTTCATTCTTTAAAACCTCATAAGGAGAAAAAAATAAATCCTATGAACATTACTAACTTTATCTTAATTAATTAATTCTTATCTTAATTTATTGTATTATAGAAATTAAAAAAAAATTGTTTAAAGCCATAAATAATTTATAAATTTGCAAAGTTGATGATTTATGTTATCTTGTTCTAACCTGTATATTTACTCAAAATATATTTATGAAAAATTTTACTACAAAGTTGATAATACTTATAAGAGTGCTTCATATTTTATTTCTGTAAATTTAAGTACAAATCTGAAATGCCATAATTGCATTTTTAAGTCATATGCAATACCACACAGGGCATACAAAGAAAAATCTAAACGCAATGGCAAATCTAATGTTTTAGCCAAACTGGAAAAAATTAATTTATTGTACATACATTACATAGTTTCTTACTGCATTATTTAGAATTAAAACTCTATAGTCTTATCAGCTTGTTTATTCAATTTCTTTTAAGAGCATGTAAAATTTTGCATCTTACAATCTGTACCAGTGGTGGAAATTTGAATGCTGTATATATATCCTATATGATTTTATAGCTCTGTGTAGATGGCTATCGCTGGTTTTTTCCAGTTATGGAGTCCAGCCAGTGTGTGAATTGCTTTTTGACTTACAGCACCCCAAAGAACAATGTCATAGTGTAAATGGCTCAAAGAGAGAGCTGTATGTAACCCTGACAGCGTCTGTGGTACTTAATACTCTTCACTGTTCCGAGGGTGAAGATGGCAATGCTGAGTTTGCTGCAGAGTCCATCCAGGGGATTCAACCCTGACAGCGAGTTGTCAATCACCACCCAATTTACTTTACCTCAACACAATCAATGTTGGGGAGATCAGTCACCTTTCCTTCAGAGTTCCAAAGTTGAGTTGTATTGTCTTCTTTCCATTGTAATATTGTACTCAGGGAAGTCTTTATGAGGCCTCCTAACCATCCAAAATGTAACATCTGCAGGTGTGTCTGTAATGAGAGCAGCCAAGTGTTTGATACCTAACGGAGGAGAACATTCTACCAGAACTGCGTTTCTACAGCAATGTCTCTCGAGAAACTACGGTATGGAAACATCACTGTTTTTTATACAACATGTCTAATAAATGTATAAATATGTTTTAAAGCTAAATATCTATGTGAGTTAATTCCATCAGAACAGAGTTAAAAAAAAATCCTGGGATACATAACTGACCACAATTTTGAATTTTGTGTACTATAAAATAACATCTCTAACTTCTCTGTCCCTTTATTTACAATTATGTAAAATACCTTCTAAATTTTAAAAATAATTAAATATATTATTTCCTTCTTAGTCCAGGACAAAGCTAAACAGCGAGCTAAGTAAGTGGGAATGCACATCACACAAATGATTAAAATAGGAGTCTTGCCAGGAAAATTAATTAAGTGATCCAACAATCTCATCCTTGAAATACAAATTAGTCTGTCGGCAGTTTCCTGTATCAGATAAACAAACTCCTTGGTTAAACTGATTGCCAAAATGAATAAATCATGAAATCTTTTGACTGTAATTGTTTATAGTGTGGGATTTTATTGTACTGTAATCATACAAACCTGTACTACCTCCTTACATTCAATAGTTATATTTAAAAGATTTTCTGAGAATTTAAATAATTTTAATAAGTAGTTTACACAAAAATATATAATTCTAATTATTTACAGGCTACAAATCATGTTTGTAAGAAACATTTGGACTTTAAATATTATATTCAGAATATAAGATACTATATCACGTCTACAATAATAACCATCTCTACTCTCTTATCTAACACAGGTAGCCACAAGAAGATTATGCACAAGAGGTAGTTTTTAAATTGTGGTTCTTCAAAGAGGGTGTTCAGTACCATACCATAAACTTAACTTTTCAGAGGGGAAACTTAATTGTAATTTTGAACAAATTTCATAAAGTTTCCAACTAATTACAATAAGTTATAAGAGAGGTTCTTAGAAATGTTTTTATTGAATGTATTTCGTGGATTTTTTCCTATTGCATTGATTTACAGACATTGAAATTTAGAGATGTCTCCTGTACACAGACTTTCATGGGGAGTTCAAATTTTTTTAATGGTAGTTTCTCTTTAATGTGGAACTAAAATATTCAAAGTTGGTCATTGACGATCAACTGAGTATTAAAGGACTAAAGAAACTCATTAAAGTATGAAATATAGCGATTGTGTTTTATATCAGATAATCTATATTATATGGGAGTTAAGAGAATTAATTGTCATGGTAAAAGTCAATCTATACAAAGTGTAGGCCTACTTGATCACTATCACCAATTTTTATCATTCAATCGTTTTTCAACATCAGAAATGAAAATATTTTAAACATACTTGCCCAGCCCAAGGTAATGAGACAGTGTGTTACGATGAACTCGGGTGCTTTCCGATGGACAAGCCGTGGACTAGTCTTCTGCGACCCTTCCCTTCACCCCTCCACCCTGCGGAGATCAATGTCCGTCTCTATTGTTACACCAGGTATGTGATATGGTATTTTTATAAATTATAATAACTCGTTTTTGGGAAAGGTAAAAAAATCGATGAAATAAATCCAAAATGTTAACTGGCCCAAGATGTTGAATCCAAGATTTAATTTTACTTCCATCCTAATATTACTTTAGATGTTCAGGATATCTGGGCTCACTTAAAAATTTATGAAGTGTTTTAATATATAAGAATAATACATTGTAAATTTTGTGTAGATATAGTGATTAGAAAAAAAAAATTATAAAGAGATGGATGATAATAACTATGTTTCAGTAATAAGTGAGTTGACTACATGTTTACAATTTTGATTGCTTTTGAAATTTATATACTACAAATATAAAGGAAGCTTTTAATTTTTTCCCATACAAAGTTTTTATACACCGTAATTATGGGAATGCGGAATTCGCTTCTGCAGGAATTCGATACCACATTTTAAAATACCATATCTTAAAAAGTGTTTGTTGGTAGAATAACTCGCTAACCCCGGTAATTAATACCTCGAGGTATCGAATGCCATATAAATTCAGAATTAAATCCCTGCTAGAACTCATCCAGTTCCGTGTGTACCAATTCCATTGTTTCGCAATAACTTGCTGAGTCTGTGGCTCAGTTCAAACAAACAGACAAAAAATAGCAAAAACAAACTCTCACCACTCACCAGGTTCAGAACCTGAGTCAACAATGAACCTGGTTACTGTTACCAGTTTTTATCAGTAGGCATCCAATCTCATCAACTGACTTATCTTTGCCTGATATGTTGCACACACTGTTCTGGAGTCTTTGTGGGTGAAAAATGTTTAAGTGAAAGAGGTATCCTCTACCACTACCCTACCCTCTTAAAAAATATAATATGTTAATGAAAATCCTCATAAATTGCTGTAAAAACATAAAAATTCTTATTTGAGTGAATAGTCATGTTGTAGTAGGTACTATTATTATTGTACAGATATTTCTGCATAAGTAGTAGGGGCCTACTGTCCTCACTCTGAAGTGTAAAGAAACTTCATATGGTTAGAGCCCTCAGACAAACAAAACAAAACAAAACCCTCAGAGTAGGTTTTGATTTTATCATTTTCCTTATTTTTGGATAAAACAAAATACATAGTTATTTAATAAATTATTTAATATTTATACCATGAAACTATTTCCATATTAATTTTTCGGCTGATATAGCCATAAATGTAAAAAACCCTACATTAAAAAAGATGTTATAAAAGTGTGTCACCTTCCAAATTTACCTTTAACATAAATTCAAAGGTATCTGCCAAATTCTGTGGCGACTTTTAAAATACGGTAAAGATATTTTGAGATGGATTTTTTTTTCAAAGAAAAAAATTAAATTATACAACATCTTTGAAAAAAAAACAGAATAAAAATATTCTTAATTATTTTTCAGGGAATCTCCGGAGCGTTACAATGTAACGTTGTGGCCTGAAATTGACCTAGAGGGCTGTCAGTTCGACCCGTGTCGCAGGACAGCATTTGTTGTACACGGTTTTGCCAGCAGTGGCAACTTCACATGGCTGTCAGATCTCAAGGACAACTACTTGGCTGCAGTGAGTCACCAAAAACCACTTCATTAACCACAGCTGGTAGTACTGCAACTGAATGTCAATGATGAAAAACAATCTCATAATAATCAATAATCTGGTTATTGGATGTTCTGAGACAGTGGAAGAAGGTGATATTGCAACGAAAATGATACTGGAGTCTCAACCCAAGAAAGTATTTAGTTTTTTTACTTGTATCCATTGGCTGGGCCTTTCACTTTTATACCATCCCTGTATGGAAAATTATTCAATAGTTTGTAGAGAAAGTGATGTAAAAAAGGTGACTGAAGCTGCTATCACTAATGTGATGCGCTATGACTACCATTATTCTAGATATAATATCTGGCCGAGGAAAATAAGTTTAATAAAAAAAATTCTTTTGGTTCATACAAGACATTAGCAAACGGAACTTCTATTTCCAACAAATAATCATACTAAAGCTATCTAATACTTACTATTACAATGGCAACAATATTCCACAAAAAGTCAAGCTTTTGAGGGCAAGCAACCGAACCTGCTCACACAGTTCACTAAACTGCCATTAGGGAAGCATTTTCTACTACTATGCAATGGTGGCTGGACCGGTTAGAGCGCTTCACTGATGAGTGTAACATTCTAGCCATTCAGAAGTGCTATAGTTCGAATACCGACCAAGAGCAATCTCAATTTCGCTTGCAAATGGTAAAGTGAAAGCCCACCTTAAATAAACGGTGGCCGGCTTGGTTGGAAATTGACAGCATTTGTAGGCTTAATTGGAATTGCAATGGATACTTATTTTGCTTTTGTGGTTATAAGGTTATAAGGGGGGACAAATATTCTAAAAGATTCAGTCCCCGTCTTTAGTAGTAAATAACAAATAGCTCACCCTAGGTCATTTCCCTTCTATATTACATCCTAGCAGAGACTGGGGACTTGGTAAGTGCCTTCTTGAGATAGACGTTCCTAGAGATTCGTCCATGATATCCTGCCCAACGACGAAAACATGTTGTTTTAAGCGCAGATGTGTTGTAGAAAGACTCCAATGTGTTCCTGGTGGACTGGGGCAGCGGCGCTGAGCTCCTTAACTACCTCCAGGTGGCCTCCAACACCAGGATTGTAGGAGCTGAGGTGGCTAGGTAGGTCCATCCTGTTTACACATCCATCATCAATCAAGTCACTTATCAGAATAGTAATATTACTCAACATTGTGAACTAAATAATTATTTTGTTGAACTGTAAAAGATTGCACTTAGGTTCTTTGAAATACATAATTTTTTCCAACAAAAAGAACGGGAAAAAGACAGTGTTTTTTCCCACCCCGCTAGCTCGGAGGCGGAGTGTTGTGGTTAATTACTTTGTGTATTTGTTTGTTTCTTTGTGCATGATGGATAGCTATACTTGAATAATTTATTTTTTGATAGTAGCAATAGTAATAAACTAAAATTAAATTTAAATGCAATTATTAGTCACTTGAAAACGGGAGGAGTTACTCCACTAGCAAAAATATTGTGTAGTTCTCTCAATATTTCTCTTGGTAGAAAACCTACCTACACCTTTCCCATGTTATTCTTATGGAGTATCTGTAAATTGACATAGCTTCTTTATTTATAAACACATTGTGGTAACAATCAGTAAAAGGCTTTACCAATAATCAAGCAGGGTAACATTAGGGCGCAATGTAGCTTGCTTTGCCATACAGGACTAAGTATTGCATACTGTGAGCTTTGACGGCACCTGGGGAGACCAACCTCAGGGGAAAGCCCCCGGGGAGGTGCCAGAGCCGCCTGATGGTGAAGTGCGGTGCGCTGTTTTAAAATCACAAATATTACAGTGAACTTTTATTATTATTATTTTTATTTTTTAATATATATAATATGGCACATTAAAATTAATTATTTTTAATCTATTTAGATATAGAGACCAGTTTTGATTTTATATATATGTTTAATTATCTGACCGCTGTTTATATTAGTTTTCTTTTAATTTTTAGAGATGGAACCTCTAATCAGGCTTTGCCTTAGAGGCCCTATATTTTGTCCAATTAATAATAGTAACTTGAACATTTTTTTTAAATTTGCTCTAATAAATAATAATTACGTTTTCTTTAAATTAGCTGTCAGTCTGGCAACGTAAAAGGACATTAATTTACTATTAAAAATAACTTTGAGTTGAATCATTCTTTTTATTTATTGTTGAGAATTTTGTACATTATGTTGTGTATGAGTCACATTTTGTCAACATTGGAGAAAATAAATCATTCTTATTCTTATTCAAGCTTGGTTCATATCATCTTGAGTAATAATTCATAAATAAATGGAATCCACTGAGTACGCAGGTCTGCTGATACAGGTGTTTTTATTAAAAACTAAGATCTAGGGCCTGTGTGGTAAATTAAAAACAGTGTGAATTAATATCCCCAATGATAATAGTTCCAGTGAACAATAATATATACATATCACTATGACATAAACTGCTTTTCAGGTTCCTCAAGTGGCTGGTTGAAAACAAAGCAGTAGATCCAGATAATGTCCACCTCATGGGTCACAGTCTTGGGTCTCACATCTGCTCATATGTCGCCAAAGCTGTACCAGGCATCGCAAAACTTACAGGTGCATCTACGTCTACGATAATACAGTACTCTCAATACTACACAATTTTGACAAGGATATGTCTAAGCTTTGGGGGGAGGGGTTTAGGGTTGTTGTGTAACACCATAAAAAGTGTAGCAGAAATGTTTAAATCCAGTTACTATAGAAACTATCAGAGAAATAATGGGTATAAAAACAGCTGTTTAGATGAACTGATAACATTCCCTTTAGACATCCATGATCTAACCTATTTCCCACAAGGAAGTGAATACAAATATTTTTAACTTAATAAGTTATATTAATTTTAACATTTGTGAACATAAGGGTTATTATGTTTAATAAATCAATTATTGTACTTTAAGCAGGTAATACATGTGCATAAATTTAAGAAAACAATAACCATGGATGAAAAATATTTTAACATCAATTTTTGGTTTAGCTCTTATCGGAATACTGTTTCAAATGAAATTTAATAAATTCACTCAGCAGTTCTGCTAAATACATTAAGGTCTAACCGGGCTATTTTATGTTGTAAAGGATATTTCGTAATCAATCTGGAATTAGGCTCATCTGAGTTTGGTAAATATCAGTTTTCAAAGATTGGAACGTAAACACAGACTGTTGCCATGAAACAGATTAAATGTACCAAATTTTACAAGAATAGGAAGTGGTTAAGGTACCACTAAGTGCCAGACGTGGGGAAGTGTATGTGGTATTTACATTAAAAGATACTAATTTTGGGATTTAAAAACCCATTTTCAAAAACTCAATCAATAAATTGTAATGTTAAACAAAATATAAATTAGTTTACCTAGATAATTAGCACAAAAAGATATAATTTCTACATTTCTAACTTACAAATGCTTGTTTGACACCAATAAAGTTACAGCCACACGCTTACATATGATTCACAAAACATGTTTAATGTATCAATATACAATACTTTATAAAGAAGTTGCTGTCTTGTTGTTTCAAACCAATTTGTAAATTATTTGAAGAGTTGACTAACAGGTTTTAAACCCAAAACTAATAATTTTTTTTGAAAAAATATATCGAGACGGAAATTATGTTATTGTATCCTTATATTCTTTTTCTTTCATCTTGATAGGTATTTACACCATAAGTGTTTTCAAGATACTTCCATGGTTGTTCAGTTCCAAGTCTACTGAATGAGATTTTACATTTTAGGAGTTTCTCCACCTCCAAAAACATTGTGGAAGGAAACACGTTGACACATTGAAAAAGTCCATTAAGTTAATATTAGTAGTAATCCACAATGTGTCTCTGTTGGGATTGACAGCAATGGATCCTGCACAACCTGGGTTCGAAGGTGTGGACAAGATCTGCCGATTGGACAAGAGTGACGCCAAATTCGTAGAAGTGCTCCACACCAATGCGGCCCCCTTCATCCCAGCCCTTGGCTTCGGCCTCATGTTCCCAGTTGGTAGAGTATCAACCACTACAGATCCAGAAAAAAAATAATATTTGGGATTATATTTTTTAAACTGTATTATCATACAATATATTGGAACTGAAAAAAGTAACAATTTGAGCTGACGAAAGGTACTTTAAACCATTAACTGATTTCTCATTGCTTCTTGAAAGTAGCCATTCAACAAACTGCTGGTATATATAAAGATATTTCTTCCGTTCTCTTCTGCTATTAAAAAGACATTTTGCTGATACTTAGGCTTACATAGATACATTAGATACTTAGAGTATTGTAACAAAATAAATATACAAAACACGTAATTTATTACTAAATAAAAGGTCTTTATAGTTGTGCAATTTTGCACTGTAACTCGTCACGAAACAAAGGTTCAAGACAGTCTGAAGCTCACTTAACATCCCCCACCTAAATCGGCCTGAGTTTGAGGCCAATTTATAACAAACTCCATGTTTTTAGAAACTTAAAATGAAAAGTGAGCGCTGCTCAACCTTTTACCATCCGCCAGTTAATTGTTGTATGTTTTAATCTCGCTCTTGAATGTCACAAATGAGAGAAGTTATGATAAATTTGTTTCCTATTTTAAATTTGAAAAATAACAGAATTTCTGATTAATCTTGTGCAGGTCACGTAGATATTTACCTGAACGGAGGCCTCCGCCAACCAGGCTGCCAGTTACCTAACATAACAGCGATCAAAAGCCTCAAGGATCTCGCTAAGTTCCCAGTGGAATGTGAGTGGAAACTAAAAATACAATTATTACCAAATACTGCAATTGAATTCTCAATCTAATTAAGGGTATCTAGTTTTCGATTTGGACGTCAGTTTGTCATCATGGGTTCATTAACGAAAAATCTAGTAAAGTGTCAGTGTAGCCCAAGCGGCTTTAGTGGCTGTGTGTAAACACAGGGTTATCAGTCAATGTGCACTCAATAAGATGGTATTGTTACCTGTTTACGATTACACAAAGGGGCTGAACTAGGTTCCTTCAGCACATCAGCCATGTGGCTTTTTGCGCAACTCCTGTTGTTGAGAGTCTCATGGTACTTCCAGGCTTAAATACCTGGAAAACTACCGTAATCTCCTGACAAGCTTCTCCCGGGGAAGGTAACTACCCCTCTCCATGATGCCAAGAGTAGCAGTCCTCACCTCAGTAATCTCAGAGCAGTCATACAGGAAATGATCTGCAGTATGCTCGGACAGTTCACACTTCCTTCAGACTAGGTTTCCGGTGAAGAATCTGATGCGAGCAAGATGTTTCCTCATATTTTCACGTCACGTGTTGTGTCCAGACCTACAATGAGTCTCAGTTCTGACCTATCTAACCGTAGAAGGTCCTTTGTGATCCTCGAGGAGGTGAAGCTCTACCCATCTTCTGCGGTGTCACTCGCGTGCCCACGTGTTCAATCTACATGTGCCCTGGAGACATTGCAAAAGGGTTGTGGGCCCATAAATGGGGTAGAAGCGCCATCATTTTCCAGACAATCCGCTATTTCATTACCAATAATTCTTGAGTGACATGGAGTGAGGGACCAAAGTACGTCGAGTAAGGTTGTTTTGACTACCAACAGAAGACACCACGTTGTGGAAGTCCCACACGATCTTGGAGTTCAGGAGTCCAGTGCCTTGAGAGTGGATTCACTGTCTGAGAAAATGGATGTTCCTGCTCATGACATCTCTACTAAAATTGAACAGTGCACATTCCATGATAACTCCTGCCTGGAACATTGAGGGATTGTTAACTATAGAGATAAATTAGGCAAAGGTAACATTCAATTTTTGTGGTTTTCAGATGAATAAAATAGATACTGATCAGTTTAATTAATCACTAAAATCTGTAATTTGCTGTTCACATTCTTTCTTTTGAAAATAGACAACACCTTGTATTTTTATTAGTTTTGATATGATGAGTATATGTATTGTAAATTTTGTTATAGTAATACTTGTCAAGAACTCAGACCATTGTATGTTTCAATCAACAGTTATTGCTGATCTTGTGGCGTGCTCGCATGGGAGGTCGTACGAATACTTCACCGCGACTCTGCGTAACCAGTGTACGATTTGGTGCAAGCTTGGTGGCGTCACAAGACACCTCCTCAAGTGAGTCTGTTTATTTTAACGCTAAATAACTATTTTATTATTTATTTGATTACAACTCTGTACAATTTACTTTTGTTCTTTTATTACATGTCCAAACTACATGGACAGAGCTCAATCCACAACTTACCCTAGGAAGATTCATCCTCTAGGGCATGGGTGTAGTTAAGGAGGCGCAATTCCCCTAGACCCATGCCCCCCAACGTATAACCTCTAACTCCGCCCATGCTCTAGGGTGGCTCAGACAAAAAGGAGGGATTGGAAAGCGCTGCAAAATTGCAAATTTTGACCTCTGCATAAACTTATTCCAGCAGAGGTAACGGGTCTATAAATTCCCTTATTACAAACTATCAGTACAAAATAAAATAATAAAATTTAGCTTTGTTCCCCATATAGGGGAAGTAAAAGAATCGACATCAGAACCTTGTAGTTACCTGAGATTTTAACCCAGTAGAGTTTACTCACATTAATGTAATGGGAGTCCAGATTCCCGTAGATAGGCGATCCTCGACGAAGATCCTCAAGATAGAATTTATATTTTGAATGCTAAGTAAGCTTTTTTTATGAATCACCTAATTTGGATAATCTCTAAAGTTAAGATCGAAATCTTCTGTCTAACCCATTCTTGGCTTCCTTCACCAGTGGGATTACGCTGGGCTACATCGATCCACTGTTCTCCAGAGTGAAGAGATGTACTGCCAAGTCATGCTTACCCCTGGGCCTTGACACGGACAGCTACCCGGCAAGAGGGGTGTTTGCCGCCACTACCTCCAGAAGATACCCATTCTGTGGTCAGTGTAATCATCTCCCCTCCATAGATAAAACCAACAGAGATTGATACACACTTACCTACCCATATTTGATGTAGTTTGACGATGCAATTTTGGTTTCAGCAGAGTATTTTTTTTTGGTAGGTCAGGTATACTTTATAACCAGCTAAAATAGATATTTTGCTGAAATAGATATAATTTTATAGCAACTGTCGTTTTACAAGTTACTTAAACTCTGAGATTCACTTCTCAAAGTATTAGACTCAACATACAAGTTAATCACAAATTGAAGAATCATTGACAATTATCAGAGGTAGTGTCCTGAATGTAATGGTGGTCGGACAAGTGTTGAATATACTTGGAGTAGATGATAAATTTAGAGGAACAATTTAAAGTAAGATATCAGTGCAGGCCAAGGGACTCCAATGAAGAAACTGAGTATGGATAACCTCACCTAAGCAGATATGTTTTATCATTGTGTTATGATTTTGGCTACAGTACGAGCTACATCAAAACAAATGTTTCCGCAGAACAGTGTAGTGGATATTTCATTTAAATAGATGTTTAAGGATGTTTCATCTTAATTTTTTTTCTTCTTTCATCTCATTTCATTTCTTTAATATTTTAGAAACTGACCCAGAAGTGAACAGTAAAATGTTACGTGAGATTCAAGAAGTAACAGCTGGTACAACAAATGAGTAAGTCTAGTTTAACTTATATGAATTTGTAATTTAGTTTACTTTAAATAGTTAGATAGTTTCAGAAATATATGTACAATGATAAACATAGTTATTAAAATAGCTCAAAAATTCACTTACAAAAATTCATTTTTGGGATAAATCAGGGGTTATACATTTTTAGTTGTGAAGTAACGCATTAAGTTATGAGACCAAAGTTCACATATTTGCAATGGTTTCAGGACAGAGGAGGCTTCAGGTGATATCACAGAGGCTACAGAAGATGCTGTGCAAGGAGCGACAGAAGAGGTTGTAGAGGAGGACACAGAAGAGACGACACCAGAGGCAACCAGAGGAGTTGTGTCTAAAGCAAGGGGTGTAGTTTCTGGAGTTGCAACCAAAGGTAAAGAAGCTTTCTCTGTTGTGAAGAGCTTCATTTAGTGAGATTTAAAGTCCCTTCTTTCAATAATAGTCTTAAACCGTTAAAAAAAAGAAATTTTTCCTTGTTACTGACTCATTTTTACAAGTTTAGTATTTTTCTGTAATAAAATACTATATAAAAACCCCCTGTAAAAAATGTTTAAGTGTGAATGTAAAACAAAAACTATGATGACACTGATATTATTTCTGTAATCTCAATTAGCTTTACCTATTTAAGCCTACAACATTGCAACACAATAAAACTATTATTCCCTCAAATGGTTTTTTCATTCTTCCTGTGAGAATATTTACCAGTGAATAGCATAAAATTTGCAAAAAACTCTTAACCATCCACCAAATTATATGCCACCCTTTATTTTTAATGAGAAACTAAGTTAATAATTTCCAATGGCTCATTTTTCTGCAGCTGGCAATGTAAAATTTTCACATTGGGTATGTTTTAACGTACTATATATGGAAAACCCAAAAATTTTCATTACAGTTAACTTTGGGTTTAAAAATGGGATGTAGATTTCACCTTTGGATTTGGTGACAAGATATTGAGTGACTTTTGGTCATCTACAGATTAAGCACCAATTTATGAACTGTGGTAAGACGTTATTGATCTAAATACACAGCTAAGGTCTAAAGTAATGGATTTTATTAATATTATTAATCCAACTTTGTATTTTCGAACAACTTGGTAATCCTAACAGGGTTCGGCCCCAATTAGCTCAGATTACCGGGTGTGGTTAAGTTTTTTATCTTAGTTGATACAAGTTTTGTTTATTAGAGGTTAAGTGGTAGAGAGGAGCTTTGCCTCTTGAATTTCATTTCACACCTCAATATATACTAATGTGTATCTCTTCTTCCTCCTCTTCTTGTAATAACATATATAGAACCAATAATGATGTGTCTGCCATTACTTAAAAGACACAACTGCTTGAGTCGCTCTTTTAGGAATGTACTGGGATGTGCGGCTTCAGCCATCGCAGTTAGAGTGGCTGTAGTCGCTAGAGTCGTCGCTTAGGAATTCAATCTTATTAGGAAAATATTTACTCATTGAAACCAATTGAACATTTAATCAAAAAAAGAACAACTTTATTACTTTAAATTATTACATATACACCCATTTGGTCAAATCTTCCAGTCACATTCAACACTTACTAATAAGGCACCATTCATTCCTAATACGAGACATAGCAATTGGTGATTAGTATCAACAAAAAAAGGTACATAAATACTAACATTATATAAAACAAAACATAAAATGAATAAAGATAAAAATTATACAGAAAGATTTATATAGACTTTAAAATGATGATATACTAATTTGTAATATCTACAAATAGGGAACCAAATTATTATAAATTTACGTTATGCTTATGCATAATATCATTTTTATTTAAAATTATAACATGCTAAAATAATTTCAATCCTCTCCATCGCCTTAATTTATTTATTACAAGCACTTGTAACAACTTTTTACCCAACACCGTTAACTTAATTCGGCATTAAAAATAAAGAAGTTTGAAAGAATTCTTAAGTACGAACAGATGAAATTACTAATGAAGTAAAATGATCTAACAATGGATGAATGATGTGCTTAAAATACGTTTGTACACTGACATGGTGCTGTTTATAGTTTGCTGACTTTTCCTTTGCGTAACCCATCCGCCAAACGCTGTCCAAACCCTGCGTCTACCTGGCTGAAATTCTTGACGGCTCGGTCCTGCAAAAAAAATTTTATTTCTTGCGATTTCACCAAAGTCGGCAATTTTAATTGTTCTCACAGTAAAATAAATAAACACAGTGGCAATAAATAAACGTCAGTGTCAGGAAAAATTCAAATAAAAACTTAGTGAGAGATAGATGAAGGAAAAACCTTACATGGAGGAAATTTATACCTAGCAGTGACCTTGTCATGCCAATAGATATTTTGATCAGCTGTTACTGGTCGATCAGCTGCTACTGTTCGATCAGCTGCTACTGATCCATCAGTGAACATGACCAAACCACAAATATTTTTAATCCAATCAGCTCATACTTGCAATTGTTTTTATTTTAATAAAATGTATGACATAACCTACATAATTTGAATCCAAAGCACAGTTTAAAAAATTAAAATAATTTTTTTTTAATCTCTAACAAAAATAAATCTCTTAACTCTTTCTTCCTATGTCAATGTTCTATAAACACGTTGAGTGTATGAGGCAGATATATCTGCCCCGCGATGACAGCACCACTACTACGGGGTGGGAAATATCGACCTTGGGCGATGTCAACAACCCACCTTCAGTGTGAGCTCAGCCTCGTACTGATAACGTTGATCTGATTAACGCCACATTTGATGTGAGTTCTGCCACAAATTTTTGGCACGCTTCGTCTCCGTGGCAGCCATTCCGTGCTTTGATGATGCTTTCGTGTTTTTGCTTTGTGCTCAATGTCGGGCTTTAGCAATACACGCTAAACGAAATCCAGCATTTAACGTGTTAACGTTGTAGATGCAAATCATTCAAGGACATATTCTTACATAATATACGTCCTGCTTACTAACCTGAATAAAGGGTGACGCAGCCTGCAGGTTGTCCACGATGTTGTTGACCAATCTTGTGCGTTGCTCCTCCGTCAGTGTCTTCTGCCAGAACAAAGTTGCCTGGCTGAAGTTGTCCTCGTCCCCACTTTCGAATCTACACAAGGCACATTGTCCAACGTTACAATACAACCACTCAGTTAAATGGTGTTATGTGTCCATTCACTGATAACGTTCATTTTTGTTGTAATCTGATAGGTTTTAATGACTTGGTAGACTACAAGTTTACCTTTCCATGGAAAATTCTCACATACGTTTCTGTTTAAAAAATTTAGTTATAGCTCCTCTTCCACCTTAACCCTCTACGTGATGTGAGTCGTCCATAACGACTCATTGCCAGCAAGAGCTGGGACAACAATGACAGTTCTGGTTGCTATGCGACGAGAGGCCGAAATCAACTGCCCAGCAACCGAAGCAGGCTCAACAAGGACACTGGCGACCATGTCGCAGTGATCGTGTTAGTTAATTGTGATAAAAAAAATTATATTTAAAACTAAATAATTCTAACAACACAAATGTCAATAAAGATTAATGTTTGTAAAAATCCATATAGAAATACATTGCATTAGTATGGAACAGAAAAATAGACATTTGCTATGATTACTTAAATCTATACATTAAATAATCCAAGATTTCAAGCAAGAAAAAGTGCATACACAGGCATAAAAATGTGAACGCACCTTGTAACATCACCAGACGCAGAGAAACTGCTGTAGTTGCCACGAGAGTTGGTCGCCTGTCCATTGAAGCTGTTGGGGAAGTAGTTGGGTGCTCCGGCCTGGTTGTCACCGAAGCACATCGGGCCGTCGCGTTGGTTGTTGGCCTTGCTGACCCTGTAGGGGCAGTTGACTGGCAGCTGCTGGTAGTTGGGGCCGAGTCTGTGACGATGAGTGTCCGTGTATGAGAACAGGCGACCCTACACGATTGCATTATTTAAAATCAATAGTTTGATGCAATTACAAAAACCTTGTCTTTAAACTGAATTTCCTTCATCCTTGTGGTCAGGTACTGCCTTCATGGTTAAAGAATGAGACCAATAAAAACAGTATCTAAGAGAAAAAAATCTTGCACAATCATTCTAATTTCACAATTTGTATTATAGTTATATCAAAGTTAAATTTCACAAATTGTCAATATCGCAAAATCGTGGATATGATATTGTATGAATTAACCCTTTAACCGCAGCATAAGTCTGCGCGCCGCAGTTCAGTAGCGCAGGGTTTCTTTTATAGCTTTGCACATTTGATACTGGAGAGCATGTGACATGGACGTAGTTTCATAAAAATCCACTAGAATGCACCACCTGTCTGTTACTTCCCATGGTCAATGTATCATAGCTTGAAAAAAAACTAGCAGACGACTTGTATTCATGAGAGAATCAGCTGAAAACGTCAAATCCAAGTAAACTTGGGCATCACGGTTAAAGGGTTAATGCACTACATTCATCAGCAAGACTATCCTCATGATTAGACCACTTTGTGATTCAGAGTCAAAAGTATGGTTCGGATCCCACGTTAAACTGTAGCTCCCTTATATTTTCCATTGACTGTTGGGCTATGAATTTACAGACCTGTCTAAGGAGCATGTCAGTCAGCCTTAGTCAGTAACAAGACAACAAGATCGTACCACAATCATCTTACACTCATTCCTCATTCATACCCGGGTCAAAATACCTACCTGGGTAGGTCACCATTTCAAAGAGTTAAGGTAATAAATACTCTTTGTATTTAAATGTAAATTTTCGTATTGGTTTACCTGAAGCATCTTATCCGGACTGGGCTCAATGCCGGGGACCAGGTGGGCGGGGCTGAACGCAGACTGCTCCACATCAACGAAGTAGTTACCAGGGTTGCGATCCAGCACGAGCTTGCCTACTTCTATCAAGGGGAAGTCACTGTGCGGCCACACCTGCAGCCAAACAAACAGGTGTACCAACACAAACATTAACAACACTACTACTAACATGAATACTAACTATTCACACAGCATTTCAAATTAACACAGACAAGTTATAAAACTTATATACTGATGGTGCTCAAGTTTGGAATGTATGAGAGAGGGAATGGGGTAGGGTTCAGAGGAGGGGGATGAAGTTTGTAACAGACATTAAAAATAAAACAAGATAGGATAGAATTAGGAATTAAAAGTAGGAAGTAAAAAGAAGAATGACTATAAAAATCGAGATTGACATGGACTGACTCTTCAGTCCACCTTAGTAATACAAGATGTGGAAGCAAGAGGAGTGCAATGGCAGAACAGTGGAGGGTCAGAAGAAGATGGAGTGGCCTGGTCAACACCCAGACCCGGAGCTAACGGAACGGGAGAGGATGTAAATTACGAATTGTTTTATACTCATATTTCAACTAAACATTTAGCTCAAAAACTGTAATAACTAAAAAAAATATTCCTTTGAGAAATAAAAATAAAAAAATTTGCGGAAGTAAAAAAAGGGGAAAAACAAGAGCTTTGCTGACTATTAAATACCCCTGTCGCAGCAGACCTGCGTACTCAGTGAATCTCCAAATCAATATTATAATATTAATAATAATAATATATGACATGTTTTATCAATATCTGTCAATAAATAGGAGAGTTATTTTCCTATTCTCCATAAGATTAACACGGGAAAGAGTATGGAGGTTTGCTGCTGTGAGGAACATTGAAACTAGACACTTCTAGCACAAACAATTTTTAATTTTAACATTTATACCAAATTTAATCAACATCTGTCCATAAATAAAGGAGTTTTCTGATTCTCTATATGATTATACGGGAAAAGAGTAAGCAGGTTAGCTGCGATGATAAACACATAAACTATGATTTTTAAGCATTTGAAGCATAAGAGTTCAACCACATAAAGCTAAATATCAAGTTTAATCCAAAAATATTGAAAATTAAAACATGAGACCTACGGTAATAGCTTCTTCCCTAAGGGAAATTCGCTAAAAATGTACCAAGTTTACTTTTTTGGGGCTTTGTTCTAATCCTCAAAGCCATTTACCTTGGTGAGATCGAAGGGGTTCCATTTATAGGTCTCAGCCTGTTTGAACGTCATGATTTGCACATGGAAGGTCCATGAGGGGTAGTTGCCGCTTGCGATGGCGTTGTACAAGTCTCGGATAGAATAGTCTGGATCGCTGCTGGCCAGCTCCCCCGCTTTCTCCACCGGCAGGTTCTTGATGCCTTGGTCTGTCTGCATAATCATCCACGATAACAGGAAGTAAAATGAGCGACAAATTACAAAAAAGACAGTTATAACTCATATTTCATAGTAAAAACATTTAACCTGTGCATAAGGAAGTAATTTGATCACCTCTACTTGATCCGAGCATTAACTCACAGCTGTTTTCTAAAAACACACTTTTCAGATCCTATAAAAAATAAATAAATGGTTTGGCCTAAACAAAATGCTAACACTCAGCAGATTGCTTGCATTTAATTTGCTTAACACTGTCTGCAATGTTCAGCTGTTAGTTGTTCAGGATTAATACTGTTATTTTTTATATTACAAAATAAATTATGCATGATTTCTGCTTAATTTTTCACACTCTATAAAAAAGTACATGTCTAAATATGTTGTTTTACTTACTGAAATGAAATAATTTTGATGTTAAATTTTGTTATTTTAATAATTTAATTCATAATAAAATTATGCTATTACGAAAACAATTTAATTCTGTAACAGAAAATTTGTTTTAATGTTTACAAAAGAATGTGTTATATTTTTTCAAAATATTATAAAGAGGGATAAAATTGCTCAGTAATTCTAGCATAATCACTTTTTTTGCACTAAGGCACAATAATCTAAAAATAATTTAATGAAGCACCAAAAAGGGATATCTGAGGTACCAACACAAAATGGATACTGATTTTTAAATTATATTACAAAAAAATATAGAATTTTAAACACTCCTGTGATAAATGAACTTTCAATTCAGATGTATTAAAAGCATACAGTAATTATCTGTTAAGACTAAGTCAGACCTTGTAGTGGAACTTGCAGTAAACAGGTTCGCCGGCCGCGTTGACCAGCTTGAATGTGTGAGAGCCGTAGCCGTTCATGTGTCGGTAGCCGTCCGGTATGCCACGGTCCGAGAACAAGAACATGACCTGGTGGGTCGTCTCTGGACGGAGGCTGATGAAGTCCCAGAACATGTCCGGGTCCTGGCAAACATCTCACAATCTTACAAAATTTCTAAAACAAACATAAGATTTTTTTGTAAAATCAACTAAAATTTCTTGTCTGAGCTTCAGCAGTTTATTTCTGGCCAGAAAGTGAACTAACCTATTACAACTCAATATTTGGCAGTATCTTGGATGGAGAGTTTCTCTTCTCTGACTATAATCATTTTAGGTATAGAAATCTTGGTGACTTCCAACTGCAATAATTAACGAGAGGTGGAAATCTCTGAATGTGCCGTGAGGAAAGTACCTAAAATAATTTAAAATTAAATCCATATATTTAGTGAAACCGTTCAGGGGTGGTAAAAAATAATTATTAATGTACATTTTTTATTCATTGCATGAAAATTATTTAAAATTCTTTGGCATCAGAAACATAATTTTAATTATGACCTTGATAATATTGGATCGTTGGAGTTGACTACCTTCAGATGCGTGGCAGGATTCCGTTTCTGTGTATGAATGAAACTCGGGAAGAGTATCGGATCCCTAATAAAGAAAATGGGAGTGTTGTTGCCTACAAGGTCCCAGTTTCCTTCCTCCGTGTAGAACTTGACTGCAAACCCTCGTGGATCCCTGTACAATGCAAAACATTATATCAAAATTATTTTAACACAAAATTGAACATTAATTTTTTTTGTACTGTTCCAATAGAAAATATAATTGTATCCCATGTCAGTTCCAAAATTATAACAAAATCATGGCAATGGTCCTGCATAAATCTTTGTTAACCAAACATATTTTACTTATTCAATTAATCTAGGTTTTGTAAAAATATGTGTTACATTTGAATTATTGAAACTACTCACAATACATGGTAGAATAAACAATATAAAGCCTGTTAACCCTTCCAGTGCTATGGAATGATACATCGTTCCTTGTCTTTTCCCAAAGACTGCTGTGGAACGATACATCGTTCCTTGTCTTTTATCCTGCAGACTGCTGTGAAACGATACATCGTTTCTTGTCTTTGTCCCGCAGACTGCTATGGAATGATACATCGTTCCTTGTCATCGCTTCGCCCAGTGTAGAAGATTTGGTCATGCGTGCATCTTTCCATATTACTATTAGATAAGACTTTTATAATAATCATTTACTTAAAGTTTTCGATCAATACAGCCCATTGCTCATTTTGCCATTTTCGTAACCGTTTAGTATTAATAATTACATTTCCGCAACAAAAAGAATTGTTATGTCATGATCAAAATACTACATAAAAATTTAGAAAATAAATATTTAGCAACTATTAAAGATCTCACCTGACTGTATCAGCAGATCCACTCTCTCCACCGACTGTAGAGAACCTAACCACGATGTTGGTCCTCTTGCCCACCTCTGAGAACAATGCAGCCTTACAGTACTTGGTGATGTCTGGCTTGGTCACCTCAAAATACCCAAACGCTCCTGTAAAGCACATTAGACATTTACTTTCCATCATTACTTCCAATGATACATCCTAACATTGTAGGATTGTTGCACAGTAGTTGTCCATGAGGATTGATTAGTAGGCTAGAATTAGATTGAATTAGTAGATTAGAAGAATGATTGAGTAGAAGTAGTATTTTTGGGAGGTAATGAAATCAAATGAAAAATTCTTTATTTCAACAGGCAAATTTAGGCCCTTTCCCAGCACATGACCCTTTCTTACACATAACCTATACGTACTGACTGGAGAATATCTTTCAGGCTTGCATCTGAGGCTAAAAAAAACAGTTTTTTTAACTGATCCAGAGTTAAAAACACATATAAAAAAAATTGTTTTGGCCTCTAGGCATCTCAAAACGAACAGTAACGAAGTAACATGGTCCAGGGCTTATGAGACCTACAGTAATAGCTTCTTCCCAATGGGAAATTCACTAAAAGGGTCACATATGTGCCGGGAAAGGAGGGACAGGCCATGTCTTCTTTTACGTGGTTAAACATACAAAATGGTTTATTACTTATTTTAACAAATATATTTGTATATATACATTACAACCTCATCAGGTCAAAATTTAAAAAATATCAAAGGGTATAAATCATTCTGTTGACGTTTATGGTAAATTCAACAGCTTGTGCACCAAGGCTTGCTCGATATTTAGTTTGAATAATGGATCGTTTCCTAGTAAGAGCTTGCGTGAATTAACTAGACCAGTTCGATTCAATCAATACGAAACAACATGTTTATTTATTCAACTATGACACAACCTCACCATCAGTTACAAAACAACATGCTTATTATATTCAGCTATGTCACAACTGTATCAGCAACAAAAGTGTAATTGCGAGATAAGTTAAGTGACAATTGCAATCTAACTGATTAAAAACACCAATGACGTCAATAGCATCAAAGTGCTGCATTAACTATACCTTGTCCTGAGGAAGATAAAGGTGATAGAAATTTTAAAAGGAGATAAAATTGTATGATGAAATCAGAACAATGAAAACACTTACGAAACTCATTTTCAATTTTTAGCAATCGCTCAAATAATAAAACACCTTGATACGACAAATGCTTGATACCTCAAGCAAAAGTGTACAAGTCAAGGTTAATAGATTTTATAGAATTTTACAAATTAATACAGGTGCTTTTCTAACCTCATGAATCGTCATGTTGAATTGAAATATAATTTAAAGCATAATAAGAACAAAAACAATGATACTAAGACAAAGATAAAATGTATATGGTTTTATAAATCTGCAAGCAGTATTTTTTAACTGTGAAAAAATCAGTGGAGAGATCAGATGAAAGAACACAAGAACTGAAATTTATACTCAAAACATTATATATTTTTAGTTTCAAACAAATTTTTATAGTTAGATATTTCAATAAATTTGATGCCACAGGAGTCCACTAAGTGCCCAACAATTGAAGGTTTACAACTGTATGTAAGTTATACAGTCCAGACAATTAGTCAAATTGGTTTCAATAATCAACACTGTTCTGTATTTACAAATCGAAGAGAAGACTATATTAAACCTGATGATCAGCCTGATTCCTGATTATTCCAATGATGGACAAAATGCCTCTACATAATATTCTAATACAGTTTAAATGTGGAAGAAAATTGAAATAACTCCAAATGTGTACATTGGCATTAAATATTACTATCAATTTTTATGTACATAATTTCTGCAAAGTAACCCTATCCAAAAGTTACAATTAATTGCAGATAATTTATAATTAAATATAAAAAAAATAGTCAAAGAAATTTATTTAGCAATTATCTATTCAAATAATAATAATAATAATACACAGTATACACTATACAAATATATATGTATGTATAAAATGTAAATAATAGTAACACAGTAATACAATGAGAAATAATGCTTGCTATTCATAGATATTCATTCTTGAGACATAAAATATTAATCACTGATACTCAAAAGGTTTTGGGATAGTACAAAACCAGCGCTGTACATATTATTAAGATAAAAAATATTTTGAAAGATAGTAAATCTACTCCCAAAAATACTCAATGAAATTACAATTATTAAAAGTCGTAAATCATTGTGACGACATGAGTACTCATTTCAGTACATTCAGTTGAATATACTGAAAATTGGTTGGCTAGAAATTAGTTCTTCTACTTTCAATTTGAAATAATATGTATAGGTCAGAAAAAATCTTTGAGACAGCAAATCTGACGGCAGCTATTCCCTGACTGTTTTGCCCTTTGCTCTCTCCCAAACCTGTAATTCTTAATCAGCCCCCCCTCCCAGCAGTGCTGACACAACATTACGATGCATCAGCACTAAAGGTCAACAACCTGCTCATACTAACTGAGAAAAGACCAACTGGTGACACAGTTACAAATAATTTTGTACAGAGAAAATACATTAATTCTCAAGATTCAATACTCTTCTTGGTAACATTTCAGTTTAAATAAATTTTACCGGATTAAAGTTTATACACCATGTAAATCTTAGAAACATTTTAACTGTCCATTAGTTAACAAATTCTTCATTGTATCCAATATTAACCTGATTAATACTCGATGATTTGATTGATCAAATAAAAAAATATCCAATAAAATGACAACATAAATTTTAACTTTTTGACTCTACAGTTGCAATAACATTTGGAATCACACAAAGAAAATGACAGTGATTAGTTTTAATTAGTAGAAAGTAACAATTTGCAAGAAAACAAACTAGCCTATGATAATCAATAACAGAAGGTCAAACATTCCATCATCTTGCAAGTCATGATACACTATTCTATGATAACAATAAGTCACAAGTCTAATTTACATATGAATCAGACAGGTATTTCTAACATTTGAATCATTTAATTTGTAAGCATTATCTAGTTATGTCAAAGGGATGTTTGATTTTCAAGATATTTTAGCTGGTTCTATTTAGATGTCAATAATTATGAAAGTATTGAATTCACTATTGTACTTTCATCAACTGAATGAGTTTTTCTCAGATTTTTATTGACATTTTTTATGCATTGAAAAAAGGTTGGAATTTAGGTTTGGAATTTTATTTTGGTAGGAAATTTCAATCAAATCCAAATATGTTTTTTTGGTTGGTTCTATTTCTTTTGAATTTTTTTCAAAACACATCTTGACCTCATTACATCAGCTGAAGACGACTGTGACATTTTTTTACATTTCCAATACAAAAAAGTACAAGTATTCACAGTGACATTCCACCATTTGAATGTTTTGACCTTCAAACACAATACAGTACGACAGTATATAGGAATCAGAAAAAGCGTACAATCCATGTGGTATTGTGTCTAATTTTTTCCAACCCAAAACTAATCGCCGTGAAAGAAATAATTCAGCAGTCCTTTTATTCCATACATTACAGGCCACAGCATGAAGTTATTTTAGTAGGCTTTGAAATTTTTATTTCAACTTTAACTTTAGATTAATGATGTTAGATATGGTACGCTAAAAGTAATTATAAGTATCAGTAACTTAATACAAACTACTTCTAAACGGAACTAAAAACTAACATATTTATCTGTTAAGATTGGGGATAAAAATGCATAAAAATTTTAAATTGCAGACTGATAAAAAATCTTGTCTCTTATTTACAAAGATCCTTCAAGATAATAACAAAGAACAACCTTGGCCTAATCAGACTGTCAGTTCCCTGAGGCAACAGGGCGGAAGACGGTAAGGGAAAGTAAGGATCTCAGGCTGTCACAGAGGAGAGGACGGAT
Organism: Nephotettix cincticeps; assembly: GCA_023375725.1. NCBI lineage: Eukaryota > Metazoa > Arthropoda > Insecta > Hemiptera > Cicadellidae > Nephotettix > Nephotettix cincticeps. The sequence continues at coordinate 69,543,680 of CM041785.1, read as the reverse complement.
ATGCTGCTGCGGATGCATGCCCGAGCGCAGCTGTCAGTCAACCAAAACGGTAAGTTTAGAAATAGCTAAACACTATTATTTTTTAAAGACAAAACAGCATCTCATTTAAATTTTAACTGTCTTTATTAAATCTTTTGTAAAAAGCATTTAGCTTCTATTTTATTCATTTTTATATACCCAATTTAATCATAATTTAGATTATTGGTCTCAAATTGAGCGTACAATAGCCTATATATAGTGGTGTTTTTAACGTTTAATTAATAATGGTAATTTAATACAAATTAATTCAACTGAAATAAACTTATCATACTTTCTTTCTTTGAAAATAACCTAAATAACACATACCTCTAATAAACTATAGGCCTAGTATTAATAAATGCTCGTTAAAGTGACATTAAACATTACAACATAATTCATTTACATAATAGATTGCAGCAAATAGATTAATTGAATAATTGGATGATATGGTAAATAAACCACACTTCTCACACATAAATATCTTTACCAGAATACATGAGTAAATTCTTTCTTGGGAAACAAATAATAAAATTAAAATGGTAGGATACAAAACTGTAAAATATAAGTTTTATTAAAGTTTCATCATAAGATCAAACTTCACTAGATCCAAACAGACTCCCATTAAAAAACAAAACTGTCCTTTTGCATCTTATTACACACAGACTTAGATTGTAAGCTATCTTGGTTGGCTGTTCGCTCCACAAGGATGCAGTGTGTAAGAAGTTAGTAAGAGGCTTAAGGAAACTCTGAAATTTGATAACACCCCTCTCAAATTAAGAATGGGGACTACGCTCAAAAAAGTGGCCTGTACTCATTTCATGAGTATTTTGCCGAGAATATTGTAAATAGGAGAGAACTCCTTACGGCCAAACACAAAGCATGTAGTTATAAGTATTTGTGAGCATGTATAAAAGTATATGTCTAAGTGTACGTATGTTTCAGTAATTACTTTCTCCCCTTATAAATAGTATATAAATACTATATAGGTATTAGAAATAGTATATGGAGAGAGTATTGTTTTCGTCAAAATGTTTGAATATGAGTTAAGAGTGGATATATCCGTTTACCATGAAACTTGGTACCGGTATGCAGTGTAAGATGTAGCACCCAACAAAACCCAATCATAAATGTTTTTTATTACATTGGGGGGGATAAAGCCCCAAACAATGTCTAACAATCAATTTAACTTGTTTACTCTTGTTGTTATTTTAAAAAATTGGATGATCACTTTTGAAACAATAAATAATTTTAAATAATATTTACAAACTTTAAAGAATATTATAGTTTTACTACAGGTTGTAGTTTTTAATTTACTCAAAGGAAAAATGTATAGATCCACTGATACTGTTTATTTATGTTACATGTTTTGACATAATCAACCAGTCTACTGGGCCACAATGAAGGCTTTATTAATGGTAACACAGTAATTTTTATATTTTATAGTTTTGAATCCTCTAAGCCATGCATATAGTAATGTATAACCAACAACTCTGAATGGTACAGAACACTTACCAGCACCCTTGGCGTGCACTACCCTCTCCGGGATACGCTCCCGGTCGAAGTGCGCCAACTCGTCGATGAGGGTGAAGTCTTGGAGCACGATGGGGCCGTTGGGGCCGACGGTGGTGGAGGCTGTTTTGTCCCCCACGGGGGCACCATTGCTGCTGGTCAGGGTGGGGGCCACCTTGCAACACAGACGGGGATCAGTGCTAAAATTCCTGGTTTCTAGGGTTTTCATAATGTGATAGAAAATCTTGCTAAAGGTAACAGACCTCATAGTAAAAAGTTTTATTAGTACAGAAAAAATCTATCACATTGATTCATGATGACTCCCGTTGTACACATTACACACCAATACTTATTCATTCATATTGACATTTATTTGTTGATATCTTCCACATGTCTATAACAGCTGGAGGTAGTGTAAGGTTAAAGGTAAAGGGGAAACTATGTAAGGTTTAAAACTTATGAAATTTAGGATGTAAATTTTTTTTTATTTTTCAGTAAAACAATAAATCTACAAATTAAAATTACTATTCATCAAAACCAACTCAAAACACTAAACAAATTAGTATCTTGAATTATTAGTCTAATGGTTCCAGAGTAAAGACAAAATTTACCGTCTGTAGTAAACACAGTACGTTCTCTAAGAGTGTCTAATGTTATTCTACAGTCAGTCCAGCCTTAGTACACCCTTTTTTGGTGTTAAGGATAAAGATATTTAATTTTATGGCTAAATATTTACCTGAAATCAAGATAAGAAAAAACATAACAAAACAATTTTTTTTCAATTTTTCAGCATTAATTTTAAATTAGAAAAAATTATAAAATGTGTATACTGTTGTTGGAAAAATTTAGTAAACTTAAAGATAATAATTAAATGTAGTATAGTTTTAAAATAAGTATAAAATCAATTATCAATGTAAACTAACTAATAATGATTTTAATTTGACAGCTGATTATTTCTTTCTGTTAAATGACTTATGTATCACATGTTTAATAAAACTTATTGCTAATGTTGCTCAAAACTGGGTTTTGAGATTACTGGATTTTAATGTATTACTATTAAGTGTACTGATCTTACAAACTTAAAAGAATTTACTATATTTAATTAAACTATCATATTCTTAAATGTAAACAATTCTTTTAAGATTGCTCAAGGGAAAAATATGTGCCAGTTTACTGATACACCTTATTTTAGGGCCTGTATGGGACAATTTTATTTTATTTTGTGTATTTCTACACCAGAGGCATTTTTTAACGTTTAGGTGAGGAACGGTCCAAACCCCGGTCTTGTTACTACCTAACGTCAACCTGTTGTTAGAAAGCATAATTAGTTATCAGCCCAATGACAAATGATGACTGGGTCCAGATTTGACCCTTATGGGATTCGATCCGGCGACCTTCAGTTTTGAAGGGGGTATTATAACTACTACACCACCCAGCCAGTTGCGCAATTGTGCCCATGCACAGGTACTTGTACAGGTATACAGGTATATTTGAGCAAATTTCCCATAGGGAAGAAGCTATTACCGTAGGTCTCATGGTAAGACTTAATATGTTACCTTTTAGGTATATGGCCAAGAAGAATAGTCATTAGAAATTTGAAATTATTGATAAAACTTGTCAAATATAACTATTATTATATTATTAGTTTGGAAATTCGCTAAGTAGCCTACACAGGTCTGCTGCGACGAGGGTATTTTAAAATTTACATACGTTACTATAAATTACGGTTACTGTAATTTGAATAGTTCAAGCTGAGCATTCAACTTATTTATAAATAAACAAGGACTATAGCTAAATGAGTATCTTTTCAAATTAATTATTTTTAAAACACAAAATCTATATTTTCAGTTTGTTTAGTGTCTGTGAGGAGCAAATATTGACTGTAACATTGTACAGTGAACAAAAAAATACCAGTATTAGGATTAAATTTACTCTTTGGACACGTACGAGTTCCACAAAAAGTTCAACAACGACTAACGAAGGTTGTTTGGTTGTTTTGCACACGTACGAGTATCCACAAAACGGCTCTTAAAGGTGGTTATCACATGGAGTTATTCATTATACGTGACCTTGCATGTGTTGAGCAACTCAGGGAAAGTGGTGCTCCAGATTCCGTGACCTTTAGGCCCCCACATGATCACAGCCTCCGGTCCCTCCCAGCCAAATATTCTAAGAGCTCCACGTTACGGTCATGATTGGTGCAAAGTTAACCATTGTAGCAGAGTTGATAAGATTTTATCCTGTATAGAGACCATGTTTCCATTTTCATATTTGTTTAGCAAAGGGAAGAAGCAATTACAGTAGTACTGTAGTGGGATGGTCAAAGTCAAATTGTGGACTACGATAATTTTTAATTTTTCGGTCCCTAGAGACCGAAAACAATAGTTATTCAAATTTATGTACATATATTGAGAATGAATGAGTGAAAAGTAAACTTCTTGTTATTCATGTTATTTCGGGGTTTTTTTTAAATTATAATGCATAAGAAAAATTAAAGTTTTATTAGCACCATTGGAATCATCTGAAAAAACAAACGATTACGTATTTTGAATATTTTCTCAATGTCAACTGGTTATTGAGGTATAGAAACTGGAAAACACTGAACATTGCCGTTGTGAGCCCCGATTTTAATCTTATGAGAAAAAGGTTAAAATTAATATCTCGCTTATTACTGGAAATACTCTGATAAAACTTTATACACAGCTTCTTAAAGTTAGGTTCTATTAATGAAAGCTGAAAAATATATTTTTTTTATTCATGAGCGTTTCATGTAGTTGAATTTTGTTCTATATCAATGGACAGGATTTGATAATTAAGTATCAAAGAACAGCCTTGTAATGAGTAGTTGTCATGAGTACAGGATTTTGGTTTACATAGGAAGATTTTTTTTAATACTAGTCGGACTAGTCTATAGAATATTAACTTTTTCTTGTATATAAATTTTAGAAAGAGTATTTTTTAAACAAAACATTTAAACCTGATAACAAATTACTTTGATTTAGAAACCTTTTTACCTTAAAATAAATAGTTGCTGAATTAATAGTGTTTTTTTTTAAATTAACAATTAAAAGAATATAATTATTTAATAAATAACCCATCATGAACAGAAAGAAAACAATATCAAGCTTTTCAAGGAGAAAATCAAGGACATATTATTTGAAATAAAAAGACTTCCTTATAAAAATAATAATTAGTATTATAAAATTTAAAATATTGTATACTATGCAACTATTGTTCTGTTGTAAAAGCAATAAATAAGTATTTTCTTTTATTTTATCCAATAGTGAAATAATTGACAAAACCAGCAACTGAGCTCAAGAGGAGGTATGAGCTGATTCCTCTGAGAGTGAAAGTCCCGATGCCCAACGGTCAAGGCCACTAGGTCATAGGACACACCCCCCTCTACACTTCCAAACCGAGGCTGTGGTTACAATTAATTGTAGTGCTAAAATTAGCTCCATAATAAATCTTAATTTAGTTGTTTTAATTTTCATATACAATATTAGAGACCAAGTTTACATTGTGATTAAAGGTATACGATGTTTTGGGGTTCCCATATGTCAAAATCACTATTTGTTCAAAACTGTAAGCATGTATATTTTTAATTTTGTGATTAAAGGCAAGGAAGACCACTATTATTATTGTTATTAAAATATATTGTAAATAACTCTTATAAAATTGTCCAATCTTTATGAAATTTGCTACGTATTTATGGTTTTATAGATGTTTTGGGGGGTTTTCTTTTCTCCATAAGAATTAGCTCAAAATAAACAATTTAGTAATTTGTAGTACTGTAGCTGAATGATTATAGCGTATTTGACCCGGCAAACTTCGTAACGCCCCAAAGTAAATATGTGTTAACTTTAAGATCGACCATGTTTCTAAGTCAAATTTAATTAGTCACAAAATTTAAAAAAATAGGTACATAAACCCTCAAAACTGTAAAGTATCAATGTGGCAAGTAAAACTGTTCATTTTGTACAGTATTTATTTACTTGATAGTTTTAAATTGACGATTTATACAGAAGGGATTGAATAGCAATTCATATTGCTAATGAAAATTAAACCAACAGCTGTAGCTATAGACATAAAATGTTTTGATTTCTATTTTTGAATTTTTGAAATTTGTAAACAAACTTATTCCCCAAAAGGTTAACACAGGGACTTTAACCCTCTGTAGGACAAAGCCCTTTGGGAGTTTAGAAAAATCTTTTCTTAGTACCCATCTAGACCTCACATTAAAATAAGAGGCAGATAATTATTTATGGTGACCACTCGAGTTAGAAGGTAAGGGGTAAGAACCGGTTTGGTTCGGCCTTGTCTTACTTTCCTCTTCAGAATTATAACTTGTTTCTTTTATTGTTACAAATAACATGGCCACAGAGGAATGTACATAATGCACTTGACAATACAACTTAAAATTACCCCTAAAACTAATTCAATTTCTAGATCATTGCTTGTATTTTATGGAGACTATTTTGTTTTTAAATACTCTTTTCAAATATTATTGTGTAACATGAAAACTATGTTGTAACGTAATTAAAATTTTACAATCAAAATCTATTTACACGTACCCCTGTGTAAAATTTAGTGGGTCCTAAAAACAAAGTTCTAGTGATAGTAAATTACGTAAATAATTCAATACCATTGAAGATTGCAGCATTGAATTAAAAATTTGGATTATAAGCTTATTAACAAGTCTCAAAGCATCAGTTTAGAAATATCTAAGTTCAAACTTCTCAGTTTTAAATATTGTAAAGTGAGTAAATGGTTTTAAACATTAAAAAAATTCTATATACATCCTTAGATCAAACTAAGCACCTGCAATCAAACCATCACATAAAAAATGGAATGTAGGATTTTTTAAATTAATGTATAATATTAATAACACAATTTGGTTTGCAGTTCCTTATGGTTATTTTACCAGTAACATGTAGGCCTATGTGCTTAAATATTTTCTCTCCCTAAACAATAGAATAAAGGTAAGCCCACTAATATGTTTTATTGACATTTTCCAAATCGAGTTTTGAGTGGATATATATTGCAGCCCCCTGATTTAAAAAGTGGTTTAAAAGGTGGTAATAGCATTTTAATTCTCAACCATTCTTTATGATACTTATGTTACATGTATCATAAATAATGGCTTAAACTTCACTCTTGGAGGTGTAATGGGAGTAAAATAAAATTAGGTTTCTACATAAAAATAAATTTAATTTCAGTTAATTTCAAAAGGAAAAAGTACAGATAGTATGGAAATAGTACACATCATTTCATTAATAATACTGATTACTTCTATTGCTAGTAACTTATTTATTCCCGAAGTAATTTTTATGGGCAATAAAGAAATTTCTTTAACTTGCTAACACACTTTAATAACATCTAGTTATTTAAACAGCTTCACATGAACTGTTTGTTATCTACAACAAAGGCCTATCACAACACATCACACTTAGTAATCCTCCTCCTAACAAACCTCCATAAATATTTTTAGAAAGTAAAACCACAACTAATTGAAATATAAAAGCAATTACAGTTTTTCTGAGTGAATGAGCACTGTTTTATGTGGTTTGACTACAAAATATCAAAGGCAAATAGGGCCTAATAAGATAAACATCTAATATATCATAGCAGACTTAATGATTTTATATTGTTTATTTATAATGCTAATGGATAATATTCTTCATAGTTTTACTTTTTTTCTCTTTTTTAGCAAATTTTCCTAAAAGGAATTAAACTACTACCGTAGGCTGCAAAGTAAAAGTTAAGCTCAGAACAATGTCACTTAATACTTAATATTCTTAATATTATATACTTAATATTCTTTTTGAGGTAAATACTGTAGGTGTAATTGTATATCTATTGGGATTATTTAGAAAGCGAGACATGTAGGCTACCTTTATCCGAAGGTGATTTTTAGAGCATTTTGGTTGTTTATTGACATTTTTTCCAAAAATGTATTTTAAAAATACAATATTTTACTGGACTAATAATTGCAGCACAAAAATATGAACAATTGCGGTTTTAAATCAAAGCTCTAGAATTAAGTTGAATTAAATAGAGATTTATAACATTAATAAAAAAGGTTTGATTAAATTATTTATCTCACACATTACATGCAGCGTAAACATTATAAAAAGTATTAAAAAAATTTGTAATTCAATGTGAGGTCACTATGGGAGTTCATTATCTAATTATATGGTCAACAACCAGATGAAGTCACACAACGTCAAAATATAAGAGATTTGATAAGCAAGTTATATAATTTAAATTAATGATTTAGATTTTATTATGTTGGATATCCTAAACATAAGAATTACAAAGTGAATGAGTTTGAAAGGAGGTTTAGTGCTAGAAGAGAAATCCGAAAATATGTGTATATGTTTATAAGCATGTGATTTTTCTACCTCTTTTACCATAGTATGAAGAATATAAATAGAAAGTTCTATTAAAAAGTTTTCAAGTACTGTAATGGAGCAAGGTGTTAATTTGATCTCAATCTAATGAAATCTCACACATCCTCAGGTTGAAGTTTATAAAAAGTTATAGATTTTTACTTAATCATGGTAAATAAAATATCTCTGGCATAGAATCAAGAAAATATCCTGCATAAGTACCTTGAATTTCATTTGATTGTGTTTTTGTTACATATATTTTTAAATTGTTGAATATTTTATGCTTGATCTCTGAACTTTGATTGTTGTGTGAATTTCCACTACTATAGAAAGTTTCAGAAAGAAAGGAAAGCTGAAGAATCGTTTTTCAATATATTTACAAAATTTCTATCACCCATATATGTTTTCGTAACCTAACTTATAGAGAATAAATCATTGAATTGATGACATATATTAATTAAAGATGTGCTGTTGACACTGAAAAGGTACAGAAAATCTATTTATTCATAAATAAAAAAGTACTGTATACCTTTTGCTTTTTCCCGAAGTCCTCGAGCTGGTTTTCTGCTGCTCCGCGGGACATATTGATAACAAGCGTTAGTGCCCTAAAAATTAAGTTTTTTTCTGTTAATTAAATGTTCTTTACACTGTTAACCTCACCGTTACTCAACCAACTTTTCACTAGACTGAGACTGGTCGAACCGGGACACCGGGAGCGCAACTGCGACTAGTACGAAGAACGGCGACCTACGAACTGTTGTTTGTTTACTTTCATTATCTGCTTGTTCGGCTTGTCCGATTTGATTTGACACGACTGACAAGGACGAGACCAACTGAGACAGCTGATCACTTTTTTCCAAGCTGACAAGTATCATGTTAGGCAACGGGTTTAAATTGCAATCATTATTTTGTAAAATAGTATAATGAAAGCATTTTTATTGAAACAATCAAGATGTATACACTCTACATTAAATAATATTCAAAGTTTACAACAAAATAAAAAATTTATTTAAAAAATCTAAATTAATACACAGAAGATTTAATATAAGAAAAAATATAAAATTCAAAAACACTGTAAGAGAAATATGCAGGAATGGTTTGTCTAATAATGAATAATCATGCTTACTTACATTTTAATAAAACATCAAATTTTCCCTACAATTGCAAATACAGTATGTAAAACTTATTGGCAAAAATAAGTTTTGGATAAGTTTCTTTGATAATAATATTTGTTGTTTACTTCCCTGTTGGAAATAGGTTAGATCATGGAAATGTCTAAAGGAAATGGTTACAGTTCATCTAAACAGCTGTCCTTATTCTTTTATAAAATTCCAGTAAAATAGCTCTGGTAGTTTCTACGGAAACCTGTTAGATGTCTCCCATCTTAAAAATTGCCAACACCCCCCCCCCAGAATTAAGACATATCCATGTCAAAAAAACCGTATACAGCGTGTTTCTGACTGTCTGACTGGACTTGTATGTGTTTAAGCTCCGGGAAGGGGGTTGATGGCAATCCCATTAACGCGAATACTGTAACAGAAGTGAAATCATATAGTTATAATAACTCCTGTTTAGAAGAACTGAAAACATATCATTTAGACATGTCCATGACCTACTAAGCTATTTGCAAAAGAGAAGTACAGTAAATTAATTTTCTAAGCTGAGATGGTACTTTAGTTACCCTTGTCAGGTCTCCGATAGTACAAAAGAGTGTTATCATCTATGCTTTTTCATGTTTGGTTTGTGTATTTACAAATCATGTGGAACAAAGGATAGTGGCTATTTAACTTAAGTCTGTCTCGTGTTAATTGTATTCTATTTATATATGATTTCATACTTTTCTACTTTATCCGATGATAAAATTATGTTGGCTGATGCTCTTCTGAGGCGGGAATTATTCAACTTTTCTTTCTGCTATTACAGTTTGATTTGATTTTTGGTTATGTTGTTTGTTATGTTTAAGTTTAACTCTTACACTGAGATGGTATTGTTTAGATAGATTACTTTTGTTCCATGAATAATCTATCAGGATACAAATCATTAATTAACTTATAATAGTTAATTTTTTGTGCCCATTATTTATATTGATGTAATGCATTACAAAATAACTTAGAGAGCCTTGCAAATAACATTGATGAGTGCAAAACCTTGCACTTTTTAATTCACCTTAGAACTCTTTTCCACAAGCTGAGCATAGTTCTTATTAACAAAAGAGGATGGTAAGTTTTATTTAATTTATTACAGTTTAATAGTCAAAAGACAATAGGCAGTAAATTGTCATTACCCCAGGTACCATTAAATATTTCAAAGTAATCGACTTTTTTACAATACATAATAATTTTTATATAAAATTTATAATGAAAGGTAAATTGGTAGCAATACATATGAATATACTTAACAGAGTGGGTCACACTCTGGTGGGTATAGTCTATATTTATTCCCAGTGTATAGACTTGGATGGTGACATCATCCTGTAATCCATCATCCCATCATCCTGGGGGTTTGGACCGTTCCCCATCAAAACGTTAAAAATGCCACTGGCGTAGAAATACACAAAATAAAATAAAATCCAGCTACTTGGAGGTCACAAATCAAGGATAGTTGTGAGTCACCGCTGAAGTTGTAGTATTCTCTTGTGTGGATTAATGTCCACACTATTGAATATAAGTTAATCCGTAAAGACCATCCTCATAATTAGACCAGTTCGTAATTTAGAGACACAGTAAACAGTTCTGTCTAAGGAACATGTCAGTCTTAGACAGAAACAAGACTACAAATAGGCCTACCTGTTATGGTCGCCATTTCAATAATCTAATCAAATATATATATCATGGTGAGTATGATTCAAGTACAGTTTGCTACGATGACTGATATGGGTTTGAAAAATATAGCCTATTTAATTTATATCAAAATAAAATTTCAAAATATTGTAAGCATTAAGGCACAGCATTTTTCGCCTTAAACTTTAACAACTGTAAACAAAATCTTTCAGTGACAATAGACCTTAAACCTTTTTTTGAATTTTACAGCGTCGAAGTTTAGCCCCAAGCCAGATCAAACGAAGCTTAGAAAATGGCTCTGATTCCTCTTCAAAAAGGAGTCTGAAAAGCAAGAAACAAACTACATCAGAACCTCAACCGGTTTTGGTTGTCCTTAACACACCCGAACAAGTATCTGCTCATGTAAGTTGTAATAGTTATGGATTTGTATTTGAACACAGTAATACATCTGATTAAAACATACATCTTAATTAATACATCTATATTAAAACGTAACGTAACTTAAGTAATACATCTTATTAAAATGGATATGGATCGATCTAATCAGTAACCATTTTTTTTTCTATCCAGCTGGATTTTGTATGTTACAGGAAGCCCTAATAAAAAAGTTATTGTCAAAGCCATTCAAAGTGCCCATAGCAAACTACCAGGGTCTGCTCGGCAGTCGTGCACTCGGTGTGAGACGTGATGGCGTGAGACGACCTCTACACGATCCCGAGGCCCCAGGAGCTCTGGTGCTGTACACACCACCCCAGCTGAGCGCCCATGATCAGCTCAAGATGGATAAGTATGTGTTTGAGTTCTCCTGGAAGCTCCATTCATTTTTATCTTTTGAGAAATCCCGTTGAGAATGGTCCTAATTCACTGGTTACAGTATCAAAGTATTTTCTACTTGATTCCTCTTCAGATTCTGTTGCTCATCTTAAATCATCAGACTTTGTGGACATGATAGTTGATTTTTTGTGATTATCTCAAATCTAATCTTACTTAACTTTAGGATGGAGCGCCATTTCAGAACTAATTGTTCAACAGCACTCTTCTGAATCAGGATCAGGCTTGGATGCAATCATTACGTTCTGTTCAGCCATTTGTCTGTTTGCAAGATAAAATATTTCACAATGACTAACCTCCATATGATTTTATCTGAGCTCTATTCAGAATGTTTGATAGTATGAAAACTTTTTCTTTCAGATAAATTTTGACCTTATTTACTAGTTATTTTATACATAATGCATATGTACCTATTTTATGTTTACAGAGACAAGATCCTAGTTCATGTGGTTGTTGATCCAGTGTTGTCAAATATTTTGAGGCCACATCAGCGTGAGGTAAATGCTTCTCTTTTAAATGTTCTAAATTTGAAACCTTTTTCATGTTTATTTATATTCAAAGGAATCGTTAGAACCTTACTTTGCATGTGAAATTGTTTTGTCATCAAGGTTTTTAGGATTTCATTTCTATTTTAAAGATTAAACACATTAAGTGAAATTTCATTAATAGGTGTTCAAGTTGAACACCTAATCATGATGCAGGACTCACGTTTGAAACAATTAAGTACACAATTAAGTGCAAGTTACAAGTGCAAGCAACAATTAAGTAAAGATCACTGAACATTCAACATTTACATCATTCAACATTTAACATTCAACATTTAGTTCCACTAAATATCAGAACAAAACTAACGGTATTAAGATATTTGTTTGTAGAATTTATGTCACCAAATAACATGTAGTTAAAAAAAGAAATAATTTAGATTGTGTGATGATGTGTTGACAGGGTGTGAAGTTTATGTACGAGTGTGTGACAGGCCAGCGCATCGAAGGTGCGTACGGATGCATCATGGCAGACGAGATGGGATTGGGCAAAACGCTGCAGTGCATCACGCTGATGTGGACTTTACTGCGTCAGGGCCCTGAGGCAAAGGCCACTGTCGAAAAGGCAGTCATTGTCGCTCCCAGTTCTCTAGTCAAGGTACTCATAATCAAATTATAGTCTAGATTTCTGGCACTGTAGCTCAGGACTGAAACTCTTGCCCAGTAAGTCAATGGTTGCTGGATCGAAATCAGCGGCCTGCGACTCCTGTCAGATCATGAGTTATTATTGGTCACCTCTGGCTAGCCTAGGTGACCAAAGCCGCTACTGTACCTCACTGTTATTAACACACACTCGACAATATTCTGAGGAACGGTGTACCCGGCCAGTTTGGCTGTGCCTCCTAATCATCTGAAATTTAACAACTAATATCTTTATCTGTGTCACAGAAAGTGCAATGTAGTTCTGCATGAATTTGTTCGTCCTCAGGAAGTGTTTACCTGTTATTTTGACAGAACTGGTGTAACGAAATCACCAAGTGGCTGGGTGGGCGTGTGAGCGCTCTCGCAATAGACGGGGGCTCCAAGGACCACATTGACCGTCAGCTGAGCGGCTTCATGCAGACATACAGAGGCCGCACAACACAGCCGATACTGGTCATCTCGTACGAGACATTCCGCAGCCACGCGACTGTGCTGCACAAAGGCGAAGTTGGACTCGTGCTTTGTGATGAGGTACAGACAACGATTAATGCCCCTTCCCTGAACTTTATAAATTATGGTGATATTCATAAACACAATAACATACACCATCATCAATAATGAATTTCAAATAAAGAATTATGTTTAATTTTTAACTTGAGTGCTTGACAGTCAAAGTGGCCACACAGGAATCAGAATACGAAATTCTTAATTATTATTCTAAGATAAAAGATTCAGTGCAATGTTTGTGTTCCTGTCACAGTTATAGACTCTAGTTATTCATTGTAAGAAATAGATACGAGGGTAGTCCACAACTTAACCGATGTTTGGGCGTAATACGATGTTCGTGCACGGCCAAACTGCTGCCACGCCGCGCACGTCTACTGAGCCCTAGAACTTTACTGAATAATAGGCTTCTAGCTGTGCATGATAGAGCATCGTATGACCGCACATTCCTAGAACCTAAAAAGTTACTGAGTTATAACCTTTTTAGGTTATAACTCATGTTTTTACATGAGCGCCGCAATAGAAAATCCCACCCAGTGTGAAATCTGTGGTGTTATAAGAGCTTAAGTCTTCAGCAACACCTTATAGCTCTATTATTTTATAGCCTTGTCTGGAGTGTGTAAAAATATTGAGTTTATTTAAAATATATTATATAATATTCAATTTAAAAAAAACATTTTAAAAATGTTTGGATTGAAAATGAAAGATTGCTTACTCGTTGAATAGTTTTCCAGAAATCAGACCAAATTCTGTTAGAGTTTCAAACTGTAATAAAATTATTATTAAAAATATATGATTAGAAATACAATTTGGAAATTTACAGATATTTGGAACTGGTAACTATTATCTTTTATCAACTTATTACCTCCTAGTGTAAAATTGTTGTTGAAATTATACATCCAATATTTTTATAACTTTTGTGAAAGGGTCACAGACTGAAGAACTGTGAGAGCCAGACATACGTAGCGCTGATGGGGCTTAACTGCAAGCGACGTGTGCTGCTCTCTGGAACACCGATACAGAATGACCTCCTAGAGTACTTCAGCCTTGTACACTTTGTCAACCAAGGCATTCTCGGGACCGCTCAGGTCTGAATTTAGTCGTTATCCGTAGATAATGAGGATTTTCCCTAGCTATTACGGCACTTCTGTCTCTGAAAAGCACATTTGTAAGCCCCATAAATTTTTTTATATCCAAAAAAATGTATGATGCGACAAAAGAGCCTATTGACTTTTCAAAAAACCAAAAATGAAACAAGTAAATAGTTCTCCCTCTAACAGTCTAGTATTCGTCCCTGGTCATCAGTGACACAGCGAGCAACCATGTTTTACGTGGTGTGAACCGGTTTCCAAATTGATCAAGGACTAGATTTCATATTTTATACTGTAATGATATTGGTTATCAGGATCATTTTATCTAAAAATCACAATACCATAATAAAGTGTTTAATCAGTCAAAACTGTGTAAACGTATCGTATTGATCATATATGTACATTGTACACTTATAAACAAAGTTGTTATTTTTGTATTAACTTACTTGTTATACAATCCTGGGTCCTTTCACCACATTTTAGGTGAAATCCACATTTTTATACCTTAATGTTATTATTTTATACGATATAAGGTCGTAATGTTCTTATTTCTCAACAATTTGTCTAGGAGTTCCGCAAGCACTATGAGACCCCCATCCTCAGAGGACAGGACTCGATGGCAACGGATGCAGAGAGGGCTAAAGCAGGAGAGCGATTGCAACAACTGATTGGTCTAGTCAACCGCTGTCTGATCAGGTTTGACGTTATTTCTTCATCAATTTTTTCATTTGTAAATAGTAAATAAAAGTAAATGTAGTGAATTAACTACAGTGAACTCCCGATTAACTGCAGAATTTTGTGGCACGACTACCACGGCTGGTAAAAATCAATTCCAGTCTATTTATAATCATCGAGGCAAACTTTATCTGCTATTTTAAATCGTCAAAACCCCCCAAACCAGGTAATAAAAGCACTAAAAACTAACTCGAAAGACTAAACAGACATCGACTGGTCAACAATCACTCTGGGTAGCAACTGAACTGATGAGTGATGAGTGATTACACTGAACATTAGGCTTTTGAGCCCTTTTGTGTAGCTCTATTTAAAGCAGAGGTGTCAGCTGGTATCAAGCAACAGATTGCTATTTGCTAACCACCCTACTGTTATGATTGATCTATCCGTTATGGACTCGGCATTAGAAATATAAAACACGACACACATTAACAGTGCATAAAACAGTGCCGTCTGTAAGCCTACTTTTTACTTGATTGCGGTCATTGCTGGAGATGAACTCTAATGTTCGAAAAGTAGTTTGCCGAAAAGCGATGATAAAGAGTCAGACTGTGAGAATCTAGTCTATTGTGTAGATTAGATTAGATTATTGAAATGGCGACTCTACCACAAGGTACTGTGTCGGCACACCACCATCTTTTTTGCTATGTCCAATACAAAGATCTGTAATCTATGTAGGCGTGCAAAGTTAAATAAAAGAGTCTGTTACCCTTTTTACAAAATTAATTTGTCAATTAACAATGACTCCCTGTGTTACAGACGTACGTCCGCACTGCTATCTCAGTACCTTCCTCTCAAGACAGAGCAAGTTGTCTGCATCAAACTGTCCTCCCTACAGAATGACCTCTACAAGAAACTCATCAACTCTGACTCGTTCAAACGCAACCTCAAAGGTATGGAGTATTTAAAGAATATTTGTCTAAGTTAAAAAATTGTAATATAGTTTGTTTGAATGTTTACAAATATTTAGTATCACCAGTCATAGGTGCTCTTCACACATCAGACACTTGGTTTGTTAGAAACATTAGATTCTTCCAACATTTTGACACACAATGTGCTTGGGTTACTGATGAATTTTCCCAAAGATACCTGTAAGCCTCTCAGTATAGTTTTGATTAGATAAGATTACCTTTTGAAATGGTGACCTACCCAGGTAGGTATTTTAAGCCAAGTATGAATAAAAAATAAGTGCAAGATGATAGTGGCGAGATCTTGTTGTCTTGTTACTGACTAAGGCTGATATGTCACTTAGACAGCACTGTTTGATTTATGAATAGTCCAACAGCCAATTGTATCTAAGGGACCTAAAGTTTAAAGTGGAATCTGAACTACTTTTGCCTCTAAATTACGAACTGATCTAACTATGAGGATGGTCTTAGCGAATGAATTAAGCATGCAATAGTGCTGACGTTAATCCACACTATTAATTCACTTGGCCCCTCTGTCCAAGCAACTCTGTTGGTGGCGTGTTCTGTAATCCAGCTACTAGGAGGGTTACTACGAATTGTAAATAGTTCTGAGCGATGGTCAGTAGATGTGATATTCTCTGGTATGGATTAAATCAAATTAAATTAATTAATTAATGTCTGCAATATTGAATACTACTTTTAACTGCAAAGACCATCCTCATTATTACACCAGTTTGTAATTTAGACGGAAAAGTGATTCGGATCCCACGTTAAACTGTAGGTCCAAACTGATGTAATTTCTGTTGGGCTATTAATTAACTGTCCTGTCTAAGGGACATGTCAGCCTTTATCAGTAATAAGACTATAAGATCGCGCCACAATCATTTCATACTTCTCATTCATACTTGGCTTAAAATACCTACCTGGATAGGTCACCATTTCAGACGGTTAATAATAAGGTTTTTATGATGTACTAAATTACTATTCCATCCTAACAGTGTCCTGCAGAAAACGGTAGAATGTCAAAGGCTACATTCCTAGTGGCACTCATAAAGGTAAATTATCGAGATGTTATGTTTATCAGAAGTTAATTTAGTTTTATACCTAAAGTTTCTATGTTTGGTTTACGCAACTTAATTTTCTATAACTTATTGAAAAAAAACTTATTTGAGACTTTGATTGGCATTGGTGTCAGGTGCGGGGTCGGAAGGGAAAGTGTCGCTGTCTGCTCTTTCATCTATTACTTCACTCAAGAAGCTATGTAACCATCCAGACCTGGTTATGGACAAGATACTGTCTGGTAGCGACGGGTTCGAGGATGCTGTAGCACTCTTGCCACCAGCCTACCAGCAGACTTACGCTAGGTAGAGTCTACACCTACCAGCTACCGAGTGTTGCAAAGGTTTTTTATAACAGCTGAATATTGCTCAAAAATTTGTTTCACCTGTTCTCACTTTTTAAAACTACAATTTTAGTTTTTGTCAACTTTGAATTAAATGTATACTAATTAACATATTTAACCCTTTGGGTGCCGAGTTATAAATACAGTAGTTTAAATTCATTTCAACTGCTGTAATACAATTCATATTTTTTTGTTAAATTCAGTTATTTATTGCATTTTATATTCAAATAAGACTTAAAAATTAAATCTCCTTTTTACCTCGCCCTTTGATAATAACCTGATTAGATTAGATTATTAAAATGGAGACCCTACTACAAGGTAGGTATTTTAAGCCAAGAATGAATGAGGATTGAGTGTAAGATGATTGTGGGACAATCTTTTAGTCTTGTTACTGTCTAAGGCTGACATGTTCCTTAGACAGGGCTGTTAATAAATAGCCCAACAGTCGATGACAGAAAAGCACAGGAAATAGGCCCTCTGATGGTTGACTAAACTGTATTTACTCTTTTTTTTCTTGCAATATTCTATCATTACACGGTCTTGTGCTATATTCCAACATGAATAATATCTACTTACATATCAATAAGAACTATTAGGATATGTACTGAAAGGAATTACTTGCAAAAAGGCTTGAAGAATTAAAAGACATTCTTCAGTATTAATATTGATACCATACATTTAACTAGAACGTTCCCACAGGAAGACGCTGGTGGTGGATCTGTCTGCCAAGCTGATGGTGTTGGACTGCATGCTGGCCATCGTCAAAACGACCACTACCGACAAGGTGGTGCTCGTGTCCAACTACACACAGACGCTGGACCTGTTTGAGCGGCTGTGTCGGCTGCGCAACTATCAGTACGTGCGGCTGGACGGCAGCATGACCATCAAGAAGAGGGCTAAGGTAGGCCTGCAGTTGCTTTACTTCTTGGAAAGCTTCAGGCTAGGTTTTCTATATAGTGACATGTTTACAAATTTAAATAGACAAAAAAAAATGTTGAAGTCCTGTCCCCAAACCAATCTAAGTCTATGAATTGATTAAAATAGAAATTTTGTGGGACTTAAAAATTAAATCTCTTTTATTACCTCGCCTTTTGATAATAAGCTGATTAGATTAGATTATTAAAATGGAGACCCTACTACAAGGTAGGTATTTTAAGCCAAGAATGAATGAGGATTGAGTGTAAGATGATTGTGGCGCAATCTTGTAGTCTTGTTACCGTCTAAGGCTGGCATATTCCTTAGACAGGGCTGTTAATAAATAGCCCAACAGTCGATGACACAAAAGCACAGGAAATAGGCCCTCTGATAGTTGACTAAACTGTATTTACTCTCTTTTTTCTTGCAATATTCTATCATTACACTGTCTTGTGCTATATTCCAACATGCTTGTTTGAATAATATCTACTTGCATATCAATAAGAACTATTAGGATATCTACTGAAAGGAATTACTTGCAAAAAGGCTTGAAGAATTAAAAGACATTCTTCAGTATTAATATTGATACCATACATTTAACTAGAACGTTCCCACAGGAAGACGCTGGTGGTGGATCTGTCTGCCAAGCTGATGGTGTTGGACTGCATGCTGGCCATCGTCAAAACGACCACTACCGACAAGGTGGTGCTCGTGTCCAACTACACACAGACGCTGGACCTGTTTGAGCGGCTGTGTCGGCTGCGCAACTACCAGTACGTGCGGCTGGACGGCAGCATGACCATCAAGAAGAGGGCTAAGGTAGGCCTGCAGTTGCTTTACATCTTGGAAAGCTTCAGGCTAGGTTTTCTATATAGTGACATGTTTACAAATTTAAATAGACAAAAAAAATGTTGAAGTCCTGTCCCCAAACCAATCTAAGTCTATGAATTGATTAAAATAGAAATTTTGTGGAAAGGATTGTTATTGACTTAGGTTCTTAGTGGTAATGTGTTCACCTCGGTATTCAAAATCCATTGGATCCAGCCTGAAAGGTGTTTGTATAGAAATAGTACAAACAGTCCAAGGTAAATTTTACATCCACACCAGCTGGATGGAGGTACGAAAAACAGTATTCATTCCATAAGTCCATTGCATAAGTCATGTACATCCACTAGTACTTACTTACTGTTGTGGCTCCACAAATCTCAATTGATTCTTAGTCTCATAGACTAGCCTTTTTCTATTCTGTCCTTCGCCAAGTTGATGTCTCCACGCAAGATCCTAATGTCTTTCATGAATTGATCAGTTCATCTTAATTTTGGCCTTCCCAATGGACACACTCTCCTAGGAGTGGCTTTCCATACTTCATACAACCTGCTTCCCTTCTGCCTTTCTAGTACATGTCCGATCCAGCTGAACCTTCTGTCTTTAATTATTGTGATGTCCGGCTCGTTGTACAATAATCTCAATTCTCTGTTTTTCTTTATTCTCCATGCTTCTTCCTCTCGCACTGGTCCAAATTTTTTTCTTCAAACTTTGTTTTCGAACAAAGCAATACACAAAACCAAGATACAATTATATAAGGACATAATTCAAACTGCACTTATATGGTAGAGAAACGAATATTGTGCAGGATAAATGAAAAGACTCATGGTTTTCTATATCCACTCTAATTATAACCCTATGGTCAATTGTAAGATGAAATTATGTTCATGGTTTTTGGATAATCCATTTTAAAACTGACATGAGTTTTTTAAACTAAAATTCTGAAAGTACAGATTTTTGTGGATGTTTTTTTTCTCTTTTGATATTTTTTTCTCTTAATGTAATATATAATACACGTATATAAAAAACAATAAGACGACCTAAAAGATTCTTATGATAATAAAGAATATTTGTTTTTGTAACAATACAATTTGGGCAGAACATTTGCAAAATATAATAATATTAACAGGGTAAAAAATTAAGTATATGACACTGACAAAATTTCAGGTGGTGGAAAACTTCAACAATCCATCAGGTGGAGACTTCATATTCATGCTGAGCTCCAAGGCAGGTGGCTGCGGCCTTAACCTCATCGGAGCCAACCGCCTCGTCATGTTCGATCCGGACTGGAACCCGGCCAACGACGACCAAGCGATGGCCCGGGTCTGGCGCGACGGACAGAAGAAACCTTGCTTCGTCTACAGGTTCCTCTGTGTATGTGTTTGTTAGGAATTCAACCAACTTGGCCTTTGTTTATTGCTAGTTAAAATAATATTCGTGTCGTAGTATTTTGAACAGGGCTTTAATAGACGTTATGTGTAACGAAATCTGGTATGAAAGTGTAGTCTTGGATTTGAAAATTTTGCGATACTCGATAAATTAAATCACATTATAAGTCTGTATACTTGTATGATGTATCAGCCAGCCAACCAACAGAGCTATTGCATGCACTGCAGGCATTATGACAACAGAGTGTCTTACTTAATCCTCTGGCCACCAAAAACCTCTCTACATTCTGCGGTCATCTGCCATATCCAACTCAGCTTCCATCTTCATATCCTTCTTTACTTCATTGTTCTAGCACATTTTGGTCTCCCTAATATTCTTCTACCTTCTGGTGTCCCTTTCATAATTTGTTTTACCATTGCTTCCTTACTTCTTCTTTGTACATGGCCCAACGACCTCAGTCTCCTTATTTGATAATTCCTACAATATTTGGCTCTTAATACAATTCTTTGTTTTTCCTTTTCCTATATTATTGCCTTCTTTAATGGGATGTTCATAGAGAACATACATATGTTCTCTATGAACACAATAACTCTTGTAAAAATGGTTCGATCGAGGCCAAATTCGATAGAGATTCCTACATTTATACATTCCTACATTTACTTGGACTGGTATGTAATCCAGACAATTCGGTCAATTAGAACAGGTAGTTTGGGGCTTTTTTTTACCCCAAAAGTAGGTTTTTTGTATTTTTCATGTGTAATTTTAAAATAATAGAAATTTTACCTATAACCATTAGAATCAGCTCATAAAACTACACAATTTAGTACTTTAAAGTTTTGCTCTATCCAACGTTTACCGAGATATTAAAAAGTGTAAACACAGTACGTTTTATTTTAGAACTCCAATGTGTTATTTTAACATTTGGAGGATGAGGATAATTTCATATTTCACTTATTAATCTATATTTTTGGATGAATCTTTGTATTTAGCTTTTATTTAGAAACTCATAGTTGTGTTTATCATGGCAGCAAACCCGCTTACTACATCCCATGTTAAATTTTTGGAGAATAGGAAAACTCTCTTATATATCAACAGATATTAATCAAACTTTTTATACATAAATTTATATTTGCTGAGTACACAGGTCTGCTGTGATAGGGGTGAGCGTTCTTAATGACAAGAGTTTATTTTGTTATACCTTTTTTATAAGCTCTAGTAAGAGCTGTCAGCAGCTGCAAGTCGGGCATTTATTTCTGTATCTTCTTTGTTTTTGTTTGTTAGTAGTATTTCAATTACTACTAGATATTTAGGTAGAGTGTCAAGGGCAGAAAAACTAGTTCCTTTCAAAAACTATAGCCTCCATTGTTAACTCAAAACAACTCTGTCAGTTTACTATTATACTTTTTATTTTTAGAGTGAATATACTGTGGCAAAGCCGTCATATATTATTGATGTTTCAGGATAGAAGCATCTTTCATTTATTTAACTTATTTGTCCTTGTGTGCTGCAGACGGGAAGTATAGAGGAGAAAATGATGCAGCGTCAGGCCCACAAGAAGGCGTTGAGCTCGACCGTGGTGGATTGTGAGGAGGATGTGGCTCGACACTTCTCCCTCTCTGAGCTACGTAGTCTCTTCCAACTGGAGGAGAACACTCCAAGCGACACACATGACAAGTGGGTTTTGCTTCAATTGTAGGCTTTACTGGCTGCGGTCTATCAGTCTATTTTTCTTTTTCTGAGTCATCCAAGTTGTTAATTTCATGTTTAATCCTTTGAACCCCGGTCCAAAAAAAATGTCCTAAATCTCCAGACGGAGTTGCTAAGGGTATGTGTAAATCCCCGGACTCAAAATGACTACTTCGTAGAGTCATATATACAAACAAGCTAATACATGCACTAAATTAGGGGCAACCTGTAGCTGTATGACCTCCTAAGATATGCTATTTTTTTATGTTTCCACAAAGGGTGGTAAGTGATTTATTCTCCGACTTGATTTTTTTGGTAAACCTCTCGCTCCTATGCTGAAAAGACAAAGGATATTCTTGTATCCAGAACGTACATGAAAATGAGAAGGAGGCAGATTGTAATCTTCCTATATTTTTTAATCTTGTTGTTTCTGAGTAGGCATTTTTGTAACTCATGTTGCAGAAATTTTGTGTCTTGTCTTCCTGTGTCCTCTTAATCCTTAAATTATATTGTGCTCCATCTAAAATGTTAAAAAAAGAAGTCCTGGGCTTAATCCTGGTAGTTGTATTATGGTATTATTTTAAAAGTTAAACATTAGTTTGTGTGCAGGATCAAGTGTGGCCGGTGTGTGAACGGTATACAGGCTAAGCCACCACCGGCAGACTCTGACTGCACGGACGATCTCTCGTGTTGGCACCACTGCAGGGAGAAGCGATGGTTGGTAGACCCTGTGCTACGTCAATGTTGGGATGCTGGCATATCCTTCGTCTTCTACCAACATTCACAGAAGGCAACACCTAAGGTAATATTTCAATATAAGTCAGTCGCCATTGAAATCATCTCAAAAATTTAAATGTGCAAGTAAAAAAAATTGGTGTTGTGTACCTCTAATAAAGTATTTTTGAGACGTACTTAAATAAAACCCATTTAGGACCCTAATTTTCTTTAAGAGTAAAATTTTTTGTTTGTTTTAATTTTTGAGAGAACAGAACACCCAGCTCGTAACCCATCACGTAGTGGTATCTGTCATATCTGCCGATACTGGCAGTATCTCAAGTATTGGTAGTGTTTGGTGGTTGGTAGTTTCTATTACAGCTACACTTTGTAATCCAATTTTGCTCGATCAGTCGATGTGCTTGTGGACCAGTGGATGCAGCGTTCGCTGTCAAGTAAAGGGTTGGAGCAATCCTGATGTAGCTTGAAAAATTGTGTCTGTGTAGGAGGGCCTACCTAAAATAAACGGTGACCAGCTAGGATGCTTAGTTGTATTAATGGGGGGGGGTTTAAAAATTTTTAGTTTTTAAACAGTTTTTAAAATAAATAATATGATCCTCCCTAATTGTAACAGTGGACCTAATGAGTTTTAAATTGAAAATTACATGAAGTAATTATTTTTTTAACACTCCGTGACACACGTAAAATAACGACACGGTAACAAGCAAGGCAGGGATTCCCTCAATTTGATTTTTTGTAACATATCTATTAAAGAATTTTTTGTCTATACATTAAACCTTTGTACTTAATATAAAACAGTTTAAAACTCAATATTTAGCTTTTTACTTGGGGAAAAAATCATAACATAACCTTAACTAGTATTTATTGATTCTACTCGAGTTTTGTGACAAGATGACACACAAATGCGAGGATTCCCTGTTTTCACTCAGAAAAAGCTCGATTGACATTTAGTAGAAGATTGGATAAGTTAAAAGGTCGCTTAATGGTGGATGGGGGAAGATGTCACTGACTCACAACTACCTGGGTTGCGCAGCACAAGAATAATCACACAAAAACAACGAAAGCGGGGGAGAAGGTTCTGTTACTAATATTTTTTATTTCATTACAGAAAAAAGTAGAAGAGAGTAATGAAGATGCACATAATGAAGAGTCAGACAAAGAAGAAGGAAACAAAAGGGAGTCTGATGATGAGGAAAATTACAAAGAAGAATCAGATGAAAGCTGATAGTATTGAAAAAAAATTCAGTAACATACAACATACAAGGATTTGTGAATTTTCTGGGTTTTTTGTGATAGTATCTTTATTTGTATTATTTGTAAATATATTTTTTATATAGTAAGATAAATAATTTTGTACAAAATAAAAACTACTTTATTATGTTTTTGGTATTTTTTTAACTCTTCAAATTGATGCTGATGCAACTCATCAATGAATGAGAATCAAGTGTAATGTATTTTTCAAAACATTCTCTAAAAAACTTTGCTTTTAAATTTTTAATTATTTTAGCGAATTTCTGTGTATGAGTTTAAAAACCGGAGATGTAGTGTAGCCCTATTCAAAGTGGTGGTTTTGGAGTATTTTTCGCCCTAAAATGAGATTTGTGACATTTTTATTAAAAATTTACTATTAATGAAAATTCAGTGTGAAAAAATAACTATATAGTTTTACATCATGAATATAGCCCGATTAGTTATATCAAAATTTTTAAACTCATTAAATTCTTTTATTTTATCTTTATGAGTGAAAACTACATAACTTCCTTATACAAGAAATGCAATGAGATAGTCAAGCTGTCGGATTTGTTTACATTTTCCATGTGTGTAAGCAAAGCATTGCAGGTTTAATGTTGTCTGCTTTGTTTACAAAACATGATTTTAAAACAAACTACATAGACAGCCAGATAGGAAATTAAGAAATAGACCTAGAGCCTTGCATATTACTATGTATACCTACGTAGTATCAGTGAGTATAAAGGGTTACCCAGTTGGGTTGGGTAACCCTTTATACTCACTGATAGTATACATAATCAATGATATTACAAATAAAAAATAGTATATTATAACATAGAGCAATGTAAACAGTTGCGACAACAAATTGTCATTAGGATGGGAATAATGTATGGATTAGATTAGAGAACTGATATACTGCAGTATACAAATTTTTTTTTTATTTCAAAATTTCACATAAATCATGTGAAAAACTTCTGTTATTCGTCCACATAGCCAAAATTTCAGCTCAA
The DNA here is from genome assembly GCA_023375725.1 of Nephotettix cincticeps. Classification (NCBI taxonomy): domain Eukaryota; kingdom Metazoa; phylum Arthropoda; class Insecta; order Hemiptera; family Cicadellidae; genus Nephotettix; species Nephotettix cincticeps. The sequence continues at coordinate 69,518,539 of CM041785.1, read as the reverse complement.
AAACATAAGTATTTTTCCCACACTCCTTGCATGAAAAACGCCAAATTTCAAATTAATCGCCCCGTAACTCAAAAAGTTTTTACCAAAAACTTGAAAAAATAATGTCAAAGAATATTTATGATACAATTAAGAAATAAATGTTAAAACTATCCTTTTTAAGATGGTTGATTATTTGTTTGCACCACATTAATAAATGTGTATAACCACCATTATGTTTACACATTATATACCCAATATCTATATCATTTTGTTAAGTATAATAAGTTGAATTCAACAAACCAACTTTTATCGCTTTATCCATTGCAAAATGATGACTGGTTAAATGAGTTCAAAAGTATTTTTAATTTTTATAAGTTACAACTGCTGTTCAATAAATCCTTATCAGTGGCCTTAAATCTTTGTTGATAAGACTGTTCTGATAAGGCTCTGAAATGGTTATTTTCTTTCAAGTAAATTATGAGTTAAATGTACACAATACAAAGTAGGCCTAAATTTATTGGATTTAATTATGTTATTGTCTTATGAAATATAAAACTTAAAATTGCATTGCTCATTGCATGCAGTACTTCTAAATAAAAGAAACATATTTTGGGTCAAATACTGATAAGGCTATGATAATAACTTGAAATTCTGAATTCCCAGTGGAAAAAGTGTCCTGTGACCTGTAGGGTATAGCCTATGAAATTGATTGAAGAATTAAAATTTATCCTTGCAAATTTTCCAGTCAGAGACTATATGGTTGCTTACGAATTGTATATATAAAAGATTTCTTGAGAAAATATTCAAAGCAGGCTTATTCTCTCATAGAAATTTGAATAAAAACATTATATTTTGCATATTTATGTGTGTACACAATTTTTATCAATTAAATCATGTTTCTTTAACAGCATAAAATTATCTTTAATGTTATCCAACATCAAATACGTTATTGTGAATAATATAGAAATCATTCCAGGTCTACCATACCATTTATGATATGACAATAAAATTTAATAGAATGGAGGGAAAGAATTTGGAACTATTTATCTAGCCAAAGAATGATGAGGAATTATTTTAGAATGCGACAAATATTTGAAGCAAATATTTATCAAACACTTATAGAAATGGAAATGAGATAGCAGTAAACAAAACGAAGCGGGAAAGTGGCCGTCTGCTGTCTGGTGTCGCTCCCTGGTGACGACAATTGTAAACACTTTTCTCCTCCCACCCTTGAGCCGCCAAGCGCCAACCAGACGCCGCCACTTGATCACGTGACGCGTCGCGGTATGACGTGGCAGAGGCACGCACATAACACAAGTGTAGTCGTGGACTGTCCTATCGTTACGTCTTCACCAGCAGTAGCAGTCGAAGAATGCCAAACCTGCATAAAGCATAGCATTTGTCGCACTGAAATTTAAGTGTAAATCAGTGGTTTGCTTAAAAGCAAATAGGATAATTCTTCAGATAAACGGTCCTTTTGTGAACACAAAATGGCCCTTACGAGTGACAACCCTTCGCCCAATGGAGTCAATTGTATTGAGCATGAAAGGTGCAGTAAAAGATTATTTTTCGGTTCGAGGGCCATACAGCTTATCCTTACCTAGATTTAGTTTCCTTTAGGTTGCTTACGACTACTAAACTTCCCAAGTCTCCTCCCTTACATGTCCTACATGACTTTGTAAAGGGGGGATATTAATGCATGACACGTGTAAACGTGGTATTTTCTTTTTATGACGAAGAAAGAATTATATTTTTTTAAATTTTATTGGCCGAAATATTTTTTACCTGTCCGATTCAATCAGACAGTTTAGCAAATAACTCGATTGCATTAAAAAATGATTACTCATGACCGTGTTACGTCATCTCTATTCGACCGCAGTGCGCAAATCAGTAAGTACTTCATTGATAAATCCAATATGGCGGCAGTGTCGAGGTAAACTATTGTTGGTGTCATAAAATGCCAATACACTCTGTAAAATATAACCCCTAAGCTACCCGATTATTTTCTTAACAATTAGTTTTCTTTCATATTATTTAGGTTTGCTTGAGATTTTACATTAGGATAAAAGTATGAGTTATATGAGCATTACTTTTCCTATTTAACAGAGATGACGTCAACAATCATTATGAAACATTAGATCAAGTATAAAAATTATCTTTCCTCAATTTGATACAACAATAATTTGGTCTATTGAGGATTTTCATAATTTTTCTTAAATAATTTATTATTATCGTGTTTGTATTTGCTATTGATTGGTGGGGTCGAGATGGAGTTGGAGGGGAGCGGTTAATTCCCAGAATCCCAGGACCCGGGTTGGTGGGGGGTGGGAGGGGAAGGCGAAAATAGACCGACGACGCTTCCTGCTGACTGGCAGAACAAAGAACTCTGGTGTGACCGCGAGTCTTCTAACGGCTCGAGAAATGAATGTAAAACAGTCGCTCTGGTAGGTCTAACCGTTCCTAAATACCTTTACTTATTGTTAATCCTTGAAAAATTCGCGCGGGAAATCCTATTTCGGATATTGGGTTCCTTGTCGAAATCGGGCAAAGTTCGAGGTCGCGTCCCACTTTCAAAATGGAGCCAGGAGTGATGTGTTGTTAAAAATAAACGTACTCAACTTCAACTTAGCTTTAGATATACTAACAATTTGCTCTTAATGATGAATAATTTGTGTGAAACTTAATTTCTATTAAAAACTTTCCATATTATATTATTTTCATATTATAAATATGGCATGATTTTTTAATGAATTCAATTAGTTATTCATACTTTTCTATCATCAGTATAAGATATTACAATTTTCCACAGCCTTGGGCGTTATCTTGGAAGATAGCGACGTTATGATATGGTGTTGGTATTGGGGCCCGGGCTGGGTGTTAACTTTCCAAGGCTATTATACTCTCTCCGATAGTCTGTGAACAAATGTACTGTACATGTTTTTATGCATCACGTATACGTTTTCAATGTTGTATTCAACAATTTAGTTTCTGATAATGTGACGGTAATTTTTTGCTTTTATCGAACTGATGTTGATAACGCTGATAAGGCGAGATATTTACTTTATTTTCGTGTAATTAATACATTTAGTTGGGTCATAATTGGTGTATGGAATTAAATTGTTTCGAATTACGGAACCTTTAAATATTTTATTTATTATATAGTAGTTATTTTCATTATAGGATTTCCATAAAATGTAACGTACTATTTTTTAAATAAAACTTTAAAAGTAAACTATTTAATTTTTGCAATTTACTTATTTTAAGTAAGCTTATTTTTAACGTTATTTTCATTTATTTTTTTCAAACAGTACGTTTATCTTTAAGTTTAATAACAATTTTTAGAGTTTCTAGATTATTCTAATAAGGTCTTGTATACAACACTGAAAAATTAGATTGCCTAAGACTGGGAGATATGTATATTTAACATATCTTATCTGGTTAAATCCCCAATGACCTAAATTATTTTTATAACAATGTAAGCTACATAAATTTAATTAGCTACACAAATTAGACTTGTATCCTATTTATTCCTATACATCTGTCCTTGTTTTCCCTTCAATGACGAAGTATAGTTACAATACCTTCACTGTTGTAATTTTTATTAAATGTAATTTTCGTTTATTAAGCATTATCTACTATTAATGATTTTTTCAATTTAATTAAAATTATATTTAAAAAATACTTACATAATACTTTGTGACTGGGGAAGAATTTATATAATCCACTTGAACTAAACTATTTCATTGATTACCAAAGAATTGAAATCGTGATATTTTCTAAATAATTAATTTAAGTTATTTATTTATTTATTTATCAACGGACAACCATTTGAACAAAATATATTTCCTATATTCCCTGATATTCCCTTATATTCCCTGAAAAGGTGATGGGATTGTGTGAAGATTGTTTAATGTTAAAAACTGTAATAGAAAACAAAAATAAAATAACTAAATTTTATTTTTACTGAAATTTGCAGTATTTATGTTTTTAGTCGAATTGGTATTTGATTAATCGATTTATTGTGAAAATACCACAATAATTATTGGTTTAAGTAGCCAAGAATGGTTGAAGTTGTCTATGAAAAATCTATAAACACCTACAATGGTTAAAAATCCTTTTTCAAAGCTATGTTCCTTTTGCTTCGCATAGGATTCAACTTTTAAGAGAACGCTTAAATCGTATTTAATAAATTTAAATTCTAAATTAATTTATTTTAGAAATTATTTACAAAACTGACAAAAATTTCGCAAATAATATTCCACGCATGGACAGACCCTGTGGGCGGCGAGTGAGTCCATCAGTTCTCAGTAATAAATAAACAAAATAACAAATCATAAATTTGTATCTAGTTCTTAACTTTTTAAGTTGAAATTTTGATTATAAAACGTAATAATATGAAGCCACAAAACATGCTTCTTCATACTATAGATTTGATTATTAAATTAATTATAATTAAATTATTAATTTGATGATAACCTATTACACTAAAATCTTTCCATGAACAGTCTTCTTTTGAAATTGTGCTCAGTTTTTCGTGGAATCAATTTTTTTAATTTTGATCAATATTGAAGTAATAGACCAATGATTCTTTCAGTTCGACTTAGAAATCTTGGGTGTTCAGCTGATTTATGATTTTGAACCCTAACACATTTCGTAACTCATGCTCAAGCGAGGATTTGGCTATTTATGACTAGCCAAAGTACCCGTTCTTCGCACGGGTTAAAAAGGCTGAAAGGTGTAGGCTCTACTGATACATTTAAGTTATTGTTAATTTAATTAATTCTTCATTGTTTACAAAATGACAAAACACGAGTATCTACAACATTTTAAAGGTACATCTGTCAAATATTGGGAGAGGATAAGGATTAATGTAATAGAGACAGTCGTCGAAAAAAACTTCAAATCTACCATTCCACTATATCAAATAATTCACAAATTTCGGTCCAGCAGTTTATCTGAAAAATCAACTTTATTTCTTCTTCTTCCCGAACTGTCAAAATATAGTGCAAACGGATGTTGTCATTAGAAAATGGAAACATTGAAACCTAGGACGGTCACGGCAGCTCTTTCTTCTTCTTCTCCTTCTTCTCGAACTGTCAAATTTTAGTATTCACAGCTGTTGACATTCAAGTAATTTTATGTTTTCATTCTCTAAAAATGTAAACATTGAAACTTAGGACGTTCACAGGGCGTAGCCCGAGAGGATTTTAAGGAAATGAGTATGCCTATGTGTTGCATGAGTTTAAGATCTACCTTTGTGTAAAATTTCAAACCGGTCGGTTCAGTATTTTCGCATTTACTTGCCACAACAAACCCACAAACAAACATACAGACACCACCTCTTCTTTATAATATTTATGATAAAGTACTACATAATCATTTTTTATGAACTGACATATAGCAGACCCTTGGGTGCAATTTTGGGATATAATTGAGGTCTAACTATACAAGTAAAACGTTCTAATTCACGCATTGCCAACTCACGGCAAAAGAAGGATAAAAATCTATTTTTATCCGTAATAACTGTGTTCCATCAGCGTCTCAAGTCGTCAACAAAATCCAGGGCGTTGCCGACTTTGGGTCACTCGAATTTTAGCTGTAAAGGACAATTTTCAAAGCTTTTTTTATTTCCTAGGCTGAGCTGTGCAATAAGCACACGGCGGGGACATACGATTGAAATCGTGCAAAATTTTCTAAATAATTAATCTAAGTTCAGCCCCTGAAAACGTGATGGAATTACGTAAATATTATTTGATATAAAAAACTGTAATACAATATAATATGATGATGTATGAACTAAATTTTTATTTTTGGTCAATGTTACAGTGTTTACGTTTTTTATTGAGTTTGTTATTTGATTGAAGATCGATTTGACCACTTCATGGGTCAATAGGGATAGGCCCTTTTTATTGGGGGTTCTGTTTCATTATTGGTCTTTTACTTTCGCCTCCTTCTCAACTTAACCTGTATTTACATTTACTGTGTCCTCAAATCCTTAGTTTCTCAATTATTATTCTCTCGTTTTGAGTTTAAAATATAAACCCACCCAATATTCCAATGCAATCCTTCAATGCATTGTACCATAGGCTTTACTGAAATGAACTGCAGACGTATGAATTTAATCAAAAGATCAAAAATTTAATAATAAGCAACTTTAAAGTACATTTAGTAGTTACTCTCGAATACATATACAGGGTTGTTATAAAGTCCCTCCCCCTATTATTTTTTATTCGTTTGTAAAGAAATAAATAACCTTAACGAAACCATACAAACTGAACCCAAAGTATCTTTTGGAGTTATCAAAAATTTTGAGTGCCCTCCAATAATGGGTGATTTTGGGGGCAACTCAACTTTCAAAGTAAACTTTAAGTCAACTTTCGAATTCCTTATGCTAGTCATGCGACATGTCAAAAAGCACTCATAAAGAATTCGGAAGTTGACTCCTACATCTTAGACCATAGGTGCCTCCCAAATTTTTAATTAATTACTACAGAAGTTAGAATGTGTACCTATAAAAATGAATCCCATCATTGAAAATCACTGTAAATGTAAATTGTAGCAAAACCAAGGGGGAAAGGGGACTTAAAACTCCAGGGTCATAATTTTCAATATGCTGCCATTTTGTACTGAGTTGAGGTAAAGACCCCCAATATTCGCCAATGACGTACATCTCGATGGGGCTTTACAGTTAAACATTTTGAGTTGCCCCCAAAATCCCCCATTTTTGGAGACACTCAACATTTTCGATAATTTCATAAGATATTTTGGGTTATGTTTGTAAGGTTTCCCAAAGGTCATTCATTTCTTCTAACAAAAATAATAGAAGGGGGAGGGACTTTATAACAACCCTATACAACCATTCACTTGGAGTAGGCCTACAAGCTGTGTTTTATAGTTAAAGTAACAAAAAGATTAGCTAAAAACCTATCCGGATAAAAAATATCCTGTATTCAAACAAAGCTGGTGTGACGTCTGTTGCCTCGTCGACTACGGTTCTTGAAAAGAAACAGTTCGTTAACTGACCCACTGATTGTGAAATAACTAACGTGTTTAAAGTTTAATGAGATCGTAATTTTAACTTACTCCAAGTAAAACTTTAAAATTCAAAATACGTTTACGAACAAAGAAATGTTCGTCATTTGTAGAGAGAGAGTCTATTTTGTCCGATCTTAATGTTTAATTCCCTAGGTATATCACGCCAATTATTTGGTAAAACATTTTTGCCATATGGGGGACGAAGTTCATCAGCCTCCATTTTAGAAAAAAATATCACCAACACCGCAGTTGTACTTTCCATCCTTACACTTCCTCACACACCCAAAAATTCTGCGTTTGAATTCTAATCGAACTAAACAATTTTTAAATTTAATCTTTCATTTCACTGATTATATGACCTGGTTAAATCCACTGGTTATCTGGATTTAAAAAATAAATAAAGTATGAAGTGGTTAGATCTATTTTTGCATTGAATTACGTAAAAGAGATTTTATTTTTATGAGCTTTAAAGTTGTAACATAAATATAAACATGTTAGCAGTAGACGCCAAACTAACCACCTTTCCGTTAAGGTAGGCCGACTAACAAGAAGCCTTTTGTGACCGCAGTGCAGAAAATAGAAACCCTTCACATTCATACTCTGTGACGGATGTTATTGTGTGATGTTTTTTACGCTGTATACAAAGTTTCATGGCAAAAACTAGTGGGAAATTTGGAGGAAGTTGAATTTTTATATATATTTCCATAAGAGTAGTATTGGGTGCTGCTAGACATCGTACATAGATGGGAAATACCCCGTTGCGGCAGACCTGCATACTAAGCAAATATCCACTGATTTGAGAATTACAATGAATCACCTTGGCTTAGTCATAGGTTAAAAATAAGGAAATTATCAATTGATGTATTCTCCATTGGAATATGACGGAAACAGTAGTGACCAACATAAACAAATTAAAATTCGTTTTAAAGAAATTTCTTTAAAAGCGAGAGGTCGTTATTTAGTATTTAAAAGGTGGTTAAGTAAGAGTTTACACAAAACTCTTAGGCTCTATACAAAATATTTAGAATGGTTAAAAATGTTTTATCGCGAAGCTCTCATTTGCTATCGTGTTCACAGAGATGACGAATATTAACTACGGTATGGTTACGTAAGGCAGGCAGAAATTGCGATAAGACATTTCGGCTTTACTGGTACTGTATAGTTAAACAAGAAAAAAATTCGTTATTCCAAGCAATAACGTACAGATAAATTTGAACTTACTTTTATAGATTTTAAATGCGGATTTTGACATGGCTATGTCTTAGTTCTAGGGGGGTGTAGGCAATTTGTAAAACAAAAATTTCAAACAGTGACGTCATATGCTTATAAGTACAGCTGTTTATGGAAATGGAAAATTTCTATGATCTATGCTATTAATTAACAGTTCCAACCAAGGAACATGTCAGACTTAGTCATAACAAGACTACAAGTTCGCACCACAATCATCCTACACTTATTTCTCATTCATAGTTGGCTTAAAATACCTAGCCTATCTGGGTAGGTTACCATGTCGGTTAAAAGTATAAGTATAGGGATGTAAATACGATCATTTTTAAGGGAGGGTGTGCGTTAGAGTTTGACAAAAACGTCAATACCCTTCCCTACACTACTGTCTGCACCATTACCTACCTTATTCCCCCAACCCACCTTCACCACTTGTTCCCCGACCTAGGGTAACAGCTACAGGCTGTCCGATAAAACCGTGACACGCACTCTTGGGCTACGTAAAATCACGCCACTATAAAAGATACCTAGATTTTTGTGTTTGTTTTGATTTTAAACCGGCCAAGGATGCATAAGGGGGCGTTGCCCCTAAGCCTCTTGGTAAATGTGAATATTTTTATCGTTAATTTTGTCGGAAATTAAGCTTGCTCAGTAGGCCTATAAAAACTAAATACAACTTACTTCCAGAGTTAAAATATAAAAAATGTTTTCGTGTAATAGTAAAGGTTACGATCGCTGCTGCTTCAATATCAACGTCACAATTAATTGTTACAGTACCCTAAATTGTAATTTGCTAAATCTTACATTTCCTTCTTTAACACTTGAACTTCAAAAAGGAGATATTCCATACTCCCTTTATGATATGCCCCCAACAAATTAACTCTCTATGCCGGATAGTTGCATCATGCATTTTGGGGATTTAGTGGGTAGCCCAATAGGGAAATAATGTTGGTCCCCCCAACTAAGTACAATATGTAGTCTAGGAAATGTTATGCTTACAACATGTTAAAGTACATGCTAAGAACTTAAAAAAGAGCTTATTGTCTTTGGCCATTGTTCACTAAATTGGGAAATAGTTTTTACTGGCTATGTTTCGCGATGGCCTTCCAGGAAGGAAAAATCCTCGACCGTTATAAATGGTCTTCTCAAGTTGCCCACAAGACTGCTTTTTCCCGATGTGTATACAGGATTTCGCTCCCAATTACATTTTCCCTTATTGACATGGATTTGTCTACGCTTTGGGGGAGTGTTAGCAATTTGCGGAACGCAAAAATGTAACAGAAGTGACGTCATATGGTTATAAAGATAGCTGCTTAGAGGAACTGGAAATATTCCCTTTATACATATCCTTAATCTAACCTACTTCCCACAGGGAAGAAAATATAATCCATTTTGACATGGACATGTCTAAGCTGTGAGCCGTTTTAGCAATATGCGGACGCAAAAGTGTAACGGAAGTGATGTCAAGGATAAAGATAGCTGCTTAGAGAAGGTGAACACATTTCCTTAAGACATATCCATGATCTAACCCAGAGTTTCTCAAAGTGTGGCCCGTGGACCCCTGGGGTTCTGCATCAAAAGCACCTATTTCTGAAAATAATAGGTTTGGTTTGATTTACAAAATGCCTTTGTAGCAAGCCCAAAACATCACCCTGCCTTCCTGCAGGAAAATATTTTGTTTCCCCCTAGATTTTGTAAGGTGTTAATAGGGGGTGGGGATAATTTCAGGGGTCCCCATAACGTACATAATTAAATAAGGGGGTCTTTAGAGAACCACTGATCCAACCTATTTCCCCCAAAGAAGTAAATACAACATAGTTTTACTCTGATCATTGCCAATGTGTTATTAAGCCCGTTGATCACACCGAACACGCGACACTTGCCACCAGCCTGTCGCTTCGTTTACAACTGCAGCTGCACCTGTGTTTGGATAACAAACTGTTTGGTTCATTATTGCGTGTAAACACCAAACATTGCTCCTGAACCGTTTGTATTTTGTACACATCGGCTTCGGGCGTTCCCTTGCTTCAGCTATTGCATGCAATTACGATAAACTCGTTAATGTTTTGGGATTGCCTATAGTTTTTAACATGTATGGACAAAAATAGTTTTAGTTTTTCATCAATTAATTACAAACTTTACAAATAAAATGTATGACATTTTAAACATGCCACCATGTGTGACAATTTTGCATTTGAGGTAAGTTTTTACCACATGTTAAATTGATTAATTGAATAATAGTTAGTCGTGTTTGCAGTTTTCGCGTTCAATTTTGAATGGTGGGATATCTAAGAGTAAACTCTGACAATTGCCTAAAGAAAAGCCAGTGAATAAAGGAAAATTTTGACATCCGCTTCAAATTTTCATGTTTTAATTTTAAAATCCCTCACATAATGCATTATGTTTCATACTCAATGTTCATTTCCAATTCCCAAACCATTCAGGGTGTTTAAGTATAGATTTAAAATACTCTAATCGGTTATCTAACCAAATATATTGGAAAGACTATATAACGGAAATACCTGAAGATTTAAATTAAGGATGAAAATGAGGCTATATGATTTATTCTACGCTGTTGAAAATATACCTAAACTTGATCAAAGGGGTTCGTCGATTTGAATGAGTTTTCTGAATGAATAAATTTACATTATGCAATCACAAGTTGAAAACCACTTCTATAAATGGTATAATGCAGGAGTTTTTTAAGTGTTTTATAATATTACTCGTTTATCATTTTATACGAATCACTTGGTGATGATATCAATGGTAATGATATGTAAGTAGATGAAAACAATATGACCATTGACCTGAGCTTAATCAACCTCCTTATGGCTGACTGTGATTTTACAATAAAAAACGTTTACAGTGCTGTGGCCTTAAGCATATAGCGTTAAGTGTGTCTATGCGACTAAGATCATACATATTCTAATGGAAAACACTATCCTATCGGTTACCAAAAACTACATTTTAGTTCATTTATATGGAGTCAGGTTTTTTTTTAAATACAGTGACATAGGGACAGTAAAATCTCAATGCAATATTATGTTTCATAACGACTTTGACTAACAAAGTGAAAAGAGCATCAAAAGTAGAACAAGTAAAACTAAAATGAACAAAGAACATAAGAAAAGACAAACATAATACTAAAACTAGAACCTCTACTATAGTAGTTTTTTCTCAACTTCCCATATTAGGGCCTACATAAAAAACTCCAAGTAATATCACTGTCAAAGAGAGACCCAAAATTTCCTTCGAATAAAAACCAATCACAGTTATTTCATGTTTAATTAAAAATCATATCTTCAAAACATTATTATGACATGGATATGTCTAAGCTCTGGGGGGAGGAGTTTGTGAAAATTCTCAAATAGTTCCTATATTTGATTTTTATCATTCCGTTCCAATGAAGTAGAATCCCTTTTGCCTTTGTGCCATGGGAGGGGGGTGGGATGTGAATGCTGTAGATGCGCATCTGCTCCATCTGACTCCGCACGATCTGACAACGTCGCTCTCGTATAGCTAGCTATGTGGCTTTCGCACGCGCCTCTACGTACCTGTCACTTACACCCACAGGGGCGGTGCGATGTTGCCAAGCTGTTTGCGAAATAGCCTTTTGTTTATTTTGAATTACACTTTGGTGTTTTACCTGTTTAGGTAAAACATTCCCTCAAAATTTGTATGGAAATTAGTCTGTGCTAATTTTAACAAATAACCGTAAATATTGTCTAGGCAGATGGCCTTTTCATTTATTTATTCTTTGTAGTCGTATTCAGACATTAATCATAACAGCAAATAACTGTTCCACTGGAGTTGTGTAGTATTGATTTTACAAAGACTTGAACAAGATTATTATTCAACAGTTACTACTGTTCAGTAAAGGCGGTTGCCACATTTTGATAAAAGGAATTGCCCTTCACTAAACTAAATATAATTTATTAGTATTAATTTGGTTTTGATTTTTGTTGACAGTAATATAGTGAAAGTTGATAGTCTGTAAGAGTCATACAGTTTAAAATATGCGTTAGTTATTATGAGGAACCATTAACTACCCTGTTGTGGTTTTAAAACAACGAAAATTGTTGCATTTAATGTTGGTTCAATATTATACCGATGTGTTATAATATAAATTATTAGCTCCATGATAAACTAGAATAAATCTAAAAGGCAGTGTAGTAATTTTTCTCCGTAAATAAAGACGTCAACATCACTGCATTTGAAAACATGTGGTTTAATTCGTATTTCATTCGCATTGTTGTTAGCATTCATTGAAGTCTTTAAACGAAATTAGGAAAAACACACAAACTAAATAACTATTTTTGCAACTGTTAAATTACAGCTTTGAAATTATATTTATTCAGTTGCAGTATCCTCGGAAAAAGACAATTTGATAATATAGTGTCCTATTAAGTCTTCGGAGAAATTAAACCCGTCATTATGGTTTGGTACGGTGCATTTGGATAAATTATGGATAAGTTTAGTGTAGTTAGTGCTGTGTTGATGCTCTCACTGTAGTACCGTACGAAATTTGACGAGATAAAAAAGTACTCGATTTTGGCAAGAATAAGAATTTTTAGATAATACATTTCTCCACCCAGTGTGAAACGATTAGCCTAATTTAATAATTATTAATAGTTAATTAAATTTAATTGTATAGTAATTCTTGACGCTCTTCGTTTAAATTTTGTTTCATGCTATCAGCTGATATTTAGTTAAATTCAAAAAAACAATTTTGAGGTAAATTATAGAAAAATATAGATCTTTGTACATTTTTGGAGGGATTGTTTGAATTAAATGGTTTCGGCGAGGTAGTTCAACATATATCTTATGAATCCGATTTGAAAAATTTAAAAAACTGGAATAAATTGTAGTTGTATTTCAGTTAATTAAAGTAAAATACAACTTTTACTTTACACTACCCGTACTTTAAAATTTGTGTTTTAACCACTCGGCCATGATGAATCTAGACAACGATAGCCTTGAGATTTTCGCAACAACCAAGTGGACATGGCTTTCTCTGCCACCGCATTCCTTTGTAGAACCTGAAGCCCTTTTCCCGTAAGAGAGAATGGAGGGGAGGTAGAGAGATTAGGGGGGAGACTGGGAGAGAGAATCAATTTTCATTCGTAACTTTCCGCCTCTCTTCGTGAATGTTCGTTTTGTGACGTCGCCACGTCAGACGTCGGCTCGGAGTCGGAGGCAGGCAAACGACTAATTCGGCTACATCACTTCATCTGCTTGGAATAGTGACTTTTTAAACGTGATACCAACAAAATTCCCGACCCCTTAGTGTTTTTAATGTTAAGAATAAAATAGACTATTTCAAAAGCATGCATAGTTCACGAATAAACTAGTTTAAGGCCAAAAATAATCTTCAATGGATAGTCCTAGGTAAAAGAATGCAATGGAACCAGTAATGGCGCCCAAGGCGTTCTCTTGAGGCTGCCTGTATTCAATAATATAGCGCTATTTCTAAAATGACTTTGCAACATAGCTGTTAAGGGATTTATTTAGTATCAGAACTAATATGATACTGTTCTGGCATTATCTATTAAGTTTCCTACATAAAATGGGAGTTTAAATAAATTATTAGCTAGTTTTCTCCAATTTTGTGGACAAATTTTCTTACATAGTTGAAAACTCGTGCTTAATTAAGCGTTTATTTTCAGTTAATATATTTTTCATGAACAAGTGCAATGCTGGGAGTTTTGCTTCGCAAAGTGTTGAGTTCTAAGAATGACTCACTGCTGCATTGGCGTTCTTATTGCTTATGACCTTACAAGGTCAAAGCAAGTGTAACTTTTTTTTATAGGGTATAATTAAATATTAAACGTCAGTTGTATGTAGACTTAATTTTTTTTGTAAAAAATGTTCTTGATTTTTTCTAGATGTTGTGTTAACCTTTGCTTAGAAAATTCGAGGTCAAAATCGTTTTATCATTGTGATAACATTTTGTACGTTGTAACAGTTAGAAAAGAATAGATAATACTGTACAATATTTTGCCATTTATTGAATGAATTGTGGAAGCACACTAATGAAATATTTTGAAAAACAATGTGTTTAGTAATCCATTTTTATTAGAACTGTATTTTATTCCATAAATGTGACAGAAATAATATTTATTATTGTTATCTTTGTAGATATTTATAGAAAAAATCAGGTTGAGCTACACTTAAGGGATCAAAAAGATGCTAGTTTAACTTGGATTTTTTTAAAGTTAAAACTAATTCTAACCATCACCTTGTCCAATATGCTTAACATTTATATTTTTACATAACTGACAAAAATTGGGGGTCTTAATTGTTTAACTTAGCAACAAACTATTAATTGAGTAATTAAAAAAATGTAATTTGTAAAATATTATAAACATGTTATAATGGTTTTAAAAGTGACACAAGTTTATGGCTGTATTTTAGTTTATTTACACCTCTGCCTTTCTAACATCATTAAAAATACATATTTATTTTGTTAACTTTGTAAAGTTCTGTGTTTGTATGTGGTGTTTTTAAAAGTTAATATTTCAATATTTTCTAGAAACAAATTATTTTTTTTAGTTTCAATAGTCATTCTGACCCTATTGTTACTTTTACCTTCACATTTTCAGGGAATAAAAAACCATAGTTGGACAATAATAGTCACATTATGGCAAACAACTAACACTTATCTAAATAATGTGTCAAAGTGGAAGTCTAAAAACTGTTGATCAGTTTAGACCTAATATAAATATTCATTCAACTCAAATCCACAAACCAAACCCTGTCAATTTGGAGAAAAAATAATAATCTTTTGTTATTATTACCCATAAATAACTTAATTTGAAATGGCTACTTATTTTAGATGATCTGAATTTTTATAAAAACTGCATCATATGAAAGTATTTACTTGTATTTGCGTACATTTAAACATGTAAATTCATAATTATTAAGGTTAACTTACGATGACTCTAAAGGCTAGAAATATATATTTTGTAACTTTCAGTGCTGAGATACTCAATGATGTCGATTTGGAGGACGGAGAGATATTCGAAGAGGAAGAGCCAGGTGAAGATAAAAGTTCAGCGGGAGTTCCCCCAGAAAAGCCAAAGCCTGTTCAGCATGTGGAAGCAATTGTTCCTGCTATTATTAAGAAACCTGAAGAATCAGTCAAAAACCATAAAAACTTTGAGACAGTTGCACCTGTCAGAGAACAAAATGTTCCTTTTTTCAATAGAGGCAAGAGAAAACATTTTGATGATGAAGAAGATAATCGTTGGAAAAGGGATGGAAAGGTAACTATCTATAAGTCAGAAAATTCACAAATAAATTTTAGCTTTTAAAATAATTAATTGTATTTAGAATCTGCAGTACTTCTGAAAATTATATTTTTCCTGTAGGATTTTAAAAACTCTTGAAACATGTGTCTCTCTTCAAACTCGAATCTAAAAGTAAAACATAAAAATCGTATTAGTTTAAAATCAGACCATGTCTATTATAAAGATATTTATCAGCGATACTGTAAAATGTACCTTTTAATCTTTTTGACAAGTTTCAATAATAGTTTTTTTTTGTGCTAAAGCTTTTTTGGCAATGGTTTATCATGTATATCCACTGAAAAAATGTTATCAAAGAGATCTCAATAGAGAATAATAAATCTTTCAAATAACATGATGGACAAGCTTTTCTGGTACAAAACAATGTCATTGTAATATTTTAGGTTTGATTGATTTTATAAAAAGCTTGGTTCACTGACTTAGAGACATAAATATTAGTCCCAAAATAAGATCACATGCCCTTCATACTCTTTGATCTCTTTCTTAATTTCTGCATATAACAAGAAAAGTCTTCAAAATGTCTTAATTTAAAATCTTTAAGTGACTATCAGATCATAATTAAATATTATTCACTTTTTACAGGGAAGAAATAATATTTATAATGTTTTCCACTATATTTCCTTAGTCTAAAACTACAAGTTTTACAAAAAAGTGAATATATGAAGGATTAAAAATACATACTTTAAGGGAATAGTCAGATATAGTTTAATTTTAAGTATTCATCATTGATCATGAAATGTATTTATGTTAACTCTTAACCCAATCTGATGCCTTGTGTTAAGTGTCTGACAATATGTTTGGCTACTTGGTTATTCTAGCTGGTGGATGGCTTATTCTCTAGGGAAAGGAAAAATGACACTCTTAACTCTCGGAAGGAACACATATAGGCCTATTTTATATGTGGTCTATATGGATGATGGTCAGTCAAGCAGTTTGGAAAAATCTACACTCCTTTGCATTAAACTTTGAAAATACACTTTTAAAGATAGGATATCATATTAAGTAATTATTTAAATTTGTTTTCGTCTCACAGAGGAACCGAAGGAGCCATGATTTCGAGCGTGATGGCGAAATGGGAAAGACAAGACAAGATGGTGAACTGGGAGAGGATGATGAAGAGATGATGTTTGTACGAGGTGCCTCGCCCCACCGTCTGGAAGATGAAATGGACAAGTGGGATAGAGATGGTAAGAAATCATGACTTTATTACCACTGCCCATGTGAATTCAGTCAATTAATTTAATTAATAGATTCTCTTAATTTCAGATTTAACTATATTTAGCAGTTTTTTTATGTGTGAAATTTTATCTGTGTTGAAAATATTCTCCAAAAATCCTGGCAACATAAAATTTCCGTCAAAAATTTCATGATTGATTCAATTGAAAATCGTGATAAACTTTTCACTGCAAAAATAAATCTGTAGAAATAAAACTCTTATTGATTTGTCATAAATGTAGCCTTTATATTTAAAAATAAAATGTGAAAAAAGTATTGTGGATCACCATTAATTTCGGAACTATTCATTTCAAGCTGGTAACTGAGCGTGGACGAATTAATTAAAAATATCAATTACAAAAATGTGTTAAATTATTTACAATGACAAGTACATGGAATTCTTTAGGTGAAGAGGATGAGAGAGGAGACATACCTCGTAGGCCGAGGTCATATCGAGGACGAGGCGGAGGAATGAGACGGGGAGACAGACCAAGAGGTCGAGGTAGAGGGGGGAGGGGCAGCCTCAGGGGGAACAAGAGGAAGAGGGAGGAAGTAGAAATGTGCCACTTCTTTCTTCAAGGAAAATGTCATAGGGTAAGTAATATATTCAACATTTATTGATTAAATGCATTTTTAGTTCAACTCAAAATGATTCTTTTGGTAATAATTATCACACTCAGTTTCACACTCAGCAACAGCTTTACAGACTGTAAGTTTAACTAGCTTAATATGTATGGGTTTTAGTATCCCATACAGTAGAACTCCGATAGGGACGGTGGTTGATTTGGACAATTGAAAATTTATAAAAAAATAAAGGTAAATAAAAAAGTAAGGTGCCCCCCCTCCTACATACACCACATTTGCCAGCCAAATTGTGATTCGAACCCCAGTACGTCCATAAGGGTTCGAGGTTTCACTTGTCAGTGATACTCTTGGAATGCTCTTAGATACCTGTGCATAGTCTAACATAGCGCTTAGTTGGCTATAAAGTATAACTCTAGCTGAAAAATAATGAACCCTGTGAGGTAGTTCTGGGATTAGATCATAGGGGTAGCACGGAATGTAGTTTACTAAATTCTCAATACATGCCACTGCCTGATGGGTTACGGTAGTCATCAAACAGATCCTGTTGTTATCTCGAAAAATAATATAAAAAGATTTTTGGACCTGAATGGGTTAAACAATCATTTTTACAGCTAATATTTTATAGTAATATTATAGTGTGTTAAATTGAATATATTTTAGTTTTAACTTGACCTCAAATTAAAAGTGGAACTTAAAGGTTAACTTTGACTTAAAACTAACAGAATAGAAATACTATTCATAAATTGTTTGTGAATTATATTAATAAGTGTTTATAATAAAGTTGACGTATAGGCTATATATTTTTACCATTATTTTTTACGTAGCATGAATTTAGTTATTTTATTTTAAGTAGTCTTGCAAAGATTTTTTAAACTATTGGGTTTAAAGGTTTTGCTCCAGATATCTCTTTCAGTTTTACATATTTTATTTATCTACTCCATTATCTTAAATAACACAAATAATTGGCATTAAATCCATATTATTATTGTTATTTGTGTATTTAGGGCACATAAGAATTTTTTAAATTTAATTTTTACAGGTCATTGTTTCATCTTATTACAAAATAAATTTAAGCCAATTGTTTAAGATGAATTTTTCAGCTGCTTTATAAGTACCAGCTAATGTAAGTGTTTGTCTAGGGCTCTGAATGTCCATATGCACATGAAATTCGACCACCACGCAAGACAGAACTGTGCAAGTTCTACATGAAGGACTGTTGTGCCAAAAAAGACAAGTGCTTGTACATGCATAGTGAATTCCCCTGCAAGTACTTCCACACTGGACTTAAATGTTACGCCAACAAGAAGTGCAAGTTCAGTCATGGTCCACTAACTGATCAAATGACCAAAATTTTAGCCAATGTGAGTATATCAAATCAAATCAAAATACACTTTATTCATATTATATAGACAGTACAGAAAGGTGTCAAATTATTTAGATTATACTTACATTGTATATTGAATGTAAACATGTAATATTAATTATGTATGTGGTCATGGATATAATTATAGAGAAATAAAGTTTACCATCTTACAATATTTTCTTTTGTAATCAGTTTGACACGTTCACGGCTACGTGGACGCATTTGCAGCAACGGAGGTACTTTTTACCTGTTCACCATCCTGATGGACGCATTTGCTGCCATCTAATAGTGCATGTTTACATGGCATATTGCTGCTACAGGATAAGAGCTGGAACTTTGAAACTTGTGCCAGCACTTGTCGATTGTACATTCTTATCATGTTAGCGTAGGCTGTCTTGGACGGTGCTGCTATGGACGCGGGAGTGGCAGCCCCATGAACTGCTGGTGACCAAGTCAAACAACCAGCCAATAAAAGGCTATGAAGACACATTGAAAAGAGTGTACGGTATATATAAATGAATGTAATATTTCACACCAAAAAACTGTACAAAACTTGATTTTATGACTTTTGGTGATGCAAAATAGTCTTTTATCAACTCGTGGCAGCAAATGCGTCCATGTAATTTTTTGGATTTCCTTTTTTGTGCCGTGAATGTGTTAACATCTGAGAGTGAACACTCATTCAAAATGGGAGATTTTTTTAACCAAACATATTTTAATTTAATATTTTCTAAATGTTCACTAGGCCTACTTAAAATGTTTAGATTTGTTTGTAGTAAGGATAGAGATTGGGTCTCCTGAGGAGCTATCACTTCAGTCTGGGAACCTAGTTTGGTTTGGATGTCTTTCATTAAATCAGAAAGAGATATTCTCATCTGGAGTGAAGTAGAATGTCTTTTTCCTCCTGAATGAAATTTTCTGTTGCTTTCTTCATTACAATTTAGAATTTTTATAAACATTAGCCAAGCTCATTAACTTAACCTTTTAAACCAACATCAAACTCAAGTGCCAGACAGATAGTCCTACTGAATAAATTTACTACATATTATGCTGGTTCATATTGGTTACTTGTTTTACTAAAAATTATGATCTCTGTACTATTGATCGAGTCAAAAAGTGATTTATGAATGCTTTGTGCCTCCAAAATGTGAACCAAAATGATTTCTCAACACCCTCTATGGTTTTCAGCACCTAGACACAGCGCCAAAAGATATTTTGGGAGAGTTTCCTCGTAGAGACCGTGACAGAGACATGCGCGATGGTCGGGGTGATCCACGAGACATGAGGCACGAACCACGAGACCGAGACATGAGAGATATGCGGGACATGAGGGACATGATGCGAGAAGTGCGAGGGGACTTTATGAGAGGAAAGGGCGACCGAGATAGAAAGATACCCTCTCTGTTTGACATCAAGGTCACCATTCCTGAAGATATGAGGAACGCAGGTAATTTATTAGGTCTGTACTTTGTTTTTAAAATTACATATAACGATGAATAATGTTTGGATTTTATATTGCAATAAGGGAAAGATGAAGTGTAGAGGGGAATTTAGTTAAGTAAAGAACGAAGCAAGCATGAGCTAAAATTGATCAGTAGTCAATAGAGAAATGGCTGGAAATTACAAAAGTGGAACTTATGTTTAAACAAAAACAAACATAGGCTCACAATTTTAGGATTGGGAAATTCCTCACTAATATTTTGGTTTTTTATATTTTTACAAGTAAATTGTTTAACATAATTGTTTTATTGAATTTCTTAATATTAATGACTTGTAAATAAAATATCCTCTACTGAAGTTAGTTATTTAATTTTGAACTATAGAAAGTATGAACTCTGTCATAAGAAATTAATGCTAAAATAAAATAAAACTTGCTTGCACTCAATATGTAAAATTCTTTTGGATACAGGCTGATCCAAATACCAAGATTAATTTGCATATTTTTTAAGTTAAGGTAAATAAATTTCCAAAATAAAGCTTGTAGTATTTAATTTTCATAAATTGTAGCTAGTTTTCTCAGATAAAACGAGAACAGTTAAGTAGTGATTATTGATATTTTTCATTCTCTGTTTTTTTTTTAGATGGTAATCACACGCCAATGCCGTCTCCTACACAGAGAAGTCAAGACTCAACCAGATCCAGTGAACGGGACAGGTAGGAGGCTGAAACTGTTACCGTTTAAAATTAGTTTAATATTTGATGTGGTTAACAGTCGAAATATGTTTTTAGTCTTTAAAAATGCACCCATTTTTATCAATTTTAACTTTTTTTTTATTTGTTTTATGAAAACTGATTTTTTACATCACAACTGAATTACTTCTGAATTTACTGCATCAACTGCTGGTTGATGACTGATTACATGTCTTAACTGGGTTTTATTTTAATTATATTTTTTCTACTAGTTTATAACCTCTTTGTCTGCTTTCAGAGAAGTATATTCGCCTCAAAAAGACAGAGATCGAGACCGAGAAAGAGACAAAGAACGGGATCATGACAAACATAAACATGATAAACACGATAAATCTAAAGAAGAAAGGAAAGAGGAGAGGAAGGAAAGGAAGGCTAAGAGAGAGAAGGCAAGAGAGCACAGGAAGGAACGGAGAGAGAGGAAGGAGAGGGAGAAGGAAAAGAAACGGGAGAGGAGTAGTGAGGATAATGACAAAGTTGAACAGCAAAATAACAAAGTACCAGAAATAATGTCTCCAACCCAATCTGATGGTAAGATTTAACTTCAACTCATGCAAGATGTCATATTTATTTTAATCACCCTTTGTTTCTGTTATACTGAAAACTAAAATTTTACATTCATACCTTTTATATCATAAAGAATTATTGCACATAACTTTCTCTAAAAACATTTTTGAATTTGTTATTATTTATTATTTAAACTATTTTTCGATCTATCTTGAATTTGTGAAACTGACAAAAGTTTATTATACTTTGTATTGCAGCGGATAACATAAGAAGCAGTATTGAAGGTCCTCTGATGATAGTAACAGACAAACAGGAGGAGTCAGACAAACGTGGAGTTGGCCAAGAGGACAATGGACTTATTCCGCAACATCTGCCCAAGAAACAGCGTGAGTTGTTCCTCCGGATACAACAGCAACAGAGAGAAGCGGAAAACAGTCAGGTACATTCACAATAAGAATCTTTGAGCATCATTAGACACATAATATCAAACTGTATTTTTTGTACAGGACAAAATTTATTGTCATTAACCTCTCCCACGTTGCTCACATTGTACTGGAAGGGAGAGGAAACTAGATGAACAGTAAATTTCCTTACAGGAGTTAACTTAGATAGAAGCGTATTCAATCAAGTCTTTGCAAATGGGCTAGAAAACACAAAAAACCTTAAGGTTTTCCATCAGTTTACCTTAGCCTATTTAATAATTCCCAACCTTTCTTTGTAGATGTTCCCTACAATACAGAGAACAAAACTGTTCCATACCCTACTTTATCCACCGTACTATGTATAACCGTATGTCGACGTCATCACGGAGTTTGCCTCCGGGCTCTTTTATTTTTGTCAAAATATTAAGGTTGTTTCCAGTCAGCAGTTGCAAGAATCACGTGTACTTCACATGCCTCTCTCTTGGAACTGGTCGAACTTAATTTTGCATTCCCAACCCCCATTTCCTGACCCTTCTATTCAGTTAAAGCCCGAGAGTCACGTAGCACAGACGACGACACCTTGTGTCACCGATCTCACTACTATGGTTATGTAGAGTTCCATGTTTTCTTAATTTCACATATTTAATTCAGTTTTTTATTGCTTTATATTGATTATACAGGGGTTTCATACAACCTCTTTACAATATATGTATAAAAATACATTGTTTGTCTATTATTTCACCGAAGAAGAGTTAATATCCAGTGACTGTCACAGACAAAGTCAACAACAAAAAAAGCTAAAACTGATCATACTTTAGGTTGCGATGAACAAAATAATAACACTTGTTGACAATTGGACTCTCCAAGCTCACAAAATTCAAAATTCTTTTTACTTATCAAACACGCTTTCAAACATCTTTATTCATTAAAATCCAAAATTTGCCTTTTTTATCATAAATATTGAAATTTTTCAGGAAAGTGCCAATGAAGATGATGACGAAGATGATAAGATGGCTGAAGATAATTGGTATTCAAGTGATGAGGAATCACCAAGCACTAATGTTGCCAACCCTCCAATCTCCAATGCTGCCACCACAAGCAACTTGTCATGTATATTGCAAAGCCTCACCACCGGAACCAGCAGCAGTGGTGCCACCACAACCACCGCCACAACTGCCTGCTCTACGGGCGGTGACATGCTTCTCAACATATTAGCCTCTGCCTCCGCTGCGGCCAAGCCACTAGATGTTCCTACTGCTCCAGCCCCCGCACCTGTGGTGGTGAGTACACCCATTTCATGCAGTTGATTAGTATCGTAATAATGTTTCAAAATAATATTCAAATATACTATTAATTCCTATAGTTAAATTAAAAACTTATCTGATTTCTAAGGTACCCTTGTGTATGTATCAAGGTGATTTCAGTGATATTAGTAAGGATTTTTAATACTAATTGAGTAATTAATATTTATGAAAGTAGTTGGCACAATAGGCTCATAATCTCAAGTTCTTAAAACACTTTCTTGAACCTTAACCCTCTCCCGGTAAAATGACCAGATTGACATGCGGGCGAGTTGCCACTGCAGGTCATCAACAACGTGAATCGACTCAGAAATCGCCCTGGGACTTGCTGCTCTATAGCTGATGTTAAGTGTGTTTCTTAAGAACTATGTCAAATTTTAATAGCGAACAGAGAAATTTTTTTTGATTATTTTTATATCTAGACTTGTTTACAATTAGCTGATTGTGCATAATGGCGGAATGATATGCGGTTTACCACTGTATAAGATATCTGACACATAATATATATACAAAGTGTTATTGTTATTAATATTGCTGTTATAAGGTCAAATATATAGTAAACAATTAAATAAAAAACATTCATCATGTGGTACAAGCAAAAGACGATACCACACGCAAGCCTACATCCTGGCTGCTCGCAAATTTAATAGGCTTAGAACTGTCGTGAGTGGCACAACGCTATTGTCACTGGGAGAGGGTAAAAAAGGCGTTTTCCTACCTGCGCAGTGTGCTCCGTAATTAAGTTAACTGTGTCATTGCAACAATGACCAACATGCATTGCAATCATATAAGTGAGCGACTAGCCGCTAAGGGAGGTAGGAAGACTGATTATCCAAATCAATTGGGACTGATTTGTTTTAATATATTTAAATTGTTGCAGCCATTCATTCCACCCAACTTGGACTTTACGAACATGCAGTCTGTGATCGAGGCTTTGACCAGCTTGCAGAAAATGAGCAACAAAAAACAAGCAGAAGAACAACCGACAATTCCCCTGCTTGCAGCGGCTGTGCCAACAGTGTCTAGGCCTGACACTGCGGACGAGCCTCCTAGACATGACGAATCTGCTAAGCCCGAACCTGCCAGGTATGTCAGGAACCTATGTTGGCTAGTTTTGTTAAAATTATCCATAGTAAAGTCCGGTTTATCAGATTAATGTGGTTGGGGACCTGATCCAGATAGCCGAAAATCCGGTTGATTTGAAAATATATCATTATAGACATCCACGTTGCATAGACAACGATCATGAATAGTGCCTGCAATATTTCTGACATTATAACGACATACTCCTTTTACAACCACTCATGACCACAGATTCAGAATGTACTTTGATCGTAAATTTAATTCCCAAACAAACAACCACTGAATATCTAACCTCAAACACCTACAGTTTGACTGTTCAGTATTGAATTTGCCTCTGATTTACAGGGTGAGAGACCCAAGATTATCTCGGATGGATGGGGGAGATGTGGACTTGCGGCAGAAGGTAGTGAAGCCTCCGCAGATGCATTCTCCGCAGCAGGACGTAGACCTGCGTAGTCTGCCGTTCAAGCCCGTGCAGCACTCTGCGGCCAGTGAGATAGATGCCTCTTTGGCGTCTCACTCGCCAATCACATGGAATCTGGTGCCTGCCGATATTATCAAGGCTGACTACACCAACCTTCAGATACAGCCTAGGGTGAGCATCTGATTATGATCAATTTTAACATATATATTTTCAAATGTTCTATTTCTTTCTTCGATCATGTTTCAGAGTATATCTTATTAACTTCACGGAAATAAATATACAAATACACTTTGCTGTGTTTATATTAGAAATTTATTGCAGTCACAGCTATGTAGTTCATATGAAAGGCACTAGTGCGGCCGGTCTGTTAACTCTGACACTACAACATTAGCGAGGTTACACGAAACTTATTGATTGAAATTTGCTTGTAAAATACAAGAATAATAGTATTTAAAGTTATTAGTCTAAGACTCCGGGTTGCAATGAAAACAGAAATTTACTCCCCGCTGTAAACACAAAATATGTATTTTGATTGTAGCAAATGTTGATATTATGGTCACATTGCTCAATAAATGCCACTCAAAATAGTACAATATTACTCAAAGAGGGGCTATTACCTTAAGTAACAATCAGGTGTTAAGATCTATCATTTTATCACCTACCGGTCTTGTTAATGCTATCAAAATTTCTAAATCACAGGCTTACACCAAAAATGATATTTTGAAGAGTATTAAAATCACTATGCAAATCTTCTTTTAATAATCTTTATAAAAACACAAAACCTGTGTCTCCCCCTTAACCATACTATATAGTAAAAGAAGCAAAACATGTGTCTACTGCAATCCCAATAAAGCCTACAAATCTCGTCTACCCGAGCTGGTCACCGTTTTACAGTGAGCCCTCCCTCCACTGTACCACACATTTGCTAGCGAAATTGGGATTGCTCATGATGGGGATTCAAACCTGTGTACTTCCATTTGGATTGTTAGCAACACACCTTGGCCTGTTAGGTTTAGTACCACTGACTGAAAAAGCGTTCAAGTGGCTATAAAATATAATGTAGCAGCGAACTCTATGCATCAGCTCACAATCGGAGTCAGCTAAACGACCTAAAGTTCACTAAATTGACAACAGATGGCACTACCTGCCTGAGGTTTGACTGTCGAAAAAGCAACGGTCACCAGTTGTTGAGTTTAAGTTTTGTTAATGGAGAAACTTTTATCTTTTAATTCAGCACATGTAGCACTACTAAAATACCAATTTTCTATTTCAGCCTGGTGTGAACGACCCACGACTACGCAGAGTAGCTCGACCACCGACTGATGAACTAGGGCTGCCACGAGACCCCCGCCAGCGTCTGGTGGATGAGCCTCCGCCCACCCCTGCACCAGTGAGGGACCCCCGGGCTCGTGGTCCACTGTTGGCTACGCCCCTCATGCCCCCTGCCTCCATGCTGGGGCCGCCCCCGACACCACGATACGACGAGGACCACCGGCCGCAGTTCTACCGTATGGACAGTGACATGCGCCAGTTCCCTCCTCCAACACCTCGGTTGGAGGAGGAGGTCTACACCCCGGGTCCGAGCCGGCCAGTCGATCCCCGGAGGAAACAGTTTCCTGTCAGACCTGACGATGTCGATCTCCGCCCGATGGCTCAAAGAGTTCCTTACGTCAATTTCAAATAAGTCGGTTTGAGACTGCTAGGTAGACTATATTATGAAGTATTCTCAGCGCTGTGCACTTATCAAATATCATTATTTAAGGTATTCTATTATCCTCTGATTTGAGGCAAGATTATTGTTTAGTTTGTATTCTATTTTAACTAATTTAATATCTATTTTAACAATAGTTAAAATCACAATGTATAAAGAATGTTGTAATTATGTATTATATTTTCTTGACATTCTCTTTCAGACAATTTTTTTAAGTTAGTTTGTATATAAAAAGGTAAATAATTGTAAATAATGTTTAATAGAATAATGACATGAGACTGTATACAACTGTTACCTTGCATTGTGGAATGGTATGGTATTGTATATGTAATTTTTTATACAATAAAAATTTTTATTTGATAATTTTTTGTTTAATCTATGTAGCCTTTTTCTACTTGAAGTATTATTAATTTCTAAAAACAGCCATCGGTTGTTAACAGTCCAAGGGTCACTTGGCGAGGATCCCTGCTCTAGACTAAAATATAAATCAGATTTTAGCGAAATTCCCATAGGGAAGAAGCTATTGTTACTTTTTCGTCTTTAGGTGCCCAGAGTCCAAAAACAATAGTTGTTAAAATTTATATATATATATATATATATATATATATATATATATGGGAATAGGCAAACTCCTTTATTTATGGACAGATGTTGATGAAAGTTTGTATAAATGTTAAGATAAAAATTATTTGTGGTAGAAATGACTACTTTCAGTGTCCCTTACAGCAGCTAACCTGCACACTCTTTCCCATGTGTATCTTATGGAGAATAGGCAAATAATTCTCATGTTTATAGACAGATTTTTATAAAACTTGTCATATATTATTATTGATTTGGAAATTTGCTGAGTACGCAGGTCTGCTGCGACGGGGGTATATATGTATGTATATATATATATGTGTCTGTGAACACGATAACTCAAGTAAAAATGGTCCGATCAAGACCAAATTTGGTAGAGACATGTACTTGGTAGATCTTGTGCAGTGGTTTCCAACTATTGAATAATACACTATGTAAATACACTATTGCTGCATCATGTAACAACAATATTTTTATTGATTTTTAACAACTACAAAAGGTGAATTGTCATTGGTAATTAATTACTTCTATAAACCGATCTTGAATAGAATAAATCTCTTGATCATCATACAATCATCAGCTTGTTTGAACCTCTTGGAACAAATGTATTTTCACCTGATTTAATAACATTAGAAAATAATATAAGCTTTAGACAGGGGGGTAAGGAAATTGAAGTCACACATCCACAAAATATACTTACAATTAATTTAATATGAAACCAAAACAATATTACAAAAGCCTAATATTCAACCTTTTGAGAATCCTTTTCATAACACATTAAATTAAATTCACTTTGATTCCCAAAATCGTTTCTTCTGTTATGGATAAAAATTCAGAAAAGTTAGTTAAAACTCCAAAGTACCTCATTCATACTTTATAAACAGTCTATACATGTGTGAACAAAATTAAAATTTCTATTTGATTCAACAAAATACCATTTGACGATTGAATTTATTTAGCACAAACATTATAACAAAATAGTTTCTTTGATGTTTACTATTTGCAGAGAATAATTGAAGATAGAATGACGAGTATAAGATCAATTCATTAATCTGGAAACAACGGGAGATTTACAAGGAAACTGTGCAGGTAAGGCGTGAGGGTCGTCTTTATACAATATGTGGCAGCGTATGCGGCGCCGTTCAGTCGTCCATGTTCTGCGAGAGCAGGAAGTTGGCGGCTAGGTTCTCGTTTTTTTCACATGCAAAGTACGCCTGTATTACCAGGTGCTCCGGGAACCCAAGTGCCTTCAACTGGAACAAAAGATTGGAGATTAGTTCGTGCCCAACAATGATTGAAAAGGAGATGGGCTCCAGCTAAAGATTGGACCAAAAAAGATTTCCCCAATAAACTTACTTACTCCTAATCCCATAGCCTAACTCATACCTTAGATGGTATTTGGCATCATGAATTGCTTGCCTCATTTCTGTCTTCTGCATCCTCCTCGTTCACTCTCATTTTCCTAATGTTAATAAAGACTATGTCCTTTCATTTTTTTTTTTTTGGAAACCCAAAAAAACCTTTCCAGTGGATTTTACGGAATGAAGAAACCTTAAGTTGAATTACCAGGTTTTTTGCAAAAACGGTTGAGAAGAAAAAACTGAATCCACCATTTACCATTAGGACTAAACATACGTGCATTGTGACATGCAGAAATCCCAGAGTTGGTCTTCCCAAAACTAGAGACCCCTGCTCGAACACAATGGGGACGTAACTCTAAGGAAAAATGAATATGTTTGATGTAACTAGTAGACTGATTCACAGTATTTGATCTTTAATTGGATCTAATAATACAACTCACAAAGCAATATTAAAATGTATAATACAATAAATATACTCCCCTAAATATAAAATGCAAACAATCCTTCAAATAATAAAAATGTAATTCCTTATACTATGACATTAATCCCCGAAACAAATCAAACTCTTTGCTCCAATAAAACCGTGTCAACCAAAACATTCACCCAAAAGGTTGCTGCCCAGGGGCACACTGCTCTTCCTGAGAGCCAACTCCCCTCCTGACCCAGAATTTAATCCTCCCAGTCTATTTGAACTAAACCCAACTGCCCTTGAAGGAGCGCCAGGCTAAGCAAGGCTAACCCCCAAGGTCAGTATATCACTTGTTGTAGCTGTTTAGACACATGTGCCTGCACTTAACCCTTTAAGGAGTAACGACGTTTTAAAACGCCATTATTTAGAGCTGTTAAGAAGTAAGGGTAAAAACTCAAAACACATCACAAAAGAGTAAAAAATTTTTCTAATTAGTTAGAAACATGTTTTAGGTTCAAAATGCCCTAAAATAAATATTTTACAACTTTTTTCAATCAATTTTTCAATCTTCAAATCTTCAATAAAAGTAACTAAAGAAAACTCCGAGTGATGTTTAGCAAACGAATAACTCTCAGCTACTCACAGGCGTCAATAATAGGGAAGTGTAGAACGCTTTGATTTTTATTGCCTATTATTTGCTAATAAATAATAGGTCTAATAAAACTTCATGCTGCGCCGCCACTTTTTCCGCCGAAACTTCCCGCCTAAGAAACCCTCCGCAGATTACCCACAACCTACCGAATACACCAATTCAAATGTTCAGCGTATCTACATGTCTTTAATTATAGATTTATAACTTGAGAATCAATCTGTGTCAGGTTATACATATATATATATACGTATTTGAACAAATTTCGTCAAATTACGTTTTAAAACGTCGCTACTTCTTTTTAGTGGAACCAATAAATAGACATTTTAAAACGTCAATATTATTTTTATGCAAAATACTGTTTTCATTAAAGGGTTAAACTAACCTCTAATTGAATAAACTATTTGTACAAAATGAAAAACAAAACTATTAACTATATACTATCTAAACCTGAAAACGTGACCCTGTCACAGCATCATTTTACCAAATATCATAAAAATGGGACAATAGGTATGGTCTTGGGGTTGGTGCAAAGACAGAAAGACATCAGTTTAAACCCATTTTTTTTTACTGAGGGAGCCACAAAACTCAGGGCACTCTCCAATTACACTCTCAGCCAGTATTTTGTGTGAGTCGAAAAATCCCCAAAACCAATTTTGGCTAAAGTTTCCAAACATCTTCAGAAGACTTCCCTTCCCTCCCATAATCTCTATGTAAGATATCCACCATGGAGTTCTTATTATTCTTCAAAAATTTTTCATTATATTCTTTTTCATTCTATAATAATTGGTTGATTGGACGCTTACCCAATCTCATGTTAAACAAAAAGAATCTAGCATAGATATGCAAGGTTGTGTTAGTTAGTGAAATGGTGGCCTATCCAGGTAGGTATTTTAAGCCAAGTATTAATAAGAAATGTGTATAAGGTGATTGTGGTGCGGTCTTGTAGTCTTGTAACTGACTAATGCTGGCATGTTCCTTAGACAGAACTGTTAATTAATAGCCCAACAGTCAATAGTATATTTGAGGGACCTACAGTTTAATGTGGAGTCCGAACCACTGCTTCTGAGTTATTAGCTCGTCTAATTATGTGGGTGGTATATTCAAAAACTTTAAATTCAATATATAAAACATACACAAGAGAACAAACTCACAAATACCCACAAATAACTCAAGTAACTTATAGCTACCCCACCATTATTCCACAATCTTTATTACTTTAGTATTACAACTCTATATACTAATTGCCTAACTACAATCTTCCCTCATTAAATCGCAATATCATCTCATCGCTTTAAATTTTCCTAACATATTAAATTAAACTTTATAAAACGTTCATTTATAATATTTATTCATCTATTCTAGTGGAAATATATTTTATGTTCCTGCAAAATACTTTAACTGTCATTAACAAAAATAACCCAAAATAACTATTTGTAAAAATGAAAAACAAAACTCTTTATATATAATACCTTGAAAACCCACCTGTCATACCTCTATTACATATTGCGGGACACTGATCGCGTTGTGAAACAGGTATTTAAAATTTTGTAATCAGGGTTGTTGCCAACTCAGGAGTACTACCAATTAAACTGTTAATTTTCTCCCATTAACCCTTCTAGCCGTAAATTATTGGTATTATCGAATTAAATAACCTTTTCAGGTTCATTTTAATTCCTCTCATTCAATCATAATCACTGTATAACAAATGATAGACGCTTTTCAAAATCTCTTAAAAAATGTATAGCAGCAAGGTTGTCTATAGTGAAATTAATAACACTTACAGTAGTAAGCCAACATGCATAATAAGTAGTGATATAGAGTGTAATCACTTGCGGTACAAATTTGTCAGCAAACTTATGTGAGATGTTTGCAAAAACCTCTAATTAACCAGTCATTCAGTGAATATATAATAACTCTATTCCTACAGAAATTGTCCAATTTTAGTATGCACAATAGTGATATTAAAACCCACACAAGATGAATAGACCACAAAGACTCAATCACCACTTCATTACTAGATTCTGCAATTCCCGCCATAGTTTCCACTCACCGAATGTGCCATCTTATCTTGTGACAAAGTGAGGCATGGCATGAAAAATCCACAACCCTGTAACCATGCTCGTTGATCCCAGTGAAGACCTCCTGGTTCATCGAGATGAGCTGCAGCATAGTGTTGTCTGCTCATAACCAATCTCGCTGCGCAGATACAGTCATCGATATTGTAACTCGTCTCCTATGCACCCACATATCAACTCTCTAAACACAAACCATTTCAACTATAAAATATAATTTATATTTTAATAATGTATTTATAAATTCCAAAAATTTTTTTTCACAAACAACAAAAAGCCACCTGTACTATATCAAAATATTTTTTACAGAAAAACAAAAATTCAAACTTTAAATATTATCCTCCAAAACTTATCAAAACAGTGTGCAAAGCAACATTCTACACACCTAAGTTTTTAGCTCACAAAAACATTACCAAATAAATGAAATTCTAATACAGCTATATCATATCCCACTCAAGAGACTATCCCATTAACGCAACACGACATATTTTTGTACATACTGTTATTAAGCCATAAATTCAAAATTTGTCATCTGACGTATTATACTCAGATGATCACATACATCTGACCGACATAATATTGATCTCACTTAGGTTATAAATTGACAGATAGGCATAAATATATTCCAAAAAAAATTGTTGTATGGTATGCTTTTATTTAGATCTAATAAGGTGTTTCGATCTGACAAAGCCAACCCTAGATGAATACATCCTAATGTATGTGTATTCCGCTCATTAAGAGCGCACTTGCACAAACAAAATGAATAGCCCTCATGAAAGTTTTCACACATGATACATAGAAAGCCGATTTAAGAAGCAATCAATAACCCTCACTCTCTGTCATGTAAAGACAAGTCCACAAAAGACATACTCCTCGAACAGAGCACGCCGTCTGAGATGTCTCACTGTCTGCTACTGTCAACTCAGTTAAAATGTGTAAAAAAATTTATTTTGACCACTTTACTCTTAAAACATGTGCAAGACAAAATTTTACATTTTATCACAGACAAGAGCAAACCTTGTACTTATATCTCCGCTAGCACAAGATAAAACAAATGGAATGGCACATTATATTTACTCTATAATCTAACAACAAAGTTTTGACTGAACTTTAGACGATTCTCAAGTGTCACCAGAACATATCTGATATTGATAGTTTAAATAGTCTCAAATGATTCCACATGATAGTTAAGACGATAGACTGAACAAAATGTTAATATTTATATTCACTGAAAACTCAAATTCAAACATTTTGTCAAAAACAATACATTCGGCTACACTAACAACTGCGTGAGAGAAAGTAATATAGTTGTCAACAATATTGTATTCGTATCCGAGTAAAAGTTTTCAGGCTATGGACAGACCTGTCCTCGCTTGGCCTAGACTCAGGTTCTGGCTGGGCGGGTGGAGCTGTAGGGTCCGCAGGGCCTGTGCTTGGAGCCGGGGCCGACTTGGGCTTGGACACCATCACTACGATGAACTTCTTTTCATCTATGTTGTATTCGCTAATTGGAGATTCATCCGTAAGGATCTTGCCTTAAATAGAAATAAATTATTATATTAGCTTCATGAAAACATCAAAAAATTCATTATGGTAAATGTGGAAAATTAGACAATGTGAACCATCTCTATGGGTCATTCCATGTCAACTTATCATACCTACTTAACTAAACCAAACCAGAATTAAAATTCGGCGCTGAGGTTACGTTCTAGGGGACAAAGAAAAAATGCCAAGTTAAAAATTGTTTATGTCTAACAGTTTTTGAAATGTGTTTTATGGACACTTGTAGGTATTGAATGAAACTGCTTTGCAATGTAATTATTAACCTAATTAACCATTAAACTCGCTCCTGTTGCAAGAGAAATATATGAAGATAAACCTTCTATCTTAATCACAACTGTTCTACACTAAGATGTTCGATCCAATCCAACTAGGAATAGGAGGGAAGGGATATTTTCTTATCAAACTTATAAAAGTATTTTAGTTATTTGGTAGTTTATTGTAAGAGAACCTTTACCTCTATGCTCTACTTATAACCTATGGACAAATAGGGTAAGTCTATAATATTCTAAACATTCAAGACTAAAATACCTGCATAAATAAGTCTTTGATTAGCAGCTGGATAGTCTTTTCCCTTCTCAGCTTGTATTCGCTCCTTCAAGTCTTTGATCTGAAAGTGATCACAAAGTGCTGATCAATCAGTCAATAAAACAAATTTTAAGCTTCTAAGTATCAAAGTGACAGCTTTAAGTGTTGAACTTATGTTTATTTTCAATCTTGTATTAGATTTGTTTGTGATAAACCTTGAAAAATAAATTTGTGTGATTAAATATTTTCTAGCTATTTCATTTTTAGCGAATTTCCCATAAGGAAGAAGCTATCACCGTAGGTCTCATGGCAAGACTTAAGCCCGGGACCACGTTATTTTTTAGTTTCTATGTGCCCAGAGGCCAAAAACAATGGTCGTTAAAATGTATATATATATTTATATTTATGTCTGTGAACACGATAACTCTCGTAAAAATGGTCCGATTGAGACCAAATTTGGTAGAGACATGTATCCTACATTTGCTCAGATGAGTACCTAACCATACATATGGGTCAATCGGGACGGGTCGTTTGGGGGGAATTTTGTACTCGCAAATAGGGTTTTTTTAAGTTTTTCATATGTAATTTTAAAAATGTTTAAATTGTATAACTTAATTAATTATTAGAATCAGCTTAAAAACTAACATACACAATTTATTTCCTTAAATTTTTCTCTAGGCCAACCTCCAACGGTTACCAAGATATAAAAAAATCTAAACACAGTACGTTGTATTTCGGGGCTCCAATGTTAATCTTGATAAGAAAAACTAATATTTTACTTATCAATATATATTTTTGGATGAAACTTGATATTTAGCTTCATGTGGCTGAGATCCATCCATTTATGCTTTAAAATCTTAGTTGTGTTCTGTCATGGCAGCTAACCTGCATACTCTTTTCCCATGTTAATCATATAGAGAATAGGCAAATTCCTTTATTTATGGACAGTTGTTTATGAAACTTAAAATTCACTAAGTAAGCAGATCTGCTGCGACGGGGTGTTTTATTTTTTCAAGAACATGTTCGGATTTTCCGGGATTTCGGATTAGAGAGGTTCCATTGTATTGATAATATAGTTAATATCTTTAACTTGATCTTTCAATTTTTAATGTAATTTATTAAGTATTATCACAAATTTTCCCCACCTCCAGCAACATTGTGTACCAGTTAAAAACCCCTAGACACGTTGGAAAGTCCAATAAATGATATTGAATAATGATGAGAGAGTGAGTACGAACTCATATTTTCTCATTTTTAACCTTTTACATATTTTCACTGTCAACTTAATGTTTTCTTAGTAGCAATTTTGTGATAAATAAAATGTTAGTTAACAACATTATCTAAGCGTTGATGATAAGTATTTTAATAAGTAGGCCCTATTGAAGCATTGTATTGTAGTAATTATGTGAATGAGATTTTTTATACCATTGTGGGCATTAGCATATGTTATTTTAGAAAATAGAATGTTTGCATGTACATTATTGCAAGTTTTGTAAAATATGATTTCCTTGTAAATAATAAGGCACACAACAACTGTAATGCAAATTTATAATGGGTTGGTGAAATAGACCTGATTTTCTTAAAGTTATTAATCCACATATAGATAAAACACAACTTGCTGTTACTATGAGGATTGATAACCTACAAATTGCTAGATCTATACAATTATTTCACTATAACTCAATAAAATAATGTTGAGCAGAACCATTCTTCAGAAAATAAAAAAAATTCTAGAGCTATTTATCTAGCATTACTTAAAATATCCAGCCAGGTTAATGGTTACAGAACAAAATTTAAATAGAGCAATTCTAGTCCTTAGACCATAAAAGGTCATTTGAAATAAAATATAGTACAACAGTAATGTTGATAGAAAGTAAGTAAAATCTTAAATAATAAAATTGATAATTTGTTCAATAATATTTCAGTGGTTTAAAGTAGTGATCACGCATTTAGTGGATGATAGCTTGCACGTTCAATTGCTGTGTCAGTATGTGCTTACAACAACCATGGTGTTTTAGGCTAATAGTTCATATAAACTTACGGTCTGAGATGGATCGATGTCAACTTGAAAGGTTTGTTGTTGAAGGTTTTTCAGTGTAATCAGCATTATTTACAGTCCCACAAAATACTTTAAGCAGTAATAACCAAAAAGAAGGGTCGATTTTGAACTTTCAACAGTGATAAAGCAGTTAACAGGGCGACATTTTCCGACTCAACTTTGTATTTATTGACCAGTGCCTTTGCTATTCTGATGAAACATTTTTTTTGATGCGTTATATGTATGTAAGTGTTAACCACTTCCAGATCAAACATTATTTATTTACTTTACAAAATATTTTGATAGGACTTGAATAACCCAGGAACCCAGGAAAATCTTTTGAACACTTTAGAATAAATTTTACACTTAAATAATAAAATGTACACTAACTCAAAACCGTATTTCATGAGATTACTTTGTAATACATTGGTGCCATGATTTGCAAAATTTTATCTTATGTCTAACTCTAGTATACTTTGGTCTATAATTTTATGAAAACGATATAGGCATCTACATTGCATTTTTTAGTTTACCTACCTAAAAAATCGTATTAATTTAAATTTTATAGTGATAAAATTAAATATTTTGGCAAATTTAGCAGCTGGTCTTTGATATTGTAATAAAGTAGTGGCGAGTGTATATAATAACAGTAATGTTTTTGCGATGATCTGTATTTTTGTAATAAAGATTTAAAAAAATATAGGTCACCACAAAACTATTACAGTCATTATCCCTTCGCAACTCACCCATATAGTGGTTATGTTGAAGTTTTAAGTGTCACACACACATATAAAATAATTATTATCGAGGAAACAAAGAAATGTTTGAATTGCTCTTCTTTTAGCGAATTTCCCAAAGGGAAGAAGCTGTTACCGTCGGCCTCAAGGCAACACATATATTAACTGAAATATTAAACACATTTTTTTAACTATAGATAACTATAATGTGATCTATTAAAGTGTTTCAACCAGCGAGCACATGCTGGTTTCAACAGAAATAAATAGCCAGCTTTCAAATTAAGATAATTTTTTTTTAATTTGATTTATAAAGTTTTATTCCCGGATAAATGTTACTCAAAAATTATACACAAAAGCGGTAACAGAGAAATAATAATTATAACTTTGGCGGGTTTACTCTGTCCAGGGACACCCTGAGATTATTAATTTAAAACAAGTTAACAGAATAGGAAAATTATAAATAATGAGAAAAGAACCAGAATAAAACTGAAAAGAATTACAGCCTCTGCGATACAAGGTTGGCTCTCCGATGGCAAAGGTAACCGCTCCAGGAACAAGATGAAGTTTTGATATGAATTTTGATGAATTTTTCTATGCTGTCCAAGCCAAATTCTTTGTGTAACAGTGTGTTTCGAATGTACCATGGACAATTTGAACCAATCCTTAAAATCTTATTTAAAAAAAATTAAATTTTCATTCTTCAAACGTAGGCGTTCGCGGCCGGTGTCAACAATGTTAAGTTGATTTTCCGGCCTCAACCGCGTGTTTTTTCTCAGCCGCTGAGTCTCAGTCTAGCCACTGAGGACGCCAGTTCACAGCAGGGGCAAGACGTCGGTTCACGCCGAAAAATCAACTTGACAGAATTTAAATTTTGTTCATTTTTCATTTTGATATACACATTCCCCAAACTGGATAGGCATACGTTATCAAAGGTCTCAGAATTGTTTTATATATATAAGGAGAGTAAATTTTGATTTCAAGGATGTTTTTCTATTTTCTAAGGTGAATAAAATAAGTAGGCGAGTAAGCTTGGCTTAACTTTGTAGTTAAAATGTAAGTTCCAATTCAGTTTTGTGTCTAATGACACACCTAAATATTTCGCGCCTTAATCATTTGGATTCCATGAAATAGCAGTATTTTCAATATTTATGCTTAGGGGGGTACTACATTTTCTGGGAGAGAAAATCTTGGATTCACAAATCGCTGGATTTAGATAAAACCTCAATTTTAACCAGTTTTTACATTCTCCCCTTATACGTAGTATATGGAGAAAGTATTGTTTTCGTCAAAATTTTCGAATTTGAGTTGAGGGTGGATATATCCGTTTTGGGGTCCCCTGAATCCAAAAAAGTGGGTTTTGACGTGATGTCTGTCCGTCCGTGTGTCCGTGTGTGTGTGTGTGTGTGTGTGTGTCTGGATGTGTACAGTGCCACAGCCTACCCCGTTGGTCCGATTTAGATGAAATTTGGCATGTATGTATATATTCACGGTATCTCCAGGCGTTTTTTTCATTTTTTTGAATTTTTTATTTTTAAGGGTAGTTCACCCCTAAAAACCCTTAAAAAACGTGAAAAATCCAAATTTCTCAAAAACGGCTCTAACGATTTTGATTAAAATTTTATAGTTTATAGTGCACAGAGCACTAAATAATTTGACACCACCCGCATGTCTGTAAAAATGATTATGATTATTCAAAAGTTATGGGCTTTTAAATGTCAAAAAAATCAAATTTTTAAATTTTCAGCGAAAACAATAAAAGTAAAGTATAACTTGACTGGTACCATTGAAACCAGCTTAAAAAACTAAACAAATTAGTATTTTGAATTATTTGTCTACGACTAACGGTTCCAGAGAAAAGTTAAATTTACTGTCCACGATAAACGCAGAACGTTGTCTGACAGCGCCCAATGTTATTCTTATGGAAAATGTAAAAAAATCAATTTCTTCCTTACTTTCCACCCGTTTTCCATGAAACTTGGTATGAAGTGTAAGGTCAAATCACCAAACAAAACCAGCTCAAAAAAGCTTGGTATTACCGAGGGGGGGGGGGTTCCCCCATACCATTTGAACAATAAATTATTAAATGATATTTAGAATTACTTTGTAGAACATGATAGTTTTATTACAGATTGTCTTTTTTAAATTTACTTAAGGGAGAAAGTATGTGTCAGTCCACTGTTACCGTTTATTTTAACGTCGAAACACTTGTCTGCAATGAGTTTACAGCTAGATTAAGATCGTAGTGTTGGGTGATTATGGCATGAAGGGTTTTAGTGTGACCGTAGATGACGGATAGTAAAACTTTACCATCCGTTCTTCTCTGATGTGACTATGAAAAAAACCCTGGCGTAGAAGAACAAAAAATATTGTATACATCGCAGTTACACGCGCATCATTTTTGCTTATTTTTAGCGAAATACTACTTACTTTTTGGAAAAATTCTGTAGACAAAAAACCTCTTTGCCTACATATTCTAACCTCAATGTTTTCGTTTTCTACTGATAGTGATAGATTGTACTTTTATGAATGTTGTCTTGGTTAAACTAGATAATCGATCTAAAAGTCTAGTTATCGTGTTTATTACTTTTAAAAGTTCTCAATGTGCCGCTATTGTTTCAAATCATTACACTAGAAAACAAATATTAATATTAATTGATATTATAATTTAGGAGCCTTGTTAACATTGGTTAGTGTGTTAACTATGGCTGAATGCTTATATCCTCCACACTCAAGACTCTTCATTGCATGTGACAGAGACACTACACAGGAAGACCTAACAACGGTATTTCAGCCTTATGGAAAAATACACAGTTTAAATCTATGCAGAGACAGAATAACTGGACAACCTAAAGGTAATATTTTTAATTTTGACATAATGTAATCATAACTTACATTCTTTTAGATTTGCTGATTGATTACTACTTATAATTTTCTATGTAATTTTGTTAATTTCAGGTTTTGCATTCATACAGTTTGATAAAACATCTGAAGCAGCTGCAGCTTTAGAAGATTTAAATGGAAAAACAATTGGACAGTCGACTCGACCAATAAGAGTTACAGTTGCTTTGACGTAAGTATCTTCTATATTTGATGCATAGTTTTATAAGATTGCATGATTGAAGACAATATTATGCCTTTGAAATCTTTCTGATTACTGGACCAGTGGACCTGTATTAGTTTGGGGGTATCGTGCTGCCACAGTGTCGAAGATATCTGGTTCTAAACTAATGGACCACTCCTGTTAGATCATGAGCAGTCACTTTTGATTACCCTATGAAACCAATGCCTCTACGTTACCTCACTGTCTTTAATTCATCGCACAGGTCTTGGGACCATGGTGATGGTTAAATGAGTTTTTTTGTCTAAAACTTCACTAATAACACATTGTTTATATGAATATATAGGGGCAATATTCATTAGATTTTCACAATGACATTAATTAATCCCAAATATAATACTTGTGGTTATTTTTAATCTTTTAAATTTATAATGCAAACATAATGAATAATTGTGAATGTAAATAGACTTAAGATATCATAGGGTTCAGATCATACACCTTTGAGCATATTTACATAATGTAGTCCCCAGGTCAGTCGGCCATCTCGCCCAGGATTCCTCTAGACCCTGGTGAAACCGGCGTCACAGTGGCAGGTTTCCGGGTGGCTCAAGGCCCCCAGGAATTCCTTCTCCCCCATGTGGGGGAGAAGTCCACGCCGCATACCATGACATGAACAAGAGATGTGGGGTTTAGTGGCAGTTGGAAGGGGCAGTCTGTTTTTTTGGGTGGAAGGGGGGCAGGGATGTAGGAGGATATGGGTCTGAATGTTTTTGACGGGATTGCCTGGATCTTAGGAAGGGTTCATATTCATATTCATATTCAGATATCTTTATTCATCATACACAAATACAATATATATGAATGGCGTCACAATACATCTATGAAAAAGACTAAAACTAATTAAAATATTTAAAATATAAAATAGTTTTAAAAACATCAACATTAAAATATTTATAGTACAAATTATTTACAAGTAAAACATGCGATAAAGTAAATCACACGGGTGGTGACATGTCAGAGGCAATAACCTTATACGTGGGTTTTAAAGGCACTGACTTACCTGTATCACTAGCTCCTGGCTCGGGTGGTAATGGTATCAGGGACGCTGGGGGACAAAAAAAAAAAAAAAAAATAAAAAAAAATTATTTGGGGGGGGGGGGGGGGGGGGGGGGGGGGGGGGGGGGGTATATATTAAAAAAAAAAAAAAAAAAAAAAAAAAAAAAGGGGGGGGGGGGGGTATAAATATAAATATAAAAAATACAAAAAAACAGGCCTGCTAACGTTGCCCTGGTCACTTAACAAGCGGCACACATACACAACCGGGCAAAGCACTGGTGGGTTTTAGGGCCGGAAGCATGAACACGAATGTCTAAAATGTAGATTTCATCTTTTGTTAGAAGTTGTGAATAATGATTATTTTAAGCACGAGAGGCCATAGTTATTCTATATAAGTTTTATGAAAATAAAATTTTAACAAAAACATTTTATTACAGTAAAGAACAAAGCAGTGCACCAGGGTCAAGTGATCCATCCCAATATCTCAGACTGTTTTTGGTGGTACCCAAGACAGCCACTGAGAACGACCTTCGAGATAAGTTTTCCCAGTTTGGAGACATTGACACTGTCTCCATAGTGCGGAACCGTGAGACCAAAGAGAGCAAGGGCTATGCTTATGTTAAATATAGAAGGTTAGTTGGTTATTGTTGGCTTGCTGTTATCTTTGATCCGTACTTCTTGATGGAATCAATAATATAGGCCTATGTTTGAAAATTCCATATTTTATTTTTCTGAATCAGATAGATTAAATAAAAGATTACCTTTGTGTATTTTTTCCTATTTAGTCATGTAGGCCTATATTATTAAATGTCAGACAAGTTTTCGTTAGCACATAAAATGTCAAAAGTAGAAATCCACATTTGTTGTGGTGCCCTGAGATTTTTATTGCTTGATACATAGAAAAATAGGAACAAAAGAAATTTAAAAATAGCCCAATTTTTTGAAAATAATAGTCTGATAAGCTCATTAGAATATGACTAACAAGCTGGATTTAGTACCCACAAAGTTGTCACTTGTATAATCAATACTATAATTTAGGCCTTGGATGGAGCACAGAGGACTATGGGCGTTCTTTGTGATCTGTCTAAGACTTTTGTCTACGTTGATTATGACATACTAATAGAAATATTTAGAAGGAATCAATAACAATGAACTCAACTGGTTCACATAGTATTTATAAATAAAAAATTCTTGGACTATTTATAATAATGTCAATGATCTTTGTAAGTTTTCTAATTTATCAATTTTTCAATGTGGAGATAATGCTGCAATAATTTTTAAAGGACCATAGGATGATTCCTTGCTCGCCACCATCTCCACAGAGTTGTAGAAACTGGGGGGCTGGTTTGCAGCTAAATTGATTATTATCCAAGAATGTGCCAAAGACATAAATGATTTTTAGCCCCTTTCTTCGTAAAAAAGTAAATTGTCTATTAATCAAAACCAACTTCAATAAATTCACAAAATTCACTTGATTATCCCTGAGTAAAAATAGATTCACACCTGAATTGGTAATCACACATAGGATCATTATCTAAGCGCTTGGCAAAGTTCATCCCGCAAAGGATGAATATCTCATGTTGTATCATTTGTTATCTTGTGTGGTAAGCGGTTTTTTTGTGAAAGGTAATTGTTCTGACCTTTATCATTTGTTTTATTAGAGATGGAAAAGAATATTGAAATATTTAATTCTTAGCTTTTATGGTTTATGCATTCATCAAGTCACTTTAATGAATAGGCCTAAATAATGTTTTGACACATTCATATTAAGCCGGAAAGGCCACAATTTTAACACTAGATATAAAAATTTGTTAGAACCGATACAGAATAGACTGAAATTACTCTATTTTATCACCTTATTATATGAGGCTATAATATACAATAAATTACTGTTTTCCTTAAAAAATATTGAATCTTTCTAGAAATTCAGTTAAAAAAGTGATTGTTGGAGAAAGGTTTTTATTCAGTAGAAGATTTTTTGTAATCTTATGTCTGATGATTACAGCACCTCTTTACTCAACATTGTGTAGATAATATATATAATGTTAGATATGTATATAATACATATCTATATCTGTACTCTGTACATAATTTAATATGATGGTTTGAGTAAATAAATAAAATAGTTTGATGGTTGATCTCTGTTGAAACTCTATTGCTGTTGAATTTTGTAATGTGTCCGATAGTGTTTTTGCATATAAGGCTACTAACTAATTTGAACTGACAAATTAAATTGTATTACACACTGTGTATTTAAGATTTAAATAAAAAGACAGGTTTAAGATAAAAATTTATGACAGAGTTTCCTTTATATTCATTAATTAGGATATACAATTTCAATAACTTGTTTATGTTAGGTTCATAGATGCAGCCCAAGCTTTTGAAAACTGTGATCCGCAGTACAAAGTTGTGTTTGCAAAGCCTAAGGAACAGAGTGGGCGGGTGGAACAGGCTTCATCTTCCAACCCTCTCTCAGAACCTATTATGGCTTGCACTCATATAGGTAACTTTACTTTGATTGATATAAAGTACTGAAAATTAAGATTTAGGACTTCACACAGTTGAACTCGGAATAATGATTACCTGAATAAAAACACACACGCCATGCTTCATAAGTTAGTTAAATTTTTGAAAAGTTTTAAATGTTTTAAGTGTAACTTTAATGTACAGTTTTGTTTAAATGTGTGCAGTCTATGTATGTGTGTGTATTGAAGAAGATTATAACGACCTCCAATGGAGTGAATAACTTGATATCTGTTTGAAAATGAACCATGTGTTCGAAACCCTGAGTCACAAAGTTAGTGACAAATAAGAATTGGATTGACGGGATAGTAACCTATTATTTATTGAATAAAAAATTTGTATTACACATTTTCTGTATTATGTGAAGGTGTTTGATATACACCTAATGTAAAGCCTACGTAATCGTCCGAATAGTTCTCATACCCAATTAATTAAGATAATTGGATCTATACTAAAGCATTAGAACATTTAATTATTTGTTTTCATTATGAATTGAA
Source organism: Nephotettix cincticeps (assembly GCA_023375725.1). NCBI lineage: Eukaryota > Metazoa > Arthropoda > Insecta > Hemiptera > Cicadellidae > Nephotettix > Nephotettix cincticeps. Next base: position 69,475,126 of record CM041785.1, on the reverse strand, counting down.
TTGAATTGAATTCACCTTGTATTTCTTATCATGTTAAGACATATTCCACTATAACATTGTAGGTTATCGTTGTTGAAGGAAGCCAATCAGAGGTGATGTACAATGCATGACACTTAATATCATGCTGTTTATGTCTGTGTCCATTCATCATGTCAGATTTAAAATGTATTTTTTTTTGTATTTTCGCATTTGAAACTATTCGTTTTTAAATACTCATTAAATCTACTGTAGTTAACCTTTCATTGTCCGACAGTCAATGGCCCTTCACCTTTTATTTCCCTCTAAGATGGAAATTTGTATTAGTCAGTCTCTCAACACAGTGTGCTTGAGTGCTAGGGGGTAGATTTAATATCCTATTGAGGATAATTGTTACTTTGCTACTTGTCAGATCGCCTATAGTAAGTGTCATACTCTCAAATGTTCTTCATCATCATATTCTACTCAACTGTTCATCTTCAGCAGTAAACTTGATATTTAAAATTATTCTATTCTGGATATTTGTCTAATTTTTACTAACCGAACATAAACATACATAAAACTTGTCAATAATTTAAGATGCAGCAGAGGCTACAAACTAGCGGTTTTAAAGTTCATTGACATACTCTGTAATAATCCAAATTTTTATTTAAAATTACTTCTATCAGTCTTTGCTTCACAGATGATAACCCCGATGGGTACACAGCCTTGCGAGTGTTGGTCTCCACAGAACTCAGTACCGAGCAGATCGAATGGTTGTTTGACATTCCTCCTGGCCTCGAGTTTGTACGGTTCTTCACAGAGCCTCCTGTACTCGGCTACGATCAAGTGGTGAGATATTCACGCAAGTATTTGTACCAACTAATTGTGTTTTTAAAAATTTATCCAGTTAGGGTATTTGTAAAATACTTATTGTTATTGTAATCCAGATTATATTAAATTATTTATTATACAATTGAAACACTGGGAAATTGTTCAATAAGGCCACAACTTTTCGCATATTTGTTAAAAAGTCCAAAGACTGGAATTGAGCTCTTCATGAAATTGATCTAAATGTATTCATATAGTGTGGGTTAGTCTGAAATGGTTTTTGATGTTTGAAAAGTAGTATCTTCAAACTTACAAAGTTGCTACAGCCTGCTAGAATCGAGTAAAGGTCAAAACTCACCCCTACTACTTTCTATTAGTTAATTTTTTTCAGTTTAGTCTGGGGCTGGAAGTAGCTTACGTTTGCCCTACTTCCATACTATCGTGAATTTACCATCTAAATGGAACTATATTGAACTATATATAATCACATTATTAAAGAACAAATTGCACAGTAAAATCAATAACAGAATGTAAACAATGACGCCGGCAAGCACAACTAAAGGCAGCTGACGTTGTGAAACTGTATAGTACGTAATAGCATAATAATTACTGCTAAACTGATCAAAAATGTCCAATTGACCTATAACAGAGAATGTATTGAGAAGCATTTAATACATTAAAATATATTTATATACAGCACAAATAAAGACATATGGAATTACAAGGCTGAGCCCGAGCTACACTCGGGATTCGTATGCATCGGCAAATGCAGTATCCCGAGCTGTACTACTGTAGAGGTAACAATGTGTTAATATTACGTTTTATGATGAGCTGGTAGGGTAGGGGTGTTGTATATATCTTTTATAACAGAGTTTTTTTAATGTTGGTAGTACCGGAGGAAAGTGATGGTCCAGTATGACAGCCCTGGAACTGCAGCCTATGCACTGCGCAAGCTTGAAGGCTTTGAATACCCTGCTGGATCCAGAGTCATAATAAAACCAGACTTTCAGTTCATCGATAGGCAGTATGAAATCATAACTTTTTCTTTCTTGATAAGTTTTTTCTTAAAATTTTTAATTCCTCTGTTCAATATTCTTTCATCTTCTTTCTTTCATTCCTTCCTGATCTGTTTATAGTTGCTTCTTCCTTCTCTACCATTCGCAATGTACAGCAAAGTCTGGTTTATCTGGATTCGAATCATCCAGATCGGGTTTAAAAAAAAATTACATTTATAAATAACACTTAAGAAGTGAATTCTCTTCAAAATTTCCGACGCAACCGCAGTACCTTTTGCTGAATGCACTCTCTGTGTACTGGTAGTGTTCCCAAGCGGAGCGCTACAAGCACTTGGCGCATGCGGGAGCAGTCACCGTTTGACATTTCAATACTGAACTGTCAAAGAATAGGTGTTTGAGGTTGGATGTACAGTGGTTGTTTGTTTCGTAATTATTTTCACGGTCAAAGTGCATACTGAATCTGTGGTCATGGGTGGTTGTAAAAGGAAGAATATGTTTTACGTCAGAAGAGTGTTTTATTTCCAAATTAAAACTAATGATAATACTTTTAATAAACTTAAAAACAAATTTTTCACACATTAAACATTTGAGATATTTTGTGGCTATGTTGTTGTACAGAGGTTGTATGCGGTCTGCAGCACTAATATTACAGGCACTATTCACGATTATTGTCTATGCAAAGTGGATGTCTATGATAGTATATTTTCAGTATAGTTTCTGATCACCCGGACTTTCAGCTATACTTGTCGGGACCCTGCTACATTAATCTGAATAAACCTGACTTTACTGTAGTTGACATCTGAGGACAGAAGACCCAGTAGGATATTTACTTTGTTGATAATTTGCACTCTGTGATTTTAATTGGCTTTAACATTATCAAATGTAATAACTTAAGCTAGATGGGAATAAGATTTTCACACAATTATTTAACAATTAATCATATTACCTATTATGTATGGTTTAATTATAGATATTTAGCATAAACAATTCGAGAAGCAATATATCACTGCTTGTCTTTGCAGACGATGTTGTATTGATAATGTAAAGTAAAGAAGTCAAAATGACATGGTCAAAATGAAGGAAACCTAAACAGTGGGACTGTAGAAAAAATTCATGACCTTTGGCAAATTAGGACCACTATAGAATCCTAGACTATTGTCTCATCATGAAACAATTTTAAGTACCTTGGCACAATATTAATCTGAAATAACTGAACAATCCAAAATTCCCCTTTTAAAAGCACCAGATGACGATTGAGGTGGATTGAAATGAAATGAAATGAAAAATTCTTTATTTTAACAGGCAAAGTTAGGGCCACATGGCCCTTTCTTACACTTAACCTGCATTAAAACATAAAAATAAACTTATCATAGATTACAAACAAAATATACTTAATAAAACATAGAATATACAAAATAAAAAATAAATAGATTGTTTTTATTACAAAACTTACACTCAAGCACATACACTCACGTCAGCAACCGCCCCACCACAGAAGCCCTAGGACACGCCAACCGAGACCATCCGATCAAAAAACAAAGTTTTTAGTGGATTGAGATGAGAAGGGAAGAGGCTGCATTAAGGAGCAGGTGTGGAATGAAAACCCTGCAGGAAGAAAACCTCCTGGGCGTATTACGAAGAGGTGGAAGCCTCCAAAGATATAAGGAACATGAGAGCCAGCGAATAATATAAAAAATAGAGATATTTAGTTGGCAAGGCCTAACGTCATCTAGGGTGTAGATGACCATTGTAGTAGCGTAAGTGTATTAGTTCTTGAAATTTTAGAATCGTGAAAAATTCCTAATTATTTTAATCCTGCACCTTTCCTATTGATTGCACAATTAATTGTTAACTAGTCAGAAACAACAAATAAGCTTATTTCAAGCAAAATAGGCTTGATGGTATGACTTCTGCCTCTCTGATAACCGTGGTATTATGTACAGGGCGGTGGGGGCATGGAGAGACACTCACAAGCCTGTCACCAAGTCTGTGGCAGAGCTGATGCAGCAGGTAGAGATGTTGACCAAGAGTCTTGCCGAAGCCTCACGGGTCATTAAGATGGCAGGGATCAAAGGTGACTACAACACACTTCACACTATCACATCCTTGTTGCTAAAATCAGGCAATATCTCAAGAGAGTATTATTTTATCTCCTGCAGTACTTAACAGCAATAACATATATTTTTATTTATTGCTATTTACCGATTTCCATTGAATAAAAACAATCCAGGAATTATTTGGCGATCCATCAACTGATAAACTAAAGTGTACATGAATAAATTTAAATATGAACGTTAAGTTCTGGAACAGGCCACTCCACTAGGCAATTATTGGAGACAACGTTGCAGATATGATCTGAAAGCATAATTTTTAAAGGGAGAAAAGATTATTCCACTGCAGAAAAAAAAAAAGAAATTAAAGTAACATTGTCATATGTTAAATGAACGTTTTGTTAATTACAAAGGGTCTATAATTTTTTTGGAAAATCATCTCACAGTTTGTCAAGAGTTCAGGTAAAAGGAAAGATATTTACAATGTGACTTTTTCTATAGGCCTATTTCATATAAGTTAATTTGTATCTGAAATGTACATATTAATAATGATTATGTTATGACGGCATTAATAAGTTTTAGCTTTTTTAATTTAATTTAACATATTTTATAAATACATTCCTGAAGGTCATGCTTATTATTTGTTGTGGTTAATTTTGTTTTCCTCACATTGGTGTTTGTTGTGTCAGTGCCCCTGGGGAAGACCATGAGCCAGATAGATTCGTTCCGCTGCTCGGTCAGACTTCCTCCACCTCAGCCCCTCGCTCCACCCAACACCGTCTGTCAGGAACGGTAAGACCAGAGCATAACACTCAGACATACTACATATATATCGTATGGCTTCCGTCCCCTACAGAGCCATAATTAGCTCCCTGATCCTGCATTATCCATATTGTAGAGGCAAACTAACCCACCTGGCAATGCTCGTAAAAGACAGTCGTTGACTGTGTGTTGCATTGTTTGAATTCCACCGACCACACAACTGATCCAGGATCTGTCCCCACTTGACTTCCCTCCTCCCACATATTTCAAACAATTTATTTGGGCTTATTCCCTACTTGGTAACTGTCTTCCACACACTGCATTCGTCAGGGTTTGAATTAAGAACTCGTTCTGCCGTTGAAAAAAACCAAAGATGTAATCCATGTGGAATCAGGTTCGTAATTATTGCCCAGCAACTGGTGGGACTTAGAAGTATCTAGGAATTGTATTTCTATTTTTGTACACTGATTTTGGTACAAAATAGAAGTATATTAGTATTTTAGTTTCACTTTCCCTTGTGTCCTCAGTTTCTTGCTGCATAATTGGTTGTTTGCTCCAGATTGTTCCTGGTATGCGAGCCCGGTCTCCCTCCCCAGGATGCTCTATGGGATGTGTTTGGACGATTTGGCAACCTCATTGATCTCTATATTCTCAGTGGCAAGAACTGCGGCTATGCCAAGTATGCCAACAAAAGTTCTGCCCATAGAGCGATGGAGGTAAGTAGCTGTAGATGGTTTAACTTCTTGATAAAGCTGATTATCCTTGTTATTTTCAAATGGGAAATTTTATTCATAAGGGTATTTAAGAATCATACCTTCAATGTTTTTAATTTTTTTATTAACCCTTAAGTGTGCGTGTGGGGTGTCAGGGAACCCCAGGCTAATTTAATTAGGGATATTTCTCGAAGTAGGTTGATACAACTGCACCCCTTCTAGGTACCTTAGTTAGCGCCGGCACACATTAGTTTGCCACTGGCCTTGGCGTGTGACGGGTTGACATTGACTTTGTAGTTCGTTGCAGTCTGGGGTGTCGCTATACCCCGCGCACGCAGATGAGTAGTCATATCCTACCAAGAAATGTGGACACTTGATTGAAATCAATTTGTATTTGTTTACTAATGTTCAGTACTAAATATTCAGAGTGTAAATAAAATTTGTGTAACTGAGTGTGTTTTACCTTTATACCGTTTTACCTTTATATATCAGAAATTAGATATAAAATCAGTAATTCAGGATACATGTAAATATAATTACTTTGGAAATAATTTCTTGATTTATTTTTTATTGAAATAAAAGATATATGAACGCAAAAGTATTTGGAACAATGAGAGATTGATATTTATATCCTGTATAATGTTTATCACTCGGAATTCTCAATAACATTTATACCACACTTAATTCACGTAAAAAGATTTTAAGTATATAATAAATTCAAAAGTATACAAAATTATATAATTTACATAAATAGGCCTACTACAAATATTAGTAGTTTGACAATAATAAAAAGCAAAATTGACAACAATATGAAATACTAAGTAATATTGATTACGACATAAAATCACATTTAAGTATATCATTATTTCTATATAACAATATTGTTTAGTTATTTAACAGTTGAATAAAACATAATAATGTTGAAAACAGTGGAAAAATGAAACAAAAATGGACGTTTTTGACCATGGGGTTCTAGGGCACTCCACGTGCACACTCACGTTGCAAATAGTGGCGCGCACACTTAAGGGTTAAAGAGCATTACTTCACCGTATTTACAAATATATGCTTTAGCTAAATTAAAAATTATATATGATAAGCATGGCTTATATGACATAAGGTGATGAAGTAGAGCCTCGTTTGTTGAGGAGCATTGTAACTAGTAGATAAACCACAGCTCCGAGGCTTATATGACATAAGGTGATGAAGTAGAGCCTCGTTTGTTGAGGAGCATTGTAACTAGTAGATAAACCACAGCTCCGAGGCTTATATGACATAAGGTGATGAAGTAGAGCCTCGTTTGTTGAGGAGCATTGTAACTAGTAGATAAACCACAGCTCCGAGGCTTATATGACATAAGGTGATGAAGTAGAGCCTCGTTTATTGAGGAGCATTGTAACTAGTAGATAAACCACAGCTCCGAGGCTTATATGACATAAGGTGATGAAGTAGAGCCTCGTTTATTGAGGAGCATTGTAACTAGTAGATAAACCACAGCTCCGAGGCTTATATGACATAAGGTGATGAAGTAGAGCCTCGTTTATTGAGGAGCATTGTAACTAGTAGATAAACCACAGCTCCGAGGCTTATATGACATAAGGTGATGAAGTAGAGCCTCGTTTGTTGAGGAGCATTGTAACTAGTAGATAAACCACAGCTCCGAGGCTTATATGACATAAGGTGATGAAGTAGAGCCTCGTTTGTTGAGGAGCATTGTAACTAGTAGATAAACCACAGCTCCGAGGCTTATATGACATAAGGTGATGAAGTAGAGCCTCGTTTATTGAGGAGCATTGTAACTAGTAGATAAACCACAGCTCCGAAGATTTTTGATTACGTAAATTTTAAATAAGTTTTCAGATTAATTTTTGTACAAAAATGTACTTAGTAAATTATGTGTCATGAAACAGAAACTAAAAAGCAGCATATTGTTTTCGTCAACAAAACGTCATTTATGAAGATCAATCAGCTGATGTTGAGTAACACTAGCCTCAAGAAGACCGAGCAATACAGCCTAATCATACACTGCTTGTCATTGGACGTATAAAAACACAGTTACATAAAAAAAGCTTACTGGTTCTATTATGTGATGACAAAATAAAATACTTTCTCATGATTGGAATTAAACCATAACCTGCTATGACCTGCTAAACCATGCTATAACCTGCTATACCAGAATTAGTAAATTTTTTAGCTCTTCATACAAGCTTAAGTTTTTTTTTCAGTCACTAAAGAATGTCAGATTATAGTGCAGTAGAACCCCTCATATCCAGCCTCGGTGTTTCCAGTTGCTGGAATATCCAGCCGTTTCCTAGAAGAGATATCTCTTATGAACTAAAAAATTAGTTTAATAAATCAATTAGAATAAAGTTTACTATGTAGTTATGTTTGCTTTAGAAAAAGAACTGAACAAAAATTTTAAATTTACCCATGTGATGTCCTTGATGACTGTCCGCAGACACTCAATGGCGAGGACCTGTATAGGATGAAGATGAAGGTGATGATCGCCGAGCCACACCAACCAGGGGACAGGAAGCGATCTCGTAGCCAAGTGGACTGAGCAGTGACTGGTAAAGTATAGAGGATCTACTGTATATCAACGAGACAGTTAGGCAGTTGAACTGGAGAGATTATCTGGGTTATAAGATCATTCGTTTTACAAACATTTATTGGAATTGGTTCTAAGTGTAACTGTTTAAAGTATTCTGAATAAATTTGAGCAGAATGTCATGAGTGGAGAATTTTAAAATCCAAACAAAATTTGTGAGACATTTTAATAACGATGATCAAGACCAGAAATTTTGAATCTCAAAATCGAAATTTAAAAAATCGAAACTTGAAACTCCCTTTGTAAAACTAATTATCAGCGTTTACTCACCACCAGTGGTCCTTCAATAATTCCAGAGATACAAAATGCATAATGACTATTTACTTTCTTGGTTATAGAAATGAAAAATAAATTTAAAAAAACAAACGAGCGAAGAAACATTTTTTGTTATTTTTCTGAATGCAAGAAGAGCCAGCGTCTGACTACCCGAAAATAAGACAATTTCTTTATTTCTCATATTCAAGTTAAAATTTTATCCTATGAATGATTTTATTTTATTTTATTTATGAATGAGAATATTTTATTTTATGAATGAGAATATTAAGTAAATTTATTGTATGTGTTCTATATACAGTGGAACGTGGATAATTCGAACTTCTGTAATTCGAAAACTTCCTTAATTCGAAATTTTGTCTTGGTCCCTAGAATTATATATGAAAACAATGTTAAAATATCCTGGTTAATTCGAATAATTTTTTGGATAATTCGAAGTTTTTACAGCATAAGTTTTACAGTCATTGTGTGCGATTTTCCAGGAAACGACGTCTGGGCTTCCTGTCCTCAGACTATTTTTAGTTAGATCAACGCGCCCACCCCCCGACAATCCTTCTCATAGCACGTACACCTGCTGTTGACTGGTCACATTATACCCCCTCCCCTCACCAGTCCACTACTGCTCATAAATCACAACATTGACCTCTCTAGTCTCACTACACGGCGCCGACGCAGTTCAGTATCGTGTTTGTATCATTGATGGTGGTTTTATTCCTATATTCGTCGTCTTTGTTTCGTGTTGGCATTTGTGACTTCGTCTGCGTTCATGTTAACACGTCGTGTGTATGATGGCTTCGTCAAAGCGAACCTACAAATCTCTGACGTTGCGAGAATAAATAGCGGCGATCAAGGAGGTAGAGAAGGGATTTGAAAAAGTTTGAAGTATCTAGTTTCGGAATCCCTCCAAACACATTATCAACATTTAACAAAAATTAGGATTTTTAATCAATAATATCTTCATTAACCTAACTTTTTTAATATACAATGTTAAAACATGATGTTGAATTGTTTATTTCAACCACATGCAAAAACTTTTCTAATTCGAATTTTTGGATAATTCGAATTTTTTTCTGGTCCCTTGAGGTTCGAATTATCCAAGTTCTACTGTACTTCACTTATTTATGAACAAAACAAAACCAAAAGTAATCATTTTCATCAGTAAACATGATAAAACAATGAAGGCTTTACTCGAACAGGTAAAAACCGCAGATTTTTACCTGGCACTTCTTGCACACTCTATAGGAATAACGCCTGGCTCTGTAAGGGTTAATAAAGTATAGTTTTCTATTGTGGCCCACAGTGTGAACTGCATTTTAAGCAAATTATTTATTGTACAGCAACGTAGTAGCCTACAAGTAAAAAACAATAGTTGGTCATTTGGTGAAAAATAAATGACACAAATCTAACTAGGTAAGTGCAACAAAATCAAAATAAATGCTCATGAAAGTATAGTAAACTAAATCGAAACTAAAAACGACAAATAGCGCACCTGAGCCTGACGAGAGTTGAGACCAAACTGGCGATGGTTACCGGCCGCTGCGCGTCCCCACCACTCAACTAGTAAGACTCTACATCTTCATTACTAAGAGGGATGTCCGTAAAGTTTAGTTCCCATGGCGCTACAGTCGTGAAAAGCGCTGTTACAGCGAATTCCACGCTGCCGCAGTCCACAGTGTACCACAGTTCCCCCACTCTAAATCCTCTCCCTGGCGAGCCATCTACGAAGCTCAGTCTTGGCTTGGCAGCCGTACTTGATGGATCTGCCCGTCGCTTCTCCCGCCAGGTGCAAGCTGTAATTAGTGATCCATTTCCTGCAAAAAACATTCCGCCGGTAGAAATCCATTCCCAGCTATGCCAAATTCGAAGGAGACAAGTGTATGAACATACAACATGTACATAAATGGGTCAAAGAGTTTCAGAACGGGCTTACTGACATCCACGACGAAGACCGTTCTGGACGACCATCTATTTCTGACAAAACAGCAAGGGATTTACTGTAACAGCGCTTTTCACGACCGTAGCGCCATGGGAACTTTACGGACAACCCTCGTACATTGAGATAAATTAAAATTTATTTACCGATATATTTTACATGGAATTTATTTATTTATTGATGTGGCTTGTTTTTGAGGTTATTTTTACTTCTCTATGAATTCATCTCCTACATTTCCTATCCTTATGAATCCCTTCTTTCCGGTCACAGTACAAAATGCTGTAGGAAGGCATACTTAGACAGCTTACACACAGGAATCGCCGTCAACATGTCCCTGTCATTTTTCATGCTGGCGACATGACGCTCAAAAACCTACTCATGTTATCTTATGGCTGCTTACACACATGAGTTGGTGTCACGTTGCCCAAGAAACAACCGAGAGAGAAATCCAACCAAATTTTAGATGTGAACAGAACATAGAACATATTTTTGGAGAGGAGTTGTGCAAACACACATATTATCCAGCATCTTTCGATCTGTAAAATGCTGTAGGAACAAACTTAACAGTAACAGAGTGGTAAATGTCCCTGTCATTTTTACATAGTAAAAATCTCATTATCTTTGGCTGTCCACAGTCACGTTGCAACAAACAACAGAGAGTCCAACTTTTTTTTTATGTGTCTCTCAACAGCGCTTGTGTAGACATTCATTCGCTTCAGCGCATTGTGAGTTTGTTTGTATGCAACACATCATATTCGAGGTGAGTGTCAGACATCCATTTGAGATCTTGTAAAATTTTTATTTAATGAAACGATTAAAGATTATTGCCTTAGTGAAATTTATTTTTTAAATTATTTTTACGTCGCCTTTCTAAAGTCACGAGCAACAGCAGTGACAACATTTTAAGTAACGAATTTCTTGTGACAGTGCCTCTTTATTTTTGCATGTCGATATCATTCATTGTGACGGTGATTCTGTGTGTAAGCATTTTAGACCTCATTCTCCAGAAACATAATATTACTAGGAGCATGTCAGACTATCTTTAGAATGAAAATTTTATTTATTTTACTTGTTCAAAATTCATTATTGGTGATGGTGGATTTATGTTATTTAGATTTTTACAGCGGACATTTTCCATCACGATTTCATGTTTCATCATTTTTAAGTAAAATTGTGCGTGAAACTTTGATTTACTTAAAATCGTGATGGAATATGTTCATAATAAAAATCTAAATAACTTATTTAGTGTAGTTAAAACTGTTTAATATTTTAAGTTTCTTTCAAACATACTAAGCGATGTATTTTTTTGTTTTCAGTATCTGAAACTCACTGACCGACCTACTGACTACCAACTCACAGACGAACATTACTTAAGGATTATATTTATTGTACAGAAGAAAATGTGCAATAAAATGTTTAGTTCTCATCGTCATCTTTCAGCTTCCAAAGCCCTGCACCATCCTTTCTTCGTGTTTTACAGGATAAGTTTGTTTTGTTCAATGATATTAACAACTTGGCTATGTCAATAAAGTTGCTTTTTGTGTTATCAAGTAGTTTATTATACCCCTGCAGTTTAATATTAATTCACTAGAATTTTAAAAATCTGATCTAATCTGAAAAATTTTATGACAAACGAGTGACGCCATCTGCAAACGTTAGACATATTAAGACTTTTCGTTGATTATTTTAGTTTTCTAATCAACTAAAGATTAATGGAATATAAGTTGGCATAAACTAATTATTTAAATTATAGGTGTTTGATATTCCCAATGTTATGTCTACATCAAAACCTGCTCTTGTAAAAGAGATTGAATTGATGGCCATATTGCACATGGAAAACTTTTATCAACATTTTATTTACAATTTGAAAAGTAAGCAAGTTTGATATATATACTTAAACACATTAATAATAATTTTAGGAATTATAACCATCCAAAAAACTTGATAGAGTATTGAAAAGCAAAGCAAAATTAATTGGTGTTCTCCTGTACAAAGTTTTATTAAAGAATAAAATTTTGGTTGATTTACTATTGCTGTACTTACAAGCTCATGGATATTAGGGAGTTTTAATAAATATAGAATCACTGTTGGCCTTAAGATTTACAAGAATCAAGAATCTTTATTTGACATAGACACTCTTACAAGTGTATCGACAATTGTCATGTAACATCAAAAATGGTTTAGTACAAAATCTTAAATACTAATAACAAATGGACAAGTTACAATTTGAAACAACAAAATGGTTTAAGTAGAAACAATCTTAAATGATAATAACAATGAAACAAGTTTACAAGATGAACAACAAAATAATTATATAAAAAACAATCTTGATTTCTAACATAGATACTCCATAGTTCCACTCTGCATTAATCAAGAATCTTCATTTGACATAGTCACTCTTACAAGTGTATCGAAAATCGTCATGTAATATCAAAAATGGTTTAGTACAAAATCTTAAACACTAATAACAAATGGAAAAGTTACAATTTGAAACAACAAAATGGTTTTAGTAGAAACAATCTTGTACACCCAACAGTAGTTTGGATGGTTTTCTTATTTTCTTAAATGGGTTTGAGATAGAACAGGCAAATATTCCTTTACAAAAAGGTAGATACAAATTACTTGCTTCATGTCCATAGACATTTTACAGTACCGGTATCGGATACAATATCTTGTAGTTACAAGCAGGTCTAACGAAACTATGTCCATCCGAAGGGGGTTTAATACATATTGTTTATTAAAAAATAAATTGTCATTAGTACAATAATTTGAATCAATACGTCCACACTACCCTTATGGAGGTACAAAAACAGTACTCTATCCTTACAATGCTAATGGACTGTCTACGGTTATGAAAGGTTGTAATAAGTACATAATATCAGAAAGGAACGAATCCGTTCATCTCTGATAATACTGTATATCAAGGACATTAGAAAAAATTCTATTAAACACGGGTTAATACAAAAACGTCATCTAGCTAGAAAGATATTAGGAAAATATAAAAATATTAGAAAGTTTAACGAATGCTTCTTCTCAACAATTTAGAAAGGATTTTTCTAGATATAAACATAAACTTACATATAACAGATTTTTGCGATTTCTTGTATTGACGGCTTTGAAACATATGTTTTTGTTTACTGTTCAACGTAGACGTAGAAGGCACTTGTGCAGCAGAACACAAAGACGTCATATCCCCTTCAAGTGTCAAATTGTTCTAATTTCATTAAAAGAGAATTTATATATTTAACATCTTAGTTCTAAACGTAATTAAATTTTAGTTTATCATTCAAAGTTTGACTATATGCATATGGGAATATTTCTTAACATTAATCAGTTAACTAAAATTTAGATCTATTTTTTATGGTAGACGTGGCGTATTGTTGTCCGGCGTAGGAATAATTACCTTTCGGGTAAAAAGAGGGTTAAATCGCTTTCTAGGTAAAGGATATGTCCGACCGCGAGAGTGGAGATGATCAACCCCAGGGTCAAAGTAAGCTTGCTATTTATATTAATTTTTAAATCTCTCACATATAGAATACATATGCATCGTTTCCTCACTGTTAATCGCTCAGAATATCCCTCCTCAGGCCTACTTTGACGTTTGTACATCTCCACAATAGAAGGGTACCAAGATGGCGATTACAATTTTCTTAATTTTAATTTTATTCACACTAAATTCTGCCGTATATCAGTTGTCCCTGTTTAATAACATGCATTAATTAATAAGTAAAGGGATGTTCCACTCATTGCCGTATAAAAGATCTTGAGCATTTGTTAAAATCGTGTGTTGTCAGTGGGTGAATGATCGTCTGAACTAATCAGACGGTGTTTTATGGTTTAAATGAACTCAACAGAATGATCAGACCCTCGTTTAGTTTGTTCATTGTTAATTAATATAAAGAAATACAAAGTCATACAGTTATAATTTCACTATAATTTGTTTTAATTTTTTATTCTGATAGTTTAAGATAGGTAACTTACTAAAGGTAAGGGCCTAGTCTAATTTAAATATTCTGGTTTAATTTTCAAATTGGTATGAGTGAAATATGACTATGCAGTTCATCAGGTTGACTTAACACCGCTTTGGTGTCCAAACCAACATTAGCCAGTATGCAAGTTAAATCCAATTCACTAACAGCTGTGTGTTCTAAGTTATCACTTAATTTTTCCTGCTTTCGAAGTTGGCACCCCGAATACTAACAATGAATTTTACAATATTAATTAAAAAAGCTAAACAAAATTTCTGTCTTTATTAGCCCGCTCAATGTCTAGGATAATCGTAAAAGCCTAAATAGTTTTACATTGTACTTTGATAACAATTTAAATAAGCAAAACACAATTTTTCAAGGTTAGCAACTTAGAGGATTAATTACTAAGAATAGTTGTCCCAAAATATTTTTTAACTCGTTTTATATCTTAACAACGCCTCTGTGATGGTGTTGCTGTTAACTACTTTGATTACTGAAGCCTATGTCTGCGAGAGGAGATAGGGGGGAAATTCAAGGTAGAGAAGGTAGTTAGATGGTCCATTTCCTCTGTTGCAATTACTTAGCACCATACCAGCAAATTAGAATTCAAGAACACATCATTCCTTTTTACAGTAATAAGTTCAATTGATAAATTATAATAACTTTGAAAGAGGGAAATATTAAATTATAATAACTTTGAAAGAGGGAAATATTAAATTTACTACAATTAGGATGTTGCTGTTCCTACAGTTTGGCTGAATTTTTGTTATTGCTTTGGAAGAGAAAAAATTAAAAAGATAGTGACAATCAATATGACAAACGGCATAATTGTTGAGGCTATTAACACCTCCTCAATATGGTTTGTAATGGAGAGGATAGAGTTGCAAATGTTTACAGTAATCATTGTGGTAAATTTTTAATAACAAATGAAATAGACCCTAACCATTGGGATGTTTTCTAAAGACTTCGATTTTAAAATATACTCATCTCCCATACTTTTATAGGCTTTATTCTATCCATTTTAAATGTTGCTGAATATAACTGTAAAACATCATAACTTGTCTATATTTATATTCACAAACAATGAACTTATTATCTATATCAACTATGATCAAGGCCTTATCAACTATTTATTAATATGAATGATAGATGGAAAAACCAACACTTGTCAATTTAGTAGGCCTAATCTCTAAATAAAACTGCACAACGCAAAAATCAGCCTCCTCCAACCTATTTCAGATGACAGACTTGGCAGCAGAAGCGTATTTATATGAATTTGCGAAAACTATACAACTTGTTAATAATATATCTCTTTTACTCATAAACAGACAAATTCGTTTAAATGATAATAAGTCATTATAATTTATTATCATTAATAAACTATTCTACCCCATGACTGGTGTCAGCCTCGTCTTAATGGAGGCTACAATGCCGGAATTCCTTGCCAGGCTCATGTAGCAGTCGGGCGCAGGCGGAAGTGAGTCACTATAATGTAGCTAGGCTATTTTGGTCTACGGTAAGGGTAGTGTTTGGAGTAGGGGTAGGTGGGAGTAATCGCCCCGGGGCAGGTGAATGTCATCACCTCCGCAAGTCTTACCCAGCTCCCTCTGACTAGGGAAAACTGGACTACTCCAGTTGTCAGCTACAGCAAATGGCTAGCTAGACAGCGACTTTACTGGTAGTACTTCAAGTAATTTTTGCTGTGCAGTATCGTGGCAAGTGGGTTATGCTTGGCAAGATACTTGTTCTAAATGGATAAAAAACAGGAGGCACCCTCAGCCTCGATATTAAATTTTTTTTTAATATTTTATTAAGACATCCATTAAGACATTCCTCCATATATTTGTTAGATTGGGTTAATGGTATGTTGTTAGTTAATATTGCTTAGCGTGATGCCCAAAATTAAATGTGTTAGTAGCCTACACGTGAAAATTGAATTTAACCCTCCCCCCACAGGCATTCTCAGTTTTCCATGTCTTTAAGTTGGTCCCCCCCAGAGACAAATCCTGGATACACCACTGCTTGGCAGGATTTCCATCTTGAATGAATAATTACGTATTTACTTTTTTTATTTTCACAAGATTTATTTTGTTCACAGATATATATATATATATATATATATATATATATATTTATGTGTATTCATACATAGACACATAGTCACAACTGATTGGTGTTTTAGCAATTGGGGATATAGAATTGTTATGACAACCACAATAATAGATTTATTTATTACCTATAAAAAATTTACTTAAAATATGAATCTTAAGTAAGAGGACAACTAAGGCCTATGCCATCTCTATCGCAGAATCTTCTAGGATTGGGGTTAAGCTATAAATAATAGGTTACAAAACCTTTTAGAAAAAGGTGGTAGATTATTGATGCTAATTTCATCTGACTTAATCTGCATTGTAGATTTTATATTAATTATAGGAGCATGTATTAATTCAGTAAATTATTGGAAATATATTAATAATTATTGTGGTTGATGATAGACTATTAGTACCTGGATGCCGAGCAATGCTCAGTGAAACATATTAATTATTAAAATAATTAGGGTTTGTGTATTAAACAATAATTCCCCACGACAGAGCAGGCTTACTTTAAATAATTTATCAAATTTACTTTGTTAGATTAAGGATTTTTAATTTAAACAAAGAGTGAGTGCTCCGCCCAGGAATATATCACAGAGGCCATTCGTTTAGAATCCCACCACACTAGCAACCGAGACACAGCCCCTATTGACCAAAGTCGTTCAGGTTATTTTAAAAGACCGTGGATGTTTGGACTGATTGTTCATAGATAATTACTGTGATAAAACTTAGTATGCAGCTTCATCTAAATGTGTACTACTGTATATTGAAAAATCTTAATAATTTTGTTCATCGTAGTAGCAAACCTGATTACTCTTTTTCTGTGTTCTTATGCAAAATGAATAAATCAATATAACCTTCTTACGTAACCTATGATCAAGCTTAGTTAGATCAATGAAAATTCTTTTAGTATGTAGGTCGACTGCTGTGGGGGTATTTTCCTTAAATATGGAGGTTTAATAAGGTTTTTTTATTCCTAGCTTTACATTCTCTACTTATCCCTTTGTGAGAGGTACTCAATACTTGGAATTCTAAATTGTCCTATGGTTAGTAGCTTTTATAATTCTTGGAAAAAAATTTTGTTACAGATAAATACCATGGACAGGGCGGCGGGATGGATGCACCAGGGAGCTCAGACTTTGATTCTGGTGAGTAGTAAGTCTTATCTGGGTTTAGAATATTTTTGTTCTAGTAGTACACTTTTAAAATTTTTACTATCAATTTTGTCTCAAAACTTCAGGTCTTAGAAAACTAAGTACTAGATAGAAGACTGTGCGGTTTGTAGAAACTTCATAGTCATGGCGTTAGTTGTATCAGTCCTTTATGGGCTACAAATGACACAGCTCATACGGCGGTGGTATGAATACAGTAGAGCATCGAAAATCCGAACAAATTGGGACCGTAGCTAGTGTTGATTATCCTGATTTTCGAACATTACCTACAAATAACTTTTCAACACAACTAGGCCTACAGTATTAATAGTGAAGATCTAGAATACAGTTAAATTAAACAAAATAATGTTATTTTGTACTTACATATATTAAATGTGCATTACTGAAGTTAGTTTCTTAGAAATAAAGGTTAGGAAACTAACAAAATCACAATATACAATACAGTGAAATTGTTCTATTGTACATAAAAGAAGGTGCTAATCGTCAGTTGTGTTATCTTTGATATACATTTCCTGGCAACCAAGGCTTTCATTCGCTTCGGAAGCAACAACTGACCTGCATTCAGGCTGTATTTCGTATCATGAATCACTGTCTGTAACGCCGCAAAAACAACAACAATAATATTAAGGGTAAGGGTTAAGGCTGAGTCACCAAGTTAAAAATATAGGCTGAAGGTCATTCACCTGGCTCGGCGCGCCACTCATCCCCCGGCCCGCGTTGGTAGTTTCTCCCGCAAAATTTTAAAATATGGTGCTGCAAAAGCATGTGGAGTGGTTTAGATTTTTGACGTCTAGATTTTGACGCTCTATTGTACCTCACAGCGGACTGTGACTGAATTATTTCAGTATTTATAACTTGGCAATCAAGCCTGTGACTGAAATGGCTGTTTCACATTTATGCCCCATCAGTGTAGCTAAAATGGCATTCAACCTGTCCATGCTAATGTAGGATATTGTTTACTAAGTAGATCTCTCCTTTTAGGCAGATTCATGAAGCAGAATTTTGTAAACAGAACTTCCTGATTTTTTGACTAATTTTTTTTAAAGATCTCAGAAAATTTGTTTTGTTATTTAGTTTTGCAATAAGGTTTTATATTTTGCAATGGTTTAAGTTTAAGATTCTGATTTTTTCTTCATTTAACACAAACTAACACACGTGTAATCATAAATTATAATTTACTCTAAGGCAGGGTAACTTTTCCTCCTGGATTTCATTTGACAGTTAACCATCATACCAAGGAGGATTCCTTACACTCTTAATGAACCTTTTAATTTTTGTAACCACTCATTATTAAGTGCATAATGTCTACTATTTGTCCTAACGGAGGTCAGTGACATGCCCCCTCTTGTTGACTATATATTTCGTATACTTTTTAGGCTCCTAGCCATTTTTTATTATTAAAAAAAATTAATTTGCAAATTTTTCTTGTCACTGAGCAGTAATGACTTGGTAGATACAAGATTTCAAGTCTACATCATGGCTAGTCTAGACAAACATTGTTAGTGAGATTATATTTGTCTGCCCCCGTGGGGCTTCAAAGCATACTCCAGAATATGACAGCAACTGTCGTCTCAGTATCTATTTCGAGCTTTCTCAGTACCTTAAGTTAAAAAATTACAAAATATGAAGTGATTAACTTAAATTTGTAACTACTTAGATGAACAGCTTATGCATACCTTATTTTTTTAAATATTTATCATTAGCTTACTTTATTTTTTTATGTCTCATAGCCCATTTATGAATCTATCATTAAGTTCATATAGATACAAAGGTACAAAGGAGATGTAGGACTTAGCTTTGAAAATAACATTTCTATGTCTACTGGTAAACATTTTGGAAGTCACAGGAACTTTTTGGATAGTGACTTAATATCTCTACAGGGTGTTCATTAAAGTCAGGGACAAACTTCGAGGGGTGATAGTACTCATCAAAATAAACAAAAAATCACCTTAAACCATTTGTTCTAAAAATCCTTTGTTTAGCCACTAGCCGCCATTTTGTATTTTTTACAAAAACGTTATGTATCAAGAACTATTTAAGATACAGAAACCAAACTTTGCACACATATTTATTGGTCAAAGCTAGAGGCAAATATTTTCAAATTATCATTTAATTTGCTTTTATATTTTCAAAATGGCAGAGGTTAAAAATCTTTTAAGTCAAATAACAAAAAACCCATTAACTTTATAAAATTTTTACAGGATACAAAAAAGATTGAAATTTCAATTTCAAATCAAACGGCATTTTGGTGAACGAAATCCGTTCACGGATAACCGAGAAAATGCAGGTTTAATGTTACATTACAGGGCCCACGCGCCGTGGCAAAAAAGCCGCGTTGTGCCAGCTGAACTCCGCTTCACAGCCACGGCCGCTCCGCGGTGGCGCTCCGGCCCTGTAATGTAACATTAATCCTGCATTTTCTCAGTTATCCGTGAACGGATTTTGTTCACCAAAGAACCGTTCGATTTGAAATTAAAATTCCAACCTTTTTTGTATCTTGTAAAAATTTTATAAAGTTTATGGGTTTTTTGTATTTTTATTAAAAGATTTTTAACCTCCGCCATTTTGAAAATATAAAAGCAAATTAAATGATGATTTGAAAATATTTGTCTCTTTGACCAATAAATATGCGTGCAACGTTTGGTTTCTGAATTGCCTTCCACGTATCTGTCAGGGCAAATTAACAGTCGTCGAGATGTTCTGCCAGCTCAACAAGCCAAGGGCAAGCGAGGGGGAAGCCCAGGTGTTTAGGCACCTGGGAAATTGGGCTAGTTTAAATTCATGCCACATTTCGGCCCTGCCATTGTGAAGAATATTAAACCTGGACATCAAAGAACCGAAGAGCCATAAACTAAGAATGTTTTTAATTTGAATTTTGTTTATTGTGTGGAGGAATAAATCAAAATCGTTCAGTGACAATAGAATTTTTTATTTGTCTTGAGTTGGTTTTTTTGTAGCTATAAATTGACAGTTATTCTATTGCAGTATTTGCATATGCCAAGTTGAATATGGTTTTTGAAGTTGAAAATACTGCTAAATTATTTGTCTAGTCGCTTTTATTTTGGCACAAGTAACAATGCTTTAGACATTTTCTTAGTCTTGTTCAATATATACAAATTATAATAACTAAATTCTATTTCCATACGTGTTCATGGCTTAATTTTTAGGGATTAGTTTTAATTTTCAAAATCGGGTGGTGAAATGTCTACTTAGATGTCACAGAAAAGATACATTCACTCGACTTGAACCGTCAACTGAACTCTTGAGTGAGATTATACTCCAAACCAATTCAAGACACATTTGGACAACATAAGTTTAGGCCTACTTGCTCTAGAACATACATCACCCAGCCACGCGGACCTAATGGGCACTCAAAGATCCCAAACAGTCTATAGCCAAATTAATTACTTTTTTCAGTTTTAACTCCTGTGCCAGCTAAAGAAATAACCTTCTAGATCTATAAAAATAACAATGATCTATTCTTACTTACTAGAGTATGTCTATGCTTTTGTATCTTATGATTAACTTGTGGATGGTCAAGGGGTGAGGGCAGCGCTCACTTTCCACTTAAAGTGTCTACAACACATGGAGTATGTAATCGGCCTGATACTCGGAGTAGGTTAGATCATGGATATGTTACTTGTTCTTGATACTTGATCAAGTATCAAGTACTCGGAGTAGGCTACCTGTTGTTGGGGTTGTCAGTAGCACCTTTGTTTCATGACGAGTTACAGTGCAGTAAGCACAACTAAAAAGGCCTTTAAGGCCTAATATATAGTGTATAATGTATATAATGTTTTTTATAGTGTCCTGTGTATTTAATTAATTGCCTAAACATATTTAAATCGATTTATTAAAAAGATTATAGTTTGAGAGTTTTTTATTGTGAAATTAGTAATTGTTAGTTTTGTGTTTAATTAAGGGCTAGAAAAATAGTTGAACAAATGTGGGCATGATATAAATTGTTCAAAATTCGTGAAATATAAATTGTTAACAAGGCATTTAAAAATGTTTGTATTTTCTTTCCTGTGGGAAATAGGTTAGATCATGGATATGTTTAAGGGAATGTTTTCAGTTCATCTAAACAGCTGTTGTTATAATCAAAATATAACGTCACTTTCAAATTTTGGTCGCGCCAACATCTCCCTCCCTTTTCCAGAGCTAAGACATGTCAAAAGATGAGTGTGGCGCTCACCCTCCGACCATCCGCGTAACACAGGGACCCCGACCAACGGCGGGTTAAATACTATGTAACATCGTCAGTCTTGCATAGCGGGATCGAATTCAGTTACATTTGATCCCATGTGAATTGTATCGATGCATTCTCCCGAAGTGGAGATGAGCGGCGTCGCGAACCAGAGGGAATGTTTAGGAAATCCGCAGAGGCGGAGTGATGTTGCTTGGTTCCCCGCCCACGGCCACGGACAGCCATTCAGAACTATAAATACCCCGTGATGGAGCGAGTGCGAAGTGTGACGGTCTGACGGGCCGGGCCGTCCTTGGCGGAGACAATACTGTACTTCCAATACCGCGCTTCCCGCCCTCCGGTCGAGTTCCCATTAGGGGATTTACGTTCGCATGTTTACAACTCTCTCCAGGATATACGAGAAGAGGATCCCATGGTGTAGTGGGGGTGAACTTAGGACTATTTCGACATTGCTAATCTTATCACCTAGTTTTAGTTGAATCTTCTGAACGAAAGAAAAAGTCAACCTCCTTACAAAGGAATTAGGATAAGTGCATTTCGTGTAACTTTCTGGCCAAGGTCTAGTGTCTAGAGTTTTCAGGTCGCACTAGTGTCACTGAAGTGACCTAACGACTTATGTAGCCTGTATAAACGGTTTAACTTGCATTTTCTGAAGCACGGTGGCAGTCTGAGATACAAATTTCATGGGTGTCATGATCGGGAACCGAACATGTGCTCTGGAGGGGTTAGCAGATTTGTGGAACGCAATAAGTGCAGCGGCAATGTTTAACGGAAGTGCTGTCATATGGTTATAAGAACAGCTGTTTAGATGAACAGAAAACATCCCCTTTAGACATATCCATGATCTATTTCGCACAGGGAAGTAAATACAAACATTTTTTGTGGTAGGCCAGCACTCAACCCACTTAGCTATGTCTGACTACCTCATCAAGTAATTGTATGATGACATTGAAAATTAAAATAACGTATCATTAAACAGTCCCAAAATTTCGTAATTCAGAAATAGTGGCTAGTAAATTATGATAAATAGATAAATAGTTTGAGAAGATATGTTAGGACGTGGGTTAAGGTTGTGGAATGAACTGTTAATATGATTGCGCTCGTGTTCCATGCATGAGTGTGGTGTGAGGACAGACAGACATCACTTGTTTGTCTACATCCTTCAGTGTTGTATGTTTTCTGCTAGAAAACTCCTTAAATATCATTTAAAAAATATTCCTTTGTGTCTGTTGATTGAAACCGTTCATTTTGGTTATATTCGAAAGAGAATGTTAATCGTTGGCCCTGGGTTGGTCACACTGAGGCACTGAGGTCATCAGCTGGCGGCGAGGCGAGAGGCGACGTCATTGGTGAATCACCGCTCCGTTCCGATGGTGGGAGGAGTGTTGCGCCTGCAAATAAGTGCAAACATTCCGGGAATCCGACCTCTAACCGGATCTCTTGATCGTATCCGGCGGAAGTGGTCGTACCAGATGGATTCTCAGCGAATTATTTGACTTGAGTTGTTAGTGCATTAATAATGCACTCATAAGCGCATGAGTCGGTTATAGTTCTGAGAACAGAATAGTGTAATAAGTGGGTTTGGTACTGCAATTACGACGAAAAACGTGTTGTAATCTTTAGAATCTAGTGAAAATGCTATTCAAGAAATTATGCGGACATGTTTGGAAAATAATGATAAACTAAAGGTTTTACGTGTGTGTAAGGCTACACACACCAAATTAAAATTAATATTACCCCTCGAAATTCGACGTTACAAGTTCATTTGTAAGACATCAATACATATATTCACACATGAAAAGTCCCAACTAGAATACTGTATAACGTGTACATTGATATTGAAGAAGTACTAGAACAAAATAATTGCACAAGTTGGCATTCAGGCAGAGTTGAACCGGGGATTCCAGTTGTCAGAGTGCAAGGGGTTTCCTATTCCATCTGGGATGACGTGTCTAGCTGACGACGGCTTTGACGAGGTATTGCTTTCTCCCCCTATACGATAGTTTAAGGAGAAAGTATTGTTTTCGTCAGGATTTTCGAGTTTGAGTTGAGCTTCTGGTTGATATATCCATTTTAGTGCCCCCCTGAATCGTAAAAAGTGGTATTTAGACTGATATCTGTTTATCTGTGTGTGGGGGTGGGGGATGTGCAGAAGCCTAGAGACGAAATTATTGGTCCGATTTTCAAGTAATTTTGTATGCAGGTAACAAATTCACGTTATCTCGGACACATTTTTTTGAATTTCTGATTTTTAAGGTTATTTACCCTTAAAACCCCAAAAACACGGAAAATGGGTATTCCTCAAAAACGGCTCTTGTAGTTTTTATGAAAGTTATATGATTTATAGTCCTTTAAGAGATTAACGAAATGACACCAGCTGTATTTCTCCAAACATCGAGATTTTAAAGTTATGGGCTTTTAAAAGTAAAAAAATTATTTTTGTAACTTTTTTGCGAAAATTATTAATTATTTGTCGTGTCTTTATTCCCAGAAATTGTATGATTATTTTTGAAACAATAAAATATTAAATGATAATTAGATAAACTTTAAAGCATATGGTACTGTAGTTTGATTACAGATTGTAGTTTTTAAATTTACTTAAGACGTGTGAGTGTGTCAGTCCACTGATAACAGTGGACCAAATTTGGATTATACTGCAACATCTACTAACAAATAACTGACGGCTGAACAAAAGTGCGTCGAAAAGCATTCCGTCGAAGACTTGTCAAAAAATTTGATAGTATCTTTCGCACCCATCGCCCATCGCCCGCCGACCACTGAAGTGCTCGTAAAGCTGTCCAAGAGCCGGTCGTCGGTCGGTCTGTTCCTAGCAGGTTAGTCATCGCCGCAGACCGGTCCTGTGACTTCATCGACGTGTTCACAATTTCGGCTCTTCCTGTCTTTTTTTGTTACAATGTGACACTGGAAGTTTGAAAGATCATATCCCAGGTTATAAAGTGTTTCGCCTTAGTTTCTCTTAAATTCCACTTCATCTTAAATTTTTAATTACAAAATCCCCACTTTCTCTTCAATTTCTCAAAAATTAAAAATAATTTCAGAGTTTTGAATTACGTCATTAGAAGTATTAAGTTAAAAATGTTTTTTCAAAAATATGGGAACATTTAAATGAAAAATTGGTTTCAATACCTAGTGGTACTAACACGTTGGGGTGATAAGATATTACAAAAGGTAAATAACAAGTGATAAAAAACAAATTAAAATATATTGTTTTTGTATGTGTATGATACGTGTGTTACCTGTTATTTCCTGTCACATACACACACACACTATACTCCAAGATGAAAGCATTAGCAGCGTCAAAGTCCTTGATTCGTGAAAGGACATTAGGTGATGAGATGATGGCCATCCCAGGTTACCATACCGGGTGGGGAGTATGACAAGGGGTATGACAGGGGGCAACTGGCAAAGCAGGCTTTGAAGATATATCTATCTTGCCATTGTATTGTTATGTTCATTAATATAGTGTACAGTATGGATTCACTTGTTCAGACCCACAGTTCAGTTGTTTTATTTGATTCGTTTGTGTTGATGGAAATTGATTTTAGAAAGCTGTCTACTTCACAGCAACATCGGTCTTGGCGCTACGAAATGACAGGGATGATAAAATCAAATAATTGTATCAGCAAAGCGCATTTAAGTAGAGTTTCGTAATGGATGTGCCAGAATGAGTACAAGTTTACACTCTGTCTAATCTTATCCACCGAGTCGGTCGGTGCCACAAGGTCGCGGGACAATTCCTCCGAGCATCGGGTACAATCAGTGACGTCAGAGCGACGGAGTGTTGGTTTTATGAATGAACGTAGCCCGCTAGTGCTAGTGTGAGTGAGTCAGTATGAATGAGTCGGCGCGGCGGCGGCAGCCGAGATCTGGACGTGGTTTCCCAAGCCGAGGACACGTCACTGGCGGTTCCAGGAACCGTGACGTCACCGCGACGCCGCCGGTCGCCGCGTACCGTCGGCCGTGTCTCCAGCCACAGTCAGCGGAGGGCGCCCGGTGGTGAGTGGTGAGTGTGTGATGCGGTGAGGTGGAGTGTGGTGACGATGGTGGCCTGCGGTGATGGTGACGCTGTGGACGCGACCGGACACAACTGGCTCACGGAGAGGATACAATACTGGACGCCGCCTGGTGGGTCTTGTGCACAGTTTTGATAGGATCTAGTGAATTTGGCGCCAAACCTTTTGCTCTGTTAGTTACTGAAATGGTGACCTACCCAGGGTTCCCACGCGTCCTGGAAAAGCCCATGAATTTAATTTCATTTGCTTTAATTTAAATTTTTGTCCTTGAATTGTATCAGCTGTCCTGAAATTTTGCTTAGTAACAATCTTTTATAGATTTGTTGATTTTAATTTTAGCTTTGATATCATTGTTCTAAAGACTTCAGTACGGATATTTTGTTCATTTCTGAACTACCCAGTTTTATGAAATGAAACCATAAAACTACCACATTGTAATACCATTTTATTGTATTGAAATCTGATAAGAACGGAGACGATGTGTAGACAATTAATCTTAAGAATTGTTCAAGGTGAAAGCCTGGAAAGTATATGAATGCGTGAGGATAAAACCTCAAGTACTCAAACATGGCCTTGACATTGGTCTTGAAACCCCTGTGGGAACCCTGTTTTAGCCTAGCATGAACGAGAACGAGTGTAAGATGATTGTGACGCGATTTTGTTGTCTTTACTGCCTGAGGTTGACATGTTCCTTAGACAGTACACTGTTAATTATTAGCCCAATAGTCAATGACATATCTAGAGGGACCCGCAGTTTAACGAGGAGTCCTAACCACTGCCTCTGAATTACGAACTGGTCTAATTATGAGGATGGCGGAAGTAGTGCGGACGTTAATCTACACAAGAGATTTTTTTTTTGCAAGTGGTAACTCTTTATAAGTACCCCCGCTCCTGCGAGGGTTATGTGGCGACTCCACCGTTAAGCGGTGTTTACCCAAACTAAACCCACCTTCCCCCATCCGTCCAGACGTATATGAGCAACTTAAATACGGGCAAAAGGACTTCATTTGGGTAAATCACAACATTAGTGTTTACCGCTGTAGCTGCTGTATTACCTCTTGGAGTGATTAGAACAATCAAACCAGAACAGAGCCGGAGCAAGTGAAGTATCAGATGTTAAACATACACAAGAGAACACCCACTGACCATCGCGCACAAGTATCTGTATTACAGGACACGCCACGGTCCCAGTCAGAATAATCACAGAGCATTCCTTCATACATTTTATTCGGTTATCCCTTTTAAAATACTGTACAGCGATTTTACCTTGACGGAAATAATTAATGTGTGGAGAGCTCAACACATTGAGTGACGCGATGAATTATTGTTCCTAGACGAATTATACAGGATGATCGGCTAACGACGGCGCGGTTCTGCCTCCTCATCTCGCGAACGCAAGGGCTTTGTCTCAGACTCACAGTCTGTGTAGTTTTCCTTCATGGGACCGGTGGAGGACCTTGGTCGCTTCTAAGAATTAAATGCAGGCGGAATTGCTGGAAAAGTGCGGTGCGCACACTCTTCATATTAAGGAGATGAGTTGAGTGACACTCGTCAATGTACTGGTCTCTAATTATTGTTGATTTTGAAATACCCAAAGCTATTTACTGTTAAGGCTGTAGTTTGTTCACTATTTTGAAATACATGTAGTTATCTACCAAGAAGACTACAATTTGTGCCAACTTCGGAAACACCTCTCTAGTAGTTATGTACCGACAAACTTATGGTATACTGGTTATCTACCTAGGAGACTGAAGTTTGTGTCAACTTTAGAAATCGCACTTTACACACTTGACGTCAGATATCACAAATGGTGAAATATTGGTATTGGTTGTACATTTTCAGCTTTTTCCAATCGTGGTATCATCGCTTTGGTAAAGAATTCGTCAGAGCAACCTGTGGAAGCAGTGGTAACATTGTTGAAATGAGTCTGTGTATGTCAATGTTGTAGTTAGATGAAGACGAAATTCTCAGTTGTTTTAGTGTTATAAATGACCGTATGAAAATAACGGTTGATAATAAGTTTGACACTATTTACACAAAGTTTGGCGGCAATAAATATCCCTGGTTTAGAATAATACAGGATATAAACAATTAGATGCTCACTCGCCCTAGAGTGGATTTTTGCCGGAGTTTCCTTATGATCTCAAGTTTTTTTGCTTCGCTCAATCGCCCGGCATCCACGGTTTAAGGTCACTTCTCTTGTTGTTTTATCCACCTTGTTTAAGAACCCGCCGTATTCATGCTTAACTTTTCAGTCGCAGTGCAGAAATTTATCTGTAACTTGTTCGTATATTCTACCCCCATGTTTCCGAAAAATATTCTCGATTTATTGTTCACTGCCTCTTAAATTACTACGCCGATTTATGCGAAATGATAGATATTTAATCGATTGTGCTTTTCGACATTTATCGTCGCATAATTTATGTAGCTCATAAAACTGAGAATACGTTCCGGCGATTTATCATCGGTCGCTTATGAATTACGATCGATTATGCGCTTTCCGCCAAGACAGTTAAATGCAGTAGTTAAAAATCCGTCGGACAGGGTAGCTTGTAACGGGATTGGATGAGGCAATCCCAGTTATTGACGTAAACAATAAGTGAGGAAGAAAGTGGTATGTATGTGCGAGTGCAACGAATGTACTTGGCATCGAAATGCAAGACGGAGCAGTCAGTGACTTTAGTTGCACTTGACACAGTGACAATGTACTGTACGTGTACAGCTGTGCTACTTGGCCGGCGACAGTGGAGCCATCTGTGAGCGTCTGTTCCAACTGCCAAGTGCCAACACCAACGCCACTGACCCCGGCGCCGGGGGTGCCAACTGCAAACTGAGATTCACTAGTCTGCTTTTCCCGCCGCTCTAGAATACCATAGTTTGACTGGACAAAAGATTGACATGGATGTGTCTTAGCTCTGTGGTGGGGGTTTTAGCAATTAGTAAGATGAAAATTTGAAACATAAGAACACCTGTTTAGATAAACTGAAAACATTCCCTTTAGACATATCCAAGATCTAACCTATTTCCCACAGGGAAATAAATACACACTTTTTTATTATTTTTTGTATTTTTCTTATTTTTATTTTTTTACTCTAACGGATAAAATCTATCAATTGAAACTGCAGAAACATGAAGGAACTGAATTCGTTAAAGCTTTATTGTGTGATGACGAAAAATAGTGTTGAATCAATAATATGAAGATATCATTGAATGTCTTTGGACAGATTTTTCATTTTTGGAGAATGTGCTAAACACCTAATATCCTTACGTCCACCCAGCTGACAGATGAAATAACTAACTTTAGAAGAAATGTACTTGAAACTGCCTTTAGTATTTGTCTATTTCAAGTAGAAAGATCCAATTTACAACCTTAAAATAATATGTATGAACCGATTAGTCTGCCTCTTATGGAGGGATAACTCAAGCTCCCGGTTAACCTATGTTGGGTAAACCTTTCCCCCTAAGCGTGCTGCCCTGTTTGAAACAAAGCTGAATATGATCGAATTTTTACTTGTGCAGTGTCAGGCTTTATGTCGTTTTTCAAATATTATGCACTGTCATTTAGTGTTTCGAATAACCTCTGTTTTAGCTACGTACGAATAAAAAATAACAAATTTTCTCAAAATTATTTCCAAAAAAATAGTCTTAGCGCGATTTTATAATTATTTAACAAAAAGTCATTCGCATGCCTCGATTCTGTTAACTTTTGTTGTAAACATTCACCATTGATGTGAATCTATGTATTCGAACATGACAAGAATTTATCTATCCATCCAGTATGGTATTAAAAAAATGTTTTTAATTTTCCAACCAAATATACTCTCGTTTGTAGTAAATGATGACTAGGAACGAATAAAGATAATGATTTTCTTCAATACCGATGAAGATCGCGTTATGTATCGAAGCCGTTGCGGGACAGGGAAATTTCCCTCGTTCGGGAAAGGATTGGCCGGCCAGCCTGGCGGGGCAGCAGACAGCACTGACAGCAGACGACGGCCAGTCCATCATGTGACGACGACGGCCGCTCGTCTCGACTCCGTCTGCCGCCCTGTGCTAGTAGCATGCGGAAAGATGTATCGCAGCCGGGTGTTCCGTGGGGAGAGCGGCAATGGGTCGCCCGAGGACAACGGTAAATACAACGTCACCTGGCTCACTCATCAAACTAAATGTTTATTTCTTTGTGATGTTAGAAAATTTTGTTTAGTAATTTTCCAATTGTTTAGAAAATGGAGTTTTCGTGTTCATTAGTGTCAAATTTTTGATGTTAATGCTTTTAAATTTAATTTACAGCAATAATTTGTAAAATACTTTTGACATATATTTTTGTAAGAAGCCACCATCGATTCAGTCGTTCCGTGTGCGGTGCGGTGCGGTACCAGTGGGCTTGCGGGCGTTTGTACGTGTACAAAGCGATGTTGCTAAGAGCTCCGAAACTAGGCCATGTGGTCGTGAGGAGGAGGGAGGCGTGGAGGAGGGTCGGAGGGTCGGGAGGAGTGTCGCACCGACCGTATTGATCTGGGCCCACCGACCTGGCCGATGGAAGGAAAAATTTTACATTTACAGCTGGAAAATGTGAACTCATTAGTTGACGTTAAGACTGGTGTCAAGTTGACTGCCACACGGTGGTGTAGTCTGCAATAACGGCATCAAATGGTCGATACGTTTGAATCCTAATTTCCAAATTCTTATACAGTAAAACAAATTTTGGAAATCCTCATATTTTTTCTAAATGACTCATATTAGGATATTTCGTGTAGAATATAAAATTTTTATCATAATGTTATAACTGATTTCTCATATTGTTGGTTTTTAAACTGAATTTTAACCAAAAGCTAAAACCAATGTTTTGGTAACGAATGGAGGTGTAATTTTTAATCATTTAACATTTAAATTCATAACATTTCAAGTTTATTTTTGATTCTTCCTAATTCCTTTTTACCTCTAATACAGAATTGTCCTCACCTGAGGATCATTGCTTATAAATTATGTATTTACTAAAAAATTCAATTTAAAATTTACTAAAATCTTAACAAATAAAATTGTTATTAAAGTTCGAGAAAAGAAATTCTGAAATCTAGAAAATTGCCAGTGAGTGTTCGATTTGTGAACATTTTCTGAGACGTATTTAGCGCCTTCAAAGGTGCGAATGCTGCATGTGGGGCAGGGATTCGCTGCGTGCTGCCTACGGGGTACGTCAAGGGGCCGCACGGCCATGACACTTTCTATTTATATCCGACGAGGTCGAACTAAACATATTACGGCCTTTTGACACGTACGTTTAGGCTGTATACAAATTACTAATGAGCACCGTATGGAATCTCATCTGGTAGGCTTACAGGAAATGGGGTTTTGAAGTAATTTATGAAAATATGAAAGTGGAAAAACATTTTCTTTGTTTGGAATAAAACATATGTTCCAAAGCATATTAAAATAATTGTAAAGTGTCATTATTTTAGTACAACAAGAGCAGCTACTGGTAAATTGACATAAATCAAGGAAATCTTTACTATCACAACATACTGTATGAGAGTGTGTGTTTATGAGGTAGCTCTCAAACCACAAGAGGTTGTGTGAGGCAGTTTTTGTCTTCTTGTAGGTGATTGAACTTATTCAGACTGTTGACTCACAGGTGCCTAGACTAATTAAATTGAACAGGTGTTTGCTAGCACTGCTACTCTGTGTTTATCCAATGAACAAATGTTAAAAGTGATTTCACTCTGTAGAATATAATTTGTTTTTCTACCCCAAACTGGTAATGTGGTCTATTATATTTTTGAAATTTAAATTTCATTCAACATCTATCAGTGTTATTCCCCTTTTGATTGCCTAGAGGTGTAGGTCTGCGTATTGACTACAAAATATCGTTGATACGATAGGCTTGTGAAATGAGTGTTCCAAAGATAAGAGTAATCATGTTACTAAATGCTGCAGACAGGATTTGATAGATAACAATTTTTTTATATCCCCATTCGATCAAAATTTCAAGCTAGAGACCTAAATGTAAAATAAATAAGTAGTTTTGTTCAATTGCAATCAAATAACAGGTGATTATTAGAAACCTTGTTTTACACCAGCGCGGCTAAAGTAGGCCTGTTACTAATAGCCATTAGATTTTTAACTGTATTGTTAATTGAGTATACATTCTATTTTTTTAATCCATAAAAATTTATTGAACCAAATTATTTAGGATATAAGTTCACTACTGGGCCTACCTAGAAAATCACACCAAAAACATTAAATTCATTCAAAACCGTCTAAAAACCATGGTACTAATTACAGTAAAGTCCGGTTAATCCGGATACGAATACTACGTTAATCCGCGAAGACCATTCTCATAATTAGACCAATTCGTAATTCAGAGGCTGTGGTTCGGATTCCACGTTAAACTGTAGGTCCCTTAGTTGCTATCGGCTGTTGGGCTGTTCTAACAGTCCTGTCTAAGGAACATGTCAACCTTATACTGACTAAGGTTGACAACAAGATTGCGCCACAATCATCTTACACTCAAACCTCATTCGTACTTGGCTTAAAATACCTACCTTGTGGTATGGTCACCATTTCAATAATATAATCTAATAATTTAACACGTTATATGTCTGCGATTTTTTGCGTCTGTATTCACTGTTTGATGGTTAATGCAGTTTGCAGTATTGCAGGCACCGTTCACAATCGTAGTCTAAGCGATGTGGATGTCTATACCCTGTTATATTTTCAGATTACCCTGATTTTTAGCAATCCAGATTCAGACTCCGTCACATTAATCCGGATAAACCAGGCTTTACTAAACCACTGTTTACTCAGACTCAAACTTTCCGGTTTTGGTATGTTTGGGAACAGCATTTAAAGAAGTAAACATTACATAAAATTTAGTTTTTCTTCACTTTCTGAGTCATTGTAGGCATAAGAAACAATAGGCCTACATATTCTTTTGGTCACATTTGAACCTTGTATATGAAGTCAGGTGTTCCTGCGCATGAAGTATTCCTAAACGTAATTTATTGTGTTTTTTGCAGGGCAACAGCAGCAGGGGGAACAGGAGCTGGCGACCAAAATGTTACAGATCCAGTCAAAAAGGTTCTACCTAGATGTTAAACAGAACAGAAGAGGACGATTTATCAAAGTAGCCGAAGTAAGCTGTATGTTCGGAGTTTGCTTTTAGTTGACAGTGGGTACAACCAACAACCAGTATTGTTTTGGTGAATTTGGATAAACTCTTTGTTCACCATCAATATTTTTACACCTGTAATAGTGTCAGATATACGTTGACCATTACTTTTACTATCTTTAATTTCTTAAAAGATCACTGGCAGGTTCTCTGTAATTATGAGTTAATAATTGAGTTGTGTTTATTGAGCGCAGAACATTGATGTTATGTTGTAATTGGTACATTTTCCTGATTCCAAATAACTTGAACTTGTTTAAATGAACTTTTTTTGAATTAACGCCAAACTTATAACACTGATATATGAAATGCTAGGGACCGAGAGAAAATTAAGAATTAAATTTGAATTCGAATTATGCTAAAGTTTGAATTACCCAAGTTCTACTGTATTTTTAGATTGTTAATGAATGAATTAATGAGTTTATTCTAGAAATATTAAAGCCACAAATATTATACAAACAGCCTAAGTACGTGGAGCGGCTGAAATGAGCCTATATGGATAGTTGATGTGTTACGCTCTTGTAGACTGTTTTAAGTGCAAAGGGGCATGGTTGGGGTGGGGTAGTTCGCTATTGTTTATTTATACTTTCAATTATTAAATATTTGACATTTATTCAGAGGCTGTTTACTCCGTATATAAGTTACTCATATAAGTATTGTACAGATATAAATTTATATGTGATACACGTGTTTGTTTTTTGTTAATTAACAAAAACCCATGAAAAATTGCCATAGTCTAGAAAACTCGTCATCCTCTGGATTCAGAAATTGTCCAGTTAGTGAGGTTTTACTGTAGTTTGAAAATATTTAGTCTATACTAACTATCCCAATAAACATGTATTGATCATGAATATCTTCGAGACTATACGGCTGTTTGTTGGCAGATTGGAGCAGATGGAAGGCGGAGTCAAATATTCCTCGCTCTCTCGACAGCTGCTGAATTTAGAGACCATTTAACAGCATTTAGTGAATTTTACGCTGCCCTGGGTAAGGTTTGTTATATTGTAGTTCAATTTTACAGACTTAAATTTAGTGAATGTAAGATGATGCATGTTAATGTCACTTTTCTCTACGTAGCCTGTAAATATTTTCTATTGAAAAGAGCTTCTTACAGTAAATAATGTATATTGAACTCAAAAATTAAGGTTAATCTAAAAGTTATAACACAGAACCGACCTTTAGTTTGTATTAAATTTTACTGTTCAATTATTAAATCATTAAATTGATATTTAGGAATCATTTGTAGTTGGTTTTTACATTTAAAAATTGGATAATTTGGAATTGAAATATTCTATTAATATTGTCAATCAATTCAGGGGAAGTACAAGATGTACTGTTTATTTGCCCAGAAAAATTTTATTTTAAATTTTGTTAGTAGTTTTTTTCTGTTAGCCTTTTTAAAAGCTTCTACTTAAACAGTAATAAATAGTAATAACGTTGCATTAGTTTTTTAATCAGAAGATTTAAAATCAATTTGATGACTTAATTTGAAATTCGTGTCTCAATGTTTTGACATTGCTCATACAATTACAATTACTATTTTTTAAACTATTATTTAATACGTTAACCATCATTTTACGACTATTAAGCTGTAGTAAATACAGTTATAAAATGAACATTCTCTTATGGTGGCAAACCCTAATATTACGCCCCTTATGAAAACTCCCAGAGCGTTTACACCATTGTTTGGTTAATAATGTCAATTAAAAAATTGTAATGCACATTATCAGTAATCAATTAGAATAAACCCCATTTCTAATATTCCAGTTTTACTTTTTTGTCATATTGTTATTCTCTTTAAAATATGTGTGTTCCCCTTGATCATTGAATTAGGCTACTTGATAAACCAGTGATGTATTTTAAATAAGCAGAGATAAGCACAGAGTGATAGTATATAGAGAGATAACAGCAAGGTCAAAACATTTTGATGGGGAAATAGTTCAAGGTCAATGAAACCATTCCATATCTCTTCTGAAATAATAACATTCTTTACTAAACCAATGTATTTTTGCAAAGTTTACCATGTTGTAATTTAATTTGTTTGGTATTTTTCTATTAGGGTATTCAGGGCCCTCAAGATAATTTTTTGAAGTCTTAAAATTTATAATTTTCTGTAATATTACTATTATGTTTTAGTTGTTCCTGCAATATTTATTCTGCTTTATGGACTCATTTAGGCTGAAATTAATGGAAATTAATTATATTTGTGTGATAAGCTCAAAGTCTCAATATATTAGTTTAGCATTTTTACTAGGAATTGTCCAGAGCATATGCCAAAAATTTCCTCTTGTCAAAATTCCATGAAAGTCTTGCTTTTGCTCTTCAAAAAACCCTTAGTTGACAACTTTCATCTTTTGTGATAAATTGCTATTACCCTACTTGATGAGAAATTTTTATTGAACTGTTGTATTTTTAATTTTAATCCAATAAGCCTATAGGTATAATTATTCTTGTGTTTGATGAAATCCTGTTTTTCCTAAACTTTGTGTTGGTTTCAGGCCCTCCGAATCCTGAAAATGTTCCCGAAGACGGTAAATTAAAGTCAGAGATGATGATTAAAGATAATAGACGGTATTACCTCGACCTTAAAGAAAATTCTCGCGGCAGATTCCTTAGGGTAAGCAAGGTATAGCCTACCTTCTACATTCCCCTGTGTGCTGTTTCTTGCATGATGCTGTTGTCATTTTAGTTGTTAAATGTCTTAAAATAGTGTAGCCAATAGAATATAAAATGTTAATTGGTCAACTCAAAAATACATATATTTTAAAGCAATCTAATGTAGGTATCAATACTAAAGAAGACAGTTGAAATGGATAATAGTTACTTAGTCATTATAATCCAAAAATTTCATATTTAAAGTGTGATAATTTTTGTTGTGACTCAATAAAATTATTTCCCTCAAGACATTATTCAAATGATAAAAAAAATAAAAATGAAAGTTAATAAAAGTTTTAAAGAAAATTGGCTTAATTAAAAGTCTGTACATAGATTCTATCAACAGTTTTAGCAACTCAAGTTTGAATTTTAAAATATTTGATTTTAAAAGTATGAAGGGATGTGATTTTTTTAAAGATTTTTCTTTGAAGGAGATTTTTTTAAATAGTGAATATTGTTATTATTATTATACAATTCATGAAGGAAGCGAAATTTAGCTAATTGGTAAACTAAATAGAAGAAAGGGTGGTGTAATAACACAATTTGCACTACATGTGCAATCCATTCAAGAGCTCATTTCTTTTCAAAACCAAATTTATCACTGAGAAACAAAAGAGGAATTTTACCTCACTGCGCTGAACAAGCATTTACAGAGCGACGGATGCCTTCTCAACTTTGAAAATGTTTTTACTCACTATTTATTTCTATTACTTGACAAACTGTATCATGCACTATATAAACGCTACAAACTCCTGATTAAAATGCCGTAAAGTAATCCCTAATACAATTCAAAATATTCTGTTAAAGAAAGTATGTTCTAAAAATATTGTCAGGGGAGAAACTACTTTTATAGACTAGGCAGTGATCGATTACCAGATGGAGTGTTTAGATTATAGAAATTTCAACTGTACATGCATGGATTTAGTATATATTTAAACTATTAATCTACCACTTTTTTGATTGAAATTTACAACACGTGTGGGTTGAATTATTGAGTGGGAAAATTGGTTTGGAAGTTGATTCATTTGAAGTTGCAGGTTGTTTGATGTTAATATTTTTGGTTTATCTGATAACATGTCCTAAATTATTATAGTAATTTAGGAATCTATACTTAATTTGATTTCAAATTTACACAATCTTCACAACTAATTATCTTAACCAAAATTTATAACACAATCCAATCTTATTATATTGAGCATATTATTACAAAATTGTCTTATTTGTTTTTTGAAGTTGTTCATAAATATTAACATCAATAATTATTCTATTATTAATACATACATAAAGATGAATAAAGAACTATGACTAAGACCAATTAAGTTTTCAACTAAATCTGTTCCATTGTTTATAAATTCGTAAGCAATTTTTTTATTAATATACAAATTGCTGTGAATAATGTTTTAAACATTAGACAGATGCTCAAAACTTTCTGAATCAAAAGACAAAACTTGCCATTAATTTTTCTGTATGTTTACTAAAGCTAATTTCCAGTTGTGCGTTTGTTTTTCTCTTGAGTAAGTATGTATATACTATCACATAATACCACAAAGGAGGTGAAAATCTGAGATTATTTGATTCTTTTTAACTCTGCATCCAAGTATCAATTATTGTGATTTTACTTTCTAGTTTTTATTAAAGAAAGGGGAATATTTTCTATTAAAAGTTCTACACTCTATTAATATAGTAACTGTCATACAGCTGGGGCTGTTCGACAGCATACTTCTGTGTTTGTGACTGTTAAGAAGCAATTGACTTACTTTCGAAATAATAAAATAACTCTTCTTTTAATTCACTATCTCATTATTCGTTTTTAGTATATAAGTATTGGATGTTACGTAAATAATTGTTATACAGTAGAACATTGATTACCTGAATAAAAAACACAATACAATTTGTAACAAATATTTCAATATGAAAGCAAAAATTTTTCATAGGAGTCAAGATATATTTTTACAATTTAGCTTCCTTTTTTAAATAAAATAATAAAACATATTTAAGTTAAAATGACAACCATCAAATATGAAAAGAAAATAATAGAGTTCAAAGGGTCGAGCTTAAGTTATTTTTAAGTTAATTTTCCTTCTCTTCTCCTTCCTCTTTGCTTTCTGTAATTTCCTCTTGCATAAAAAATTCTGTAATGACGTAAAACAATATGCTTGTTGGTGTCTCACTATATATGATTTCCAAAATTTACTTTTTACATGAAAAATGAACTGGAAAAAGACTTGATTTATTTTGATGTAGTAAAAATATTTTGACTCTGGTACAAAATTACCACAGTTACCCAGTTGAACTTGGTCCTGGATAATTGAGGTTCCATTGTACAGTCACATAGCAAATTAAGGAGGCTACAACATTACATTGCATAAAGAGGCAGAGACAAGTCGCTAGGCACCAGGAGGCTACAATACTGCAACAACAGTTTAGAAAGTTATGAAATTTGTTTTTATTAAATAACTCTAAATAATGAAAACAATAGGTCTCACTTGGTTTTTATTCCAAGTTTGCTAGAGTTTTTAGTTAGGTAGTTTCATGTACTAAAGCTTAGTAACGTTAACCTGTGCAATGCAGGTATCACAAACGATAACGAGGGGCGGCCCGAGGTCGCAGATTGCGATTCCTGCGCAGGGCATGATAGAGTTCCGAGATGCGCTCACAGACCTGCTCGAGGAGTTTGGGACTGACGATGGCGGATTCAAAGGCGAACTGCCTGAAGGAAGGCACATGCGAGTGGAAAACAAAAACTTTTATTTTGACATCGGTCAAAACAACCGTGGCATCTACATGCGCATTTCAGAAGTAAGTTAATATTACTATGTCCTGTGTTCATATGTTCTTAAATACATATTTATCTCCTAAGATCCTCCAAGTCTTAAATTCTCTTAGGTAGGTATTCTCGATAACGTACGTTTGTTACACAAAATATTTAATAATTGAGAAGACCTGTTTTGACTACTCTGTGGGTTAGTTCATTGTTAAAATAATGTATTTCAGACGATTTGTTTTATTTTTTCATTACTTTTCATTAATAAGTGATTTTAAGGCTTTAATATGTTGCGACTTTGCTTGTTTTAATATTTGTAAGTATTCTATAAAGTTGTTTTCAATTTTAAAAGCTTAAAAACTTAAAATTTAGGAATTAATATCTTAAAATAAATTTCATTTTTCGTGTCATTTGTATTCTTATTCGGCTGGTTGAGTCGACCAGCCTGGGTCACTAATTTACTCTGATATGAAATATATTCTTTCCTTGAAAACTGTTGTGTGAGCAAATACAACAATATTCTAGGAGGACACTTTAAGTTCCGCTTGAGAGTTTTTAATCAGAGCCTAATCTGAGTTTGTCCTTTTCAGGTTAAAACAAATTTCCGAACAGCCATCACCGTACCTGAAAAATCATGGGCGCGATTTCGAGACATCTTTGCAGACTACTGCGAAAAGATGAAGGATGGCGGAGAAAAGGCCTCGGTCGGTGGTTCAGACAATGGACCCGGCACAAAATGAAATCGGCACCAGGAATAGACAACCAATTGGAACTGGCTAGAGACTTTTCCCTCCATGAGTGCCAGGGGTGCGCCGAGGACACAGTGTTGGTGGCACCGCGTCGTGCGTCGCTCCATGTCTTTTGTTCCGACTCATGTTATTGTTTTTGTTTTGAGTTTAAATTTTAAATTCTATTTATATAGCTGGACATCAAAATCTCATCGAGTTTCAATTATTTTATTACTGTGTGGGGGTGAATGTAGCGTGCGGCGTGCAGCGAGCGCATGTGGCGGTCAGGTTTTGGTGTCCAGCTGGGATCGATCTCCTCCGTCCGACGAGTGGAGAGTTGGCGCCTAGCGTCCCGGGGTCTCACCCGGACCCGACATTGTTACTTTAGATACTTGATGGCTTCATTTTGTCTCCTAGTGATACATAATCAAAGTGGGACTAATGACGTTTATGTTTACAGTAAGTTATCTGTTTTGTTTGCTTTGTTTGTTGTATATAAGAGGGAAACGACTCGCTTGTATTGTTTGTTGATCGAGTTTTTTCTTAAAAGTTTAAATGTGTTAATAGAAAAAAGAGAAAAAAAGTCGGTGGAATTTTAAGTCGGTGATATAGACGAGGTAGTGGAACCGAAAAGGGTTATAAAATTGTACAGAGATGCTTATTCTTTAGGGCTAGGGGTTTTGTCTCTTGCCGAACTTCCGTCTAAACTGTTAATCTATTCTCCAAACTCCAACAGTGTAGATACTTGTTTCTAGTCCCTCGTCTTAACGCTCGGGTATAAAAGTTATGTTATCGTAGTTTTATTTATATTGTATAAAAGTACACTTTCCTTTGCATCTCTCGTATGCGAGCACCTTCTTCATCTATCTATTGTCTGTCACAGTCTTTATTTTTGTTATCGTTATAACAACCTTTAACGTTGTGTTCTCTTGTTAGTCGGTTTTAAAAGTTTAACTGTAAAATAAGAAACTACGATTAGTTACCAAAATTCTGTTTGAAATATAATAGAAATAAAACAAATCGGTCGAGCTGAGATGGCTGGCCCCTCTCGGCAATGTCATGTTAAAGCGGTCCGATCGTTTGTGTCTTGAGTTGTTTAGCGAATTCGTAAATTTCACAGGCACTGTAAAGATTCTGCAGATAGTGTTAAGATTCCGTTTGATAGATTCTTGCCCGTACAAATGTTGTCGGCTCGGTAAGGGAGGGAAGAATGTGACCTGGTTCATTTTTAGCAATTACACTGCCATTAAATTTTCTTAAAAGGCGGAAAGCTACACTCCATATTGCGAGATAAGCTTTAGAGAATTATTGAATTAAGTATATTTACCGAACGAGACACAAGGTAAATTCGGTGGGTTTATGTTTTATCGATTATTCTGACGATAGTGTGTGTTAGAAGTAATGAAATGTTATACATATAAATCATCCTTTTTCTTGTTAAATATTAGACTTTGTTATTTTACAGAAGTTTATTTCCATTGTGTGGCCCCACGAGATGCACTGTAGCGAGCGTGCGTCTCGCGAGTCCACTTTATCCTAAGAAACAATAAATATGTGATGAGACATGGATTTTTAGTACTTCAGTTCCCGACGTATGCTTGTTTATCGTAACTCAACATTTTAAATAATATATGCTGATATTTTTTATACATTGTGCATTTTTTTAATTTTCTTCTTTATGTCAAACACCCTCCACTGTACTCTCCCAACGGAAGAAGCACCATTAGTAAAGAAGAGAGAAGGAAATTGACTTACTTTCTGCAGTCTACATAATTTGTTGGTAGGGGTGTGCGACTACTCGAAATTTAAACCTGTTAAAATTGATTAGATTAGATTACCTTTTTGGAATGGCAACCTACACAGGAAGATGTAAGGTGATATAGTCCTTCTCTATTTTTCATATATGTTTTAATATTTCAAGTCCACATGAATACACCAACTTTCTTTGCAAATATTTTGGTTTAAAATACCTGGATAGGCCGCAAATTCAGAAAGATAATAATAAGTATACTGTATTTTATATTTGCCAGTGAATCTAAACCTAATTTGTACATCTAACCCGTTTAGTACATCGCTTCAAGATGTCGCATCTTGAAGCGGGTAACACTAGTTTAATATATAAAGACCAGCAAATAAGTGCCTGGTAAAGTAGTGTCAAAGCTAAATTTTCTATTTATAATTTCGGAATTGCTGCCAATTTGGTAGAAGACTAAGTGTAATCAATCCTTTATCATATGATGGTTAACATGTTAGTAACGGAACCGAAAAATTCTTATTTGCACACCCCTACTTGTTGACCATAGGTTTTAAGAATCTTAAGTCCACATTCAAAGATGTGATGTTGTGAGGTTCTTGATGTGATTATAATAAAACTTTAAGGCTTCTATGTGCCTTGACAAACTATGAACACATATAACTCAAATCAAGATACATTCTTTGCTAAACCAGTCAGTAGATTTTTATAAAACTGCATTCCTTAATAAACATTTATGTTGGAGTATTAAAAATCAGAGTATCTGGTTCATATTCACATTCTTGAGACTAACTCAAGTGTGTTTTTTTAAGTGACGATTGAAGAGCATATGTGATCAATGTAGAGTTTATGACAACACTTACGCTTTGTCGTTGAAAAAAAACCAGTTCATTCATTTGCTAAGATCATTAAATAATAATTAACAGAGAAAAAGTATAGGATACAAACATCTCAAAATTAGGATAGATTGCTCATAGTGGCTAATCACAAAATGTTCAAAGTGTCTAATCTGTGGAAGCGTTTCTCTGGATTTAACTGAACTTTTGAATCTCTAAACTAATAAGAATAAAATCTTATGAATAACTTCTATGTATGAAGTGAAGTTAATGGACCTCAAGGTATAGGGGGTAGTAAAAGTTAAAAAATTATAGACCGTATATTGTTTGTATTTTAGTAGTCATAAAATATAATAAAAGTAGGGAAATATTATATTCATGAAAATCATATTGAATATAATACCAATCAAATTGTCATGCGAAATCCAGGCAGATCTCTTTTTGTCAATTAATCTCCCAGGAAGGTTTTCCAAATGGAAATTATCAAAAATTGTTATTAAATTATTACTTGAAAAAATATACCATTCCAGATTACACAGAATTAGTACAATTCCCAGAATGCTGATGTGTTTTGGGCATTTTTTTCAAGCATTTTTATAAACCACCCATATTATTTAACTTAGTAAATTGATTCTTCTGGCATAAATAAATAAAAATGCTTACCAGAACAGTGTCAACAGGTGGATGGCAGGAGTAAGGCAACTTGCACTTATTTCAATTCAATTAGCTATTCTTAAATACTAATTCAAATATTCTGATTCAAAAATTAATTAACTTCATACATCCCACTACTAAAGATATGGGGTGCCCAATTCACCCCTCTATCCTGAGGTAATAAATACATTTTTTGGGTAGATTGCAGACCAAGTTTTTATGTTGGAAGGTATGAGATTTGAGGAAGAAAATTTTTTTTAAGAATAGCATTGGGTGCCCTTAAAGCAACGTTTTGGGTATCATAGATTTCACTTTAGTCTATAATGTTATGGTCTTTACTAATAATTCAAAATACTTAGTTTTTTGAACTGTGATCAATGAACATCTCCGACTGATAGTGCTCAGTTTGGAATCCATTCCCAACATCTATGATTGGTGGTAATAGTCAGAGTTTAAGAAACTGTTAATAAAACAGCATCTTGGCTACAATTTTTTCACAGGTCAGCCTATTCTGATATGAATAATATGAATGAATACATTGGAACAAAGGGTGCATTTATGCACTGTCACCTTTCTTTTGCAGCCGTTCTATTGTTTCCCAATGAATTTAAATGTCTGTTCTGTACGCTTGTATAAAAGGGCCCTTGAGTCATTGCCCTTGGTGCTTTGATACTGCCAAATACAAAACAAAAAGGTAGCTCTCCCACTTAATAATATAAGTAATATAGGCTACTTTCTATAACATAGAGGTATTGAGAAAGAATTGCTGTCTATTATTGCTTATAAAATAAAAAAGGAATGTTTATGAGGTATTTTAAGGGGAATATCATATGGCCATGGCACCAAGAGATTTCTATTGAACCTCCTGTCCAACCAACCAGAACCAGAACATGTCACAGTATCCCAAATGAAATCACAACCTTATTTTTATAATTAATGAACAATCTTTTGAGATTATAAGTTGTATTTTCAATGTAAACAAAGTAATAACCAATTTTAAATGGTAAATTTTATATTACAATTTTGGCTATCCTGCAGTCAAGGATTATTGCTAGATAGAATAAACTAAAATTGTTTAACCAAATTGAAATTTTTTATGGGTCATTGAAAATGGAGTACGTAGATACTTCCAGAAATGGAGGTTTTCAAAACAATTTTAGTGACTATCTACATTTATTTTATACATTACATGTAGAAGATATCATTTCTGAAAAAGAAGAAATGTACCTTACTCAAGAGATCAAGTAAGTGTTCAAATTTACATCTATATTTTATATCAATAATTAATTTATAGCTTTCAAGTCATAAACACTACACATTACTTTTTGGACCTGTAAGTTAATAGTAAATATGTATATATAATCCATATATACTGTAGGTATAAAACAGCCAAATGGGTTCTTGTTATGTGTATTATTTCGCTCAATATGTATTGTTAATATTATTCCATTACGCTCTATGATTTAAAAATTGTTGCAGTGAGAGTCGAATGACCACGTTTAACTGCAGGTCCCTTAGTTGCCATCAGCTGTTGGGCTATTAAATCAAAGTCCTAAGGAGGATGTCAGTCTTAGTCACTAACAAGACTACAAGATCGCGCCACAATGTTACACTCAATCCTCATTCATACTTTGCTTAAAATGCCTACCTTGTGGAATAGTTGCCATTTCAATAATCTATTCTAATAATAGAATATTAATTGGGTCTTTTTAAGTATTAAACCATCACCACATGAAGAGAGGATGGAAGTAGTGGTATGCACAATTATTTATCCTTGTGAAATATATATTTTTATAAAATTTAGTAAGATTTTACTGACTTTATGTAAGTAAAGAAAAGTCACAAAAAATCATTAAAGATTAAAATGAGAAATTTCAAGTTGACATCTATAATTATTGTACGTACTCATCGATTTTATATTTTTATGGCCTATTTATTTGATGGACGATTCTGTGACAAAAGACAAAAGATGTGTAAACCACATGAAAATACAGTAGTTTGCTAGCAGGGTAAATGAACCACGGTTACCGTAAATTTTTGGGTGTAAAACTGGGTAGCCAAACAAAACGGTGATCATAATCATAAACTAGACCTGTCCACTCGCTTCGTGAGGTTGAGGGAAGGTTACTAGTGAGATAGCTGGAATGCTGGTTTATATCTGAAAAATTTACTCCATAATCACTGGTATAAGGAGAGATTACAAATATTTTTTGATCGGCATAACAGCACTTAGTTGTATAAGCATATCTCCATACAAAAAATCTAATTTTCAACTAAACCAGCCAGGCAATTGACATGACTACAAACAAATTGAAGATATCAACCAAACTAGTGGATTGCGCTAAAGTCGATCAAGATTGTTTAGCATCTCATAGAAATAAAAAAATATACTCAAGGTAAGACATATTAAATTGCTTCTACTCTTATTTTACAATAAGGAGGGGCACAGGGAATAGAAATTGACGAATAACAATAATAAATTATTATTTCAT
Source organism: Nephotettix cincticeps (assembly GCA_023375725.1). Taxonomy (NCBI): domain Eukaryota; kingdom Metazoa; phylum Arthropoda; class Insecta; order Hemiptera; family Cicadellidae; genus Nephotettix; species Nephotettix cincticeps. Next base: position 69,430,469 of record CM041785.1, on the reverse strand, counting down.
TGTGCTAAAACCAATGGTACACAAAATACACGGGTCTCGATTCAACGTTGGTGTATCAGGTACCAGCTTTGAGATGTATCACACACAAAGAGGTAAAATAATATAGAGAGCTCATGAACTATAAATAAAAGGCTATGTGATTGCTGCCATCTCAGCAATAAGTTAATTATAGGTTTAAATGACCTTAATCAGCCAAGTGGTTAAGGCTTTACCAGCTAGTTCAGTTGGTGCTGACACAATCGTACCACAAGCAATTGTGTGGCCAGTTAACACGAGCACTCAATATTATTTCACCTAGTTGATCACACACTAAGAACAGCTGAATATTTACAAGATCATTAACTAATATACAAATATAAAGGGATTTAACTCAATTGTTAGCCAGATGTAGTCCTATTTTGGTCTCAATAAAAATATTAAAAATTACTTATTTAATAAATAACACACTAACAGCAATTTTACCAGGAAATAATATTAAAATATCAAGCTCGAAATACATATTTACAAGGAAAATAACAGTTAGGTTTTTTTAACATATCAAAATATTTATCGGTAAGTTGTTTCTAAATTAGGGGTTTTCTGTTGCTAAGTGTTCAGCTGAAGAGGCCTATGAAAATATGCTTAGTATCATAATGAATCAAAGACAAATTGATTGTAATAAATAATTATGAGGTAAAAGGTAATTGTGACTGTAAGATAACATGAATTATAGATCTCAAGTAGAAAATACATCCTAGTAATGCTGAAAGATTTACTGAATATCTTCCTTAACCCTAGAAGTGGCAAGTTTTTCCTTTAACTGTAACTTAAAATATAGTTATTTATATCTTCTTATAATATTACGTATAAAAAAAACACAAAACATGACCCCTCCTTATAACCACTAACCACAAAAGCAAAACAAGTGCCCACTGCAATCCCAATCAAGCCTACAAATGGCTCCACCCAACCCAGCCACCGTTTATTATTAAGGTGGGCCCCCCTCTCCACTATCCACACATTTGCAAGCTCAATTGGGATTGCTCATGGTCAGGAGTTGAACCCTAGCACTTCTGAATGGCTAGTAACACTCGTCAGCGATAGCGCTTTAAGTGGTTCAGCCTCTGTGCCTAGTTGTAGAATATGGTTACTTAGCTATAAAACATGCCCTAGTGGCAGTTTAGTCAACTGCATGAGCCGGTTCAGTTGCTTGCCCCCAGATGGCATCATGGTCATGATGTGTCTCTAACAAGTTCGCTAAATTGACGACAAATGCCACCACCTACCACCTCTTATTGAATTCGTAAATGCATCGTAAATCACGACTTTGCCAGTTCTAGGGTTAATGATAGGTTTTTTGTGATTAGTTTAATCTTTATAAAACACTTAAGAGGTAACTGTTTATGACTTGGTGGTAAAAAAAGTGTGCCACAGATTCTTCCAACGATATTACATTATAGCTAGCTGCATTATTTCAGCATTACATTGACAATCAATATCAATGCAATGCTGCTGTAATCAAAAGATGATGATATGGTTCAAATACTGGAACTGTAAATACTGTAACCTCACCTACGTTTAATAAAACAAACAAAATGAACCAACAATCGAACAATCTACAATTAATTGGTTTCTGTTATAAAGAATACTTCTTTCACTGCAAAAAAAAGAACGAATAAACATCAGATCACTTACCCAGCATGACAAATTCTACCCCTTAATGGGCCTAGCTAATAAATAATTTCCACACTGACACGCTCCCTTTGATTTAGCCAAACAATATTTTCCAGGAATGTTACATTCAAAAATTACCATAAACTAAAATTTGACTTAAATATTTTCTATCTAGATAGATGTGTTAATGTTTTAACATATGTTTCAACTTGGCTGGATAATACAACTGCCTAGCAAATGTTCATTCGTAACTACACAGTATCGCTTTTGTTGTGAAATAGATCTTAATGAATCAATATCTAATTAGAAAGCTGTAATAAATTAATAGTTACACAGTTCATTAGTGGGTAAAAATAAGAAACATGAACACCAGCCTCATATTCACACTATGAAGAAAACTAGCACTGAACACTATTTAAAAAAATACTTTGTAAATGTAATCTTTGGCCAAAATTCTGTAAATTACTCAACCCGCGATTATTCTCGCTGTTAGACTGAATCTAAAAACTAAAAGCTTTAACAGATTTAACTAAAAAAAATGTTGGTTGTCCACCGGCCGTCTATTCCTCAAAAATGTTTCTGAGAGTGTTGATGTTGAGCTTGGGTGACAAAGGAGTGAGGGTGTGTGCTGTGGAGGGGGGAGGAATTACGCACAGGCCTGTTAGTTTGGATGCCAGTGGAAAATCAAGACTAAAAATTATAATAATTTTTCAAGATAAGACTAAAGTAACATAGCACAACTTTTTGAACCATTGTAACATAATATATATACAGTATAACATATCTAAAGTTCAATTGTATCATATGTTATGTTTCAGTTTGGTAAAGTATGTACAATTCAAATTTTAATTTTAAACTACAAAACAACTATTGGCCCATTGAATTTTTGTTTGATATTTACATGTTTAGTTCCTACTGTTTAGCAAACTATATTTGTGAAATAAAATCATGATTTCATGACTTTTTGATTTCTTTTTGTTAGATTCAACCTAACATGATAGTAACAGTGAGACATTGAATAGCAAATCTCTGTTAAAACCAAAATACCACAAGGTTAAAACATGTTCAGGGCATATTTTTGAAGTTACTGTCACAGTTTTCTAAAATTTTTAACAACAAAAACCATTCTTTCATTTTTAATTTACAGGACTCTATATATTCTATTTATTTATCAAACCTTCTTAATTAAAAATAAAACTTAATTACATTTAACTACATATGTACATGTTGCCTGCACTACTGCAGGCAGGTAGTAGTTGTCGTAATAACAATCTCTGTTCAACCAAAGACCACTCAGTTTTCCAAATAGTATTTAGCTGAAACCAGTAATATAAGAATAGATATTAAGCTGACATTTAACCAGATAGTAATCAATCAAATAGATCTTGATTTGGTAATGAGACATATACTCATTAAATTTTGAGTTTATATTTAATATACTTTATTACTTTCAGGTTTCAAGTATGAAGTCTGTAATCTTTATTTGTGATTGTTAGCCTTATACAGTTTTGAAATATCAAACTAATAAACAAACATTAAGGTATTAAAAATACAATATGTCAAAAGAAAATCCCATTGTATTATACCGGAATATTATTTGATAACCTGACATAAAAATACCATTCTGAAATGGCTGTTCATCTATCAAACTGTTGAGTGCTTATGAATTTAAAAATAGACTATTTTTACACAAATTATCTTTTTCAAACCATGTACTGTCAAAGAGTTCATGTATGTGTGTAATTATACACACTGGTTTAAATCCGTTACGTTAGGACGCCAGAAGTGGTTTATGTACCTGTCAACACCTATAATCCAGCTTTAACCGAATGGAGTTTATCATTATAGTGAGTTTAGGTTAGTTCAGATCCATGGTAATACAGTGTCTGTGCTGTTGTCCAGAGAGAGATCAGCTCAGACGACAATGCGAGTCTCAGCATGGGACACTCGTCCTCATCCTCCTGAACAGGTAAATACCATCGTCAGCATCTATATATGTATATTACAATGGGTGAGAAATTAAGACAGTGGTGTGTGGTCATCTTTGGATTCAGTATTTCAAAGAATCAATACTCAGCCATAAAATTATCATGTAAATAATGATCATAATAAATGAGCAAGCATAATGCTACTTAACACTACTTTAGTGCATAGGGCAGGAAATATCATTCTTGAACGATGTCAAAAACCTTGCTTTAGTGTGAGCCCTGCCTCGTACTGAGAACGTTGATCTGATTGCTGCGTTTTATGTGTTTTGACACATTTCATTTCTGTAGCAGCCATTCTGTGCATTGATAATGCTTTCTTGTTTTTGCTTCATACTCAATGTCACACTTAACACGTTCGCTCCGACGTGTCCACCGGTGGCGCACAAATTAAATTTAAGTCAAAAGTAAGTACGGTTCAAATTACAATAGACTTTTCAAAAAAACAAAAGTTTGTTTATAATAATAATAAGACATCATTAATTAATTATCAACAGTACTATTTTGGTACCGTTTTAGTCACAATTTAAGATATTAATTACGCTAATTAAACCTTGTACCACCCGTGGCACACATCGACCTGTCATCATGTCGATATAACTCGGGGTCGACGTGTACCACGGGTGGCCATGCTACGTACTCAAAAAGAACAAGTAATCCTTGAACTACAGTGAAGAAAGACTTTTTAGTTCAGTTTTATATATATAAAACGGGTTATTATTGTAGTAAAAATAAGTAATTCTATGAACTGCAGTAAAAAAAGACTTTTTTCTTGTATTTTTCATATACGAGGGTTGTCCGTAAAGTAAGGTTCCCATAGCGCTGCAGTCGACAATAGTGCTGCGACGGGGGTTCGCGTGGTTTGGTTGTGTTCCTGGGTTCCCCCACTCCAAATCCCCACCGCAGCGAAGTGTCTGCGGCGCTTAGTCTTGGCCTGACAGCCGAATAAGAAAGAGCTTCCCATTGCTTGGCCCGCCAGGTGTGAGCTGCGCTCAATGATTCGTTTTTTGACTGCCAAAAACCTTCCGTCCGGGGAAATTCATTCCCAGATGTGCGAAAAATATGGAGAAAGGTGTATGAGCGTACAACATGTACGCAAATGGTACAGGGAGTTCAAGAACGGACGTACCGACGTCCATGACGAGAAGCGTTCCACGAAAATTCAAGCAAGCGCAAAGTGCCGGCAAGGAAAGGCGTATTGTTGTGCGAATTCTTGCCCAATGGTGAAACAATCAACGCTGGCCGCTACTGCAAGACACTGCAAAAACTTCGCCGTGCCGTTCAAAACAAGAGGAGGAGTATGCTGTCCAAGGGGGTGCGTTTGGATCAGGATAACGCTCGACCGCACACTGTTAACGTTACCAACGAACTCATCGCTAAATTTGGATGGGGTATCGTCAAACACCCACTCCACAGCCCGGACTTAGTCCCCAGCGACTACCACATCTTCCCTGATATGAATAACCACCTGGATGGAACGGATTTCGGCGGCCGAGAAGAAAAAGGAAAAAGCGGTTCTCAGCTATCTGCGCGACTTGGCGGCAAACTTCTTTGACTCGGAAATTCAAAAGCCGGTACACCGCATGCAAAAATGCATTGACCTCGGTGGCAACTACATAGAAAAATAGGAAAAAGTCTGAACTTTCCGAATATGTACTGGTTTATGCAAATAAACATGTTTTTCACTGAGTAAAATCACAGGGAACCTTACTTTACGGACAACCCTCGTATATGAAATGTTTTTTTATTGTAATAAAAACCAGTAAATCCTTAACTAAAAGAATGAATTTTAACTGCAAAGACTGAATTTCAAGTTAGTATTTTCATGTATAAAATGTTTTTTATTGTCATAAATAAAAACAATTTTTTTGTAACTTGGTGTTTTATTTGTACTGTAACCTAAATTTGGTTCATATACCACCGGTGGACACATTTTGTGTGCCTTCTAAAACCACGAATACATGGTTAAACCATTAAAAAAGACTCCAGAATGCCAATTTATAGCGTGAAATCACCATAGTAACGGTGTCCACCGGTGGCGCAAGTCGAAGTTTTGAGAATCACTGGGTACAACCAGTGGTACTTGTCAGGGTTTCCAAAAACTTCATAAATTGGGAAAAAATGATCGGAGCGAACGTGTTAAGCCATAAAATTTTAAGCATTAACGTGTTAAATGGGACTCTCATAAAATCCAAAAGTACGCTCACTTTCTGAGCAAAACTAGCTTATACTAATTATTCTGACTGTTCTTTTGGATTTTATAATATTGGATCTTATAAAATACAAAATATAAATTAATAATAATAGTTGAAAGAATTAAATAAGGCATTATAATGAGATACAAGGATGGATCAAAACAGTGAATGTGTTTGTTTCAGCGAAATTAAAAGTGCAAGAAAATTTCAATGCAATTGCTTGTCCCAAGTAATTGAATTGAAAAGACCTAGATATGAGGTTAGTTCTCAACTAACTTCATCTAATCTAAGAAGATGTTTTAAAATATTAGTTACATAATAAATTTGTACATTTATTGCATGACTTAAGCGGTTCTGTTATGAACAAGGATAAAAAGAATCGTCTAAAGAACTCGACAACAGCTCAGTTTTTACAATGTAGTAAAACAAAAAAAGTTGACAAGTGCCTCAGTTTTATAACTCGAGATTCTACCAATAATATCCAGTTCTTTTATGACTTTTAATGTTAAACTTAAAATAAAAACTAAAACTTTAAGTAAAGGAGTTCAATCGGAAACATTAATTAAAAATAATTATTCAATTGAAATTAATCCTTCAAGTAACTTTATGAATATGGAAACGTATCTAAGTTTAAAATGTACTGTGTAAATTTCACTCTCATTCCATGTGAAACTTCCATTGTGGTTTTATTTAGTTTCAGGTACACTCAAATCATGAGGGATTCAACAGAAAAGTGGACATTGAAAAGGTATCCGTACCAAAAACTGAACTTTCTCTTTATGGACCGAATACTGAAAAAGTTAAAGGAACAGAGTCGGCTTTTTACAGTAGCCTGACACAGATTTCCAAAATAAAACAAAAGAGAACATCGTTTCCGTTCTTGTCTCCAAAATACCTCACAACTCAAAATCAGTATAAACAGCGAAACCTCCGTACTGACACGACTTTGCCTGGACTGATATAGTTTGGAACTATCATGTTACATCTTTAATGTGTATCATATTGAAGAACTAAAATCTAAATAAACTGTGCCATAATATTGAAGAACTAAAAACTAAATAAACTGTGCCATACAAAAAATGATTCTCAGTGTTACAAATATATTGGCATTATTAGAGGAAATGAAATTGAAATGAAATTATTAAAGATTTCAACTTAATTATCTTAGAAATGAACTGAATTTTGTAAATAAAAACCCTGTAAGCACTTTAAAGAATACATCAATTGTTTTCATTACTTAAATTTGTATTCCGAAATTTTGATTTATGTTAGATGAAATTATTTGCTATGAAACAATCACAGGACATAATGGAAAGTCAATAATTCATTAACTGCACAGAAATCGAATATTATATAATTGAAATTTCTGCAATATTCTTAATTTTCTATAGCTATCTATAACCCAGACGAACTACAGTAGAACCCCTCTAATCCGACCTTGGATGGTCCGTCACTCCGGTTAGTCCCGGACTATCTACAATTTATTATCAGACAAGGCCTAAAATTTATTGCATTTTAAAATATAAAGCATATCGTCATTGATAGTTACCTGAGAATGTGGTTCATTATTATTCCGCATAAAATGTGATTTCGGCAAAAACAAATCTTTAAATCTTTATCTGATTATTACCAAAGCTCAATAATCATAAAAAAATGCAAAATGAGTTACATTTTGCATTGACATTTGTAGGAAAAATAATACACATATAATTCCACCACTAGTTCCCAACATTTCATTATTCCCACTAATTCTCATTATCATTTCACAATTTCATGGCATACATTTTATAATTGGAGCAATACAATAACGTGTTGCCAAATTTATGACATTTGGCCTATTTTGTCGTTCCAGTGTTTGCATAACCAACAAATTTACAGTACATCATTTGTTTGTCCCTTTTCCTTTTTGCTAGTGTATATAGACGTTTTCTAGTTAGTAAGATGTTTAACTCGATGCAAAAAAGATCTTTTTTATTTTTTCCCTATAAATTTTAGATTTTTCAGATAATCCAACCTTTTTCCGTTCCGACTATGGTCTCGGTCCCGAAGGTGACAGATTATAAGGATTCTACTGTACTACTGCATTGGCATAATTCTTCTACACTGATTGATTATCAACACCCGTTATATTACTGATTCGTAATGTATTTTTTCCTTAAGAAACTCATTAACCAATTTATGAAGACCATAAAAAAATATTTCTCTTACACTGTGATCAGAGGACTTGCGAGGCAGACGACTGGCTGTAGTAGATGATAGCTGCCGTGAAGTTGACTCCAGCCGCTAGTACGAACACTGGGAACCACCGGCCATGTGACGTGGTGACCAGCTCGGCCGTCAGAGGCCCGCACAGTATGCCTGGGATGGTGGCCTGTACAGCAATATTGTAAATATAGACAGACTAACACAACCTGCAAGCCAACAGAAGAAAAATAATAAAGAATAATACTAAATAATACAGTGACTAAATGTTACAGTCGAACCTCGGCAATTTGAAATTCAAATAATTTCCAAATAAGTAAGTCAAATAATAAGATTCCAAATAAGTTGAGAATACAAGCTAAAGTGATTACTGAGATGCTATAAATGTGTCGCGATCGTATGTACATAACAATCCTAGTTTAAATATTTCTCACGGTAGCAAAACTACTAATTCGTAGGGAATGTATGTAAATTGATATAACTACCTTATTTATAAACATACTGTGATAACATTTGGAATATAACTAAACATATGATTAAGCTTAGTTCGTATCATCTCAATTAATTTATAAATGAAAGTGAATTCACTGAGTGCAAAGGTCTGCTGCTACAACGGTATTTATAAATTATATACAAAATACCTCTAAAACACCATTTAAGGGTACAAATCCTTCCACAGTCCACACCCCTTAGGATAGGAGCGATGTACCCGGTTTTTGAACGTAAATCCAAAAATTATTCTTTACATATATGTACCAAATTTTGTTCTGATCAGACCATTTTTACCACGGTTATCGAGTGTAGGGGATATTGGCATCTGGTAATACTAAACTAAAACAACAGGAAATTGGCTAAAACAATTTTGTGTTTTACACAAAAATAATAAAAAAAATTGATGATCAAAGACTTGAGCATACCAGAGTATTGGAGATGGCGAAGGTGACGCCAGCGTGGTTGGGAGCGATGTCGGCATGGTTGCTGAGATGCCCTGCTGAGTTGCTTGCACACAGGCCCATCGATATCGACACAAACCTGTAGCACAATCTACCTTAATAGACTAGTTAAAAACTTTTAAACACGACAGTTAAATAACAACATTAGTAGAGACTTGTGAAGACTTGGTCAAGATCAAGTAAGCAAGGCAAAGTACCAATTGGTACATATGGCCATAGCAGAAAGTATTTAAACAAGATTGCAATATTTCTATAGAAAATTCTCAAACACACTCAATTTGAATGTTCACTAAATCATTACTATTACCACAGGAGGTGGGAGGTAGGGTGAATCCTCACTACATATTTCATCTCATTGTCAAACGGTGTGTGAAATATTTGTATTTACTTCCCTGTGGGAAATAGGTTAGATCATGGATATGTCTAAAGGGAATAGTTTCAGTTCATCTAAACAGCTGTTCTTATTCTTTTATATTAAAAAAACAATACAATAGCTCTGGTAGTTTGTATGGAAACCCGTTACATGTTTTCCATCTTAAAAATCACCAACACCCCCCCCCAGAGCTAAGACAAATCCATGTCAAAAATCTATGACTATTTAAAAAATTTAAAAAATAATTAAAAAATTGTTGTTTTAATAAACATGAAATAGTGAAATAGTTTAACCAAAGGTATTGTTAATAACTCTTATTCCTATGGCCATTCATGCTCCAAATAGCACCTGGCCTTGCCAACACACTACTACCACATTGTTCTATCTTTGCTGTGTCCTCATTTAGACCATCCTGGCCAGGTCTGACCATTAAAGATATACAGTGGAACCTCCATATAACATATTGTTTTTCTATCTTCTTGAAAATATCATGTAACTCAATGAAAGTTTACCCCTATGTATCGAACAAAATACATATAAAACTCTCTATGTAATAAATATTTAGTGTGTTTGTTAGTTATCTGCTTCCCCTGTATAACAAATATGCAAAATAAGAAACCCCTACATAACGAACATAACCTCTATATAACACATTCCCATGGTCTAGAACCCTGTATTACATATTTTATTCTTATCTAGGCCATCATTTGAGCAAGTCTAGACTTGAAAGTTTTATTTCCCTTCTTTCCGCCCGCCGTCCGTAATATTCTCAGCAGGTGCACATACATCACACTGTTAAGACCGTGGTACATATTGTAGCAGTTTTTCGTGTGTGATTGACAAGTTGGTGTGTTTTTATTATGTTGGTGTGTCATGACAGAGAAAAGTAGAAGAAAGGCTCTTAGTGTTGAATTCAAACGTACAATAATACTGTGTACATCGTTACTTTCCACAAATAAATAATGTTAACAAATCTATAGCAGTAAAACTTATAACAAACATAACATATACCTAAAGATCTAATTTTAATATCAGCTGGATGCGTTTGATACTCTTTATTTGGAGGTTATAACCAACACCCCTATATTACGAATATCGGCAAAATTTAACCTCAAGTTAGCGCACTTCGTTTTTAAGAATACTCCTATATGACATATATCTTAGTCCCTTAATTAGTATAACGACTATTATTAGTAAGGGAGAAAGTATTTGTCAATTCACTGATACCGTTTATTTTAGTGAAAGATGTAGACATGTATAGAGAAACCTACCCCAAAATTGTTAACGAGCGCAGTATCTGAGACTTTGTTAAACACTCAGACCAGAAATCACCCCCTCTTGGACCATAAGTAGCACAATACTTACACAACAGCAGCTAGCAGATTGTCAACTGCGCAGAATGCCAACAGGAATATTCCTGGGCCAATGAGACCAACACTGGTCATGAGTCTGCGTACAGACAGCACAGACCACCGCCGACTCACCAGCCTGTCAGCGAAATGGCCTGCGACTGTAAATAAAGCAGTTACTAACTCATTCATTCATTGAAATATTAGAATATTAAACCAAACCAGGACACTCAAACTATATATTTTGCTGTTGACATCACTCATTTTTGGTCTTCACCATGAGTTTTTTTTTTTGCAATACAGGAAGAAACTTTTGAAATGAGAGTTCTCTGAAGAGAATTTGATAAAATAGGCTACACTCAAGATAGTTATTGAAATTACTATTATATGATAAGTTAAAACATTGTAACACCTTGTATTGTGATTTAAACACATTGATTGCAGCACACAGGAATTTCCAAGCTTTCCACCCCCTTCAACTGGCTCATCCAGTTGAAGGGGGTGGACAAACCAAAAAAATTTGGAGGGGGTAGGGGCTAGGACTTTGATTTGGAGCTGGTATACTCTCAAAGAGTTTTATTTGTGGAACTGTCGTCAAACCGCCTTGAAGGGTTAATGATAAGTTTAGGAAACACTTGCTCCAACTACTGGTTGAAGTGGCCAGTTGATTTTCAAGAAGAATGCTTTTTATTTATGTTTGTACATGTGGAAATAAGTTGATTATTCAAATTACCGATGCCAATGAGGCTGTTGACAATGTATGGGACAGCCGTGAGGCTGATGCTCTCCTTGTTCGCACCCAGGTTGCGGGAGAGGTAGGTCGGCAGCCACTGCATGATGATGTAGTTGGACCAGTTCATGGCGAAGTGAGCCACGTACACAGCCCAGAGTGGCCAGTGGCAGACAAACTCTGTCCACCGCACGTTCGTGTTGGTCACCTGCAACAACATTATCATGTAAATTCAACATTTTAACCCTAAAAAATGGAATGGTTTCAGAAATGTTAACACAAAGTTACTTATTGATACCCAAAGTCTCTGAAATGGTGACACAATTTTATAAATGTTATCTTAATCCACCCTCTGTCTAAAGCCACTCACAATAGTCTTGTCCAAGAATGGTAGGGCTGAAAACTAGTGTTTTAACATTATTTAAATGCATAAGAACTTCAAAAATTACATTGGTTGAATTACATATTATATACAATCAGTTTAACGAAAAATAACCAACCATTCTATTCACAATAAGAAAAACAAAATAAAAAACAACATTAATGCAACTGAAATAACAGTTAGTAATTACTATTAATATTAATTTTTGTAGATCTTAATACTCAAGTTTATGTTGAACTAGCTGACTCAGCGAACTTCATACCGCGAATTTCTACATTTTAAGGAAATAAAGAAAAATCAAATTAAAAGTAAACAAAATAACATAAGCTGTCGACTTGTGAAAATAAAGCAACACAAAATCAGTTGTAAATTGATGTACGCATATGATCAAAATGCATCTCATTTTCTCAACTTCATAAGCCATATAGGCATCTTACAGGACAATGAAGCTTAGCCCTAAGGTTAAATACAAAAATGAATATGCCTATATATTACTCGAAGCAAAGACAAATCAAACAAATTAAAGATCAATAAAATCGTTCCAGCCATTCTCGAGTTATAAATGGTGTAACTAACATGACTTTGTTTTATATATTTAGATAAAACCGTTAGTTGACCAAACAAAAGTGTTTACCTTAGGAACAAAAAGTGGAATCTCATCTTTGGCAAGTGAAGTGCTGTCATTGTAGAAGACTAGCCAGATAAACACCCACACAATGCCCAACGTCCCAAACAGGTAGAAGCTGGTCTGCCAAGCTAGGTGTGGGCAGATCTGCCACAGGAAGTTACAAGTGTTAGAATTGCTTCATTGTCTTACAAATTCCATCTATCGTATGCAACTTTCAATTATTGATGCCACATATGTAATAATTCATGATGTGTAATTGTCTTGATATTACTTTAATATTATTTATAGATTCTTATATGTCTACCTTCTCTTCAATCTTTCATCTATTAACAAGAAGGCTTGGAAGCCAAATTATAAAATCAACTTGTTATTTGTAAAACTATCACCAAACATCAGGTGTTGGTAAAATTTGTTTAACGCACAATCAAAATCAAACATTCTATGATTACTTTTTCAATTTTCTTACTGTTTTGTCTCTGAAATTTAGATGATTAGTAAAAATTATAAAATAAATTAAATTAATGTTTATCTTCCATTAACAAGTAGTGAGTATCAATAAGTGTTTTATTTCTTTTTAAGTTTGATCTATGGTTATTAAATTTAAATCCCATGGATGATTTGTAGATAGATTTAAATTGTCTAAATTATGTTATTTGTACAGTAGACTCCAGATTATCCACAAGCGGTTCAACAATGTTGTGGCTTATCTGTGATCAGGGATCGTACGTAATTGTCCGTAACTATACAAAGGGACTATTGGACTTCTTGGAAGGGGAAGATAACACTTCTCTGTGCGATTTCATAGTACTTAGAACAATTTGGTCAATCATTGTTATAAAGGAAGCAAATGCCTAGAAACAAAAACCAATAGTGAAAAGATGGCAACTTCAACAGTAGGTCTGTTGTAATATAGTGCACTTGTCTCACATATTGATCAGTTTTTTTTAGGATGAGAAACTAATGTAAATGAAATTGTTTGTTTATTAAAAGGTAATCTTGTAGTTAAGGTCTTTCACATTATTAAACCTAACATTCAGCAAAGGTTATTAATGACTTATTTTGCTTTCACAGTCATTTTTAACTATTTCCAGTATATTTAAGGTTAGGTTTGCTTCATCCGCGATTTTGACTATCAGGAGTCTACTGAAGAAACAAAATTATTTAACAAGAGTAAAAAAATTGTAAAATTATCAATGCTATGGCTACTGATGGGCACTCACAATGGAAGCCACGGTTTGACCAACAGACCCAGCTGCTACCAGGTACCCGAACGCTCTCGACCGTTCCTCTATTGGAACATTATGTGCGAAGATGTGAAATATTGTGGGCAGACCTGGACAAAACACAACTTATGCAAAGAAACGCCAACCACACAAAAAATGTATTGGCAAAATGCTGATCTCTGATACAGAACAATTTCCAAGATGAAAAATTAAAATTTTAGCAAAGAAGTATCATTAACTACAGAAACAGCAAAAAAAATCAATTTAAAACTTTTTATTGCCGTTCACAAATACGTTTATGGACAAAGTAATATTTAATAGAACTTAGTCCTTAGTCAAATACAGTCTCCAACAGTTGGGTTCCAAGATAACTGATTAACAAATTAAAAAATGATTAAACAAAACTGATTAAAAAAAACTTTGGTGCAGTCTTAAAATAACAGTGATAAATAAATACATACAAAACAATAATATACTCTAAAAAGTCAACAAGATAAAATCAACAATGGAAACAATAATGAAGTCAACAGAATATAAATCATTAACAAATAAAAAACTTAAGCTTAGTTACAATACAATATTGGGATAATCTAGAAAGTTTTCAACACTGTAGAAGAGATTTATTAACAAGCCAAACATTTAATTTAAAAAAAATATTTCATGAGGATATTTTATTATAAAGTTTAACAACTTATATAAATTTTTTACTCATTACAGAATGGCCTTTCCCTTTCAATGATCTACTTAAACGCCAGTGCTGAAAACTGATTTTTCCTCTATTTCGAGTATACTTTAATCCACAAAGACTATGCTAATAATAAAGAGACCAGTTCATAGTTCAGAGGCAGTAGTTTGGACTCCACGTTATACTGTAGGTCCCTTAGATATGCCATTGACTGTTGGCTATCAATTAAAGGTACTGTCTAAGAAACAAGTTAACAACATGATTTGCCTATAAAAAGGAAAGAGGAGAAAGCATATAAAATTAATCATTCATCAAAGGTTGCAATTGGCAATCCTAACATTGATAACAATAATAATTTTAAACAAAATTGTTGCTATTGTAATGAAATAACAATTGATTAATTGCTTGTTGCTAAATAAAACATTAACTAGAAACTGGATGGCTCATTAAAAAAATTGCTGGTCATCTGTAACAGTACAACTGTTTAACCCATTCCCGTCGGGCAGAACGGTCGAAGCCTGAGGCCACCCGGGCTGAACGAAAATCGAGCCTCGTTCACTACGACTGCACGTCACTATTAGCGTGAAAGAATTAACAGTAACTTTATTAATAATATGTTTTGATTTCTTTGCCCTTTTCTTTATACCCTTTAACTGCGTATACAATCACTTTTAGCAAGAAAAAAAATTATTACTGTACTTTTTCACCAATTCCAAGCTGAATACTTAGAAACAATTAGGTACTTTTGTTTCGTCAAATCTTATTTTATTTTCAAAAGATTCCTTTATTTCACTTGGCAGTTCTACTTCCAGTTGCCTACAGTAATAAATAGTTAATGATAAATCTTTAAATAATAATCATTATAACTGTATTATCACCAATAAATAGAATCGCTGAACGAATTGTGCGAACGAGAAAATAATTTACTGTCAATACGGAACATTTGACACTAAATAAGAAGAAAAAAGAGGACCCCAACCCCATCTATCGGATGAGAAATAACTAGAACCCCTAACGACGGAAAAAAGAACTACGTCGAAATATAAGCAGGCAACGCACATTGTTTGCTCATAACCACCCCTCGGCCCCCCGGGACGCACGGCGCACGTCATTAGCCATCTGTCTAGTGACGTACAGTGTACGTCATTAGATGGGAATGGGTTAGTAAGAAAAAAATCTGATAGAAAATAAAAATAAATTACCAAGTCCTTCTCCCAGCCCTAACAGGACTCTGCAGAATATCAATGCAGGTATGGAGGTTGCCAACAGAGGTGTGACAGATGTGGAGACCGACCACAGGAACACAGCGAATAGCAAAACTGTCTTACCTCCAAACCTGCTGGCTGCGCATGCTCCAATCACCTGAAAAAATTACCCAATCAGAAAATGTATACTAATATATATGAAATAGATAAAAAGAAACCCATATTTTCCAATAATAAGGTTTAATCATAAGGCTCTCCAATTAGGCTTTCAATAATTTCTTTAAATTACAAAAAATTAAAGGGTAATTGTGTTTATACTCATAGGCAGGAGATCCTATGAGTAATAACACACAATATTGGTAGGCTATAGGGAAAGTGAGTGATATAGAAATTATTTAATTTCATATATCATTCTAAACTGAAGATTGGTTAAAAATTTGTGTAATCAAAGCTCATCTTTAACATCCTCTCATATGCAGTGATTTATACAATTCTCATATTTCACACATGGTACACACACCTGGTATTTTACAGGCTGGTACAAATTTGCCCATTACTTCAGACTATATTTAGAGGGTTGCTATAAATCTACCACCCCATAGTTCTAAAATGCTAGCTGATTTGATGGTGCCCTTACTAAAAATTGTATTAAATTGAAAAATATATTTAAAGAAATTCCCACCTGACTAGTGAAATATCCAAAGGCAAAAGCAGACAAGATCCAACCCTGCCAGTGAAGGCTCCACTTGAACTGATCTGTCATCGGAATGATGGCTATCGGCATGATCACCCTGTCTGCAGCATTGATGAAGTTTGCGATGGAACACAGTCCTACGATCCTTGCCGTCTTGGGCTGCATCCTGGCATTATGGATCATTTTGACTGTTGTTGCGCTGCAGTAGAGTTCAATTCTACATTATAACTATTGAACCGAGGCAAGCTGAAAGAGAAAAAAATAGTTCAAAGGAGGTATAGGAAATATTACAGTTTGTAGAAAATTAAAAATACTTCCATAAATACATTGAAAACTAGTAAGTTAGCTGCTGAAAATAGTATTGGTATCATTGGGGAAAAAATCCCACAAACAATCCAATAAACAATTCATAAATAATAAGGCTTAGTTGAAATTTCTAATTGGGTTTAGACTGGTCCCATTCAAAGCATTAAATATGTCTTTGGCTTAGATAATGCACAAAATACAAATGGACATAATTCTCAAAATAATTTGACTGTAACATGGATTACAGTTATTTTTAAGAATACTCTTTCAAAATTCCTACTATCTAAATTGATTATAAGATTGAGAAAATAAACCAAGCAGCAAATCAAGGAATCCATATGTTTAGACAAAGGATTTATGAACCATAGAAAGTATGTCACTTTCGTAGTGTTTTTAATAGACTGTTACATGGTTTTCAACGGCACATGTGACAAGAATCTAAATATCTCCAAAATCAGTAGCTTACTGCATATGTAGGGTATGTAGTGGCTTTAATTGTCCTGCAAAATTCAAAATTAAGTATCAATCTAGTGAACAAAAATGTAAGCCTGAAAATTTTTCATCTGAACAAGTGTAATGAGTGGTAAAGGGTTAGTAAGAGGCAGAGAAATTAAAATGCATACAGGAGGAATTCTGAATGCCAATAAAATGGGGAAGAAAAAGCTGGTAATGGAATAACGAATCTCAATTTGGAACTATTTCTTTTGAACTGTATTCTATTGGTAATAGAGTCCATAAACATATCCTAATTCAGTATCCCACACAACTATTCATTTTGAGTGAAGACCCTCTGTACTCATATGTGCAAGACATAAAATAATGAATGGTACATGCTTACTTTGACATTCATTTTTTACTTATCGGGAAAATATTTTTGAACTAAACCGTTTAATAAGGTTGTATTACTTCTTAAAGTACATCTATACATTTTTAGAGACTAAGTTCTTTAAAGAAACGTAGATCTTAAGACTACAACTAAGGCCTATTTGCAACAAGATGCTAACTTGCTCGATACAATAAAAGGTAAAGATATCTTTAAAAATTAATTTATTACAAAATATGTTTTGATATGAGAGTAATAATAATAATAATAACGTGAACAATATTGCCACCTCACAGAAAATTGTCTTTCTTTTTAAAGGTTAAGATTGCTTAGAAAACTAAACTGACAATTATCAGCTTAAACAATAACAGCTCACATGTCTACTCCAGGACAACACGAAACTAATCAGCTGGCAATTACTGTTACTGACACAGGCAAGAGAGTAAATAAGGAACACGCAAGCAAAACCATGTACAATTAATTAAGTGTAAAGTAAGACCCTACATACTATATAAAACCTAATCTACTATATTCCACTTCCATTGTTAATATTCAATATTTAAGGTACCCCATTTTTCTATAATTTATAAACTTTACATCAGTTTCATCAGAAAACCAGAAGAACGGTAAATTAAAATCGAGTAACATGAACAGATAATTTTAAATCGTGGTTCAAAGTAATATGTAATATGGTTCAATATTGTAAAGACCAAATAATATAATATAAACATCCTTCTTCTATGTTCTTTGCTTTAACTAACAAGACATACTGGTTTAGAGAGCTATTAAAACTAAAGTTCTTAAAATTCCCCTTTCTCATTTTGCTCCAGACTTGTTTATGAACTTTATACTTATACTTTATACTTTTAACTGAAATGGCGACCTACCCAGGTAGGTATTTTAAGCCAAGTATGAATGAGGATTGAGTGTAAGATGATTGTGGCGCGATCTTATAGTCTTGTTACTGACTAAGGCTAACGCTAACATGTTCCTTAGACAGAACTGTGAAATAGTAGCCAAACAGCAGATGGCAGCTAAGGGACCTACAGTTTAACGTGAAATCCGAACCACGGCCTCTGAATTACGAATCGGTCTAATTATGAGGATGGTCTTTGTGGATTAATGTAGTATTCAATAGTGCGGACGTTAATCCACACAACAGAACACCACATCCACCGACTATCTCTCACAGCTATCCACAATTCGTGACCTCCAAGTAGCTGGATTACAGGACGTCGCCACATCTCATTTTGCTCCAGACTTGTTTATGAAGGTCATTCATTGACTCATATTTGCTCATACCATAGTAAACTATAATTTCTACTTTGTCTGTATATATAAACGCAATACAAATAATTTTTTGAATCCCAAATTCTTTTCTAGCTAAGAGATAAAGAAAATTCGTTCTTCTACTTTGGTTTGCAACAGAGACATTGAAATATAATTTATACCTTATTTTGAGCATTCCTCATTTTCGCCCAACTACACCCTAAAAAATGTTTGAATGTACAGTACTTCCCTGTGGAAAGAAAATATTTTAAATCATAGATATGTTTAAAGGGGATGTTTTCAGATCCTCTAAACATCTGTCCTTATAGCCACATGACGTCACTGTTTCTAATTTTGATTTAGCAAATTCACAACATACCCCCCAGAGCTAAAACATATCCATGTCCAATACTCAAATATCACTGTCGATATTAGCTAGTTTTAGACCATTTTGCTGTGTTTTTGTAACATATGACTGAATTGGACTGTAGAAAGTTTTTTTACTTTTGACATGGATATGTCTTAGCTCTGAGTGCTAATGGGGTGTTGGCAACTTGCGAGACTAAAATTTGAAACAGTGACGTCATATGGCTATAGCGCCAGCTGTTTAGGGGAACTGAGAACATTCCCTAGACAAAGGGACAAAGTAACTATCTTTACTATCCGTTCATCTATGATTAGATCAGATTATTGATATGGTGACCATACCACAAGCTAGGTATTTTAAGCCAAGTATGAATGAGGATTGAGTGTAAGATGATTGTGGCGCGATCTTATAGTCTTGTTACTGACTGAGGCTAAAATGTTCCTTAGACAGAACTGTTAAATAGTAGCCAAACAGCAGATGGCTACATTTACAAACAATTTACTAAACGACCTACAGTTTAAAGTGGAATGTGAACCACGGCCTCTGAATTACGAATTGGTCTAATTATGAGGACGGTCTTTGCAGATTAACGCAGTATTCAATACTGCGGACGTTAATTCACACAAGAGAACCCTGCATCCACCGACCATCTCTCACAACTATCCACAATTTGTGACCTCCAAGTAGCTGGAATACAGGACGACGCCATCATAAAATGCCCTGAAAATTGAATCTATGTCTTTTGAAGTAATTTCAAGAATAATGGTTTTTTTTTTCAAGAAACCCTGATTCGTAAAAGTATATTCAGTATGGATATACCATTTTAATTTTATTCATACAACGATGAATTGTTGTATTTTAAGCTACTATCGATAGTCGGTAAATATATGCATATTATTTAAATGTAATATTTAGAACTTCGTACGTTTGTAAGTGTGGTGGCCTTCCTGTAACGGCCGTTTTTGGTTTTGTTTCAACCTAGTGTAGTGTCAAATAATCGAATTCTTAATGGTGTCCCTTGCCGTATTTTCGGGAATTTGTAAATTAATCGTGACGTGTTCGAAAATGTGGTAGCGTTTAGTTTAGTATATACATTATTAATTAATTTACTAGTAAGTGTAGAAAACATTTTCTGCGAATCCAACGAATATGAATGAGAAGAGAAAATTGTCGTGAGTATTATTCATTTTTCTCTGACATGTTTTCCACCACCTTCTGTTACCGCTTGTTTATGTAATACAGCTTTACATTCCATTTCATTTTATTTAAGCTACTTGGCCTATTTTAATAGCTCTGTATAAATGAATACCTTATTCAGTAGTAGTTTTTCATCATATTTTCTGCAACCACAAAACGATGCAATGTGTTCAATATGATTCATGAGGCGTGAGCTCTCAAGGATTCCAGGAATTCATCTGGTACAGTTGAAGTCCATAACTATTTTATGTTTAATTTATTGTCGAGAAAGCGGTGTCATTATTTAAAAGAAACATTATTTATTAAAATAGGTTTAGCAAGGTGACTATGGCCATTGACTGTATGTTATCTAGATTGTTATTTTATATATTTTCCATCACGATTAGTAAAACAAAGTTTTACAATGTTTCGAGACCTGGAATCTGATCCCATCCTTAGGTGAGCTGGAACCTAGAACATGATGAGATTAGTAGACCATATAGTCTGGACCAAACCGGTATATAAAGCTGAAAACAAAAATGTTTAAAGCTGTCATAAACTCATAAAAAATACCAAGCAACAAATGTAACTCAAGAAACAAAGTTCATACAAAGATCGCAAAGGCTTAAGAAGCACTGGATATAGGGGAATTGCCAGTGGGCGTGTCTACATGTCCAGTGCCTAGGTGATAGCGGGGTACTCATCCTTCTATTTCTAGTTTTTAGCCAAGAAGTCATTAATATTGTAAAAACAGTTTTTAAAAAGGAAACATTGTATATTTTTTTTGAACAGCCTATAATTCATATTGCGAACTTCTTTTGGTAATTTATTATAAAATTTACTAGATAGTATCAAAATCGATTTATCAGTTTTTTTTAAATCTAGTTCACATATAGTATATAGTAGTAAACAAAACAATAGTTGATTTTATTAATAGCTATAAAATCAATATACTTAGTGAGGAGCTTTGATTGCTATATGGCCCTATTAATTTACTAAACAAAAGTTAGGCCTAGTGCCTTATGTCTTCTTGTGAGTAACTTGTCAGATTAAAGCATAATTTATAACAATCAATTGGATGGGTGGTTCAGTGATTATAGTAAGTGTCTCTTAACACATTCACTGTGGCGCCAGAAACCTCCGTTCCTCGTGCTGAGTGGCCTGTGTAGTTTAAAATCAACCAATAGGAAAATTCCAAGTGAACCATACTGAAATAGACACTGCGTTATAACAAAGCTGTTCATACTTCTCTCAGATTCCAAAAGGTGGCAGCACAATCTACATCGCCAGATCTACCATCTTGATTTTAACCTAAACGTCTCCACTCAGATCCGAGCGGTCCGCTCCGCGCGCCAGGACCAGTACCACTCGGATCAAAGTGATCTGAAGATTGCCAGATTTTTGTGCATTTTTACACAATTTTGTGATGGTTCAACACTAGCCCCCTTTTTCTTAATCATTGATATTTTATTAATAATCAAAGAGCATGACGCTGATAACGTAATCAGATGTGAATCAGCTGATCTTTAGCAGTAGCAATGTCTGTTACAAAGTTATAAAACCAAAATTCTTATTATTCCAGTATTTTCAGCTGATTGTATGTATGCTGAGAAAATATAAAGTATCAAGATGTTATCAACTAAATAAATATTCATTTTTAATAGAAGTTGCTGAACAACGTAGAAAAAGCTTTATCAAAATATTAAAGTTTTATTATATTTTACAGTGGTGGAGTTAAAAATTATTGTTTATTGTATGCGCCTGGTAGCTGAGAATACAAAGACATGGATCAGTCAATTTAGGCTAACTAAAACTAGGTTGACAATGGGGTTATAAAGGCTGTGAGCTAACAATAGTTACAATCTGCAAATGTTCTTTTTACTCTGGAGATTGAAGTTGCAGCTATTGCAATACTTTCCATGAGGCAATTGAAACTTTTTTGAAAAAAATTTGAATTTTTAACAACTTTAACTTTTTTACTTTATCTATGTGACTAACACTGCTACAGTACCTCGCTGTCGTTAATTCTCCGCCCAGGCCCGAGAGAGTTGAGTTTTTTTTATAAAAAAAACTATTGGAACTAAAACTTGATAAGGTTTGTTTTCAATGTTTACTATTTTACTAAATATTACTCAAATATTAATAAATTTCATAAATATTACTTAATTGAGTTCGCTGAACAGGTCAAAGTGCAACCCCTGAGGATACAAAACCAGGAATAATTTCCTATTGCCTATTTTTAATGGCTTAGTCAAATTAAGTTACAGATAATCCACCAGGATAAATTTCAAAAAATTTTATATAATGACCCTCTTAAACTTGGTCTATATATTATAAGATACCTATTGAAGACATTTTAAACCTGCATACAAGGGTTGGTTTTCTAATTTGGTGAGCCTATGATTATGCTGATCTGCATATGTGACCTTTTGGTGAAAGTCATATTTAAGTTGAGTTGAGAACATGATTTGTACCCTAACTGGATAGGTTAGTGAAAGAGTACCAAGTTTAAGTGGTTATGGTTCGAGGCCTAGCCGGAGACCCAAGAAAAGTCAATTACTGTAATCCATAACTCGATTTAGGAATTGAAAAATTTTAAATTGACATTTTTAATAGACAAATTTTGAGGTTGAGGCATACTACCCTTAGATGTGGTGTAAAGTGCTAGAGAATTGATTTTAAACTTACAATTCTTCGATTAATGATGTACTATTAGAGTACCATCATTAACTTATATCCACTTTCTTTATCTTTGTTCATTGAATCTTATGAGGCAAAGATTTAATTTGTAGGCCTATTCCCAATTAATATAAAACCACCACTACAGGGTGCACACAGTTAATAGCACGCTAAAAATTCTTTTTCAACCTAGATATCAATATTGGAGTGAATTAAAGAATAATATCTTAATCAGAGATAGTTATATAGCTGTGCCCCAAGTGAACATGATTTGTTCTCCATCCGAGGAGGTTAGTACAAGAGTCCCAAGTTTGAGTGGTTAGGTCTCGAGACCTAGCTGGAGACCCAGATTCTCTAAAAATTAAATTCCTGGCAGGGCAGGGGTCTCCTTCTGCCTCCTGTTATCTACAAGTTATCCTACATTCATTCCTCATTCATACTTGGCTTAAAATACCTACCGGGGTAGATCGCCATTTCAGTTAAAAGTATAAAGTATAAAAGTATAAAGTATACAAGAACCACTGTTTTGTTGGCACAGTTCTAACTAACTGTCGGAACTACTTCTTGTCTGTTGCCTTTATGGAGTATGACCTGTTTAGTGAGGCACAGAAGATGGGTGCCAAAGGATTTTCTTAAGATGAGGCAAGAAACATCAGCTCAGGACCTATTGGTTTTTGTCAGATACTTATCCTCGAGTGAGGGATGTCAGTTATTAAGCAAGGAGTGCTAGGAAAGAGCTCTAAAGATGGAAAATGAAAGGAAACCACGACTGGTTTATTTGAATCAATGCTGACTTAAGACTATGGCTTGGATTGTATCATTCCTGTTATGATAGCCCAACTGTGCTGAGTTGTAAATACTACCTCTGGAATTGATATGGTCAGCCAACTAAATTTATCCTCAGGACTCCTCACCCATCTAACCCATATTCTTCTTCCTCTCTCATCCCTATTATAGGTAGGAGGTATGGTAATAATGTGAATGCCCACTTTCCTACCAGTTTCTAGCACTGTAAACCTCGGTTGACATGGTCTCGCAGGATTTTTTTCTGTAGGTTGATCACGCCCTCAAATCTTTTTAATCAACAAAAACAGTAGGATTGATTTTTTAGTTTCCTTACATACAATTAAGATTTTTTTGGTATATGTAACAACTTGGTACCACAAAGACTCCCAACTGCATCCCTACAGCTTTCCCCTCGCGTTAAAACTCCATAGCAAAGATTTTAGTGAGTGTTTTATTTCAGGACATCTGGTGACTCCCTGTACATTATTCTTGGTGTGCCGAAGACTGCAACAGCTGATGATATTAAGAAAACATACAGGAAACTTGCACTTAAGTACCATCCGGACAAGAATCCTGACAATCCAGACGCTGCTGAAAAGGTGTGTAAATATTTTGATTGACTGCTTTGAAGCTATAAAATGTTGTAACTGCTGTGGCCAAGCAAATTTTGTAGGACCATAGTGTAGTTAGCCTAATAATAGCTAGGCTACTGTAAACTTTTTATCATACTCTCAATATTCTTCTACTGCCATGCCCTTACATTCTAGTAATTGCAGTCTCTGTTCATCTAAACTAATAATAACATCTAAATTAATTTTTTTTTCATAATAATTACACTTTTTACATAGCTGCAAATAAAAGTCTATATCAGTATGGGTATCCAGCGCATAGGTTATCCAAATTTGAAGAAGATTCCTTATATTATGGATCTCAAAATTTATAATTAAATTCCATAATCTTTAAGACTTCTGTATTTGAACGTATTCAAGAACCAGGTTAGACATTCCCTGCTCGATAGAGTGTATTATTGTGTGTTTGGATGAAAATTCACTGTAGTATGAGAGTTGTATGTATGTATGTAAATTTATGTTGACTGTTGACAAGTGTACCTGTTTTATTTATACTTATATACTTTAAAAATTAGCGTTATGTACAATAAATGATTTGAATTTGAATAACGCAGATGTTCTAGTTAAGCCATTACTAATACAATTTACATATTTGTGTCAACAAAACAAAATATAAATCTGTAAATAATGTGTTGCGGAGGTTGAGTATAAAAATTGGATTAGTTTGATAATTCCTCCTCCCTTCATGTGATGAATGAATCATTTTCTGATTACTAAGATGTATAATGCATGTTTGACTCTTGCTAATGGGTTGACACATTAACCTTTGGTTGAACTCGAGATGGTAGAGACTACCTATGCTATTGAGTTTTTGATTAAAATAGACCTTAAGAATATTCTTTTTTTTATCACTGAACATTTAAAATGTCTTTGAAAATACTTCTAATGGAAGTTTTTTTTTAAGTAATGAATCAGTAGCCTACTTTATAATTTCAAACAGTAGTACTAAAACTTGAAACCCTCAATGTTTAACAAATTCTTAGAAAAATCTCACATGTAATAAAGAAACCAAAGGTAACTAACACGTACTTGATCTTCCTAAATATCCTGTGTAATTTTTGGCACAATGTAGTTTTTGGCGCATGTAGCGCCAAAAACTATGCAGGACATTCCGGAAAATTGAATAAGTGTTAGTGATGATCAGTGCAGTGGAAACCTACGTGTGTATATATATATATATACATATATATATATATATAATAAAAGTTATCCTCAATATTACGAAGATTACTTTTTAGTTATATATTGAGGTCCATAGAAAAGAAATTATTGAGATGTAAAATCATTAATTTTTGGTTGTGCGACTTTACTGTGCATTTTAGGCCTGTGTCATTTGTGTTACAAATCGAAATTTGTTTAAGTGCTTTTATGTACCCACACTTAAACTTTAAACCACATTCATTGTATTTGACAAAAGAATACACTGTGTGTTCCGAGTTATATGGCAGACTATTCACAGTTAACGTTAACGGAACACAGTTCAACACGTGTTCCTTTTATCCACTTATCAATACGTTTATGTTTTTAAAGATAGTTCTCTTTCCTCACTCACATTCTTAAATATTCTAGTTATTCCTTTGGGTTTTAAATTGTTATTTACGATGAGAAATCGGTTTTATTTGGTGTGCCTTTTAACTTATGTTCTGCCATATTTTATTACTGAATTTGTAATTTTACCTTAAAATGAGTAGGCCTACAGTTATGAATATTATTTTTATTTTGTTTGACAAAATGGCTTGTCCTTAAGGAATTAAAATTATTTATTGGTTTTATTATTATGAATTTGTTTAAAGAATACTGTTTATGTTTATTTGATTTTGTTTATTGGGCATATAATTAATGAACTTAAATTAATATTACAGTTACACAGCTATGGATAATAAAAACAATTTGGCCACATTTTAACACTCACTTATTCACCTTCCTCTTTACAAACTTAGTGGTTGTATCGGTATTTTACAAATAAGAATAAATATAAGAGCACCCCTTTTGTACTAATAATTAATTGCATTTTTTGTTAACAAGAGGGAAAATTTAATACCAGCGTATAATTTTTCCAGTTTAAAGATGTAAACAGAGCACATGCCATTCTCAGCGACTTAACCAAAAGGAACATCTACGATAACTATGGCTCACTCGGATTATATATCGCTGAACAGTTTGGTGAAGAGAATGTCAACGCGTACTTCCTGGTCACATCTGGATGGTGCAAGGTAGGAATACTGTCAAACTCAAACCTCTTTATATAGGCACTGCATAATAGTGTCATAACATACGTTTTTCTTGCAGGAATCAGTATTAAAATTAAAATTGTACATCATCACATAAATTGTTCAACAGTGATAGTCACAAAATTGAACTAAAAAGTCTTAAATTCTGTTGTAACAATGTGACACAAAAACATTTTTAACCCCTGTGCCAAATTTGTCCACGTCTGGTTCAACTCATAAGGCAGCTGGTAGTGCATTAAACAGTTTAATGCCATTGTAAAAAATATGGTTTTCAAAAAAACAGGTTATTTGCTTGGGGATACCTATATCAAGCTGTCTTCTCAAACCATAACGAAGGCAGCGGGTTGAATTTTGAAAAAGGTAAACATTTTTTCTGACAAATACTACACAGTTAAAGATAATATATTTTTGAGATTGGTGCTTAATCAGGTGCTAGAGGAAGCTTTAATTTCACTGTTACTACGAGAAAAAAAAGTGGTTGAAAGTCACTGCTGTGCAATAAAATGAATTAAATATGGTCCCTTTATACGGGGAAATTAAATTTTTAAAATCCTCTAGCACTTGAGGGGTTAGGTTTAAGAAAAAATTCCAAGAATATAAACGTTTTAAAATCATATTTTCTATCTAAAATCATAATAAAATACAGGGCGTTGTATAAGAAAAAACCAAATTGTCGGCCATATTGTAGAAATGGCGAGAAATTTCAAAAAATTTAAATACTTACCTAAAAGCAGCATTAAAATATAAGTGGGTCCCTCATAAGAAGTATACTAATGTTTAGGATCACTTTAGGCTGGACACTCGTATGGACTGTCAGATGTGTTTGAATCTGAATGTCTTAAAAAATTAAGCTCCTAGTTTAAGAAAACAAATTAAAATGAATATCCGAAAATTAATGTTAAAGAAGTTCTCTAGCCACTGAATACCTGAGTATAACCCTGAATCCAGCATTTACCTCTTAGCAAATGGATTTTGATACTGATGTTAATGTCTAACTATTGACTCGCCCAGTCCATACGTATTTTTAATGGCTAAAAAGATCCACTCCACTCAATATCATAGGAAATCATCCTCCAATTAAGAGTTAATTCTTAATGAATTTTTATTAACAAATTACTGTGTGTGAAATGGAAGGTGAGAGTATACAGATGTGACTTGAGGAAAAATTAATTATTATTGATAAAGCTGACTTTTTATATTGTGGGACTTTGACTTTTGATTGCTGTATGGTTTATGAAATAATAGTTTGAAATTATGAGAAACGCCGTTCCTAGAGTGAGTCACATACTTGTGTTGCTCAATGCTTTGGACTTTGTAGTCTTGGTAGTAAATTTCAATGCTCATCCATTGCTGTGTCATTTTACACTCTAATCCAAGAAGATAGATAATAATATTTAAATTAATTAACCATTAGACACTAAAAAGTCATAGATTTTCTATTCCTGCTTCAATAGTTTTTTATTCTTCAGGAAAGTCATCCTGTGTATGTCCTTTCTAATTAGTCTTAAATATATATTATTAATTTTAGAGGGAAAGACAATGATTTTTTATATTAAAAAAAAGTTGTTATGTATGTTTTACATACTTTATTAGATTTAAAATAAAATGGATTTTAAATTTTCATTAGAAGTACACAAAGAGAAATTTATAACATAGGTGAATTAAACGAAAATGAATCATTGGCGACTGATAATTACTGGATTAAATTGATCATAACCACAACTGTAGCAGCACCGCTGCCAATATTTGAATTCCTCAAAGCTGATGTACAAGAATTGCTTTAGTCGTCTGCTATCTTGTTCAGACATAGAATTGCTCGAGTTTTTTGTAGCTCGTCTTTATTTCATGAAGGATAAGGTTTAGATTATTGGTTTTTGTTTTGTGAGTTGATAAATTAGTAGGGACTTTAATTGATAGCTTCTATAAATAAATGATGTTTTATTAAAATATGTGATAAGGATGACTTGAAAACTCAAATGTATACGTAAAGAGAAATCAATATTAACATTAGTTTTCGGAAACATGGCATTGCACATTACAAATGTGTGTTGTTTTAAAGTATAAAATAGTATCTATAAAAATATATTTTTTAATTGTTTTACATAGATTTATCCAGTAAATAAGCTAAAAATTTTCAGAAAAACAGCCCTGTCTTGGCATTCTCTTAAGAGTATTTTATAAAAATTTTAATAATTTCAAAATCAAAAGCAAGTCTATATTTTTAGTTATTTTCTATTTAGATATGAGAGTTTTACTTTCCTAGCAATAAATATCACAAAATAAAATATTGTAGTACAATTTTCATAATAAAGACAAAAGGATTTCAATATTACTTTAATAAGAAAGATTAAAATACACAACAAAACTGTTTAATTTCGCAATATTTTGTTTTCTATTCTTATCTCTTAGTTGAAATATGTAAGAATATGGTTCTTAAATATTTACTTCCTCAAATGATAAGAAGCAAATAAAATGTTTGTAAATTAAATTACAGTAAAGGAAATAGGAGTTTCATTAATGAACGAATCTGAACAATATTTATTAAGAACATGAGTCGTCTGTTAAATACTGGATTGCGAGTTGAAGGCCAAACAAGTAGACATTAATCAAGGGAAATGAGTCATCATAATCTCTGTTATCTTATTTATTTTTATCCGAGTGATCCAATAGAATGCAATAATTGCTTAAGTGGACTAAATTTCTTCTCTTTTAATCTAACTCCTTTCTTAAGAATATCCTGATGCTCGTATGAAGATGTTTAATCGAAAATGTTGAATTGATTGATTTGTTATTCAGGTTTACTAAAAAAATACAATTACAATTTTCCATAAACAATTTTAATTCATTGGTTAAAATTCTCATGGTTTTATAGCTATAAAGTCTAAAATAATTTTTCATAACCCACATGTCTGAAAATGCCAGATATGCTTTTGAAAGAAATATAAATTAACTTGTTGTATTTTCCGTCAAAACAAAAAATTTTAAAACTGATTTGAGCTCACGAAATTGAATAAATTAGTGTTTTTAATTACAAGGCTACAACGAATGGTTGCAGGTAAAAGTTGAATTTACTTCCCACAGTAAACACAGTACATGGTAGGGGCCTATTGGGTCATCCAATGTTATTCTTGGGGGAGTATTAAAAAATCAAAATTTCCTCATTCCCTACATTTTTAATGAAAGTTGGTAGATTGCTTGTGGGTTGTATAACCCAATTAAACTACTCAGAATATGTTGCCTCTGGTAGGGTAGGTTGGGAAACACACCTCTCCTTAAAAAAACCTCATTCTGTTAGTGTATTACATTTATGCAAGTGAGATACATAAGTTTTTAGTTATAGTCAGTTTATTTCATTATCAACATTATAAACGTGAAAATATTTTTATAATTTTAGCAGTATTGATTTAGAAATAAGATTACATCCATAATTTTTGATTTTAGCTTGTGAAAAGTGTTAAGAATATTTTTGGATTGCCTCTGAACTGTATCAAATGGTTATGGAAGTTGAACCACCATTGGAGAGAAACCTCAGTCGGGTCCTGCGAAACTCTCCCTGACAGAGAGCAGCATGAAATTCTGTGTGATCAAATGTTACTGTCTGACGTGAAAATGAACAACCCTGGAGATACTAGGACCGATAATTGTTGTGTTACCGAATGGTTTTCAATACTCGTGTTTGGGAAAATAGAAGTCAGCGGAAATTCTAACTGTCTGACCTCCTCCAACAATGAGAATTACTCTCAAATTGATGGTAATTCCCATATAATCGTTAAAGATCCGCCATTATTTGATTTTAAACAATTGGAATTACCAAAGTTTGATACAACTCAAGAAGAAAAGGTCTACGATGCTGAAAAAGAACAGAGTTATAAAACAAAAAGGGAATTTCCAATTAAAAAATATATACCCAATGTTTTTGGTTTTGTGAAGAAAATTTATTCAAAATTGGTACAACAATCTGTAAATTGTGGCAGTGATAAGATAAACTAAGATAAATGTTTATGTTGACTATGTAATAATCTAAAGTAGATAAGTTTCCACTTAACATTTTTACAGTAAAAGTAAACAAATATAGACTTGTGGCCAATACATTGTTCTTCCTGCAGCAAAATCCATCATAATTGGTTCTCCGTATTATCTTGCTTCACTAGCTGATTCTTAGAATACGACGACAGATGTGATTTTAGGATTTGACTGTTTCTCACGATACTATATTTTCTGATTTATTTGAGGTAACACAGACGTTTCGTTTTCTGCAAGTCTGGTATATTTTTTTTACATACTAGATTGATATACTGCACTGTGGAACGGTTATGACTATACTGGTGTCAAAAAAGAAATAATGAACGGTGGAAATCGAGGGTATATTTTTGATGGTTGATATTTTCTAACTACATCCAACCTGAGTCCAAATATAATTTATAATAAGTTCAATAAGAATAATTGTATTCTGCTTCAAGCAAAATGTGTTATAATAATACATATGTGAATTATTATTTTCTATAAGATTTGGTCCCAAGCTGACTACTGTGTATTAAAAGTACAGTATTTATATTTAAACCAATATAAGACTTATTAACTTGTTATTTTCTTAAAGTAACCCTATATCCTGAGGAATATTTATTTTGGATTCAGATTATTATTATTCAAAAATTTTATGTCCAGGACTCTTACTCATTTGTCCAACGATCATTACCTATTTAAATGAATTTAATTTAGAGTTTTATTCTAAAAAATAACTATTTGAATGAAGAAACCTTGAGAAAGATAACAGTCAGACTGAAAGAAAGTCCAAGACTTCAAGAAAAAATCCAATGGAAAATCAAAATCCATTAGATCAGATTGTGAGTTATCTGGCTCAGGTCCTAGATTGATATGATAGAAAGCTTTTACTTCAAGATTGGGTAAAATTGTAAACCATTTTAGGTTACTCCAGAAACCAGGTTTGTCTGATGGAAGAACATTTTCACAGAGTGGTCACTAGAGTAGATAGTGAAAAATCTTGGATTATGTGGACCTAGTAACTTAAGTGATATGATGGAAGTTTCAGTTCATTATATGTGTGAATCGTTCTAGGGTATCAAAGCCTAGGACTTAAAGGAGTATACAATTCTTACTGTTATTTTTTTCTGAGTCCTTTCTTTTCAAAACCTGTATTTGAACACTATATCTTACGGAACCTTGCGTAGGTTTACTGGAATCTACTGACTCTTCAAGCTATCATTCTTGAAATTAAAAGATCAGTTACTGGAATATGTAATTGATGAATCAAATAATCATACCGGCTCTTTTGACCGACTAATGATGTTCTTGCATTCCAATGGGTCATGAGTTGAGTAATTTCGTCATCTGTTTCAACACTTTTGTTCGATCAAAGATGTTCTGTGTCGGCGAGGTAATCTCAAATGGAAAGTTTTATTTTTATCTTTCAGTTGTAATGTTCATTTTATACTGTCTATTTGAAAGTTAGGATATTTACGTATTATTGTACGTTAGGTGTCCCGTCAGTGACAAGTCGGCTCAGGCTCGCGAGCCTGACCATCGGACTAACCAGAGTGATGGACTGTCCAAGGTCGAAATAGATGGGGTTCTATTGTAGTTTTTGTCTTCACAACGTTCAGTCAGTCAATTATCCTGATAATACATGATTACTGTTATTTTTCTCGTGCAGGCGCTGATCCTGTTCTGCGGAGTGATCACCGGCTGCTACTTCTGCTGTTGTTGCTGCTGCTGCTGCAACTTCTGCTGCGGCAAGTGCAAGCCTCGGCCACCAGAGGAGAGCGGTGACTACCAAACCTTGCATGTGAGTAGTCTCTGTCCACGGCCACATTTTGTCTGTTCAGTTTCTCATGTGTAGTAATAATATTTAAGGTACTTTTTCTTCAACAACCACGGAATCCTGGAAGTTTTGTTAGTTGATTAACACATGAGCGTTTTTAGATCGATTAAAAAAGTTCTTGAGGAACTCAGACTTTCTTTCTGAATCAAACCTAGATAGTTGAAGGCATTGGTTTGCGGACAAAACTCGCTTGGTGAGTTGGTCAGCGCCAAAGTATGTTAACTTTTCTACAGAAGTGAAGCAAAATCTCCATTCCTACCTCAACAAATTATTTTTTAAGCCTTCATGATGACAGATGAACTATAGTCAAAGTGTATGGTTGGCTTTGCTAGGGAATTCATATCCACTGATCTAGAGCTTTTAAGTTAAGTAATTAAGTGTTGAAATAAAGGATTATCAATTAAAATGGGGGAACAGTAAGTATCTACCTTTTTCTGTGCGCTATCTATATTAACTCCGTACAGCATTACTCATCTAAGATGATTTTAAATAGAATTTCAATTTCCAAACTGTGAATTCCTCAGTTTTGGAAGTAATTTGATTTTTAAAGACTTCTAATAGTATTAGGGTTTTCAAACAATTTATTTGACCAAAAAGAAGTTTCTACTTTTCTTCCTCTCCCACCACCAAAAGGTTGAGGTGTAATCAATGTACAGAAATACACTAAATTTGGCCAATTCAAATTTGCACTAGTTTAAATTTTCTTAAATTAAAATCTGTTATGGTTCAAAATGTTGAGTTCACTGGTAATCCTGTACAATTCTTGGCTTATTTGTGCTTGATTGAAGATAACTTAATGTAGTTCTAAGAATAAAAAGCTTTGAGAACCATTAATTAATATCAAGATTGTTTGTTATTGGCTATGAAATATAAGCCTAACATCAATAAAAAAAAGATTGTATTTACTTCCCTGTGGGAAATAGGTTAGATCATCGATATGTCTAAAGGGAATGTTTTCAATTCCTCTGAACAGCTGTCCCTATAACCATTTGACGTCTAAGCATATGACATCACTGTTTCAAATTTTTGTCGTTCAAATTGTCAACATTCTCCAGAGCTAAGACATATCCATGTCAATATTGACTTTATAATACCAACAGTAAGCTTGGCTTAAAAAATACAGACAGACAAATTAAAATAAGACCCATATCGACTTTTCAGGGTTACAAAATATAAAAATAACCAAAGATTATCATTTTTCCAAGCAATGTATTGTGTCAAAACTCAAATTTTATTTATACTGATAATCTTGGAAATTTCATAATCTTTAATAAAACAAAATAAGTCTTTATAATGTTGTATTTTTAGTTTTAGCATATCTTATCAGTACAATTTCACTTAATATGATATCAAATATTACCAGGTGATGGGTCTGTGTTTCTCTTTTGAAAGTAGACTGAAATGAAAGGCTTTATTGTTATCTCTCGACTACGCAATGGTGAAGTGACGCCATGCGATGAGTAGTCAAGTGTTGATTACAAGATAAATCAGATAACATTATCTCTATCGCTGTAGGCAAATTAGCTACTATGAATCAACATTTAACTTCTTGTTTCCCTGATTTTTTCTGTACTATAATCTTATTCAAATAGTCTTCCATATAGTTTGGATTTAATTTAGTAATTTCTGAAAACTAATCTAGTCCCTATTTCTTAAAGGAACGTTAAATATTATAGGCTATGTTATCCAGTTTTTGAGACCACTGTATTTATAAAATTTATTTTCCTTTCTACTGCCTGTAGATGTAGATTGGGAACCTGACGCATGAAAATGAAACATGAGAGTGTATTATATGGGAGTGTTTATTATATAGTTGACTAACTTTATACCCCTTGAATATGCCACATCACGGCGATGTGTGCATCGGGTTCCTAAACTACTTTGAGATCTACGTGTAATAGAAAGGCCAAAATTCGCCGATATGATTAAACTAGTAAACATGTAGATTGAAATCGATCTTTAAAATGTTAAACGACTTTGAAAAACCTAAAACATAGTCTGAGTCTCTCGTTCTCTCGGCGACCTATGTACTGCTTTAGGTTATGGGCAGTCTGAGTCTCTCGTTCTCTCGGCGACCTATGTACTGCTTTAGGTTATGGGCAGTGTACAAAAATATTAATTCACCAGCCCTGTCGAGTTTTACGGGATGTCGAGTATTTGGGAATTGAGTTTGAGAGGCTCTACTGTATTATTCAATATGATTTTTTTTACCTCAAATATTTAAATTTATCAATAAATAGAGGAATATTAGTGTTTACGAATTTACGGTTTCATATAGTATGTCTAAGGGTATATATATTATCTCGCTCGACTCTTGAGGTCGATATTTGCATAAAATTAGTTTAGCTCTACAGCACATGCTAAATTAAATTGATTTATCTGCGTAATTTTCTATCCTAAACCGATTCGTTAATTATCGTACTGCTGAATTCATTTTAACGGTTTAAGTTAAAGGTATGTTGAAATTAATTGGATATTGGTCTTTGAGGAATGGCTCTTCATCTTATTTTTAAATTTACTGAATTCAAAAGGTCTTATCTATTAGGCTCTTTTTTGTTAGTTTATTAAAACCCTGAACCAATAATTACTTTTAAAAGATGAAGAATATACTACAATACCGTACCAAAAATTTGACATGGTAAATTAAAACACTCATGAGAAAAGAACCATATTTCTGACTAGCAGTAAGCCCGTCCTTTGTACGGGTTGTAGGATTCAGTTTAATGAAGAAAGATAATCATACCAAAATGTAAACCTGAAATCCTAAACAAATCAATACAAAGAAAATAAATCGATACCCAGCTTTATTATTTAGCATTACTTTAACAATTAAATAGATTATAACATTTATACAATTATTATAATTAGTTATACGTTAAAATAATGTTTTAATATAGTATGATTTCGAAATGGGTTTAAAATCAATGACCAATATAAACTAACTAATATTGATTTGACAGCTGATTGTTTTTATTTCTATTAAATATTCAAACTACAAAGACAGCTGATTATTAGCAGTAGGTTATTCATTGAAAACTGAATCAAAATGCGAGTAATATCGCGTAAAAGTGGGTTTTAAATGCTCGTTATTTACTTTTCAAGAGGCAGTGGGCTATTTCAAGCATTTATAAACCTTATCTGGAATGTAGAGAATACATGAAATAAGTTTCATTGTAATCAGTTCTCCCGTTTTTTTCGGAGAAGACGGCGTAAAATGCCTCCTGGAGCGTCACAGACAAACAGACAAAAATTGAGATAAGACCGGTTTCGGCTTCTTTAACGCACAAAAAGTAAATATAACAAAAAAATGAATAATTCTGAGCAATGTACAGACAAAACTCTAATTTTATCTATATAGATTTTTCATGTAGTAAAATATTTGGATTCTTTGAGATTTATTTGAGAAAACTTGTATAATTTTGATGCTTTGCCAAGTTGACCTTGCCTCCTACATAATGCAATTGAAGGTGACCAGGTGGTGGGGTTTGGGTAGATTAATGTACATGAGTTTGTGGAAGTTTTTGGTTATACACTCTGCAATATTATATAATTTCCACCTTCTCAATTGCGGTATAGAGCTATTAATGGTTTCAACTCATACACATTGTGACGAGGAAACCAGATTTCAACTGGCCTGTGAGTAATATCGTTAACATTCTGTAATGTAAAACCTGAGTTACAACATAGAGTAAGCTAAATTTACCTCATGTGACCACCGTATTGTCAACCAGCTGGAACACTTGTACTGAAATTTTATGCAAACGTGTTTATCAATCTCTGCATGGTTTCGTGATTTCATTTTGGAATGCAGTTTACTTGATATTTACTAGAAAATTTATTTTAAGTTGTTGTTATTTATGTTTTACAAAAGTTTTGCCACTATGCTTTACCCTGTAGCATGATGCTGAATTTATTTTTGTTCACCTTTAACTACATATCTACGAAGGGTGTTCCACCAAGTGTTTTGGGTGAGTGTCCCTTGCATATGTTTACGGGCTTTCATTGTGCTCAGGGAAAATTTTACTGGTGGATTTTTTACTTGCAGTTGGACTCGTTGATTGAACTTGCATTGAGTAGTAGTAGTGTTAAAATTGCGTAATGATGCTATCTTATGATTAATTTTATAGTGTATGCAACAGTTAAGAAAGTAATTTAAGAAATTCTTAAATGGTGCTTCCCTAAGTATAAAAATAATATGGTTAAAAATGTCCATGTCGTGCAATAAAAGAAATCGTTGTCCTTTCTAATAATTTAAACTGAATATTCTGTTAATCAAACTGGTGCAGGAGGCAAACAGATTGCTAAATTAACAATTAATCAATCATACTACCGGGAAAATCTTATGAGTAATTTGAAATAGCTAAATTTTTGTTTGATTTTAGGATATACTATATCATTTTTTGATTGGTTCATAAGTTGCCATTATATGGGTTGGTATTTTCACAATAAAATAGAAAATAATTAAAGTTCATTTGATATGTTAAATAAAAAATTTTTCGAATTATAAATAATATTTAAAGAAAATAGTGTTTTATTTGCCCTCACCTATTGAACAATTAAAACCCTATTTTTCGGGAACCTGTTTAAAAACTGATCTTCATATTTCCTAAAGTTCGTGATAGCCCTAACAGACAAGAAATATTTATTCATTTCGTATCGTTTCATCAAGTTTCCTTTGTAACAACTTAAAAAAGTAAGTAATAACTAAAAAATTCATATATGTTTCTGTCTAACAAGGAGATACCTTTAAGCTTTGATCAGTATGAAATTGAAATTGCTTTGAAATTTTGTTTTTAATTTCCTTTTTTTAAATTGTTATTTGAACAAGAGGGTCAGTGTTGAGGCTTGAGTTTGTGTTTGAGATAAGTTTTTATGCTTATCCTCTGGTGTGTTATCATCAAGTGTAATTTTTTCTTTTTGTGGATTCGAGTTTGTTAAACATGTGTGGAACGATATCCATTTGAGTGGCACACAACACACAATAGGGCCCCTTTATTGAGCTTAGTAACAGTATTCAAACACGAATGAAATCACCCCCACAATACCGTTATCCAATACTTTTGTTAAAAATAATTACCTTGAAATAAGATTTTTACTGTGATAAATATTTTATCTTTTTACTACTATTTTTTAAACTATAATCTATTACGAATTATTCCACTGGTATATTGTAGTTAAAACTGCTACCAAACACATTTCTTCACAATTATCAGAATTCACCAGTAATTTTTAATAATAAATCAATTATCAAATTAAGTGTAATCCACCGGGAATGATGTAAAACACAATTAAGAAAACACTAAACGGTTAAAAATAAATGAAATAAACAATGATTCAGAAAGGTACCCTGCAACAAAAGGGGTGAAAATGAACTCGAATTTTATATCTTTAAGCTTCTATCCTGTTATCTGTTAATGTGTATGTTTTAATAGATTTTTAAATAAATTTACCATATCTTAATAAATGCAGTGTGAAATGTTTAGTGAATTTACTAAAAAAATACCGTCAGATGGAGCGAGTTAGGTTATAGTTAAAGTAAAATCAAATCAAATCAAATAATGGGTTAAAATATTTTCTTGCTGCCTCGTGATCCAAACCTTGTCCTTAGTGGAAAATGCACATTTTGACAGTTATAGTGTCATTGTCAATCGCCTGAAAACACATAACACTGGTCACGTCATAAACAAAACAAATACAGCCACAAAAAACAAGATCTTGTAGGCTTATAATTATTAGTAACGAGAACAGACTGGTGTGTACACCATTCATATTGAGGCGTGAGGTGTGAATATAATTCAGATCAGATATCGTTAAGAACGGTGTACACACCAGTCTGTTTTCATTACTAATAATTGTATGTCTACATGTGTTTGTTTTATATGTGTTTTTGTGGATGTATTTGTTTTATTTATGACATGACCTGTGTTATGTGTTCAAAAACATGTTTAAATTTTTTTAAATGTCGAAAAAAGCGTTATCCACTAAGGACAACGTTTTGGATCAAGAGGCATCAAGAAGGTATTTAACCTACTATTATTCTATTGCGCAATCCGAAAAAACAACATCATTGTGAAGTAAAATAAAAATTTATATTAAAAGTCCCCAAAGTATGTGAACGATGGTAGGGGAGGTGGAGCACCCAGGTAGAGAGTGTTAGTGGTTGCGTAGCACTGAGTTGCTTCCCATGTTGTTTGTAGAGAGACCAGTACGGGGGCCAGCCGGGAGTCGTTACGCAGCAGCCCACCGGCAAGACGGTAATTACATCTTCATTTGCTTGCTTTGCTCGCCACCAGACCTGCTGCAGCTGCTTTGACCACTCAACTTTAACTTACCATTGTTCTAAACCCCCTTTAAATGCTTGGGAATTTTAAAATTTTAAATTGGATTGTACAATTGATTGATTTTATAAATTTTCACCCAGTTTGGTATGAATGAGGTTCTTAAATTCCATGACAAACTTTACAGTAAATGTTTTTTTGGTGTGAATAATAATTGTATACATTTACTATAAACTATTAATAAAACTTGTGGGGGATCGATTTAAATTAATTTAATTTAAAAACAAGGGCAATTAATTTTTTATATTACTTTTTAACAGTTGCAAATACATGTTAAGTGGTTAAAATCAACTGAAAACTTTGCTTGTTTATTATATTAAGTTTGCTTGTGTTAGTTTTATTTTATACTTGGTATATTTACTTCATCTCTGCATCACGCTTACAGTTAATTTTAGCGCACTCATATGTTTAGTTGTTATCTGAGTTATATTTAGAATATGTCCTTGTAATCTAGTGGTGGTTATTGTTTTTGATGAGATAAGTTACACGTAAAAATTCAGGTTCCTCACGTTGTAGTAGTTGAGTGATTCCTCGTTTCAAAGGCAAGGTATACTTAATATATTTATAAATGATGTTCAGTTAACTCATAAAATCTGGACAAATATAGCGAGTTGCTAATCCAGCAACACAGTCGACGGCAGTGCTATCTGATACTCAGCAACACTTGTCAATACTCATTTAAATAAACTTTCTTAGAAAGAATTTCTTGATTCGTCAGAACACAAAGAGCAAGAAAATATTACTGGATTGACATTGAATAAAAGAGTTTTAACGAAACAACTGTTTATAGTTTGTATAATTTTCTCATGAATACTGAATACTGAATACAGATTATATAATTATTGATTGATAATTTACACCAGAGTCCCGGTAATCCGAACTACCATTTGGAAAAAAAGGTTACTGAGTTTAAGGTTTAACTGGCTGGGTGGTGTAGTGGTTATAATACCCGCCTTCAAAACTGAAGGTCGCCGGATCGAATACCGGGGTCGAATCTGGACCTAGTCGCCATTTGTCATTGGGCTACTAATTAATGATGCTTCCTAACAACAGGTCGACGTTAGGTAGTAACAAGACCGGGGTTTGGACCGTTCCCCATCAAAACGTTAAAAATGCCACTGGCGTAGAAATACACAAAATAAAAAAAGAAATAAGGAACGAATCAATGCAATCTGAATTATAACACTTTAATCTATAGCACAACATCAGTAATTATACAGCACTATGTACACAATGTTAATTAAACACAGTAACTAACTTTTTAGAACATGAGAATTCAGTTAGAACAAAGAATTCAGACCTTACAAAAGAAATCCTGTTGGCCAAAGCAAAGTTCTACAATCGTCTCATAAATATCACGTATGCAGATGTAGCAGTACACTGTTGCTCGGTATAGCATAGGGTGATGTCTAGTTACACTCACAGTACAGCACAATAGACTCGATTCTCACAATCCAACTCTTTATCATTGCTTTTCGGCTAATTACTTTTCAAATGGTTGAGTTCATCTCCAGCAATGACCGTGAATACATGAAAAGCAGGCATACAGACGGCACATGTATATCATTAATCATTTTTTATGTGTTAGTGTATGCAAATGTCTATGAGAAACTATGAATATGAATAATGATGAATCGTGTTTTATATTTCATATGACGAGTCCATAATGGATAGAACGTCCCTATAGGAACACTTTATGTCGTTCAGGCAAACATGTAGTGGACAAAACTTTTATGTGAACTGTGATAAGATAAAAGTTGATTGGTTTAAATACACAGTTCGGATCTAAATAATAGATTTTATTAGTACTTTTAATACAACTTTACTTTAATACTTACTTACTCTTACTCCCATGGCCATCTGTACCCCAAGTGGTACTTGACCACACCAATGCATTGCCTCCATCTTGTTCTGTCTTTTGCGGTGTCTTCATCCACTTCCAACCTGGCCATGTCTTTTTTTACTTCATCCTTCCAGCGTTTCTTTGGCCTGCCTCGTGATCTCCTCCCCGTCGGGTTGCATTTCCACACTTGTTTTATTGTGTTTCTTTGTTCTCTTCTATGATATGACCCGTACATCGAAGTCTCCTACTCTTAACCTCAGCTACTATGTCAGGTTCCTTGTAAAGGTCCCTTAGTTCACGATTGTCCTCCTTTAATCCTCCAAGTGTCCTCTTCCTTTGTGGGCCCAAAGATTTTGCGCAGGACTTTGTTTTCAAACGTGATTAATTTCTTTTCTGTATTTTTATCCATAGTCCAGGTTTTGGCTCCATATAGAAGAATAGGTCTTATAATGATTTTGTATATTTTGATTCTAGTGCAATGAGACAATATCTTGTTGATAATAATTCGTTTAACGCAAGCATACTTCTACCAGCCAATTTAATACAACATCAATTATTTCGGATTACTCCAGTAAACAGTACTTAAAATGTACATTTCAGTATTGTTTATTGCATCTGACGTTAGAGAAAACACTCATTTTTACCATTCTTTAATATCTTTTGTTTTGGGCACTCATGTTGAAATGAAATGTAGTAATAAAAATGTGTTTTTTCTCATCAGACTAAATGATTTTGACTTATGACAAATGGCATCAGACAGTTGCTATGAGGGGTCTATAATTTTTATTAACAATGACAGCCAGACAAAAATCGATGTGTCAAGATTATATCCTCCTAGTAATATTTTACTTAGGTTTGAATGGGTTGTACTTCAAAATTACAAGTGGTTTTCTATTAATTGTTAGATTGCAAAATCCCTCATTCTGTGAAACTGGTTGTCACTCAGTTATTCTTTTTCTTATTTCATACTTCTCAATAAATGAATTACCTGAATTTCCTTGATTTCCATGATGTTATCAATATTGGTAACTGCACAAGTACTTCGGGTGCTGACAACATTATGTAGCACA
The DNA here is from genome assembly GCA_023375725.1 of Nephotettix cincticeps. Taxonomy (NCBI): domain Eukaryota; kingdom Metazoa; phylum Arthropoda; class Insecta; order Hemiptera; family Cicadellidae; genus Nephotettix; species Nephotettix cincticeps. The sequence goes on along the minus strand of CM041785.1, from coordinate 69,388,856 downwards.
TGTTAATAATTATTAAACGTTACATAAGATGAATATTTGAAGCAGTGGAAGATTTTGTAACAAATGTAATGATCAAACCAAACTCAATTTATTTCTATATTTTTATTTATTTTAATCTTAAGACTTTTTTTAATTTAATAATTTTAATTGGTGTTTTCCCTGTTTTTTGTTGAGGCAAATATTTTTTACACAGTTTTATTTATTATGTAAATTCCCAGTTGGTAAAATTGGCTTATTTTGTATGCATATGCACCAAACCTTCAAGCAGGTTTTTTAAACGTAAAAAATCCAAATATGTCTAAAACACCTCTGATTGTAAGTAAAATTTAATGGTCTAAAATGCTTTAATATTCTAAATAATATTTGCCTGTTTAAAAACACGCAACACAATTTGGAACAATTGACCTCTACGCAATCCCTAAATAAAACCAAACCCACTACTGAACCAAACAAAACTCATAATTACTGTTCCATTATTGCTCAACTTTTCTTTATCTTTTCATCAAAAACTGTTGAAAACTGTTGAATAACAAAATGGCAAACACCCCCGACTTCCCCGAGATAAATCTATTTTCTCACTTCCTTTTCAACACCCAAATCATAAACGCAGCCTTGAGTATGCTGTTGATCAACGTCTCAGTACTTGAGTATGCTGTTGACCGATGCCTCAGTGTTTGAGTATGCTGTTGACCAACGACTCAGTGCTTGAGTATGCTGTTTATCAACGACTCAGTACTTGAGTATGCTGTTTATCAATGACTCAGTGCTTGATTATGAGTATGCTGTTGATCAACGTCTCAGTGTTTGAGTATGCTGTTGACCAATGACTCAGTGTTTGAGTATGCTGTTGACCAATGATTCAGTGTTTGAGTATGCTGTTGACCAACGACTCAGTGCTTGACTATGCTGTTTATCAACGACTCAGTACTTGAGTATGCTGTTTATCAATGACTCAGTGCTTGATTATGAGTATGCTGTTGATCAACGTCTCAGTGTTTGAGTATGCTGTTGACCAATGACTCAGTGTTTGAGTATGCTGTTGACCAATGATTCAGTGTTTGAGTATGCTGTTGACCAACGACTCAGTGTTTGAGTATGCTGTTGACCAATGACTCAGTGTTTGAGTATGCTGTTGACTAACGACTCAGCTCTCGAGTAGGCTAGTTGACATGGGTCGGACACACATTTATTTTTCGAACTATAACTCATCAAGATTTAGAATGAGCATTGGTTGATGTGGGACATAATGTTATAGTTGATGTTACTATGGATGTTACAAGATGTTACTATGGATATGAAATTTGACGTATTTAAAATGAATTATTTCAAAGGTGATCAATAGTGAATTTTTGTGGAACATGAGAACTTAACCCTAGAAGTGGCAAGCTTTTTACTCTTAACTGTAACATTAAAATAATTACTAATATATTCTTGAAATATCAAAGTTTAAACAAAAAAAGCTTAAAACATGCCCCCCCCTTATAACCACTAACCACAAAAGCAAAACAGGTGTACACTGCAATCCTAATTAAACCTACAAATGCCGTCAACTTCCACCCAAGCCGGTCACCGTTTATTTAAGGTGGGCCCCCACTCCGCTTTACCACACATTTGCAAGCCAAATTGGGATTGCTCATGGTCGGGATTCGAACCCTAGCACTTACGAATGGCTAGAACGTTACGCTCGTCAGCGTAGCGCGTTAGCCAGCTCGGCCAATCAGTGCCTAGGAGTAGAAAGCGCTTACTTGGTTATAGACCTGCCCGGTGGCAGGCTCGTGTACTACGAGAGCAGTTTCAGTTTTTTGCCCCCAGAGAGCAACACGGTCACGTAGCCGATAGTGTCTAACAAGTACACTAAACTCACGACAGATGCCTCCACCTGCCAATTCTTATTGAATATATGTAAATGCATCGTAAATTACAACTTTGCCATTTCTATGGTTAAATTTATAGTCATAAAAATATTTTCATATACTCCATATAGTTTGACATTTTGATACTTCAATACCCCCAAAGACCACTAAATCGAGTTATTGAAAGTTTAGCATACTATAAAATGTAAATATCTTTTAGTATTAAAAATGTTTGTTTGGTTTGCTGGACCCGCTTTTGTGAGCTTGGCTTTTTTTCCATAAAATATCACAATTTTTTTATTAAATTTTTTCTTTCAGATGCCACAGCAGTAGTCAGCTGCTAGGGAGACCAATCACCAAAAATCTATCGAATGTATATTGTGGCTCACAATTATATTTTTTGTAAAAATGTCAATAAAAATTCTTTATAGATATATTATTTCATCATTTACGGAAAATTAATAACAGTTATGCTGTAGTTTTAAATTGGCTTTCTATAGATGATGGCTATCTCACGATAAGTAGATCGTGTTAAAATGTTCAGAAGTTATATTTAAGCTCCCAGAGCTTTACAATTTAATTTTAGCCTTCCCCCATAAATAGATCCAACTTTGTTCACCTTTAAATTATGAATTATGAAAAAAATTGGCTACCGGTTTTCTGTTCATCTGCTATCGTATAATTACAATGTTGTTAAGAGTAAGTCTAAACAGTATTGAGATTTCAAAACTTCTAATAAAGTAAAGTGAAGTCCGGTTTATCTAGATCTGAAACATCTGGATTTCAGATCAGGTATCTTGCTGGACATGACAATTGTTTCTAACGATGAATGCGTACCATGATGAATGCACACTCTGTATATTGGGTTGGGGTGTTTCCATTTGTAGTGCTACACACACTTAACGCATGTGGGAACGGTCACCGTTAGACATTTCAATACCGAGCACTCAGCAATAATGCGCAGGCGTTTCCTTATTTGATTTTTTAACTTTTAATAAAATTAAAAATACCTTTTTAACACGCGAAATGCTTGCAATATTTCGTGGCTATGTTGTTGTACATAGGTTATATACAGTCTGGAGCACTAATATTGCAGGCACTATTCACGATCAATGTCTATGCGACGTGGATGTCTATAATGGTATATTTTCATTATAGTTTTAGATCATCGTGATCTTTGACTATCCGATTCGGAATTCCACCACATTATTCCAGATAAACCGGACTTTACTGTATATTTCTTTTTTAATTTGTGCATTTTAAAAAATATTTTAATCATATTGTTACGTCAAAAAAGTATAATTAATTTTAACACATTTGAAAAATATAGAAATAATTAGTATGATATTATAGCCGTTGCATTAATGAGTTGCATGAAATTTAAAAAAAGTTCTCCTTTGTGTTTGTTAATATATTTCTGTATGCATGTAACTGGGTACATGTTTAGTTGAAATGTTGATACGTAATACTAAATTATGAAATGGCAATTTAAGTAATTGGATGGTACCATTGAAAAATGCTTGACACATTTAGTTTATCTAAATTATCAAATTAAAGTTTATCACTTTAATACTGAACTACTGCACAAAAAGTAATTTAGGGAAACCAAACAACAAATACAATTTTTTCCTAGTTTGTCCTAGCAAGATGAGAAAGCTTCCTTTTTACTTTAAACCATATTTGCTTTTGACCTGATGCATGAGAAAGTGCTCAAGCCTGGGAGCCAGTTCTCCTAGTCAACGGTACGTATTTTCTTGTGTCAAAATTAGTGTGAAGTTATATGGAGTGCTGTCAATATTTAATAGGGTTAGAACCATTGTCCTTGTACTTGAAGTAAAAGAAGATTAATTTAAATTTTAAGTTTTGTTTATATCCTTTAAATAAATAAATATGATTGCATTGGTGTACAGTAAAACCCCTCATAACCGGCTTCGGTTTTCCCGGTCCTTGGAATATCTGGCCGCTTCCTAGAAGAGATATCAAAATGCATTTCCCACGTTGGAGTTGGAGGGTTTCTATTATAGCAATCAAGATAACACAGCAACACATTAAGAGAATTTTGTGAAACTTAAATTTACTATGGTGATTATTTAGTGTTTTGGAACTTTATGTTTATTACAGTCTCATTGTTACCATGTGTTTGATTTTCTGCAATGTTTCTTGTGTTTGTCTTCTGAGTACAATATATGTTTAACCCTGGAACTGGCAGTCACTTACCCTGTTGAGGCAGACGATAAAGTATACAAAACAAAGAGTAAAATCACTTGGTGTTTTACAGCTGTTTGGTTATTGTAGGAAAAGAATAAACATCATATACTAAAAGAGCAACTCTTTGTCGGTACAATGGTATATAAATATCATTACCAATACTAGTTTAAACGAATATAATAAATTAATTACATTATCCTTTCAAACATAGTCACTTTTCTGAATGCCAAAACAGCGGCGACCGGTGTCGTTGTTTTTCCGACAACTATCTGTTCAAGGGTTTAGATAGTTTGAATGCAAAATAACCCCACAACATCAATGAGTAGTATTCTAGTGAAACTACATATAAGATGTTTAACTTAATATGCTTTACCTTTAGCTTCCACGTATTGTTAAATATGCCCACAAGACATATAGACACAGTATGGAGCCTACCTAGACTAAAATATTTACGTGGAAAGTGGTCTTCTAACTCAGCATATTTACACACACACAAGGTTCACTCAAACATGAAACATTTAAATATGACCAAGTTAACTTTTTAAAAATATGGAACAGCTATATTAATCTTGTTGTGTGGTAGTTTTGTGTTGTAACCTCTAATAGTGTTCAGGCCCAGAAATTTAGGGTCACCACTTGTAATTGTATGGTACAGAACAGTGTTGAGGAGGTGGGAGTGGTAAGACCACGGAGATGCCCCCCCGCCCAAGCTGTCTAGTAACTCCTCCTGTCCCCCGTAGTGTGGGGCGCCCGCCTGATGAGAACTACTCTTTTTATTGTATATTACAGGACAGTGATGAGAAAGTAGTGGGGGAGGGACACTGCAGTGAGTTCAAATACCTTGGATGCCCCCGCCTAGAGAACTACACCTATTTCATGTTACAGGACAGCGATGAGGAGGGTGGAGCTGGAGCAGGGGGTGACCCCACAGTGACGTCACAGCCCAAGCCGTCCAGTAACACCACCAATGCCCCCATAGTGCTGGGGCCCCCGCCTAGTGAGAGCTCAGCTCTTAACCTGCAACAGCAGACTACCTACACTCCAGGTAGTGCGTGTTCACCCCTTTCTGACTAAACGTAGCTGTTATGTTAAATTAACTAAGGTAATAGTTGACCTTGTCTACTAGTGAGAGATGTTCAAGAGGGAGAGGGGTGAGATCCTTACTTAAAGGAATTACAAATGTACAATTCTGTAAATAATCTAGAAGTTGACAGGGTAGTTTTTTCCTTGTCTTGTTATCTAGTTGAAAGATAAAAGCAATATAGTCCTATTGAATGGTTTGAGACTTTTCTTGAGAATTCTTGGCCACACTTAGCGACTTTATACCTTATGACAAAAATAGTTGGAATGGATTACAATATGCTCTCCTTATGTGGCCAAAGACTAAGAAAATGGAATATCTCTTTTACATTCAGCTGAAACTTATTTCCGCCTGCTCTAGTATTCCACCAAAAGGACATGCCTGATCTGGCTGGGGCTCACAATTGAGCAGCCTTTAAATTTACTTATGAACCTTTTCAAATGTTTAAGATTGGATATGTCTATAGTAAATCGTAAACTGGTTGCCTTGTTAAATGAAAACAATTGGCTAAACCTTTTTGAATCACTGTCTGTGGTCTGATTAAGTGTATTTCATCTGGGGCTAAGTTTACCATTAGATTACTAAAAATACTGGTTTTTTAATTGAAGAACTAAGTTTGAAAAAATCTTGATAGACACAAGCTTACGAAACAAGCAAATTTGTTATTTATTTAGTATCTTAAATTGTTCACCAAACTGCAAAATTACAAAATAAGGTAGCTCCACCAGCTGAGATGGCTGGTCCAACTGTCTCAAGTTCATTATTCGTCCTGTCATCACTCCGGAGGAGAGTATCATCCTCTGGTTGTCAAAACATCTAACTAAGTATAATTTAGCAGTAGTATAACTCAAGTGTACACAGTCATAATACACGATTTCCAATACAAATTCCCCAACAGTCTTTCTAATATAATCACATTGCTGAGACAATGGGTTTGTAAAACTTAATGCTTAAAAATTGTATCTACTGCAGGTCAAAATTATGGAGATGATTTGGAAGGTAACAATCTGGAAACAAGTGGCCGTTCCCTCTTTCCACAGCTTTGCATGTGACTCAGGCTGGATTTCACCAAGAGTCGGTTTATTAATGCCATTTCTGTTAACGAACCCCATGAAGTGGTATTAAATCATCGCTTAGTGATTCCTCCAAATAAGTTGATGTTATTTTCCGTGGTTACGTTTTACCGTTTTGAACAAAGTAATAGTGAATAAAAATTTCAGTTTAATAAACTTTTATCGAAAAAGATAAAGGGTTTACGGTACTTTTATAAAATTACGGTATACTATTTGTTGAATTTAATTGAAAACACTCTTTAATTATTAAGTGCTAAAGGGCCGACACGGTTCAAATATTTCTAAAAACATACCATTTTAGCTATTTGTTATTTCTGGGTAGTTTCTAACCAAAATACTTGTGATAAATTTATATAAAAATCATTTGTTTTCAAGTCTTATTACATAATGTAAAGTCTGTGTGCTCATGGCTCTTGTGATAACATTAGAGTGCTGTTCGAGTTCGAACTCTTCCTAAGATTTGCGTTTTTTTTTTTCATATACATTGTTAATTAAGGTAGTATTTTTTTATTTCTGCATGGAATTGTTAATTTTCAAGCAACAGCTTCACCTTTCAAAATTAGTGAAATTTATGAAATCAAATGGGGCGGCTTTCCCCAAAATATCGTTCAACTCAGTAGCTAGTTTAAACTCGAGCAAAGAAAAATATTTTTCATTACACTGTACCGAAACCAGCTGCTTTTGTTAGTTGCGAGTACAGAAAGTAATGTTTCTCCGGCCTAGGCTGGGTATATCAGCTGAAGATTTTTTACCCACACTAGTATTTAGTTACGATTTCTGACACAAGTAGTGCTCAGCGCTAGTTGCTTTATCAATACTGCCAGTGAAGTTTTAAAAAAGTTAAATTAGCAGTAAAAACAATATTACTGTTGCCATTGTACTGGTACTGAGGAAGTCGAATGGGGAAATAAAGACACTCAGCTAAATGCAGCTAAATGCCTCGCATGTAAACTCGATACTGGCCGGAAACAACCACTTTCCATCCTTGTAATGAAATACACTATACCCTCAAAGAGTAAAGCCGTCTGTCAAATAAAAAAAATTGAACTCGCTAATGTTTTTGAAAAATGAATATCGTTTTTATTTTGATAACCTTCAAAATATTTGAAATTAGCGAGTCTAATTTTTCATTTGGCAGTTGGCTTTACATTATGCCGGTAAGTATTTCTCTATGCTCTAGTTTAATCTAGTTACTAGGTTTAACTAGATTTGAGGAAGGAGGATGTAAGAGTTATGCAGAATATGCAGAAACATCCTCTTGAGAGTCTGAAATTGTTAACTACCGGCCTTGCATTGAGTAAGCCGTAATGGAAGTGGAAAGGTTTGGTGAAATTGGGCCTAAGTGTGAAATTTTCATCAATATTTCTGTACTACCACATTTTCACTTTGCATTTGGTACCCAGAATGGCACTGATTTAAGCTTTGTTCAAAAGAGGGCGCTTGTGAAGTTTGATCGTGACCTGTCTACTGTCAGGTCGATATTAGTTATACTCACAAATAATCTTTAATTTCAATACATCCCGTATTTCCATTAGTTTCCCTTGAGTTATGTTAGGAAAACAATATTAAACAAAATGGATTTGTAAGAAATGTAACAAGAAATGTAATTACACAATAACACGATATGTTTTTATCTATTTCGGTTTTGTATTCATATTGTATTAGTGTTGTATTCTGTTGCATTTAAAACTTAAAAATTTGATCAAACAAACTGGACTGTTTGACAAGTACCCAATTATTCTCTTTTCTATTATTTTTTTGTTCAGTATTATCTTTTGTTTAGAAAACTTATGTACAACTTTAATATTAGTTTATAATAAATGGTTACCAATCTATTCTTGAGAGATGATGTAAAGAATATGATGATCCGCTCCAAGCAGTATATTACAAGCGCCTTCTCCTATAAAGTTTTCCGCTTCTCCTGTAAGCCTTTTCACCCTCAAGCCTGATTATACATTTCAGTTTTCACCCAACAAGTTTTCACCTTTTTAATCAGAGTGAGTTTTAAATTTTGCGCTGGGAAAGTTTTTCAGCATCACTAGCATGCTATCAGGATCTATAATGATTGTTCTTGGTTATTTTCACTGTCTTTTGTTCCTTTCTTGAAAAAAAAACTTTTCATTCAATTAAATTTTACCTCAACCTAGGAAGAAATGTTACTGTATTTTGTAATACACATTTATTTCTTTTAATTGCATGTTATATTCGAGTTTTGAATTTTTCAAATCCGAAGAAAAACTGATTAAATCCATAACACTACCTTGATCACTTAAGTCTTGTTCTCATAAATTGTGTAATTTAAAACTAAAGTTTGTAGTACTTTGCCTTTCAAGCTTCCACTACATCTGTTGCTATATTTTTTCAATAGATGTGTCCCAAAACAATTTTGTCATGGCTCCATCTGTCATAGAGTTAAAACAGTCTAAGCAACGTTATTACACCTACATTTAACGGTCATCGATGTGTCAATATTAATACGAGACGAAGTTTTAAATGCCTTGAATAAAATTAAGTTTTCTTAGGTGGTTGTAAGAGGATGTTAATACAACACATCCTTAATTCCAATTCACACTGACCCGGAAATTTGACTTTTGTGACAGTTATTTAGTTGATTTATATTGGATTTTTACTTTCTCTTTTTTGTTTTGTTAAAGTAGCCTACTTTTGAATATAATTTGATCAAATCTACATATGTTGTTATTCTATATTGAATTAATAGTTACTGATGTCTTTCACTCAAGCTAACTGGAGTTCTTGTGCTGGTATTTCATATTTAATAATTTCTTGTTGTTTTTTCCCAAGGTTGTTCACTTTACATGTAATTGAGTTCTAACTTCAGTTTAGGTCTGATGAAATATTCATAGATTAAATCCTTTAATTTTTTTAATTTAACTAAATTTTCTAATAAAACAATACATAACCTCAATAAAATAAAACTCAGTGTATATGAAATTTTATTTGTTGGTCGCATACCTTTTTGGGACTTCCTGGATAACTTAAGTTTGTACTTTACTCTAGCGAAGGTTTGCTGTTCATACTCTAGTAAACTATTACATTGAACCTGGATATAAAAAAGCTGAACGGACTGAATAAAAAATATGTTATATCGAGGTTTTAGGTCATCTAAGATTTCACTATATAGTTTCACAGATCTACTCAATAACATAGGGGTTATCAGTGTCCATAGTACGGAAAACAAAATAACATTTTTACTGCACTTAACATGCCGTGTATGATCTCTTAATGGTAACTAAACTTAAGAGATTAGATACACCCTACGGTAGATAATACTACAGGATATAGACTGTTGTGTTAGATGATTCAGATTGGGACACGTATTGAATGTACGTTGTATCGAGATTGAGTCATATCCAATACGTTATATAGAGGCTAAATATGTTATATAAAGGTCCTTGGTCTTTTTATGTTATAAAAGGTAAATTTTAGGTTTTCAGTAGTTTATTTGTAATATATAGTTAAACTATACATTGTGTGTTATACACAGTTCAATCCTTCAACCCCGGAATCTTAAAAGCCCTTCCAACAAGCTCTGACGGCATTATTTTGGGATTGGGCCACCTATTACCAGCCAACCTGAGCTGTATTACTGTCCATCTAACCAAAATGCAATGTTATCGTCTAAGTTCATTACAAACTAATATTTTAATGAACACATCCAAAATTAACCTATTTCTGGGAAGTACTCATAATGTTGTTTACCATGAAATGTCTTTGTGAAACAAATTTTCTATTTACAATTTACTATTATGACACTACACTAAAAAAAAAAACACTTTCAAGGGTAATAACTAATTATATTTCAGTTCTAAACACTGTCAAACTAACATAAAAATGTTACATCAGACGAAAGTAAAAAAAAAACAAACCAAGTGGTTATCGTTTGCTCTTCTAGCTGAGAATTTATTAGTTTTCTTGCTTTCAATAACAGCGGAATGGCAAAACAATTATGCTAGAAAGGTAGACAGTGTTCTACAATACAGAAGCTCCAAATAGTTTACAAAAATACCATGAGGTAGCAGCAAAATGCAGTACTGACAAATGTGTGAAGAGCACGGCAACCAGCATTGAAGGGTTAAGTGGATATAAGATATTTGTTACATCAAGGATTTACGTTATGTATACTAATAACTAGTATTACCTAATACATCTAACTCATGCCGTATGTGTTTGTGGTGGTTGATGGCAACTGTTGTTGCAGGTATGACTCAGAGCGGATCACCCAGCCACATGGGGTAGATGGTGACCCCTCTACCCCAGCAGACGACAGGACGTGTCACCCATGGCTGTGTCCTCTCCCCTCCGCAGTATTCCGCAGTCTCTCCTACAGTATACTAGTGTAGTTCCCCTTTACATCAATATAATTGAGTTTCCATTTCCTCCACCGCAGTTGAAAAAGTTTAATTTTTCTCTCCCAACATAAAATGCAGTTTCCATTCCTGCTTAGCTTTGCTTGGTATTCGGAATAAATATTTGCAAAACTCGATGTTTTGTGTAAACATTCCTGGTTGTATTCAATACAAAGTTTTATCGGCATGAGCTTGAAAACTGGAACTGTTTAGTTATGTCATTCCCATCTGGTATTACATTGTTCAGCAATAAATTATTGGAAACAGTAAATACGATGTTAATTATCAGTAAAAATAGGGTTGAGTATAATTTTTAAGACACTTTTTCCCTTCATTTCTGTTATTAGAGTTTAATATAACCTCAAAATAGATAAACTATGAACTGTTAGTATACCTTATATGATTTTAAATTTATATTTTAAACAAAACCTATTTAATATATAAGTTATGTATTCATTTATATAATAAAACTTATTGTTATTATTTTGCTCATTGATTCATCACTTATTATTTGAGTTTGCACTTCATAAGTAAGTTATCTGGTTACAGTAATGCATGAAAATAGGCCTTAAGTGTATATTTGAGGTTGAAGTCCTTCTAATAAATAATGGCAACCTTTAATCTATTAACTCTACCATTGAAATATTCTAAAAATAAGCAAGAATCTCCTTTGAACTAGTCATCTTGTTGGTCAATCATAAAAATTATGAATTTGTATTTAGATCATTGTAAATTTTATTTGAGGAGAGAAGTTTTATGAAATTGAAACTAAAACTTGCGAGCGTAATGTACTTTTATTTATGTGTCAGTAACAATGTTAAAATATACTCTTAATTTTCATTTTCCTAGTTAGGTTTTGTGTTGTTACTTGAGTGTAGATAGAGCATGTTACAACCATGTTATTAATTACATTAATTTGGCACTTCTGTTTACTCTTAAGTTGTAATATTTATTACAACTAAACTAAAGTACTTAGACCTTAAAAGGTCTTTGATGTTTTTATTTTTATGTTGAATTTCATTATGCTATTAAAGTATATGATTTTATTTATTTTTTGATTTTATCCCATTTTCTTTACTATTATGACCAATAAGTCACATTTTTAAGTTTTTCCTCACATTTTATAGTTAATACCTTCAGTCAATGTCTATTAGGTTTTTCATTCATTTAACACGATCATTGCGGCTAGCACTGAGTGCTGTTTGGGTGCGGCCGTCACCAATCGGTGACATTCCAATATTATTCAGAAGTTCTCGTCTCTCTACTAGTGTTGTACGAAGGTATCAGTTGACTGTTGCTGCGTGGAAGGTATGTGCAAATTTTTGATGCCATAAATGTTAAAAAAACACAATTGTTGACACATTGAGTATTACTTAGCGTTCTAGTAACCTACCACTAGGTGCCAGCCGCAGTGAACGTATTAAACTATTATAAACTTCTGTAACGGTACTTTTATGTTCCTTATCCTACTGATTTTTTGAGCACCTTAGTTTGTTTTTGACGCATATTCTACAGAGCTACAACAAAACTATAAAATTATTCACAAGCAAACTATTAAAACTATGCTTTATTATCAAATATACACTAATTATGATAAAATTAGTATTTCTTTTAAGTAATTTTTCAACCAAGTTACAATTTAAAATATATTACTTTGTTTTGGTACTGTCGTGTTTATTTTTAATATTCTCATAAAGATAACCTGCATCATATAATTTCCTTTAATTGTGTAAATTTCCTTATTAGTCATCAATCTAGTTAGCTATTCAGCTACCAAATACACTGATATCTTGTTGTTTGATAGAAGGTGCACCATATCGGTCTTGGCTTGTTGTTTGATATGAGGTGCAACATATCGGTCATGGCTTGTTGTTTGACAGGAGATACTCCATATCGGTTCCACCTTGTTCTCGGATGACACAGCCATGCAAAGCTGTTGTATATTATAATATAGGTCTTGTACTGTACAATATACCTGTACAGTCTCCACCATAGAGGTAGCTTAGACTCGTTTGTATTTTATACCATCTACCGTACACGTATAACGTAAACCAAAAGCATCATAATTATGCCTTCACTGTATTATTTGCATTTGTTGCACCTAAACAAAAATATAATTATAATCCTGTTTCTTCAGAGATTATTGCTGCAGTCACTAGAAGAATCGCTTCCTCCAAACTTATAATAAGAGTATCTTAAAGTAGTTTTTTAAATTTCTAGCTTTAGAGAAACTAATTGAGGAACACTTCTAAGAACTAAACATTTCTTGAATACTGCTTAAAATTTGTGATAGGATTGAAAATAGATGGGTTAATATTTTGATTATTAGAAAACTGATTGTAAGTTTTGGAATCACCAAAATGTCAAGGGTCAGTGAAAGTTATAATTTGAAATAGATTTCTCACCCTTGTGTCGTCAGTTTAAAAATATCGTAAATGTATTACGTGATGCAAGTTTCAGGTTAAAGAGGGCAGTTTTGGTAGTGAAGTGAGGTCACTACATTTAAAGCTACCTCCAACTATTTATTCTCTGTAGTGTTATCTAAGTAATTTTTCATACTTTCTGTTTTTTATTTATCTCATTTGATTTTACTTTTACCATTAAACTTAAGTGATTATTCCTTTAACAATTGTGTTAAGGTCTGATTAAGTAGGCATTTTGATTTTTTATCCAAATTATATTTAAGAATTAAGAAAATATAAGTAAGAAATAAGAATATACTAAACTTTTCAAAGGATCCTCTTTATGACAAAGTTATTGTAGCTATAGGAATCTAATTTAATTTTCCCTGACAGAAAATTTGGAAAAATCACGTACACTCTCACTTAAGAAAAATTGTCATCTTGAACCTATAGTGTATATATATATTCTTTTTGAAAAATAGGACATATTTAATTGCTGTTGATTTTTATAAAATATATATTTTTTTGAATCTCCTAATGAAAAATCTCCTAATCTGTCATATTTATGGAAATGTGTACTAAGACATAATAACTAATGTGTGTAATAACATAGTTGCATTTTTATTGCATGTTACACTATTATAACCTCTAATTTAGTGTAAAAATGTTAAATCTAAGATAACAAAATATGAGGAATCGTAGGGTTAACATTAGAGCTATGACATCACATATATGTTTAACTGTATGATTCCAGATTCAGACTTAGTTTGTTTTTCCCTCTCTCGTATCTTGTTGCGTATTTGTTTGTTTTTTTTTAAATACCAGGAAGAAAAGAGAATAATTAATTGTTAGGAAGTTGAATCGAGAGACAGGAAGTGTTCTATATTGGTGGCATATCACCTGTTACTAATTTTTTCTTCGTCATATGTGACTCATTTCACCAAGTGCTACTTGGAACTTGGAATATATATTAGAAAAAATCCTTAAGAGTCTTTCTCCCAGTAAATTCATTGACTGCAGTAGATGTGAATCTTGCTCTTCCAACCCAAAACTAAGAGGTAATTGTTGGGTTGCAGTTTTGGTCAAGACTGCTATTTGTTAGAGCCTTCAAGAACTATTTATCTAGTTTTTCCTCGGTACATTGTCCGTGACAAGTCTACTTGAGAGATTTTAAATCTAGGTCACGCACACAATTTGTCTGAAGTAAGAATTCTTATGTGAACGAATAATTGTAATTGACACCATTATGACTTAATCTAGTTTACTTAACTTGGTGTTAATGGCTATCATCATTGCTTTCAATATCTAGATAACGACTTTAAATAATGTAATGTTTACTAAAGTTTGATATTTCAGATATACAGTAAAATCTCACTAACTCGACACTGTGGACCCAGAGGTTGTCAAGTTACCCAGAACATTGCGGGATTGCAGATTTTCTACGGGTTTTAATTAACTAATACATAATAGACTCGAGTTTCAAATATATTTATTACAGTACAGTACATGAGAAATGTTCCTGGTACGCAGCCTACGTAAACAGCCTTTGAAAAAATGTCAAATATTCAATAATTAAAAATACATGTTCTGAAAAAATTCTTAATTGATAATTAAATGTTCTTCCACAAATAAGTAAACAATATCGAGCTACCCCAACCCCAATATTGCCTGGGCCTTTGACGTTGAAACAGTCTAAAGTTGCACAGAAGATCGACTGTCCATCTCAGCTTGTTTCTGCAGTTCCGCGAACTTGAAAAAATGAACGCACTTATACTGTAATGTTGACTGACGAGTTAGTGAGGTTTTACTGTAGTTAAATTAGTCATGCCCAATACACTTGTGAACAAAAACCTGCCTAGGCGGTTTTATCCCTCAGGATTTATCCAATGTTCCAAGCAGCACAGAACACTATTGTCTCCTATTCAGTACTCATTGTCGACACTACCACACATCCGCATTAACCTCCAGTTTGGTTATTCACTGCCTAACTACCACATATTTGATGTCCCAATATACCTTAGTAAAACTAGTTGTTTTAAAACCCGATGTGGGATGTATCAATATATTACGTAACCACCCTGATCCCACCAGATCTAATCTATCTGAAGGATATTGCAGCTTATAATGAAGCTGACAAATTGTTTTCTTGTTGTATATAGTTCACTACAACTGTTATTTAGTTGTTATCACATTTCCTTTTTGTATTCACATTTGACAGCTGAGATGGAGTGTAAATGTACCGTGACGTGTCGTAGTTGACCAAGATACCGACAATACCATCTCAATCGTAGAGTCCTTGGTGTGGCCAAAGTGTTATCAGTGTTCAAATGTCACAGGTGGTTTAATAAACCTTTAATTCTGAAAATGTCTTTACTTCTTACCAGTATTCCAAGTAGTTTACATGTAATATAACTTAATGCAGTGGTTCCCAAATGTTTTTGACCCATGATTCACTACAACCTAATCATTATTTCACGACCCACTAGTATTAAATACTTAAATTAATTATCATCAAATAGTTATCAATTATCTCAAATTTCCAAACACAAAGTGATCATTTCAATACTTGATAAAACTAAAATTTTGTCACGTGTTATAATTATTTCCTTTGATTACAATTAAATATATCGATGCTAAAATTTGACTAACAATAAAACAAAAAAAATAAAAAAATAGCAGTAAAAACTTAAAACTTATTTGATCTTTACCAGGAAACATACAACACTAAACAAAATACCTAAAATACTAAGATACCAAAATACTAAACAAAATATAATATAATTAGTCCTACTGAGTTTTTGATTATATAAACGGAATAAAATATCATTTAGCTACAACGTAATAGCTTGAAAGGTTTACTAATGAGATGTTTGCACTGCTTTTCCTCAATAACCATTCAATTCAAACAATGTCTGCAATGAATGAGTACATTTTCAGTCTCAAGTCATTTTCCACTCCCCGTAGATTTCTGTATTTGTTTTATCAAAAACACAAATGTTGAAGTGATTTCTCACGTACATATGTGGTGAAAAAAAACAATTAAAAACTTCATTGCAATGTTAGCAAGATCAGGAAAGTACAAGCACCACAGTGCCGGCCGGTTCGGTGCGACATTATCGTATTTCCCAGCTAATATTCTTTTTTATTTTAAATTATATTTTAACTCAATCGCAAATGCCCACAGATTAATTGTAAGATAGATCGTAATTTTAATTTTTGTAAATTATTTGAGTTTGTGTGTTCGGTAAATGATGCATTTGTTTTTAAAATTAAAATTTACTTTTGTACCCAAGTTGCGACCCACCTTAGACCCTTCTTTGATCCACAGTTTGGGGACCACTGACTTAGTGTACACTCAATTTCCTCAGGTTACCTTTGTGTTGATTTTTCTTCTCGACAGATAGAATTCTTGGAAGAACAAGTGGTTTCCGATACCAGAAATAATGGAACAACACACAATGTAAGTAATTATATATATAAATAATTTATTGTTTGATTTTCATCACTTAGATTTTAAGTTAACGACTTTCTTTTTCTATGATTCTTGCTGTATCAACAACATACTTTGGCACTTCCATTGTCCCAATAATTACAAAGTTAACCGCAGTTACTTGACATGTCGTATCGTAGTGTTCACTGTTGTTCAGACGAATCTTCTAGTTTGGTAGAACGCGATGATCTCCTCGTCAATGTCAGTGTCCCCTGTTAGCTGGGATGAGGGGAACGTCGATGGAACCGACCGAACCTGCCTCGGCTCGTTGCATCGCGGCTCACTCAAACATACCCTGACATTAATAGGTTCACTGAGTGTATGAAAATAATGAGAAGAAAGGAAGAGAGAGAGATGGTGAAAAGTAATGAATTAAAATACTTATTGCTTAATACCTAAATACAGTACAGTTCTGAATCCTTGTATATAGATAACCCGACCACCCTGTTGGCTAAATATTTTTTTAATTAAAGATAAAAATATTTTACAATTTTTCGGAGATCGCCATTAGGTTTACCGAGATTCGTATTTATCTCATTCAGTATCCTTGAATAAACCTCAATAAAAACAGGAAGTGCAGGAGGGATCCTGCACTAACTGTTTATATTATCAGCAGACAATGAACCCTTTGAACCTGGTGCAGGTAGCTGAGAACTGCAATGCTTTGGGATTCCACCCAGCAGTCATAGACAAAGGAGCTTGTGGAATCCCAACCCTTCACAGTTTTGCAACCCTGATAGAGACTGTCCTTGTGATTTTCCCATTTCTTTGTCTAGACCAGAATATATGCTTGAATGAGCATTGACCAATCCTCCCGAACTTCCAGTTTACAAAAACGATAAACCATGAAAGGAAATTTCTATTGAATGATATATCTACATATATCTCATAATATCTCATAATTAGACCAGTTTGTAATTCAGAGGCAAAAGTGGTTCACGTTGAAGTGGTTCAGAGGCCCCACGTTAAATTGTAGGCCCCTTAGATACCATTGACTGTTGGTATATTAATTTACAGTCCTGTCTAAGGAACATGTCAGCCTTAGTCAGTAACAAGACTTCAAGACCATGCAACACTGATTGTTTACTTCCTCAATTAGATTGTTTGCTTTGGTAACATGAAACCTGCATTTTGAAAATTGCAAATGAAATGAATTATTACCTGGAATCTGGGAGCAAAGTGGAGGTTGAAAAGGCACTGTTATTCAACACACTGCTAAGGTCAGACTCGTTCATCAAAAGTGAATGATCACTCCTTGGACACCGAAAGTTCCAGTCAAATCCACTTGACCAATTTGAAATTTTGGTGCTGGGATCAAAAGTTTGTAAATATTTCTCTACGTTGTTCAAATCAATTCTTTCATCAATTTTATTTTTCGTTGAATCATTTCCAACCACATCCACCACCTCCGTTTCACTTTCTATTGAGTCACCGAATCCGTTCAGTTGTCTAAACACATTATCAAATGAAACCTTTCCTTTCTTCCAGTTGTTGAATTCAATTAAGTATTTGCGCTTCAGCCTCTGTAAATTCCTTTTTGAAGATTGGAATCTTGATTTTAACAGCTATGGAAAATATTAGCAGATTAAATGGACAGTGTACATAGAGTGCAGTATTTAGTATACTAGACCCTGTTGGAAATGAACAAAGGATTTTGTCATAAGTAAAAGTTATTTTTAAATACAGTGGGAAAGGTTACGATAAAAATAGTATAGATAACAAAGATGTATGGAAAAAATAACAAGTTGAGACTGAAGTACATATTATCGTGAAAATCAGCTCATGTCAAAGTACACAGAATGCTGAACTGAACAACCAGAGGATTACAGAATAGCATTAACCCTAGAAATGGCAAAGTTGTAATTTACGATGCATTTACATATTCAATAAGAAGTGGCAGGTGGAGGCATCTGTCGTCAGTTTAGTGTACTTGTTAGACACTATCGCCCACGTCTTGCCCTCTGGGGGAAAACAACCGAAACTGCTCTTGTAGCACACGAGCCTGCCACCGGGCAGGTCTATAACCAAGTAAGCGCTTTCTACTCCTAGGCACTGAGTGGCCGAGCCGGCAACCGCGCTACGCTGACGAGCGTAACGTTCTAGCCATTCGGAAGTGCTAGGGTTCGAATCCCGACCATGAGCAATCCCAATTTGGCTTGCAAATGTATGGTAAAGCGGAGAGGGGGGCCCACCTTAAATAAACGGTGACCGGCTTGGGTGGAACTTGACGGCATTTATAGGCTTAATTGGGATTGCAGTGGACACCTGTTTTGCTTTTGTGGTTATATAAGGGGGGGCGTGTTTTAAGCTTTTTTTGTTTAAACTTTGATATTTCAAGAATATATTAGTAATTATTTTATTGTTACAGTTAAGAGTAAAAAGCTTGCCACTTCTAGGGTTAAGGATTTTGTAATTTTATAAGACCATTTAAGAATTTAAACAAACAGGAACATTCTATCTATGCAAATCTGTAACTTAATTATGGATTAATACCCACTAAAAATGCCAAAACTTTTCAAAACATTTTTTCTAGATGACAGTAAGGTGTCTTGAGAAAGTACCTGGAAGTCCTTGAGAAGTTCTGAATGTTTGTTGAGGAGAAGGTCGATGGAGGTGTTGTTCAAGGAGGTTGGCTCAGAGTTAGCCACAGCTTTAGCCGTAGCCGCCACTTCTCCACCAGGCACATTGATCACTCGTCCACTCAACATCTCCCTCACCAACGACTTTTCATTTTGTTTCCACCAACAAACTGTGACAACATCAAAATAAACCATGAATTATTTTGTATTTTATATTTCTTGTCTATAGTTCTCTGTTATTTAATAATGCACTCTTTTTCTTTTGTTATTAATATGTGTTTTACTCTTAATTTTTTAGGTTTTGTATTCCCAGAAGTGACTTCCGTGAGCGTCCTTTGGTGTTTGAAAATCAATGCACCTGACAGAGAGTTAAATCTTCCGTATTATCAAATATAGTAAAAAAGTAAAGAAGTAATTTTAGCATAGAAGGTATAGTTTTATAACTCTGAGTTGGTAGCAGAAGTACCATTTATGTTTACCTAATATCTCATTCCCTAACAGAAAAGGAAGAAGGAAAGTTGTTTAGACTCGAGGATTTTGGGTTGGTTAAAGGAGGATTTCTAAACCTTCTACAGCCTGAACCAAGACCTGGATTGGTTTGGAGACTGTTAACCTTTCCACATGAGTTATACAGAAGATATGCCATTGCCTAAGCTATTTTCAAGGCAGTGCTACATCTCCACAACTCACGTATCTCTTGGTGGACCGTGTCAATGTCGCTGAGTTGGGAGCGTAGAGCATCTGCAGCAACCTTCTCCATCTCCCTGGCCTTGGTCCAGTCTTCTTTGGCTTCCATCGAAGTCACAAAGTTTTCGAAACCTTCATCTGGTTCCACTGTGTTGAAAAAAGAATAATATAATAAAAAATAAATAGTGCACATATAGTTTTAGAATAATATATTGTAGGGAAATTGGCTAAAAATTTGTACAGAACTCATTTTTCTACTCCTTTTATTTTGTAGTAATTAATCCTTGTACCAGATTATTAAAAATAATAACAAGTGCAGGGTGTTTTTAGTAATTTGTAAAAAAGTGTGTTCTAACCAAAGGGATCAAAACCAGGACCTTCCAGTACAAAGTCCTCTGTGAGCCAATGAGACCTTTGTAATAAATGTTGTTTAGTTTATTTTTACTGGCCTTGGTTGTTCGGGCTGATTTCTTATAGTTTATCACTATAGGCTGTAGTCCTTAGTACAGAACTAGACTATATTAGTTTTGGAAGAGTGTTCAGAAGTATAATTTTATATTTTTTAAGTGAAAGTGAACTCACGTTACATAATGTTAATGTTTTAATTTACAATTTCATTATGTATTTTATTTTCTGTTGGCTTTGTTATATGTGCAATTAATAGTTAACCAATAGGATGATTTAGTTTTATAAATAATTCAGATATATTTAGCAATTTTGAAAAAAAACAATAGAAGTAAGATAAATACATTCTGCACATCTTCTAAATATAAGAATCAAAAAGAAAAAATAATACAAATAGAATATAAAGCAGTGGTATATTACCTTTACTGAGAACATTGAAGTTGCAATCTTTATTGTCAGTATTCACACTTGATTGCTTACTTTTTACCTCTTGAAGCCAATCTATCATATAAACTACTTTTTTTTTAAGAAAATACATATTTAAATGTACAAGTCATGAAATATGCAACCCAATATTAAAGATAACATTTTGTGAAAGCAGTAGACGATCTCAATCAACTAATCTCTTATAAAAACTCCATGAAATTGCTTACAAAGATATTTGAAGGCAATTTTATAGATTGCCTCATATATAGCAAAACCACTCCTGACTGGTGGCCACTGAACAAGGTGGCAGATTACCGATGTTTTCGTCTGAAACATAGGTCACTGCTGTTTTACGAATCAGCACAGCTTATTTCGAATAATACAGACTGTCGAAGTATCAAATGTCAAACTACAAAATGTTTGCTCAAACAAATTCTATTTATGTTTCCAAAAGATTTTGATCTTTAATTAATGTTTGGGTTTCTCCACATGTTAACCAATTGTTAATTCCTTTGAAGAATCAACTAGAGAAATCCCACTCAAAAATATTAAAATTAATTTACTTCACTGGGGAAAATAGGTTAGATCATAGATATGTCTGAAGGGAATGTTTTCAGTTCATCTTAACTGCTGTTCATAAGCAGTTTTCATAACCAAACTATGATGTCACTAACCAAATGACGTCACTGTTTCAAATTTTGGTACGCAAATTGCCAACATCCTCCCAGAGCTAAGACATCCGCGTCAAAAATATCAACTGGATAACGGCCGCAATGATTCAACATAATCATTAATCAATCGTGTACTCATTTTGCTTTTTCCTCTTTCATAGTCTGATAGCATATGCGAGTACATTATGATTTTGAGCATCTCAGAGTATCTTTCAAGTAAACTTTTACCTATAAACTTTATGATTTTAGTTTATGTTTATTTAACTACATTAGTAACAAGTGTGTCAAGGATACTGATATCCGTCTTCAACTGGTGCGGGTGAACATGCCCAATGTCTGAAGCGCGAGGGCTTGAGCCATTGTCAAGCGAAAATCTCTTCTCACTACAATTTTTCTTCTCCAACTCTTTTACCTGTAATGATGTAATTTATCATTGAATCAAACAAATAAATCTTTATATCACCACACTGTAGGTAAGTTTAATATATCAAAATAGTCTGATCAATACAATTATTTTTTATAGCAAAGAAGATACAAAAAGACCTCAAACAACCATGGTCAGTTAAAATAATCTAAACTATGCTTATAACAATGGTTTCATTAGTTCAATGGGAGCACAGAGTTTGGGTTCAATCCCCCTGGGTAAGACACACTTTTTTACAAATTTAAGCAATTACATTAATTAAATAACTAAAAACATCCTGCACTTATTATTTTTAATACTAGATTATATATTCGACAAGCTGACCCGGCGAACTTCGTAACGCCTCACAGTAAACACATGTTAACTTTAAGATTGGCCATGTTCTGAAGTCGAATAGCAAAACGGCTTCATTGTGAAAGGTTATATATTCTGGGTCGCTGCATAGTGAATAACAATACTAAAAAGATAAAACATACAAATAACATTCCCATAAAACGAATAAATCTGAGTGGATTAATTCACAATTTTAAAATCCAATCCAAACCCAAACGAAACCTAACTGTAATACGGCTTTTATAGTAAAGATATACAACAGCTGATTATTATAATAAACGTAATAATATAAACATTGTAATTATCATATAAACACGTGACTTTAATTAGACAGAAAATAAAAATATAAATACATAATCCCCCAAAACCGTAAACTATTAACGTGGTGAATAAAGCTGTTCATTTTTTACAGTACACATTTACTTCATAGTTTAACATTAATGAATGATTCAGATGGCATTGGATAGTAAAACATATTGCTAATGGAAAGTAAACCAATCAGCTGTAGCTAAGAAATCAAATGTTTTCATTGTTGACATTTTGTAAACAAACTTACTCTCCATAAGGTTAACATTAGAAATTTAAAACGTCATAAAATGGAAACTTATGGTGTTTTCGAAAATATTTTTTCACTAAAACCTTCCCGGACACATGTAGAGCAACTTCCTAAAATTTCATGGCGATCGGATGAGTAGTTTGGCAACGCATAAAGGACATACATACAGACATACAGACAGACATACATACATTCAATTTTATATATAGAGATTATAGTTTGGTTCTCTGGTACAAGGATTTAATTGCTACAAAAATAATAGGAATAAAAAATACAATTAAAGAGGTATGCAATTAATTACCTTCTATGCTAAATTTACTTTGTTTCTCCCCCTCCAGTATTATACATATATGATACGGCCATCAGAATACTGGAGGGGGAGAAACAAAGGAATGTAGCCGACAGAGATAAGGGTGGAGAGCGAGAGTGACGCACTGATACAACCTGATACTTGACCGAAAATCTAGACTTCTCTTCTGCCCAGTACGTGTTGTGTGTCTGCCTCTCAGTTCTAATATTTTGTGATGTTCGTAATGCTTGTATTCGTGTGTTTGTGTGTACTTGGAAACAAATACGATCTTCACATGAAGAGATAACAGTACCATATATCCTTGACTGGAGCCCGAAGATGATCCCATAGGAGGATTGAAACTAGTTGCCTTATCAACAAATGGATTACATATTGAAGGTATTTATACCACCATAGGAAGGTTTAAGGATGGGTGGGTTTTGTGGAAATGTTTGACATTTGAGCAGAAAAAATATAAAAGTTATAGGTATCGATACTAGAGGATACCTTGGCCCGGAGCTGACTGCATTGTCCTCGTAGTTGCTGCACCTCCGCCTTCAGCTGACTGTTCTCACTGCTCAAGTCTCTCTCCGTGTTCACAATCAGTTCATTGCGCACCAGTGCAACCCTCTGGGCAAACCGACACGTTGATATTGTCTCCTGCGCAGATTAACACTTTGATTAAGACTCATCTTTGTATAATAGTATTGAGAGAGGTTGGAGATTGGTGATTATGTTTGCCTTTTTGGGTACATTAACCCACTACTTGTAGCCACAAATAGCACATTGCCGAAGGCCGACACAAAGTTAAAGTGTTTATCTTGACTGTATGATTTTATCAATTAGCGGAAGGAGGAGATGAAAACTTTTAAACTAAAGATTCAAGATTTTTGTTGTCATTCAATGTGAGAGTGGCGAGATCAATCTACACTTCAACAGTTTGACACAGTTTACTTTGTAATATTTAAGGAATAAGATACATAATTGACATGATTTAGACTCTGAAGGTTTATGAGATCCCAACAAAGCTGGTGGAATATTGTACAGGCACTAGAAATTTGAATTCATAAGTAAGAGAAAGTTAAGACATGGGGCGGTGTGAATAAAAACGAGTACGACGAGTATTTACTCACAAGTAAAGTGTAACGAGTATTTAAACCCCAAGTAAACCGATGTGAATAAAGCGTCGAGTTTACTTGTGACCGTGTACTCACCAACCCGAGGGTATACTAGCAAGTATTTACTCGCGAGACAGCTGATTCACAAGAAAGGCAAGTAAATACTTGTAGCGCCACACATATCACGCATCATTTCCTTTTGTGACTTTTGTTCTTTTTACGCTGCTAAAGTAACTTGACTCCCCGTCATTACTCACAAGTCAGTTGTCGTTCCCGTTTGTTTTTGTCCTCACGCAGGTATGGATGAAAGTAGTGTGACTTCCTGTTGTGACACTAAATCTAAATCTAAATTATATAGAGGTACATTTTCTTCAACCATACCACCTTTGATTCCGTCTTCCACTTCCCAAGCATCATTAAAATATTTTGCTACATTGTGAAGCACTGCACAACTTATTACTAAATTGGGAACATTTTTGACTGCTATTCTAACTTGGCTCGAGAGTATGGGAAAACGACGTTTCATCTGGCCAAAAACTCGTTCGATTATTACTCTTTTATTTATCTGACCGCTGTTTATATTAGTTTTCTTTTAATTTTTAGAGATGGAACCTCTAATCAGGCTTTGCCTTAGAGGCCCTATATTTTCTCCAATTAATGATAGTAATACTTTTAATTATTTAATTTGCTCTAATAATTACGTTTTTCTTTAAATTAAGCTGTCAGTCTGGCAACGTGAAAGGACATTAATTTACTATTAAAAATAACTTTGAGTTGAATTATTCTTTTTATTTATGTTGAGAATTTTGTACATTATGTTGTGTATGAGTCACATTTTGTCAACATTGGAGAAAATAAATGATTCTTATTCTATTCTTATTCTTATTCTATTCTTTCTTGAGCATGGGTCGAATTGTAATTCCGCTCACGAGCATTTCTTGGTTCGTCAAAAGGAGTCAGTACCCAAGGAGTAATTCCATATCCGCTATCACCAAGGAGACAAACATCACCATCATATCGGCGCATGACGTCCTGAATTCCACTCACTCGCCAAATCCTGGCATCATATACACTCCCTGGCCACTGAGCGTCCACACTTGTAATTTTTTCGTTAGCGTCACAAGTCATCTGAATGTTTATTGTTGTTTTTCCTTTTCTGTTCACATACTCGTCACCGAATTCCGAAGGTTTCATAATATGCACGTAAGTGCAATCTATAGCACCAATGACAGTGGGAATGCGAAATTTTGAAGCCCAATCTGCCTTTGCCTGATCCATATCTTCAATAGTGCGTGGAAATTTAATCTTATCTTCAGACTTCGACACTATTTTATATCCAATACACTTGAAAATGTTCTGCTGACGGTACTTCTTTCAACCCCCATGTCGTTGGCAACACCACTTTGGAATCCTGGATCCTGGATTGATCAGAAAAATGTCCATCTTTTTCCGTGCAGTTAATCCTCCACCCCTTGCATCAGTAATTTCTTCAAGAAAGTGTGAAGTGAAAAAATATACGTTTTCGCTCTCAAACCGTAATAGTCCCTTAGATAGATCGGGACTTATATCACGCCGGTCTCTATAACGTTTCACACCACGCAGGTTCATAAACGCAGCTTCTTTCGTATACAAGTACGACTGCAAGTCTGGGGTCGGGTTGGCTTGCGAATGGACGAGTATTTACTTGCTACAGAAGTATTTACTTGCGTTTATTCACACCAAAATTGGCATTTTCGGGGGTTTACTAGCCTCTCAAGTATTTACTCGCGAGTAAGAGTAAATACTTGTTTTATTCACTTCAATTTTGGCGTTTACTTGTCACTTAAGTATTTACTTGTTCAACTCGTTTTTATTCACACCGCTCATGGACAGGTTGCCTCATTCTTAGAGAAGTAATAACGATCTTCAAACTAATCCAGATCTGGGCTCGGGCCTTGCAACACCCTTCCTTTACTCTGACTCCCAGAGTGTCAATCACCCAGGAGAGACATGAAGGAGCCAAGTTAATGGGGAAGGACCCGTTATTGGACAGTTTCTTTCTAATGTACCTAGTTTTGATCACTGAACAAATAAAAACCATTTAGAAAGCCGAATAGGGCTTGCATACACACATATAACACTGAAATCTAAAACTGATTGATAAATGGAAGTAAAACTCATACCTCGATGTTGGTCTTATCCATTGTGATGTTTGCCACCATAACAGTCATACAGTTACCTCCGAGAGAGTCACGCAGAGCTGCGGTGAGCATGCAGTTGCGATAAGGCACGTGACTGCGGCTGGGGTCTGACAGAGCAACTATCACCTGCACAACCATCCTACTGAATAAGGTGCAATTAACGTCTAGCATTTAACATAAAGTTTTACATAACCCTTTAACAGTTTAAAATAGGTGTAATTATTCAGATTAAGAGGTGTTACGATAAGATAGTTACCTGCTCCAGGTAGTGGAGAGAGAGGTTTATGTGCCTTGCTTCCTCCAGAACTATCCCCTCCTCTCCCGTCTTGTGTACTCGTTCAGACCTATCCATGGACAAGAAACATAATGAATTCAAATCAAACTATTTTTGGTAACTTTTTAAAAACCCATCGTAATGAAAGGTGGACACTGGAAAATCATTTTTGAAATACCTTCTGTGGTACTGTGATGACAAAAAAACCAATATTTTTCAACTAGTTTCGCTATCCAGTAAAGTAAAAATACCAAAGTCACATGATTAAAGTATGTACTTTAAACCAGCTTAGCCAGCTAGCTTTGTTTGACTTAACACGTTCACTACCACCCGCCGCACATATGCAGCGGTCAGGCAACTCCCTCAGCCCACAAACAAAACATGAACTTCCTTGTATACCAGTCCTTGTGGTTGTGACCTACGCCACAGACCACGTAGGCGGTGTACCTGTTGATTCTTGTCAGTGTTGCCATCTCACCTACCCAGCTACAAGATACTTGTAGCCATCTCACCTACCCAGCCAAGTCGACCAGGTTGAGCTTCGCCCGCCTCACCTCCGAGCTTTCATGAACACGTGCCTCTAGATAGATGGTGAGGATTGTGTGGGACCGCGAGGAGAAAACATTCATCGGTGTATCGCCAACAATCCTGAAACAATAATCTTCATCTAACGAAGCACTTTCACTCTTGCTTTTTGAAAGTTTTTACTAATCTCTAATTTTATTTTAAAACTAAGATTTGTTATGATTGACAATAATTAATTTACATCACAAATGCAACAATAACTGCTTCAATTTTGTCCATAATTATTTATAAAATCTCTAATGTAAATTAATGACTATTCTTGAGTAAAGTGACTGAATTATTCCAAAAGTTTTAACTTAAAATTCAAAATAGAGAAAATTGTTATCACAAAATAGAATAGGAACACTCTTTTAAGCACCTTTAAGCTTTTTTGTTTGTTAAGAAGCTGATCTGCTGAATATAACTTAGAATAACTAGAAATAATAAAAAAAGGTTTGACAAAGCAACTCTATGCAAAGATATCTGAGAACATTATTTCCTGATAGTATAAACAGTAACCATTTTAAAAACAATAAAGCTTTATTATTATTTCTATTTATACAGCTTTAAACGTCACTAAGTAAAATAAAAGTTAAAAATAATAGGTAAAAAATTTAAAATTTCATTATAAATTTATTGATTAAAAAAAAAAAAATCAAAACAAACTAATAAAAATAAATCTATAATAAAAAGTCAAATTATATTCATAAATTTGAGATCATCAATAAGCAAAATGTCAATAAAAGATAAAGTTAAAAAATATACAATGATGATTAAAAAATGTAAAAAACAAATGTTAAAACAATGACATATACATTAAAAAACAATTGCTAGTTTGACATCTTCACCACAAAAAACACAGAGATTACAATAAATTAATTCGTAGAGTTAAAAAAAATTATATTAAAAAATATAATTTTTCATTTATAATTTTGATTTATGTTATTAAAAAAAGAAAATAATAATTTTGATAATATTTTCTACCTACAAAAAGTCAAACAATTTTGAATAAACTTTCATGTTGTATAGTAGGACAGTTCCAGACTCTCGTATGTATATGCTCAAAGTGATCACACATCCAAAATTTTGAAAAAATATCAGATACAATTTTTCGTGTAAATTCCTATGACTTTATTATACAGATGATCATTAAAAACTATGTGGCTAAGTTATCTGACATCTTCACCACAATGTAACATGCACAGCTGGTTAGTTCAGAATTTACGTGCTCATCTCGTAATTCAAAAGTTGCCAGATTGATTACAATAAAATTAATTATTTGTAGATTTTCTAGTGATGAGCAAAATTATGGGAATTTTTACTAGTTTGGGTAATTATAAGTAGTTTTTTTTCTAGTACAAATGCACAAGCATTCTCAGTGGATTATAGTAGAACTACTAATATGCGTCTCTGACCTTGAACTAATATTCCTCTACCCCCACTCCAACCAAAGTGAATATCACACATCCGGGCAAATTCCCCATACCATGATATGTGTAACAGGTAGCAACTTCATGGATTTTTGGTCAAGTGAACCAAGTGTCACCTAATTGGAGTTGAATAAAAACAATTATCTTTTAAGTTTTACTGCAACTATGTGAGAACTTATTTAAAACGTTATAAAACTATTTATTTGCACTCAAGATTATACACCTTCAGTTGTGCACAGAAGACTATTAAAACAACTTGTTAGAGTTGTTTCACACGACCAAGTGAAAGTAAAACTTGCTCTGGTGGAAGCAACCAAGGAATCGCTAACCGTTCCACTCATTTGTAGTGAAGTGAAACACAGACATTAACAATAATTTTATTTATCCTATCATAGTTTAATCAGCTCTAATTCTTTTATTAAATTGTGCTGATGAGGATAGATTGGGTCGAGGAGTGTATGTCCAGCATGTGCACAACACCAAAGTGAAGGAAGATGAAGGTCGAGGAGGAAATTTAGATTACAGAGACTACTTTTGAACAAAAAATCTATCATATTTGGTCCTGTCAGTCTAGTGTATAATCGAATAATACAGACTATTAATATGAGTAGTGTCTTTCTAAAGCCCTGCATGAGCAGATGAATGAATTTCATAATAGTCAGATTGACCTAAAACTTGTCATGGTTCATGATTCAGCTGTTGCACTTATTTATTTCTTATTAGTAACAATAACGAAAAAAAATGTTTTAATTGAATTTTAAAAATTAAGTGATTTAAGTTGTCTAAACATTAACATTCCAATCTAAAATAATTTTCTTAAATATTTTATCACATCATTATCACTAACCTTAGAAGTGACAAGCTTTTTACTTTTAACTCTAACATAAAAACAATTACTAATATCTACTTGAAACATCAAAGTTTAAACAAAAAAGCATAAAACATGCCCCCCCTTATAACCACAAAATCAAAACAGGTGTCCACTGCAATCCCAATTAAGCTTACAAATGCCATCAACTTCCACCCAAGCCGGCCACCATTTATTTAAGGTGGGCTCTCCTCTCCGCTATTCCACAATTTGTAAGCCAAATTGGGATTGCTCATAGTCGGGATTCGAACCCTAGCACTTCCGAATGACTAGAACGCTACGCTCGTCAGCGTAGCACGTTAGCCGGTTCAGCCACTCAGTGCATAGGAGTAGAAAGTGCTTACTTGGTTATAGACATGTCCAGTGGTAGTCTAGTGCACTTAGAGACCAGGTTCGGTTGCTTGCCCCCAGAGGGCAACACGGTCACGTAGGCGCTTGTGTCTAACAAGTTCACTAAACTGACGACAGATGCCTCCACCTGCCACTTCTTATTGAATATGTAAATGTGTCGTGAATTACGACTTTGCCAGTTCTAGGGCTAAACAACCAACTTACTCATCTCCTGTAGACAACAAAAGGTCGTTGCTCTGTTCGTTATATATCTCCAGGTAGGACATGTGAACGGTAAATGTTTCTTTTTCTGCCTGTAAATTAATGTGAGCTAAATTAAATCATAAGATACGGTATCCTCCACATTGACTGCATCACCTTCCACGAAAACTTTTAGACGAACAACACCAGCTACCCTAAGCTGAGATTTTAAAACCTTAGGTTATGACAATGAGATGTAGAAGGCTTTATGATAATAGTTAAATAATATAGTAGTAGTTGTTGAGGTCGATACAAAGGGATTAATAATACCGCAGCCAATGTGAGTACATGAGTTTTATACTGTATGATGATACATATGGTACACAAAATTTAATGTTAGAGGAAAACACATGTTTGCAACCAGTAATGAAACATATGTTCTTACAGTAGCTACCGGACCCTCAGTTTTGTTAAAATGTGATTTAGATTCCTGAAATAGTTCTTTTCTTTTCTATTGTAATCAAATACCATTCACAATAGTTTACCAATAATTTGTTGTCAGTAAATAAATAGTATTGTAGATAAAGCTTACGATAAACTAATTAAATCATGGGAATACATATTCTTATATACCATAAATTAAGTAGATTTCATCAAATGTGCCCTGAGGTTTTTCGTTTTTTTTGTTGAAGGATTGGGAGTTGCTATTCTGAAATAGTTTTCAATCAATCCTTGACTTCATGAATGGGATGTCAGTGGTAATTTCAATAGGTTTATAGAATCAGTCTGTATTATGCTATGACTATAATTGATACAAAATAAATTTTAATGTTTTGTTAACTCTAAAATAAGTTTTACTGTAGTTTTTACAAAACTTACTGTTCCCTTCATGTGGAAAGTAATTTAAACTTGTCTCATTATTTTTAGCAACTTGGATAGCGTTTAAACCAAAATAAGTGTAAAAGAGTGTCAATAGCTTACTGTACAACATCAATAAACCAACTCCAATATACTTACTTGGCTAATTGCCGTAAAAATGTCCTGAAGCGCTCTTGGCACAACCCCTGGGTTTTCCGTGACTCCTGATATTGTGTGAGTCTTTCCACTACCTGTCTGTAGCAAGGTATAGTAATTAAAATCTTATTAATAAAACTTAGAGATTTACTTAATTAATCAGCCTTATTTTCCAAAAAGATAAGAAAATATAAAGGGGTAATATACTTGCCCATAGGTCCAAATTTCCTGGATCGAAACCAGTGGCTACTTCTTTCCCTTCCTTTAAATTTATAACTCCTGTCGGATCATAAGCGGTCACCTCTGGCTAGCCTATATAGCTCATGCCACTACATTAAACATAACGGTATTAAACATAATATTAATGCTTTTTTAGGTGTAAACTTCCATCAAATCCAACATTACCTGTCCATAAGCGAAAATGGTCCCGTTATAACCTTGAAGAGAGCTGAAACATAATAGTTATGTTTATTGAAAAATCAACCATTATAGAGTTTATAAAGTTTCTGAACTATACCACATTTTAGGGGAAAAATTGGCTAAACAGTTCCATAGCTGATCTGAAAAGATCCTCAACATAACAAGTATGGTAAATAAAACTATGAAACTATAGAATTACGCTTAAAAATTCCATAATTTAAAATTGTTTACTCTCAGGTCCTCACCCTTTATACATTCACATTTTTGTACATTTAATCTCCTTGGTATTGAAAGCCCACTGCTCTTTTCCCAAATAAAAAAATTAATATGTTGCTGTTATCTCTCCATATTCTTATGAACGGTTTTGCTTATTTCTCAGGTTATAACCTTAACAGTCTGGTTAGGACCAAATGAACAACACTTTTGAACACTTCACCTTTGAACAACAGGTTTGGCAACTGCATTGTAAATATGATCCTGACGTGCCTCTTGGTCAAAAACTTTTACAAACCTGTAAACATAAAAACAATGTGTTATAACACAATTTTGAACAATTTATATCGTGCCACTTGTATTTAACTGTAGAGAAAACTAAAAATAACTAATTGCACAGTAAAAAATAAACAAAACAACTCTCAAACTATTAGCTTTTTAAAAAATTAATTAAACTATTTGTAATTATTTAAAACACAGGATGCAATTAAAAGACATTTTGATAATACAATACTCAGTTTATTACATTCACAAGAAAATAAAAAATATACTTGTACAAAACACATAATTTATTACTAAATAAAAGCCTTTTTTAGTTGTGCTCACTGTAAACTACATGTGTTGTAGAAACCTAAAATGAAAAGTGAGCTCACCCCTTGACCATCCGCGAGTTAAAAACCTGGGAACCAGTACCTCCTACTCTCTACAAAAATGGAAGATAGGGTAAAGCACCCAAATTTCAACACCACACCTGTGCTGTTTTGATTTCATCCATAGTAATAAACAATAAGTTTCAATAATTATTACTTGTTATTTGTTCATTCCTCCAAATCGCTATCAGAGACCACCAGGTTCA
Source organism: Nephotettix cincticeps (assembly GCA_023375725.1). Taxonomy (NCBI): domain Eukaryota; kingdom Metazoa; phylum Arthropoda; class Insecta; order Hemiptera; family Cicadellidae; genus Nephotettix; species Nephotettix cincticeps. The sequence goes on along the minus strand of CM041785.1, from coordinate 69,356,544 downwards.
CCTGGTTTGACATCATTATGACATGAATTAATGAATTCAATTACCTAAATAATTGAGCTAATTGACAAAACTAAACCATTGAACATTTTAATTCATTCTTACCTGTAAGAATAGTCATGAATACATTGGCCATTGATTGGAAGAGTTTCCAAGACATAAGATGATTTATTTTTGCAGACCGCTTATTTTAAGTTTAAGATTATGTATTGGCTTTAACTAATTTAAGAGCTTATCCATATTCGATTTTTTGTAGCTCACAAGTTTTTTTATAGACAAACGCAGAACTAAATATTGTGTGTGTGTGTGAATGATATAAAATAAACGAATATTCACGTTGTTTATTTACAATACAGTAGAACCTCTCATATCTGACCATGATGGGACCGAGACAAGGCCGGAACAGCCAAACAGTTGGATATCAGGAGGAGTAAATAAAATGGTTTAATTTTTTTATTTAAATTATTGTTAAATTAAATTAAATTGTAATTTAATTTGATTTTTAGCAAGGCAAAAAGCATGAAATCCGCAAAGACCATCCTCATAATTAGACCAGTTCGTAATTCAGATGAAGTGGTTCGGACTCCACGTTAAACTGTAGATCCCTTAGATATACCATGGGCTGTGTTGGACTATTAATTAACAGTCGTGTCTAAGGAACTGTTAATTAATATTTTTATGTTGAGGTTATTATGGGCAATATTTCTGTAGGAAAACCTTATTACATTATTCGTGGCATTTTTCATCAAGAAAAAATTTTAAACTGCACAGTACCTCTATGAAGTATAGTACGAACCTCTGGGGTAATAAGTTTTGAATAACTTTGTAAGCATCCACCACTGAAGCAGAAGCTTAAAGATCATACTCACTGAAAACTGTATGATTCTGGCTTGTGGTTGACAAAATTTATATTCTGGTAATTAAATATGACAAGTGTGTCATTTTCAGATTCTTTCTCTGCTTTAATTCTATAATCCTAAAACAAAAAAAATAATTTCACATTGATTTAATATTTGGGAGATTTTTAAGGTAATTTTCAAATGTGTCATTTTAATATCTTGGTATCCTTGCTGCATTGGCTTTTTTAAACTCAATTTAGTAGGTACATTTTAAGCAGGCTATAACCTCCTGGGTCCTGGATACTAGTAGTAGGCACTTAAGCTCATCGTCATATAATCCTGAGCGGTTTTGAAATTATTACAGATGTAAGCCGGTTAATGACTAATAATAGGAACTCAGTTTGATTTTAACCCTGTGAGAAAGTGTTTTTTTTAACAATGTGAACAAACGCCAAAGTACCTAGTATTAGTCACTGTACTTTAAAAGTATGTTGTGCTAGTATTTGTAAAATTACTGTCCGCTAGAGTATATCATCTCATTAGTTTGAATGCTTGTTCTTGATTTGGTTCAAACAATACTCAGGACTGTGCTCCAGTGAAATTAAGACTAGTCACCATAGGCGGAGTTAGAGGCTACACATTGGGGGGGCGCGGAGTTAATTAAATAGTTTTCGCCACAATTTAGTTTAAAAATAGAGAAAAATAAACATTTACTTCAGTAAAAACTCATCAAATTATCTGTGTCAAATAAAATTATAAAGGAACTGTTAAGATTAGTAAAAAAAAATTCAAAAACTTTTAAGAGGTCTTGGGGGTCTCCTTAACTCCGCCTATGTTAGTCACATCAGCTTTTGCCAGAATTAAGCAATTCAAATTTCAGGAAAGGAGAATACATTTATTTTAAAATAATTTCTTATGTATTGGTACAGTATATTGTGTCTTAAAACATTCAGAACAGAATAAGTTGTAACTTAAATACCATGCAGTGCCCTATGAATATTTTCAAATTAAGCAAATATAAGAAATGTACATCATTTAAATGTGTTTTAAATATAAGGGATTGAAAACAAAGTTTATTGTGTTTTTTTATTGATTACAAAGGTTCCAGGATTACAGAATTCCAAACAATCTACCAAAGGCAAAACAATACTTTTAGAATACAAATTAATAACTTAACAATACAAAATAATGAAACATGACCAACCTGAAATTCACTTTGATCCCGGTCCAATAAAAAGTTAGGTTTAATTCTGCAAAATATTAATATTGGTGTTCTGAAGGCCATTGGTAAGTAAATAATTAATTATTATTATTCAACACAGTTCATATTAACCACCAAAACAACACTGCCTAAGCTCAAATTTTGAGATAGGTTTTTATTTGTTTACAAAGGCAGGCATGAAATTTGCTATACAAAGTCAATGTATCATATTGACAGTGAGATCGGCTCATATAAAAATATGCAGTTGAAAGTTAATAGCACATACCACTTATCCACGTCTATACATACGCAAAGGCAATAGCAATAATTTCAAAGAATATTTAAGTAGGTAGTTATTGAGGAATTATCGCTACTCTAAAATATTATTATAGAATAAACCAAAATACACATGTAACATTACAACGTGTTTGACATCATTTACAATATAACTATTTCGCGAGTCGCAACATCCGAGATTCCAAACAGCTGTTTAGCTCTCAAATTAGTCACAAGACAAGCGTAACAGCTGTTATTATTTAGTCTGCTTCTGTTGTTCTTGTTTGTTTACTTTACTGCTTATCACTACACTTATACGATGAGGTGCTGCAGGGTTCGGTTGTAGGAATTAGGTTAAATTACCACTTTGAATGTTCAATTATCTTCATCGTTCGTTGTCATAAAGTTAAACCCTTTGATTGTAACGAATATCATAATTCTATGTCTTACTGAAGTTCAGTACTGGTACTTTTAAGCCATAGTAATCAACCTGTATTATTTTTTATCAGTGGGTTATTCTAGGAGTTTAATTTATACTATATAATTTGTTATTGATTGGATCAATTTATCTACTTATTGGTCGTATACAACTCTTAATCAAGATACAGAATCATCGTCTTAGTGATTGGCACGGTCACAATTTCACTATGTTCCCTTTTCATATGGGTTATGAGACTAATGTTGCTACTTTAAAGTCTATTTTGTTTGTTGTCTTTTTTTGTTAATCAGATTTTTATAGTTTTACAATTATGAGCCAAAAAGCAATTTCTTTAATTTCTGAAATTGATTCTGTCAATGAAAAACGTGCAATTTCGTTCTTTCAAAGGCAGCAATTTGATCCAAAATTGTATGATCTAGATCCTAATTTTCGTTTGACAAATTTTGCCGATCTCAAAGGATGAGGCTGTAAAATTCCCCAGAAGGTTCTAGGGAACCTACTGAGGGAGCTTGAAAATATTGAAACAGAACCCAAAGACCCATCTAAAATTGGTAAGTTTTATGATTTTTACATGGTTACTTCTATTTTGTAGCTATATCATGTTATTGAGAAAAAAATTATTTAAATCGTAAATTCTAAACATAGTACCATAGCAAATTATGATTAGTCACATCTTTCATGCAAAATTAAAAAAAAATATTTATTCCTAGACAAAACTTTCACCTCAAACACATTACAGGGAGGCTTTTTAACCTTTTTATATTAGGGCCTGGAATCAGTTTCTTATATTAGGCAACAAAAATCAATGAAACGATAGAGATAGGCATAGCTACAATACTATGAAAAAATGAAATATTGCTCAGCAACATATATTAGCAGTATTTGCAAAGAAACAAGAATACATAGGCCTAATGCTGTTCAAGGCTCTGCCAAAAGAAATTAATCAAATCCCACAATCCAACAATTTTAAGAAAAACAGAACAATTTTTATTAAATTTTAGCTTTTATAATATTAATGAATATTGGGAAGCTTGCAAAATCCTTCCCATAACCTCCACTGTCCTCTACTTCGGAGAGTGGTAGATGATCAAACCTGGAGACGGGATGATGCTGACAGATCCTACGCCCTTGAAGGATACGGGATGTCGAATATAATGTGATTTAGGTATTGCTCGTTTTTGTGAAAATTGACATTAAATATTTTAATTTTAAAATTTGAAAAAGTTAAAAAAATGATTTTTTTTACAAATGTTACTTTATTGCTAAATACTCTACTAAGTTTCGTATAAAATCTCAATGGGTTGTTGAAATAATAAATATTTTCCCAAAAACTCAAATGGCGGATTACTGGTAAACAAAGCGGAAATAAAAAAAAATGACTCTTATGTTTTAGACTTAAGATTTGTATGTAGAATCCGGAGATGTGATGCCTTTTTTGATACCCTCCATATTATTCTGGGTAACTAATGTATAATAATTGCCATACAGTGTATCTCATTTGTAAGTAACTGGAAAATTCAATGAAAGTTGGGATTTACCAAATTTTGTTTGTTTCCAGGAATTGGCATGGATTCATGTGTAATACCACTGAGACATAAAAACTTATTTATGATTCAAACAACAGACTACTTTTATCCCTTGGTGGATGATCCTTATATGATGGGTATGTATATGGTATCTATAGTGAACATGACATATATCAGAAACATTGCTTAAAGTTGAAAAAGTGCTTCTATTTCAGGGAATTTGTTGGATATTATTGTCAAATATGTGTTTACTTCCCTTTGCAAAATAGTTTAGATCATGAATATGTCTAAAGGGAATGTTTTCAGTTTCTAAAAGAGCAGCTGTTCTTTTAGGAAATCACTGTCTTTAATTCACCACACGAACCCATGGCTTATGATGATGGGCAGTTGAGGTTTTGAAAAGAAAATGCCCTTCAAAATAGTAGGCCCATATTTGTTGAATTTCAATAGGTATCACAAGTCTAGATTAGATTACTGAAATGGCGACTAACCAAGTCATTACCAAGTATTTTTAGCCAAGTATGAATGAGAAATGAGTGTAAGATGATAGTGTGCTATATTGTAGTCTTGTTAATGACTAAGGCTGACACATTCCTTAGTCTGAACTGTTAATTAATAGCACAACAGTCCTAGTTAGTTTTTAAGCTCCTTGAGTCTGAAAATTGGATTTTATTCTGACATATCATATATATCATACCAATTGTTGGTTTTTAACGAAATTTGGTTCCGTATAGATTTGAATTTTTGTAAAACATCCAGGCATTTTGTGTTTTTTATTAAGTTTATGGTTGTCCATTCCTTAAAATTTATAAATTACTTCTGAAATATGTTTTCATCAATGGTAAACACAGTATTTTATCTATAGACACTTGTATTATGCTATAGAAAATTTAAAACAAATCATTTTCCCATACGAACACCTTTTAGCCAGTGTTTTTTTAACATTTTGGGGAGATTAGTCCAAACCCTGGTCTTGCCTTGATCACTGCAGTACGTTACTTCTGAACTACAGAACCAATAATGATATCATCTGTATATCAAGTACATTTTAAAGGGAGAAATTATGTGTTATTTTACTTATATAATTTATTTAACAGGTAGAATAGCTTGCGCAAACGTGGTAAGTGATATTTTTGCCATGGGTGTTACTGAGGTAGATAATATGCTCATGATACTTGCTGTGTCTACTCAGATGACAGAAAAAGAAAGAGACGTCACAACAATTCTGATGATTGAAGGATTTCGGGTAAGGAACTTGGATGTATTGTTACTTTTTGAACCTAGTTGTTAAGCTCAGGCTAGATATTTATCTGAATTAGGTTACTACTGTTTATTCAAGACTAACTTGTCTCACCCAATCTACCTTTTCATGTATGAATAATTAAATTCATATATGAAAATAATTCAATTCAAAATTGAATTCATATGGGGGAATATGAATTTCCCCTATTGAATAGAGTGAGTAAAGATGCCTTTATTTTAATTGAATCTTGCAGACTCTAGGCCAATAGTATTGAGTTAAAAATGTATCTTTACTTGAACATCTCCCTCTTGATCAAGCCAGGATTTACTTAAGAACGATAGGCGAGTATCATGGACTTGGCAATATGAGGGTTCATTTAAAAAAAAAATCATATAATTCACTCAGAATCTGATGGGTTACCATCAGAAGAATGGCCTCATCTGACTGTCCTATGATTGATTTTTTTTGTGCTTTGCAGGACGCTGCAGCGGAGGCAGGTGCTCGAGTGACGGGTGGAGAGACGGCTATAAACCCGTGGGTTACCATCGGAGGAGTAGCTACATCAATTTGTCCCAACACTGGTTTTATCTCGTATGTACATTTTATGATTATATGTGCAGTGTGTATAATTAATTACAAGTTAATAACTATACATCGTGGATGTTCTTAATTTATTTTGACATAAACTTGTTTTACCTATTAGTTATGTTTAACCAAACTTATTTCGGTACTTTGGTATTAGCACGATGTCACTTGGTCGCCAACAAACAGCGCTCTGCGGAGTTAGGTTAGGTTGTTTATAAAATATTATTAATAAGATAAAAATATCAATAAAGAACCCAACTTAACTCCGCAGAGCGCTGTTTATTAGCAATATCCTGTATATTACGATGTAATGCAACAGTGGCATCCAGCTAATACCAAAGTACTCTTATTTCAAATTAGATTCGAGATAAGCGGAACCGTATCCGCGGAAGCGGATGAACCGTAATATTTAGTTTTTTGATATATGAGCAATTTTCAACTTTTCATTGTGTTGTCCGAAGGCCAGAAAATGCGGTGGAAGGGGATGTCCTGGTTCTTACCAAGCCGCTTGGCACCCAGGTGGCTGTAAATGTGCATGTGTGGGCGGACATGCCGACACGCTGGGCCAACATTGAACATGTAGTCACCAAAGAGAATGTGCACAAGGCTTACTTGCGGGCTATGTACTCCATGGCAAGGTTGAATAAGACAGGTCAGTTTAAGTCCCTCACTTGTTTGATATATGAAGTGGGGTTCTTGAATACATAAATAGGTTATTTAGAAAATTACTGGCCAACTTAGTCCTCAATAGCTTGCAAATCCAAATATCTACTAGTTTCAATAGAGGATTATGGTAAAGTGAATTAAAAGTTTTTATTAAAAACCTCAACTGCCCAGCATTGATCAAAAAGTGGTGAGTTCCTTGTGCTATTTTTTTCTATAGAATAAAACAAATTTCAGGTGCTGCCCTGATGCACGTGCACAAGGCTCACGCCGCCACAGATGTCACGGGATTCGGCATATTAGGACATGCTCAAAACATGGCCAAGTTCCAGAAAAACAAAGTGTCTTTCAAAATTCACTCGTTGCCTATCATCGCTCATATGGCGGCTGTGGCTAAGGTCCGTGCTCACTTCAAATTGCTCCAGGGTACTTCAGCTGAAACTTCAGGTAGACTTTGTTGATGTTGTAAACTACTTTTATTCCCATAAATTTTTTTATATAATTCCCATGTATTTTAATTTTATACTATTTGTGAGTTGATGTCGGTATAGAACAAAATTATGAATAATATGGAATAATTACATTTACATACTATACATTTACCTTAAAACTAACAGCGGAAACTGTTTAAGAGGCAACTTATTGTAAAACTCCACACAGTTAATTTTGAACAAGATACCTGTCAATAATAGCCTGTATAGTGGAGTGGTCAATGTGTTATATATAATTTTTAGTATTTGTCTGAGTTAAACACCCCATTGGTAGACCTATTTCACTTACCCTACCTATAGACCTTATCAAAATTTTCAGGAGGACTTCTGATTTGTTTACCAAAGGAAAATGCAATGGCATATTGTGAAGATATAATGAAACGTGAAGGCTATCCAGCATGGATCGTCGGAGAAGTCGTGAAGGGTGATAGAACTGCGACATTGGTTGATAATCTAAACATCATCGAGGTTCCGGAAGTGGAGAGGGATGGGGAATTGTGGTGATAGTGTCTGTGTTTAATCAATGAAAAACTTTACATTATTTTTAATTTGAACATTATTTGGGTTTGGCAACATCTTTCTTATTCTTCGACCATTTTTTTTCTGTTTCTAAGATAAATATACGGTACTAAGCTTTTATACCTTAGACATGAATTAATCTGATATTAATATGTTCTTATCGTATTGTAAAAGCCATACCAACAATAACAATCAGAAGTATGACTCTGGGTGAACGAAGTTGACTGTCAACAGTTGCTTGGAAGATGAAAAGTTTGACTGTTATTGTTGTGAGGCGAGTCTTCCATTGTCTTCTTATTTTGATATTAAGTTCATGTTATTTTTATTTTATGTCGATAATTTAAGTTGATCAAACTTAACAAAACTCTTACAAAATACCACTTACTGAATAAAGCCTCATGATACTTATAAGACTGACCGGTTAAATGACATTTAATTTACTTGACACTTTAATATCGATGATTTCAATTACATGATTCTGAAGAGTGTGTTTTGTAATAATTGTTTACCTTATATTTGGAAATTGAATAGTCATAGTTTTGGTTCAATTAAAAATTAGTCAAAAATAAATAAAAAAGTAAAGTAAAATTGGTTCAAATTTATTTTTTGTGTTCAATTAAACTATTAATACAATATTAAAATATAAAGATTATTTAAAATTCTGTTTAGCAATAAAAAAACATTAGTACAAATTAAACGCTAAAACTAGTGGGTGTTTTATCCTTAATTGAATAATAAATTAACGTTATGCAGCTCTTCTTTTAAAAATCAATATAAACAAAAAACGTGCCAACAATTCAATAGTAAAATAACCAAAACAAGTGTCTGCTGCAGTCCCGACTAATCCTACAAATGCCATCAACTTCCACCCAAGCTGGTCACCATTTATTTAAGAGTGGCTTTTCCTCCATTATACCACACATTTGCAAGCCAAATTGAGATTGCTCATGGTCAGGATTCAAACCCGGCTACTTCTGTTTGGCTTCAAACATTTCATTTGTCAGTGACGCTCCTATGACCCCTATACCAAGTACCACCATATGAGAAAGCGTTTTGTTAGCTATAAGCCTACTCTAGTGGCAAAACAACACACTCCCATCAGTTCCAGTATTACAGTACAGATCATGGTGGGTCGGCTTAATAGCATGACCAGTAAAATGTTCACTAAGTTTAAGACAAATGCCACACCTGCCTGTTGTTTGACCTTCGCTTCTGCGACGGTCACCAGTTTTGTTAAATAATTATAAAAACATAAATATTTATTTGACCAGCAAATTGCTATGATTGTTTGACTGAACTAATAATTGATCAAGTGTGCTAAGTCACCTGTCAATACATTCTCAACTAAGGGGCAGTAAAGGATATTAGGGAGGTAGAAAGAAAACAGATTTTTCCGCTATATGTATATTTTTAAGTCAATTTTACATTTATTTTCAAAATAGCCCTTAGCACAACTAATTTTGGAAGACATTTTAGAGAAAACAGAGATTTGTTTACGTACGTTGAATAAAGCAGCAAGATAGGTTTAACAGAAAACCAGTGGTTTTCTAGAGGTTATCGACAGTATAAACATAGTATTAATCATATAAAAATATCAAAAATTAACCTAACTAAAACCCCGCAGATCGTAGTATGGTCGGCATCATCGTGTGTATGGATCATTTGTATGATATTATGCAACATAAATTGTTTGCCGTCAAATAGCGCTCTGCACACTTAAGTTAGGTCTTGGTTGCCTATTGATATTTTATATCGTTAATAGCATTCTTAAACAGTAGGAAACCACCAGAAAACCACTACACTACTGGTTCTGTTACACCAGAAAACAATTAAACCGTTAAAAAAAAAATTGTATACGTATAACGGGAAAGATCCAAGAAAACGATAAAAGTAGTTTGGTTGTCAGAGATATTACACTTAAGACAAAGAAGCTAGTCTTGGTCAGTGTTAATCGGCCATTGGTCACTGCTGATCAAAGTGGCAACTAATCCTTACGTGCTGATTATGCTTTTGAAGTATTGAGTCAAACTATCAAAAGTTTACTGTATATCACATAGGCCTTATAAAAAAAAATTGTGTTGAGACACATTTGGGGGTAAACGTACAAATTTATTCAAAGATTTTTTAAAATTATTATTCATTTAAGCTCAGATAATCAACTAGTTAAATGATATTACATGAACTGTAGGCTACTAGGAATACTGTATTATATAAGCAGTCTTCTAAAATATCACTAGCAACTGCATATTGTAACTGTAAACACCGTTACCACTTCATGCCTTGATCTCAAGTCAAATTTCAGCATACAAGTCAAACTGGAATGTAGGATTGTGTAGCGATTGAATTGGTATTATTCCCTTGAGCTCTTTGTTGGGGATATTTTCTTCAGCAATCCAGGGAAATCCTTCAAAAGTTGTGTCATCACAAATAGTAGAAAATCCAGAGTCTATAGTTTTTATAAATATCCTAAATGAGGAATTCTCTTGTGTAGACTTTAACAAATCATCTGTTATTGAGAGCTTCAAGCAAAATGTGCGGAATGCAATTTCAAGTTCATTTAAGTGGATTGAATCACTATCAGTGAAAAGTGAAGATGCATTTTTTGTATTTATATTGCTAAACACATAGTTTTCAATAGGTTTTAAAGTGGTATCGAAGATTGAGAGACGAATTTCTCTGACTTGATTTAAAATTAATAAATTTCTCAAACATTTTAAAACTTCAGATATATAATTATTAAGATCTGGATATAAACAGATATGGACTGGCACATTATACTTCTTCTTCAATGTGAATATGCTGGATGGATATACTTTTCTCAAGAAAAGTATAGAATGAAAACACACTTCAAAAAACTCCAGTAATATATCAGTGTTTAAACTTGAACAGTTCATTTGAAGGCAATAACATATATGTCAACCAAGAATTAAAAATAAATTATGTTATTAGATCTTAGGTAGATTAGGTATGTGTTAATGTTATAACCAATAATATCAATCTTTATTCTGACAAACTTCCCTTAACTCACATTTTTCTCCATCAAACACAATGACTAAGCAGTAAAATTTTACTCAAATTAACCAAGGGAAGCATTTAATGAATAATGACAACTACACAATCTTAAAAACCTAAATCTCCAAAATCACTGATCTTTTCTCGTTCCTAACGAAACCAAAACAGACATGTCAAAAAAACAATAATTATATCTAATTCTAGCGTCTGTGCATAGGAAAACCGTGTACGCTCAGTAGGCCGGCCGCACACTGAAACTGATACAGCATTTCACCTGAAGCAAGTTGGAGGCAAAATGTTTCACTGACTAATTGCAGAGAGGAACGGATTATTTACTATCCGTTCATCTATGCTAATAGGTAACCAAGCGATATTTCACTGATATTGCTATACTGTGTCAAAAAATACAACAAAGCGCAGTTGGGATTAACGAAATTGTCGTACTGGTACCAGAATAAATGAAAATAAACAATGGAGAAAGCTAATGTTAGCTAACGATCATATTGCTGTTAGGAGGAGAACTCAACTAATTAAAATAGATAAATAATCAAAGACTACGACCTTCAATAATTAGGCTTTGATCTATCAAAGTTAAGTTAGTCAAAGCTCTCAATGGATCATATTTGTATTTGCAACTAAAAAGAGATGATTTTATGTTTTATAAATTCTGTCTTAGAAGTCCAATTAAGCTCCACATAAGTATATAATAATTATTTATCTATCAATGCCGATTTGGCAATAGTGACCAGCGACTATTATTGACTAATAATAGGTTTGTAATGAAAACTTTATAACTAAATATGTTACCTCCAAACTGGAATTAGTTCCTATGTTTACAATACCTTTTTATGTATTTCCTCCTTAATCGTCGACCAAAAATAAATAGCTTCAAAATGTTTGGAGGATATTTAATTTATGGTTTGTATCTGAGACCGAAAATATATTTATGTAATCTTATTTTGTTACAGAAGATAAGGCTATACGAATGGTTGTCAACGAGTAGTTAGCCTACATTGGTGAGGATTTTGTAAATTTTTAGATAAAACTAATTAATGTGTTTTGCATTAGCTTTGTGTAACAACTGCATTCAATCTGTTTTTAGTTTAATAATTATAGTTTTTCACCTGCCTTAGGTGCATTGTAAAAATGTCTTGTTTTAATCCTCTTGAGTATTTCACGTTTAAACAGTAAGAACTGCGTTCAGATTGCAATTTTTATATTGCAGAAGTATATTACATATGGTGGTGGTTCGTACTAAGAATGCAGTGACGAGTGAAAAGCATTCTCAAAAGGTTTTTCTTAAAAGCCTGAGATGATATCTAGATGGCCAAAGCGGGAGAAAAAAAACACGGTGACTTAGTTTGAGTTTGTTCTTCGTGACGTAAATAACTAGAGGATCGGTGGAATTGGAACGTTTGAAGGAGGTTGACGTTATACCTTAGTCTGCTTTAGAGCAAAGAAGAAGAAAGTGACAGATGTCATTGTGAGTTTGCTTAAAGTTAACCTATAGTAACTCTGTATATATTTATCCTCAAATTCAATATCAACATAGTCTTAAATTTAGCCAGCCACTTCGGATCTGGAGCCAGACTCGATTATTTATTTTTATAACTATTTATATAGATTACAGTTTTTGGTCAAGGATTTTAAGAATGTCTCACCAAACAGGCATTAGAGGTAAGCAATTCTTATTGTCTTGACATGTCTTGACTTCTTACAATTTAGGTGTCTCTAGGGACAGGATTAATCAAATCAAAATCAACTTTATCAATTTGTACAGTTACAATTTCTTATAAGAATACAAATGTGGAATGGTGTCAACATTTTTATTTTTTTTACTATTCTAAAGTATTTTATTGTTCCTCAAATCAATATCAAATATCAAATCAATAATATAATCAAAATATCAATATCAAAATATAATATAAATAATATATATAAATAATATATAATAAATATAATATAATATATAATCAAAATATCAATATCAAATCAATATTGTAGATTAAGGTAAAGTTTAAATTTTTTCTAAATAAGGTGTCATTTGTTACTTTTAATAAATCTATTGGAATTTTGTTTAAAAATTGAATACCAGCTATGAGTGGTTTCTTTTTATAGAATTCTAATGAATGTTGTGGGATTAACAATTGATTTTTATTAGTGTGTTCTAGTTGTGGTGAAAGCCTACTGTTTTTAACCTGCCACCATTCTGTCGCCAAAATAATTGTTTCAAAAACATACAAACCATAAATTGTCAAAATACCAAGTTCCGAGAAAAATGGCTTTGCCGATTGTTCATTATCAAGATTCATTATTGTCCTGATAGCTTTTTTTTAAGCTGAAATATACTCTTAAGGTTGAAATTGCTCCCGTAAATTGCAACACCAAAAGATATATGGGAGTGAATGTGGGCAAAATAAATTGATTTTAATGTCTCAATCAAACAAAATCTTGACATTAATTTTAACGCAAATAGGCCTGAAGAGATTTTCTTTCTTAGTTGCAGAACATGATTATCAAAACATAGATTTTCATCCAAAGTTATTCCTATTAAATGAATAAAGAATATTTTGATTTGATTTCTAAACTGATGCCATTATTGTATCAATGTCCAATACCTCCACAGCTGTCATTTCAAACTCAAATACTATGAAGAAGGTACTTCTTGCTACTCCTTGCGGCATAAGAACAGTGGTGCGGCCATCACAGCCTGGATCTTTTGATACTGTAGTTGTGCTTTATCAATTATTCTATGGTCCAACTTATTATGTTTTTTTCTAGCAAATGAAGAATTACTCCGATTTTTTGGGAACTGTCGAGATGGAACAGTCAGAGCATTTAAAGTTTCCATAGAAAATGGTAAGGGTACCTATTTGTCCTGTTTTTCAATTTGTTTGGAGCTGTGATAAAACACATTTGTTGTGTTTTGTTTCTAATTCATGTAACTGGTTGAACTTTCAAAAATCAAGAATTTTTATTGTCTTTAACCCACAATACATGTCTAATTGACATAAGACCTTATATTAATCCTATGTACTGTATATATATTATATCACTTCACAATGGCATAACGTTAAAAAATTCTTTGGCGAAATAGAAAAAGTAGGAAGAGTCACACCCTATTCTTCATCATAAAAAATAGACAAATTTAATGTGGGGCAGTGCTACCTTGGATGTCAAGTGATATCCCTTAGGTTTTTCAAATGTCAGGTCCTAGATCTAATATAATTCTGTGGATCCTAGCCATTGATTGGAGGTAATTTTCAAGTTTTACTATTAATTCTGGCCTGTTTACATATAAGGCTGAATCTTATTTTTTTCATGAAATTTTCATAAAATGAAAGTGTGAATGTTGGGGAGTTAATATTAAATTTTAATAAGAAGTGAAAATATCTATAGGGAAGGACCAGTCCGCAAGGACAGTAATAAATATGTAGAATGAACTGTTTGATATTGAAACATATACCTTACAAACTCCAGTTCGGACGTGAGTGGACAAGGATGCAATGGATCCCAACACAAGAATGACGCTGGCATCTCACTTCAAGTCCTTGGTGTGTCATTTCAAACTCAAATACTATGAAGAAGGTACTTCTTGCTACTCCTTGCGGCATAAGAATGGTGGTGCAGCCATCACAGCCTGGATCTTTTGATACTGTAGTTGTGCTTTATCAATTATTCTATGGTCCAACTTATTATGTTTTTTTCTAGCAAATGAAGAATTACTCCGATTTTTTGGGAACTGTCGAGATGGAACAGTCAGAGCATTTAAAGTTTCCATAGAAAATGGTAAGGGTACCTATTTGTCCTGTTTTTCATTTTGTTTGGAGCTGTGATAAAACACATTTGTTGTGTTTTGTTTCTAAATCATGTACCTGGTTGAACTTTCAAAAATCAAGAACTTATTGTCTTTAACCCACAATACATGTCTAATTGACAAAGACCTTATATTAATTCTATGTACTGTATATATATTATATCACTTCACAATGGCATAACGTTAAAAAATTCTTTGGCAAAATAGAAAAAGTAGGGACCCTATTCTTCATCATAAAAATACAAAAATTTAATGTGGGGAGCAGTGCTACCTTGGATGTCAAGTGATATCCCTTAGGTTTTTCAAATGTCAGGTCCTAGATCTAATATAATTCTGTGGATCCTAACCATTGATTGGAGGTAATTTTCAAGTTTTACTATTAATTCTGGCCTGTTTACATATAAGGCTGAATCTTATTTTTTTCATGAAATTTTCATAAAATGAAAGTGTGAATGTTGGGGAGTTAATATTAAATTTTAATAAGAAGTGAAAATATCTATAGGGAAGGACCAGTCCGCAAGGACAGTAATAAATATGTAGAATGAACTGTTTGATATTGAAACATTTACCTTACAAACTCCAGTTCGGACGTGAGTGGACAAGGATGCAATGGATCCCAACACAAGAATGACGCTGGCATCTCACTTCAAGTCCTTGGTGGTGTAATTTTCTTCCCTTTTGAGGTTCACACGCAAAGTCTTTTAATAGTTGTGGCCACTTCGAAAGTACGCGGAAGTCGCGATACCGCACATGACACTAGCTTCTTGATTAGGGTTTTTTAGTTTAAAAATACAAATAAAATAATACTTGAACTTATTAAATTAAAAGAGACTGGACACTAGTTAAAATATTGAATATATGATAAAATAACTAAAACGTTTACTTGAGGTAATGAGAAATAAATGAGGTGGCCGGTACTAAGACCATACGTGGGCCGTGGACTTGGACAGAGTGGCTACTCGACCAGGTAGCCTATCGGTCGTGAGCGATAAGAAACAATGATGTCTGGAGATAAGTGGACATGAATTCTGTGGCTGTAGTGTTTGGCATTACCTACCATTTTTAAAATAAAATAAATGTTCTTCTGTCTTATTAAACAAAATACTTAATTTAAAGTTCAGAGCTCCTTTTTCTGAATATTAAACAGTGAACCTCATTTTAAAACCATTCATAAGGCAGGACTAGTTTATTAAATAGTTAGTATGTGTCTAGAGGAGTTGGTGCTATCTGATCACAAGAAATCAGAAGGTTCGTGGGAGAGTGATTACGACCGAAGTGTTCCACATTTGGTGCAGGAGGAACAGCCGTGCTACATCCTCTATAGGTAAGCTTAATCAAACATTAATTAGCCTTCTTTATCCTGCTATCTAGTTTATTGAGACTACATGAAATATAATTTGTATCACTATAACTTGGATGGAAAGAATTTTGAACAATTTTCCTCTGATTTTGATCATTATTAAAATAAAAGCTATTGTCAGAAATGCACATACATAGATACAGTACACACACATAAATACAACACCGACTGTTTTGAAGTGTTAAAGTGAACATACAATAATCAATGGTGGTTTTCTAAGACACCGTTATTTATTTTGATTGTTTTCCTACAACCGCACGATATCAAGCACATTTCGCACTGTTGGCATAACGTATAAGCAATACATATCCGCACTACGGCGGATGAGTAACCGACCAAGCATATGCACGGACACTCCAAATCTATATGATAAGAATACTTACTAGAATTTATACTTAGAATTATTTAAATATAAATAAACTCTATGTATTCATTATTATAGATTCTCAACAGCTATCGTTCTCTCTTTTAATATGAAATATAAATGAACACATTTGCCTTGCGACTCTCACTAGAGAGTGATTTAGATGTGGGCCTATCTTCCTTTTAGTTTTGTCCTACCTTGCTAGTGCAATAATTTTTCTCAGGACAAAATTAGCTGTTTACTTTTCACTCTACAATGTTGGCAGATTGGACAGCAAGAATGAGACAGGAGGATTTGATTGGCTGTTGATCAGTTGGTCCCCAGATGACTCCCCTGTCAGACAGAAGATGCTGTATGCCTCAACTAAGGCCACTTTGAAACAGGAGTTTGGAAGTGGTCAGATCAAGGAAGAGGTTCATGCTACTGTCCATGTATGTGACATTTGTTACTTTTCCTTGTTTGATTCTAAATACTTCAAAATCTGGGACTCTAAAACCTGGCAAAGCTATGGAACTCTTTTGTCAATTGTCAATTGCTATGTCATTACAAGTTTTAACTAAAGCAAGTTGATATGATCTTTTGCAGGTTTAGCCCTTTCTTTGAGCTGGATGGAAATTGTTGTATGAACAGTAATATCTATCCTTCCAGAGTTTAGTGTGGGAAACTTTCAAAAGCTAGTTTACAAGCTTCCTATACTCCAAGGGCCCTACACACGGTCGGTTATCGCGTTGTCGCCTGCGTCTGGCAGTTTGTGTAATTATATATTATTTTATACGAGGGTGGCAACTAAGGGACCTACAGTTTAATGTGGAGTCCGAACCACTGCCTCTAAACTAAGAATTGGTCTAATCATGAGGATGGTCTTTGCGGATTAATGCAGTTTACAATAATAGTGCAATAATAGTAGTACAATAATAGTTTAATAGTGCGGACAAGCCACACAAGAGAACACTACACCCACCGACCATCGCTCACAACTATCCACAATTGGTGACCTCCAAGTAGCTGGATTACAGGATGTCGCCACCGTCCCAGTTTACAATTGGTCTTCAAACGACCTTTTAATAAACATTAATAAACACACTGCATTTAACGCCCATGCATAAATTGACGTGTTCAAGGAGGATTTAAACTCAGGTGACAAGCCAAACTGACACATGGATGTGAGCCTGCGTAGGCAATCGTTGCCTTAGAGCAGAACTGACGGTTAAAACTTCAACCTTTTGATGTGGCACATTGAACTGACCGTTTGCAGAGCTTTTACCCAAAACTTAGTAAGGAGACTTAAGACTTACCTGAGTGTTGGTCAACATTAGTTTTCCTTTCATTTTAGTTGCCAAAACAAATTACTAAGAGCAAAAGTCCCCCAATAAGAATAACAAGTAAGAATAACAGAATAAGTAAAAAGAATAAGAATAAGTAAAATAAGAATAACAGTAAGGTAGACTAGTATGTCGAACATTGTCACAGTACGGAGTGGCTGTTAAGGTTCAACCATTGTTGTTTCAGTAGAAGTGTGAGGTTATTATTAATTATGTATTACAATTTAGTCAAGTTTTATTACCAATTCCATTGTATGATTACTGTGGAGGTCAGCAATATTTCTCCACAGTGTAAAGCCCAATACCACATACAGGCCTAATCTCTTAAAATTCCACCATAGTTCTTCACACTCATAATCATCAGTTTTCCAGAGCGATGTGACCCTCTCCGGATTGAAGAAGACAAGACAAGCTGCCAAGTCACCAGCACCACTCACGTCGCGAGAGGAAGAGTTGGCCAGCTTGAGTCATGACATGACTGATGTCAGCATTGACTCTCGGACGCAGACACTCGGTGGAGTGGCCTTTCCCCTTCATCCGACAGCTGTGAGCGCAATACGCGATCTAGCGGCCCGGAAATGTGACTACGTCCAGCTCAAGATAGACATAGAGAACGAAGAAATACTATTGGCCAAGAGTGATACGATGAATGTAGCTAAACTGCCAGGACAAGTACCAACAGACGCTGCCAGGTACCACCTGTACTGCTTCAAGCATACTCACGACTGTGAATACCTTGAGTCGAACGGTGAGTCGAGCTATATGTTTGTTAGATTTTAATTTAACATTGATTAAACAAAATCTTAATTAGCCGTTTATATACACAGATACATAGTTTTGTAATTCTCAAATAATAAACTGTGAGGAGATAATAATTTCTTACCTGATCAGGATAAAAATAAGTAGAGTAGAACAAGATACAATTACAGGCCCTTATTAGACGAGGTAGCCAGGTCACGTTGCCAGCGACAAAGGCTACTAAGCTTGTCCTGGCCCATTGATTCATATGGATTTTATTAAATGAGGGTGGCCAGCGACATAGCCACACTTTAGCGACCAACTGGCTACTTATACTGGCGACGCTGCGTTGTAGCATATGGAGCTTATTACACTAGATCGCCAGGCTACGCCATCTAATGAGGGCTTTAATCACAATTGAATTGTTATAATTAATGAGTTGCATATTATTATATTTTTACTATTAACTTTAATAAATATAGGTATTAACTTAAATACTTGATCAATTACTTCAGTTACCTATCATGCTTAAGTAATAAAAAAGATAGTTTTATCATTTTGTTTTTGAGATTTTTATATCTATCTACAATACTCTCTCTAATTCTCCTCAGCATAGATCTTTTTGTATTAAGATTGTTGTTGTTGTTGCAGTGTTTATCTACTCAATGCCAGGTTACTCCTGCAGCATCAAGGAGAGGATGTTGTACTCTAGTTGCAAGGCGCCACTGCTAGAGTACATCGAGAACAACATTGGACTGAAAATCGAGAAAAAGGTAAAATATGTGATTGACAATAAAAGAATAGATTAGATATCCAAGCTAGGTAAAAATTGTTTAAGATAAGATAGATACAATGATCAAATAGCTTTAGAATAGTCCTTCTCCGTAAAATGCAGAGATAAAATTACATAGGCATTTAAATATCTTGCTGTAGTCCCCCTTGTGTCTTCTGTCTGAGAGCATGATTTTCGGCCTGAATGCTTAGTTCCTTCTGTACTCTCAGGCTTGTCTAAATAGAAGGAACAACCCTCAGTTTCTTTTACATCCTGACCTTGTTATGATTCTTGTAGTTGCATAATCAAACAGTTTCAATCCGCAAGGAGTCTTCTTCAGAAGCACTAGGGAATCAAATTCATCTAATGGACTATCAGTGGGAGTGACCAGTGATAGTGACCTTGTAAATACAGTGGAGCGTCAAAAATCGAAACCACTCCACAGATTTTTGCAGCACCCTAGTTTAAAATTTTTCAGGAGAAACTGTTAGCGTGGAGCGGGGAACGAGTGGTGCGCTGAGCCGGCGAATGGCCTTCAGCATGTCTTTTTTTAACTTAGTGACTCAGCCTTACCCCTTGTTCGTTTCCTTACATTTTTCCAATTAACAAACTTCAGTAATGTATTCTAGAACTTCACTATTAATACTGTAGGCCTAATCATGTATTCCAAGAGGTATTTTTAGGTTATTGTCGAAAATCCGGACAAATCTATAATCCGAACTACCTACCTAGGTTATTTATTAATTTTATAAAAAATTAAACGTGAGAGCCACCACTCTACATGCGCCAACAATTACGCGGGACATTCCGGAAAACCAAGATGTTCAGTGTTGCGGAAGCTTGCATATTTATATAACCTAAATACAATATTAATCCTTCATCTACAATCATAAAATAAATTTTCAGTTGGAGATAGACTCTGGAGCGGAGTTGACAGAAGACTTCCTCCAAGATGAACTCCACCCCAAAATCAACCTACATAGGCCCAAGTTTGAGAAGCCCAAGGGGCCGCCTGGCCGTGGAGCCAAACGGCTCACCAAGCTGCAACAGTAGTTCAGCCACAGTATTGCATATAGGCTCCATATATTTAAAATTATATTTATAAATATTATAATCGAATTTGTTTTTCTATATAATAAATTTTGTTTTTTTTTTCTCAGTTACTTGACTTAATAAATCATTTCCGTATACCAAACCACATTCCTCGTCACAGTCGTCACCACAAGTCACAAAGTTGTCTATTCAGTTAGAATTGTAACTCATTTAACTGACGGTAGTTATTTACACAATAGACAGTTTACTTACCTAATATAATTAATATACTTACATTTTTGGGTTTGTTCACTCATGAAGAATAACAAATTTAATTTACAAATTAGATTTTATTTATTAAATAAATAGCTATATATCTAAACAATAGTTATATACAAAAAGTTAACATATAATTGTACAACCATTACAACAGTCTATGATATTTTGACATTGGTAAAATGGCTATAGCCAATGACAAATAATATTATTGACAATATATATTACTTAAACGTTCACAGTCTTACAGCTACTCTGGTGTCGCTAACACTTTGAACTTATTACCTACTGCCAAATCCTCCCCAGATTCTTCAGAGTCGGCATCCTCTCCATCCTCACTGTCAGTCTCATCCTTGTACTGCCTCCTAGCTCCGACAACGTGTTCCTGTATCTGTTCCCCCTCCGAGGACAGATCCTCTTCGTCTATCATATGGTGAGGCGCTTCGTCGTAACCCTCGTCAGAAGTTCTCGCTTGAACCCACATCACCTGCTTCACCTCATCATGACCCAGCCAGAACTCTGAAAATTGAAAGTACTGTATAAGCTTTTTTTTCAAAATAAGGATATTTTGAAAATAATAACTATTACAAAGTATTAACCTTATAGTTAGGCTGTCCAATGCTCACATATTTTTGCAACACTCTCTAGTCTCTATTGCTGCTATTAAAATTTGACTTCAAATTCTTTTATTTGGTACTCCTCTTAATAGTATGGAATAGTGTTTTGATAAATTTTCTTTTTCTCCGTTTACTTCTTCTGGTTGGATGATGTGGTTTGGAATCAAATTAATGGGATCTGTTATTAATCCTATTACTACATATCCTTTCAATAACAATTAATTGCAATCAAAAATAATATGTTACTCCAAAACAAGCCTTGCCCGAAATTTTATTAAATGAATGCACTTAAGATACCTTTCTTGGTAAGATATTCAGGTGGTCGTAGACAGAGTGCGATTTTCCCGTCCAATGCCATCCGGAGTATGTGGTTGGCAGCCCTGTACGAGTCCAAACGGGCGGCCTTTGCTGTTCGGAATCCCCTCTTTAATGCCCAACCTGCGGTATAAAATATGCCTAATTTAAAGAAGGGAAATCAAAAAAAGTATAAAATAGGATGTGAAGTTTACTGCATTAAATTGTTTATAACTTGATTTATTTATATTAAATGTAACTAATAAAAAATGCCAAAATGTAATAGTAATTTTTGCAACTAGTGAGCAAAGCAGGCAATTTCCTTACTCGAGAGAAATCCTAACACAAGCCAGCTAGTAGCTAGCGGCTAGCTGTAGGCGAGTGTGGAATGGTTAGCTGGTAAGAGTGGTAAGACTGCAATAAATGCTGTTTCTAAAAATAGAATGTAGCTAAACAATAGCCGCAGCCTTCACGTTGCACCACCGACCGAACTTTCTCTATTTAGCTATATGTTGCCTTCATCTCGGCCTGATTTTCTTGACGTTATATACGAGGTTTGAGAATTTACTGACGATATATCCGAGGTTTTTTCCTATATAAATACATATAGTTTGGTGGGACCTAAAAATAAATTACGTTATAACCGAGTTGACATTATGGCTGAGGCCGCGATAACCGAGTTGCACTGTACTTTCAATTTTTCTGGTGTAGAAGAAAAAACTAATCAATAAAATAGAAACATCTGGTCTTGGCTGAAGCTCAGACGAATAAGCAGAACAACAATTAAATCAATTGATTCAATTGAATTGAATTGAATCAGTGGCTAATTGATTTTCAGCCACTGCTGCCAACTGATTTCGCACGGCTTTCTCTGCATGTTACATGCTTACTATTTCGTGCTTTCACATTGCAAATCTGGAGTGAAGTAAAGTTTTACCTCAATTGTGAGGCAATTAGCCACTTGCATCCTCAAATCAGTGAGGTAAAGGGTACATTATTGGGCAATTGTAGGTAAACCAAATAAATTTTCATTCAAAATATTAGCATCCTAGAAAGAACAAAACTTACCGTCACAGATGTCCATGGCACACCAGCTAGTGTCGCCCTCTGGATGAGAAATCCGTAACAATTTGACGAGATCGATCCTCTCAGCCAAGTATTGGACTGATGAGAACGGCTCTCTCAACTGGGCGATGGGGTAACTTCCCATCAACACCTATACGCAGAAAATACAGTATTAATATGAATCAAGATCCATTCTTACTTGATGTCCTCCTGTTAGTAGCGCTGCTGCACTGTGGTTTTAACTTTTTTGTTGACCTTCTTCGTTCACTCAAAATTATCAGTTGAGTCTATAGGTTTCTTTGGTAATTTTCTCTTGAACTTAACGTCACAGTTTATGTTTTTGATTTCGGATGGAATTTTGTTAAAGATTTTGCCAATATACATCTAGGTCCACTCTAAACAATGCTTGAGCTAACTTGGATTGCATGAATCTTCTGCCTTCATATTTTGTCATATGCTGGTTTCCTCTAAGCGATCGGATCTGCTTCTAAGGTTCCTGTTAGATTGTGTGAGTTTAAACAGTCAAATATGTAAAATGAGTTAGTATAGAGTTAGATGAGTAATTCTACATGGAATATTGTCACATGGTGAACATTAAAACGTCTTTTAAGCATATAATAAGCCTCCTGAATATTTAAGGAGTGCTTTTTTCAAA
Source organism: Nephotettix cincticeps (assembly GCA_023375725.1). Lineage (NCBI taxonomy): Eukaryota > Metazoa > Arthropoda > Insecta > Hemiptera > Cicadellidae > Nephotettix > Nephotettix cincticeps. The sequence continues at coordinate 69,333,441 of CM041785.1, read as the reverse complement.
CATTATTTATTCCAGTAGTATACAATACATGCTTTTACTATTTAATTTCAACTATCTTGCCTAATTTATTAAACATTTATAACTAAATTATTCTATATGTTGGCAATATAGATATTGTGAAAAGTACAAAAATTTATTATGGAATATAAAAAATTGAATAAAATTTTTACAAATTTTATTTTTAAGTACATAAGTTTTTTTATTAATTGTTTTTTAAGTTGACTTTAAAAAAAAATTTTCTTTCAAGTGGAAAAACAAATAATTGGAATATTTAACTAATGAATTGGAAGAGTTTGCTCTATGTAATCACTTATCAGTATCCATTTTTACTGGCAAAATATAATTAATCACTAAACACTAAGGTCAGAGGACTTCCAATTGAGACCACCATTTTCAGAACAACAACTGATTAAATCATGATTTTAATCTTTAAATCCTATTATTTTCAAGAGTGTCACATCTGTACCCTGGCCAGAGGTTCAATGTCATCCCGTAGAGACAATAATTAAAGGAATGATTAAAGGAAGACTAGGTGATCCGAGAATATTACTTTTACTAGAAAAATTTTTCAAATTACTTATTTTGAAATACACAACCACTGAACTTGCAAATTAAACCTCTTGCGCAGTTCTGAATCGAGTTGCTATTTGTAATTAAGACATTAATTAATTATGTACATAACAAGTCCTTAAAGGGCCAAGGATTTGGACTGTTCCCTGAAAAGTTTGGCATAGAAAATGTATAAATTAAAAAATAAACTATTCCCAGACGAATATAGAGCTCATGTACACAGATTATTATTATTGTTCTCTATGATTTTTTTCTAAAATATCACAGAAAATACCAATGTGTTTACCTGTAGAGTTTTCGGGACTTTGGAGGGGAAAACGAGACCTGGACAATCGCAGAGCCGTACGCTGGCTGTCAGGTGGATGGTCTGGAAGTGTTTTGTGTGGCCAGGTGTGCGGGATACGCTCACCACCTTGCAGAAAAACAAGTTATGATTATTATTTAGATTCTTATTGCGGTCATTTTCCATCACGATATTATGTAAAACAAAGTTTCACATAATATCACATAATAGTTTTACATAATATCGTGATGGAAAATGTCCGCAATAAGAATCTAAATACAGTAAACCCTCTCATATCCGGACTAATGTGGCGACGGCCGATCCGGATAGCAAAAAATCCGGATATGAGAGGGAGATAAAACATCCGGATATTAAATAAATAAAACTACTTTAATAATATCAAAACTCAAAAAATCACGTAATACAGTACAGTACTAGAGTAATACAATTTTTCCTCCATCGTAATGACAACTCTTTTTCTTTTTCCGGTCATAATAACTTATTCCTACCCGAAACTAAAACGAACCGTTACAAGAAAGACAAGGTCACTGAAGCAAAACAAAGGCGACACTGACCACGGAGGCAGGTGTTGTCACTAAAGTACACGTGATGCGTTGGCTTGGCTATTGGGGTGGGTAGGGACAGGTGGGGAGGGGAGGTTTATTGTTTCGTAAGTCAGTGACCTTTCACCAGATAGTACAGAATACAAACAGTATCGCTAGAGACTAAGGCACTCGGGACTAGGGTGACTCATCCCTATTCCGCTTTTGAACATTACCGCGGACATACTTTAACCCCGCGTTCGGCGATCGGCGCGCTACTAACCGGCCTACAAACATCGTTCGCGACTACTGGTTTAACAAACATTGACCTCCTAGAGTAATTTTAAATTTTTTCATTCTTTCAAAATCACGTCCGGATATCGGAGGGTCCGGATATGAGAGATCCGGATATGAGAGGGTTTACTGTAATATCAATCCACCATCACCAATAATGAATTTCAAACAAAGAAGTTATGATTATTGAGATGAAAATCGGCTTGGTGAAGAGAGGTGCCTGAGAGGGAATAATCATTATAGTAATAATAAATAATTCAGTAGAACGCCTCAAATCCGAACCCCGGAAATCCAAAATTCCGGCAAATTCAAAAACGTTCTAGGAAAAATAAATAAATAGCTGAAAATTAAAAAAAAACTGATTCAATCACACAAATTTATTTTTCAAGATTTAAAACAAAATTACAATACAAGATTGAAAAAGTTTTCAATTAAAGTCTGTTATCTTTAACTGTCAAAGTGAAGAAAATCTCCCTGCCGACTCAATAGCCTGCGTTGCATGAACATCAACTATCGGAGTGGCTGACAGGCGTTGTTCCACAAAGCGCTGTGCGACATTAAAAGCAGAAGAGTGGTTTTTGTGTACATCACAACGTCCGTAACTTAGTAAAGTACAACAAGCAATTTATACGATTGAATAACTTACTTACTGTCGTGTCTCCACAAATCTCAATTGATTCTTAGCCTCGTAGACCATTCTCTTCCGCTCTATTCTGTCCTTTGCCAAGTTGATTTCTGCACCCAAGGTCCTAATGTCTTTCATGAATTGATTAGTTCATCTTAATTTTGGCCTTCCCAATGGACGGTTTCTCCTAGGCGTGGCTTTCCATACTTCATACAACCTGCTTCCCTTCTGCCTTCTTAGCACATGTCCGATCCAGTATAACCTTCTTGCTTTGATTATTGCGATGATGTCCGGCTCGGTGAACAATAATCTCAATTCTCTGTGTTTCCTTATTCTCCATACTTCTTCCTCTTGCACTGGTCTAAACATTTTTCTTAAAATTTGGATTTTGAAAACCATGAGTCTTTTTTTTAGCGAATTTCCCATAGGGAAGAAGCTATTACCGTAGGTCTCATTTACCCGGGAACATGTTATTTTTTCTTCTTTAGGTGCCCAGAGTCCAAAACAATAGTCGTTAAAATTTATATATATATATATATATATATATATATATTATATATATATATATATATGTGTGTGTGTCTGTGAACACGATAACTCTCGTAAAAATGGTCCGATAAAGACCAAATTTGGTAGAGATGTGTATTCCTACAAATGCTCGGACGAGTTCGTAAACCAGACACATCGGTCAATGGGAACGGGTAGTTTGGGGGGGGGGTTTGAACCCCAAAATAGGGTTTTTGACGTTTTTCACATGTAATTTTTAAAAATTTATAATTTTATATTTCACCATTAGAATCAGCTTAAAAACTACACAATTAAGTTCCTTAAAGTTTTTCTCTATTTCCAACGGTTACCGAGATATTAAAAAATCTAAACACAGTACGTTGTTTTGTGGGGCTCCAATGTTAATCTTATGGAGGATAGGGAAAAATGAATATTTTAATCAATATATCATATTAATCCCATATTAATCAATATTTTTGGATAAAACTTGATATTTAGCTTCATCTGGTTAAGATCTATCCATTTATGCTTAAAAATCATAGTTTATGTGTTTATCATGGCAGCAAACCTGCATACTCTTTTCCCATAATAATCATATAGGGAATAGGCTAACTCCTTTATTTATGGACAGATGTTGATGAAAGTTGGTATAAATGTTAAGATAAAGATTATTTATGGTAGAAACGCCTAATTTCAGTGTTCCTCACAGCAGCAAACCTGCACACTCTTTCCCATGTTAATCTCATGGAGAATATGCAAATAATTCTCATGTTTATGGACAGATTTTTATAGAACTTGTCATATATTATTATTATTATACTATTGATTTGGAAATTCGCTGAGTACGCAGGTCTGCTGCGATGGGGGTATTTCATTTCTCCTGGACAACATCCACGCTTCACTTCCATATAAAAGTACAGGTTGAATTATGGTCTTATATAACGGTATCTTAGTTCTGTGGGATAATATTTTGGATGAAAGTAACCTTTTCCCCTATCAGATAGTTCGGATTACTGGACTCTTGTGTATAGACTAGTCAGAATAAGTCTCCCCATCTCCCTGGAAATATTCCTACAAGACTTCAAGAGGTGTTTATTGTTATAACAATTTAAACATAACATTTCAGCCATGGTAGTAACATACCTTCTTGCCCATGAGTGCATTCATGAGAGACGACTTGCCCACGTTGGGCTGCCCGACGCATCCGATCGTCAGCACACCGCCGTTGAACCTCTCGTGTGCAACGAATCCCGTATCCACCTTCTTGACCTATCAGGAAATATTAACAATTCATAATTGATTTGAATTTGCACTAAGTGTTCTGCCTGATTTTTTATTTGAATTCACATACTGATTATTTTACAGAAATAAGAGAGATTGCTTTAATACAAGTTCAAAATTTAAAAAAAGAGATAGCTTACATTGACCGTTTCCTGAACTTCTACTTCCTCTTCCTCTTCGTACTCCATGTGCATTTCTTCCTTAATTTTATTTTGCCAAGATGAAAGATCAACTGAAAAATAAACATATGTACTTTTCCCCTTTTAAGAATTCCTTCAATCTTTATCTATATTGATGATACACCAATTTATTAATGTAATATAAAAATACATAAACCACAAAAACATTTTTTTCTCAGAAAAAATTATCTTAAAAATAAAAAAATTGAGGATGAATTTTTCACATTCTTGCATTTAGCAATTACACCTAAATTTTAATGTTAATTGGCTACTAAATACCACAGTCTATGACACCATTGTAATTACTTATGTTATTAGAATTTTCTTACGTGTTTGTGTTTTAAGCCACACAACAGTTTTGCATGAAACTCTTCCTGTTTTCAATTGATTACCTGAGAATTTGTATTAAAAGTTTTAGTTATGATATTCTATTACATTTATGAAGTAAATAAAATACCTATCAGTCATGCGCGATACACAAAAACAAAAATACACAACGTAAAATTAAAATTAAAACTAGCCTCCGATCTAGCGAGGCGGGAATAATCATGCAGTACAGGAGTCCAAGCACAGCATACTACCACGGATAAACACGTTCGTCACGGTTAAGGATTTGTTGGCATACCTTCTGCATTAGTTATCTTCTTGCATGCGTCCAACAGTTTTTGAGCACCTTCGGCTGCCATTCGAAGTCTCCCCTTTCTGCGGCGAATGTTGGCTCCTGCAAACATTACTTATCAAACTACAGTAAAACCTCACTAACTCGACAGTCTGTGTAACAGTCAACAGCTGATAGAATGCCTATACCTTACAGTACCAGGCACCGGCCTCTCCCGAGGTGCGCACGGCAACGATTGTTGCCGCTATTCCATTGTTACTTCAATACGTCAGTGAGCTGCTAGTATTTCTCCGGTGCCTGTGTTTGTTATTGCGCTTGTGGCGAGGTACATTTCTTTCATTTTTGGCGGTGTCTGTTTTTAATTCACACATTTCTATAAGTTAAATTATATTAAAGTACCTGGTGACCGAGCTTTGCTCGTTTAGAATAAGACATTTATTATAAAAATTAATTAGAAAAATTAAAACACATTTATTACTCAATGAAAACATTTATGTGGATGGAACTCGCGGCCTATAGTTCTTGAGGCCGACATGCTACAACTCGGCTACGAGGTTAGTCAATTGAACGATGTCGTTTAACGTCTTTTCCAAAAGCCAAAGCCGATCATTTACTGTTTAATTACCCATACCGTTATTATTAGCCTGTGATCAACTGATTTTTTTATAAACGGAATGAGGATTAAAAAGCAAAAGAGAGATTTAATTTACATCAATTAATTAGTTTGTTACAGTGGCTTCTAGCAATACAACGAATACGTTTTCTATCAAAACACGGAAGATTTTGGAAATACTTTTTCTGCTTTTATTTCGCACAGCTATGTTATCCTTAAGTTTTTACAAATTGTTTAGTAACCTGATAATTTTACAATTATTACATACATAAAATAAATATTTATGAAAAACCTCTATTCACATATTGTTCTTTGCCGTCTTCAATCAAGAACTGTCAAACGTTTATAAACAGCTGTTTTGGTTTGCATTGTTTACATTTGATTCTCCATAAGCGTAATGTTAAATTTTTAGATTTTAAACTTAATATTACAAGAAAACACGAATTTTCCTGGACATTAGACCTATCTAGAACTTATTTTCTACTCGGAAATTAGTTATTTCCAAAATTTAAAGAAAATCCTCGGCGCCGTTTTCGAGATCCGTGTGCAAATTTACATTTGATTCTCCATAAGCGTAATGTTAAATTTTTAGATTTTAAACTTAATATTACAAGAAAACACGAATTTTCCTGGACATTAGACCTATCTAGAACTTATTTTCTACTCGGAAATTAGTTATTTCCAAAATTTAAAGAAAATCCTCGGCGCCGTTTTCGAGATCCGTGTGCAAATTTACATTTGATTCTCCATAAGCGTAATGTTAAATTTTTAGATTTTAAACTTAATATTACAAGAAAACACGAATTTTCCTGGACATTAGACCTATCTAGAACTTATTTTCTACTCGGAAATTAGTTATTTCCAAAATTTAAAGAAAATCCTCGGCGCCGTTTTCGAGATCCGTGTGCAAATATATATATATATATATATATATATATATATATATATACAAACCTTGCTCGTATTATAGTATTGGATAAAAAAATATTTATGAAAAAGGTATTTGTCAAAAAAATAATATACACATCCACTCTAACATAAAATTTGATCGATCAATCATGAAGGGCCTAATAAGAAAAATCATGTCATAAAGGTTTTGCAACAGAAATCAATTAATAAAGATCCCAATTTTAAAACATCATGGCTCCATTGTTTTTTATATTTTGTGTATATTTTGGGAGAGCTATTTTTTTAAGGTTAGTAGTCATTGATCTCATTACCTGCTTTATTCTGAGTGCCACCCCTCAGGTTGTAAGAGGGGAAGGACGTGAACTGCAACACTTGCAACCCTGGGTATCTGGTGAGGAAGTAGTTTGTCCACGCCACCACTAGGGGCGCTGGTGCTAGATCTACTTTATTCAATACCAAGATCATATCTTTCTTCAGAGTTTCCGTCACAAACTGATGGAGGGACGGAGGAAACATGAGAGCCTGTTGAGAACATTTCATTGAAAAAATACTATTTCATATTATACATTGAAAAGCTTTGACCCTCCATTGGGTGCCTCATAGAAGTCACCTTCAGATCACTAGTTTTTTTGCTCTGACCTTTAGAAGTGGTGACGTAGGTCTTTTCTAGAATCGCTATTGGCCATTTCTAAACCACAAATTCTCTTTAAACAAAAATTAGCATTGAAAATTTCTGGAGTAGAACCATAATGTATAAACATGACCTAGACACAAAATTTTATTTTTTAAGTTTGACTACACTTAATTTTTCTCCATGTTTTCAGAATATTTTACAGTCATTTCATATTAATTTGGTTCAAAAACCATGTGTGATGTTTTGTTGATAGCCAATATTTGTCAAAATATTCAAAAAATGTTTCTATTGTCATAAATGTATTATTTCCACATACCTGTAGGTAACTTTCGTGAGTGTCCTTTCATATTTTAAATCTACATGTTCGATGGAAGGTTAATATCAGTTTGCATGATAAAAAAGTTGTAACTTTTTTACCCCTTACCCTTTACCTTTTTACCCTTTAATAAAATGCTGCACAGTAAAAGGACATTTTTTGTCACGAACAACCATTTGTTTAATTAAACAAGCACCATTGGCAAGTGGACTTAAATATTGTACTCACTGCATATCTGATGTCGACAATGACAAGCACTATATCCGACATCTCAAGCACCCTCCACAGTTGGCGCCAAGTCTCCAGGTTCAATTCAAAGTAGCTCAACTCTTTTCTGTCATACTTTTTTTCTATCTCTAAAACATACTCCTGTAACAAGACAGTTTGATTAGGTTTGAATCAAAGCATTTCAAATAGTGTTCAAACAACTCTTTCCCTCGCCAAGCTCATTTTTTAAATTCTTAGACAGAGGCAAAAGACACTAACATATCAGGAAAAATACCAATGAAATCAACTAATTATCTAGGAGAGAAATACGCAAAACTCATAAATATTATTCCCGACAATATTCCACACAATTGAGTAGGCCTACTTTAACTTCTCAAAATATGATTTAATTTTTAAACATATATTATACGATTCTCCTAATTGATTAGTAATTGACCCAAATATAACTGGTTTGGTTTTGTCTGTATCAAACCATTTTTGTTCATTTAATAAAATAACTACTGTACTCAAAATAATCTTTTATGTAAAATACAAGATCAGATTTTAAATACCTCAATAACAATCTGCTTACTGTCAGTCTTTCATATTTGCTTATTTTATAAGGCAGGCCCGGCGACAGGATTCTCGGGCCCCTATGCAATCATGAAGACCGGGCCCCCCCTCAAAGATTCAACAGGCAACCAACCTAATTACATTAAAATTCACCCCCTCAACGTTAGAACAAAATTCCCATATTGGTTATATTAACATAGCAAGCATTATTTTATTCCAAAACTTACTACTCCATTACTTGATTTACTTATTTAATTGATTCACTTCTTCAAAATTATGCCAAATCCGTGATTTTTCCTGTATTTACTTCAATTTAAGTTATATAAATAAATGTTGTGAAACAAATGGAAAGAATTGAGGTTTATAATTATGTAGTGATTATTTTTTTACTATTAAATCAATACAAAACAAAACTCACTGAACTTAATTAAAATCAAAAACACCATCCTTAAAAAATATACACTTAATGAACTAAATGGACAAAACATAATTAACAAAGAATAAAATCATTAAAATTAAAGTTCAACTCGTGTCGCTCTCCTTTTTAGTAGAAAACAAAACTTAATGATAGGTTCCTGGAAAACCTAATGAAACAAAAACTAAATATCATTGAACAATCACTTAACGAACAAAACTAAAAAAAATTAAATGAAAAAAACCTAATGAACATTGTACAAAACATAAATTGAAAATTAATAAAGAAACATTGGGCTACGTTACTCACTAACATTAAACATGACTAAAACACAACTCGTCGGGCCTTCTTCCCAGCAAAGTCTTCTATAATGTCGTCATATTTCAAACTACGTGCCAAATCTGACTCCATGGCTAGAATACTCAGGTCATTCATGCGGTCTTGCGTCATCGTAGAACGATTTGCACTTTTAATTCTTTTCATCAAACTGAAGCTCCTCTCCCCTTGGCTGACAGATACAGGTATGCAACAGAACAACCGGATCGCTGTAGTGATATTTGGAAATAAACTATCTAGTTTGTTCTTCCTTAGAGCGTTTATTAGACTTAATGGTTGAAGAGTTTGTTCCCCCAAGTTAGTGCGATGAATCGATTTCAAATGTTTAAATTCATTTAAAATTTCCATCTCAATATCCTCTTTGTATGTTTGACACAGACTCAAACATTGCTGCTCAATAAAACTGTCGTCTTCCTCAATATATTTCCAAAGACATTGGAAAAGGTTGCTGATTTTTCCAGCAAACTCGAATCTCTGAGACAGTCCCCCTAAGACTGAGTCTAAGATCTTGAAGAAGACATCAATCCTAAAACGTTCCTCTTCGTTTTTTAATTGATGTTCCGTGCCGTCCCTTGTTTCGTCATGAAAAATCTTTCTTTTCTTTAATCTTTTTTCATTAAAATCAGTTTCGCAATCTACACTCTCAGCCATGTTGCCTGCCACTAGCTTGGCCTCAGTGTAGAGATTGCTTCATCTGTCTCTCAGTACTTTTAGTTCCTCTATTAAATCATTCAGATTTTTTGTTTCAACGTCTAGAGTTGTTGATCGGGCTTGTAATATTTTATTTTTGTTGTCTATTGCAACAAGCACCTTTAGCCATATTGTCGACATCATGATACATTCGAACGATTGTAGATATTTCAATAGCCCTTTCAGATCTGTCTTGCATTCTGCAGATAGATTCAGTTATTTACAATCATTGAGGGCATTGATGATGAGAGGCAAATGCTTTACGAAAGGGCGCACACTATCTACTCGGGCTGACCATTTCGTTTGAGAAATACTGTGCAGAGAAGAGCCTATTCTGTTTTCTAAGTACTCCCATCTTTGAGGGCTTCTAGGAAATAAGTTATACGTCTTTTGCAGCATGCCAAAAAATGTTGTAGCTTCCTCGCAGCATTCAGCAGCATTAACCCCACACAGGTTGAGGCTATGTGCGGCACAGTTATTATAAAAAGCCAAATTGTTGGTCTCCATTATGATGGCTTGGGCACCTTTGTATATTCCAGCCATATTGGATCCATTGTCGTACCCCTGACCTCTGCATTCCTTCAACGGAATTGAGTGTTTGTTGAGCTCGCTAATAATCAAGTTAGCCACATCCATTCCAGTTTTTTTGTTACAGTCAACAAAATTTAAAAATCGTTCGCAAATTTTAAATTCTGATTCACAATCTAAGAGATATCTCAAGATCAACGTTGTTTGCTCAGTATGTGAGGCATCGGGGGTAGAGTCAGCAATAATAGCATAATATTTTGATTTCTTCCTTTCTTCCAATACCTTCTGTCGAACTCTTTTCCCACAAACTTGAATGAATTCATTTTGAGAGACATTAGACAGATAATGAGCTTGAACACGTTTACCCTTTTCTTGGGCCTTTTTTACTTTTGCAATATGTTCTCTTAGTAAAGGGTCATATTCCGCTAACAGCTCTATCAGACCCAGAAAGTTTCCATTGTTGGGATCCCCAATTTTTTCAGAGGTCCCTCTGAGAGCTAATCCTCGCTCTCCAAGGAACATGACCACGGAGAGCAATCTTTGAAATATATCCCTCCAATATTTGGTTCTTGAAGCCAGTTCTGAGTCGAGTTGAGAATGTATGTCTGATCCATCACTTAGCCTCCTTTCTAACTCTCTCCATTGGATGTAGCAATTTTTGTGGGAAGCGCTGGTTTCATGCAAAGGTAGCTTGTTGTAAAGCTTCCGCCATCCATATTCCTTTTTCTATCCATCGTTACTTAACAAAACTGACTTATTTGAATCGTGTTTTTCACCCCCACTATTATTATTGAAAAGTCTACATGGAAATCAAAATAAGGACTCAGCAGTCTCACTCCATACAAGCCAATCTCTTCTGACGCTCTCTCCGTTCGGCCTTTTTGAAAAAAGAACCGTTTTTGGAAACGCTCATTTTCCATCACTTGGCAGATCTGACGGCATCAAAGATGGACCCATTTTCACTAAAGTTTCAATCACACTGTCAGTCACCACCTTGTTTTTCAGAAGTCCCAAATCTGAACTGGTAATTATAGTTCCTAACCCCGAATCTACATTAGCATTTAGAATGTCACGATTGTGATCTTCCAAAACAATATCATCTTTAGGATCAGGTTCTGAGGTAAAGCTATCTACCATTGTTTCTCCTTCATCAGCATTAGGCCTACAGCTTTCAAGATCTTCGCTGTCTTCAGTATTAGGGTGTTCATGAAAACTGTGAGAAACTTCGCAAAGTTTCTCCCTGGCGGCGCAAGGGTCGTTAGGGCCGCTGTTAGAACTAGTTGTAGCTGAGCTACGTCTACTTTGATTCCAACGTCAAATAATGTCCTGGATCCTTTATTTGAACTTTCAATTTTCTTTTGCCTTTCTTTACGTTTTTGAGCACCAGATTTATGTTTGTAAGTGTCCATTTTGAGATATAACGGTGTTTTTTATGCGAAATGATGATAAAATACTGTGAATGGACCTAAAAATAAATATCTTGGATTAGTCAAGAATAATAAATTGATGTAGGCAGATCATAAAATAATATTTGAAATAGAATTTTAGAACCTAAATATCAAAATACAAATTTAAAAATGTATCAAATTGATCATAAACACTATTAGACAATTAAAAATTAGTATTGATTACTAGGCCTAAACCGAGCAGTTGCTAAAATAAATACGGAATGTAAATTATCAAACGCTGCGTTTAAAGTAGTAATGTATCTCAAACTGGGCTAAACTAATCAAAAACCGACAGGTGCAATCACAGGACACGTGAGGAGATGTGATGAGTCATTGAGCTATTTTCGGATACTGTATCGACTGTATCGCTTGCTGCGCTCTCACTCAGATTTCCAAGGTCAAGTTTTTTAAGACGTTTGCAGCCCAGTAATAATTAAGTTTATTTGTATTTTTTGCTGTTATGGAACCTTGTTGATCGTCTTAAAGGTTAACCAGCCCTTGGATAATCGGGAGTTAACTGTAGCCTAATTTATTTTATGAAACTGATTACTGTATAATTCAAATTTATAATGAGGGGTAAAAATCATGGCTCCATATGGGTTGGGCTGGTGGACCCCTGGTCCCAGGCCTGGGCCCCTGGGGGCCCGGCTCTGTCCCTAATTTTATATATTTTACAATTTTTATTTTATTATGTTTATATTATAATCATCAGTTAAAATAAAAATCTGCGTTACATTAAAATTAAAAATCTCATGTTTTAATTATGCCCTACAGCATGACAAGTGAACAGAAGGAGCGGGCCCTGAGCCTGATCCTGGTAACAGGGCCCGCAATCAAATGTGGGATCCATGGTAAAATATATTCTGTTTTATAATTTTTTCCGAATTTTGGAACTTATTTTCTAAAATTAAATGATAAAAATATTTACTAACTCACCTGTATGATTCTTTAATTCACGGTTAAATCAATCTCAATCTCCTTACAACAACAACAACAACAAACCTAATTAAGCACAACAACAAACTAAAACTAGAAGTGTACAAAACAACTAATCACGATAACTTAATAAAACCATTACCACCAGCATAGAAATGCAAGATTGAAAGAAACATTCGTTTATTATCGTGTCGGTGTCACTGTCATCCGACGCTCAGGTTGCAAGTTGCAACTTGTAGTGAGCAAGGAGGGGAGGGGGTGGAGTGGTGGAGAAGAGTCACTGCCTTCGCGTCTGGGCGATGTGGACCCCGGGCCCGACGTCTGACAGCCACAACCACAACGGTTCGCGCCACCTCAGTGTTTACAATTTTATTGGTTTAAAGCGGAGCAAAGAAAGTAGTTTAAATTAACATTGCATGTTATTTCCTGAATATTTTCACCGCACAGGCCCTGGGCCGATGGTAATGGGCAATGATAAAAAAAAAATAAAAATACATATTTTAGTCGGCCCGGGCCCCCTGTGGCCCCGGGCCCCTATGCATTTGCCCCCCCCCTGTCGCCGGCCCTGTTATAAGGACTAATGATAATATGTTTTTTTGCTTCTTATGCCTAATCAACAACATTAAATTATAAATGACAAAAAATTCAAGTACCGGAAGTTTCAAAAAGGACGCACATCGAAGTCTGAGGGAATATATTTTCTGTATAGGGAATATTTTGTTCCCCCAAATAACAGTTGGCACTACCGTACTCATTGTTGAACCGGCATGCACCATTTTACATTTACTAGTGCTCGTTAGTATTCATTTCTAATCTGTAGTGTCTGAGTATGTTTAACTATGGTTTTTTCAAATGATGAATGTGTGTTTATTATTGAAAGTTATTTCTCATATAAAATCTTACGAATCAGTGAAAGACGAATTCAGGTAGAAATTTCCCAATTCCGCAGTACCTAATAACGCCACAATAACGTGTCTGATCGATAAATTTCGTGAGACTGGAAGTGTACAGGATCGGAAAAGAACAGGTCAACCGTCAGTGTTAACAGAACAAGTTTTGGACAATGTGAAACAACGTTTGACTACCTCACCCAAAAAATCACTTAGAAAGTTATCTGTACAGGCTGGATTGTCACTATCTTCCACTTTCAGGGCTAACTTCATGTAATAAATTCACATTCTCAAACATCCATATGCGTCCTTTTCGAAACACCCGTTATAACCAATGAAAAAACTTCCTTGGCCAACATGAAGAAATTTAAGATTCTATCTATAATAAATTGAACAATGGCCTAGAGAAAAAGTATATTTAGCACCGTACTGTGAAGTAGCGATGTTCTCTGGCTTCAAGCTCTTCCCGGCTCATATCAAAGTTCCAAGGGGGTCTCTTTGGAAAGTTTAAAGCTGGCTCAAAATAATCATCCAGATTGATTTCAAGAGCAGTTTCAGGAACGGGCACAAGCTCTCTTCGGGCAAGTTCTTTCCTTTCTTTTAACTCTTCTGTTGATTCCTTGTAGAACTGAAGGGCATACCTACAAAATTATCATAAATCTAAATCAATAAATTGAGCTACCTCTCACTTATAATACTATTGTAAAAACATAGCAATAGTAGTAACATCATGCTCGAGTCTTTAAATATTTTAGAATACTTTTAATAAGACGATAAAGAGAATTTCAAGTACAGTAATAAGTTTATATCGCCTAATTTAAAATTATCTAATTTTTTTATTCTCCTCAGAAAAGATAGAAACCTCTTGTATAATGAAACGTGATTCATATCAATAAAATTCAGTAATTTAACTGCTAGAATTGATACGCCTACTGAAAATATAACAATAGCCAATAGAACCATCATGAGTGTGGTCTAATATATACAGATTCAGAAGAAAGAATCGTACTAAGATTTAGGTTGGTAAATAACTCACCTATTAGGCTTCCCTTTACTCCCACGAATTTTTGGTTGTTCATTTATTTTTTGGACCATAGAATCTTCATCATCGTCATCATCTTCTGGTTTTCTTAATAACTGTACACGGCGACCTATTAGAGTCAAACAGAACAAATAAAGCTAAATTTAGGCTTTGGGCCTACATTTTTATCAAATCACAATAGGCATAATGTAATAAAACTTGATCGGAATAGTCTCTTATCTATCTAAATAGCAGCTTTTACCAACCCCTTCATTTTCATAAAGCATATGGGACCTATTACATTGGATGTAGCCTAAGGATCTTAAATTCATGGGGATGGGTTGTTTTTTTAATCAAAGTAAAATTTTACATTAGTGTGGCATCTTCAACGGTTGTTTTCAAATATTTTCATGAAAGATCTAAAAGTTTACAATTACTACTGTTTTAATGTACATATTTTTCTTATAAGTTTACATTTATATCTAACTACATGAATGTAAACATTAGGTATTATTGGATTGAAAATCATCTTCTATTTAAAACTGATGTTCACTGATGACTGGGACGGTAGCGACGTCCTGTAATCCAGCTACTTGGAGATCTTGAATTGTGGATAGTTGTGAGGGATGGTCGGTGGATGTAGTGTTCTCTTGTGTGGATTAACGTCCGCACTATTGAATACTACGTTAATCCACAAAGACCATCCTCATAGTTAGACCAATTCGTAATTCAGAGGCCGTGGTTCGGATTCCACGTTAAACTGTAGGTCCATTATTTGCCATGGGCTATTGGGCTATTAATTAACACTCCTGTCTAAGGAACATGTCAGCCTTATTCAGTAACAAGACTACAAAATCACACCACATCCTACAGTCATTTCTCATTCATACTTGGCTTAAAATACCTACATGGGTAGGTTGCCATTTTAATAATCTAATCTCCAAAATTAAATAAATTAACACTTAGCCTACCTGGAACATCAAATACAGATTTTTTCTTCTTTTTATCTTGAAGTTGTTGCTTTTTTGCTTTTCCACTGAATGGCACTTTACGAGGCATAGTTGAAACTGATCTAAAATTAAAACTTCTAAATTTATTTACAACACAACCTTTTCATCGCTCAGGTGAGGTACCTTGAGTAATTCCAGCCCAGGACTACTAGAAACTTCCAGAACCTAGGTAAACAAACAATTGTACATAACCTCAATCATGGTCGCGAGGTCGCGGATTGCACCACGAATGTCCCAACTCCCAAAGACACATGGAAACATGCGCATGCGCAAGAGTGTTCCATGTGCATGCGCATCAGCTGACCAGTTGATATGAATCCTGGATGAAAGGGCCAATAAACTATTCGTTGGAAAGAGAAAGGAACAATACGTCTATCAGAGGATAGAATCATAGATGATAGAAGTTCTTCTATCATCTATGATATAAATATATATGTAAATAACAAATAATAGTACCGGCATCTATGCGTTCCTGTATGTTTGTACGGTGTATTTTTAATGTTATAAATACACTAGAAAAGTATTACTGTATAAACACTAAGATTATTCTTAGTATACGTGAAGTGTTAACGTTACTTACTGATTTGGTTGTTACTTTTTTGTGCACAACCAAATTCTTATTTTAGCTTGGTAGTTTACGGACAAATATAATTTCCTTGATATTTTTTTCATATACACTTTAAAATAAAATATTATATCAACTGAAAACACGGGTGTAATTTATTTGAACAGGGATAGGACCTTGGCTATCACCACCTAAAAATCATTATCAAGAGCCATCAAAACTATAAAATTGGTTGAATAATACAAGATGAATTTGTGGCAATAAATATTTAAAAATCCTAAAAATTCCGTAAAAATCCGTACTAACGGTAAAAAACAATAGAATTGGCAATAATTTATACCAAACGGTACTATAGGCTGTAAAATAAATAAAGTGGTAGAGAACATCTTTTTCCATTTAAACCTTATTGAAAAACTTCAAACGTAAACAATTTTAATGACACCTAAATCGTTAAAAATGATTAACAAATAAAGGAAGAGTAGTATTAAAAAAATCTCGTATTATTTATACGAATTAAATTATCATATCGATGATAAACAGCAATGGCAATAAAAGAATGTCTCTATCTAAGCGATCTATTTAAAAATTAAATCGCTGAGAATTTTGCGTACAACCACTTCTACGAAATCCGAATTAATGAAATGCCAGCCAGAGATAACGGGTGCATCACGTATCACGTGAGTACGGTGGAAGAGTGATGGCGGCCGTGTGTGGGGGAGGCAAGGTCGAATGAAGACCCTCCCCTCCAAGGGCGTCTCGTCAACGCCACCACAGCGCAGCGCCTGCTGTTTACGCGCGGTGTCACGCATGACACATATGAAACACTTGTTGCATCTAAGGTGCGCGCAGGCACGATTAAAACTCCTGTTCATTTCATTGCCAGAGAAGAACGATGAACGGTCTAATCTGTTAATTTTTTTTCTTAGAAATTTGAGTTGTAGTTCATAAAATTAAAATTATGAAACGAAATATAAATCTATAATGTACTAGTTAGTTATAGGAGCATAAAATAATTAACTTTTATTATAATCGAAGCTGACTTGGTCATGGTACATAATCATTTCTGTTTATTAGACGCAATTAGGGTGGGAAAGTAAATGAATGCATGACTACGAGTGAATGCGTGAGTAGAAAACTAGACTGCCAGCAACGTTGAAAGGAAATTAAATTAGGTAATTGTCTCACTTAAGTAAAAAGTTTTACATACTCTTTTATGTTTTAAAATTGTTCAATAACATTTTATAATGTCATATTTTGTTGGTCATCAAGTGGAATATGTCAACTTTGTTAAGGTCTGTAGTTTTTAAGTTTTCTTTGAGGGATAATAAAAATGTTTATTGTATGAACTTATCATTACAAATACGAGCACAATTTACCCTCTGCGTTAAAAACGAGAACTAAACGACAAATCTTTCAAGATTTGTTGGGCTTCAACTCTGTATTACGGTATCTTTGGGAAAATAAACATTCTGATTCTGGGTTGCACTGGTGCGTGAAATTTCTCCCGTTCGCCGCACGGGTCCTCGCCCCTCGGTCACCTGTCTTGTGTCACGGAGCAGAACCATGCAGATGGGCCCGTTGAATGCCTCAAAATAGTCCTATCCAAGAAAAATGTCAGACTTAGTCAGTAACAAGACTACAAGATCGCGCCACAATCATCTTACACTTATTTTTCATTCATAATTGGCCTAAAATACCTACCTGGTTAGGTACCGTTTCAGAAAGTTAATGCGGTTATAAATAATATGCGTTATAAACACCTTAGGTGTTTTTTGGTCAAAATTTGAATATTCCAGAGTAAAATTACAAGCTGATTTCAAAAATGCAATTAATTTTTATGATCGGACGCATCATAGCCAACGCGAGATAATATGGTATATTTTTCAAAAAATGTAAAAGCGTGATATCTCGCTTATTATGCATCCAATCATAATGACTAATAACATTTTTTGGAATAAGCATGTAATTTTACATAAGAATATACAAATTTTGAAAAAAAACTTTTTTGATAAAAAAACCCATAAGGGGCTGTTAAACTCCTGTCTGAGGAACATGTCAGCCTTAGTCAGTAACAAGACTACAAGATCGCGCCACAATCATCTTACACTCATCTCTCATTCATACTTTGCTTAAAATGCCTACCTGAGTATTTATAAATATGATCACATTGCATGTTGTGTACATTGTAAATTTAGGGGAAAGTATTGTTATCGTAAAAATGTTCTAATAGTAGATAGACATAAGCTCCGTTTTAAATATCTCTTGAACACAAACAAGTTTTTCAAAGTAGTGTCCATTTGTGTGAGTGAAAAATCGAAATGTTACGTTATTTCTAAGTTACTTTTATTTTAAGAATTGATTTGTTTAAATATCTAGATCTACTGTAAATTATGGAATTAATAAATAGATTTAAGGCTATTTGGCCTAATTTTCCATAAAGATTAATATTTTTTGTTATCTTTTTAAATTTTTATCCTCTCAATAAAATTGAAATAATGATGATTTAGTCCAATAAAAACAGTTCTTTGACTGGAATACAGGAATGGCTATTATTTCCAGTAGTGTGACCAGGTAATAATGACACAACCTATGGCCTATGGATAAATATTTTACTTGTTGAGTTCAGTTCATTTCTCGAAGGTAGGTCCATGATATTGACGCAGCGGCCTATCAATCTACTAAACTACTACCTTACAATCCTAATCCTTATTAATTAAGTGCATATTTAATTGTAAGGTTTTTTTGTTATTTTTTATAAAGTTAACACACCTGTCCCTTCAGTTCCTTGACCGTGACCGTGGACAAGGTATGTCGACCATTTCTCCCCTGAATGCTTGAATGGTTACCATTATCATACGTGGATGAGAGTAAACCAGTTTTTGCCGAAGAAGTAAAAGTGGTCTCTTTCTAAGCGGAACGGCTAAGTGGAAGTGGTTAGAAACTGGGCCAGTGGAGCCACGCGATGTGGGGTGTGGGGACGGACCATACTCGTCCGACGTTCCTCCACGAACGTGTGCGACCATGGCAGTTTACCGCGGACTTGTTTTTATCGCAGTTTTCTTCACTGGCGCACTAACAGCAATAACTTGTTTCGTCTCCGCAGAAAGTGAACACACTTCTAACTTGACAAATAACCTCACTACACCCCAGGAGACGACGGAAGGTGCCGCCATGATCAAAGATGTGTTCGACTCTATGCAGCTCATGGGGTTGGAAGTGCTGCAGAACAAGACGGAAGTGTCGGTGAGTGCGCGTATGAAGATGTCAGATTTCATGTTGAACCCGTTGATGCTTGTGCCGCAGCTGATCATGTGGGGCTTCGCGCCCATCCTACTCGCTAACCTCAAGATGTTCGTCATGCAGGCGTTGATGCTCAACAAGATGGCGCTCTCGTCCGCTATCTTCATGACCTTGAGGAACATCGTGTTCGGTCCACGTCCGGGAGCCATCGTCAAGTACTCCAGCCACGGCCATGCACCCGGACACAACCAGGTTTACCATTATCATAAACACTAGTCAACAACCATAGTGAACTTGTAATCTTGGGCGGAGCTAGGGGTCGTTTCTTGGGGGAAACATCCTGGGGATATGGAATACCCCTTTGTGAGGAGGTCCGGGAAAAGTTTTGAAAAATACATCTGCAATTTTTTTTGTTATTGGGAGCACATTTTTTTCAAGAGGTAAAGAAGAAAATTTACGATATAGCGAATTACGATGAAGGGTCCAGGAATTTTGACGTTAATATTGAAGCGGCTGTGGTCGTATTCTTTTTTGTATTTTAGCTCAATTTTTAAAAACTTTTAAAAATAAAAATATTCATATTTATCAAAAGACTAGGAGGGAACGCCTCCTAATGGCCTGTTTGACTCTGCCTACGCTTGTTTCTTTTATTGTAAATATATGTACAAAATTCAGGGTGTATAGTTAACTAATTTTACAAACTACAGGGGTTTATCTCTCAAAACTCCTGAATGAAAATATATTTATTTATTTAAATTATATAATGAAAACAAAGAGAAAGGTTCCTGTAATCGTATGAAACCTAAATCACTTTAATTTATATGAATTTGTCTGTATAAAATTACTCTACAAAGTTCAGTTTTAATTTTAAACTTTGTAATATTCTATTTGTAAATATTAACGTTAATAAGAAGCAAAGCTATTAGGGATGTTCTAAAACTTAGGATAAATGCAATTCTATTTAATTCTAAAGTAAAAAATTACCTTACATTAGTTACACTTAGCTTTTAATAAAAATAATTATAATATAGGACTAATTGTTGTTCATTTTGGGATTTATTGTAAAAAACGTAAAAACTCTTTTCTAGATACTTATCAAGAAGAGATAAAGTTACTCATCTTATTAGGATTTTTTCTCTTTATTTTTACGAGAGAAATCAATGAAGTTGATTGTAGAAACAATCAGTGTAGGCAAAGCTAGAATAGTTTTAAGTTATTTAGTTTTAAATACCTAAAATTCAAACAGTGTCACCTGTGCCATTTTAACCAAGGACTTCAAATCACATTCAAGTTTAAAATATAGCAAACTTTTAAGTAAGTGTAGGTTTTTAGTATAATATGGTTTTGCACATTATGGTTGATTTTACAAACTGATGAATCAATTATTTTTGGTATTTTGAAAAACATAAATTTGTAAAAAATTAAATTTATACTCAAATTACCTATAAGTGAGTTGTTGTCTTAAGTGAAAATGAATATCTACAAAGAGACAAACACAACATAGACTATGTTTATATCAACTTGTAAAGTCTAAAGCTCTGTGTTATAAATCAAGAATCATTAAGACCAATAATAAAGTATATCAATTTAATTGTGTAGTAAATTTAAAATTTCCATCACTATTCTCAGATAAAATATACTTACAGTACTTATAAAGTATCCAAATTAAAATGACTTTATAGTGTTTTATACCAATTGATAAGTTATAAGTTTCTTAAGTTCTGTATAAGTTTATTAAGTCTTGCTGCAACAATATGTTCACTATTGTAATGATTGTGTAGCCTTAAGAATATGATTTTTTTAAATAAATGACAAGATATAAAGAGTTGGATAAACTTCACCTATATTTTGGAAGCTTTCTATATTGTTCAGTTAATTTTAACTTCCTCCTCTTAAACATATAATGCAGAGTAAATATGATTTTTATTCCATATATCTCACTATCAAAACATAAGCTATTATTTCTTCATTTTATTCTTTTGTAACTATTGTGTAAATAAATGTAAATTATTCACATGAAATTAATACGCTTTCTTATTTTTTGTCTGTGAACCACCTTATAGGCCTATTTCATTTCCCAACCATTTTGAATAATTTTCGTTTGAAGATATTTTAAAATTAAATAGTTATTTGATGTGAAATGTGTTACTAAATAGCAGGTCCCGGAAATCCTTCATTTAAGTCCATCATTCCTCATAGGATTACCATTTGAACATTTTTAAAAGGAGACGATTTAGATTTTTTTTAGAAAAAGACAAAAAAATTCATACATTGCAGGAAATGAATTTTCAAGCAACAGTTTTGATCTGATAATCTTACAAAAATGTCATTTTGAAGGTCTAACGATATTTAACGTTGTGCGAAAAACAGAATTGTTATCTTAAAAAGGTTACTCAGACAGCTTACAAGAGACAATCACACATGCGTAACGAATAGGTGACACTATTGCCAACCTCGTGGATTTCCTGACGTCGCTCACACCGGCTTAAGGTCAGGAACTCAATAAAGTGCATATAAATTTAAAAGGAAAACCAGTTTTTAGTAAGACAACACTGTGGCAATCTCTCTACTCTCTCTCTCTTTCTCTCCACACACAGTCAACTGTGTGAAAGTTTCATATGTTATGTCTGCATTAAGTAGGTCATTCAATTATATTTCAGTTTTAGATTCATTAATATGCTGAATTCATGGAGCGTGCCACACTTTTCTTTCCTTTAAATATGACCTATTTAAGCTATACTTTACCCAGATATGAAGACTCTAGAACCGTGTGTTAAACTATTGCCTTTAGACCAGAGGAAAGAACAAACGATAAATATAATGTAAAAGATCAAAAGATGATAATTTTCTCAAGCTAATGATAAAAAGTAAAAGTCTTTTTAATAATATTTTGGACCGACAAGTAAACTTTTGAGTTGACTGAAATTATTTTGATTTTGACATGGATATGTCTTAGCTCTGGAGGGTCTTGCTGATTTTTCAGTTGGAAAATATGTAACAGGTTTCCATAGAAACCACCAGAGCTTTTGTGTTGATTTTTTAATACAAAATAATCTGCTAGCCTAACGGTTAGGGTCTTGGACTTTGGTGCAAGAGGTAACGGGTTCGAACCTTGGGATGGCCACAAAATTTTGATGGGAATTCAATTAAAAATAGTGTACTTCAAGGCTGCATAACTTAAGCTGGGCCTGCCGTTGGCAAAACAGAATAAAAAATATAAATAAAATGAAACAGCTGTTTAGATGAAGTGAAAACTTTCCCTTCACACACATCCATGATTTAACCTATTTCCCAAAGGGAAGTAAATACAAACATTTTTATAAGGGGATTGAACATTTTTTTATCATACCAGCATGGTAGCTCAGGGGTAAATTAGTAAGTAATAAGTTGCTGGATCGAAACCAGTTGCCGATGATTGCTGCGGATCATGTCATGGTCACCTATGACCGGTACAGTACCTCTTTGTCTAATTTACAGACCCCATGACTCATTGAGATGGGCATTTGAGGTTTTATTAAAATTAAAAATAACTTGATTAGAACAACATTTGTGTTAGCTTAATTCCTTGTAACTTCGCTCTGATTTATTCATCAGGATGTATTATTCCAGGTTATTTAATTACTAATAAAATACTGGAAGGTAAAAATTTTAATAACTTACTCTCATCTCATCATGATTCAAAATAAGCTATTTACTTAAGAAAAAAATAAGACTCATTATGTACAAATGCCATGATATAAAAAAACATAATAAATTCACAAAAAAATCGTTTATTGAAAAAAAAACCACCATAATTTCCATTAAATTCAATTGTAATTTTAATCCTTTCGGAGAGGGAAGGATTCCTCACGGATGCCATCCTTAGTGATGATATTGATAATGACAGCATCTCCAGTGGCAATCTCCCTCTCGGCTGCGGAGATGAAGCAATCCTTGACCAAGTTGACAGCCTTCTCCACAGTGGGAGGGGTGGGGGTGACTCCCTCCATGTTGTGGAATCCCAGCTGAAACGGGAGGTGGACATTAATAGTTTAGTCAAATTATAAGCCAAACATCCTGTCTTCCTGAGGAAACCTTGTGACAGTTTATAGGACAAACTGAGTGTGTTATAATTAAAACACAAGAGATAGTTATTTATTCTTTTTATCCAATGTGTCATTCTCTCTGGATGGATGAATCTTAGCTGGGACATACAGTATGATCTGAACCATAACAGGAAGTAGTGAATTCTCTTTGTCAAGATACTAATTTAGATCTTTAAGCAAGTTTTCCTATAAGGAATCTCAGCTAGATCGCATGGTAAGACTTAAGCCTCCAATCAGTTACTTAGCAGTTACTTTTGCATTTTGATGTTCAATACATGCTCTGTTGAAATTTATACATAAAGAGTGTGTACGCTAAGATGGTAACACACATAAAAAAGACCTAATTATAATTAAATTTGGTTTTGTCTAATTGTGAATCTACTTGAATAAGTTTGAAATCCAGACATGCTTCAGATTTCAAGTTTTATCAAAAGGAGTATTTTTGAGTTACTTTTCACTGAAAATTCTAATATGTTACTGAACCGATAAATCAAGCTTGAAAAATTAACAACATGCTTTTAAAATAGTAGCTCTGAATTGATTAGTTACCGAAATATCGGAATTTTTAACCCTCTTAATGTTAATCACCCACTTCTGCACGACTCAATTTTCCCACTAAGCACTCATTGGCCAATTTCGGGCGACTTTGCAGGTGCTTCATATTATGTAATCTGAAGCCAAGAGATCTGAGTTAAAATTCTACAGTTATATTCAATTGCACTTAACTTTTAGCCTAATACTTAGGCATGTAAAGTAAGACTATTTTAGCAATATTAGGAACATGAGATTATTTATAGCACCAATTTTAAACAATTTCATCACCCAGTGTGAAACTAACCTGGTTATCAAGCAGTGACTGCAATAGAGGGCCTGAGTTACCGGATGCTCTGTACGCAGACCTGGCGTAGTGGCCAATGGGATCATAACTGTACACAGCACCCTTGCCTTCTGTGTCGAGACCGGCCACGATGTTGCTAACATAGTACGGGAAGAAACGCTTGTTGTACATCATGGTAGACAACATCTGTGCCACAGCTGGTGTTGACATTTGCTTATTGTGTTCATGGTAGTACATCTGAAAATAATAACTATGCTTCAATTCCAACAGGAATGAATTCGTGTCTATCTACTATCTTGTGATAATACAATTACTAGATTGATTATGTTGAAATAAGGCTAACTTATTGATTCGTTATTCATCTCCTCTTCTACTTGATTTGATTCACAATTAGGAAAGGTTACATAATTACAATAGTTCCTTAATTAGGCTTAGTTGACTAGTTACTATACTTGGTTGGTATCTTCAGAATAGGTCCAGTAAAATAAGTTCTACAAATACAAATATGTATTCAAGTTATGTAAATTTATTAAATAATCTAATACATTGGCTATTAGGCTAAAATGTATTTAGTTAGTTATCAACTTATACAGTTGAAAAGATAATTTCACCTTTGACCACTCTAAGAGTAAAATAATTAAATTATTGTTGGATGCCTGTGCCCCTCCAATACGAATTAAATTAAGTTTTTTCACTGCTACAACTACATTGGCTTCATAGATTTAACTGTAACCGTTATGTTATGGTTAAATCTATAAAAACAACATGATTTATTAAAATATTTTTTTTTATTACCTGACGTTACTTTGTACTATACATTCATTCTTAACTAAAAAAATTAATAGGCTATCAAACTGTTTTACCAGTTCCAAAGAGAAGGCCTAGTAAATAGTATGGTGCATCATCGTCGATTTGTACACTTTCAGGTGATTCCTCCACCTAATTTAGAATATTAATTTTCATGATTACCGTTCTGTACTTAATAATTAAACTGATTCACTCAATACTTATTGACAAAATATTCAAAATTAGTATCATTTCCTTGTATTTTCTTCACACAGGATGAAAGTACAAAGAATCGCTGAACAGTTCAAGCTTAATAGGATAGATAATACATTTTTTTATGTCAACATGAATCAGCTGACAATGTGAAAAAAATAACAATATGTTCTACATATCAAAGAGCAAGCAAACATCACCTGCAAGTCCTTTGTCATAGGAGAAACAAAAATAGCAAACCTAGCACAGAAAAAACTACATCAAAAAAGAAACATACAAAGTACATTGTTTGGTAAGGACGTGCAGTGTGTATTGTTAGCCTTCTGTCTACTAATGTCCGAGGGCGAACATACTACGTTAACCATCAGGAATCGATTGAATTGGCTGTAAAAACATTACAACTTCATTAACAATCAACCTACATTATGTTCATTAGGGGTCTGCGGTACAGGAAATTATGAGGTCGGTACGGTACAAATTTTTGTACCTCGGTTCTCGGTACAAATTCGGTACGGTACGGTACACGAGAATAACATTGCCGCTAGTAACATTGACTGATCTCATCCTTTTATTCATAAGTATTTTCCAGAACTTAATTAGTGAAAACATAGAGAAAGAAGTTTAAAAAAAGATATACAATGTCAGAAGAAATATTTTACTGTACTAATTTTCAAACTGTAATATGATTTTTAAATCCATTCTTTAAAAAACATATCACATTAAACATACTAATAATTATTTAAATTTATTTTTAAAATTATATTAATAAAATAATTATATTAATTTTTAAAATTATTATAATTTATGTTGTAACTAATTAATACAAGGAAATAATCTTCTCAAGTCTATATGAAACTAAGGATGAACAAACAAAATAAAAAACTATAATGTATTTTATTACAGAACAAAAAATACAGAAAACTGAGTCAATGCCCCCTAGCCAAGACCTATGTTTTATATTGTCCTGGTTTATTATTTTTAATTCAACCAATCACAATAATTATTCAAATTAAATCAAACACTTTCATTAAATGTCAAAGGGCTCTTTAGACTAAAATAGTTATTTTAGTATAAAGTGGTTAATATTTTAATATTACAGTGGAACCCTTAAATCTGAACATTTTCTTGGGAAATCAAAAAAAGAAATACCTGGAAATTTAAAAAAATTTAATCACATAAACTTATTTTTCAAGGTTTAACAAAGTCAGTTTTTCGCTTAAAGTCTGTTATCTAGAATGGCAAGCTTTTTACTCTTAACTGTAACATAAAAATAATTACTAATATCTTCTTGAAATATCAATGTTTAAACCAATAAAGCTTAAAACATGCCCCCCCCTTATAACCACTAACCACAAAAGCAAAACAGGTGTCCACTGCAATCCCAATTAAGCCTACAAATGCCGTCAACTTCCACCAAAGCCGGTCACCGTTTATTTAAGGTACTTGGTTATAGACCTGCCCGGTGGCAGGCTCGTGTACTACAAGAGCAGTTTCGGTTGTTGGCCCCCAGAGGGAAACACGGTCGCGTAGGCGATAGTGTCTAACAAATCCACTAAACTGACGACAGATGCCTCCACCTGCCAATTCTTATTGAATATGAGTAAACTTCTATGAGTAACTATGAGTAAACTATATGAGTATAAATATGAGTATAAATAATGAGTATAGTAAATATAATGAGTATAAATATGAGTAAACTATATAGAGTAAACTTCGATACTGGATTCATAAGGTTGATGATGTTGAGGTTTTACTTAAGCCTCAAATTTAGTCTATTTTGTTACTTTTTTTTAAATTTTACCGAATAACTTTTAGGAATTCCAAATTTACTTCTCCAATTCATATTTTACCTGTGTTTCATCTACTGTAAATTGAGTTATATATGTTGCAGTTTTACTTTTAGCAGTCTTAAGTAAGCACACTATGCTTTTTTAAATTATTTTTTTCATTTGAATGTTTAATTTTATTGCAAAAAATAACAGCTTGGCACATCTGTTTTTTCCTTTGAATTCATGTATGCATAATGAAGGGACCCCAATCGGGCATAGATAGCCTCGGGGCAACCCAGTTATTCATCATAAATGTTAAGGTCTAAATAATCGCTAGTAGTTTATTTTGTTCTATAGGTATAGTTGGTTTATGTATTTGTTTATCCGTTGAGTGGTTTATAGATATGTGAATTTCATAAGAATACTACTGTAATGTGTTGTATTATATATTTTTTGATGAATAAAGAATTATTATTATTATTATATAATAAAGAAGAGGTGGTTTCTGTAAAAAAAAAAAAAAAAAAATTTAAATTACGACTTGGCCATTTCAAGGGTTAACCATTGAATTTACATACTTCGTAATTATAAAATCAATGCTTTAACTGTTGAAATGAAGAAAATATTCACACGAACGTAACTCCAAGCCCGTTGTTATAGATACACACTTATCAGCTGGTAAACGCGCACTAAACTAGACACAGACAGTAGAAAGACGCGATACGCATCCCTGTTAGTAAGGGTAGGGGTAGAATAGTTTATTTTTAGCACAGACTCGACCTGCCAAGGCCGCTGCCCTTATGAACGCACAGCCTGTATAACCCGTCGGTTATCGCACGAATACAGTGACGAAATAAGTGCGTAGTAGTTATTTCCCTGGAAGAACAGGCTTCAATCCCAATTAGTTTCCGGATTTGAGGGGTTCCACTAATGAGGAAATATAGAACATATTGTTAAAAAATAAAAGTTATTTATTTCCTTTATTCAATTATATCCTTAACATGATTTTTTTATTTTATTTTATAATCCCGAAAGGGCGGGATCAATACGGCAAATCACAGTTCTGTATTGGTCATAATATGACCAATACAGAACGATGTTATATTACGATGTGTTGACGATGTTATATTATAACATCTTGTACCGTACCGAGGTTCGGTACAAGGCTGGAACCGTACCGTACCGATTTTTTCGGTGCACCGCAGACCCCTAATGTTCATATCTGTCAGATTTTTTCATTGGTTTTTTTTGACACCCAATAATCTTATGTAGATCATAAAATGATTTTCCACAATCTTAAAATTCATAATAAATAATTATTATATTTCCTTAAAGATAATGTAGAGTAATGATAATGAAAAAATGGATAGTTACCGTTAGTCTAGCTTCAAGAAGACGGGTAAGGGAGAGAGTATCACACCAGCAACCAGACGAGGCAAGGACAGTATTGTTGGTGAGGCGGAACAGCTTAGACTGCTCACGAGTGTAGATGGAATGGCCAGTACCTAACCTTGAGTCTGAGGCTACCACACAGAAATCTGGTCCAGCAATGGCCACGGATGTGCTACAATCAAATACTCAATTTACCCTTAATTTTTTGTGGATATGCCGGGATTGTACCCATGATCTCTTTAAGCTGATAACCACTAGGCTAGCCTAGATGGTTGACATAACATTTTTATTAGTAAACGTCATTAATAAAGTGCATACTGATTGCCAACAAATAATTAGATTGCATATGCAATGTTTAATACGTACCCTCCATTGTCATCATAAGGACTGAACCCTTGAGCTTTCTTCGGTCCAATATAATCTGAGTGAGAAATCGGATTATTCAACTGGTAGTTTAAAGCCATTACTCAAAGGAGAATATTACTAATCTTTTGATAAACAAAATGAAATCCACTAAGCAGAATAGAAGGAGTAATTAAATTCCGTATCTTAACCTAACAAAACAAATGAAGTAGCAGTTTCCAATTCCAAACCATCCAAACCCAACCCAGGCTCAGGATCTCTTTTTCCGAGCAAAGACGATCAGAATAAAAACTTCAAGTCATCACTGGTTGAGAACGACTCATATCTTGGTTTGAGTAGCCTGGGAATTTGCGGACTTTTATTAAAAGTTTTAAAATTGAGTTTTAACGTACCTATTGGGCTATTTAAAAAATAATAATTTTTTTCGTGCTATTTTAACCTGAAAATGAAATAAACTACGATTGTATTTTTCTATGAAATTGTCATTATCAAAGTTAGTTAAGAAGATCATTTTTAGACTGCAAGCAGCATAAGATTAACCAAGATTCAAGATTTTATTCAGCCATTAAGTTTACAAAAAACAATAGGCCAAGTCACTAATCTCAATATCACATAGAACATAAATATAAATATATAAGTCTCTTGACTAACAAATAAGTCCAAAGCATTGAGTCCAAGTAAAAGTCCAAGCAATATCAAGCACAGGCCACATGCTACAAAATCAACACTACTACAAAGGCACTCCATGCACAAAACAAAAAATAAAAAAAATAAAAATTTATATCACTCGCATATAAATCACCAACATAAAAAACCAACATCTCTTTGGTTAGGTAGCTGAAAACCCAATGATCGAAGGCAGCAGGGCCCCCTCCTATGTAAGATAAGATCAGTATAGATACATATGTCATCCCATAGATGATAAAAAAAGTTCTTCCATGATCTATGGTCATACGCTTGATCCGGAGGTACAAGTATACATTAGTATAGGCCTAAGTTGCCATAAAATCTGTGGAAGAGACAACAAAATCTATGTTTTTTATTGGTTTGTGCCCCGACGATTTTGTTGTCAATGTTAAAGGTCGGTGTCGGAGTTGAGTCAGCTGGGTAATTTTCTGTCTGCTTTTGCTAATCTATTGCTGTCATTATTTGCTAGGTTGTTTGTTTATCTATTTTTATGATTCAACCGAGCCTAAAAGTTTATAACCTTTAAGTGCCAGATAAGCAGTGGAATATGAAGTTAAGAAAATATATACTTCCTAGATGTTTTGGTGATTTTATAGCTTTTTTATTTATTGTGGGTATACTACCTATTGGTTATTGGTTTGAAGTGTTTTTGGTGTTGCCTTCCATGTACTCAGTCTCATCATTTTGGTACATAATCCATTCTATATTTGCCACTTTTCTATTGGTAAATATTACTGGTAATTTTGTATACATGGTTTTAATGGATACAAGTATTCAAGGAGAACTGATGCCTTCTACACCTGCTTCACCATTGTGGAAATTTTGTGCAGTGTGTGAGACTGTAACACCACCAAGATCATGGCATTGCAATATTTGCAACACTTGCATTCTTAAGAGAGACCATCACTGTCAGTTTGCTGGATGTTGTGTCGGTCACTTGAATCAAAGATACTTCTTTTATTTCTTAACATATCTTGCCATTGGTACAGTTTATACACTTTACCTCAATACATTCTTCATTCTTCAGTATGCTAAATTTAGTGCAATCAGTTTACTCAAGTTCACTTTTCCCCTAGCAATATTCCTTCTTGGGATAGATTACTCTGTTGAACATTGCTATACATTGTTTTATGTTATTAATTTACTCGGAATGATGTCAGCAGTGTTTCTTCTTTACTATCATGGATCATCAATGACAAAAGGTCTCGTCATGTATGAAATGTCTCATAATATACACGATTATGATGCAGGGTCATTAAGGGAAAATATCCTGCAGGTGCTGGGTGACAGGTGGTATTTGACATGGATTTCACCATTTCTACAATCAAAATTACCAAGTGATGGTGTGAATTGGATTGTATACAAGAAAAAACAAAAATGAAGAAGGACCTTATTGGGCTTATCTATTGGTGTCATTTAAAATTGTTAATATATTTCTATCTAATGAATATAATTAATCAATGGTAAGCATACAAATATTGTGTTCAAGACATGTTGAAGCTTACATAGTGAGCCATTGCCGAGAAGGTGACTTAACAGCCAGAATTCAACTCTAAATATTTTAGCTTAACAGGTGGTAATGTTCAAATAATATTTAAAAAATAAACAAAACTATTGCTGTATTAAAAATCTCAAATGAAGCTTCATACAAGTATGTGGAATACCGGAGGCTTGGCAATTGTTGTATCATATTATGAGCTTTTTCATTAGAACAAGATCAATATTTATTTGAACAACTAACTACAGTAGTGGTTTAATGTCAACCAATAGAGAGTAAATATACAGAGATAACTCTTTCAATTTTGGGCCTTTAGTGTGTTGAGATAAATCTATAGGCCCTATTTATCATTAGCCTATACATATATATAGGGTTATATATGGAACAAATATCGAGGTGAGCATTTTAAGTGCATGCCACTGTCAAACTTATGCTTAGAATCAGATGTTGATTATAAATTTCAAAGTCCTTGTGTGACAATTTGAATCTCTCATTTTCAGTTCAGCCTTTAACTCTTTCTGGACAGGCAATGGAAGGCATGGAAGTTTGTGGCATAGGATGGGAAAAATTAAAGGAAAAAAATAAAAATAAATCCTAATAAGGCCTATTTGTGGTTAGTTATACTAGTATATATAAGCTAAACACAATGGAACACTTTAGACTGTCTAGAAATTTTTTTATTCCGAATGAACTACTTGCCTTACATCCGAAAAATCAAAAACCATAACCATCCTTTATTGCCAAATGCATTGGAGGGTATATCTGTCACCCGTCCGGGAAGAGTTGAATGAGGCATCCAAATGCTGTGAAATGTGAAACAGTTCCATGCCAACTATTTATTATAAAATCCTTCAAGCAATCAGAGTGGGTGGTTTGCACCACTGTATTTGGTTTAATGCAATCTTACATACCTCAATGGAACAAATTACTTTTTAGCTGCCCAGTTGTATTTAATTCAAGCTGGTGAGTGAATCAGATTTTGATGGGCACTGCCTCTTGGAGTTGGCTACATTTAATCAATAAATAGGAAGCATCCCATAAGGTAATCACATAGCTTTCTGTTAAATTTAAAACTGTCTCTTCAAGCGTAATATGCATTACAATATAGTATATGCCATTGTCTATAAACTTTTATGTATCATGGTAACAAATTAAGGATCAAATATTTTTTTTATATAATCTCAACACCACTTGGGAATTGATGGTTGACTACACTTGGCTAGCCAAAAGTGTTACAGTTGTGAATTATTTGAGTGATTATAATTATCACTTGAACATACCAACTTATGTTATTGTTATATGATGTTACTTATGCTAAATGTAGTAATGTTTTAAGAATAGAAAAATATATTACATCCCGTCATATGACGTGGATCCTCGAGGGGGAACAAAGATCACATGACGGGCATACTCAAATGGGCTAATTTGTTGTCAACATGGTAACAAATGATTAGCAAATTTTTCCTTAAACAATCTAGAAATAAATTGTGATGACCAATGTTGTTTTTTATCACATTTTCTAACTAGAATATATTTTTTCTTATTTGAATACTTCAATTTTATTATTTTACAAAATTAAAATATTGGTTAAACTTTGTTTATTTCGTAAAACCCTAAAATTAGTAGGCCCTATACAAGTTATATGATATAATCAGGAGGACAAATATAAAAAAAACTCAAATCAAATGGTTAGTAAAAAATTTATTATCGCAAGAGCAAACACAATTCACCTTTGCAAGGACGGTAACGGTGGCAAAGCACTGAGTAACACTTGATAGTAAATTACTTAAAACTAGTAATATCTAAAGAGATGTAATACTTATATAGGTACTTAACTAAGATCAATATGAAATAACCAAAAATTAGTAAAAGCACTCATTTTTAACCTTATGCTGCTTAATAACTATAAAAAAATCACAAAATATTGGAATGTATTGTTACATATTTGTAATGTTTAATGTAGAATTTATATGTGTTCTATATAATTTCTTAGCTAGTAAAAGTACTTTTAACTTTAATCATTATTATTACAGTAACTGTACACGTGTAATATTATCCACGACTGTTGTATTTATAGTCATTATTTGTTATCTAAAATAAAGTATTTTTTACGTTCGTATAACCTTATACCTTTTCACTTACACAATCTGAACAAATAACCTCATATATTAAGTACAAATGAGCAAACATGTAAATGAGCGTAACATTATAAGCGTTTAATTATACTAACGATGGATGGCTATCAAATTTCATATTTCTATCTCTTGTAATATTCACAAGAGCTCTGATTGGTAAAAATTCAGATGTTTAATCATGTGCTTTGATTAACACCACAGGGAAATATTTAATAAAAAAATATTTTAACAGTAAAATTACATCACAATGCCTGCAAATAATAACCATGTAAAAGAATATGGAATCAAAACATCAATAGTACAAGAATTAGAGAGAGAGAAATTTTACCAGGAGTGGATCAAAACTTGCTTTTTTGTGGTTTTTTATCCTAACCGATTAGTCACATAACGTTTATTATAATCTGTCTTATTCGTTTATTGTTAGAAAACAGTTAACAAAATTTGTTGCAGTTTTAGTAAATTTTCTATACGAAAAGAACTAACATTATCCTCTTAGGACAACGTTAATTGGTCTAAGACCTAAGTCGGGACAAATCTTTCAAAGCCATAATTTGGAAAAAAATGGTTCTCTAAATTAGATTTCAAGACAGGATTTCATATATATTTACAGCAACCAAAAGAAAACAAATCACGGAAACTATAGGTCTGTATCTCATCCCAGTATCAACAGTCTTGAATAGTTTCAATAGTTTACTATTGAGGATATAAAATTTACTGAGGATGCAGGTCTGCTGCAAAATGTGTATTTTTATACTAATGTTATAAGTTAATCAATTTGTATTATTTTGTTAACTACATTCCAATCATGATGATATTTGATAGCGTTATAAAATTTGAGTTCCAAGGATTAGACTTGGGTAAGATTAACATAAATTGTTCTCTCCCCTCCTAGTAATAATTCTGTGAATGATTTGCACTTTTGGCATTTGTGTAACTGGTAGTCAAAGGCTAAACTAAACAAACTGCAGCAACTCCAAAATTGAGATGTATAAATAAAATACAGATTATTGTATCTTCAAACTATTAACTACTGGATGACACCTGTTGCACCATAAAGCCTTGAACTACACAGGTAAATTTTTCCGATTCAGAAATTACACAATTTATCATAGTCGGTACACATAGGATAATCTCTACATAACAATAATTAACATTAATAAACTATTTAATTCTACTGCTAACACTTTCCATTAAAATTATTGCGGTACATTGTACAACATTAGGCAGTGGTCGAGTACCAAGTCTTATGTTTTAAGTATTAAGCCTCATATTTAACATGCCAGAAGTCTTGTCAGTTACGAACATTAATGGAAAATATTCCATCTATATGAGGATTGTGACACATTCATAGGACGATTAATTAAACTCTAATATACATATTTGCATTAATTAAACATACAGTAACATGTTTTACAAAGTAAACTTTAACTCTGGCATAGAAGAAAGAAAACCTGTCGAATAGTGTAAATTATAAATTTAGGAATCGCATTAAAAATTGCTTACTGTGGTTGAGGAAAGGAATCATATAATTTTATGATCAAAAGCCTAATGTGTCACAGAATGTTGGGAATCTGAATCTAGAAATACTCACAATTTTTAACTATTTAATAACTTATATATACATTTCTAAGAATAAGACTCGGAAAAATATATAAAATCAACAATGTTTTAAAATTGTTAGGTATAACAAAAATATCTGCTATAAAGGGAAGACATTAATATTTCAACTTCTTAAAAATATTACAAAATAAAAACAATATAGTACAGACCTGACAATTCTGTTTAATTAATCCTAATAAACATACCACTAATAAATACTAACAGTAACATTTTATTCAAATAAATTTACTAAAAAAATCAGCCACAACCAAATTAGTTCCGTGGATTCATTAACTATAACATCTATCACTATTACCATCCATAGACATTTACGAAACAGTAGTTTTAATGTATTTCATCTGTTTACAAAACTTTACAAGTCTGGTTTCAAGAATTGTTTTTGAAAGACCGACAAACAATTGACTTTTGTATACATACAAAACTGACTAAAAATATCACAAAAATAACAAGATACATTATGAGTCTTTTAATTAGAGTGTGAAATATAAAAAGTGTAAAACATAAAGTACGCATATAATTTTAAATAACATAAGGACGGAACAGAAATTTAAAGTAACAATCTGGCACTGTAAAACAACAATGTGAATAAAAGAAAACACCAGTACCTAAAGAGTATTCACTGTTCAATGTTCGATCATTATTGTAAATTATCAAGATTCAAGATCATTAATTATCAAGATCAAAATTCTAATTATCTTTATTCTCAAAATCAAGTACAACTCTTTTACAAATTTTGTAATATTGGCTCTCCTAAATTAGGTGAGCTTGTACAAAAACTAAACACAAATTAATTTCAAATAAATTTGACTCGCAAAATTAATAACATTTATAATAATTTATTTCATCACTAGGACCAAAAACGGAGGTTTTTGATATGAGCACCAGTCTAACAGCCGAGACTGTTATATGAGCAAGTATATATCAAAAAGCTAATTTTGGGTCACATGATAAACTATATTTTTTGTCTTAATGCAAATAAAATTAAACAACTTGTAAAATAAATTATTACCTGATTTAGTATCAATAGTTGTAGACCATTTTGTCACTCTAGTCTAATGAGCTGTTATGCTACTTACGTTGTAGCAGTTCTTTCTTGATTCCTAATTAATTTTTAGCTTATGTTAGTGTAGGTTATTGCTATTGATAGTTAGATCTTAACCATTCGATAGTTTGATTTAATAGTCGATTACCAATTTCACAATCAATATCTAGGACACCTGCGGATAATCAATAGTTTACTATTCCAGAATAGAAGCATTCACGCATGTATGCGTGAACAGTGTTGTCACCATAAGAAGACATTACAACAGATCCATGTCTTCAGTATTGAAACATGAAGAAAAACAAAACAGAAAAAAAGGTCTTGTTCTAAGCAAACTTCGGGGAATCAAAAAGTGGTACTTGATCAAACAGCCATACCTACTTCATAATAATTATCTACACTAATGCACTTTCAATGTGAACTTAATACAAACACAACCAAAATAAATAACATTTTTAACAAAAGGCTTCTTAGAGAAGTGCTTTGAAATTCAGTTGAAAATCTTCATAGCCTTCCTTTGATAAGTAAAGGTTCTGTTATTAGATTTCAAGAAAGAATTTCATTGAGGTATACAGTAATCTAAGAAGCCAAAATACTTTTACAACACTTAACAACATATTAAGCACACAAATGTCTTATATATTTTAACAATATATACGTCTGCAAGACAGTAGATATTTGTTCCCTCAAAAAAAGGCTTACAAAAATATTGGTTTTAATTCATTAAAAATATACATCACTATATTTCATAGGCTTAAGGGGCAAGAAAGAACCTTAAGTATTGGGACGTATCAATAGTGTGTCATCAAAATCACATTCTACCTCAATCGTGATCTTACAGCCAGCAAAACATTTGATGTTTAGGATTCTACAGAGGATTTAATATTAAAACATAATTTGACAGTTACAACTTTTTAAGCTTTATAACGCCATAGCAGATATAATGGCCATAAGAAATCCCTATTTTTCATAGGAGAAAAACTCACAATGATAGGAAGATTCTAAGATTACATTCACATTTGATTACTAAGGTCTCAGCTTGCAGCTGTCAGATAAGACATAAGTTCTAGGCGAGGCCTTGTAATCACATTGATTTAATACCTTGGACATTTAAACTAAGATCAGACGCTAAAAACATGTGTATCAGAAAATTTTATCTAAACAAGCTCAATTGATTAGAAATTACTTGAGAAAGATTGTATTTGATTCGGAGTGTTGTTTTAAATTTCCTCCAGATTCAGGCATTTATTCCCAATATTTGATTGGCTGACTGCATCGATCATTATTGTCCCAACTCACGCTACCAGCTATGAGTTGCGGGGTCGGGTTTGCTGTCGCTCCGCCTCAGCGGGGCCCGTCCCTGGGCCTGGTACAGTTCTCGTAACAAAGCTGCCTTCTCTCTCTCCAACACTGTGATACGTTCACTCTTCTTGCCAACCTCCTGTGTCGGTGAAAAAATATGGATTCAATATAATACAGAGAATCATCCTGCAATGTTTCCTGTTTAGAGTGAAGGAAGTAGTCAATTCAGAGTGATCGATGTCATAATTTTTGCAGTGTCAAGGTTCCTCAATAAAAATATATATATTAAGTAAGATGAGATCAAATCAGCCGTGTGGTATTTTAACTTTTAATAAGTTCAGATGCATTTGACATAGATCTAGGTGTAATCATAAAGTATATTACATGGTGAAATATATACCAATCCTCTAGGATTATAGGTTATATTTAGTTTTCAAATAAAATTATCTGCATTATTAAATGCTATTCTGACCTTTTAAAAGGAAATGTTATAGCTTTTACTTTACTTCAGCAGACTTTTAATTCACTTTACATTTGCCAGTTTTTAAATATACGGAACATAAAACTTTTTTGGAAATCTAGATTTAAGATATTCTACTAGAAAAAGGTGAAAAATTTTGAATACCCACCCATCCCTAGTTTAACGTCACATGCTTATTATTATTATTTTTTTTAAATGATTTACACTCGGAGGGTTAAAAAATTTCAGATAGTTTACACATTACAAACATTCATAACCTTTATAAAAATAATGGTATCAGTCAATAGCTACATACTGTGGTCACCTCTGGCTAGCCTACAAGACTCGTGTACCTCACTGTTTAGTTCAGCACCTAGCCTAACGTTCTGCTTTCCCTTCGAATTTCAGACTTTTTAGATTCAATATTCATCACTTTGCATCACTTACTTGCAAGACCACTAAACCGTGTGTGTGTGTGTATGTGTATTATTACCTCAGTGAGTAGCACGTTCTGCTGCTTGAGTCTGGTGAGGTGCGTGGGCAGTGGTGGATGCGCAACGGCCAGGTTCATGTGCAGCGGCAGTCCTCCGCTCTCCGTCAGCACGGCCAAGTGACGGTTCACCTCTAGCACTCTCGCTCTTTGCAGCTCCAGCCTCTCGTGATGAGCCTCACTCCAATGGTCCTGACAGCACACCAGAATACAATCAATAACCTGGTTCAGGTTAGGAATGAGGGTCATTCATAAGGATTAACCTTTAGAGGAGTACAGACTATTAATGGTTACATCACCCTTGGGGGGGGGGACTTTCCAAGATCTGAGATTAAATATTTGTTTCATCGATTTGGATATTGATTAAGTATTCCTATATTGAGTAGTCATAATACAGACGAGTCTTATAACAGATTAATAGGCTTCAAGTATTTAAATTAATTTTAGTCCTTACTCTTCTCCAGAAGGGAAGAAAGATAAAGTGTTATGTTGTTTATCATAAAACCCTATGAATAACTCAGGAAAACAACTTATAAACTTAAGTTGATTTTTACAGCAGGAAAACAGGAATACATACATTAAAACAACCGATGTTTTTAAGTTGTTTTCCTACATGATTCACCACCCTTGTCTTCAATTTCATATTCGGTTCAGAGTTTGAATCCCGAAGGTTGCATTAATTTTTAAACGCCGTTAAACAAATTTATGTTAATTCATTAAAAGTATTGTTATGTTAAAAGTTTTAGTGTATTTTTTTTAACCCTTCGCAAGCTGAACTTAATACGTGGAAAACCTCTAAATTCTGTTATCTTAAAAATTTATTTTTTATTTTCTTAAAGCTAATTTTAGTTTCTGAATTCTAAGGTAAAAGTAAATATAAAAACAGTAAAAGAAATGCTTTTTATTTGTTCTAATGTGAAACATTTTTAAGGAAAGGAAATTTTTCTTTCATTAAAACTATCTAAATAAACAATTAACTACAATTAAACTAAAATAATGAAGACAAATCAATACAATAATTTTTTTATCTCGATCGCAAAACGAAAATCCTCCTGCCAGAGTTGCGATAGTCTTAAGATGGCTGACAGATACACCCGTATTCAGCGCAGTAGGAGCAGCAACTGAGACATAATGTGTGGCAGAGCGGGGCTGAATCCCCCCCCAAAATCAGTTATGTGGCCTACTGCTCAGATTCTATGCTTTACTTATCTATCAATAAACAGCCCAGAAGCTCCTGCACCCTAGCGGAGTTTTGGTGAACTACAACTATATTTAGATAGTGAAGAAGGTGTACACGGATATATTTGTATTCAGCATTTGGGTCAAAGTCAGTCAAACAGATATATACGTTTTCAGCGTGCGAAGGGTTAATTCTTAGCTAAGCTAAGGGAGTTTATTTAATAATTAAAAGTTCACTGTTATTGGAGTTATTTGTTTCGTACACCCTTATATTTCACCGAGCAAAGATCGGTCACCAGAACTAAACATCAAACGGTCAAACAAGTGGTTGAAGTTGTTTTCCTTACCATTCCTGAGGGCATGCGGCCAAGGTACTTGATCCGGTCGTTGACCACGGCAACCTGCTTCAGGTACCAGTCTCTTGCCTTCTCCACCGCCTGCAGCCCCATCATCAGTATCTCCTTTTCCTGCTCTACAGCTTTCATGCGCTTCAACTACAAAACAGTCTGCATTAAAAAGTGATCCTACTCCCAATGTACTTACTTTAAAACGTTTGACAGGAATCATGTTTAAACGCATCATGGAGCCATGATCCACCTAGTTAGGAGCCAACCTCAAGTACTGGACGGGTCACGAATGTGGATAGTGGACGTTCTATCAGATATGGTGGACATCTGGGAATAATGGGTAACCTGAATAAGTAGTCCCGGAGCACCAGAGGGCGTGGGAGGGTGATTTGTGGCGGAGTCGCTCTCATAAGTACCAGCTGGAAAATGTCCTCTGGGGAGACCCAAAATGATATGACCAAGTAAGGAAGGATGTGAGTCAATGTGGAGGGACATTGGAGATGGCAGCAGCAGAGAGAGAGAGGCTGATCTACGAGGTGAAAAATCAACTGAGATTCGTAGTGCCCCCACAGTTTGTCTGTTTTGGGTTAACACTGGTTATGAAAATCATAATCGGTTTGAGAGTCGCCTCAGTTGATACCTAGAAGCATCGGTCCACCCAAGTTCCCCCGCAGTAAGTTAAGTATAGAGCCATGAACCAGTTTGAAGGTACCTTCACCGTGTATAATGCTTCATTCATGATATTAATGTTTAAAACTTAAAAAAAATGACTAACAAAAACCCTAAAACTCTTTAGAACAGAGCTTTGAATACATAACGATTATCAGCATTGAACGTGTTCATCAATTAGTTACCAATTTTTTCAAAAATTTTTAGTAATTTTGCCTATAAACTTTTGCCAGATAACCACATATAAATTATTGAAATTTACACATCCTCTCATTCAAAGAATACCGTCTAAGATCTCTCCTATCATGCATGAACAACTGCAAGTAATTTATCAATAATGAAGGAATGGATGCAGGTATCCTTTCAAAGGGTCCATCAACAAAGGTACTGTGTTACAGTTATTATAGTTGATTTGTAATTAAGGATCAGAACTAAGCATTTCTGGTTACAATGTGTCAATCACATTCCTTACCATATTATAGTCAATTCCGTTCTGCAGCGTGTGCCTCCGAGGCTCCCGTCGCCTTCCGCTGGTCTTCTTGTGGGGTTGTGGTTGGGGCTCTGCGACTGCTAGATATGAACAATTTGGTTCCATTTGTATAAACACAATAAAATGCTTGTATACGTACTAAACAACAAATATGCTAAAAGAAATTTTAAAAATTCTGAACACATTGGCACAGAGTTCCAATTACATACCCTACAACAACCATAATCATTTTCCATGTTGAAATGAAAATATAACTTAATTTTATGAAAGTTTTAAAAATTTCCTTATTAAAACAAAATTTCCTC
Organism: Nephotettix cincticeps; assembly: GCA_023375725.1. Lineage (NCBI taxonomy): Eukaryota > Metazoa > Arthropoda > Insecta > Hemiptera > Cicadellidae > Nephotettix > Nephotettix cincticeps. Next base: position 69,292,540 of record CM041785.1, on the reverse strand, counting down.
AAATATATGTAAGGTGTCTTTCTTAACTGTGTACAAATCGATAAACCCACAAAAACTTGACAAATAGTTGTGCTAACTCAGACATATTTTTTAAATTCTTCCAGCAGCTATATTTAAAGATAATTATATTTAACGGATTAAAAAAAATTAATATTAGGGAATGGGACAACGACTTGTCCTGTAATTCAGCTATTTTAGAAGTCACAAATTGAGGAGAGTTATGAGCGATGGTCAGTGTATGTGATTACAAAAATGAAAATCATAATAAAGTCTGGAAAAAACTAATCAGTACTTCTCAGTTGGTTGTTCAATATATTACGCAATCATAGGTAGTGGTAATTGACATGATTAGAAAGTACCACGGTTGCATCTGAAATTTTGAAGGTGCTTGAGATGAAATCCACATTTTCACTGTAATTAAATTTTTTAATCTGATCCGGATAAGCCAGAATCCAGAAGATTCAGATCCGGATAAACTGGACTTTACTGTATCTTTGTTTATGTAAGAGATTAAAACACTGGTCACTCACCAGCTGGTTTTCCGTCACCCACACTGCGTCTCGTATCACCCAGCAGCAACCCGAGCTGCCAGTTGTGCAGAGCCGACCGTATCTCCGCCTTGTCCGTGATAGGCGGGGCCAGACCTGCTCCGGTGCGGGGAGGTTTGGGCGGCCCGTACAGAGGTTTGTTCCCTCCATTGTCTCCTGGCAACTGTGGCATGCTCAGTGTTCTCTGTTGTGGCATTGCATTGTTTGGCCGCACCTGTAACAATATTGCCATAACTTTTAGTTTTAGTTTTTTTTTGTATACTGTGTTCACTAAACTGCACCGCTGTACTGACCGACAGATGGATAAACGTAAACAGTCCTCTTGAGTCAGTGTCAAGTAAGCTGTCGGATGTAAGTGAAACAAACCTCAGTTTGACTGACCAAGTCCTTGGGGCTGATTCATCCTGATTGATTCATAGACTAGGATAGTGGTGTGTCTTCTTTCGTATCTAAGGAATGAAGGGTAGGTTGCCATTTCAATAACCTAATCTAATCTAAAGATTCAAATACGGAAACTTTCACTTGGGGGTCTTAGGTTGTTTTAACAGCACTCGGCATATTCATGTAAAACAATCGTAGGTTTAATGAAGGATACTAAACTTTAAACCTTCAATGATTACGCAAACTTTAAATTCTGACTCAGCTATTCTAAATGTAAATATATGATGTGATTTAGTAGTTAGATAAATTGTGAAATAATGATTTTTTCTTTAGGCTACATAGAACTGCCAAATTACAACTTAATTCCTTTAGAAAATTAGCATTTGCCAACCAAAGTTCACGTGGCATGTCCCATCGCCATTGTAAGGACTAAGTGTGGTTCTTGTACCTCCACTCAGATGGTAAGGACTTAATATCATAATTTTATGAAGTCTTTACTGGGATATTAATTATTAATGCATTTGTATAGCATCGATACCACATGACGGACAGTTTTTGGTATATTTTACATCTACATCAGCCAAGTGGAGGTATAAAAACCCATCTTCATTCCTCAAATATAGTTGTGAGCGATGGTCGGTGGGTGTTGTGTTTTCTTGTGTGGATTAATGTCCACACTACTGAAGTCTAAGTTAATCCACAAAGAACATCCTGATAATTAGATGAGTTCATAATTAAGAGAAAGTGGTTGGGACTCCACGTTAAACTGTAGGTCCCTTAGATATGCCATAGCCTGTTGGACTATTGATTAACAGTGTTTCATCTAACGAACATGTCAGCCTTAGTCAGTAACAAGACTACAATATCGGAAGTCTACGTCTAATGTAGTAAGTCTATGCTATAAGTAACTCACTGTGGCAGTATTGGAAGAATTCCATTGAGGTTTGTCAGTGTCCAGTATAGGGGCAGAAGGCGGCCTAGCAGGTTGATTCTGTTGTAGATCGCTACTTTGACGGTTCTGTCGGTTTTCCACCTGGTTCCGCAGAAGGCAGATTTTCAGTCCAGCGCAGAACCTCTCGAAGGACAACATGCCATTGGGTGGGGTCACCTTCCTCAAACTCTCTATTACACCCTTGGGTAGACCTTTTGTACCATCATCTTGCCAGCGCCTTTCAATCTCTATAAAACCAAAAACATGTCTCTGAAATAGTAACCCTGAAATATTTGAATAGTTATAATAGTTTTGAATGGGGGGGTCCCCATTCTTCCAACACGCTCGAGCGCTCTGTGCAGTTAAGTTAGGTTGGTTATGGATAGTTTAAAATTATTACTTGGCAAATCCTGTTTTGATTGGTTGGATAAAAACTGTTGTTGAGCATTTGGCATGTTGGAAGATTGCTAGGCTCCCTTTTCAATTATATTTTAATATGATTTTTTTAGTTCCTAAACAACCATATTTTGCATATTTTATATTCATGGCTGCGGATTCTTTTCAACATTGTGGTGTAGCGAAAGTGTTAACCTGTCTGTTTTGTTTAACCTGATGACAAAATTAAAAGAGGATAAAATTGTTTGAATAAGTATTAAATCCATTTTAATTTGCCCCATGACATCTTTCACTTCAAGAACAGGTTTGATAATTCTCATAAAAATTTATGTAAACAATCTAATATTAAAAAAAATTATCTATACCTGAAAATTTTACAAAACCAGCTCCTTTATCGTCCATTATATCAAATAATGTACGAAGAGCACCAACAAACGGCTTAGGAAGGCCGTCCAAAGTAGCTGACTGAGGGAGTGGAGGTGACATTTCTGTAATTCTTTTCCACTCTGTAACAAACCCAAAATAACTTTTAAAACATTGAGCTCCTAAATGTGAATCTTATAAATTTATAAACGATATAGGTCCTATGTTTAAATCATTTCTAGAATATATCTTGGCTCCTAGATAATAGTAAAATAAATATACAAAGTTAATATAAAAAAGAACTTCAATTCATAAGATATTCATCTTACCACTGATACTTCAAGAGAAGCATTTATAGGCTCATGACACAGAAAGACAAACAACAGCTAACTTGTTAGGTTTCAACCTCTGTTGGGACAGGATTTAAGAGGTAACCTAAATCTAACCTAGATCACAGTTAAGAAAAAATTGTGAGAAATCACATAGTTCCGTATAATTACAGAAAATACTAATGAACCAGCAATTAGACAATTTATTTAGGAGCAAATGGGCAAAACTATTTTTTACAGCAGTTTCATTTTCAAATTTAACATGCCTAAAATGAAGTTATAATAAAAATTCGAATCTTAAACTAAAAATGAATGCATTACCTTTCAATTAATGCAAAATGAGTTTGGAATTACTTTCACTAACATAAAAAACATTGCAAAATTTACTTCTTGTAAACATCACATAAAAGTTTGACAACTAGTATCCTAGCATTACGATTACGAGTAATAATAAGTATGTATGCAGCTTGCTGATTGCAGAACAACAAACAGGTTTTGAAGAATAAGAACATTCATTCGTTAGTATTAGGCACAGTCGTTAAGTCAAGTTAATAGTAAATTATTTTACATTTTATACAGTATAGTGTATAATATACACTACATATCATATCATATTATGATATGGAAACCATATTTTTAAAACCAAAATCTACAGATTTCACAGCTTATTGTATATTTTGATTTTTGTATCAATAATTTGGATAAAAATTCTAAAAATATAAAAATATCAAAATCGTTTATCATACTAAATTCTAACGAAAAACAAATTTGAACTTGCTAAACACATTATTTCTTGAATAAATGAATTGTATTGATTAAATATAGTCTTACATGAGTAATGAATGACTTATGTATTGATGATGAGAACAAAACATACCAGAGCTGCACATATAATCTTCAGAAGAGCCCCAAACATATGTTAAGATTTTGTTTTCTAATAGAAAAATTTATGACTATTTGAGTTCAATATAATAAAATTGTTTTTAATTCAAGTAATGAAACTTATTAAACCATAATCATATTTAATTTAAAAGTAGATTTTTATGTTAACGTCCTAACTGCAATTATTATTTAATAATTACTTAGAAGTGGGTCCACATGATAAAATAATGGTTTAGTTATCTAAAAAATGTAATTTAAATTGTCAATACAAGTAAATAACGAATTACAAGTTAATATTGCAGATAGTATACGATAACATAAATTAGTCGTTTATAGTAATCCCTTAAAATAATCGTTTTACATGTATACATAAATTTCTCGTAATAAAACAAAGGTATTTTGAAGTTTAACTATTGAAGACAATAAAACTGGGAAGTTTTATGACAGTATATTTTATTAATCATAATATTATACCATAAAAAGTTTGATTAATTTATTACAATACAAAAGGATAAAGGTATTAGTTACCTTATCGAGGCAGCCAACTTATACTAGATCAAAATGTGCGCTCATTAAAATTGACAGTAGACAATTTTGGTAATTTTGAGGGGTAGTCTAAGAAAATTATGTTTTTCATAGCAACTTTTTTCATCATATAGCTATGAGACAACTTTCAGTTAGTTGACCACTTTTTTATGCTGACTACAAATAATCAGCCTGTAAATGAATATAAGTATAGCGTCAACCCTTATGTTGTAATTTTCTAATAGATATCACGTGGTGTTTGCTAGCAATAATATTTTTACTGAATAAAAACATCAACAATAGTAAGTATATTCCTTTCGTCAAATATGAAAACTATTTAAATTATCCGTGAAAAATACCTATAAAATTTCACTTTCGAATTTATAGATTATCTCAGCATTCAATAATTCATCATATGGTCTTCTGACTTTTGTCGCCAAACTTTCAATGTTCATAGCAATGAAATAGCTCTCTATTGCAGTAAATATAATTTTACAGTTTAGTTTACGTAAAGAGTAATAACTGTGGAACGGATATGGTGTAATTAACATTTTTTAATGAAGTGAAAGAAACACAGAGGTCGTTAGTGAAGCGGTTCTTCCGGGGGTCGGCCTTAGGTTGGGGACCGTAATACCATTACGCGGCACTCTACACTCTACACTCAGTGATATAACACAATGTACAACAATTCAATCAGTTTTGAAAAAGTGTATACCATTATGTGTAAAGGAAATTTATAAATAATTAATTTCTGATCCAAAAATAACTTCTAGTTATAGGTCTCATCCAGAAAACTCCGGCTTTTGCGTAAACCAATAGGGCATACCTACAAATGCTAAAAAAATTAACACACTGAGCTTTTAGAGATTCAAATGTCAACAAAATAAGTCAAAAGATTGATAAATAATGTTAATTTCCTTGGAATATTCCCATCACCTAATATAGAAAATAACTATACGGACAACTTGCGCTCAAACACTAACTCTAAAATAATTAAATTATTTTACGGCAACTTCAGATAACATGCACTCACCATTAACCATTCCATCTATAGACCCTATCAATAAATAAACAATATATCAATGGATATAACAAACAACTAGCCAATTTAAACTGAAAACATCACAAATAAATATGATAAATTAATATTAAATACATACATAAACGTCGTGGGTTATAAAACATTCTAAAATATTTGTATTTACTTCCCTGTGGGAAATAAGTTAGATCATGGATATGTCATAGGGATTTTTTCTGTTTTGCCAATGGCAGGCTCAGGTTAAGCTACGCAGCCTCGAAGTGCACTGGTATTACGGTTTTTCATCTAAATTTAAATTAAACATGTCATAGGGAATGTTTTAAACATCTGTCGTTATAGCCATATGACGTCATTATGAATTTGAATGAATTTCAAATTAAAACATCAAATAAATTAAATTGACTAGCATTTCTATAAAAAATGACAACTTTCTGCCTATCGATTTTAACTTTTAGTTTTTAATAAAATATGGTTATAAATTTAATGCTTAGGAGAAAATAATGAACTAAACCTAATCGAACTGAAGAGGAGTTGAGGCCGTAACAAAAATTCCAGGATTATTAAAAAATACTTTTACTTAATCTACTTATAACTTCTTTTTATGTGTTTAAATACTCTCTTCCATTATTTTCATGACATCAACTGTTCTGAGAGTACCAATGTTATTCTTACGGAGCATATTAAAAAATCAATTTCTTCTTTATTTCCCCACCGTTTTCCGCGAACGTATGCGTATGCAGCGTAAGGTCACATCACCCAACAATACCCATTCAAAAAGCTTGGTATTATGGTTGGGGGGGGGTTAGTCCTCCACCTGGATAATTAATATTGCCGAAAATGGTAGATTGTAAGGTTTCTCACGATGCCTGTCTTTATTACGTCATTCCTTGTCCTTTCCCAATACAACATAACAGGTCGTGCTTTGTAATTGTGTAGAGACTCGTGTTTATAAATTAAATACTAAACACGAAAAAGGTAACCTCTCACACCTTTTTTACCCGTGCGAAGGACGCGTACTTTAGCTGGTAGATATAGATAAACTAGCTCTTCAAAGTATTCCAAAAGCGGGGTATGAATAAACTAAACATTATTTAACAAAAAATAAAATTTGATATGAAATAACCCTTAAAACAATAACAAAACGAAAAACATTGAAGGGTTAAATTAGAAGTGAAATTCGCATCACCGACCGGCACCAGTCCACCAATGGGGAGCCAGAATCAACAGGTTGCGGCCAATCACGGCCGAGTCGGCGCTCTCTCTCCCCCTCACGTGCAAGCGATATCGCCCTCTCTCTCGCGCACACACTGTCCTGGGAATGCCGTCACAAAAACCTGCACGAGCGGTCGCTTCAATGAGGTTCGCCACAGATGTTCCTACACTGTTTTTGTCAAATTGTTATTAATCCTACAGGCGCCTCACTGCAAGACCGGTCGACGTCTTCGTCTACTGACGTGGTACTGCGCCTTGTGTGGGTGTTGTCACGTGGATTGTGGTTCACAGGCTCTCGTAGGAACAAAAATATTACTGCCAAGAGAGAATAATAATACAAGGGTTGTTGACGGAGAAATAAGTCCACAAATACAGAATACTGTAAGAAACTAAAAATTTTATTTGAGTCATTCTATGTTTACAAAATAAAGTAAAATGCTAATCTTTGCTGTAATCCAAAGTTTTAGCTCTCTAGCTAGTTGGGATGTGGGAGAATTAGTGATGAGTGAGGGCTTTGATGTTTATTTAGCCTACAGATTATCTATGTAAATAAAATAACAGTTTTTCTGTACATTGCTTGGTACTATGATATCATTTGTTATTTTTATGTTTTAAACCACAGAAAATCCATCTGATCTATGTTTCTTCAAATTTTTACATTAATTCATTTTACAATTGATTTTAAATTCAAACATTACTGTAATTTTATAAAAATAAACGTTTCTGTATAAAATTTTTATTTTAGAGTTTTTTATATCCGTATACTTTCATGCAACGTACAAGTATAATATTTTTACGATATTGTTACTTAAAAATGTTTCAAACTAGGCTATTAATGATTATAGTACAGTTTAGTGTAACAGACCTGGAGTAGCTAGAGAATACGTTCCACAGGCGGTATTTTAAGGTATTGTGTCGTTGTCCCTTCTGAATACAGAAAGGGACTCAGGTATTGTTTGTTTTTGGAATTTCACAATAGGTTCAACGAGCACCTGTCTCTCTGCAAGCCCTCCAAACCGAACAGAGGGGTTTAAATTTTCCACTACTACATAAAATATAACACTATTGAAGCTAATACCATAGATGAAAGGATACTAAATCCTTATAATCCTTTCCTCTCTGCTAATACACTATTTGCTAAACAATTTGCTTAAAGAGTAAGAGCATTTTGCTTTAAGTAAGGTACCATAATGTTTCCCCCGATATTGCCTTTGACTTAAAGACCAGCTCACCACAGAAATATGTAAAATAAATAATATACAGTAGTTTTTTGTAACAACTTACAAATCCACCGATCAGTTGTGTTTTGGTGATAAATAACCTTGGAATATTTTAACGGTTAAAATGGAACAGATTTGAGGGGGGAAATATTGTAAAATCCCCTAAATCATTCGTATTTTGAGAGAAAAGTGAGATGATTAAATAAATATACACGTAAATAAATTGTCTACTGTACCTTTGTGTAAAATGATTGCAGTTTAAATTATTTAGGATGATTTTCATAACGTAAAAATGTTTGTATTTACTTTCCTGTGGGAAATAGGTTAGAACATGGATAAGTCTAACTGGGATGATTTTAATTAATCTAAACAGTTGTTCTTATGTTTCTTTTCCATGTCAAAATGTATTCTGTAAGAGGATAGGTTTGTTTATAAACAAACCCTTTGTGCATTTAGAGATCTTAAAACGACAAAAAACTTGGTTCCACGTATATGTCTTATTCTATAAAAAATTCACTAAATCCAAAATGTGTTCGTCTTTGTACACATCAGTACAACCTTTTTCGTCCCTAACCTCGAAAAAAATTGCATTCTTCCAAAGTACGTCGCTGAAAAGATAACTAGGCCAACACTGTTGCTCAGCTGATGAGTGACGTAATTGTTGGTAAACATTGAGATACGAGACGCTGACGCAGCAAGGTGGCGACTGCTGATGTAGTGATGACGTCAGCGAACCAACCTACTACGAGTGCAATTAGTGTACTGGTTGGTGTGGCTGACTCTAGCTGAGATTTATCGATTAATGTTTAAAATTTATCTTGCTGTAAACCTTTTGTTTTGTCGAAATTAAAATTTCGGTTGAAGACATTTAAGTTAATTGTTCGGTCAGCTGTTTTATCTTTTCACGTTGACGAGATACTCAATTAATTGTCGTATTGATATTATTTAAATGAGACATGAACTGTGAAAACATTGCAATAAAATAAATTATTTAAGTGAAAAACATTGACGTGACTTATTTATAAAAATGTTTGTTTATTTATTTTAAAGTTAATGAAATTTATCAGTATGTAAAATTTATAGTCTATTTTACAATATTATTTTCGATTATGTATTTGTTTTATGCAAGTCCGTAATTTTTAACCACTAATAGGGCCTACACTGTTCACCAGCGAAAAGTTTATAATTTATGTGCAATTTCTAACCGGTCATAAAATCCTGATTGTATTGACCCTTCACTAGGGGCTCGTTCTTTGGCGGACGCGCTGTAGTGGCAACTTTCTACCTTCCAGGTGGACTAGGCTGTAGGAGCGTCTGATTCGTCGAACCTCGCCTACCTGAGAGAGCGAGATAGTCGTTCCGTAGGTTACCTGTCGGCACACAACGTCTGGCCACGCAGGCACGGCTCTAAATCTCAAATACTTTTCCAAACCCCAATTAATACACCCTCTTTACTCCGGTAAGCTCTAGTGCAGTGTGCGTTCACGTTATCAGTGTCTCCGTTGATAAGAAACGATCCGTGCTTGTGACTTTAAAACTCATAACAACGGAACATAACCTATAATTGTGTAGTAAGCCTAATAGTTCCTTACTGTCTGGACGCGGGTGTTCGTTCGTTGTGCAGTGCTTGTGTTGTGTAATTGTATTTTATTCTATAGACTATTCAGTTTTATTCATCGAGAACTGGTGACGGGAGGCAGACTTGGATTAACCGTTGTCTTCACTCAGGTAATTCGAATTTTCTTCGTCACGTGATCGTTTATTTACTGCGAACGCATCACACTTTTGGCTGGGTATGTCAATTCAAATGGGACCTGCAAGATTGCTAATTTTTGTTGGATCGGTTAAGTGTATGAACAAAGTCTTATACAAGATTGAGCAATTTTATAGGTGTAAAATATATTTGTTACATGTGCACTGTGCAGGCCTTTAATACTCATCGATTGCAGTTTTTATAAACTATGTTGATTCTTGTTTGTTGTAAGGGATGTTAAATGGGCGTGATTCACTGACAGACAAAAAGTTATAGTCCATGTTTTGTAGCTAGTAATAGTGTCATATTTAATGTTCATAAGTTGGATATCAATCGTTAACATAAGTGTTGTGAAGTGAGACTCCGTATTGAGTAAGGATTTATCTCAAAAATAAGGTTTATTTGTAGTAATCCAAAATTGTAGATGTTATTTTGTCCAGGGTAATATTTATAAAATGTATTTTTTATTGTATTTATAGTTCTTTAAATATTTGGAGTTGAACTAATCTTGACGGAAATATTTGTAACTAATTTTTTACTCGTAAGTTCTGGCGTTTGGTTTTTACTGTTTAATATGAATATTGTTGTGTTTTCTAATTGCAATGTTCGGATTGAATTGTGTGTTTTTAAAAAAAACTTGTTGCTTTTTTATTGTAAAATATATGTTTTATTTAAAAATATGCCTATAATTTTTATCAACATGGGATTCTTTAATGTAATTGAATTAATTTTAGTGAAATATTGAAATTCATTCATTTATTAAGACAAATTATATTAATCAAATAAATCATTTTACTCGGTTAAATATGGTTGTATATTTTTTTAACAAAAAATATCAGAATGTTCCACACTGGTTATAAATTTAATTTATCTATGTGATGAACAAAATATTTATAATTCAATTTATTTATTGAAAATATCAAAATTGTAAAGGATTATAAAATAACTTATTGTCTGTTTAATTTTTAAAAATAAATTAAATAAAGAATCATAGAAAATTTACTTTTTTAATACGGGACCATGTATTTTTTTTCTTTGAGAGTCCAAAAACAATACGTTTTAAATTATATACATAAATATGAATATTGATTATTAAGATAATTGTGTTGTTGCACTTTTAAAATTATCCAACATTGTACTGTATTCTACGAAGCATTGTAACAGATATGTAAAAAGTATTTTGTTTTGTACAATGGGGTTTTTTCGGTAAGAATTTTTAAAAATTTTATTTATATTTAATGAATACCGGAAAAAACTACACTTACTTAATGTTTTTTATCTCAAAGTAGAATTTAAAAAATTACCACGTAATTGATTTATTTTAATTTATAATTAGATTTTATACCAATATAACTATATTATACTTACTCATGTAGGTTGAGATTATTTTATGTATAAAAATATAGTTTATGTGTTATAATGGCGCGATCTTGTAGTCTTGTTACCGAAATTAGATGTCGTGTTACTTAGAAGATGTGTAACGGATTAATCAGTAACATAAAGAAATTAACGTGGATAAACCACTTCCTCTGAATTATGAATTTTATGTAAAACCCAATTATGGAATGTAAAGCAGATTGTATTCAAGTATATGCAAATCCTGGTTTACTTGAATTGTTTACATTTTTAAATAATATAAACTTAAATGTAAAACATCTTTTTTAATCAAGTCACAGTATTTTGGATCGTAAAATATTAATCTTTAATTCAAACGTAGGTACTGTGTAGGTACACGTATGTGTGTTGTGTGTTTGTGTGCGTAGGTAAATAGGTACTGTGTCAATGTAGTTGTTAAAAGTCACATAGGGTAAACTACCACGCAGTGTGTGGATATCCCCATGACGAAAAAACAGGAAATATCGGCGATCGTGAATAGACCAGCCTCACCTCGAGTATCTCGATGTAATAACACTAATTTCTCAAGCGAATAGAAATCCACCATACTTTAATTTTTGCTTCCAAAACTCATTACGGATAAACAATACCCCCGTCGCAGCAGACCTGCGTACTCAGCGAATTTCCAAATCAACAATACAATAATAATAATATATGTCAAGTTTTATCTTTCGATAAATATGAGGGTTCTTTACATATAACATAACATGCATGCAACATAACATGAGAAAGAGTATGTTTTCTGTCGTGAGGAACACTGAAATTAAGCATTTCTACCATAAACAGTTTTTATTTTGACTATTTGTACTAAGTTTCATACTCAACCACATGACACAAATACCAAGTTTCATAAAAAATAAGGAATAATAAGTGAAATATTAAATTTTCCTCATTCTCCTTAAGAATATAACATTGGAGTTTCAAAATAAAACGCAGTGTACTGCGTTTAGAATTTATCATCTATGTAACCTTTGCAGATAGAGAAAAATTTGTGTAGTAAACTGTACTTGGTAAAGTACTAAATTGTGTAGTTTTTTGAGCTGATTCTAATGGTGAAAGAAAAATTTAAAATGTTTAAAAATCAACAACCTACTGCTTTCACCCCAAACATAAAATTCAACTTATCTCTGGAACCATTGGTCGTTTACTGATCATTCAACATTCTAATTTGCATATAGTTTTAAGCTGGTTATTATTGTTAGTCTTGATATGTTATAAAGTTAATGTTGTACCAAAAAATGTTTTAATATTCTCGTTTTTACGTCTAAAAGTCCATAATTTTAAAACTTAGTTCTACAGCCTTACGAATGGTCTGATATTTGAGAACTAAACACCTTTGAGCTATGAAATTTTAATCAAAATGGCCAGAGAGGATTTTAAGAAATTTGTGTTTTTCACATTTTTAACAATCTTTAGAAATAAAACACTCTTTAAAAATAAAAAAATAGAAAATGGTCTGGAGTTGTGGCCAAAGTGCACCAGATTAGATTAGATTATTGGAATGGCGACCATACCACAAGGTAAGTATTTTAAGCCAAGTATGAATGAGGATTGAGTGTAACATGATTGTGGAGCGATCTTGTAGTCTTTTACTGACTAAGGCTGATATGTTTCTTAGGAAGGGCTGTTAATTAATAGTCCAACAGTCTATGGCAACTAAGGGACCTACAGTTTAACGTGGAATCCGAACCACCGCCTCAGAATTACGAATTGGTCTAATTAAGACGATGGTTCCCAGTGTACCAAATGTCATAAAAATCGGACAAAAAAGGCATCTTTTAAATTTTTTAACGACTTTGATTATGCCTGAAGCTTTAAAATTTGAATTAAAGTTAAACTCCTCCATGGGAAGCGTGTGTGGCGACCGCCACGAACAACCTTCCACCCAGCCCTGTGTTTCCAATTACTTTCGTCCCACTCCAACCCACGGTTTACTATGATACACCCGCGTCCTTGAGGTCCTGGGCGAGGGCGAGCTCCGGGGTCAACGGAATCCAAAACCGAAACTAGTTTCCTCGCCGCCCAGCCCTGCGTCGGACGGGGCGACTGGTTCCGCAGAACCTGAAGGTTTGCCTCGGTGTGCCTTGACACTTTGGTGGATACAACTTCATCTCGTAGGTTTTACTTTACAACCTCTAACAGGTCTTAAAATAATCGATTGTTTCTTTGGCGTCGTCCTTTAATCCAGCTACTTGGAGGTCACGAATTATGGATAGTTGTGAGCGATGGTCTGGTGTAGATTAACGTCCGCACTATTGAATACTACGTTAATCCACAAACACCATACTCATAAGTAGACCATTTCGTAATAATGTTAATAAGTGGTTAATAACTGTTAATTAACAGTTCTATCTAAGGAACATGTTAGCCGTAGTCAGTAACAAGACTACAAGATCGCGCTACAATTACCCTACACTCGTTTCTCATTCGTACTTTGCTTAAAATATCTACCTTGTGGTACGGTTGCCATTTCAATAATATAATCTAATCTACGATTAAAACACATGAAAAACTGAGGTCCAGAACAAAGTCATTAGATATGTGTATTATTTTCACTCTACGAATACATCATTACCTAATCGAATAGATTAAGATACACTCGTTTGACAGACCATTACATGGTCTTTGAACTGGAAATGGAAGCTTAAATATTAAGATTCAAGTGGTTGAGCTCCATCATTATGCTTACAAATAAATCATAGTTTACGTGTTTATTATCACAGCTGACCCGCATAATCGTTTACCATGACAAACATATTAGAAATAGGGAAACACCTTTATTTAAGTCTGTCGTCTGCTATTGTTGAGCAACAAGTTTGTTAACAGTGTTTATATGGCTCTTAGTAATGAAATACATTAATTATTATTTATTGTTTTCTCATCAAAATAGGGTATCATTGAAGGACGATGGATTACAGTATTAATTTTTCCTAAATGGCGAAGTCTGTCGTCATGTTAGAAGCGTCGCGCATTTTCTTGTAAACCGCTTTTTGTCAACAATAAAATTCTCACTTTCCCATCTTTATATATCTTGAACTGCGTAGTATTTGTCAGGAAACATTTGGACCTTTTTCAAAATTCAACCCGCTCCCTCTGCTACGGTTTGAGAAGACGGCTTGATATAGATATCCTGAAGCGCAAAACTTCTTTTTTTGAAAACCACCTCTTTTATAATGGCATAAAGCTGGTCAATGCACTGTCGGCCACCTTAAAAGTTGAAACAGACGTGGACAAATTTGGTAAGGGGGTTAAGAATCTTCTTTTGTCACGCTGTTACTATAGCATTAAAGACTTTTTAGCCTAATTTAGACTACCTCTGTCGAACAGTTTTTTATTATATAATCTTAATTTTAATATTTATTCCTTTAGGGAACACTTCATGACGCTATTATGCAGTTTGTAACTGTCTTAAATAAAGAGATTTGAGTTTGAGTTTATGCTGTCATATGTTACTGCTGTGAAAAAATTGTTTAGTGTATATATTTGTGTTTTAGATAGGTTTTAATGGTCCAATCTTCATTTATTGTTGTAACCAATTTTCATTTATTGTTTTTCTTTCAAAATATGGGATTGTTTTCAATCCACTGATATAATGGAATTGCTCAAGGACCCAAAAATATGAGTTTTCGTGATTTTTGCTATTTTCATTTCATTTTTTTGCCTAACAACGGTTTTTATTATTTCACTATTTTTTCAAAATAATTATATGAAAGTATATATTTTTGGTTTCAACATGTGGAATAAATTTGCTATTTTGATCTGTCCTAATTATTCATGAACATGTATATGACCCTAAACGTAAACAACGACAAGATATATTCATTTACTTCTTTATAAGAAACTGAATACATATATTTATAATCTTCTAAAATTTTCCGAATCTGCGTTTCATTCGGAACAAAATGGTATATAATACTTTGTTTCTAGTATTTCTAAAATTAGTAATTTTGTTCAAAGGCTTATAAAACTCTAACGCCCTATGCGAATGCGGTCTATAAACCAATCTAACATGAGAAGTTCGGCAAATTTATTACCAAACACAGTCTATGTTCAATACCTGTGACCTTAGTTGACTGCAGTTCATGCGGAGAAAGTACATACGTTTGTTTACAGACCGTGCGGGATGCGGGTCATCAGCGATGCCGTGTGGGCGAACACTTGTGCCATGTGGGCTGATACGATGTAACCCGGTGCGATATATCGATCGTACAAGCTTGTCGTGTATCGTAGTCAGGTGTTCCTTCGTTTGATATTGTATGCGTCAAACTTTAAACACTACCGTAGAGGTGTTTTGATGTTCTTATAGTATTTCTGTAGTGTCTGCTATACAAAATATTTGGTTACTCATGCAAGTAGCGGGAAAAAAGATTAGAAGTTCTCAACATTAACTATCGTGAATAGATGTAATGTTAGTTAGTTACTGAAACGACAACCTGTCCAGGAAAAGGTATTTCAAGCCAAGTATGGAATATGAGAGATTAGTGTAGGATGGTTGTAGCGCGATTTTGTATTTTGATTTTGTTGCTGGCTAATTCGGACATGTTCCTTACACAGAATTACTAATTTATTACTAGCCCAAGGGACCTACAGTTGAACTAGGAGTCCGAACCACTGCCTCCGAGTATAGAACTACTCGAATTATGAGGATGACCTTTGCGGGTCAGTTAGCTAGTTTCGAAGTCTTTATTTTCCATGGCGTTGTTGCTATTTGCAGTGGAATAACTAGAGATAGCATCTTTACATGGAAATGACGTACGCTTGAAACGTTTGACAGAATTTGAACCAGATAAATAATAATGGTTTACAGATTTGTAATATGGGGCCGTGGCGCGTCCTGTAATTCAGCTACTTGGAGGTCACGAATTGTGGTTAGTTGTGAGCAATGGTCGGTGGATGTAGTGTTCTCTTGTGTGGATTAACGTCCGCACTATTGATTACTGCGTTGATCCGCAAAGACCATCCTCATAATTAGACCAATTCGTAATTCAGAGGCAGTGATTCTGACTCCACGTAGAACTGTAGGTCCTTCAGATACGTCATTGACTGTTGGTCTATTCATTAAACAGTTCTGTCTATTGAACATGTCAGCCTTAGTCAGTAACAAGACTACAAGATCGCGCTATAATCATCCTACACTCATTTCTTATTCACTTGGCTTAAAATACCCACTTTTGTAGGTCGCATAATGCATAAATAGCATATAAAGATACATATTTGGCTGGACTCTTTATTCTCAGTGTACTCCCTCGGCATCACTCTACACAAAGCACAACAATGAATTCGCAAGTCTTCTCCTACGTCCGATGTAGTAACTTCCTTATTTTTAACACACTGCAATAGCGTCAAACTTTCTCTATTGTTATCTACAGTGGGGAAAACTAAATTCGTGTAGTTGGGTTGGTGGGGAGAACGAGTGGGGGAGGACGCGACATCGCAACAGGTGACGGCCGGACGTACTTCCGTTCTTCACACTGAACACGTGGACTCCTTTACTCTACTGTTTCGATTTTTTAATTAATATTTTACTATCCACAAATGAAAATTATGACAAAAGTTCGTCTATGACTGATTGCCGAAGAAAAAACGATTTTACTCCCCTGTGGGAAATACATGGATATGTCTAAAGGGAATGTTTTCAGTTCATCTAAACAGCTGTTTTTATAACCATAATATGACGGCACTTCCGATATACACTTCCGCTACACTTTTTACGTTCCACAAATCTGCTAACACCCCCCTAGAGATAGGACGTACCCATGTCAAAATCCAAAGAGACCTTTTGTTATAGCACTCGATATTGACCAGCTTGTTGTAAGATGGTCTGCACAAGAATCCTTAAAACATAGTAACAAAATTTAAAACTTTCGGGAAAAAATTCCAAATGTACAGTGTATTTAAAATATTTAATTCATTTTGTGAAATAGCTTAGATCATGGATGTGGTGCCTCCAAGCTTGTCTAAACAGAATGTTTTCAGTTTATCTTAACATGTGTCCATAAAACTTTATGACGTCACTAACCATGTGACGTCACCGTTTCAAATTGTGGTCTGCCAGATTGCCAATCGCTTTGCCCTTTAAGAGCTAAGACATATTCATGTCAAAAATGTAATCGATCTCGATAAATTATACCAAACAAAAGGTAGGGTTTTCATTACTGTATAATATGTTTGGTTAGCTGGTAAGAATAGCTAAAAATAAAATTACAGGCTGATGTGGATAGTATGTTATTTATACGTAGTCGGATGTGACGTGGTATTATTCAAAGTGGGATGAAAGTTTCCATTTAGGTGGTATGAAGTTATAAAGTATGTGCTCAAAATTACAAAAATATCTTGCTGAAATATGTTTTAATATTCCAGAACAATCTTAAGAATATCTAACAGATTTCTTACAAATTAAAGATTTATAGCAATTCAATCTTGTGGGACTACTTGAACATTTCGGTCGCCTACACACAGCGCTCTGCGGAGTTAGGTTAGGTTGGTTAATGATAGAATAAAATATTACTGTATTAACGAGATAAAAAATCAATAAAAAACCTAACTTAACTCCGCAGAACGCTGTATGTCGGAAATATCCCGTATGTTACGATGTATCCCAACAGTGGAATCCAGCAATACCAAAGTACAAAAATTTCTGCAAAAATATTTAAATTTATTACACCGACAAATCCATTAAGGTAGAGTTACGAATAATTTAAAACTACAAGTCATCCTGTTGTGTTTAGAGGCCGTAGTTTTCTTTCCACTGTTGAACCCTAAATTATTATACCTTGTGGAGGTATTGGCATTTCCAAAAGTTAACTCGAATAGGAGAAAGCGGCATTCCTTCCTCCATACAGTCGTGACGGAAATAAAACAGTTTAAAGTAGTCCAGTTTCTAGTTTCAAAAGATAGCGTAGTTTCCAAGGGAATGCACGGCAAAGTTTCGAATATCGTGTGACTAGCGCAGAGGAAGGATTTGAATTTGTTACATTCTGAACTTCATCGATAAAGATCTATTGTTGAAACTGTTGTTTTATGCTTTTTTTAGTGTATTCGCAAGATTAGTACTAACCTAAAGAGCTCCAAAATTACCAAAAGAACGAAATAATGTGTTATATGAACCATTTAATTTATTAACGTTTTTTGTAACCATCCCTTTTGTGAAGTAGATGATTTCTGAGGGTTGCAGATTTCAAAAATTAAATAAATCTTGAACAAATATGACAAAGAAGTGCAAATCAATGATCTTGCATAGCTTTCGCAGTTTTGAAATTGTGTGTATCACACTCTAACTCAGTTTTATAATTTAATTTTACCGATAAAATGTAGCTTGCTAGAACAAGCCAGTTAATGGATAGAATACTGTAATTGCAATAGCTGCGAGTCGAAACTACAGTAGCTAGCTATGCAGCCAAGGTTGTGTTAGCTTTTCTGACGGCCTTGATTTCCTCTTCGTCATAGCGATGTAAGATCATGTTGTCTTACAAGATTGTTAATTTACTTTGCTAGTTCCATTCACACATTCCTTTCGTTAATCGGACAATTCATATGTTTAAAGTAACTGTCGTTACTATTGGGCTATTTATTTTCCGTTTTTATATATTTTGGTCATTTTACTTTCGGTAAAAAACTACGTCCATCGGCTAGTTCCATATTACTTGGTAAGAGTATAACAATTTTTACGTCGTCTTCGTTTCAAACAACGATACAGTAAATACATCGCAATTTAAAATATGAAATATCTACCATTAACATTTGAGTTTGATATTTTTGCCGTGTGAAAAATTTGAATTGGGGGGGATTTAGTCGGCAAAGGTGTGTTGTTTCGGGGCAGCAACAGTAGCGTGCCCAGCGGTGAGATGCGGAACGACTCGTCGCCCGTTGAATTATGCAGACTTTGACAGAGTCGACAGACGAGTTGCTCTTCAGCGTCCGGTGGCTGGTGGCTCTCGCTCGGCAAGTCTAATGTTTCGGTTGTTTGCTACGGTGACAAATAGCCTGTTTTGTAGACGCGAGAGATTCCATTTAGTTAGCCAGACATTCACGGCATCGTCCGCTGACTGGGAGCACGAACAGGAGTTTCTCTAGCATTTTTGCCAAATTCATCGACTTCTACAAGGACATATCTTAGGTCTGGGAGGAGGGTTGGCAGTTTGAAAGACCAAAATTTGAAAAAGTGACGTCATTTGGTTAGTGACGTCATAGTTTGGTTAAAGAAACAGCTGTTTAGATGAACTTATACATTCCCTTTAGACATATCCATAATCTAACTTATTTCATTTTCCATAGGGAAGTAAATACTGTACAAACATTTTGACATCGACTGTGAGGGGGGTGTTGGCAATTTCCGAAACCTAAATTTTCAAACAGTTACTTCATATGGCTTTAACAACTCCTGTTTACAGGAACTGAAAACACGCCCTTTGACGTATCCATGATCTAACTTATTTCCTACTGGGAAGTAAATACAATAATTTTTTACTGTTCCTTGCAAATACAGAAAACCCTCAGTAATCCAGGTTAATGGAGACTTAAAGCCGTCCGGATTTTATTAAAAAACATTAATGTAAGAAGTTTATAATAAAACATCCTTTATAGAAAACAAGCTTTGGGTTTTGTTGAATGTACAGACAACACTTTCACTAATAAAAATGCAGTAAAATGTTCTACTCTGTGAATATGGAACGCCCATTCCATGGTCAAGGGACGAAGGGAACAAGACTTGTAATCTTTGTACCTTCAGGCAACTTGCCCTTCAGGATTAAGCTCTGTTCAAGGATCCGTATTAACGGGGTGTGGGGCGGTTATTTCCAAATTCCTTAAAATACGCCCATTTTATACACAATAGTTATAAGTTTCACATGTAACTATTTTTATTTTCTCTCTAACACCATATTATGTGGTGAGAGTGCTGATTTAAAACTTGTACTTGAGTTGCCAGGATGCACTATCCTGAAAATGCATATCTTCTAAATTAAAAAAGGAAAAACATGTTTATACACTAATTTAGTGATTGTGCGTTTAATATGTGCGACAAATCCTGTCTTGTCGACGAAGTGTTGGAAACCGTGTTATTTTACTTTTTTACTTCTCACATAAAAAGTTGTTGTTATAGGTGCACTTAGCAGTTCTTTGACCGGTCTCGGAGAATGGTCCCTCGAGCCGGATAACGAATCTGTTGAATCTCTTCCCGGATTTAATTAGGACTTGCCACGGTCGGTAATTGCGCCATGAAACTCTATTGCCTGTCGTTTTGTTCATTCAGCCCGTCAGCGTCAAGGGTGAAGATGACTTTGTCGTCAGCTCGGGTGTTGTGGAACATAGGAACGTAACGAACGCCTTGGACGTAATATATATGTTACGAAAAGTGTGTCGAATAGGAGGATTTTAAAGGATGCAGCACCGGAAACAGAAGTAATTGTATACTATTAAAACGTTATTTTGGTATTTTTACTATGCTAAACTTGGGGAACCTAGCACAACGTACACAGTAAATTAGTTGTTAATCAAATGTAGAGAAAAAGTGTCAACGAATAATGTAAATCAGTAAAGAAGTAGTGAAGATTCAGTTTACAGTTATAAATTTCTGTGCCAGGAAACCCACTTCTTTAACCTTTTGAGTACGGAAAAAGAGTGACTGGCGTTTACCTTAAGAATCAATAGATGCCATGTTTCCAAAATTTTATGTGCTAGAAAAAGTTCTGTGACACAATTTCAGACAGTTTTTTAATTTAATTTATCTTACTTTATCAGCCACATTTCTGATTTGGCGACGTTCTGTGAGGCAGTTTGGGTAAAAATGAAAAACAAAATGTCACAAGGCCAACAAAAGAAATGGTTTGGCAGCGGTTGTGCATTTACTCCGGGATCAACTGCTATTGGCGGACTGCGCATTATAGTAGACGGCCTTCGTGGACCTTGGAGACCAGGTGACCAAGGGCCGTCCTAACTCCGCAGCTCTAGGTCGACTCTCGGCGCGTAGATCCTGCTCTTTGGATTCTCTATGTTAGGCCAAGTCCCTCGTGGGTGATGGGAGCGACTCGATCTCAGCGTAATTTAAAAATTCAAATGAGTTTGTCTCTGTTCGCTGAAATCGCAGGGATCTCGTCGCGGTGAAGCGTCCTACATTAGCGATCCTAGCGATCTCTGTTGGAAGTTGGTTGACCTCAAAGTGAAACTACTGTATGTCTTAACTCACTTTAAACATAATAAAATGTTTCAATTGTCATTCGCGTGTAATTGCGAAATAGTTCTGGGTGCTGTCGCAATCCTCTGTACAAATGATGGAATTTACCATAGAATAGCATTTCGGTATCTAGTACTGTATGTTCTTGGCAGATTGTTCTGTCAATTTCTAAGTAGCGGATGAGAGGACTCACCGTTTACGTATGACTGGGCCTTAACTCTTGTGAGTCTTGACGAACACTTCTTATCATTTAGTTTGTCGGTGAATATTCTCTTGGTATCTACAATAAGCGCATTTAACAATATAGATTAGATTAGATTATTCAAATGGCAACCTACCCAGGTAGGTATTTTAAGCCAAGTATGAATGAGAAATGAGTGTAGGATTATTGTGGCCGATCTTGTAGTCTTGTTACTGACTAAGGCTGACATGTTCCTTACACAGGACTGTTTATTTAATAGCCCAACAGGCGATGGCAACTAAGGGACCTACAGTTTAACGTGGAATCCGAAGCACTGCCTTTGAATTACGAACTGAATTAATTATGTTTATGGTCTTTGTGAATTAACGTAGTATTCATAAGAGAGCTCTACACACACCGACCATCGCTCACAACTATCCACAATTCGTGACCTTTAAGTAGTTGGATTACAGGACGTCGCCACCGTCCCAGTCTGCATAACACAATTCGTATTTCGTTGCCTCAACACTAGCAGTGTCGAGGTTTCTTAATTGACATTACATGCTGTAACTAGTGATAAAGTGTGAAATATTTGACATCTTTGCCACCAAGGTATTTTTCTCACGATAATTCATCATCCGAAATGTACCAGCTAGATAATTTCTGTAAAATCAATGACTTCAACAGACTGTAGTAAATTTTGACACCTCTTGAGTTGTATAAAACTAATGTACAACTCCCTGTGTTTTTAAATGAACGATTTCGATGGAGTAAGACTGAGATCAACATGAATACAAAATGTGTAATTCCATTCTGTTTCAGTTAGAGTTAGAAGGTGTTGATCGACTGACAATGTTGGTCTAGAGTGTGGACACAACTAGCCAACTGTAACAAGCCGGTTTAACATAATTGTCCCAGTTAGCTGATCAATTATCGTAATCCTTGCGCCGGGTCACGTGTCGTTAGCGCAGCTCTGTGCTAATTGTTGCCTAATTAGTTCCAGCGCCGCAGCTCACTTCGCTCATCTGGGGAACAGTCGCAAGCGCGGTTGCCAGTCGGCTGTTGTAAAAATAATCTGACTTGTCGCCTATCTCGTTGGATTAGCGTAATAACCTTCAATGGGATTTACACGAGAATGGGACGTGTTTGGTCGAACAACTTCAAACTGACTGGCGAAAACTTGCGTGTCTTGGAATCCAACTACTTGGAGGTCACCAATTGTGGATAGGTGTGAGCGATGGTCGGTGGATGTAGTGTTCTCTTGTGTGTGTTAACGTCCGCACTATTGAATACTACGTTAATCCGTGAAGACCATCCTTATAATTAGATCAGTTCGTAATTCAGAGGCAGTGGTTCGGACTCCACGTTAAACTGTAGGTCCCTTAGATATGTCCATTGACTGTTGGGCGGTTAATTAACAGCTCTGTTTGAAGATCACGTCAGCCTTAGTCAGTAACAAGACTACAAGATCGCACCACAATAATCTTGTACTCGTTTCTTATTCATACTTTGCTTAAGATACCTACCTGGGTAGGTCGACATTTCAATAATCTTGATAAGTATGAATTATATAGGTTAACGGTACTTAAACTCGAGTTAGAGAGGTTCAAATCGAGAGTTTGAATTGTAGATGTTAGAGAGAATAATATTCAATTTATACTTGTACTTCTTTGAACTCAATCTCAAAAGAATACACTAGGAAGTAAAATAAAAACGGTAGCACACCGAAAATCGAACTGTTTAGAAGACGATAACTGTAACCATCCTGGAGCCAAACCTGGAGGAATTGTAGAAACGCACTGGTTCACGTATCGATTGGCTTGTTTTGTTTAATGATTTCGAATTTCAGAGGCTTGTGAGAACCGACTTTTAACTGTAGAGATTAACTTCGAATTTTAGAGGTAGGGTTTTGATTTTAAAATAATACTATTCGAATTATAGAATCTCGAGTACAAACGAATTCGAATTTTATAGACCAAATTATACGTCAAAAATATATTCTTTTTCGATATTAGCGGTTTTCTAATTGGAAAAGAAAAAATCTACGAATTTACAGGTTTTAGTATCGAGGTTTGAACTAGCGAGCTTCTACTGTATAATTACTCTATAATAGAAGAGGTGGTTTCTGTATGTTTGTTTGTGGGTGTGTTTGTTGTGACAAGTAAAAGTGAAAAATACTGAACCGACTGGTTTGAAATTTTACACAAAGGTAGATCTTAAACTCATGCAACTCATAGGCATATTCATTTCCTTAAAATCCCCTCGGGCTACGCCCCGTGTACGTCCTAAGTTACAATGTTTACATTTTTAAAGAACGAAACATAAAATTACTTGAATTACAGCTGTGAACACTAAAATTTGGCAGTTCGAGAAGCTGAAGACACAGTTACTGTAAATGTCCTCGGTTTTAATATTTACAGTTTCTAATTTCCCCATGTGTTTTACAGTACTTTTTATTGTCAAGGAAGGAGATGAAAAAAGATCATTTTTACAGATAAACCATTACATCTAAATTAATAACCGAAAATGGTAGATTTTTAATTTTCTCCCAATACCTGTCTCTATTATGTTATTCCTTATCCTTTCCCAATATTACTTAACCGGCGGTACTTTGTCATTTTGTAGACACCCGAGTTTATAATTTTTTGAGATCATGTTTGATTATAAAATACCATTACGGTACCTCTTTTAATGTGAATAGTATTTACCTCAAATAAAACATTTTTTTAAATCAAACTTTAATGTTTTAGAATATTTATTTTAAAACATTTTTTGGGACAGGTAATTTAGTAAGAGTAAACCGCACGAAGGTAGTCCGATGAGAGCCAGTGCGGTGTTGCCAAATCGCCCTATTCTATTATAGCATATGGTTACGTCAGCTGGTAGGCTAAATGAAAAATGGCAACACCGCTGGTCAAGAGGGGGTGAGGGGGGACTAGCTGTCCAAGACCTCACCGGACTACTTTCGTGCGGTTTACTCTAGTGAGTTATAATCCTGGTTCTTCGGTAGCCAGGTATAGCCATCGACGTGGCAGGTAGCTAGCTAGCTATAGCTCGCCAGCACGTGGAGGCACGGCCTCGCTCCGTGGAGACCACAGAGCGGAGTTCCGGGCCGCCATTGTCATTGAGTGCGATTTTTTGTAATTCTCACCAGAGCTTGACTGCACTCACCTGTTGTGGGACCTCACCTGCAGGTGTAGGTGCTACATCTTTGACGACGTTCAACACGATACTTGTAGGTGACCTTTGGACACTTTCTTATGCGGGACGGTAGCGTGTCCTGTAATCCAGCTACTTGGAGGTCACGAATTGTGGATTTGTGAGCGGTGGTCGGTGGATGTGATATATAGGTGTGGTGGAATTGAATACTACGTTCTTCCGCAAATATCGTATTTATAAATAGACCAGTTCGTAATTGGGAGGCAAAAGTATTTCGGATTCCACGTTAAACTATAAGTCACTTAGATGTCATCGGCTGTTGGGCTATTAATTAACAGTCCTGTCTAAGCGAAATGTCAGCCTTAGTAACATGACTACAAGATCGCGTCACAATCATCTACACACATGTACCGCTTCTCGAGGAAAACGGAAGCACCCACTATGACAAAACTTTTATTCAATTCTATCTATATCTTTTTGGATAAGGTATTTGTTTTCTTTAAAATGGTCCACATCCTAAGAAAGTAAAACAACTGTCAAACACCCAGTTTTCAGAGATATTAGCAACATTTTTTCTAAATTTTACCAAACTTGTGATCTATTAAAGCGAATTAACAAAATGAAATAAACAGATCTCAAATGAAATCAATATTAGTTTGTTTATATTAATCATTGAATCTAAACCCACTTTAAAAATATATCATATTAAAATGTAATTAATGTAATTTAAAGTTAGTATTAATAATAATTAATTAATTAGGCTAAGAATTTTTTTCATTTTTTTACTTGTTTTGATTTTAGTTTAATATTTTGTCATAATATTAAACATAAGTAAATTTATACTAATCACAGAGTCATACAATTTGTATAAAGGACGGGCTGACTGCTAGTAACTTATATTTTTTATTAAAATTTCTACAGTACAATCCGAGTCGTTAAATGCAAGCTTGATTACAATTACCCAAAAGTTAAGCTTTTTCTAGTCAATGACGACCTTCTTTTAAACCAACCAAATATAAGGTTTTGTCCGGAAGAAGTACAGAGCCAACAGATCGATGAACATTTCTCATAACAAATAAAAACTTAAACCTACTAAAAGGCCGTTAAATAATTTAGCTCCATATAGTAAAGTTTTGTCCCCTAGGATCTTGTTAAATTACCAACTATCCAAACATCTCACGTTGTGCCATGCTGGGTGGGTCGCCGCGACGGTAATCATATGTTGTGTCGTCTGATTATCAGCTGATTGTCTCGTATTGTTTATTTGGTTTGATCACGTGCGTCAGCTGACAAAGCTATGCAGGTTGCGGGGATTGTTTGTGTTCCAATTGTTATAGTTGCGAATATACGTCTGCATATGTTTGTGTTTATTTAGTCGTCGGATACATCATCAGTTTTGACTTATTGTTTTAATAGTGATGCACACACCACGTGTTTTAGTATCGGAATTTGTAAAATCGACAAATACCTGTGCAATATGTATAATGTTTACTTATTTGTTACTGAATTGTACACGCCTGAATGAATTGAAATTGGTTATTTTATGACGAAAATGTATAGGAAAATTAGAAATATAAAGTATGCGATATTTTAGTGGGGAGAAGGTAATGCTAATACACACCACAGAGACCCGGTAGTGTAGGACTCGAACACACTAAACCCTCCCCTCATCTCCTAGGACTAGCCTGGAATTGTTTTGCACAATTATTGCACATTGCATCTGGCTAGACCTTTTGAATATTACTTCACTAGGGCTTTCCTCGATCGAAGCACGGATTGGACATTTAACACAGTTCCACATATCCTCTCCCTGGAGCATAGCTCCGACGATGTTGTCAGGTGGATTTCTACGTCGTTCTCCACAGAGAGAGTGACACCCGCTGTGCTATCCATTTGTCACACTGGAAAAAAGTGTGCTGTGCCGTGTCTGCAATGCCGGGACAGTACAGACATGTACATTGCCGAGTTTGGCTATCTTGTGCACTGTGCGACATTACTTACGGTTACGCTGTGCTAAATAAAGAACATAACTGTTTTGATGCTCCTTAGAGTCTGTTTCTTTGAGAATTCTTTTTCAAATTTGTGATCCAATTAGTATTAATGTTAGTAATGTTATTTCAACGTATTTGTTATGTCCTAACACTAGCTAAGTAGCAAAATGTGCCAGGTATGAATCCAAGAGCTCTGCCTAGCCTGTTAGACCAACCCCTCAAGGGTACCACTTATTTGTGGTACCTTTTATTGGCCCAAAAAATGCAAACAATATACAGTTTGTAGTTTATATCGTCTGTGATTCTACCGTACTGACACTGTCCTTGAGGATGAGTAGTCTAAAAAAATTTATCCTGAATGAGAATGAATAAATCATAATAAATGAAATGTATTCCAAAAATATAATTTAATTCTTTGACCTAAACTTTTACATTGATAATGAAATATTGGGTTTTCAAACGATGTAAATGTTGACCTTTGATACACCAAGATGTGGGAAGCAGCGAGTAATAAACATGAAGTCATGAGAGACGACGACATGGTCGTGAGTAGGCTTGACTCGGTTAGTTAAATTTGTTATATTTTTTCGGGTATTTATTTATAAGGTAAGATAGTTGAAATGGTGACCATATCACAAGGTAGGTGTTTTAAGCCAAGTATGAATGAGAAACGAGTGTAAGATGATTGTGGCGCGATCTTGTAGTCTTGTTACTGACTAAGGCTGACACGTTCGTTAGACAGAACTGTTAATTAATAGCTCAACAGTCAATGGCATATATAAGGACCTACAGTTTAACGTGGAGTCCGAACCACTGCCTGTGAATAACTGGTATAATTATGAGGATAGTATTTTTGGATTAACGTAGTATTCAATAGTGCGGACGTTAATCCACACAAGAGAACACTACATCCACCGACCAGTGCTCGCAACTATCCACAATTCGTGACTTCCAAGTGGCTGGATTACAGGACACGCCACCGTTTAATGACCAAGCAGCCTAAAAGTATACTATTTCCATTTAATTTCTGATCTTAATTTTGTTGACATCCCGGGGATCAAACCCGTAATTTTAGTAATTTTAACCTCATGTAAAGGCCTACATTTATCGACCTAAGGTCGATATATATATGTTCCGGATATGAATTGATTCCGTAGTTTTACATAGTGAAAATATATGTCAATTTTATGTTAGTCTTTTCCAAACCTCTTATTGAAATATGGCTGTCCAAAATATTTTACCAAAGTGAGACTTAAAATCTTGATTAATTGTATTTTAAGAATCAAATACCCCTATATCCAAAATTTTCTAGTGGTCTGGTACGTTCGTCATGGAGTTTCTCAAGATCAATTGTAAGATAGTTTTTATTATTGTGACCTCGTTCTCATGGGGCAGGGCAGGACCTACTTGAGTGGGGCATCCTCCCCTGTACACCCTCTACCCCCTTCACCCTTGGCATCTGCCCACCGGTTCCGGCCCTCGCCCCAGACAACCTGATGTCTAGAGGGGGAGCCTCGACTTGCAATAGCAAGACAGACAATAAGTTATAGTATGGATATTTATATTAAAATACTTCCGTAATACTGATGCTTAAATAAGGGTTCAAGACTTATTGGCGATATATAAACAATATAGGCTTGGACGGTGGCGACGTCCTGTAATCCAGCTACTTGGAGGTCACGAATTGTGGATAGTTGGAAGCGATGGTCGGTGGATGTGGTGTTCTATTGTGTAGATTAACGTCCGCACTATTGGATACTACGTTACTCCGCAAAGACCATCCTCATAATTAGACCAGTTCGTAATTATGAGACAGGAGTTCGGACTCCACGTTAAACTGTAGCTCCCTTCGATATGCCATTGACTGTTTGGCTGTTAATTAACGGTTCTATCTAAGGAACATGTCAACCTTAGTCAGTATCAAGTCTAAAAATCGCGTCACAATCATCTTACACTTATTTCTCATTCATACTTGGCTTTAAAATACCTACTTGGGTATGTAGCCATTTCAATAACTAAACATTTTGACTCCCGTTAGCTAATTGGCCCCCAACGAAACATCTAAATAATCTCGTCCAGCGTTGGAGAGAGTCAAAACTAATTGTGTAGATCCAATAATGAGATTTCCACAATATCCCGCACGTAAAATGTAGTAGTAAAATAAATTATGTATTTTAGTTAGTGACTTGAGGTTTCGTGTTTTGGAGGTTTGGTTACATGATCGCCCCATACGGCCACTAAAATTTCTATGTCGTTTTATGGAATATATTTTAAAACAAGTTGTTCTAAAGCGCGACAACGTAACTGCGTATGTTTCATATTACTGTATATAAAACCCATTGTCTATAATATTATCATATTGGGCCACTTATATGTAATTTGTTTTTACTAAAATAAGTCATTTATGTAAGACTTCCACGCCTTATTCTTTACATGAGAGCACACGGTTTATTGTCAGGCCGCAGGTCAACGCTACTTGTACAGAACGTGATGGCGATAGCTAGCTGTCAGTCAGGCACGGCGAGTGTTCAGTGTTCACTACCCAAGAGCGCCTCAGTGACTTGGCGGTTCGACTCGCCAAAATGGCGTGATCGTTAGCATCACAATGGGCTAGGTTCGCCGTGTGTGAACCGTGGCCCTCGCCTTGTACGGCTCCGCCTAGCCACAGACTGTTGCCATGTGCGTTACGATGTTGCTGTTGTTGTATCGTGCAATATCTTCTCTTAGTGTCACAATGAAGTCGAGTGTGAACCTTGACCCTCGCCTCGTACTGTCTCCCTCTTATTCATTTATCCACCTCCTAGCCTTCCTCAGAGTTTTCTAGCCACCTAGACCGTAAACAGCGATGTTTTCCATTCGATACAGTACCGTATCGCCTTATGTTGTATATCGTTAGCATCATAATTGTCCAGGCTCGTCGTGTATCGAGTGTGGTTCGACTCCCTCTAGCCTTCTAGCAATCACGAAATCCCCTAGCCTTCTAGCAATCACGAAATCCACTAGCCTTCTAGCAATCACGAAATCCTCTAGCCTTCTAGCAATCACGAAATCCTCTAGCCTTCTAGCAATCACGAAATCCCCTAGCCTTCTAGCAATCACGAAATCACCTAGCCTTCCAGCAACCACATAATCCCCTAGCCTTCTAGCAATCACGAAATCCCCTAGCCTTCTAGCAATCACATAATCCCCTAGCCTTCTAGCAACCACATAATCCCCTAGCCTTCTAGCAATCACATAATCCCCTAGCCTTCTAGCAATCACGAAATCCCCTAGCCTTCTAGCAACCACATAATCCCCTAGCCTTCTAGCAACCACATAATCCTCTAGCCTTCTAGCAATCACATAATCCTCTAGCCTTCTAGCAACCACATAATCCTCTAGCCTTCTAGCAATCACATAATCCTTCTCTATAGTCTATCAATATTAGCCTTCCAGCAACCACATAATCCCCTAGCCTTCTAGCAAACAATTATAATCCCCTAGCCTTCTAGAAACCACATAATCCCCTAGCCTTCTAGCAAACAATTATAATCCTCTAGCCTTCTAGCAATCACATAATCCCCTAGCCTTCTAGCAACCACATAATCCCCTAGCCTTCTAGCAACCACATAATCCCCTAGCCTTCTAGCAACCACATAATCCCCTAGCCTTCTAGCAACCACATAATCCCCTAGCCTTCTAGCAACCACATAATCCCCTAGCCTTCTAGCAAACAATTATAATCCCCTAGCCTTCTAGAAACCACATAATCCCCTAGCCTTCTAGCAAACAATTATAATCCTCTAGCCTTCTAGCAATCACATAATCCCCTAGCCTTCTATCAACCACATAATCCCCTAGCCTTCTAGCAACCACATAATCCCCTAGCCTTCTAGCAATCACATAATCCCCTAGCCTTCTAGCAATCACATAATCCCCTAGCCTTCTAGCAACCACATAATCCCCTAGCCTTCTAGCAACCACATAATCCCCTAGCCTTCTAGCAACCACATAATCCCCTAGCCTTCTAGAAACCACATAATCCCCTAGCCTTCTAGCATAATCTCAGCCTTCTAGCAATCACATAATCCTAGCCTTCTAGCAAACTCCCCTAGCCTCTAGCCACATAATCCCTAGCCTTCTAGCAAACATAATCCTCTAGCCTTCTATAACACATAATCTAGCCCTATAACACATAATCCCCTTTCTCCACATAATCCTCTAGCCTTCTAGCACAACGTAATCCCCAGCCTTCTAGCAACCACATAATCCCTAGCCTTATAGACTTACTCCTAGCCTTCTAGCCCATATAATACCCACCCAGCACCCACATATCCCCTACTATCCACTTAATCCTCTAGCCTTCTAGCAACCATAAACTACACTGCAAACTCCCGCCTTCTAGAAACCACTTAATCCCCTAGCCTTATAGTTATAACATAACCCCCTAGTTTCTATCTACCACCCAACCTATCAGTCTTCTAGCCTCGAGATTTAGTCACGCAGTCTCTATAACTCCAAGCCACCTAGACCGTCTCTGTATCCGGTACGATATAATGATCCGGTTGTAGTACTTTAACCCTCCGCTCTACTCTATGCGAGCAGATTCTCACATACTACATTCCTGCATTCCCTTCGGCTTTGGCTCGGGTACAACCTTGAGTAACATTCTCCACGGCCGATCCGCGAGACGAGTCTGAACTCCTGGGCTACTTGTCTCCTCCCACGCCACGGCCACCCGAGCTTTCTACTGATCCAGGTCGGTGCCTGTGGAAGTGGGCCGACCGCTACAGTCTGGGGCGCCGGAGAAGGGCGACCCGCTGCAACTACCACCATTTTGACGGTGCAAAGTATCCTCTCTTGTCCAAAGATTATTGAAAAAAACAGCTATACCCTCTCAACCTTTTCGTAAGCACGACAGACTATCCATGGGATGTCAAACAATATTAAAACCTTAGGGCAAAACGTAATGGGATTTTACATTAAATCAGCGTAAATACAAATGGGCGGGAGAATACCATTGCGAGTTTCGGATCGTGATGTTTAAATAGTATTGGAGTGTAAAATATTCATCGAAAATGTTAATTATATTTGAAGTATTTAGACAGCTTAAATTTGAAGGGGAGTAAAAACTATTTGTGCGGGGGGGTTGTTAATGTTTAAGCTTTAATATATCAGAATTACGAGTATAATTTACCTCCAAGGCAGTGAGACAGCTTCCATTTGGACGTCACCAACACATAATTCAGGTAGCACCATGAGCTGTTATCCAATTTTTTCGGTGATGCAAAAACAAACAATTCAGTTAGTATACACATTTCAAAATGATACTTTCGAAAAACTAGGATGGTAATTTTTTAATTTCAACATTAGGTTAGATTTTCATACAGTCGATTCACTGAGATATACTTACGTACAAATGTAATAATGTGGATGCTGCTTTGGTACTTGTGTTTTGCGATAACAGTTAAAAAAATGCCAGCCACTTTAATCCAGATTTTTTTAAATCCAGACAGCACAGTTATCGGTAATCGTCTCTCCAATTTGGAGTTATTTCTAAACGACTCCATTTCTCTCCGACGATTTGATCCCTCTAGGAAAAATTAATTTTGTCACAGAAGATAAACCGTGGAACGCTGCGTCGATCTGGTTTACGGACCGAGACGCCCAGCGAGCGGTCAGCTGGAGGTTTGACAACAATTTGACTTTTTAATATTGTCTAGAAAGTAGCTATACAAGAAAATCTTAGTATTGTGCGCATATTTAGAAAAATATTGACCCTCTTTGTGATTGTATTTTTTAATTTTAATAATTCTCATTTCGCTGCGTTCCCTTCTCTTCGGCATTTTGTAAAGATTTAGTCTCGGCTTGTGTATTTCAATATACTTGACAAGATGAATAATTTTACATTTTAGATTAGATTAGATAATTGAAATGGCAACCTTACTACAATGTAGGTATTTTAAGCCAAGTATGAATGAGGCTTGGGTATAAGATGATTGTGGCGCGATCTTGTAGACATGTTACTGACTAAGGTTGACATGTTCCATAGACAGGACTGTTAATTAATAGCCCAACAGCCGATGGCAACTAATGGACCTACAGTTTAACGTGGAATCCGAACCACGGCCTCTGAATTACCAATTGGTCTAATTATGAGGACAGTCTTTGTGGATTAACGTAATGTTCAATAGTGCGGACGTTAATCCACACAAGATAACACAACACCCACCGACCATCGCTCACAACTATCCACAATTCGTGATCTCCAAGTAGCTGGATTACAGGACGTCGCCACCGCCCCAGTCTCTTATTATATCTTATTATTATCCCAGTCTATTGTTTAGTTAATTGTTAACAGTTTATTTTACTAAAACACGAGAATTTACACTTGGTGTTCGGTGAATCGAATACAGAAGACTGACACAGATAGCCACAAGTATAGACAATGCGTCTGTAGTAACACTTGACGCATATATATCAACAAGCTCTCCGTCGAGGTTATCTTACTATGTACGATATCTTTAATCATGTAGCCTAAAGGTGGAACTTTTACCAATAGCAAGTGATTGATGAATTGGCAATGCCTACTGATTTAAATAAAGAGAACAATTGCTACTTGTGGATGATACTAATTGCTTTTTATAGATTGGTGAATTGGGGTAAATGGGACATGTTGGAAATTTGACCACAAACCACATAGCCCAAAGCCTAGTCAGCTTTGATGGTATGAAAATTAAGTATATCCAGGCTAGCCTATCTTAGCACCTTCCTGCTATAGCATAAACGTATTATCAAGACTGATTGTTAGAAAATTTGGTGAATACATAGAGACGATACAAGTCCATGTGTTAAATATTTTATTAACTGTCTTAAATAATTGGGGACATCCCTGTTTCCCTAACTTAGTTCCCTAACTAGGTTAGTGTTATTTTTAGTAGATAGATACGACGTCCCAAACTGCAATTCTCCCTCGCTCTCTCGCAAGAGAGCGAGAGACCTGTAACTTCAAAGACACGGCCGACTAGATCTTCCGTCAACCGAATCGGTTTCATACTATATAAAAGTGGTACTATCCGCCACTTTCTTGTACACGAATTTGAGTGAAATAACGTATCACGCTTAATTTGTTGTTTTTTTCGTCTAGTTATACTAACAAATCTTTTACAAATTCTCACCAACACTAATAATTGAGGCCATTCTATTTGCATTTCTGCATTCGCCTGTGATATTGCCTGGGATCCAAGATGGCGCTTGTCCTGCTTCACACACTTGTGAGAGCGAGTGTTGTTGAATTTGCGATTCTACGGCTACAATGGATGAGAGCTAACAGTAAAGCGGAATGGGACTTGCAAGTGAACGATTGTGAAGTGCTTTCGTTGAATAATGAAACTACGTACTGAAATCAATGAGAAAATGAGAAATTATTGTAGGATGATTGTGGCGCGATCTTGCAGTATTGATACTGATAAGGTTGACGTTTTCCTTAGACAGGACTGTTAAATTAGAGCTCAACTCTAATGAAATCTACCTACAAGTTACCTAAAACTTCACGTGGGATATAAACCATTGTCTCTGAATTAGGAAATGGTTTAATTACGTAGTATTCACTAGTTTGGACGTTAATCCACATAGGAACACAATATTCACCGAGCACCGCACATAACTATCCATAACTATCCACGCGTAGAGATGATTCCTGTTAAAAGATTAGATTAGATTACCATTTGTAATGGCGACCTTCCAAGGTAGGAATTTAATTATGAATGAGAAATGAGCGTAGGATGATTATGGTGCGATCTTTTAGGCTGACACGTTCTTTCGACAGAATTGTTATTAATAGCCCAACATTCGATGACATATCTAAGGGACCTACGGTTTAACGTGGAGTCGGAACCCCTGCCTCTGAATTACTAACTGGTCTAATTATGAGGATGGTTTTCGCGGATTAACGTAGTATTCATTAGTGCTGACGTTAATCCACACTAGAGACATTACACTCGCCGACCATCATTAATAACTATCTACAATTCGTGACCTCCAAGTTGCTGGATTACAGGATAATTATTAGTCATTCGTTTTTGTTGGCAGAGTATATTTACATAGCTGGTCGTTGCCCACTTCTCCATTGATCCCTCATATGTCTCTCAAAGCTAAACTACACCCATAAACGTTGAGTTAAAATGACCTTGTCTCATAAGACCATTGTTGTTTTTATGACAAACAACAAACAGGTAGATGATCCGTGTGCGTGAGTGTGACAATACAAGGCCGCGGTGACGTCATCACAACACGGGGTCACGTGACCGCGCGCTGGAACCGGAAGCTCTGCCACCTCTTCACCTCGGCTTCCGGCCACCATTGTAGTGAACAGCTGATTCGATTGACCCGCGATGGTTATGCATGTAGGATGTTCTAGATCGTTTCAGGCCTCATTTGCATTGACTCGTAATTTAGCCCAATTATAAATTGAAATTCACCTGCGTGACCGGGAGAAACGGGACGGTTTAATTAGGCACATTTTTTCGACCAAAGGTTTATTAAGTATGACTTTTCTTTTCAATTAATTGTTATCATTTTCATCAATTTATATTTGATTAATATTTTTAATTGGTGTGTTCTGTATATTATTTACAATGACAAGTTTTAAAACAGATTTTAAAACTTCTTCAATACTGCTATTGTTTATTTTTTATTCCGAAGAATGAAGAGCATACGCGATAGCTCGGGGGTAATACTTTGCTGGCCAGTAAGTTCAAGGAGATTCCAAAGACGAGCGACTCTCATCAGATCATAGTCGATACGCATTGGTAGTTCTTTCTTGATTCCTGATTGGTTGATTAGTTTATGCGAATGCTGACGTCGAATCAAAAGTATCACCCTCAATGATCTTTTGTGGACTAGGACTAAAAAAATCATAATAGTAATAGGTTTAGTCGTATGAAGAAAAACAACAACTTTTGCTCTTCAACACATGTATCTAAAGCAGCTGTTTTTGAAGCAGTATGGCGAAAAATATTCTTCTATCAACGGCGAGTTAAATAAATACCCGGAGCAAAGCTCACGCCCCGGTAACGAAGTTGACGTCATTATATAACGTGTTCCTATCGCCAGGAGTGTTGAGTGTTGCTGCAGGGTACACGGCGGCGGCATGTGCCATGTGCCATGTGCCATGTGCCGTGTGCCAGAGCTACCGGTGTCGCGAGCTGCGCGGCTACGACGGACGACTCAGGCCGCTATCACGGGCGGTATATCTTGTGGTGATAACGCTTATCAGTGGGAGGCGTCTTGGAGTATTGCGCCTTGATTTACACTCGCCATCCGCGCCTTGACGTAACGCGCTTTTCAACGGTTCAAGAGAGTTTTCGGTTCTTTTTTAATTTTAAAATAGGGGCCGTGGCGTGTCCTGTAATCCAGCTACTTGGAGGTCACAAATTGTGGATAGTCGTGAGAGATGGTCGGTGGGTGTAGATGGGTGTCTTTTTGTGTGGATTAACATCTGCATTATTGAGTACTACGTTAATCCGTAAAGACCATCCTCATAATTTGATCAGTTCGTAATTCGGAGACACTGGTTCAGACTCCACGTTAAACTTTCGATTCCTTAGATATGTCATTGACTGTTGAGCTATTAATTAACATTTCTGTCTAAAAAACATGTCAGCTTTAGCCAGAAACAAAACTAAAGATCGCGCCACAATCATCTTACACTCATTTCTCATCCATACTTGGCTTAAAATACCTAAACATACTTATATTTGAAGTCTAGAGGTGAAGGACCTCACTATTGTATTTATACTAGCTTAACCATCGCGCGTTGCTGTAAATTATGCCAGGTGTGTATTAGCTTTATTAGGTTTAGGCCCATTGAATCGAAATTTGATTTGGTAGCGTGTCTTGAATCCAGCAGTGGAGGTCACGAATTGTGGATAGTTATGAGTGATAGCCGGTTGTGATATTCTCTTGTGTGGATTAACGTCCACACTATTGAGTGCTACGTTATTGTAGGTCCCTTATACGCCATTGGGTGTTGGCCAATTGATTAACAGTTGTGTCTAAGGACCATGTCTACCTACCTGGGTAGGTCATCATTTCAAAAGGTAATCTAATCTAATCGCTAAACATGGTTCTTTTACTACGCTTCTCCTTGAACACCGAAAGGACCCTTTATGATGAAACTTATTTTCACTATTGTATAGCTTTGGAGAAGTTTTTTTTTGCATTTTTGGCATCCGTGGACTTCAGAATTAAAAATTAACATGGTCCCGGGCTTAACTCTTACCGTGCCGCCTACAGTAATAGCGTATTCCATCACCACCATGGAAATTCGCAAAATGAATCGTGGGTTTTAATACTGAACTCCCGGATACGAGGATCCAACAAAAAAGGCAATAGGCAAAATGGAATCGTTTTATGTATTGAGTTGTCTTAATCTTTTTCCAAGACTAAATTTCTTACCAATGACGTGAGATCATGAAAATGACCTATATTCGCATATTATTATGCGTGGGAGTTATTGGACACTCTGTATACACAAGTACCGTTACACAAAGTGCAAGTATGCAATGCAAGAAACAGTCAGTGGCGTTTGATGACTACCATCATATTTAATTAGTCGACTTCACAAACCGTTACTTTACCCGTTGTTTCTACCTAATTAGTTCGACGTATACGTGCTATTATTGCTGCGTTCCAGTCCTTCAACATGCTACGGTATTTACTCTAATTATAACTATTTTTTAGAATTGAAATATACACTTTAGTGAACAACCTGATTGAATCGTAATTTTCACTATTGATTTCAGAATTTTGTGGATTTAGATCAATTAAAGAAGTATAAATGATTTTTTGGTCCTTCAAGATGATGGGCACCACCCTCCTGTTGCATATAACCTGATGGTGTTGTTTGTCTACAGGCATGACGGAGAGCAGAGCGTAGTACAGACTCTCCAAGATGATGGGCACCACCCTCCTGTTGCATATAACCTGATGGTGTTGTTTGTCTACAGGCATGACGGAGAGCAGAGCGTAGTACAGACTCTCCAAGATGATGGGCACCACCCACCTGTTGCATATAACCTGATGGTGTTGTTTGTCTACAGGCATGACGGAGAGCAGAGCGTAGTACAGACTCTCCAAGATGATGGGCACCACCCACCTGTTGCATATAACCTGATGGTGTTGTTTGTCTACAGGCATGACGGAGAGCAGAGCGTAGTACAGACTCTCCAAGATGATGGGCACCACCCTCCTGTTGCATATAACCTGATGGTGTTGTTTGTCTACAGGCATGACGGAGAGCAGAGCGTAGTACAGACTCTCCAAGATGATGGGCACCACCCACCTGTGCGTCTTGTACGTGGCCACGGCCGGCCTGCAGGGCAACAACCTGGGGTCGGATGAAGAGGAGATCGTGCTACTCATATACGTCATCATCGACATGTCAGTCAACAAGGTGAGTGACGCATGATAGTTGACAAGATGGGGTAGGCTGTTGCACGGTCTGGCAACACTGTACTCTCCCTGATTACGAGAGGAGCGTGTCAATTATTTTCTTCTACTTCTATTGTCGGTTATTATGTTTTTTGTGTTATAGCTTACATTATATGACTGAATGAGCTATGTAGAATTGATTTTGAATCATAATTTTAGCTCAGTACAATGATTAGTTACTTGTACATATGAAATAGATAGAAATATCTCGAAAATACTCTCCTCATGATAAGTTTAAACTGAATTGAGCGGAATGAGGGTTTTGACGCCGAAACTGTAGTAGATTGCACGGAATAGAATTGCTCAAACTATGTTGTAATACGTAAACAACTTTTAACCTGAATCTCAGATCAGATACATTGTTGAAGCCGTTTGATTGTTATCCAAAGTAGTCGACGTGGCATTGTGAAAATTACTCGAGCCTTTTCCAGGCAAACTCGATTTAGAGGAGAAAGCTTGCAATGGCTCCAAGGCCGGCGTCGTCAGGAGCTAAGGCCGCGTCACCTCGGACCCGACATCACCGCCAAGTCGTAGAGGCTGAGTCATTAGAAATGTTTTGTAGAAAGTCTCTACTGTATTTCTTGATTTTTGTCTAAAAAAATAATAACATAACATATCTAAGGGACATACAGTTTAACGTGAACTCGGAACCTCTGCTACTGAATTAAAAATTGGTCTAAGTATGAGGATGGTCTTTGCGGATTTTAGAATTCAATAGTGCCCACCTACCATCGCTTACAACTATCCACAATTCGTGACCTCCAAGTAGCTGGATTACAGGACAAC
Organism: Nephotettix cincticeps; assembly: GCA_023375725.1. NCBI lineage: Eukaryota > Metazoa > Arthropoda > Insecta > Hemiptera > Cicadellidae > Nephotettix > Nephotettix cincticeps. Next base: position 69,253,806 of record CM041785.1, on the reverse strand, counting down.
GCCACCGTCCCAGATAATTTAACCACAATATAATACCAATATAGCCACAGACTCCAGATTCGTTTGGTTTCCTAGTACTGTTCGACCTTAATTAAGTCAAGAATGGGATTGTGAATTTACATTTTTAAATAAACTGGCGCAATGCCGGCAAAATTCCCAATCGTTATCCGCAAGCCAGCTCGTTTGTCTTCCCCTTAGTAACCGGTTAAACTAGGCTATGATGATATAACAAAGAATGTGCATTGTCGGAACTGTGACTTGTTGAAACTGTAATTCACCCACGGAGGCATACAATGTTTGATAGATCAGATCGATGGTTTGTCTGGTCAGCTGTTAACGGTCAGTGAAGAGCTCGAGGGTATTTGATTGCTAAAAAAATACGGTTAATTCCCCTTAATTTATTGTTCACTAGCTGACCAGGCGAACTTCGTAACGCCTGACAGTAAATACATGTTAACTTTAAGTTTGGCCATGTTCTGAAGTCGAATAGCAATACGGCTTCATTGTGAAAGGTTATATATTCTGGGTCGCGTCATAGTGAATAACAATACTGAAACGATGAGACATATTAATAACATTCCCATAAAACAAATAAATCTGAGTGGATTAATTCACAATTTTCAAATCCAATCCAAACCCAAACCAAACCTAACTGTAATACAGCTTTTATAGGAAAGATATACAACAGCTGATTATTATAATAAACGTAATAATATAAACATTTTAATTATCATATAAACACGTGATTTTAATCTGACAGAAAATGAAAATATAAATACAAAATCCTCCAAAACCGTAAACTATTAACGTGGTGAATAAAGCTGTACATTTTTTTACAGTACACATTTACTTCATAGTTTTACATTAATGAATGATTCAGATGGCATTGGATAGTAAAGCATATTGCTAATGGAAAGTAAACCAATCAGCTGTAGCTAAGAAATCAAATGTTTTCATTGTAGACAATTTGTAAACAAATTTACTCTCCATAAGGTTAACATTAGAAATTTAAAACGCCATAAAATGGAAACTTATGGGGTTTTCGAAAATATTTTTTCACTAAAACCTTCCCGGACACATATAGAGCAACTTCCTAAAATTTCATGGCGATCGGATGAGTAGTTTGGCAATGCATAAAGGACATACATACGTACATACATTCAATTATATATAGAGATTTATTTGTAGAGATCAACAGAAAAAAATTGTATTTACTTCACTGTGCGAAATAGGTTAGATCATGTATATGTCCAAAGGGAATGTTTTCAGTTCATCTAAACAGCTGTTCTTATTCTTATATATTAAAAATTCAATACAATTGCTCTGCTTGTTTCTAGGGAAACCTTTTACATATTTTCCATCTTACAAATAACCAACACCCCCCCCCAGAGCTAAGACATATCCATGTCAAAACAATTACCCGAGGCAATGTAATGTAACAAATTGCTTCAACGTTTTTTGTCCGATTTTGAAATGCAATAGAACCTAAATAATTCGAAACCAAACGTAGATGTCGTCTGTTTCCTTGAGAAAACTTTTAAAATAAAAAAATCCGATGTTTCGTAGTATTTTTGTTGCATAATTTAGCCTTTAAAATTCAAATTTGTTTATACATGAGCCTCCAGAATTCGAATTATGTTAATAAATTCAAAACCCCACCTGTAGAATTCGAACTTAACCTCTACATTATAAGTCGATCCTCAATACAGACTTTTAGACGAAACTCTACAATTCAAAGTTAGTGTAAATTGGCTTTCCCTTGACTATTTTATTAGCGAGGTTAGACTATAACAATGCTCCCGGTTTTATTGCATCAACTGATTTCGTATAGGATTTCTTCAAAAATTACATACTTACTTATATTAGCTAACAGGGTAATATAACTTAAAGTACATATATAGTGTTGTTGCGTTCCAGTAAATAAAAATTGTTGAATTAAAAAATGTTGAACAAAAAAGTAGATAGACGACACCGTCAACTCCGTGCGAATACGTTAGGCAATTTGCATACAGCGTTCATGTTGCGTTTGATGTTTCCCAGGCGCTATTGTTAATTGGATATTTTTTGTAACCGTGTACTTTTATATACAGTACAACGCACCCTTTATTATTTTATTGAACAATAACAAATCCAGTGTACAGTACAGTAGTTACAGTGTACCGTTTTTCGTAAATCGTCAGACAATTCGTTCGATCTGAAAAAAAATCCTGAGCTACAAAGGAATGTTTTTATCTTTCTCAATCCGCATATTTCATGGTAGGCCTAATGCCCGTGCTTGCTTTCTTATTTCATCTGGTATCGCAAATTATATTATGCTCTTTTCACTACTTATTAGTCTTTCATGTCAGAATTATTTTATTTATTTTTTAACGTTTCTACTTTTGAACATTTCCCACCCCTCCCCCACGTTTTTCCTCCTCACTTAACTCTCCCACCTCCAACTTTCCTGATCTATGCTTCAACCTTGATCTATGCTGCTTGCCACCTAGTACTATCAACTACTACAAATTATCTTCTAATACTTATTAAGCTACTACTCCTCTTCTAAATTCAGTTTAAACCACGACTCATAGCACGAAGCGGGTTATAATTACACGACATTATTAAAAGTCCAATTAAAATGGTCATGGGAAGGAAATTCGAATATGAATAGATTGGATTATTGAAATGGCGATCATTCCACAAGGTAGGTATTTTAAGCAAAGTATTAATAAGGATTAAACGTAAGATGATTGTGGTGCGATCTTGTAGTCTTGTTACTGACTAAGGCTGATATATTCCTTAGAAAGGACTGTTAATTAATAGCCCAACAGTCAATGACCATATCTAAAGGACCTATAGTTTAACGTGGAGTCCGAACCACTTCCTCTTAATTACGAACTGGTCTAATTATGATGATGGTCTTGCCGGATCAACGAGGTATTCAATAGTGTGGAAGTTAATCCACAAAAGAGAACACCACACCCACCGACCATCGTGGATACAATTCATATTACTGTATCATCTGAAAATATTTACACAAACGATTTTTCGGACGTGACGTGAGTTTAGGTACACCCGTGGATAGTTTGCTGCGTTAATAGTTGACTCGTCGGGCCCGGGAGTACGCAGGTTGTTGACAGTGCGACAGGATTGTGTTACACTTAGGCATGCGGCGCGCGTCCTTCCCACCGCTCCCCGTCCAGGTTCCGGGTTCTTCGAAATGCCACTCGGTTAGGCAACTCCTGGGAAAAATGGCGGTCACATCTAAAAAAAGACTACTACAAATGCGGATATGTCGGAAATTGTTGCTTGGTCGAGTCTTTTCACGGTGGAAGGAGCTGGAACTCTTGCTAGGACGACTTGCCAACCAGAATGATTGCTGAGGAACCTCTCAGAATATTGTTTGAACCCTTATCAAGAGCCGTAATCTCTGGAAGAATTTAATACTAATTTTATGAAAGACTGGAACCTGTTTGTATTGGAAGGTAGATCGTCTTTTCCAGGAGATACTTTTTTAAAGACAAAATATAGCCTTCCTAGAGACTAGATCGACGTTGTTACAGGGAGGAATCTGGATTTTGCTATTGCCTTTTTCCATAAAATACTTCAACTGAAACCTTCTGTATAACACAGAAATTCAGAAAATCTCTTTTCTTTTCCCTAAGGTGATTTATAAAACGATTCAATCACCTAACAAGAACCCCACTCAACGAACGGTTGTAAATGATCCGTGAAAACAATCCATGTGAGAAATGTCCGATGGTGTACGAAGGAACCGGGGACAAATGGAAGTCGTTATGTTGATGGTCCATTACGCGCGGTGCAGCCACAGCAACACAGCATCAGCAACACAGCGGCCCAACAAAGTAACGAGCCGGCGCGGCGCGTCCCTGCAATCCGTTCCCTTCGCCTCGCTATTATTTTGGCAATCCGGAGCCGCTCGCCATTTTGGATGCCGGCCTGGTACGTTGCCCTTCCCCCTCCAGCCGCTGTAGCCGACGCGGTCCAGCCAGTCACCAGTCAGCAGTCAGCTTCAGCTAGCCACGTGCATAATGTCGACAGACGTTGACAACCTTCCAGCCACTGTATTTCAATAGAGTTTATAATTGATAGATATGTCTAAGCTCTGTAGGAGAGGTGTGCACACTTTGCGAGAATGAGACTGGGGCCGTAGCGTGTCCTGTAATCCAGCTACTTGAAGGTCACGTATTGTGGATAGTTGTGAGCGATGGTCGGTGGATGTAGTGTTCTCTTGTGTGGATTAACGTACGCACGATTAATCCATAAAGACTATCCTCATAATTAGACCAGTTCGTAATTCAGAGGCAATGGTTCGGACTCCACGTTAAACTGTAGGTCCCTTAGATATTCCATTCACTGTTGGGCTATTAATTACCAGTTCTGTCTAAGGAAAATGTCAGCCTTAGTCAGTAACAAGACTACAAGATCGCGCCGCAATCATGTTACACTCATTTCTCATTCGTACTAGGCTTAAAATACCTACCTTGTAATGTTTTACGAAAACCTTACAGTGAAAGAATGTGACCTGAATGTAGCTTAAACACGGTTTTAGGCTTTTATTATCAAAATTTGTTCTTGTGGATGCCCTCCAATTGTTGACCATTTTTACGAGGTATAGATTTTGCATACCCGAGATTTGTGTGCCTCCATTCAAAAGCGATAATGAGCAACCACTGCTTGCGCTCCGGGGGAAAATCTTATGGAAAGCCAATTGCTTTCTAAAAATTCCTACTGAGAAGCACCGAGGTGCTGAAAACATTCCCTTTAAATATATCCACGATCTGACAATTTTGTTCAAAGGAGACTCCATAAACGCTTGCAATCCATTAGGAAGACGTGTTTTAGATACATTCAATAAATAATAAGATTTTCGTTCTCGGGTATGTCATGGGAATGCATGAGTGTGCAGACGCTATTATCGTCAGGCATGACAGGTGTTATTGTGGGTCTAACATTCAAGATTGGTTCAGTATTATTATTGTAGAAATTCGCCATGTAAACATTTCGTGAAGTTTCTTTCAGTTTTAGTGTAAAGAAGCCAAATAAAACTAGAAGTGTAACACGTTCAATGAAAATGGCGCCAACTAGATTGAGAACGAATAGTAGGAAGCGCCGTCCGCCGTGATGGTCCACTTGGGCAAATTATCCTCAACGTTGAAATATTCAGCTCTCGCGGTCCATTCTGGTTTGGCACCGCAGCACCGGAATGGCCGGAGCGAAATGCCAGAACCTGTTCCGCCGTTCCTCTCTACGTTTGGTTCTGCACCGCGTTTTCATTGTCATATAAATACCGGGTAAGAGTTTGTTAATTTTTAACAAGCTCCTTCAGCTGGTAATTATAACGCCTAAACGGTTTGGAAGGTTATAGCTTTGTAAAATGCGTATTGGGTATGCATTTTTAAGTGACCTTGATACGAGGTAGTGTTTCCTTATTGTTTTCCACTAACGGATGTGTTAATTAATACTTTAGTAAGTCGTTGAAAGACTTGGAACAAAAGATTATTAATATTTAAAAATTTATAGTGATCAATATACACCAGAGTCCCGGTAATCCAAACCTCCGGATAATCCGAACAACCAGTTTAAATAAAAATCGAAGCAATGTAATCTCAACTATAACATTTTAATGTACAACACGGTTACATTAATTTTACATTACCGTGTACACAGAGTTGATAATTTACAGTACTTACCTTTTTGAACATAATAATTCAGTTATCGTTTTTTGACGAAAAAGTCATTACAACGTTTCGCCATCGTCTCACAACATAAACATCAAAGCATTCGGATGTAGCAGTACACTGTTGCTCGAGATAACGTTGGGAGATGTTTACATACACTCACAATAGATTCAATTCTCACGGTCCGACTCTTAACCATCACTTTTTCGGCGTTTTAAAACTACTTTTCGAACATTCGAGTTCATCTGCAGCAATGACCGCGATCGCGTAAAAAGTAGTCCTACAGACGGCGCTGTTTTATCATTGTTCGTTTTTATGTGTCAATGTTTGTGTCGTGTTTTATATTTCTAATGACGGGCCCATAACGGATAGAACGGAACCCTAGATGCCGTTCCTGCAAAACATCTAGTAGACAAAACTACACGTGAACTGTAATAAGACGTAAGTTAATTGCTGTACACCGTTCGGATCTAAAATAATGTACTTTGTAAGTAATTTTAACAAACGTTACACAGCACCTACGGATAATCCGAACAGGGTTCGATCCCAATTAGTTCGGATTACCGGGACTGTAGTGTACTAATGTGGTTATAAAAACAAATTTACACACTAACTGAAGAATTAAGAATCGAACTATTCTCCTCATCGTGTTAAAGGCACTAATTTTATAATTTGTGTTAAAAGCTATTTAAGACCTTTCTGAGGGTTGAATTGAAAGTTATGTAAAGTGAATATAACGTACAAAAACGTAATCTATAATATTATAAAGAAGAGGTGGTTTCTGTATGTTTGTGGGTTTGTTGTGGCAAGTAAATGCGAAAAATACTGAACCGACCTGTTTGCAATTTACAGAAAGGTAGATCTTAAATTCATGCAACACATAGGCATATTAGTTCCCTTAAATTCTCCTCGGGCTACGCCCCATGAACGTCCTAAATTTCAATGTTTACATTTTCAAAGAATGAAAACATAAAATTACTTGAATGTCAACAGCTGTCAATACTAAAATTTGACAGTTCGGGAAGAAAAAGAAGAAAGAGCTGCCGTGACCGTCATAGGTTTCAATGTTTACATTTTCTAATGACAACATTCGTTTGCACTATATTTTGACAGTTCGGGAAGAAGAAGAAATAAAGTTGATTTTTCAGATAAACTGCTGGATCGAAATTAGTGAATTATTTGAAATAGTGGAATAGTATAGATTTTAAGTTTTTTCCGACGACTGTCTCTATTACATTAATCTTTATCCTCTTTCAATATTTGACAGATGTTATTTTGAAATGTTGTAGACACTCGTGTCTTGTCATTTTGTAAACAATGAAGAATTAATTAACAATTACTTAATTGTATCAGTAGAGCCTACACCTTTCAGCCTTTTTAACCCGTGCGAAGAACGGGTACTTTGGCTAGTAATCACATTAACATAGCAGAATTTAAGAAAAGTGTAATGAAGGATTAGAGAAAATTTAACGTTACAAATGATTAACAAAAAGCGATGATTTCTACGTGAATTAAACTTTCACCGGGTATTCAGCATGAACTCATCAGCCAATACCTGTTTGGCGTCCAAGTTGTAGTTTGGCGTCGGATTGGGTAATTCGGGAGAAGTAGAAAGTTCACATCTCAGTGGCAACTTTCCAATCCTCGAATTCCTCCTGGCATAATTTCTGTTTTGTGATATTTCTAAATGGAAATATTTTTATTTTTTTATCGTACCCAACTACAAAATAATCAAAATTATGCTTCCAAAAGATTATATTCGTAATAATTGAAAACTATTAATTTATTTCCACGCTTTCCTATAAAGTATATTAGAAATTTATTGGATTAGCATGATTTATCTGTTTTATTTACAGCTTTTTAATCGATTCTCAAAGTTTTCCGTTATTTAGTAAATGGTTTATACCAATACTATTTAACATTTCAGTTTAATATTCTGTCCGGTGTTATTGCAAAATTTTCATAGAAAATAATAACGCCTGAAAACAATCACCGATGTTTTTTGCGGTACTTGCGTGTGTTGAGAACTTGCATTGTTATCTGATCAGGCGCTGTGACGACTTTACTTTTATACGGATTGTTGCATTAGGTCAGAAAGGTTGGTTTGATTTAGGGGTTATCGTTAAATGATAAATTTATTAATTTTTTTATGAAACGTAGCATAAATCGATTTAAGTTCTATTTACAATTATTTTATTATTATTATATCATTTCTATATATATTTATAAATGATTCTAATGTGTTATTGCTTATTTACCTGGACAATTTAATTTGGATAGTTTGAAAGCAGAGAGAGGGTTCCATGATGGATAATTCGCTGAAGTGTTTTATGGTTTGAGCCTTAACTTTGGTAAATCTTTCTATAAACTAGACCATGTCACATTTTCCCAATAGTTTAAATTCCTTTATTACCCAGGTAGTAAATACCTACCTGGGTGTTTACAGCCTAGCATCAGTGTGATGAATGAGTGTAAAATTATTCTAGCTCGATCTTGTCTTGCAACTGATTAAGGATGGCATGTCTTTACAAAGTACTGATAATTATTAGCCTAACAGCCAGTGACATCTAAGGGGCCTACTGTTTAACGAGGGGTCCGATCCACAATTTCCCCTGTAAATTACGAACTGGTCTAATTATGATGGACTTAGTATTCAATAGAGCGGACGTTAATCCACAAAAGAGAACACTACACCCACCGACCATCGCTCACAACTATCCACAATTCGTGACCTGCAAGTAGCTGGAGTACAGGACACGCCAACGTACCAGTCTTCTTTCCGAACGCTGTACGTTTAATTCCTGGTGCCCCGTAATATACAGTGATGTATAACAAAAATGATTGTATTTCACATTCCCTGTGGGAAATATTATGGGTAATGGATATGTCAAAGGGAATGTTATCACGTCCTCTAAACAGCTGTCGTTATAGTCATATGACGTCACTGTTTCAAATTTCTGTCGAAATTGCTAACAACCCACTCAGAGCTAAAACAAACCAATGTCAAAAATGTCGTGCTTTAAAAAAAATTACGACGAAACTGTTAGTGTGTAAAACACCATTTTGTGAATTACAAAAGAAATATTGTTGGCAAACGAAACCGCATGTCGTAGCTTGGTAGAGCGACGAGAGAGCGCCGCGCGTGCGTGCTGGGCGTGCAAGATGGCGGCGCGTCGTGCCAGACTCCGCTTGCGAAACTACAGTTATAACACGACCATCACAGTGCCTCAGTGTCTCGCCCTGGCGGCAACATGAGACACTCGGCCCAGAGCCGAGAGCTGTGAATACTGTCACCTCTGTAGGAGATCCTGAGATCAATAGGAGAGAAATTGATTAATGGATGCAAGCATTTGTTTTTGGTCACGTTTTTCGTTTGAAAACAATTATTAAAAGATATCTGCAATGGTAATTTTGTATCATTACTTCATATATATTTGATATAGTTTGAATATATTAAATTTAATAACTAAATCGATTGCAAGAAGAAAAAATATCCCCGTCGTAACAGACCAGCGATAATCTTCTGTACCAAGTTACATAATAAGTTAACTCAAGCTAGAGTATTCTCAACTTAATACAGCATTAAGAGTCTGCATCAGTGGTAGCCATCTTGAATTTTAGTCCCGTAAGAACAATGTTAAATTCTGGCGGAACATACCTTCACTTTGGGGTCCTTACCCACATAACATACCTTAACATGTAGTGGTGTTAATTATCAAAGTATCAATGTAAAACTTTGGAAGTACATTGATGAGATGTGGCTCAAGGGCATGACCTTTAATATGTTCAAAAATTTAACTTGATATAAAAACAAAAATCAAGGAATATTTTACAAAATAAATCATTAATATTTTTTTTATTTAGAACGAAAATAAGAAGTTCTGTAAGGTGGTGGCCTGGAGGGCTGTAATACCTTTAATTTGACACCTCTTCCGTTAATTTATGACAATAGGTCAAAGAGATATAAGCGCCAGAATTTAACATTGCTCTTACGGGACTAAAATCAAAGATGGCTACCACTGATGCAGACTCTTAATCTCAATCTCACCATTAACATCTGGAGTTTGAGGAAGATTAATGGTAAATAGAATATAGAGGATGGTTCCATGAACTCTACCTTGAGGGCCTTCTTGTAAGTCAGTCAGCCATTCTTGGAACTTAATTTGGAGAAGACCGTTATAAAGATATGACTTAAATATTCCATAATAAGTACAGTGTCTTGATCTTGTATAGTAGACCAGTATGCTAGAATTTATCGAAAGCTTCGCAACGTTCAGAACATACAGCAATACAGCCGAACATAAACGCTTGTTTTCAAGATCTTCTTTACATATTCTGTTAACAATCTGAAAAAAATTGTTTGTATCCTGCTCAATGATGGAGTTCCTGCGCCTAAAATGTGGTGGCTAGTATTGTGTCTTTTTCGTCAATTGAGGAAAAAGGTGAAGTAAAAAGAGCTTTTCAATTACTTTTGAAATTTTTGGTAAGAGACTAAACTGTCGATGAGATGAAATTTACTTTGGTGGCTTCTCTGGCTTTGGAATTACTGCAATTTGAGAAACTTTCCATTGGGAGGGAAGTATTCTAACCACATAACTACATTAAAAAGCATTGTGAGCAAGGCCACATATTCTAAGAAATTCCTTCGACATTCTCCTAATTATTTGATCGAAATCATGTACTATTTTTGACTTCTAAAGGAGGAAATGTTTTACAGGCATATCTAGTTGATTGGGAGAGTCAAGAAATTCTAGGATGTCATTTTCAAGGTTCGAATTAATTGGATATGGTTTGAACATGCTAATATGATCATGCTGTAGGGTGCTTCATGGTATCCACAATCTATCCACCTGGAATGTCTCCTCGGCAATGGGTAAAATGTCAAAAACGTTTTGTGATATTAAACTGAGGAAACTAATAGCGCTATATTTGCCTGACTCAGAAAAAATCAAGGGCTCAGAAATTCCAGAAAAATACATTGCCATGTGTGGAACACTGCAACAGAAAAGAAGGAAATATGGAAAAGGTAACCTTACCTAAGTCGAAAATCCGAAACGAAATTCATCTCCAGATTTGACGCATGGATCTACGATTCACTTAAACTCAACGACTCCCCGAGTGCATCAGATGTGGAAAGGATACTCCAAGAAGTCATCAATCTTTCGTTTGGTAATCCACCCTGTAAATACTCCACCCCACCCAGTACAACCCAGACATCTTACACATACCCCCATCCCCTCTTATGACTGGTACGGTGGCGTGTCCTATAATCCAGCTACTTGGAGGTTACGAAATATGGATAGTGGTGTACGATGGTCAATGGGTGTACTGTTCTCTTGTGTGGATTAACGTCCGCACAAGTCTATCCTCATAATTAGACCAGTTCGTAATTCAGAGGTAGTTGTTCGTTTTCCACGTTAACTGTAGGTCTCTTAGATATGCCATTAACTGTTGGGCTATTAATTAACAGTTCTGTCTAAGGAGCATCAGGTGCCTTTCGTCAGTAACAAGACTACAAGATTGTGTCACAATCATCTTACACTCATTTGTCAGTCTTAAAATACCTGGACAGGTTGCCATTTCAGTAACTAACTATTTTATTACTATACAGTAGATGAAATACATTTGCAAGCGGTCGGTGTCGAAGGGAGCGGGGCATAGGAGAACGACCGACCCATGTGGGCCGCGAGGAATGTTGCCTGCATATAAATTGGTCATGTTGCTGAGTAACTGTAAACGTGGCTTTTTGTGTGGTTTGCCGCCGCCCTCGCCGAGTTCAGGATCAGGACAGGCTGTTCAGGATACTCACGTCCATAACCGGGAAGGACCCCTACATCCCCTAGGTGGAGAAGGATCTAGGTGAGGTATTTAGAAAATCGTATAAAATTGAGACATGCAAGTTGTAAAGGGATCAGTGTAGGCTTGTGGGTGGAAGATGGAAAAAGACTTAGGTGGGTTTTCCAATTTAATTCTGCAAACCGATAGACCTAAATTGGATGACAGGTCTATAACTAATCGTCATTCACCTCAAATAAAAATGGAGACCTAAAGTCCAATATCCCAAATACTATCCTCATCAACACCTGGATGTAGACATGTCTATCCTAGCATGTCTTACACAATTTAGTACCCAGCAGGCCTGAAAAGGTCGATACAACTCGGCGTTTTAACGGAGACTAAGAAACTGGTTCACTTATGTTGTTATGTTTAAAAGCCGGTGGAAACAACTTAGAATGCAAATCGTGTTAATTGTAAGTGTAGAGGAGAGACTGACTAGTGAGTGTACCAACAAACTCGTCTCTCAGGTTCACTCTTACACTTGGGTCGGTAAGTTATAGGTTGAGTCTGTCACCAAGGAGGTTTTGAGAAGAGGGTTGTTAGTGACCGGCGAGTGTACCAACAAACCCGTCTGTCTGGTTTTATAAAAAAATCCTACAGTTTATTCCAACAATCGAATCTCAAAATAATTTTCGAGTTGTGAGATGTAGAAGTATAGTACCTATGTATTTAAAACACATCCAGAATGAGCTGATAGCAGTGAGGACCGTAAAAATTTTGAAAATTTACTGTGATTTTAAAGAACCTTTTGAAGAACCAGGGAGTATTGCATTTACCGGTGGTCATCGCCCGTTAAATATTTCCGAGGCACAAGATTTCTCTTAGGTTACATTTTGTCCATCGAAAACATTTTTTTTACAATTTTAGGCATTTCCATGTAGCTTGACTCGACTTTGAGTGTAACCTCTAGGCGTTTTAAAATTAATTTTCTTATTGCAGTTATAGAAATATTATATTGAAAGATGCTGAAAGAGGCTGAATCAAACAAGCCAAACTTGGCAGTTTAAGATCTTCGAACTTGGTGCTACAGGAAAAAGTCTGATTACATGAATTCCTTACGAGTTGCATCACCAGCTAAGCAGTCACATTCCTATACTGAAGCCTTGCAACAGTAAAGTTCACCGACTCCGAGATGTCCTCACGTTTTCGTTCAGTTGATGTAATGGCCTTGACTAGAACGGATTGAATATGCTGAGAGTTAAGTGTGTAGCTGTTTGAACAGCAAGATGCGAATGTTAAGTAGCCGGTATTGATTGCTTCAGCAATCTAAGCCTGTTTTGCCTCTTTCTCACCGTATCATACTGTGATACTCAATTGAAAATGTAGGTAGAGGCCTACTGCAGTCATTTGTAGTTTAAAATCTCTACACTAGCCCTGGAACTGGCAGTCACTTACCCTGCAGTGGCAGGCTGATTTTTGAAATTTTACAATGCTTATTATTTATAGATATGTTATTGGTCAAGTCCCTTTGAGAATAATGATGTTATATGTTGTTGTTTTCAGCATTTCTTTTAGAATAAGAAAATATAATAATATATCATGAATATGACTATTTTTACAAAAAAACATAAGATAGAAAATAAAATTTCAAAAAAAATTTTGGGGGCACCATGCTCTTCAAATATACACATGAAAGAACTTCCAAATTTTAATATAGCCAAAATATTCATAATTTAATCTAGTTTTCTAAAATATATAGTTATAAAAGGCTTTATTGAGGATAAATATATATTATAAATATATAAACAAACCATTGGAGGTTATTGTTGGTTGTTGCGCTCAATGAAAATCAATGAATTAAACTTTTAGCTTCATTATTATTTTTTCACTAATAAAAAAACTAGTTAAAAATATATTAAAAACTATTTTTTTATTCAAAAGCACCAATAAATAACAAAACAAAATGTAAGGGACTTCACAGAGAAGTATAATCATCAGTATGACGCAGACGACGACGTAAACCAAACTATGAGTAATATCTCTTTGTATTTTGCAGCTGTTTGGTTATTGTAGGAAAAAATAAACCTTATATACTGAAAGAACAACTCTTTGTCTTAAAAATGGTATATAAATGTCACCACAAACACCAGATTAAACGGTTATAATAAATTAATTACGCGATCCTTGCACATCGTCGCTTTTCCGTCGACTGGCAGTTCGAGGGCTTGGTCAATAATATACAAATTTTTGTCAGAAAAAGCTTTGTTGAGGAAGAACAGTTGTTGATTTTTTATGTTTTATCCCCATCACAATAGCCTTTTCTAGCAGTCAATTGGCAGCTTCACATCCAGCGGCTGCGTCATCGCTACGTCGGTCATTACTCAGACTGGTGAACGATTGCGGACCCCAGCCACATCTTATTAACATTTCGCTGAACCCTCTCTCGGCGAGGTGCCAAGAGAAAGGATCAAGCTGATCGTGCACAGCGGTTCCCAATTAAATATTCCTTCCCGTCCGTTATGTAATGTACAAGTATTGTAACGTAAAAAATGCTATTTTGTTGTGTAAAGTCTCCACCACTTGACGAAATTAATGAGAGTCTTTGACTGTACTTTCGTCATTTCACCATCAAAGTCGCCTTGATTGGATCGATTTCGTAATCTGAAAACATAACATAAATCAGTCATTCATAAGGAAGAAATTATTGAAGATTATTTTTCTTTACAACCACGAACAAGTAGCATTATGTCAAGCAAGAACTGTGGTTACATCTACTAGAACTCCAAGCTATATAAGAAAAACATCGAGAGCTTTTCTTTCTCAGCGATGACTCATTCTGGAACGGACACGCTCTTAACTCTTCTTCACCTGTCCCAACATTCTGGCTTCTCTTTCATTTGAATATAAAAGATGAGAAACGGTCAAGAATGTTTTCATTGGTATCGGTTGGAGGCTCTTTGCGGTTGGTCAACGTGCTGGAGCTTCTACAAATCGAACAATCAAATGTCAGATTGACAGATCAGAAGCCTCCAGCTGTAGAGAAGATAGAACCTTGCAGAAATGACTTCCTCATGGCAGTGGAGTACGGCACAAACACAAAACAATGTTATTATATTCTTTAGGTTACAGATATAAATGCAAACTAAGAAGTATAAGGAATATCTTTAGTTGAAATTTACATCCCACTCGCCCCCTCTTCGACATCGGTCGACTCTGTTTGTGACCGTAACTTGGTTGTGTATGCTCGTCTCCATAGTATCAAGATACTATGGATACTATCAAGATTCCACATACATGGAGCATATATGGAGAGATCATTTTACTTGTAAAATGATCTATAAATGAAAAATACAAATATAGTAACTGGAAAAAGGAAAATAAACTTCACCTAAATCCACCTATGTTCTGTAATTGCATGAATATTGAATTTGCTCCTTTCATTTGTCTCTCCTTTTGGGTTTCTTCAAACACAAAACTTTGTGCTCCTTAGTTTCAACCTACAACAATTCTCCAAGTTCTGGGGCTTGTCGATGGTGTCGCGGTTTCCTGTAATCCAGCTACTTGGAGGTCATGAATTGTGGAAAAGAGATGGTCGGTGGATGTAGCTCTTTGTGGATTAACGTTCCTTCACAATAAATCAATGAATACAAGCGTAACGTAAGTAGGTCATTTCGTTTGTTGGGTCAAATTAACAGTCTTGTCTAAGGAACATGACTGCCTTAGTCATAACATCACTACAATCAAATCCTCCAGTTCCTACTTGGCTTAAAACCTATGGGTAGGTCTCATGTCAGTAAAAGTATAAAGTATAAGTATGGCAAGCAAGCTTGCCAAGTAACGTACCCATTTCCAACTCATGTTATACTAGCATGGAAAAGGGACGATTGTATCAACTAGTATTCATGGTCGACCTGTGTGAGTCGTTTGAGGCTTGGATGGCCTTCAGCCAGCTGACGACGCCTGTCATGTCGTGAGCTCGAGCAGGGGTGTCGTGGGCGAATGTAGGCGATCTGACTCACTCCTGTCACTGGACTGACTCACTAGAGTACATAGACCACTACGACAAGTCGGAGGACAGTTGTTGCAGTTACTAGATTTTTGTTCATAACAATGTAAAGCTTGTCTCACTTTCTAAAACATTTTGTATTGTTTAAGGTTACGTTAGTGTAAACCAGTTTGGGTCAAAAAGTTTGAAGCTTATATCGTAACCGTGGAAGACGATAAACTGTTTATCAGGAAGTGTTGGGGGTACATTAAGTCACAAATGAGATTATAATGGATGCGTTTTGGTACATCCACGCAACTTTCTTCTAATTACATAAGGAAATATTGAACCCCCCAAGGAGTGGTTTTCAGTCACTCTTCTTTATATAAACTACTCGATACATTAGACAATTAATTGTTGAAGTAATAGGGAAGCAAATATATTACTTTGACATGGATATGCCTTAGCTCTGGTGGAGTTGGCAGTTTGCGTTACCAAAATTTGAAACAGTGACGTCATAGTTTGGTTATAACAACAGCTGTTTAGATGAACTGGAAATATTCCCTTTAAAAATACGATCTATGATTCATGATCTAACAGTTTTCCCACTGGGAAATATACACATTTTTAGCGCTACCAATCTCCTAAATAAACAAATAGTGTCTTATGAGGTTACGTCGACACGATGAATGCTTCAAGGAAGACGAAGGCAGGCGTGGAGAGAGCATGAATGATCGTAAACCGCGATTGGATGGGACGAGGATGAGTGGGTTATTTGTGGGTGACCTTCAGTCCCGACCTCCCAGCACACTTCGCTTCTCGGTAAAGCCGTAAAACTGAAACCTGTAACAACGACGTTCTTCTAAACCCACGTGGTATTCACTTTTTTGACTTCGGAGTTGCGAGTCAATTCAGTACGTATAAGGGGTTTCATCAACAGGATTTACATTGCAGTTTTCATCCATTTGCATTTAGATTTGATGTAATGTATGCATTAAGAGTCTGCATCAGTGGTAGCAATCTTGGATTTTAGTTCCGTAAGAGCAATGTTAAATTCTTGCGGAACATACCTTCACTTTGACGTGTGTAGTGGCGTTAATTATCAAAGTATCAATGTGAAACTTTGGAAGTACATTGATGAAATGTGGCTCAAGGGCATGACCTTTTAATATGTTCAAAAATTTAACTTGATATAAAAAACAAAAATCCAGGAATATTTTACAATATTAATCATTATTATTTTTTTATTGAGAGCGAAAATAAGAAGTTCTGGAAGGTGGTGCCCTGTAGGACTGTAATACCTTTAATTTGACACCTCTTCCGTTAATTTATGACAATAGGTCAAGGAGATATAGGCGCAAGAATTTAACATTGCTCTTATGGGACTAAAATCCAGGATGGCTACCACTGATGCAGACTCTTAATTGAACACAAGAGAACTAAACACATTGAGATATTCTAGACAGTATAGTTCGTCAAGTTTATACACTTTCGTATGATTATATTTAGATTTATTTTTTTCTTTGTCATCCGGTAAGCAAACAACACATCAGCTGTTCCTCCCAACAGTCAACTGCGCATCAAAAACTCATGGCTCAGATGAATACTGAGGAACTGTAGTTTGTTTAGGTTTTTGTTCAGCTCAGCAGGATAGTTTGTTTTATTTCTTCAGCTCTCCGACACATCGCGTTCTAGCTCTCTCGTGTAGCAAGCACGTCGGGTCAGGGTCCTTCGATGGGTCAAACCACAGAGATTTCCTAAATTACTCCCGCCAAAATCCCCACCGAGCTCTTACGTTCCTTGTTTAGACGCTTCGTAAAGTTCTCTGTGACATTTTCCACTGCTACTGTTTCTACAAAAGTCCCTACATTTTTGTACTCTAGCCTCTTGTTTTAATAAGTAAAATACTGTGACAACATTTACAATGTCAGTGCTTCCATTTCTGTTTTAATTAGCTCTATTATTCGTATTGCCTCATGCATAAAGAGTTGTGAAATATTTCCTTCGAATGTACCTATGAAGGACTCATTGATCAGATATAAATTCCAAAATCAAAATTCCTACAATACTAAGCGTCGAAGATTAGGGGGTGGTCATATTCATTTAGATGTACATACTGGTCGTGAGCAATGGTTATAAATAAAACCCTAGCCCTCCTTGGTTAGGAGGTACATCGGAAGATATTTTTGACGTATTCCCCATCGAAATGAATGCGCTCGGCCGAGTTGGTGCGAACGAGCATACAACTACCGAAGGCTCGACTTTCCAAGGTGAGCGGCGATTGAAAGTAGGACTGCTTCAGAGGGCTGTTGACCTCACAGGCAAATTATGCTCGCACACTCGTTCGATAGGGATCTCGTCAGCCCACTAAAGTCCTAACAGATTAAATGCCTCGCCAACTCCTATATCCTTTCAAGCTGTCGTTCTTCGAGTTTCGAATCGAGCGCTGAGTTCGACGATCCTTCAACGTCGACTTTCTCTAAATCATCTCGTGATCTTAAACTCCTGTTTTCGTCCAGTTATTTTCCACCGATGTGTTCCGATAAATACTTGTTCAGGAAATGGTACAACCTATGCAAAGAGGACAAATATTTGTGAGTGATGCCTCCGGGAAAGCACGATAGCCGAGACAACAAGTTCAACCTTGGCGTAGTAAAGTGCTGGATCGTTTAAATTTAAATTGTGTTATTCTTTGTTATAATTCTACGAGATTTTTGGAGTATGGATTTTGTATACATGTGTTCCGTTTATCTTCTCTTGATTTTTAGCTGATAAAATTGTAGTTTTAGCACTCAAAAATGTGTGTTTAAGAAAACTTATTAGCTGTGAATATGTTAGTTTGACGTTGTGGTTGTCTGTTGTTGCAGGTGGTGGGGGTTCAACAGTACCTGGTCAAGCCCACAGTGGCCGACATCAACGAGAACGTCCTCTCCGATCAGCTGGTGGAGGAGAGCGCTCTGACGGAGGAGTTGGTCAAGAACGCCGGCCAACCCCTCGAGTCTGCCATCAGACAGGTAAACCCTACGTTCGGTTTTGTTTTTCATTCCGACCGGTTACGTTCCGTCGTATATTCGTCAAAACCAGTTCTTTTTATCCGTGTCGAAGACAATTTAGGTTTTATGGCTGACGTAAATGACTTCCTGGGCAACCGGTTGCAGCGCACTCGGTGAGATTTACATCCCGTTTCCGTTAAGTGGGTTTGTTTGTCTTTTTGTATCCCCTGGTTTTACTTTTTCAAATTTGGGCACCGACTAATGTGGGTAGGGCTATTTCCATGAGGCTTTAGTGACTAACGCTAACAGCCGAGCGGAAAGTTTCGTGTTGACATCTGACTCGCCCTCCTTTTAAACGGGTTTTTGAAATTTTCAAATACTTTTAGGAAGCTGAAACCGGTTCTTATTTTGTGAAATGAATAACGCATTATTCTAATTGTAGGCTATAGGAATTGAACTGTAGTCTCGGATGTTCCTAATCTATATTCCTAGATCGTCTACAGCGATCTGTAATTACGACCCAATACTTATCAAAGTTGTCTCTGTAGATTATTTATGACGTTTCATTTTCACGTGATGGATCTTCTCCACATCTATCTACGATGTTCAAGGAAGTGACACGTTTACATCACGAACCGCATGTCGCAACCACGCCCGCAGCCTTCCTGGAGAGCGTTTGTTGTCCACACTGTTGTAAACATCGTTTAGTGGTCATGTTGACTACGTGAAATGTACTTGAGGCTAAAGACCAATCCATCAGAGCCGGTTGTCCAGCAGATTACTCACCACTGTTCCTCGGTTTGTCTTTGTACGTGATGAACTGAAGGCGTGGTTGGGTTGGAGGGAGTAGGAGGGCATTGATATGCTGGAAGCGTGCAAGGGGTAGAGTCAGCAATGCGGACAGATGAGTTAAAACGCTATGGAACTAACAATGGGCAGAAACTGGCAAATCACAGTGTGGCATATCAGACTAGGAATACGTATAGAGAGTGGATTATCCGAAACAATAAGGGATCGATCACTGACGGGAAAAATTATGTTCAAAGCACGTAATGGAGGATGATTAAATTTTTAAAATTTACTTTTTACAAAATGACACTCATAAAAGGACTTTTTATAATGTGCAAATACATGATCAATTTTAAAATTCCAAGCTGCTCTCTCTCGTAGGCGGCGCTGGACCGCTACTACCGATAGTTGAACCTCTAGTTCGGCGACCAGTTTAATATTTCGATGTTTTGCTGTTTCGGTTAACTGACTTTACGGATGACCGAGCTTCGGATAATCGACTCTACTATCCTAAACCTTTTATATAAACTACACAGTTCTTCGTACTGACTTAAGAAGGTTAATTATTAGAATAAATTAGATTACCCTTTGAAATGACGACCTATCGAGGTAGGTATTTTAAGCAAAGTATGAATGGGAAATGAGTGTAAGATGACAACTAAGGTATCTAAAGTTTAACGTGGAGTCCGAACCACTGTCTCTGAATTACGAACTGGTGTAATTATGATTGACGTAGTATTCAATAGCGCGGACGTTAATCCACACCAATACAAGAATCTGGATTACAGGACGGTTAATGAAGGATTGTATACTTTAAAGTATTCTACCTTCGAACCAGTTTAAGGTATAGTCCAATCCATCCAGTTTACAGCATCTGATGGACCCCGATCGTGAGGAGGTCACGAGACACGAGACCCTGTCGGGAGCGGGTCAGGACTCAGGATGACACACAAGGTCACGTGGTGTGCTGGTGCACCTGCATCCTAGCGGTGTTTGTAGTCTATGCGGCGTGTTGTATGTAAATATCGGGTGAGTGAACCCGCCAAGGACGAGTGTGTTACGTCAAGCTGGTCGCGCCCGGCCATGTTGACTGCGCCGCGCCGCCATCTTGTGGGTTGGCGCGCAATCTCGCCGGCGCGTCTATTCTCCTCGGAACTTCCGCAACAGGAGACAACGGAGGTGATTAATTCACCGGCATCGCCATTGTTACCGAGAAGAAAACACTCAATTAATTTGTTTGGGAACAACGAATGGTCGAGGTCTTGTGCCGTCGAATGCTAATTAAGATACCTCGTCCAATATCCTTGGATAACACACTGATATAATTCAGTACCAGTATTTATATTTACGAAATTCAAGTGTTGCCCCCGTTCAGAACAGCAATGTTTCCCGCAAAAGGCAAAAGTTCCCCTGACAAGAATTTAGTAAGAAGCTGTTCCCTGGACGGTCCTCTTCCTTAACTCGCTGGCTCCTGAGATCAAGCAGAGGACAGATCAGGTGGGTCATTGTTCTAATCACTGGACAAGGCCATTTCAGGAAACATCTACTCACTCTGAGGATCATTCGTGATGAACCAGAGTGCAGGCTATGCAAAAGCTCTTTGGAGACAGCCAAGCATATCATCCTTGACTGTGACAGATTGGGGGCAAGAAGAAGGGGCCTTTTCAGTCTTGAGCATTGAGCAACCGGGTGAGGTATTTTACATTAGTATGGATGGAAACCTCATTAGCCTTGTGGAAGGTACAGGAATTGGCTTACCCACTAAGCGCCTATGGGGAACACAATAATCCACAAGATTGACGTGTTGGGACATGAAGTACAACCCCTTTAACTCAATCAATCAATCAACCTCCGCCCTGCTTTAAATTAAACGTTTTTTCTTCTGGAATTTCTAGGAAATCTTCAACTATCTAGAATCCTACCTAGAAGGGCACGTCACTTCATGCCAAGTTCCTAGTACAGGTGTCTGGGTAAAGCTGGGAGTTGAAAAGTAGTTTTTCTTTTGACATGGATTTGTCTTAGCTCTAGGGGATTATTGCCAATCCGTAAGACCAAAATTTGAAACGGAAATGCCGTCATATGGTTATTAGGACAGCTGTTTAGGGGGAACAGAAAACATTTCTGGATTTCTCAAAGAGCCAATTTTGGTTTCCATCAAAATTTCCACAGGGTCGCAAGTAGTGGCTTTGGGCAATGGGGAACACATCCGGTGGCATAGGATAAAAGTGGGCTTTAGTGCCCCCGGACAAATATTTGAAATTAGATAGTTTAAAAAAGTGTTTGTAAGCTATCTAGGTAAATCTTTCCTTATCTGTGACAAAGACCCACATGCGCGTTATATTTTATTTCCGAAGTATTTCCTAGTTCTTTGTAGAATCCCCGATCTAAGCTATTACATAAGTACAGTAAATACATTTTTTTAGAGGTAACAACTTCAGTAACTATTCCCTTATGTGAATGTATAGTTATGTACTTAAAAACTAATTCTTTGCTACTATGCACTGGCCAAAAATGATTAATGTGCACATCCAGGTTTGTATATGTTTTAACACATAACGCATTTACTGTATTTTTAGTTATTGCAGGTTTCAGATGTTGGAAGGGTTGGCTAAGAATATATCATTAAAATGTAGGAATTAAACTAATATTCTCGATTTAATGCTTCACATTGAACCTTTTCTAGGAATTAGTAGTCTGGATAGTAAAGAAAATTGAGTTAATGAAAATAATGCACAAAACCCACTACTTAATACAAGATACATGTGAGCACGTTTTAAGCGTTTTATAACATCGATACGTAGAGAAATGACCGGTCCTGTTGGGAAGACCACCAGCGAGGAGGTTAAGGGAAAGGTGTATGAAGATTTTGCAGCATTGCAGTGAAAGGAGGAAGCGGCCGAAACATTATATGTAATAGAGCCAAATTGCCAAAGTGACGTCGAGTGATGGGTAGTGACCATGACGAAGACAGACATCAGATGCTGTGTCTAGGGTTAGAACGCGGTTCTGGACCGTTACTGCAACTGTTACTGTCGCCAGTAACCGGTTACTGCAACTGTTGAAGCTGGTATTGCAGCTGGACGTAGCGGTAGCGGACATATCAGCCGTCGACACACGACTGGTGTAGTGGTGTATTGGGAGTAAACGATTGATGGTACAGGTACAGTCTCCTCAGTAGTAGCGACTTGTTGGCTACAACACGAGTTCGCCTTGCTGAGGTTCGTGAGAGTACTGGGTCTATCATTTTGATTTTTAGCGAATTCCCCATAGGGAAGAAGCTATTAGTCTACCGTAGGGCTCAAGGCAAGACCTAAACCCTTGACCATGTTACTTTTTCGATCTTTCGTAAAAATGGTCCGATTGAGACCAAATTTGGTAGAGATGTGTATCATATCAGTCAATCGGAAGGGTATTTGGGGGGGCAAAAATGGGGTTTTGCGTGTGAAGATAAAGCTCAAAGGATCGAAACAGCTGTGTTGATTGACGGAAATAAAAACACGTCTTGTCAGCCAAAAAGATCAATCAAGCATGGAATAAATCCTTTCGTCTCAACCAAAAATGTTGTGACCACCCTAAGCCACCCGAGCCGATCCCATCTAACCCGATCTCTACACGAGGAATAATTTAAAACCCGCTGGCTTCTAGGGACATTACTTTTCCAGTTGGGTTACTAATTTATGAGTGGGATCTACATTATTCGGGGGCTGGGGTCATCAACCGCGACGGGACAGGTTGTGGTGGTTCTCCTCGCAGGGAGGCCCACGACGACTGTGACCGAGGCGAGGAAAGTAACACTTGTCTTCGGCTAGTCGGCCGACAAATACGTGTGTTGCTGGAGACGAAAATCTATGTTTTCTGTTTCTAAAAACGACCGGGAAACACGGAGACAAGATACAAATGTTTCCTCTCAAGTCCACATGTGTGGACGTATCTGTAGACAAGAGACAACCCGGTTCTGTCCTGCCTAGTTCACAGCTAGGATTGACATCGTGTGGATAACATCGTTATTTAGTTATTTGTAAGTTTTATATTCGTTGTGAATTTGGAGTGCATTTTGATGAGTTAAAATTTAGTTGCTGAAGTTCTGTATCGCGTGGTCTACTTTTCTTTTAGATTGTGGCACGACGGATCCTAACAGAATTTCAAAATCTGTAGGCGTAATTCTCGTAATGTTTCGAAAACCTGCACCATCTAATCGGAGGTCACTTAGTAAATTGTGGCCGTAATAGGAACTTTGTTCCACCATCGCCTCTTCCTCGGTAAATTAGCCACATGAAGCACGCAGAAGCTAAAATCACCTCCTTTTCAGTCGCCGTGTCGTCAAACACTGGCTTTCTAGTGTGGACGCGAAGTCGAAAACATGAAATAAAAACTGTGTATGCAGGCAGTCTCCAAGTGTGGACGGGGCTTAACAAGTTTAGAGTGTGTGCTTGGAGGTGATAATAGTAATGGTTCTGTACTAGTTATTGTAATGCCTGCAGAAACCTTTAAACTGTTATGATTGCAACAATATAAAACCGATGGTCAACATATTACGTGAAAACGAAACTTAGATGAAATAAGGAAAATACGAATGTGTGCTTTACTGGACAATATTTTTATACATGTCAAACCATACTTATACTTTTACTTTTAACTTAAACAGTAACTTACTCAGGTAGGTATTTTAAGCAAAGTATGAATGAAAAATGAGTGTAGGATGATTGTGGTGAGATCTTGTAGTCTTGTTACTGACTAGGCTGACATGTTCCGTAGACAGAACTGTTAATTAATAGCCCAACAGTGAATGGAATATCTAAGGGACCTACAGTTTAAATTGGAGTCCGAACCACTGCCTCTGAATTACGAACTAGTCTAATTATGAGGATGGTCTTTGCGGATTAAGGTAGTCCTGTATTCAATAGTGTGGACGTTAATACACACACATGCTTTCCACATTTTTATCCCGCCACCCTAGACTCTTTATTATATTTTAGAGTTTGGATAACTCAATAGGAAGAAATATTAGTCGAGAAAACTAGAAGAAAACAGAGTATTTTTAGACAAGTAGTGCTATTTTCACTGGTGGGTAACACATTTAGGACGCCTAAAGTTGGACCTTGGTTTGGATGTTTTTCGTTACCTGGAAGGCCTTGGGTGAAGGAGAACTCTTTCAAAATGCTCGATAGTTTAAATTGCTCCACAGAGTTAAAAAAACTATCTATATGCATATTTCCGACCAATTTAAGAATTCCTCGGCGGTCCGGCAGTTAGGTCGTGTAATTGCTGAGACTGTTAACAGTCCTAGGAGGACTGACGACGACTAATAGTCCTTCGCGGCCCTTCACTTGTCACTTTTCAATCTACTATTATAACATTGTTGACCATCAACTTACCTACTCAACCCACTGTGGTGGGTATAGTGACCCTCGTCGCAACAGATCTGCGTACTCAGCGACTTTCAAATCATCAATAAATCTAAATATCATGTTTGGGCAATATCCGTACGCAGTATGCAGGTTGGCTGCCGTCAGCAACACTAAAAGTAGGCATTTCTACCGTAAACTATTTTTATTTTGACCATATACCAAGTTTTGTCAATATCTGTCCATAAATAAAGGAGTTTGTCTTTTTCTAGTAAGATTAAAATGGGAAAAGAGCATACAGGTTAGCTGCCATGATGAACAAATAAACTATAATTTTTAAGCATAAATGGATGGATCTCAACCACATGAAGTTACAGTACGTACCAAGTAGTGGGTGGGTCAAGTATTCATTCTTAGTGATATCGCATAGAGCATCGTTTCTTCTGGAGTCTATCCACCGTGCATCACATACGTGGCTGGCATGTGGCATGCCTTGTGGCGAGGCACGCGGAGAATCAATTTCAAAGTTATTTTGGAGATAGGATCTGCCATTTGAGGGAGACCGCTTCTGTAACGAAGCCAGCTGCAACGCGTGAGTGAATTTCCCTCCGAAACTGGACTAGACTGAAGCAGTGGTACAGGGTTGCCATGGATGGCGAAGGCAACCGTGTACGTATTTGGCAGTCGTCGCTGGAATTGGAATCGAACTTTGGTTATAATTAGTTTGAAACGTATTCTGAAAACAGGAATGGAGTAATTGAACTTTTTGATGTTCTTGGTTTTTCTTGAAGTACTAAACCGATCACATCCAGGTTTCCTGTAATAAGGTGAAGCCATTTCAGAAATGCCACTTAAACGAAAATAGTGTTTTAAAAGCACCCAGCGATCCGTCATCAAGCTCTGAGGCTACAAGGTTTGAGAACGACCCACAAAAAGAGATAAATCTGGAGAACAGACTTGACGCATCAATCAAAATAAGAAAAAAAACATCCAAATTGATGCTGTTCTTATTCTTAAGCCTCGAAATACTTTAGAATGTAATTCTTCTGCACCCAAAGAAAGTCATAAGACCGTGGCGTGTCCTGTAACCCAGCTACTTGGAGATCACGAATTGTGGAAAGTTATGACCGATGGTCAGTGTTCTCTTGTGTGGATTAACGTCCGCACTATTGGATACTACGTTAATCCGCAAAGACCATCCATTCCACGTTAAACTGTAGGTCCTTTAGTTGCCATCGACTGTTGGGCTATTAATTAACAGTTCTGTCTAAGGAACTTGTCAGCCTTAGTCACTAACAATACTACAAGATCGTGCCACAGTCATCTTACACTCATTTCAACTGGGTAGGTCTCCATTTCACTAACTAAACGAGTCACAAAACCATCGTGTAACATCCATATTATCATTGTTAGTTTCCAAATTTGAAAACGGAATTTTTACGACACTCCTTGAATGTGATGCGATTCTGGGTGTGGATGGATTGGTGACACATTGCTTTTTTCGGTAACCCAGGGTGGGTGTCAAAGGGCTGCTGGGAACTTGGTGGGCTTGAATTGGTTCCCTGACCCTTCCGCACGACCGTTCCTGCTGTTCTCTAAAAAATTCTTTACGGTTACCTCCCGAAACATAAACAAAAATCAGTACCTCAGTGCTAGGCAATATGCTAGGCTACAAGACTACAGTTTTGTATCCTCCCAATACAAAACATCAGGTTAGTAGCCTCAAAAAAGGAGGAACTCAGTTTGCACCTGCAGTGCAAGTCACGCTCCTCTCCGCCATGGACGTGGAGTGCTCACTGCCTTGTCTGTTCACTATGCTCCAAGAGAGATTTCTCCTTTCTCCGGGACGTGTGTGACTTGCAACCACTTGTTTTGAAGAGGATAAGAAATGAAGGATGTTTCATGAGTACTAAAATATATTGTTGAGTTTCCAGCGTGAGTTTCTTTATACGTGCATTTCTTTAGAAGGGCTTTGACCTCAAAATAACTGTCTTTTCTGAAATTTTAAACTAGAAACAAAAACAGTTTTTAATCAAATTATATATACTTCAATCGCCCCCCCAGAGCTAAGTTGGCAATTTTTCAGACCGAAATTTGAAACGATGATGAAATTTTGGTTAGTGACGTCATGCTTTGTTTATAAGAACAGCTGGTTAGATGAACTGAAAACATTCCCTTTAGACATCTAACGTATATCCCGTAGGGAAGTACTGTAAATACAAACATTTTCACTTGATGACGGGAGGAGTTAACTTTACCTCCCGAAACGTTGTGTAGTTTAAAACACTAGAAGCGATAGGAAAAGTCCAAATAAATAATTAAAAATCCTTCGCTATTACGAATTTCTAACAAACATAAAAATCATAAAACGTAATAACAAAGATGATATTATTTTAGATCCAGCCCCACACAAGTCAATCGTGGAGTTCATTTCTCTTCGGTGTTTTTGTGGTGTGAAAGTTGAGCCAGAGATTAACCCTCTTTGAGATTAATTTCCCCACGATGGAAATAGCCTGGTCGTACCGCAGTGCCTTCGCCTACTTTCTCTCACCCCACAACAGCTTCCTCCCCCTCCAGCTTCAATGGGTCTGAAGCTCCTCGGCGCTTGCGCAATCAAGCTCATTATGTGGCTAGATTATGTTGCAAATGAGTTTTCTCCAAGATGGACTTCAGGCTGGTAACGGCTGGTGAGAACGCGAAGTGAGTGGTACATCGCCATTGAGCTCAGTTCAGTAACTTTAAGTAATGTTAATTTTGAATATATAACTTATTTGCGGACGAAACTCGTTAGGAGTGTGAATTTACAAGGACCCTTGTGATGGATTTTGGAGGGTCTGATGGTGCTGTGTTGTAAAAACTACATGTTTACTGTTCAAGTAGTATTGCAGTTACAAATATTTCAATACTTTTATGTAGAACGCGCATTTTTTATTGCTTTTGCCGGATTAATATGTAGGCCCTACCTAATATTCTTATTCTCTTCTATTTCTGTAAGAGATTATGTTCATATATTTTAAGTTTATGCGCTCGGATACCGTTGGAGGATTTGCCATGAAAAGTGGTTCACTTTCATAAAAAATATTTGGTAAAGATTCATGGAGAAAGTTCGTAGATCATGAATATTGTTGGAGCTCAATTGGGTTTCTCCCTAGAAGGCCATAAAGAATACCATAATATGGAACCAGAACTTTGTTTAAAATTATAGCTATTTTCTTTTCAAAAGGTGATTGCTTTACTATATCTGTTAGTCGAAGATATCATTACAGAATACTTGCACTTGCATTTGTTTATGGTTTTTATTAGCTCTGGGTGGGGGTGTTGACAATTTGCGCCACCAAAATTTAAAACAGTGACGTATTTTGGTTAGTGACGTCATATTTAAAAGAACAGCTGTTCAGATGAACTGAAAACATTCTCTTTAGACATATTAAAAATCTAACCTATTTCCCACAGGGTAGTAAATACAAACATATTATGTTTTCATTTTGGTTTTTAGGTTATGCGAGTCACTGAACAGTTTACATTTTAACTGTGACTTTTTCTTGCACATTTTGCTACTGTGTTGCGTTATTTTAGTTAATAAAGGTCTGTTATTTCACACGCGCAACTCCTACACCACCAGTAATTAACTCACAAAAAACTTAATAATCAACAATTAATTGGAAAAATTAAAATATCAGTATTGTTCTAAAAAAAGGAGTTTAATTATATGTTTTGAGCTCTGGTATTTATGGTCTAGATATAAAATATAGGCGTTTGCGAGCGGAGGTAGTTGACTGTACAATACGTTATTGGTTATTAAATCTTTTAACTGTTAGATTTCACTACAGTAACCCACGGGCCCGCTGTCTGTAGTAACTGGAGACTGATGAGGATTTACCAAACTCCCACATTACCTGTGAGAAGACGCTATCATCATCAGGGCCACGTTTGTTGAAACAACTTCCAAGGGTGCAATGCGACAATTATCTTGGGAATATGTTTTGTTTCGGTGTGGAAAGAATCAGTGGGGGTTAGACTTTCCTGACAGAATGTGTTGAAATTGTTAATACAATAGTAATTTAGAAAGAGACACATTTTATTAGTCCACCAATATCGCATAGCTATCGCATTGTCACGCTGAAGTGAAGAGTGTTTGCCAACGGGGCCGCGACAACACAGACAAACGGCATTGTTCCCACTCGCAGTTTCTGGTCGAGAGGCTGGGGTAGCAGAGCGTGGCGGAGAGAGGGAGAAGAACATGAAGAACAATGCGGTCGAGATCGTGATAGCAACAATGTAGACGGTTGCATCGTGATAGCGAACGAGGTTCCGGCCGTTGAACCGTCTCCAGCTGGAGGAAACATCGATCGAGAGCAGTGTTACCATTTCTGGAAAAAGGATATCCCTCGATCGGATTAAAAAATCCCACCTTATCTATTTCGCAGGACTTTCGCAGATTACAATGATGTTCTTTAGTTTTGTATTACGCTAGGTTCTTTGCGAAAGAATCCACTACGAAAGGGGAATAATATTTTAGAAAATGAATGATTTAAGCTCGGTTTACTGCGAACAATCAGGCTTATAAATAATAAAAATGTAGGTTCATTATTATAAAAAAACAAGTCAATTAAAAGTAAGACATTGTTGCATACACAAACGTAGGTTTCAACTACTCTGATCTTCACTTGCTTTTCCGGAAAAGTAAGTGATTAGTAAGACATTTTTTTAAAACAAGACATCGTCCAACAGTTTGAGCAAAAGTTTTACTTTTACGGTTTCTATCATATAGAATTTTCCTTAAAAATTGCTACCGGGTTTAATTTAACCGTATAAACCGCCCCATTCTGTTCCACGAAAGTCGATACACTGGTCGCGAGACTTTGCTATAGAAGTCCCAGCAATTACAGGGGGTGATATATTGTAGTGAAAGGAAGTCGTGTAGGGGAAGTCAACTAATTAAAAAAGACGTAATAGAAATCTGTACTAAATCAAATATGTATATTACTGTGTGAAATATTACGAACAAGTAATTATAGTGATAAGTTAGTTATTTTTCGTTATGCCCATGAACATGAGTTGCGTGTGTTCAGTGTTGGGTGTTCATTGAGGATTATGGGTAATTACAGCGGCGTGTCGTGCAACTTTGTAATGGTTGGTGGGGAGGGGGCGTTCACATCTCCCCCCCACTTTCTTATCACTCGTACGTGGTCAGGATTGGCGCCATTAGTTCTCGTAGCAATTTGTTTTTTCCCTAGTGCAATTTTCATTCAGCTGACTCCAGATCACGATGAACCTGACAATTTAGAATGCGTTCTAAAACAATGTCATTGATTTTCGTTTTGAAATGCGCTTATGAATCAGTTGATTGTTTGTGTTATGAAATTTTTGTTTTCATTTGCATCTAGATAAATCCCAATTTCATATTAATTCGTATTACTTTACAGTGATTAAAGAGTGATTTCACACCACTCGGTGCAGTCAATTTACCTAAAATTATTGTTACGAAAAATAATTACAATGTTATTTTTTTAAATTAAATTTTTTTTAATTATTCTATTTTCCTCCCTGTGGGTAAATAGGTTAGATCATGGAAAAGTTAAAGGGGATGTTTTCAGTTCCTCTAAACACCTGTCGTTATAGCCATATGATGACACTAAGCATATGACGTCACTTTTTGTTTTTCTTTAGTTTTTTTGTGGTAGTTGATAACTCTTTTTGAGTACCCCCGAGGGTGTGGTGACTCCACCGTTAAGCGGTGTATACCTAAACTAAACCTACCTCCCCCCATCCCTCCAGACGTGTATGAGCAACTTAAATACGGGCAAATGGATTTGGGGGGTTCTGATGGGTTGCCGAGAACCCCCCCCCCAGAGCTCAGACCTATCCACGTCAAAATAGTTTATTCAGTTAAGAAAAAATACAATTAGCATGACTATAATATTAAATTGTCAATCAACGACATCGTATTGCTATGGAGTTTCGAAAATTGACTACTGGTCGTTGGAGTGACTTGAACGACCGGGCTGCTGGAAGCGCTGCCATAGTCGCCGGTGGCGCGGCCAAACGGCGGGCAAACGTGACTCTGACACGCGATTTATATTTGAGTCACGCTTATTAAAGGACGTGTTCACTTTTGCCTCTTTAAAAAATGTTATTCGCCGCTTATATCACATCGAACCGCTACGTAATATCACGATTCCTACCTAGATTGGTTGTTGGACCATATAGTTTTTGAGTCTTCGTGACGAGTGGACGTGTTTGGTTTCTATTGTGTGTAATGTTTAGTGAATGGTTTTTTGTAAGTTTTTTTACTGCTTTAAACTTTTATGTTTTCAGCTTTATACCGGTTTGGTATATGTTAACTGTGCTACGTTTTAGATTTTAGTTCACCTGAGGACGGGATCAGATTCCAGATCCCGAAACGTCGTGAAACTTTGTTTTACATAAAACTGTGATGGAAAGTGTACGCAATAAAAATCTAGATAACACATAGTTCTGTATTTTATTCAACGAGTTTGTTTTCTACAGTGAGATGTGTCTTAGGTCCTTTACAATTTATGTTTTGAATGAGTCAAAAGCTGAAAAAATTAATTGAGAGTAATTAATTAATGTCAGTATTCAAGGAACACCGAGAACGAAAACGGTGGGAATTTTATTCGTAGGCCTACACTGCATATTTAATCAGTCATACTGTCTTTTATTTTACAATAATTGAGCATAATAACAACGAAAGTCAATTTGTTGTATTCTTTGTTAATTATTCTTTAAATTGTTAATTATTTTTTAATTTTTAACAAATATCGAGTGTCTACAACATGCCAAAGTAACACCTGTTAAGAAATATAGAGGAAGGATAAGGATTGCCGTAATGGAGGCAGGCATCGGGAGAAAACTTAAAATCTACCTTTACACTATTTCGATCTAATAATTCGATCACTAATTTCGATTCAGCAGTTTATCTGTTAAAATGGACTTTCTTCTTCTTCCCGAACTGCCAAAATGTAGTGTGAACAGATATTAACATTAGAAAATGTAAACATTAAAAACTAGGTCGGTTTTTGGGCATCTGCTAGCCTAACGGTTAGCGTCTTGGACTTCGGTGCAAAAGGTGACGGGTTCGATCCCTGGGATGGTCACAAAATTTAGATGGGAATTCCATGAAATATAGTCAGTCTACTTTGAGGCTACATAGCATGATCTGAGCCTGCCATTGGCAAAAACAGAATAATAAAAAAACTAGGATGGTCACGGCAGCTCTTTTTCTTCTTCCGGAACTGTCAAATTTTAGTGTCCACAGCTGTTGCGTTTAAGTAATTCTATGTAATCCCCTGCACGTACGTGTGACCAGGACGAGGACTGGAGGCTGGGACCTCAGGACCACAGGACCAGGAGTCAGTGAACCGTCGGGTACATTGCCATCGCATCGTCCTTGTCCTGCATGTCGTCTACCCCCTCCCCTCTCATTCCCTTTCTCCCCACTCTTTCTCGCACAACGTGGGACCTGCCCCCTCCTTCCACTACCGCCGAACCGTTCTTTGCCAATTTCGTGTGTTTTTTTTATCGCGGTTGTGTTTTCATTGTCCCCCACCAAACCTTCCCTCCGGTATTCTCATGAGTTTGTGGCCTTTCACTCGGTGAATGCGGTTATTTTGGTTTAGTCTTGCAATCTTCATGTGAATTTGGTGTCTGAATTTACTGCACCGTGTATGAAGCGAAGTGGTCTTTAGTGCACTAAATTCAGGTACAACTTTCAAAATGCTTGAACAGCTGTGTAATCTTTGGAAAACTTAAGTCTGGAACTCACAATGGTCTTCGAAAGTGAGTGTGCTGGACTAGAGATTGTAAGACTGGTACCGTGGCGTGTCCTGTGATCAGGTTACGATTTATGGATAGTTGTGAGCGATGTTCGGTGGATTCATCCACTATTGAATACCACGTTGATCCGCAAACATCATCCTCATAATTAGACCAGTTCGTGATTCAGAGGCAGTGGTTCGGACTCCACGTTAAACTGTAGGTCCCTCGGATATGTCATTGACTGTTGGGCTATTAATTAACAGTCCTGTCCAAGGAAGATTTAAGACAAGATCGCGGCACAATTATCTTTCACTTAGGTCACTATCTCAGAAAGTAATAACGTTTTTGCGAAATAATCACATACGTGTCACAAATAAGCGACACTAGCGCCGCCCTAGCGGATTTCAGTGTCCCTAACAGTGCTGGGGCCGCCTTAAAATGTAGGGGGTTTCTAAGACGTCGTATTCATGAGAATACTTGAACATGAGTGGTCATAAATGGATGGTGGGGGAGGGGGAGGGGGAGGGGCTGTGCTGTGAACAGTAATTATACAA
Organism: Nephotettix cincticeps; assembly: GCA_023375725.1. NCBI lineage: Eukaryota > Metazoa > Arthropoda > Insecta > Hemiptera > Cicadellidae > Nephotettix > Nephotettix cincticeps. The sequence continues at coordinate 69,220,899 of CM041785.1, read as the reverse complement.
GTGGTTACAACCTGAATAAGTATAATTTACAGGTTATACTAAAACTGATACTTATATTTAATATTAAACATTTAATTTTAATGTAAATTAATAAGTAATCGCTTGAAAACGAAGGAGTTTCTCCACCTCCGGAACGTTGTGTAGTTAAAAATGTTTGTATTTTCTTTCCTGGGGGAAATATGTTAGATCATGGATATGTCAAAAGCGAATATTTTCAGTTCATCTAAACAGCTGTTCACAGAAAATGATTTCCTAGCTAACATTTCAGTAAAAAGTGTGAAGTTAGTAAGAACTGTGTTGCATGGCAATGTTGAATTGCCATGAATAAGCAACTTGGAAATCTAAATGAGAGCTTTGGACATTTATGTAGTTGAATTAAATTTTTTTTACAAAATGTAAAAATAATCTACACTTGTTTCTCATTCATACTTGTTTTGAAATACCTGGACAAGTTGCCATTTCACTAACTAACCAACCAGTATTACTTATAGGGCTAAAACGTTATATTTCGCCACTCCTTCTTGGGTAGAATGCTCTGCTGGCACGGCGGACGAGAAGGGCTGTGTGTTACTAATGAAATGACATCATCTTAATCTATAACAATTAACAGAAACTTAAATCCACCGCTTTCGTCGGATGCCATTTGGTTATCTGATGCCGGAGCTGCTCGTACAAAACCACAGGAAATGAGGATATTTAGACGCTAATAAGATTCCGTTGGTTAAATTCCTTTTGGGTAGATTAGATTAGATTATTGAAATGGCGACCATACTACAAGGTAGGTATTTTAAACCAAGTATCAATGAGGATTGAGTGTAAGATGATTGTGGCGCGATCTTGTGGCCTTGTTCCTTAGACAGGACTGTTAATTAATAGCTCAAAATCCGATGGGTTACAGTTTAACGTGGAATCTGAACCACGGCCTCTGAATTACGAATCGGTCTAAGTATTTGGTCTTCGCGGATTAACGTAGTATTCAATAGTGCGGACGTTAATCCACACAAGAGAACACTACATCCACCGACCATCGCTCACAACTATCCACAAGTCGTGACCTCCAAGTAGCTGGATTACAGGACGTCGCCACTGCATTACGGATAAGATTATTTTCTTGAAATATGTGAGTTTTGAGCTTGGAATTACATGAAGTAGTTCCTATAAAATCGTAAACACCTCTCTCTCTCTCTCTCACCTCAGACTCTACACTGCCTTTACTCTCTACTCAGGGGCAACCCTCAGTGTCGTAAAACATCAGCTCAGCAGACCATGACTAACGATTTGCTACTAGCCTCCTACACGCGCCAGGTGATGCTTGGATGTCATCTAGATGTATAGAGGTAGATGACGCTCTATAATATGGAGTAGATGATGCCCGAAGTCAACCTAGAGTTAGGCAGATGAAGAGTCGTGAACCGCTACATCTCAGCATCACACTTCTTCGTTGTGTTGTAAACGTAATTTAAGTATATTATATGAACTTTTTGACACAAAAGAACAACACGTTTTCATAAAATTAAGCGGCAAATATTCATTAAAAAAATTGGTCTACACGGAGCTTCTATGCAGTTTCCTAGCAGCTGCTGCACCACCAACCCAGCTGACTCCTCTAAAAACCTTTTTTAACGCAGGTACACATAACTTGGAAACCGTTAAAGATATTTTGATGAAATTTTTGCCACACTATATTTATTGTATATCGCAGTTTCGGTACTAAAATTATAATTTTTGGTTCTCAATTGTGGAGCGAAATTTCGTTAAATAATATGAGAAAAAAATGCGTTTCGGGGGAAAAACCTCATGAATCTATTTTATGTGTTCACTATATTTTTATAATCCTAGTTCCAACGAACTATTAGGTATCAAATAACAACTGTGCAAAATTTTATCTGACTGTGAACTAGGAGATATTCAGAGTGTCTCACCTAAAGTGAACCTTTATACTATGCATGTGACAGCAAACTTCCTATGGGACACCCTGCATTTGATTGTGGTTTTGGATAGAACAGGTAATTTTAAGACGTTTTTAATATTGATCACTTCGGCGTAAATGTCACCGTTCAGCTGCTGTTAATAATCATTTTGAAAATACTGATTATCCGATTTGTTTATACCCGGTTACATTGAAAAATGGTGGGGATATTTTTTTCGAATTCAAAATTAATTTTAAAATCCTCTAAAGAAATAAAGGGGAGTCCCCCATAAGAAGTTTTGTTGTAATATACATAGTATAAAAGTTAGCTATTGGCTCACTTTAGGTGAGACACCCGGTGTGTACCTAAAATATGAAAATTTGAAATTTTGGCTTTACGGAGCGTCGAACTCCCCTTAAGTCTGCTCGCGACACGTCGTGCATTGTAACGCGCAGGCGAGGGGCGAGCATGCAAATATCGCAACTGAAACTGTCGCAACCGCCGGCCCGGGGCCTCGGAAAGTTTCAAAATTTCGCAACCCATCTCAAAATAGAGGCCCGGGGCTCACGGCTTGCCCAACGCGATTCCGGCCCCAGATACGGGGTAATTTTACGGAAATAACCGCGCGGGGATTGTACCCATTGTTCGCGCAGGAACCGGTATGTGGAGCAGGGAACCGGTTCCGGTAATGGACAATAATGCGACCACCGCCGAATTATTAATCTGATTATGAATAATTCCTTTTCGATCCCATTCGATTGCAGAGTATCTTAATTGATAAATCAGCTGCTTTGGTTTAACCTAAGCTTCATTTGTTTCGAAACACCGGATTGCTTGGATATGAAACGTTAATACTATAGCCCGTATTTAGGTAACATTTAATATGCGACTCAAAGTGGAAGCGCAAAGTGCCTCTCCTGCACTTTAAATAAACGATTCCGCACTCGGTCACAGTTCTTGCGTAGGCAAGCTTAACAGATTGTTTATGCAACAAACTGCCAAAAATGCAATTTTTCTGCACCCGAAAGAAATGTTAAAATTAAATTTTCCTACGTCTACCAATCTATTGAATGTAGGATACAGTAGTGACATGAAGTAATAAGTTTATTCCAAATGAATATATTTGACTTCCAGACATCTTCGAGGATTAGAAGGGCAATTATTTTAGAAACTTTCAAAGAATGCTCGTAGCGGCGAGGAGTAAAAATTTACTACCGAGTAGAATACATCTGAGGGAGGAGACCCAAGTGATGAAACACCCACACTCCAGATCCTGTACCGGAGAGTGTTTACGTATACCTATAGTCACACCTTTCAAGTCATTGTTTCGGTGGCGTCGTCCTATAATCCAGCTACTTGGAGGTCACGAATTGTGGATAGGTGTAAACGGTGATCGGTGGATGTAGTGTTTTCTTGTGTGGATTAACGTCCGCACTTTTGATTACCATGTTAATCCGCAAAGACCATCCTCATAATTAGACCAGTTCGTAATTCGGAGGCAGTGGTTCGGACTCCACGTTAAACCGTAGGTACCATAGTTATGCCATTGACTGTTGGGCTATTAATTAATTAATGTTCCTGTCTAAGGACAATGTCAACCTTAGTCAGTAACAAGACTACATTTATTTCTCATTCATACTTGGAATAACATACCTACCTTGGTAGGTCGCCATGTCAGTAACTGCGCAGGGAGAACGTTCCAGCAAGACGTTCCATCGTCCAGTTCTAATTGCATAACGGTTAAGTTATAAAAGATTAATGCACATTTGCTACAACTAATTAAGAGAACACGTTTTCTCACTAGTCCTGTTGTGAAATGTTGGTTAGTTTTATTCTAGATAGGTTTTCCATAAAGAAAGTAGTATGACTGCAATCAGCGTCCAGAAAGAGTTGTTTCTTTCGTTGCAAAAACGACCTGGATACTTCGCTATGAGGAGAAAGCCGGTTGAATTTGCAAACTTAGGACCTTAGGCGACCAACATTCCAGTCAAAGGACCAGTTCACTCTGAGTCTGACAACCTCTTTAATTTTGCAATCAACGTTTAACTAATTTCCTTTTCAAACGTGACGTTTAGCAAGAAATTTATTTAACGAATTTTCGGTAGTATTATCCTCAATAAAATGTTTTTCGACGTTCGCCTGCTTCGGGGAAGGGATCGTGATGTAACTACCAGTTGCGTATATAATGCTCTTGTGCTAATCTGGCTGAAGTGCTTGTGTTAGTTAGTGAAATGGCAACCTATCTACGTAAGTATTTTAAGCCAAGTATGAATGAGTAATGAGTGTAAGATGGTAGTGGCGCGATCTTGTAGTCTTGTTACCGACTAATGCCGACATGTTCCTTAGACAGTACTGTTAATTAATAGCTCAACAGTCAATGGCATATCTTAGGGTCCTACAGTTTAATGTGGAGTCTGATCCACTGTCTTTGAATCACGGACTGGTCTAATTATGAGGATGGTATTTGCTGATTAACGTAGTATTCAATAGTGCCGACGTTAATCCACACAAGAGAACACTACATCCACCGACCATCGCTCACAACTATCCACAACTCGTGACCTCCAAGTAGCTGGACTATTGGACACGCCACTGTCCCAGTCTCGATTTTAAATTTCCTTTATAATGTTTTAGCTATGAAATGACCACTATAGTAGTGTTGGATAGGGAAATGGAGATTTTAATAATCTAAATAACTCCCACTATACATCTTTAAATTTCTCAAAGACAAACATTCATTAGTCATTCGGTATGTTTTTGTGGTTATTTTTTTCTCTCGTCTCTTCAGATACTTATTTTACATTATTATATATTATCTTGTACGAATAAAACATATTAACGTAAAACCTATGTTTTTGGATTTTACCAATATAAACAAACATTTTGTTATTGTTTCGTAAACTAAAATAGACGTGCAAATACTTAGAAGATAACCTTAAAAATGTTATTAGTTTTTGATTTTTTTGTGTCGTTTTTGTAACTGTTACAAAGAAATATTAAAACGTTTGTTTTTATTCGATAAATAATTAGTCTTTGTACTGTAGCGAAAAGTATAGTTTAAAACACGAACAAAAGTGGTTTGCATATATTCTCGACCATATTATGAAGTGCTCAATAAATCTTGCAATACAAACATATGGGCTCGAATATGCAATGACCTTTCGACTCTTGTTATGAAATATGTTTGTATTTACTTCCTTGAAGAAAATGAAGCCAGAGGGAAAGCCTGGACCGATCTTCCGGGATGCCGACAGGCTAAGGAAATGCTTGGAGGGCATAATATAAGAAGGTCTGAGACCATGATCAGGCTTAAGAAAAACAATCTAAGAATACTGACGGGATTTCTAACCGGGCATTGTAGGCTCAGGGGTCATCTGAGCAAGATGGGCATTGTTCAAGAGGGTGAATGTCGCTTCTGCCAATTTGGGGAGGAAACACCTAGACACCTATTGGCCGAGTGTGATGCGATAGGTCAAAAGAGAGCCAGAAGGTTGGGAACACACCAGGGGGCAGTGGAAGATTTTCCAAAGATAGAACCCCACATAATACTATACTTTACAAAGGCATTAGGACTAGAGGGGGTTCTCTAGGCAAGAACTAGAGACTAGTCTGGGGGGCACAATAGATCTCATAGGTCGCAGTGCAATCTTTTCCCAAGTTTTTATAGTATCAGTATCAGTATTTACTTCCTTGTGGGAAATAGGTTAGATCTAAATATGTCTTAAAGGTTTTCAGTTCATCTAAACCAAACTATGAAGTCACTAACCAAACGACGTCAGTGTTTCAAATTTTGGTCTCTCAATATACTATTTTCCATCAACACAAGTAGGTAATGTAATTAGAAAAGTGGGTTAATTTTTGAACCAGACAAGTTACGAGTCGATTTAGGTCGAGACATCAGCTGGGTTCATTTTAAAATACTTTTGCGTATTGAAATTCGACCACTAACTTAAGTTCAAATAAATATCGATTAAACCTTTCTTGAGGGAGAATCGCACATTTGACTCGGGTCGGTTCTAATTAAGAGGCGCATTGTGCCGCAGTTATGAACAGTTAAGACTTCCACGGCAATTACCACTTCCTCTCTATCAGGGATCTTTTTTGTCGGCTGTTTTCACATCGCATCCTCCCACTTTGGTAATTACACGTTGCATGTAAAGAACGGCGAGAGTCTACGCCCAGGAATAGGAGTGTTTGCCCTTGCAGTGGGACATCGATGGAACCTGTGGTTTCACGAAATTATACTTGAAATAGTAATGTAGCACTTGTACAAGTGCTGGTGTTTAGTAGTTGTAAAGGAACATCGAAGCTGAGTATAGACAGACCTGAACCTACTCCACACCGTCGTGGCATTACCCCTTTCTGCTACTGTTCATCCAGCATCTTCTATCACCGCCAAATTTTTAAACCCCAACTATTTCCCCCTTTTAATCATCACCAACTTTATTTAATTATAATATTACACAACTTGATTTTTGCATACGAGAATTTAGTTGAATAATATGTAAACCGTCTTGCCTTTGAAATTGATTAGATTCGTTAGGATTATGGGAATAAGTATTGTAGTCTTGTAACTGACATGCCTAGACATCCAAAAACAGTCAAAATTTATATATCTATATATAGAAATATGAAAGTATATATGTAAATATTATATTTGCGGAACACTAATCACGAAAAATGGTCTAATCACCAAAATTGGTAAACATCGTAAACCAAATATCGTCAAAAGTAGTTTGGATTTTGACCCCAAAACGTCAATTACAGTAAATTAAACATCTGATTTTTTCATTTTAGTAAAAAACTACACAGTTAAGTGCCTTAATTTTTCTCTATCTACAGTTAGATATAAAAAAATCTACAGTACGTGTATTTTTCTCCAATGTTATCTTTAGGATTAGGAAAAATTTAATTTTTTCACTTATACTTTTTTTTGAAACTTGATAGATCTGGGTTGAGAATCATCCATTTATGCTTAAAATCGTTTGGTTTATCATGGAGCAAATGAATTTTTCATGTTAACATATAATGAAAACTTTATTTATGGAAATGTTGATAGATTATAAATGTTAATAAAATTTTTATTAAAATGGACTTTCATGCCTCACAGCAGCAAACCTACTCACTCTTCTTTTTATGGAGAATGCAAATAATTCTCTTCTTATCAACTGAAATTTGTCATATATTATGATTTAAAATTGAGTACCATATGCATATTTTTTTGTCCTGATACTGTACTTTGATTTGTCAATGCAAAACGTTTAATTGTTTTCCTTGTAATAAAAACTCTCTTGATGCACTTCGTCTGTACATGCTATATATGCTGCTGAAACGTAACACATTTTCTAGAGACCATCTGGAGCTTTTTAGGGTCTGAGATCACCTCACTTCCCCACTGTTCCAATGAGCAACATGTCAGTTCAATGTAGGATATCGACTAAGTTCAGATCTGCAATGCTCAACAACTTTGGGAATGAATTCTTTATTATTCCCTTACGTGAGTTGTCGTAACAACGCCATAATTTACGAGTAAATTCCTTTATTGGGCGAGGCAGGCAAGAGTTTTGTCAAATTCAGTTGTGAAAAGTCCAATTAAGGTTTGCAAGAGCGCTGATCACTTGTTATGTCATTTATAACTTGTGCACTGCCATTCAAGCCATAAAGGGCAGTCCAAGAGTCCAGGAGTGCATGTAGCGTCGAGTGTCCACGAGCCGAGAGCGGGTTTAATAGACTGGTCTAGGAATGTAGTCGGTGTCTACGACTAGACAAGTCCTGCCTAGTGCCTGGTGCTCGGTGCGGCCTCGACAAACACTTGGCACACACACTTTTACGGAATTGTGCTGTTTGTTGTCAAACTACGTAAGATTACAGGTGTTAGTGAAATATCGAAATATTGATACAGTACTTAATTTTTAACGTTGTCCTGATAGTTTAAAACCTTTTCATATCCCTACGCGAAAGATTATCACACAAATTAATCGATTATTGATTAATTTGACTCACCTATCGCATCTTTTTGGTTGGTCCATCGTCCTAAGTAATTACACTTTCAAACCAAATATGAATGAGAAATGCGTGTAAGAAGGTTGTAGCGCAAATTTGTAGTCTTGTTACTGTCTAAGGCTGACATGTTCCTTAGACATGACTGTTAATTCATTAATAACTCAATAGTCAATGGCATATCTAAGGGACCTACAGTTTAACGTGGAGTCCGAACCACTGCCTCTGAATTACGAACTTGTCTAATTAGTATGGTCTTTGCGGTTAGCGTAGTTTTCAATGGTTCGGACGTTAATCCAAACAAGAGAACACCCACCGACCTTCGCTCACAACTATCCATAATTCGTAGCTGGATTACAGGACACGCTACGGTCCAAGAGAACGTTAAACAGAGAGTACAGTATATACATGGCTGCTATATTGCTGACAGCTTGGCAGACGCGATGACGACGATGGTCCCAGAGTGCCAGAGTCCCAGAGTCCCATATACCGTACTCGACTCTGTCCTGTGGCGATCAACGGATAACTGATGTCCTCTCCTTGTCGGGAGATGATCCCCACCGTGACTCGCGACTCTCTACCTCCATAACCATCCGCTAACGAGCCTCTCATCTCCATTCTAATTTATGCCGGTTCTCGATTTAGTTCTACACTTCTCCTTGCGCAAGAAAGTCGGCTAACGTTGATTACTTCGGCGTCATGAGATGGCGTGTTCTTAATTACCCCTGTAGAAACGGTTAATTTGTCCAGATACCCCTTATGTTCACCATGGCCAATGTGATTAATCTCTACCACTCGATATCTGAGGGAAGACAATTAATTCTGTAACTCAGCTACTTGGAATGGGGAGAATAGATGAATTGAAAGTCAAGGATTTGTGTGTTATGCGATCGATCCACTGTTTTTCGCGTTATTCCGCCATGCTTTCTTTCTGTAAATACCGCCCTAAATGTATTGTGTCTTACTAATAGAAATAAAGTAGGTGGAGTAAATAAATAAAATGTATTTTGGATAATTTTTGACTAACGGTCACCGATTAACCTTGTCTTTCTTGAGCCCCCAGATGTTCTAACCAAAACCATGGACAGAGTTAAAGGGCGTATGGGGGGAAATGCTCGGAAATTAACTCCTTCCCCCAACGTGTAACCTCTAACTCCGCCCATGACCAACACTAACAATCTTACCAATGTTTTATGGTCATTTAGAATTGATACATATTCCAGTTACAGTATACTGTATTATACTGGCGAATTCTCATTGCTCTTGTCGTTCGTGTTGCAGTTCGACTCTTACGTGAGGTCGCTCCAGATCGACCCTGAGTCCCCGCTGTTCCGGCTGGTCACGGACGGTCAGCTGCCCCTCAGGCAATGTCTCCACCCCGAGGCGTGCTCCAAGAACATCGACCTACCCTCCTACTACTACGTGTTCCACGACCTCAGGAAAGACTTCCGAGCGTTCTACAGCGCCCCGGAGGAAGCCGAGCTCAACTCCGTCACCGATCTCGTCGATTGTATCCTTTGTGTTTAAGTACAAAATTGTTCTTTAGTTGCAACACTTTTCAGATGCTGTTTTGTAGTAAGTAAAATTAACTATATCCTGTTAAATGAGTAATAGTATGAACAATTCAAGACTATCTGTGAACCTAATCTTGTGAAACTGTCTTGAAATTGTTGTACTCGTATCTAGCCACACTAAAAGGTGGATTAGGTCAATAGCATAAGGCTAAAAGGGGATTAACCTATCTTTAACAATTGACATCCAATTTACTAGGTAACCGATAGTTAGTTAGTTACTGAAATGGCGACCTTCCCAGGCAGGTATTTTAAGACAAGCATGAATGAGAAATGAGTGTAAGATGATTGTGGCGCGATCTTGTATTCTTGTTACTGACTAGGCTGCTATGTTCCTTAGACAGAACTGTTAATTAATAGCCCAACAGTCAATGGCATAGGTATCTAATGAACCTATAGTTTAATGTGTAGTCTGAACCACTTCCTATGAATTACGAGTTGGCCTAACTATCCACAATTCGTGCCGACCTCCAAGTAGCTGGATTACAGGACACGCCACGGTCCCAGTCAATAGATAGATTTCCGAACTCCCCGTAAAATATTTTTGGTAATTCCGACAACTAACCAAAGCGATGTTTTTATGGTAGTCCCTCATTTAATCTTATATTATTTACTTGATGCACCGTTATGTGCGGCTGAAAAACACCAATGACTAATATTTTGTATGAATCGCTTTCCTTATTTTCTGTCTAGGTTGACTTCCGTTCCAATGTCCCATGTCCCGCATTTTCGTGTCGCAACTCCAACATTCCGACCCTCGCCCCGCCCGCTGACATGGACGCGGACCGGTTGAAAACAGAACATTCGTCAACAATCGAAAGTTGTTTTGCTTGTTCATAGCTTGGGTTGGCCTTTGGCGAATGCTATCGAGTATTAATTTTATTCTTTGGACCGACTTTCACCACGTCAGCCATTATTCAATTGTGCAAAGTAAGTTTGCTTTGGTGGCATTTCTGCGAGATAAGGATTCCGCTAATAACAATTATAATTTACTTTTCAAATCACATTCTGTTATTCGTCAATTTATAGTTATAGTTTTATTATAATTATATTTATGAATCTCATAAATTTAGTATGGTACTATAAAAGCCAATGTGGTTTAGGTTTTAAAATTATTATTTTTACCTTTCTGAAATGATGACCTACATAGGTAGGTATTTTAAGCCAAGTAAGTAAGTATGAATGAGAAATGAGTGAAAGAAGATTGTGGCGCGATACTGTACACTTGTTACTGGTTAGGGCTGGCACGTCCATAAGACATGACTGAATAGCCCAACAGTCCATGGCATACTTAAGGGACCTACAGTTTAACGTGGAGTCCGAACCACTGCCTCTGAATTACGAACTGGTCTAATTATGAGGATGGTCTTTGTGGATGAACGTAGTATTCGGACGCTAATCCAATATTACCATCCACAATTCGTGACCTCTAAGTAGCTGGATTACAGGACATGCCACTGTCCCAGTCAACTTAAATAAAATATATTTGTATCGTACACCTGAAATATAGTTTCAAAGGAATTCCGAAGCAACATTTCGCCATTTCGTACTTGCGCAACACCTGTCCCATGTTAAACATGACGACTTTTTTCGGCCCGTTTCCCCTTTTCGCCGTCAGCTGTTGGGCTAGGCGTAGTCTGCACTCTGCAGTGTCGGCCTCTCGCGGTCGTCGCCCTTTACTTCTAAGGCCGCCGCCTTTCACTGCCTCCGAGACTGGTTCACTTTCGTAACGGGCTCCTATATCCCCGCCCCATGGCCTGAATTTTGGTCATAGGCCTCAGCCGATTAAATGCACTTTTTGTTCATAATCAATTTGTTAGTTTTACAGCGTGGTGAAGGGTTCCTCTTGGTTTTATTCTAGTACAGAGTACAGTACTTCAATTTGAAGTAAATTTCAAAATGACGGATTGTCAGTGATTGGTGATCCTCGTACAAGCAAATTTGCCTCTCTTTGAATACAGCATTTTGTGTATATTATAGTAAAAAGATTCATTAGAATACTAGGAAGCTTTTTGTAAGGTAATATGACAAACATCAATATAACTTTTATTCGGGGTTTTCAGTGTTTTTAGTTTAGCCTATCAGATGTAGTTTATATTGTGGGATGGTATTTTAATAATATGTTTTATGAAATGTTTTAAATATTATTGCTAATATTTTATGGGTTTTTAAAATTTAAAAATTTTAGCTCCATGAAAACGTCCCAGATTTTTTATAAACTTTATTATCTGGGTAACAGATTTTGTAATTTATTTGAATATTTCCAGAGGTTGTAGAGGACAATGTTCTTTTACTGTTAATTAATTGTCGTAGTTACAAAGCTACTCGGCAGACAGCGTTAACTGTTCTGTACACTACTGCTCTCTAGAGACTGAATGGCACAACTACTGTACCACCTAACGCTGGCCGTATCGATAACGAAGATTAAACAGTACCCATTGGGCACACTGATGAGCGATGGATATGTCTATTCTTGTTATTTCATAGTCGAAAAATATGGTTGCGATGATAAATTAAGAAAGTGATTATCATAATAATAATAATAGTGTGTATTATTTTATAATACACAAAATACAATTCAGATGTTGCTAAATGCAAATGATAACCCTTTTTTATTACTGATGTGGACGCCAAATTGAGGTAAAAATGCAGAAGTAGGGGCAGAGATGAATAATTTAGTTTTCTTAATACTGTATAGGTAGTACAAAAAATATTTATGGGTTAAATTATTTAGTTTATAACTATATACTAATATTATGAAAATATCATACAGACAATTTCATAGATTACAACAAATTAATACTTATATGTATTTACGTTAATACGTGTACTGTATTTTAATTTGTTGGTTGAAAACATTGTTTGTTTGCCGTGGTCTGTCTTAGAAGACAGGTTTATGAGCTATGAGACAGCTGATGAGTAGTAAAGTACAAGCGGGGGAGGGGAGGACGACGAATTATTGTAAACGTAAACTAAACCAACACTCAACAACAGTGGAAGACGACTGAGCTAGGAGGACAAGTGGATTATATCAAAGCCGTAAACCTATTTCTTGTTTTTCACTTCTGAAAATCTTCACAGCTCCTTTTACAGACGAGGTAAGATATTATAACATTAATCGTTGTTTACTAATGTCGGAAATATTTTATTCTGCGGTATGCCTAGTGTGGAGGTTAGAATCAACAAGTGGATTCATGAAATGCGGTAGGCCGAACACGTAATTTAAGAAGTAATAACCACCGTATAACAGATTGGAAAAATCCTGTTGACATTTTAGAAAATACAGAATATGAATATATATTTTTTAATGTAAAACCCGTAAAATATTGTTTTTTCTTAACTCTCAGAAAAAATATAGCCCTGATCAGTCACAAAGCTTAATAGGCCTAGTCTTAAAAACCAGTTTGCCAGTTTCCTTGTGAACTCTTTCATTGGTATAGTGAGTTACCTTGTGGGTAAATCCATATTGTTAAATACTTACTATATCTCAAATAAATGTATTTTCAATATGTGTATTAGGGGGACCATGGGCCTACCACAATAAAATCAAATTTTTATGTTTCTGATCAGGATGTGTCAGAATCAAATTTATCAGGGAAAATCTAAAAATTGTATTCTGTTTTCATTTTATGAAATTTTTTAATTGGATTCTAGGAATTTGATAGTCTGATATATAAGTTGGTCTAATTTGCAAACATTAAAGCTTTTCAATTTGCCTATTTTTAAACAATCTCAACCAAGTAAATTTCCATTGTCTTCTTAACAATTGGGGATGTGAGGATTCAAATTCATCACATAAAGGGACACATTAAAAGGGTCTTAGAATTGATCGATACCTTGAATATAACTTGTTGGGTCCAGATTCTACCATTGTGGGATTGAAGAAAATTTTGAGTTTTCTGTTTTTATGTACCAATAGTATATTTTTAAATTTGACGACTTATTCTCAGATGTTCAAATATCTAAACTTAAAATGTTATTGTCGTAACAAGATGGTAGTTTAAATATTATGTCACAAAACCTGCCGTCGTCAATCCATTTGAAATCAACCAATACAAAAATAATTTTTTTATATATTTTATTTTGTTTCTATTTATGTATTTTCTTATGTTAAATATATCTGAGGGCACAAAACAGTTTTTGGAAAATTTTTATCAATAATGCACCCATTTTGTATAAGATTGTCTGTTTCACGAGTTTTCAACGATTAGCGATAAGTTTAATAACTTCTTTATTTATTAAGATATCAACTTGAAACAAAACCATCTTATTCTAAACAAAACAATCTACAATAAATGTCATATGAAAATATTTTGTATCTTTTATGGAAAATTACCCAAAATCTGATTACAAAATTGTGTTTTAAAGAGCAATAAATTGTCGAATTCATGGATTTATTTCTTATGGAAGGGATAAAAACACAGCTTCAATATTTGTTCTCCAAAAATTCATAACTGGAGTTAACAGTTAAAAATTGAGCCTTGTCACAGTTATCCTTTACATTTGGTGAGTCTTAACAACATTGACATTTTAGTGAAATAGCTGTTCAGAGTGCTCGACTTCAAAAGGACTGAACTAAAAAATTTGAAATTTTCTATAAATATTCTTATAATAGATAGGCCTAGTAAAGATTACATAAAATTTCATCATTGTGTTGTTTGTGTGAGCAGATTTTTATTAAATAATAAATATTTGTAAACTTTGCTAAGTAAATATTGCTGAGTAAAAATGCCAAATGACCCCAAACACAATCTTGTTTCTTATACGGAAATCAATATTAAAAGTAGGCTCCTGAACAATTTATAGAGATTCTAGAAAATTGTTTGCTTTCTTTAAAAAACATAAGCTTTATAAAATAAATAAACCCTTTTATAATAATTATGTTCAACAATATAGTTTATCTAGTTACGTTTGACATTAATTTATTTCCAATACTTGTTACTTGTATTTCCAATGTTGTATACTTTATGAATATGATACGACATGATTTTATTACTTGTGTAAAAGAAACAAGATTTCTTGGGAATATAGCCTAATATTCGGCCACCACTCTAAGTCAAATAAGCCGTCACAAAACCGTTAGTCTACATGCTACTTAAAGGATATTGAAAAAGGTAAAAATATTCCTAATAATTACTAAAAAATTATTTGACTTTAAAAATCCACAATTTTTAAACCCCAAGGTTTAAAAAAATGTGGATGGTGTATTTATGTATGTCTCACAAAAGACTATAATCATATAATTTTAATCAAAACCGTTGGAGCCGTTTTTGAGAAATATTCATTTACTCGTTTTGTGGGGGTTTTAGGGGTAAAATGCTCAAAAATAAAAATTAAAAAAAGTGTCCGAGATACCGTGGATTGTTACCTACATACCGAATTTCATGAAAATCTGACTAATAGACTTTTCCACATCGGTCTCTAGGCTTCTGAAAATCCCCCACCACACACACAGACGGTTCACACATCACTCTAAAAACCACTATTTTGATTCGGGGGGGCACTTAAATAAATATCCACCAGAAACTCAAATTCGAAAATTTTGACAAAAAATACTTTCTCCTTATACTATCCTATAGGGGGAGAAAGTAAAAAGAAGGAACTAATAAATATAATTTCACCATTCTTAGATGGTTGCTCATCTCATCTGGACAAATGCTGGAATGGTTTCCAAAATGCACCATCCATAGGGGATGGGGTACCCCTACAGGAAGAGGAAGATATGACATGTCCTATCTTACCTAGTTGAATATTATAGTCTGTATACACTAACTTGGCCGATGGATTCTCGGCTACCTGCTACCTGCATAGGCCGGCCATAAATCTGTAATGAGTCACTTGATACCATGTATTGATACCAATACATTTAAAAACTTTTTAAACAACTTGGAATTTTAATTTTTTCATAACATTTCTGGAAAGTTCAAATGGAAATAAGAAAAATTATATCAAACACAATAGTGTTCTCTATATAAATACCATTTGTCATGTTAGTTTTTTTATTATAATTATTACTCTAAAAAAATACTTTTTGTATTATGATTCAATTTTAATTGTATTTTTGTTACACTTTTAGTTAGATATGGTTTATGTCAGTTGTATTTATATGAAAGTACCGTAAATATAAACTGTGTTTTATTAAAGCAAGAATATTTGTACAATTATACGAGTACGTTGATGGTATTGTAGGTATTCCCGCATACAGTAACACTTTATCCATAATATACTTTAATTATCCTAGATGAAAGTTTATACTTTATTGTTCTGTATATGTAAAATTTATAGTTAAATACTTGAGTATATAATTTTTTAAATTTTCATTTGAACTTTCCGGAAATGTCGTGAAAAAAATAAAAATCCGAGTTGTTTAAAAATTTTATTAATGTAGTATTAATGTAGAAGCAGCTGAGCGAGGTAGGATGAGCTTTATGGCCGGCCTAGGCCGGTAGCAGGTAGCCGAGGATCCATCGGTCAACTTAGTGTATACAGACTATAACAATCCCATTTTAAACATTTTAAATTAAGTTACAACATCTAGACCTATTTGTAAGTGGAATAAACCATTTTAATTATATTCAAACTAAGCAAATTTAAACAACCTGATTATTCTAACTTATCGTAACCATGAAACTGAATTTCCCTACACAATCATAATATTGAAATCAAAAGCTGAATCAAATTGCTCAATTTTGTAGATAAATCCTGCGTAGCTTGATGTCCAATAACCGCTGTTAGATGGTCATATAGTACGCTTACACAATTGTTAAGAGTTCATGACAAACTAATAATTTTGTTCTGTAAACGAATTTGAAGTAGTTGAAATAGGTTATGGGCTGTTTGATAATTTCACACCAGAAAATAACAGATAAGGAGATGTGGCTTAAGATTCGTCACAGTAGATAGAGTTCAGACCAGACAAACAGATGAGACCAATGTTTTCAGAACGCACTGTAGTTTGTGCTTAGCTGGCAGTTTGGTCTGTGTTCTAAGTCCATGTGACTTGTAGCTGCATTCTAACACTTGTATTGTAGCTGTGCTTCTGTCAGCCACATTGTTCCACTGGTCTGGTCTACTCAAGGTAATTTCATATTTGTTCAATACAGTTATTTCAAGTGATGGTTTCGCTTGGTTACCATTTGTGTAATCTGCATATTAAAATCTATTGTTTAAATATGCAGTTTAGATTCAGTAATTTACAGGTTGTTATTTTTATTAGACAGAAAACCCTTTCTCAAATTTTATGTGGAGTTTTTTAAACTGACAATAAATAATATTTGAAACATAATAGGATCTTTATTTATCAATTCTATGATTTGGAACTGTACTCACTTAATTTGATTCTGTAAAAACTATCTTTATTAGAAATTTAATGTTATAGTAAAATGCGGTGTTTGAACCTTAGAATAACTTGTGTTAGTGATATTTTTTTTCATGTTGAGTTTTTTAAAACCCTTTCACTGCCTGGGGTTTCTATTGCCTACGTGCAATATATGACAGGTTAAAATAACGAAATTTTTTAGCTGTTCGAAAAAAATTTCATAGTATTATTTACTGATGAAAATGAATACTTTTGGTTTTGTTTCGTTCATAAATACGTTAAGTGAATGTAACAGATAAAATGAGCTTACTTAATATTCTTATTCATCAAAAATTTGAAAAAAGGTTAATTCACTAAAATAATATTTTATAATGATTTTTTCTGTTTGAAGTTAAAAAATTGCCAGTAGAAAAGTCGTCACACATAAAATTTTGGTATTTTTGTTGAAGTCTACTTAGTTGTGTACATAAAAAGTACTGATACGCTTTAAAGATAAAGATACGCATAAGTTACTGAAAAGATTAACTCAAAAATATGTACACTTTGGAAATAGAATTTTAATTAAATTGTGTCTTATAACTGTGTAAATTGATATAATGATTCAAACTATTCTGATTATTATTTTTGAAAGATTATGATTATTAGGACAAAATCTGGATCACTGTCCGTGTTGTCAAAACCCTACACTTGACTACTCATCACTCCCACTCAAATCACTCATATAAAAATTACTGCACCTTTAACACTCTAAGAATTTTTATCATTGACAGGTGAATCACTACGCTTCATAATCATAAAAGAAACTGAACAAACACAAATAATAACAACCTCAAATTGCTTGGGGGTATTAGCTAACCAAGTAAACAAACAGCAGATGTTGATGCGGACTACAGAAAAAAATACTTAGAATAAAATTTTAACTTAAATATTTATACTTAATTTGTTCTTTATAGCCTATACATAAATACAATATAAATATGATAAATAAATAAAATTAATTTTTTTTCTTTTCAGATAGAACTTCAGTTCTTTTCAGAACTTTTATATAGTTACTAGCGCTAGCTCTTCTTGCATGTGTACATGTATACGGTTGGCACTGAAAGGGTTAAATTAGTACTTAAGAAAGCCATTTTTCACAAGTATTATTATAAGTTTCCTGCTACTATTTGAGTAATATATTACCTGTACATTAGTCGTGCCTTTCTTCGTTTTCGCCCACGATGTGATATATCGTTATACTTTGGTAGTATAACTAAAATCACCAAGTTTGTTTTGTATTATCTTCCTTTTTTCTGTGATTACTCGTTCCTTGACTCATTAATTCAGATTTAAGAATGCCCCACGATCTCGATAGCCAGTTTTACGTGAAAGAAACCAAAGACATGGTGAACATTGTTCAAAGACTAGTCGCTGACGGTAAGTGTGGTTATGTTTGAGCATGCTGTATATGCAATTAGCAACCTAAAGCATAAAAAGTTTACTTTGAGTGTACGCTAACTTATTACCAATGAGGATTAATAAATACTGGATTGTGGTCTCAAAATGTCTGTAATTTGACAGAAAACAAGGTTTTTTCTTTCAAATAAAATGAAGAACTTTTATTGTTGAAAAAATATTTTCAGGCAAACTGCAAAATTTAGACATACTTTTTCAAATATGGTCTTGATTTATTCATTTCATAAATTTTATTGATTAGAAAAATTGTTTTTTTAATTTAATGAAAGAATTTTTAAATTTACTGTTCAAATAAATATTTAGAAAATGTAACTCATTTATTATAATTGTTTTGTCAAATAGTTAACATTTTACAAAATTGAAAACAAAGGGTTAATTTTGCAATTGAGAGCAATATAAATAGCTGAGAGAATGCAGATGCTCAGATAGTCAGGAGACCGGACAACATGTGGTCTGGAGATGGTATCTGTTATAATACAACCTGGAACCTGGACACGAAGCGATTCTAACAATATGTTGAACTTATAAGACTATTTCTTGTTTATTCAAGTTGAAATTTGACAAAAGACTCCTTTAATTAATTATAAGTTATGTGCTATTATTTGTACAATTTGTTTGGTATTGGTTGCAGTTATAATTTACTTAATTCATGATGAACCTGAATAAACCACTTTGTATTCCTCCACATTGGAACATATCCTTAGTTCAGTCCCTGGGGAATTTTTAACGAAAAATACGAGTTACGTGATCAGTAGAAATGTTCATCTTTTTTTAATGATCTGTGTACCTGCCAAGTTCTCCTAATTCTTTCGTGTAGCTAGAATAAAACTGATTAAGCAACAAGAAAATTGTTAGACTCAGCTTTAGAATACAGTGGCAAGTAGTTAAATATGGAGATCAAGAATTCATAATTCCCAATATAGCATGTTGATATATGCTGCTCATGGATGTTAGACACTCAATTGTGCCATTCTTAATGGTTCACGTACAGGAAGGTATGTGTGATGGTGATATATGCGGGCAGAGGCGGAGTTAAAGGGGGCATGAGGGGGCATTGCCTCCCATGCCTTTTGGTAAATATGTATAGTTTTATCTTAAATAGTTGTTTGAAATTTAGCTTTGAAGATTGTAAGGAAGAAATAATAAAGGTTACGATCGCTGCCGCTTCAATATCAACATCACAATTGTTATCGGATCTAAATCGTAATTTAAAAAAATAATTTTTCTCCTTTACCTTTTGAAAAAAATGCCCTTACGATAACATAAAACACTTTTTTGCTTGTATTTTTCAAACATTTCCTGGCAGAGGGCTGCAGACCCATCTTCAAAAAGTGGGTATTCCATACCCCCTTGACCCCCCACGGGTGCTATGCCCCCCCAACTTCGCCCGTAGGTATGGGACAGTTTGTGGTGAGATAGTTTACAGCGACGGTCAGAGCTATGTCATTTGATTACCAATGTCGAAGTCAGTGATAAGGAGTCGGACATTGCTCATACGTATTGATAAGGTCAGTTAGATTCTGGACGATCAGAATTGTGGTCCTAGAATTGATTTTGGTGTGGTTAGTGAATGATGAAAACAAGATTTTCTCGTCTTTTTCTGTTATCATCAAGAAACACTTCTTGACAAGATCCTGTTGTTAATGTAGTGTGAGCAGTGCTAGGGACAACTGAAACCCGCTAGTGTCGCTTATTCATTAGGCATATGTGATTGTTTTGACCCGCTTAAGATAACAATTAAGTATTTTGTACATTGTTAAAATTTTTTAGCCCTTCATGATGACATACATATGTTATAATATTATTGGATAAAAAAGTTTCTTTGGAAATTTGTTTTCTACAGTATATGATTCTTTTGTCATTTTCCAAAATTTCATTTAAAAGTCACAATGAAACAGCTCTGTTATTCACATACTTAGCCTCATTAATCGTCCTGTAACTAGAACGTTTTCACTAAAAACTTGAAGAATAAATTATGCTAAAGCATAAATTTATGATACAATCAACAAAAAATAAATAAAATAAAGGTGGTGCGAGCAAAAAAAATCGACAATCATAAGAAACATAATTTTAACGTTTATTAATTTTGATTGTATGATAAATGCTTTGGCATAATTTTTTGTGTAGAAAAATACTTATGCGTTTGAACTGGAATTTTGGGAACGTCGAAAAACAGACCTTTTTCACGTAACCTAAATGAAATTTTAAAGTTTGAAAAAACATTTTGTATACTGTACCTCAAAAAATTATTTTTAAATCCAAATCTTATAATATATATGATTTTGGAGTTCAAATTTTTTTAATAAAAAAAACAGAATAATTGTTATTGTATATAGGTCAGTCAGGAAGCTAACATGAAACCATCAATAGCGCCGACCTAGCGGATTTCAGTTGTCCATAACACCGCTCGGATCACCTTAAGAACCTCATGTTTTCAGAATTAGTTAAGAATTTTATAAAAAATTATTATCTTCATTAATGTATAATTCGGTGGTTTGGGTTTTGCATGGACATTGACCGAGTATATTTCCGGGAAACGTTGTATCGTACCAGTAAATTAGTTGTTTCTGATCTTTTGGTTTGAACCCTTGCGCCAACATTGCTTCGCAGCTTCACGTTTCGTGGTCTTGACGAAGCCCTCGTTGCTGGGTTGCTGGGCCGGTGAAGATGGTCTGTTATCGCGAGTGACGTGGCGCTCGTGCGACGAGTGTAAACATGACGGCGTCACGTCGTGAGTAACGCACACATGCACACATCGGACTCTGCCCCACGAGCCAAACAAACAAGGACAAACAAGTTATCCTCTGTGTCACTTTCATCCCTTCAACTCATCAATAAACGAGACTTAATTTTAGAAGGCCAAACTAGAACACCGGGGGTCTTTATAGGCCTGTTCCAAACCCGGCAGGTTGACGGGGGTATGGGGCCGGTGTCGGAAAATAAAAAAATATTCCAATCAAATTTGTGGTTTTGATACCTTTTTTAAAGATAAAAACGTTAAAAAACTGTTTGAATTATTAATTAAAAAAAGGTAATAGCCTAACAAACTAATTAAATTTTAACACAAATACTCTAACGATGAGAAATAAATTCTGGGAGTAGCCTATTTGCGTAAAATGAGACTGTAAAAATTGTGATTAATTTAGTCAAGTTGCGTTATTTCATATCCAAGTTAATGATGAAATGAAACTATAAAGAAACACGAGGGAGTTCAACTTACCAACTCTATAATTGCGGAGAACAATTTTAGGAAAATATCCATAGATTACGTATTTATCGTCTGTAGGCCTACAGCCAAAGACTATTTGAAACAAATTAGTAGTTTTCCGTTACAAGTCTTTGAAAGTGACTTATTGCGGGAAGAAGTCGCATTTACGCGCGGGGCGAAACCGAGCGTGGGAAAGCCATCGAGCCCCTTAATGGCACTTTCGAAACTAGTATTGAACATTATTTTTTAATACGTAATTGAACAACTTGTAAACAACATGAATATTTTTGTTTATTCGACTTAGTATCAAGAAAAACCCCGGACTCATAAAGCTGTTTCCGGCTTATGTCGAGGTAATGCTCTGAGAAAAACAGCTGAAGAAAGAAACAGCTGATCGGTGTGTACCTCAAAATCCCATTGGGTTACTTTCCGTTTACCACGGTAAGTTAACGTTGTGGTGTAATTTTGCCGTGCAGTAGCGGAAATTACCTATTTTCTCAGCTCATTTTACGTGTAGATAGAAAGTGTACTTTCGTCTTTGGTAAAACAAACATTGGCAAATCAGGAAATTTTTACTTGGGCTTTAATTATAGGTCCTGGAAAGTGTTCGGCGAAATTTATATATACCTCGTTGCGTCTATCAGGCCTAACGAAGAAGAATATAAAATGCTGGTCAAACAATGCAGTATTGCCGAGAAGCGAGTATTGTAGTGTGCAGTATGCAGTATTGTCGCCGGCTTGGCGTGGTAGCTGACGACGCGACATTCGACCTGCCGACACATTTCCTGCTGGCGTCTAGGTTCCTCGCCATTCCGTCGACTTTGATCCTCTCATCGACGAATTCGCGGAATCGTCGCGATTATTGCCGATCCGACCTTTTGCTTAGCTCTGCGTCGCTTTGCTTGGTCAGACTAGCATCATGATAATAACGCACGAAAAACTTGTGACCCAACGAACACTCACCCTTCACTTATATTCACTTTATTAAGAGTCTGCATCAGTGGTAGCCATCTTGGATTTTAGTTCCGTAAGAGCAATGTTAAATTCTGGAGGAACACACCTTCACTTTGGCGTCTGTAGTGGCGTTAATTATCTAAGTATCGATGTAAAACTTTGGAAGTACATTGATGAGATGTGGCTCAAGGGCATGACCTTTTCAATATGTTCAAAAATTTAACTTGATATAAAAACAAAAATCAGATGAGAAGTAATAAACAATATTTACGTAGAGAAATAAAAAATAAATGTTTATTTTCTTCCCAGAAAAAATATACTTCCCACATAATTATGATTCCTAATAATAAACAGACATCTTGTTTTTATAAAAAAATTAAATTTCATACCTGAGCTATATTTTATGCCGTTATACCATATGGTTCTAAAATCCAAAATGCCGCCACTAATGAAGGGGAATTAGAGGATTGTCGGAATTTGGTGTAGTCTTGGAACAGCTGTTATGTTGTTGCCTAATTTTTTAACAACCCTTTTGTGCCACACTGCCTTCCTGTGCTGTTGAGAGTAGTTTTATATTTAGTTTCTGTAGTTTTTTGCGTCTGAAGTACAAGAGAAAAATTGTCATGAGTTTTGAGAGTTCCCATTAGTGCCACCATGTCGGATTTTAGGACATAAGGACAATGACAATTTGGTGACAGCATCTAAGCGATGGTTGGCGATCAAAACGTAACTAGTAAATTTGATGAATCAATTTTTATTTCATTAAAAATATAATAACCATGAATTAATTATCCTTGATAATTATTAAGGTATTGTCTTTTCACCATGGAAAATACAACTAAATGTAGTTATGATGCAGTCACTAGATAAACATCTTACCTTTAACATGATACATCAACCATCTTTTACGACTATTGTGTGGCCAGTAATGGTGTCTCAAAATTATTATTTTTCTCATGGGACTTTTTGAATTTTTGACATGAAATCCTCGAGGTCAAAATGTTTCAAGTTCCACTGTATGATTCGGTTATTTAAATTTAAATTCTAACTAAAAACCAATTAATAGAAAAACAGAATGATCAATAGACAATAGACAATTCTTTATTCCGTTAGGCAAAATGCATTGCAATAGGACAAGTCAATTTCGTGAATACAATAAATTATGTGAAATAATACATAAGATCATAAGTGTATAAACTTACAAATGCAACATATTTAAAATTACTGTTGTCGTCAAGGATTAACATTAAAAGTTGTACAATCTAAAAAGTCTTTGATAGAGTAAAAGGCGTGATTTTTAAGGAGTATGGAGATGGCTGACTTGAACTTAACAAGGTTTAAATTTCTTAATTCTAGTGGTAACCTGTTGTACAATTTCAATTGCAGGTACATATGACAATTCAAGGGTTTACTTAACCTAACATGGGGAGTTGACAAGTTACTTCTATTTCTAGTTAAGTGTACATGACAGGCTGATTGTGAGGAAAATGAGTTAATGTTTTGCTTTACATGAAGGAGGCTACAAAAGATATACAGAGAAGGCACAGTCATAATATTAAGTTTTATAAAGCTAGTTTTACGAGAAGTCCTAGAAGTAAGGTTAGCCAGGACTCGGATGGCTTTTTTTTGCCATATGATCAAAAGTGATCAGAAGATATTGGTTAAAATAATGGGATTTTGTTACCGGATTTGTGTATTTCATTTAATGTGATTGTTTCAGGTCACACTTTCAACAGCCCAGAAACAATCGATGATAAACTAGAACCTGGTATTTGGTGAGTAAATTAAATTGTTAGCTTAATTATTAATTTTTTTAAAGAAATCTCCACCAACCTTTGAAATTTATTAATGATTAAACATGTTGTATGTATAGGCCTAATGTGTCCTGTTTTCGTGTCTTATAATAACTTGTTAGGTCAGTGGTAAATTGCTTGATTTAAATATTAGCTTGAGATTTTTAAACCTGAGCCTTAACAAATTTTACAATATTTTTAGGTTAACAGCTAAAATTTAGAATTGAAGAATGTGTGAAAGCTTTGGCCTGTGTAGTCATATTATGTGGAAAGTCTTCTTGTTTAGTTAGATGGCGTTTTATTTGTTGAACATTTTTTTATAAGAGAACATTTGTACCAGATTTTTACAACAATAATCTCTTTGAATAACTTTCTAGTGACATGTTAAGGAAAAAGTATTGGCTACAATAAATATACCTATATAATAATATTACGTCTATGTCAGTTTAACAAAATGTCGGTTAAAAGTTTCTATTGTTAAAATGCGGCAAAGCAGTAATGTCGCTAATCTTTGATTGAAAGATGAATTTGTTTTATTTTAAAATAATTTATATGCTGCATAAAGCGAGTACAGTAGTCAATTGTTCGCACGAGGCAGTGAGGTTATTAAAGTTTATGAGCCAGCTTTAAAGCTATTGAAATACAGTATTCATTTCCTTAGCTACTCTCAGATTAAAAATGGTTACAGTTATAAGGTAACTGTAGAACCTAAAGCGTTTAAAATATTTTTCGGCCAACCACGGCATTTTGAAACAGTGCTCTAAAATTACTAAATGTTAAAAAAAGTAAAATGGTTGAACATACTCTATATACAATCAATAGTTTTACAAAGTTTGTAAGGGTTTGTTGTGGATTTAGTGTTTTTAGATGTTTGACTTAATTCATTTTGAGTTTGTATTAAGTTACATGCTCAGGTATCTTAAAAAAGAGGTTGCTTTTCATGTGAATTTATTGTATGTTAACTTGTCAGTTATGTTTGCTTCCACTTATTAATGAAAGAGTGTTGTTAGTCAGTGAACATTGAATTTATGAATAATATCAGTGGTTGTTCCCACATTTGTCACTTTTAATTGGGCCCGGCCTCCAGTAGCGATTTCTAATCGCAAGATTTTTTTAATCGCAAAATCATAACCCATTGTTTCAAATACAAGTGAACCCACATGCGACTGAAAAATATTCCCGATTAAAAAGACGCAACTT
Organism: Nephotettix cincticeps; assembly: GCA_023375725.1. Classification (NCBI taxonomy): domain Eukaryota; kingdom Metazoa; phylum Arthropoda; class Insecta; order Hemiptera; family Cicadellidae; genus Nephotettix; species Nephotettix cincticeps. Next base: position 69,195,490 of record CM041785.1, on the reverse strand, counting down.
GTCCTATTTCTGCCGCAACGTGGTTGTCACTCAGCGGAATAGGTTACGAGAGCAGGTATGGACCTGCATCAACTTGCGAGGGTTCAGTCCCAGTTCTGAGAACACAGCGAAGAGACTTGTTTGTTTTGGTGTCTGCATTGTTCGTGTGTTTAAACGTTGACTTTCTCCATATCGTATCTTTATATGTTATTGATGGACCAATCATCCGTAGTAATTCTTTTTTGCTAAACAATTGATTTTCTAACATAAATATACCTTATTTATTCAATGAGAGAGTGCCTTGTAAGATTAAAAGTTTGTAAATAGTTTGTGCCCTATGAAACAAAAATGAAAACATAAATTAACTTTAATAAACGAAATGTCATCGTTATTCAGAAAAGTATAACAGTATGTCATTATGTATCATATTTATAACTGTAGATTTGTTTAAATTCAACCGTTAGTGTCTGTCAGATTTTTATATATGTCCTTTGATTTAGACTATTTTAATCATGTAGTTTGGGGTTGTTAGGCAGGCAGGAGGAGAGATCCCTTTATCAGCCTGATAGCTCCTGTGACCTTTGCTCCTGTTATCATTATCAGTCATATCTACACTGTTGCTGTAGCAGGTTCCTATTCCTTGTTCTTACCCTTGCCCTGTTTTATCCTCTTGATTTAAGTTTCAAAAGCATCAAGAGAATTAATATAAAAATGTCAGAAAATTAATAATCTCAAGGTATGTTGTTGAATCAAACAAAATCAAACTGTTTGATTTCAAGCCGAGAACAATGAGAAATTTCTAATCTAAATATTTATAAAACAAAGTGGTGTTAGTTACACGCATTATAACTCGAGAACGGCTGGACCGATTTTAATGATCTTTGATTTTTTGGATTCGTCTCTGCTCCGGTCATGCTTTAGGTATATTCAGTTTCCATAAATTCAATTAGTTTCCATTTTATAGCGTTTTAAATTTCTAATGTTAACCTTATGGGGACTAAGTTTGTTTACAAATGTTCTACAATAAAAACTTTTGATTTCTTAAGCTACAGCTGTTGTTTTACTTTCCATTAGCAATATGCTTTACTATCCAATGCCATCTGAATAATTTATTAATGTGAAACTATGAAGTAAATGTGTACTGTACAAAATGTACAAATTTATTCACCACGTTAATAGTTTACGGGTTTTGGGTATCAAGTATTTATATTTTTATTTTCTGTCTGATAATAGGCCAAATAAAAAATAATTACACTGTTTATACATATTACGTTTGTTATTATAATCAGCTGTTGTATATCTTTCCTATAAAAGCCGTATTACAGTTAGGTTTTGTTTGTTTTTAGGTTGCATTAGAAAAATTGTGAATCAATCCACTCAGATTTATTTGTTTTGTGGTAATGATATTATTATGTCTTATCGTTTCAGTATTGTTATTAACTATGCCGCAACCCAGAATATCAAATTTTTCACAACGAAGCCATAATGCTCTTCGACTTCAGAACATGGCCAATCTGAAAGTTAAAACGTATTTACTGTCAGGCGTTACGAAGTTCGCCGGGTCAGCTAGTAATTGAATATTTTCCAAAATTAAGTAATAACTAAGATGGGAATGTGGTTGATGATTTTGTATTATTTACATTTGTTTAGCTTGATGATTTTCCCTTGATTGTTATATGTCTGCATGTATGCATGATTAGTATTACAATTTTGAGGTACTTTATACCCATATTTCTGAGTATTAAAATATATTTCTTAAAAAAAATGTCTCTTAAATCATCAAAGTTACCCTTCATTCTTGTTTTATTCAATATCTGATCTGTAAGCTATAAATTCAATATGTAGGCTGTACTGAAAAATTATTTAAGGAAAATAAAAAAAAGTTTTATTTAAAATTTGTTGATGGGAGTTTCCAGCTGTAAGGTCGATATCAGATCCCTGGAGTGGAGAGCAGACGACGGTGATCGTTATACAGCTCGTTATCGCTTGAGCTCGCGAATGGCTCCCATTCCCTTATCACTTGATAAGTAATGTGAATCTTGTGATTGAATATTTGTTCATCAATTTGTACATGTGATCGGCTGTGTTTATGGTGGCTTTGTACCTCGGATATGTGAGTACCTGAAACCGTGTATTGGCAATAGTAATGTGATGTTGACATTTTCTGTTTTTAACGCTGTATAGTGTAATGGGTTATGTTTTCTGATTACTGGAATAAATATAATAGCTTTTCATGTTTTAATATCAGTTGTAGTTGGAGTCCATAATGTATTTAGAATCTGTTCTTATTTTGATTAACTAATTTATACTATTGAAGGTACTTTCACATAAAATATTACATCTTGTGTTATAAATTCTTGTAATATTCGTATTTGATTATTACTAAATGTAATTATAGATGCTAAGTTAGAGGTTTTGTACACTAGTCTTTAGTCTTGAATTAACTCAAAAGTATTAATGAGTTTTCAAAACTTCAAGTGTCAATCGGTCGATATTTATAATACATAAATATATCAAAGTAGGAAGATTATTAAATTATTATTAAAAAAAAATAATTCAAGCTCCAATAAGACTGAACAAAGTTATCTACATTGAATAAGGGGGTCATAAATTAAATTACTCTGTTAAAAATCTAATCCTTAAACAGTCAAAACAATTTTTCAAATTTTTAAAAATAATTAAGTTGTAAAAGAATTAATTTTTCATTTATTATTTGCCTGATATTACTGTTATTATTAATATTTCTTATGTTAAATGGTATATAGTTGTGAGAAATCTTGTCCATGCTTTAGATAGATCCATTACATTGGTAGCTGTTTTCATTGAATACAAAACATTAGAAATAATAAACAATAATAATAAAAACTATATCCCCCTGTTATGATGTCGACAATTTCATCTTGGAGTGTTGGATCATAAATTAATTTTCTCAAATTGGTTTTTGTATAATATATACATTTTTTAATTCCAAAACATTATTCGGTTTAGTTGACATTACAAAACATGAATTAGTGACCTGCTTTCAGCAAGCATGTTAACCTTCAAATGACCATCTCGGCTGAACTTTATTCACATCACAAGGTTCTGACTTCCCCCCTCCCGAACCCTTCCCTCTCCGTGGTTATCATACAATTTGTGTGTTCAGCACTTCTTACGTTTGATAGCCTCTGCTTTTTATCTTACTTCAGGATTAAATTAGATTATTGTTTTAATACTTTTTAATGCTGATAGGCAAAAAGTGTCATTTCAAACATATTAATTCCAGTTATAACAGTTTGTTGTACTGGTATAGATTCCATCTGTCAGGTATTTTGATTGGTAAACATTTAAGGAATGTGAAATTCCTGGCGTACACATTTAGAAGCTTATCACTTACAGTTAGATAAAAAAAGAATGAAAATTAAGAATAATATTTTTAAAAACCCCTCTTTTAAACTTAACACGTTCACGACGTTGTTCCAAACAGCCCTCTTTTCTATATAGCGTTTCTCTATCGGTCATACTTATAAAAAACCTGCCTTTTTTTACTCAGATATCTTGTAAGAATCGTGTTGAAGGTGTGCAAAAAAAATCACAATCTCCCAGAGACTGTGATTAGAGACTGAGACAGTGACTGCAACATATACCCCATAAGGGAACATGTTGTCGTATTAAGGAGGACAATATTTGAATAAAAAAGTCTTAAAAATAAATGAGATTCAGTTGAAAGTTGTTTGTAATTAGGTTAAAATTTTTTAGTTAATTGTTTTCATATTTTTTTTAAATTTTAAGGCTAGATTAAATTTCATTTTATTCAGACAGCTGAAAATTTAACTAATCTCATTTTCGGTTTTTAGATTAAGTATCAAAATACAAAAAATATGCTTTAAAATGTTGTCTTTTCAGTCCGCTTGATACTTTCCATAATTTGAAGTGTCGGGGGGGAATAGGGACCGGAGGAGATCGTTATGTTATCACCATCGTAATGACAATCTCTCAAGCCATTCACTATGGCTGTCTCCTCTTACATAATTCAACATTTTTCCTATATGAAAATGCAAACTATTAAAAGATCTATTGCTGCGTGTTTAAAATATATCATCGTACTTTAAGTTTTGTTTTTATTTTCTTAATTTTTTTAAAATTTATTTAGTTTTCATCATTTGGGGGTAGTATTTTTACTTTACACTTGCAGTGTTTTGTTCAAAGAACTTACGTGCTTGTATTTTTTAAATGTTACTGGAACTGTTTGAAATTTTTTACGCTCCCTATTCATAAATAAGTTATCGTATAATTATGTACATATATTTTTATTAAAACTAATGTTTTGCATTTAATAAAATTACTTCAAAGAGAAAAGTAAAAAGAACAAGGTTTTATTAAATTGAAGAGATAAATAGCCTAGATTCTTTATGATAGATACACCTATGAGGTATTAGAAAGTTAGAAATTAAGAGGAATAAAAAATATTACACTGAACAGAACAGTTTAGATGGATTTTGTTTTGATTTTCAACTAAACAGTACATTTAAAATTAATAACTGAACATTTCAAAATTTTCATAATTACCGTATATAATTTTTAATTTAGGTTAAATAATTATTTTTTTGGAAAAGTAACGTTTTTACAGGGATCGGGCCTCGATTAGTCTTTTTTTATACCAGTTTGAAATGTTAAGTGTCATTAAAATCTAAAGTAAGTCCTCTCTGACATTTTAACCCTTTCAGTGCCTATGTCTGTATATACAGACCTCAAGAAGAGCTAGTTTCTGTCTATATAGACGTCTAAAAAATTATTTGTCATATTTATTTTGTTATATTTGTGTTTGGGCTATAAAAATATAAGTATTTAAGTTAAAATTTTATTCTATGTATTTTTTACTGCAGTCCACATCAATGTCTGTTGTTTTTTTATACATGATTAGTTAGGGGATAGCCCAAACAATTAATTAGCAATTTGAGGTTTGTTTAGGTTATTTTGTTTTAATGAAGCGTAGTGATTTCTCCTGTCAAAGATAAAACAATTCTTAGAGTGTTAAAAGGTGACAGAAATTTTCAAATGAGTGATTTGGGTAGGAGTGATAAGTAAACAATTTTTTCTACTGGCAATTATTTTACTTTAAAAAGAAAAACTCATTATAAAATATTATTTTAGTAGTATTTTTTCTTATTAATAATAATATTAGGTATATTTATTTTATCTGCTACATTTACTTAACTTATTTCTGAACAAAACAAAACCATAATTATCCATTTTCATCAGTAAATAATAAAACCACGAAAGTTTGCCTTATATGTAAATGATAAAACCTGGCATTTCTTGCAACACGCTTTAGGAATAACGCCTGTCGCTGAAAGGCTTAATATAAAATAAAAATAAAGACTTAAAGAGGATAGAAATGAGATGAGGACCCGGCTGCGAAGTAGTTTGGGGACATAGACTGATGAACACTTGTGAAAACATAGCTGCGCAAACACTCAGCTAGCATTCTTCCTCCAACCTGCACCCGCAGTATCACTTGATCAGGCGTCGTACATTGTAATAGTGTCCATTTGTCTCTGTATTCATTTTATCGTTGGTTTCCACATCGTCCACATTGTCGTCAGGTTTGTTGTGTTAAATTATCTTTACAGTTATTAATCGGTGTCGATTGAAAGATTTAAAAAAGTTTGTGATTTTAGAAACTTCAAAAAGAATTTATGAGAAATAAATTGTAATTTAATTTAGAAAAAACCTAATTGAATTTGGATCAGTTATTTCAAATGAATAAAAATGTTTAATTTATATCGAATCGGCCAAGTGAGTTAAAAACCAATGGTTTTTGTGTTTATTCTTAACTTAACTCCTCGTGTATATAAAGATTGTAAACTAAAGCGCGTTCAGTAACAAAAAATTTAATAATTGACTTTTGGTTTTTTTAATTTAAAAAAATCTCTGTTTCTTCTTGAACATTTTAGTGTATAAAAAGTAGGGAAGAGTTCGAAGAGATAGGCTTTATATCAAGGCTTTACTTGTGCAGCAGAAGGTACACCTAAAAATCTTTAACTGTTTTCCCTAATACTGGTTTAAAAAAATAAAATGTACGTGTATTTGCAAAAATATTATTATTATTTAAAAATTTTTTTTAACTCCCTGATATTAGCCACGTCACATGAGAGGCGTACTCATCAACAGGTCAATAAAAGTCATTTACTAATATAGCTTTTTGCGTCGAAGGATTCTCACTTCAGTTACTGTAAACCTGATGTTGAAATGAAATTTTATAAGTAGACACTTTCCTCAGGTGTAAAGTCAATATATTTATATATATTGTCTTTCAGTTTTTAATCAAACATGGTAATTAAAACAGAGTTCTCAAGCATTCAACTTATTTAACAGTCAGTGTACAGAAAACAATAAAAAGAATTAGATAGCTTTTTATTAGGTAGTAAAACATAAGTTTTTGCCTTTTGGTTGGTTGTGAAGGTGATAAAAATAATTAAAACTTGTTGAAGTTAACCATAAAGTAATTTTTGTTGTCCTCCAATAATTGTTCATTGTGAAGATGAATGTTTTAAATATAATTTGCAAGCATATTTTTATATAGCTATGTGAAAAAAAACATTTATTACATTTCTACTCAGTGACATGTTCGTTCTTTGTTCAGTTTGTTTTTGATTATAAAGGTTGTTTACTCACAACAAGAGCTTGTTTGTTAAAAAGTCTTAATGATTTGACAAAGGAAAATTGTGGGTTTTTAATGTTTAGGAGAGTTAAGTAAGGATCGAAGAAGAGAGCGTTTAGCGCATTTGTGGGTTTGGAAGAGATCTTCCTGTTTCAAAGTTTGTATCTCTTCTATCAAAAGTTAATTTATTTTTTTTCATTTTTTTCTCTTTTTAAAACATAGTTAATTCAAATATTTTCTTATATTCGATTTGGTATATTTTTAACAGTTGAATCATATTCACAATTAGTTGTGCTTAGTCGGTAAGAAAGTGTTATTAATTTTGGCCATCCTTCTAGTTACCAAAACCTATGTAAACCTAGAATTGTCACCTAAGTTAGCTCTGTTCTAAATTTGAGGTTGTGTTTCAGTTCCAAGAATGAGGAGGTAGACAACAACTGTGTCGTGAGAGCGAGAGGACTTCCGTGGCAAGCATCTGACCAGGACATTGCCAAATTCTTCCGAGGATTGAATGTTGCCAAGTAAGTGTCATCAATTTTTTCTTTCTTCATAACATCAATATTCAGATCAGAATATTTACACAACAATTTTAAGTTTTTAATCCAAATAAAGACATACTTTTCGGTTCAACGATTCCTTCTGAGTTCTCTATGCTTGATCCATTTTAACTTGAAGTAATGAATATACATTAATAAATGAAGTACGGTAATATTCATAGACTATTGCTTAAAATCGCAATTGCCAAATAAAAATGTGAACACCTACTGCTATAGTAAAAACAGATCTTAGAATATGTAATGCTTCAATGTTTTTAGCTACATACTTATGTTAAAAATACTTAATCATGAGAACTTTTGTAAAATTTTCAATTTTTCTTCTGTAACAAATGGTGTCTCTAACTTAAATATTAAGAAAATTTAATTTTTAGTTTTAACTGTTTGCTATTACAATGGTTTAATACATTATTACACTTACAAAGGATATTTCAATCAAATCAAAGCCAAAACAAACAAAAACGAGTTATAACTGTACGGTATTTGGTAAGATTCGTTGAAATGGAAACACAAAACCTAAGTGATTGACGTTCTCAGTTCCAGACGTGTATGTAATTGAGTTAACTTAACTTGCTTGCGCTCACACTCTTCATTTACATAATTGTCGTTCAGTGATTCTTTCCGAGTTCTCTGCGTTTGTTACATTTTAACTTGGAAGTCATTAACCCTCTAGGTGACCTGTACAAATTAGATCAATGTCATTAGACTTTTAGAGATCTTGCAGCCATTTGTTAAACTGCTCATAAAATATTTAGTTTTCAATAAATATATACAGGGTGTTCATTAAAGGCAAGGAAAAACTTCAAGGGGCGATAGTACTCATCAAAATAAACAAAAAATTTCCGATAAATGTGTCGAAAAATCCTTTGTTTAGCTGCTATATAACGCAATAGTTAGCGCAGACAACCACATGACAAAATACAACACAGACCAATGACAATCCACGAAAAATGGCTGTTTTGGTTTTGTAACATGTAGCCTATTAAAATATGAGTATTTTAATATAGAATTCATGTGGGTTTCGATCGATGTCACGTTATTTTTCTCCAGTGAAATGGGGAGGGCTTGTAGACTCGCCCGAATTTGAGCGAGTGGCACTCATACGCAAATAAAACCCTGCCTAAATTTGTGCATGTGGCACGTATAGGGTTAAGCTTCTATTTACTTACTTATAAAATCATGTAAATTTCATTTTATTTAATCGAGTATATTGAGTTAAAATGAAAATAAAATAATATGGAAGATTATGTTAGCAACAATAAGTATAAAGACTTAAATATATAAACTATAGTGTATATTGTAACAATGATAAATTATTTCTTTCAGTATGGCTTTGTTATTGTTGTTACATAGTTAAGGGGGATTTTATTGTTAAAAAAATTATAACAAGGGAAAGAAATAAAAGAAATCAGTTTGTTTTAGTACAAATTTCAGTTCCAGGAAAAGTATGTAAATTTTCACAATATCCAGATTTTTTCCCCTGATAAAACTCAAATAAAAATGCCCAAATCACGCAAAAATAAATAATAATTGAAGCACTTGATGTAATGTGTTTAATTGTCACCTCCATTAAAACTGTTGTATAAAAAGTGAAGGTGTTGTATGAGAAGTAAAGGAAAGTGTAACTTCTTTGCGTAGAGTACTCCTTTCTCAATATACTTTTATTTAAAATTCGAGCACCACATTCTCTGGTCTTGTCAGTCCTCAGTAAAATTTTATCTTTTACAGTAGTTAGCATTAATGTTATTACTTTTCATGGTACAGCTGTAAAACATAAAACAGACCCATAACTCGAAAGGTGGAATGGTTTTCCGTTTATACGGTGTAAGTTATTCTAACATGTTAAATTTCCTAACTTTAGGTACATTTTTCTCAAAAGCTTCAAGAGTTATTAATTTGATCTGTGATTTATTTTATTACTTTTACTTTTATTTGAAATCGTGGGATTTTAAAAATTATTTGATTTAATATATATTTTTAATATTATAAAAATTGTACCAATAATAAACTAAAATTTATAAATGTTTTCCCTCATAACTATTTTTTAAGTTGCAATATTAAAAAACCTATAATTGATTAATGTGGAACTAAATGTGAGAAGAAAAATATAACAAAATGTAACTTGATAACCCTACAACAGTTATAGAGATATTTGTTCCTTATGATAAAAAACTCATTTTTTGATAAATCTATGATTTCTGAGGGGAGACTCAAGAAAAGCTAAGGTGCATTAAGCAACTAAAATCCTAATGATACAAAAAACATTCATTCGAATTCAATAAAATTAGTATTAAAATGATTCTGTAGACCTGTAAAAAATAAAAATAAAAAATTACATTGAAACTTTTTCATCGAAATTTGAGCTGAACCCCTTTTAATCATGAAATAAAAGGAATTTGCACTAGTTTTAGTCTTTGAAATTTCAGTTATTGTCTTGTGAAAGGAATGTGAAGTATTGTTTTTACACATTCAGCATTCCCAACTTTTTCACGAGTCATCTCAAATACATTGGGTTATTAACATCTGAATTGAACAGCACTACACATGGTGGATAATTTCTTATAATTTTTAGTATTGAAAACATTTTGAGTTTGTAAACTGCTTGTAAACAACTAACTATTATGATTTTTAAGGTATATTTCTGAGTTTAAACTCTTGACACACTCAGTGCTAGTTAGGAGCAAGAATTTTTATTGTCTTTAACCGTAATACATGTGTAATCGACAAAGTCCTTAAATTAATTATACGTATATATAAGGAATAACAAACAACAAATCATATGTACATGTATCTTAAAACTTTATTGGCTAGTCTTATCACAGGCCATAATCTCATCAACAGTATAAAAAATATTTTCCTTAAACCATTGCCCCCCCCATCCCCCCCCCACCCCCCCCCCCCCCCCCCCCCCCCCCCCCCCCCACCCCCCCCCCAAACCCCCCCCCCCCCCCCCCCCCCTTACCCCCCCCCCCCCCCCCCCCCCCCCCCCCCCCCCCCCCCCCCCCCCCCCCCCCCCCCCCACCCCCCCCCCCCCCCACCCCCCCCCCCCCCCCCCCCCCCCCCCCCCCCCCCCCCCCCCCCATCCCCCCCCCCCCCCCCCCCCCCACCCCCTTTCATAACAATGACAAACTATTTCAATGAGACATGTCACACATCTTCAGGAAGTTTATTAAATAGCTTAATTTTCTTAATTAAATGACTGCATTTGGTTTTTTCCAATCTAACTGATATCATTTCCAAAAGATAAGGTTTCCTTGATGAATAACAATGTATTTCTTTTCTTATGGGAAAGATGTTCAGGGACTCCTAAACATCAATCAAACAGCTATAGCCTATATATTTTAATTTGGAAGGGTCATTATTTTAAATTGAACATTACGTATAGCTGCCTCTACTAAAATGAATTTTACAGTTTGAACCTATATTAGAATTTGAATAAATAAACAAACAAAAAAATGTGAACTGAGGCTATATAAATATAACAACCTATCAATAGTATTTACTCCCCATGAAGTAGGATAAACCAATAACATCGTTTTTGTCTGGCCACTTTAGGTAGGTACAATGATGTAGGTTGTTGTTGCAGTTGTATATGCGAACTAGAGATTTACTGGTGGTACAATGTTCAGCGATTGTTCTTGTCCTGCAAACAGCAGTGTGACCGGTCGTTGCTCAATAGCTGGCGTGAACTAATTGCTAGGTTATATCTGGGAGTTTTGGCCGCTGTAAACATGTCTAAGGTTATCAGTGACAAGGGAATGATAAGAAGCTGATCTGACTCCTCAACGATCAGCTCCACACATGTTTCTTCATGATAATTCTTCCTAGCAAAAAAAAGTAATACTTATACTTTGGTAAACTAGAATATGGTAAACCTCAATTAGTATTGTAGACTGAGCATTTCTTAAACCAATCACATTACATTACCTTTTCTAAATGGCGACCTATACAGATATTTTGAATCAATGAGAAATGAATGTAAGACGATTGTGACACGATCTTGTAGTTTTGTTATTGACTAATTGTTAATTAAGACCGTTAATTTCGTAATATCCCAACAGCCATAGGTGTCTAAGTGACATAGTGAAGTAGTTTAAAGTGGAATCCGAGACATAATTTTTATTTTTTTTAAGGGTAGTTCACCCCTAAAAACACTTTAAAAAATGTGAAAAATTCAAATTTCTCTAAAATGGCTCTAAAAATGACGATTTTGATTAAAATTTTATAGATTACAGTGCAAAGAGTACTAAGTAATATGACACCACTCGCATGTCTGTAAAGGTGCGTTTTTCTGGGGCTTAGAGATATGCGACAGTACTGAACCTGTTACTAACAATGTGGAAAGAATGTTCTGTCCTCAAAGATCGCCACTAAGAGTGTGAGTAGCGAGAGTTGATTTGTTGCTCGTCTGATTGCAGAGGTGGAGTTGCATTGTGTCTGAGTATCCAGGGCCGGCGGAACGGAGAAGCACTCATCAGGTTCGTGAGTCAGGAGCACCGAGACCTTGCGCTCAAGAGGCACAAACACCACATCAACAACAGGTACATCGAGGTGTACAAGGCCACCGGCGAGGACTTCATTAACGTGGCAGGCGGTGAGTGCTACATTGTCACTATTAGTTGTGGTTAATAATTCTTATAAAGGGTATTTGAGAGACTTTTGAGGGGAAACAGGGGGAGGAAGTTGGGAAATTTTGTCTTAGTAGTTTTAATTACCAGTCTCGAAAGTGACGTATTACGGGGAGAGATTGCATTTAAAGCCGGCATAATATAATGGCACTTTTGAATTGATCATAAACTTCATTACGCTAACAAAAAACTTGTAAACGACATGAATATTTTTGTTTATTCAACTTAGCATCAAGAAAAAAACAAAATCATAACGCTGAGTTTACGTGCTTATGTCGAGGTACATATGCACGTTAACTCGCAGCTGATCGGTGCACCATAATTGCGCAGAAAATTAATGTTAAGTGTAATTTTGCTATGCAGTAGCGGGAATAACCTAATTTCTTAGCTAATTTTACCTTTACTTTTGTGTATGAGTATTGATAAGTATTATTTCCAATAAAAAAATATGTGGAAATAATGTGCCAATCAAATACTCTTTATTTTATGAATATGTAAACTAGTTAATTCAGAGGAAAAAACTATGAGGATATAACATGTATTATAATGTTCAAAATATTTCACCAAAAATTCTTTTTCTAAACTTTTCTGATTGTATTATTTGTGGATAGCCCACAAACAACTACAGGTATAAATCATCATAATACTAACTAAGAGAACTAAGTTGTTCATTAGTTAATTTGAAGTCCAGGAAATCCTTAAAAAAGGAAAGAGAAAGAAACTTGAAATTCAAATTAAATAGGAACATGCAAACTGTAATTTTCAGTCAAAAATACAAAAAAAACTCTGCTGTATGAAAACTATGTCACTACTTTTCTAGCGAATCGTAGAGTAAAGGTAGATAGATGTATGGTCAATGTTTAAACTAGTTGAAATAAATTATTATTAGTTTTGTTGATATGCATATGCGGAATCTTACTGATTCAAATTTGTTTGTTCGCTATCAGTCATGGATATTTCAAAGTTAATAAGGTAAGCGATATTGTAAAATAAGAACAATGAGCTTTTTAGATTACATGAAATCTATCTTTACGGCTAATTATGTTACCACCATAAGGCATTTGTGTTAAGGCGTTATCAACGTATTACTCTTGCCATTCGTGTTTATGTTATTTTAACCAATTTCCTAAAATCGAACTGATTAATTAACTACAAAAATCATGGCATGACCAATTTAATAGCTTACCACTACAGAATAAAATAAAAATTAAATTAATGTGAGAATCGACAATTTTCTCTAATAATTAATTCTGTGGTTGAGTCGAGCTTTTGTCATGGAGGAATTATTGGATGATTGAGAATCTCACTCCCACATGTCTAAATATATAAAACAAAGCCGTGTTAGTTACACGCATTATAACTCGAGAACAGCTGGACCGATTTTAATGATCTTTGATTTTTTGGATTCGTCTCTGCTCCGGTCATGCTTTAGGCATATTCAGTTTCTATAAATTCAATTAGTTTCCATTATATAGCGTTTTAAATTTCTAATGTTAACCTTATGAGGACTAAGTTTGTTTACAAATGTTCTACAATAAAAACATTTTTGGTTTCTTTTGTTGGTTTACTCTCCGTTAGCAATATGCTTTACTATCCAATGCCATATGATTCATTCATTAATGTAAAGCTAATTAGTTGACAATAAAGCTCAGCCATAACATTTTGCCTCAGTCCTTGTTCACACTCTGTGCTGCAGTACCTTCTCTTAACTGTCACTGTTATTTCACTACACTGCTGAGGAAAGACAATGGAAAACTGAGTAGTTTAAAAAAAAGTATCCATATGTGGTTGAATTTTAAACTACTGTCCCTCCCAACGTGTTAATTACACTTTTGAGTGGTTTATACGATGTGTGATGATTTACAAATGTGGTGTGGTTGACAGGACGGAACATGGACGCACAAGCGTTCCTCACGAGAGGTGCCCAGGTCATCATCCGGATGCGAGGGCTGCCGTACGACTGCTCGGCGAAGCAAGTGGTACGTAACTTTAGAATTATCAAACAGTGTTTCTAGATTACCTCACCCTAAATATTATTTAAAACTACAGTGAACACCCGATTATCTGAGGTCTGGTTAGCTGAGCCTCCGGTTTAACGAGCTAGTCCTCGAAAATAAAACTCTTAAAATTACGACAAGAAGTGGATTTTACTTGTAGCGCATGAAATATTTTATACTGATTGCTTAGTTACAGGTCGTTACAATAGAAATGTTCTTCTGGATTGTTGCATTCGTTAAGTGGAACTGTCACAATGTGTACGCTCAAATTTGATCGTTCACAGCCAGTAATGTTTTGTAATTGGCTCACTGAAATTAATATCAGTATTGCCATAATCACTAAAATTGTAGGAATGCACCAGTAGTCACGGACAGCAAACTGCTCAATCCGTTGTTGACGAAACTTTTATTAAATGTCGGGATGAATAATAAAATAACCATATTAAAAATAGGCGCAAAGTCTAACTAAATTATTTGAAAGATGACCTTGTAATTGATGAAGATCTATCTGTAACAAAACTTGAAGTTGATTTCACAATTTCTGCTTGGAACTTAACCTCACTCCTGCTAGTGGTGGTCTAGAGTAGACTATAGAGCCAGCATCTGCCGCCCTAAAAAAAACAAGCCGCCTAATAAACAAGTATTCTGCTTAAATGAGTATTTTCCCTCATTTTTCCGAAAACTTTTCATATTTAACCTCAGTACCAATTACGGATAATCGTTCCCACTGTCTCATTATCACTTTATTATCTTTTAATCATATTGAGAATGCTTTTTTGTTGATGACCTCAGTAAATTTTTATTTTTTTTTTTTATTGCAGATCGAGTTTTTTCTGCACTCGTGCATGGTGAAGAGGGAGTGCTGTTTGTCAAGAAACCGGACGGTCGCGCGACCGGTGACGCGTTTGTATTGTTTGCTTTGGAGGACGATGCATCCAAGGCCCTCAGCAAACATCGGGAGCTCATTGGTACTCGATATATCGAGCTGTTTCGCAGCACCACCGCTGAAGTGCAACAGGTACGACATCTTACTTTCTATCAGTCTATAACAAACAAAAGTCTTAAATATAAGCTTTCATTTTCATTCCATTTCATTATCTGATTAAGCAGATCCGAATTTGAGTTTGCATATTTGCAATGAATTACTTGTTAAAGTTTTCTACAAAAGGGAAAAAAAATTTAGTTAATAATAATTGTTTTACAAAAGTTTAATTATTCGTTGCGGCGCCCAAAACCGTTCCTCGTGCGGAGCGGCCATGCTCGTGTGTAGTTTAAAATCAACCAATAGGAAAATTCCAAGTGACCCTTACAGAATAGATACTGTGTTATAACAAAGCTAGTCGTAGTTCTCTCAGATCCCAACAGGTGGCAGCAAAATCTACATCGCCAGATCTACCATCTTGATTTTAACCTAAATGTCCCCACTCGGATCCAAGTGGTCCGCAGTAAACGTGTTAATTATTATTAATTTAACTGTCCCCTGAAGAGCTGCTCAAAATCAAGAACAGGATACAGCTTCCTTAATGGGTCAAACTATTGGTGCCGGCAACATAAGTAGTGGTTAGGTTCCCTGAGGTGGATGTGGCAGCCATCTTAGTTTTATTGACTTATGAACATTACATATCACTGTGTAAAGCTGCATTGTATGACATCAATGTTTAAATGACATTTATATCTTGATTAAATAAAAATCTATCGCTAATTTAGTGTCATTATAACATCAATTGCTAAAGATAAAACTGAACAGAAAATCATCTACTGGTTAAGTTTATTTCTGTAAAAATCTTATACTATGCCATAAAACATACTTACATAAAATAAAACATGAAAGTTAAAATCCACAATTAACTCCCTCTAGTCCGGACTCGGATGGTTCAGTCATGAGTTATCAGTGCGCGGTTGCGTTTCTCATGGCAGAAATCGACAGGGTTGAACGTTTTTCTTTATTTCCGGCCTAAATATGAATAAATAACATCACATACATCAGTTTAGTTTACAATTGCGTTGGATACGGATCTTCAGTGAAGCGGGAAACGGCAACGCCGGTTTGACTCATGCGAATGGAAGGAACACTGGAACTGCAAAAAACCTACGATCAAGGTGTTAACTGTGGAAGTAATGTTTGTGAGGAAATGGTGTGACTATGCGTTCAAGAAAACAGTTTAAGCGAAAAAGCAGAAGAAAATAAAGGATTTATTTTAATATGTACAGTATTGTAAAGTCAAGTTTTTTATTCTTCTTAGGTTATAGTCAGTTCGTTTGAAATAATCTTATTAATATAAAGTTAGAATTACGTTTTATCGAACTGTAGAATAAATTTGTAAAGGTTCACTTTGCGGTGCTTTATAATTTCATGTTCATTCCTATTTTTGGTGACACATTTATTTTATCAATACCACAAAAAAACTATGATCCAGTGGGTTGGAAACAAAAACCTGTAATGTTCGGGAAAGCATGCTTTAAAGTGATCTTTTTTAATTCGGGTAGAGGTCCGATCCCGATGTGTCCGGATTAGAGAGAGTCGACTGTACTGTAATGGGTAGAAACTAAACATTTAAGTTGAATCCAGTTCCAGTGATATTTGACTCATTCTCATAAGACTTAGACCATCAGCGACCATTCCAACGAAAGCTGAACTAGTTTTACTATAATAATTACAGAGGGTGGCGCATCGGGCACTGTTCGATGTGATCATAAAGAGCTAAGCTGATGCTGATATTTAAGTAATTGAAGCAACAAAATTATGTGTCTGTGTTTTATTTGAAACCCGATTCCCTTTTTACTACATTATTTGAAGTGTATTTACACCGACAAATAGATTGATGAAGATTGTATCAAACCAGCCAACAACATGATGAAGACAGATGAGTAGCTAATAAACATTGCATGATAATTCTTGTTTGAACAAAAAATAGCTTTTATAAAACATTTCAATTTGTTATTAATTTGAATTTGAAGCTAAATCATCCATAAAAAATTAGCATCCAAGCGAATGAATTTTTTAATTAAAGTAGTATTTGAAACGTCAGGTATTCCTCCAGAGATGAAATAACAAGAAACAATATAATTAAGGTGGTGCAACACTAGTTTTGTAGGATTGACAACCCAGTTTTCTCTCATATACAGTAACATTGTTATAATATATATATGATAGTGTGAGATTAAAATAATAGTCAATGCCTTTAACTACGAAGGAACTTGGGATTATATTAAAATACATCAGGTGGTCCATAAAGTAACCTCTATTTTGAAAAATAAATCAGTTGAGATACAAAAATTTATTATATGTACAGTAAACCCTCTCATATCCGGATCTCTCATATCCGGACCCTCCGATATCCGGACGTGATTTTGAAAGAATGCAAAAAATTAAAATTACTCTAGGAGATCAATGTTTGTTAAACCAGTTGTCGCGAACGATGTTTGTAGGCCGGTTAGTAGCACGACGATCGCCGAACGCGGGGTTGAAGCCATGTTGACAGCGGTAATGTTCAAAAGCGGAATGGGGAAACGATAAGTCACCCTAGTCCCGAGTGCCTGAGTCTCTAGCACTACTGTGCAAGGTCACTGACTTGAGAAACAATAAACCTCCCCACCACACCTGTCCGTACCCACCCCAATAGCCAAGCCAACGCATCACGTGTACTGTAGTGACAACACCTGCCTCCGTGGTCAATGTCGTCTTAATTTTGCTTCAGTGACCTTGTATTTCTTGTAACGGTTCGTTTTAGTTTCGGGTAGGAATAAGTTATTATGGCCAGAAAAAGAAAAAGGGTTGTCATTACAATGGAGGAAAAATTGTATTACTCTAGTACTGTACCACTTTGTACTGTATTACGTGATTTTTTGAGTTTTGATATTATTAAAGTATTTTTTTTATTTAATATCCGGATGTTTTATTCAACTCTCATATCCAGATTTTTTGCTATCCGAATCGGCCGTCGCCACATTAGTCCGGATATGAGAGGGTTTACTGTATCTTAAAACTACATATATTCTCTACTTTTCTATATATTCACCAAACAAATTTCAGTATTTATCATTTCTCTTAATAGGTTTTGAAATTTTGTCTTTAAAAAAATCTGCCCCCTGACAGCGTAGCCAACCTGTCACAGCATTTCTTTGCTCTTCATCACTAGCGAACCTCTTGAGATGCAAGCCATTGCTTCATGTACGGGAAGAGATACGGTTACTTTGTGACGACACACACATTGGATTACATCTCAAACGTTATTTACAAAACAAAAAAGTAAACAATAGAAATATTGACAATCATTATGAATCTTAACACGTTGACTGCTAAAGACAATTATGAGGAATTCTTCAGATGCTGACATACAAACACAAGCCATCACAGGGAACCGAGAGCGATACGTTGAAACTACTACTGCATAAAATCTTACCTATTATTACTGGTACACTCAATGCTACAACGCGAAGAACATTTCCGTACCAGTACTACCAACAAAGAAAAGCAATAATATGTGGTTACGGAATTTCCCCCGCGTAGCAGTGAACTTGTTAATATATAAAAGAGGAAGTATGTATGTTGGCTCCAAAACCGCTGGAATTATTGTAATAAACCTTTCAGGCATTATTAAACATGATTCGAGGATGGTTTCTGTGAAGTTTGGTACAAATCCGTCAAAAAGACTCCGACCCAGATGGCATATAAGGGTGCAGGGTCAGGTTTTATATATTTTGTGTTTACTAAGTTAACAGCTGTGATTAAATAATTTGAAAATTTCTTTAAACTGTCATCTGTCTAGACAAACGACACAATGTATACAAAAATATTTATTGTAGTGTAATATTTGATTTAGGCTACTAAAATTGAATTAAAATGAATTTACCAAAGGGCTCCGACCCAGAAGGCAGAAAATGGTGCAGTGTCATTTATACGAGCGCCGGGTAACACTAGTAAGACTATAAGAGATGAAATCAAAAATACAAACAATAGTAATTGACAGTGATACTTATTTAGAGACAGAAAAGATGGGGATATTAAAACTACATTGCAGTTCTCAGGTGTATTCTTTGCATAACTATGTTCAGTGTTTCACCTTCCGATGAAATGAAAACTTTTTACATTAAAGAAAGGTTTATTATCATTTAAATGGTCACATTGTGCGTTTATGAAGGATAACCAATTAGCTAAACCTCCCAAAAACTGTCTAAGGTTCATTTTTGGTAGTCTCACTTGAGAGAGATAGAAATGTTACTTTTTTTGAGTCGATGGAAGTGGTTCCGACAAAAATGTGGTTTACTGTAAACATGTATAATTTGTAAACTCTACTTCATCCTTCACTACTGAATCATAATGGATATTTTTAGTGGTATATTATTAAATATTAAAACATACGGAATTTAATTATTAATAATTTAATAATAACACCTACACAACAATAAAATACAGCCTAATCTAACAGTTATTGGTGAAAATTCTAAAACAGATATTTTTACTAAATTTTATAGTGAATCTTGATACAGTAGTTGGCAGTAGTAACCAGGCATAATCACAACACATGTTCGTGTAACAGGAAAAATTGACTAATTATAATTACTTGTGTACATTGAAAACTGAAAAATTGGAATGAATGTGATTAGTGAATTAATAAGAACACTTCAAACATTTAATGGTGTGAGTCTGTTATGATGTGAAGTCATATATGCAAACAAGTTTACAAATCCACTGTTACCATTGTGGATTCATAGCAATCTAATGAAAGAGAAATTTTAATGGCTAACAGAGTTGTGTTGTGGCTTAACAAATTAACTGTCAACTCTTAAATTACATCTAGTAAAAAGTCTTAAAAGATATGGACCATTGATTCTACCATCGTTTTTATCAATAACTACAAATTAAATGTAGAATTTTTCTTTATATTATGTGGAATTATATTTTGTTATTTTTATGTTATGTCCTTTGTGAAAAGCGTAAATTGGTCTTATCTTAATTTCTGTAACACTAAAAAAGTATTTTTGAACACTTCTTCATGAAACCAAAAATAATGCATCTACTATAATGAAACTTTTTGGATCAGGTATTTTTATACTTTAAACTGACCCATGCTCTATTGAAATACAGTAATGTGCTCTCTAAATCCAATTATTACATGTATTAGACACATTTTTTTCTAATTTTTACTGAGCTTCTATTAAAAATGATTAAACAGTTTATATAAACTGTAAAATAAAGTCAATAATTATTTGCATTAATCCTTATTTCAAAAACATATACTATGTAAAATGTTGTCTTAACATAAACAGTTTAATGATGAATGATGCCAATTGTCTTATTTATTTTATCTTCATAGATAAAATGGTAGATGCAATGAAATCGTAGATGCAATCGTTGTCCATTGCAAAAAGTACCAATAGATACTGAAAGTAACATCATTAAGAGGATCATTATTAAACAGAAATTGAAAACCGTTGCATTATGAGTTCATAACGCTACAGGTTCTAGACCAATCAGAGCTCTAAGCATTTTTAGGTGTAAATTACCTAAAAAAAGTCTCTGGCGGTTACCTAAGTGCACAATTTACCGAATGTCCTAAAAATAGGACAAGCACTCTGTGGTCTATGGAATCAATTAAAAAAATTCTAAAAGGGAAATACCTACTCCAAATTTGAAAATGTTTATGAAAACAATGCACTCTTGAGATGTTGCACATATTTAGACTGTTACAGAAGATAAGTTGTAGACAGTAAAGAAACTAAGAACAAATTAAAAATACTAACTTTAAGATAAACACATTAGAGCAAATCATTTCAAGATAATTAATTGAAAGAATTACTTTATTTTTCTAGTGTTGTCACAAATTGAGTATTTTTATAAAAGCAGTTAAAGTTTTTGAGTAAAGCAGACTTTAAAACTGCAACACTGAGTAATGTCAAATAAAGTGAATGTGACCTTATCATTTACAAATGCAAATCGTTAGTGTTAGCAATTTGTGCCACCAAAATTTGAAACAGTGAAGTCATAATTTTGTTAAAAAAACAGTTGTTTGGATGAACTGAAAACATTTCCATTAGACATATCCATGATTAAACCCATTTCCCACAGGGAAGTAAATACGAACATTTTTAAATAGTCAAATCACACAGGCACTGCTTGACGAGTCTCCCTGATATTTTTTTGACATTGTGCTGTATTACGTTTATACAACAAAAATTTAAATACCTTGGTAATAGCCAACCTTTAATTTCCCGCTGTGATGAATATTTAAAATGCAAATTTTGTTGCCGATCTCCCTTTTGAATACTTTTTCCAATAATGATAAGTATCGAAAATCTCGTCGACGATATGAAAATGTTGCGAATGGCAACACTGATCGTATTAGTCTTCTTCGTTCGTCTCACCACTGCCACTGCCGTTGTCGTCTGCTACACTATCAATACCGGCGCGGCGATTCTAATCTTTATTCCTACACCTGAGAATGAATAGAAGGGAAATAGTCGCAGGACACAGTGTCGAGAGTAGTGAAGTATTCTTGACCCTTTGGTTGTTCTGTCAGTGTTGCGCCGGCGCCATAGGCTGTTTCTATTTAACGCATCGTACTACGCAAATTATGGTCCCAGTCGAGACATAACCTTAGTGCTTTAGTAACCGCATCATTCTCGATAATTATGAGATTAGATGATTGTTGTCCTGTTTTTATAAGCCAAGTAAATTGAATGTATTAGATTAATCAGTTAAGTTTCTTTTTAATAAGCGCCTGATGATTGTTTTGTTCTTTCACGCGTTCTATTCCAGCGATTTTAACAGTTTATCGAATTGCCTAATCAAATTGTTGGAATCTCGAACACGTTCTAAGAATTTTTCACCAAGCAAATAGACAATTTCGGCTTTTTAAAGTTCTAGTGTCATGTTCAGCTTTGTAATTTTTGCCAGTTTGCAAAAATATTACGATGGAAAAAGTTTACTTCTGGTCCACTCGTTTGATGCCGCATTGTATGTCAAAAGTTCCAACAAGGACTTTTCAGGAATATATGACTTTGAATTCATAATTTAGTTTGTTTGATCTCAAGAATTGTGACTGTTAGCTGCGCTATATATCCTCTAAACGAATAAACGAAGCCTTTGAGAGTGGATTTGTAGGCTATTGAATTTGTCCTTATCAGCATTGATCCTGGCGATGTAAATTCTTAAAAGAGACCTAAGGAATTCCGAGAATGTAGGTTTATTTTCATTAATGTCAGGGTTGGTATAGTTATGATTATTTTGCCATAAGTTCCTGACCTTGATTTTCCATTTTCATTCCAATGGTAGGCCTATTAATATTGTTTTTAAATTCTGTGCTTGAAACCCCTTAAGGTTTTCTTTAATATTCTAATCACATTGTTGCATCAAATTGCATGATATTTGCTGCATTGTAGACCCCTATTATTGACTACTGTATATCCGTAGGGTTGAGTGCTACCTGTATTGTATTGTGTGTTGTAGGTGCTGAACAGGTCGATGGATCCGAAGACATATGAGACGCCGCTTCCGTTGCCAATCACGCAGCTGTCGCAGGTACCTCTGGTGCCACAGCACTTCATCACCTCTGGCACTCGCAAGGACTGCATCCGCCTGAGAGGCCTGCCCTATGAGGCTCAGGTAAAAGACAAACTGGAAGAGAGTGTGAAAAATACAAATATGCTTTATTTGATTCGTGAGTCGTTAAACCAACCGTTCATTCATTGGAAATTATTTTTTTTACTGTGTCCATATTTAGTATATCCCGTTGTTTGTTAGCCTGGTTGAATATTGTTAGTTTGAAAGTAAAATTTTATTTCATCGTAATCGGTCACTCATAATAGAAAAAACAAAATTCCTCCTTAAATCATCCTTAAATATTTTTTCAGCACTAAGTTGAATCTTATTCTAGAATTTCTCAATTCCGATTTTGATATTTTGCCATTTGATCTTTGATTCTGCGTTTGATAGACATACTATTTCCAATATTTATAGTTTATTACTATTAATTTTGTTAGTATATAGCGTGTAAAGAGGAATCATAAGATCATCATAATATTTCAAATTACAAATTTTTCTTCATTAAACATTAATCCTTCCTTACTCGCGCACGGTCTCACATTCCGGTCACTGGGTATTTTCGTTTTTACTACCGTTAGGGTTGTCAATAGATTTTGTGCGCCAAGCTACCTTTAGTATATGCCCTCTTGCACTGATTAAAGAGAACCCTCAGTTTGAGGCGTGACCTTGAGGTAGAATGTGGCATTTTTACTGATAGTGTTCTTTACCCGGTCTGTCGTTCCATGTGACATTAATTCTATACTTTTCCATTTTTTTATACTTTTATTGTAACATCATCTTATGATTCCAGGCATAATAATTAATAAGTTTATTGACGTAATAAATTAAAAACTACGAAAAACGAGGTTTTTAAAATTTACGATGGTTTTTAACACTTGTGTATTTATAATTTGTAGGTAGATGTAATGAAAAGATATATAACGTATAAACAGTTTAAAAATATCTTTTATCTATTATTGAACTAAAGGTTTTTTACTAGTATGTGTAGTTTTATTGTGCAACCCCAATTTTATTGGTAAAAATAAAACCTTGGTCTCTGAGTCTGTGCGCGGGTTTTGGTGTAATAAACCTAGCGCGGGTAACGCAGGCTTAGTTTAAGTTTAAGTACACACCCTTCATTTATACTATAAATGATACCAATAATTGGTTTCCTCTGAATACAGCAGAAGTTTTCTATATTTTAAGCAATAATTTCCTGACACAGAGATTTCCGAAAATTCATTATAAAATACGAACTGGGCCTAATCTATAAATCCCAGAAAGACCCGTGGAACTAAAGAATGTTAACATCAGTCTTAGCTGACTAAAAATGTTTGGGAAGTTAATTTACATGATATGACAGAAGACTTACAAAAATCTGTTAATTTAATCTCTTAACTTTGTATTTTCTATTGTAAGAGTCTTGTTTAATTGATATTATTTTATAAGGTTTAATTTTTAGGTCGAGCACATTCTGGAATTCCTTGGAGATCACGCAAAGAGTATCGTATTCCAAGGCGTGCACATGGTTTACAATGCCCAGGTAAATTAAATGGTTTTATGAAGATTTTCTTGTATTATTTAGGTACTATATTCACAATCTTGTAGATCATACTTGTAGTTTATCTGCACGATTTTATGATTATTCATCACAAGAAACATATTGTGGTCTGCTCCTAATTGATCATTTTAGGAAAACTTTTAAATCTGCCTTACAACATATTCTCAGTTATTGAATAATGTTACCGATCAGATATAATTTAATCAGTTGATTGCTTTTCCAACTATAAAAGTATTCATTCACAAAAAATGATCTTTTTTGTTATTGAATTAAATTTTCACACACTGAGTTAACGTAAGTGTTCACTTTATTGCACTAGTGGATTAAATCTATACTATATGTGTCAGGTCTTCTTTGAGCTGTTAACATGTGGATCAAAGGTTGAAACACATCTTTATTGCATGAGGACAATTGTTATTGTTTGAATGAGATGTATTTAAATTTAACATTTTTGTGTGGTAATACATTTTTAGTCAAATTATTTTTATTCAAAATTATTTAATTTAATATTTATAAATATATTTACAGAGAGGAATGTGATAGGTAGTAAACAAAAGTTTGGTGTT
Source organism: Nephotettix cincticeps (assembly GCA_023375725.1). Lineage (NCBI taxonomy): Eukaryota > Metazoa > Arthropoda > Insecta > Hemiptera > Cicadellidae > Nephotettix > Nephotettix cincticeps. The sequence continues at coordinate 69,171,038 of CM041785.1, read as the reverse complement.
GGAAGTATCTGTGAGGATATTTTTCATTTTAATTCTCGAGATCATCATTTTCGTGTTTCTTTGACTATGTAAATTAGAAAGATTATATTTTAGAATGTCTTTAAAATGCCTCCACAAATCTTGAGTTGTTTACGGTTTTTCATTATATGATGGGTTTCCGGTATGTGTCATCTACCTATACAGTGCTCTAACCTCATCTGCCCATGTCCCATCTCCTATGTCCCCTCGATGTTATGCAAGGTGTGTAATATGGAGTCATGGTGGCATAGGGTCAGCCAAGCGGTGAGGCGTTCATCCAGATGACATCGGAGGCTGCTGCGTTCCAAGCAGCTCAGCAGAAGCACCACCGCTACATGGTGTTCGGCAAGAAGCAGCGTTACATTGAGGTGTTCCAGTGCAGCGGTGAGGACATGAACCTGGTGCTGACGGGTGGTGCAGTCAGCCCCGTCGCTAAGGCGCTACTCAGTCCCGGTATGTTGAGCTCCCCCCCACCCCCGCCTACCCCGACTGCTGCACCTCCACCCCTCCCTCCTGCCCCCGTGCCAGCGCCCTTTGACCCGCTCATGGCTGCCGCCATGCAAGCCCAGGCCCTTGCTCACATTCGCCAGAACCAGGAGTCACTCTGGCTTATGAACCAGATCGCTGCGGCTCAAGCCGCACAGCAGCAACAGCATGCTCTGGCATTGGCTATATCCAAACAGCAACAGTATCTGCCTGAGTACCTTCACCCTCCCCATGTTGTTGTTTCATCTACAGCTTCCGTTCAACCTCAGGTGTCGACCATTACTAGCAAACCGATGACATTCCCTCCCACTCAGCTTCTGCCGGCTGTCACTCCGACGCCTTACTTTGTTCTCAATTTCCCCCCGAGAATGCCTCCGCCCACATTCCCCAAGGTGCCCCCACCTCAAATGGCTAACCCTTATGCTGCCTACGCCCCACTGTCTTTCGTCCCCCCTCCGCCAGCTTCTGCCGCTCCCCCCACCCAGCCCCTTGTCAACCTGAAGCGCTCCTGGGAGCAAGCGTTTCCAGCTACCGGGGCTGTCAGTGAGGCCAACTCAGTCCCCGCCAAGCGACAGTTCCCCACCACTGTGGTGTCCACTGCCTCCCAGAGCTTCCCCACCAACCTGCCCCCACCACCTCCCGCCTCTTACCAACCTCCCCAATTTTATGCTGGACTGTGATTTCCCAATCCATGTACTTAACGGCAATAAGCGAGAGACTGACATTCCACTGGTTGTGGCCTTAGCAGCTAAGCCAATATTCTACATTCCATCCCTGATGTTGTTTACTTTATCTTTGTATTTTTTTATGTACATATTACAAAGAGTAGACTTTTTTTTATCGAAATCAAATATATTTTATTCAACGTTATCAGTTATTGTTCATATCTACTCGGATAATTTATTCATTCCTCGTTTATTATAGTAGTTAATCTATTGATTTTGGACAGTTCTTATTCCTATCAATGTACTTAATTTTTATTAGAGTTAAATGATTTTTATTTGTTTTTTAGTGTGAATCATATGTTGATCAGTTTTAGTTAGAAAGATTTCTTACTCTTGTTTTTTATAGTCACTGTTGTATGATTTAATTGCTCAGTGCCTTTTCAAGTCTTGATATTTTTATATTACGATGCAGATTGTAAATATAAAGTGAAGTTTATGTTTGTCCAGTTTGCTAAGACTAATATGTAAGGTTTTGGTTGCTGACTGTTCCAAGCCATGTTATTAATCTTGCAATGCATTATGGGAAGCATTATGGCTTTAAATGTAAACCCATTGCCCCCACCTTGTTCTCCCATATTCCTCCCTTATTGAAATATTTGGTTTTTCTTGATCGTAAGGTTTGTTGGGATGTTCCTTGTTTTTGGCATTGGGTTAATCTTATTTCTTCTCTTCCATTTACTGTTGCTTTTTAGTATTGTTCTTGCTTATTTACATGGTTTTTATCCTATGACAATGACAACGATATATTTTTTTATTATTTTACAGTTCTTTTAACAACTGTGTGGTAAGCACTGAGTGCATAAATAAGGAGAAATTCTACAGCCGAAGCTGATTTATATTCAAAATGTGGAAGTGTGGTTTCAGTTGACTTTGAAGTCCTTGAAAGAGAATTCATCTTAGTTTGATCTCTAAGGATTATTTCTTCCCTAAGAGTACTTGATGATACATTTTTGAAGATTTAGAATTAGTTTTAGCTATTCATGCACTAATAAAGTATTGTGAAACCATTTAGTACTTTTTTACCATTACTTTTTTTACTTGCATCTATTTTATGTAGATTCCAGTACTCTAGGGAGTGTTCACAAATAATTATCACCCGCAATTTTTTGAAGGGGAATGGAAAAAACTATTTTATGCAAAAAAGATCAAATTTTTGTTGAAATTGTAATATGTTTATTTTCAGTAGGGAGAACCTGCTCCAGTATTATCCGTGTAAATACCTTTATATTTTCATCATCCTAGATACGTATAGTTTTTGCGACCTCCTGCAGAGTGAGAGTTTTATTACTGAATTATAACTCATCGTCGCATGATCTCTTATCGAAAACATTCCACTTAACACACTACTAACTATTCACTGATCCGACTCCACAAGGTCCGCTTTCGTGTGACATTCTCCGAGAAATGCCAAATATTTCAGCTCCTCTGTTTCCCCCCCCTGTCCATCGTAGGTTAAGTGTTAACACAAGCACATGTGGGGGCGCAACGGCCCCCTAGGTAGACTGTGTATATTGCGACTAGCGTCGTTACTCGCTGTCGGCTTCGCTAGCGTGTTGTGGCGTGGGAATATTTATGCTTGTGCATGCATCTCAACACCCGGAAACTGGGTATCACAAACGGTTTTGGTTAAGTCACATTACATTAATGTGTTGGTTTCACTACGGATTCTGGTTTCTTGTTTGGTAGGTGAGCAGTTTTTTGTAGTACTTATTATTATAGCTGGGTACTTAAGATCGTTTGTACTGTTAATTTTTAGAACTAATAGTATTGATTTGTATTACTGGGATGTGTTTACCAGGTTGTTATAGATATTCTTTCATTACTACTGTTACCGTGCCCTATGCTGCTCTTTTATATTAGTTTGGTTTTTGAAAGGGTATTTTTTTTAAATGGAGAATTGTTTTGTAATTGTGTACAGGGAAAAAATTCAATCATGCCACTAACAAAAGTACAAACATTTTTTCATACTAACAAATTTCTTCAATTTTCAACTAGAGACAAACCAGCTTTTTAGACTTACTTCTTATTTACCATGAGTCTGCAGCACTCAGACTGTTGAACCATATCAATACCATTTTTACCTAAAAACTAAGGTTTCATAATATTAAAGCCCAGCAAGTCAGGGCTGTACGACAGTAGGTCCCAAACAAGTTGCCAGTCGTGTCTTTGTTCTTTCCACACAAAAAAGTCAAGTGTGCAAGTGTTTATTGGGACAAACTGTATCGTCCACCGTACGTCCTTGGCTTTTCCGTCTCAATGCCACCACTATTATCGTATTTCAAACGCTATTAGAATTTGTCTCAATAAAATCTCCATTACTTCGTTACATAACATTTACATTATATTTTCACTTTGTTTTGTTTCGAAGGGTTAACAATTTATTCTTCCTAAACTTATTTTATTAGTAGTTAAAAAAATATTTTTTAACAAGGTTAGATTTTCTCTTTGGATGTTTCTTTTGGTTTTTCAAATAGGAAATTGTTCACAAAGTTTGGCAATATATATTATAAAGACTTTTGAACTTATCATTCAGTATTGTCAGAATAACATAACCTTCGTGTCAATCACAAACCAATTTTTCTTCTATGAATTTTTAAAATCTTAGAAACTTTTTTTCTGATGTAGCTAACTACTAACCTTTATTAATAAACCAGTTGTATTAAAATAACATATCAATTAAATACTCGTTATAAATCAGCCTCCAACATATAGCCTTTCTGAAAACATAAAATGAGGTCAGTAACAAAGACACGTTATGTTTTCAAATGTATTATTACACTCATACTTCACTCAAATACACCTTAAAATACCCTCCGAAGTGCATCGTTATATGGGCCAGATTGAAAGTGAACATAGATATGTAGATATATTGGCAGTGATGTATGACAAACTTTCTTTTTCGAAGGTAATTTGTTTAAATATTCATATTATTTTAATAGTTAAAATATCAATATTACAATTTGAATACTCGTAAGTGTTGCTGTGGGTTCATTCTTTTCACCTAAGGTGCAGAAGGTAAAAAATTAAAAGTTTAAAATATTATCTTGGGATAATTTTCCATCGTATATGCATAAAGCTGCTGACATTGAATTCAGATCCTCAAGGTATGATCAAATTATACATTTTTTTCAGAATTAAAAAAAATACTTTTTGGATTTTTAGCCAAAATCGTTCCATTTAACATTATACTCAAAATGAATAGTAAAATGTTTAAACATTACTTGAACAAAAGAAAATTTGATTCAGAATTGAATTAAATGAAATCTCATTTAGTAGATTGTTGTTAATCTGTCAAAACTAGAATTAGCTAACAATCAAAAAATCAGAATACAGGCAATACTAAAAAAATATAAAAAAAGGAAATAAAACTCAAATTTCCGGTAATACTAAAAGAGCAGTTAAAGGCACCTAACCAGAATCCGTGGTTGGTTTGCTCATACGCAGCACACCCTAGCGAAGGCGAGAGGCTTAGATGTAAGTCTGCTTCTTGTAGAAATGTTGTACAATAAAACGTTTTCAAAGTACGTCGTTGGGCTGATTTGTTGCACCTGGGGGAGGAGGTTGTTGGTTCATTTACTTGGAATATAGAACATTGAGATCCCTCCAGTTTTTATCACCCATTACTTCACTTGCAGAGCAGCAAAAAATAACTCCTTTAGAGTACATAATCATTATTGAATAAATTTTCACCTGAAGCTGCTTTCATTCTGAACTAATCCTGCTAATTAGTACTTAAATATTTTTATTTTTTAAAGTGAGTGGTGTAATGGGAACTTTGGGATAATTATGTCATTTTATTTTTTTAAATATTGAGCAAAAGTTTATTTAATTCCTATTTTACAGTTTGTAATTGTGAAATGATTGGTGAGTAATCATATTAAAATGATATTGGTTTATATTAAATTTTAAAGCACAAAATAATTTATGTATAATATTGTGTCTTGGAAATAGCACAGAAGAGACGGTCTCTTCCTGTTACAGTGTTATAACTCTGTTCAGCTTTAATTTATGATCATTCAGACCTCAGGTTTTGTGCTCAACACAATTGTTTATCAATATTTCTAAAAAATAATTTAAATTATTTCAGTAAGTTTTAGGATGAGAATATACCTAGTGAGTTACAATTTTGAGATAAACATAATGAATACTTGAGCGAGGAAATGTGTAAACCTGTTGTCTGTAATGGTGTATATTGGTCAAGGTCACAATGCAGCCAGCTGGACCGTCGTAACATGGTTGCGAAGCATGGACAAATGACTTGAGGTCTCACGTAGAGATAACCTAGTGATTGTGCAATGGTGTAATTTTTTCAGGACTAACCCTCTTCGCACGATGCGCCAATGATAAAATTCAGTTTGCTTGTTGTTACAGTCTGTTTTAAGATACTCGCTCATCTTAATCCTTTCTCCTAAGATCTATTTCATCCATTAATTACGGTTTGTGTGGTAATTTTATCCGGGAGATTTGGTTGCAAATTTAATTTGGTGGGCGTGAGTGTTATTTACTTTCAACATTGTTTAGTTCTGTATTATAAGTTCATCCTTTGAGGAAGAATAAGCCTGATCTTGAAAACGTGTTTTCTTAACTGAGTTGGTTCTTAACTATACTAATTTTCTACTATAATTTTATTTCCAAAACGGTTTTATATATTTAACAAAGTTAACATACCTCAAACCAGCATTCCAAATATCCAGATGAGGTCGTTTAATGCCTTTGAAAGAAAGAATATTGAAATATTAAGACTGTAAGTGATTTTTTCGTTTTCTCAGCTATATCTTCGGGAAATTTAAGATGCCCTTAGGGTAGCTGACATGAAAGTTTAATTTACATTTTTGGTTTTAAGTTTGGTTTCAGTATTTTAGAAAATAATTAATCTTCCTTAAGTAAAAATACTCTTTTATCACTTTGACATTGCTCTAAAAACAATATGAAGAATGATAAATAAAAAATTATATAACAATCAGAAAGCCAACAAATTAGGTCTATGGTAAAATTAATTGATTTTTCCTAACGCTCTAGTGTTTTACATTACACTACGTTTCGGGAGGGGTGAAACTCCTCCTGTTTTCAATTAATTACCTAATAATTTACATTAAAAAATTGAATGTTCAATTTACAGATATTATTATATCATGTTGTCAATAATAATATACCTATATATCATGGACAACAAAAAAACTATATTGATAAAGCAACAAATAACCACTACACTCCGTCTCCGAGCGAGCGCTCAGAATGACAGTCGGAGCACGACGTTAACCTACTCAGTTGTGCTCACTTGAAACAGGAGGAGTTTCACCCCTCCCGAAACATAGTGTAAAACACTAGAGCGATGGGAAAAGTCAAATTAAATGAAGAATAAATAATTAAAAATCCATTGCTACTATGAATTAAAACAAGTTCATAGTACGTTTGAATCATGAGCATAAAAAGGTGAGAGGATAAAAAATCTGGAGGTTTAAAAAATGTGACAATGCTGTAAAAGCAGTGGCAGAGGAGGAGCTGGTACTGTATGGGTGCGGGTGGTGTCGTGTGTGTAGCGTAGGTGTCCCGTATGTAACGTAGTCCAGGTTGCGGGATTATCAGGTCTTCGGAGCTTGACTTGTGTGGTGGTGCTTGGGGTCATGAACGCTTCCCTTCGTCACTACAGGTACACTTCTACCTACTACTTTACCCTAGTTTCCGATATTACTCCGCTTTTGGTTAATCTTACATATATTTACCTGCATGATGTGTGTTAAGCGTTATTATATGGAATATGTCGATTTAAAATAATATTTTATTACGCTAATGATAATTTAGAACTCGGCTGTATTTGTAGATTTGTAATAATATTACCGCTACTGGTCGACCAGTCATTGTCAGTCCCGAGAGGAGACTGCAAGATTTCAGCTGAAATGTCAGTTGGGAAAGTGCACGGTGTTGCCCATCATGCTGGTCCATTGCTTATATCCTATTGGCTGCCAAATGTAATCCAGTAAATTTTGGGAAGAAATTTGTAGAAGAAGACTCAAAAGAGAGATTGACTCATTCTCGTACTCAAAGCCTCTGCAGCCAATAAGATGTAAGCAAAGACTGCTGGCGACCTTGCAAGTGCTATGTAAATGCTATGTTGGATTCTCTCAGTCTTTTGTTGGGTTTTATAATGACTGATGAATGTTGCAAAAATAGAATCTTTGTACATGTTAATTGTCAACAAAAATTAGTATTACAACTTTACATATTGATTTATTTCGTACGTTTCGGTACAGTGGAACCCCTCGAATCCGATCTAATTGAGGCTGAAGCCTGTTCAGATTTCCCACTCAATATTATTATGCACTTATTTCATCACTGTATTTGCGTTAAGCGACGGGAGATGCGGCAATTGGGGTTATACAGGCTGGGTTACTCAGTGTTTGTAAGGCAATGACCGTGGCGGGTGGATGTATGTCCCGTTGCTAAAATAATCCACTCTCCCACTATCCCCACCCTTACTGGGATGCGTCGTGCCTGTCTACTGACATGTGAGTGAGCCTTTACCTGCTGATTAGTGTGTATCACTAACAGCCGAACGACGTAATGTTCATGCGACGCTGGCTTGGAATTGAGTCCGCATGAAGATTTTCTTCTCTTCGACAGTTAAAGATAACAGACTTTAAGTGAAAAACATGTATTTGCTCAATTTTGTATTGTATTTTTGTGTGTTAAACCTTGGAAAATAAATTAGTGTAATTAACAACTATTTCATTTTTTTTGTTTTCCTAAGATCACTTTTGGATTTGCTGGGATTTGGCATTTCCGGAGTTCAGATTACAGGGGTTCGACTGTACCACTATTTTTTTATTCGTGAAAACATTTGTAAAAAACCTCGTCTTGTGTTTTAAATATCTCAAATAACTGATGTTGCACTTGGGGTTTTAAGAGGAAAATGATTAACCAACAGCGGAGTAATGAACTAATTTACTAGATTTAGTTCTTAATCTAGCACTCTTAGTTAATTTTATTTGGTGTTATAAACTGTTCTTTAGAAGATCTAATAGTGCTAATGTTACTTACACTATATCTCACTATCTTTGCATTGTCATTGCAGTTAATACGCCTATGGTGATAATAAAGGTATATAAATATCCTTAAATTATTTATGTAAATGAAAATTTTGGTGAAAAATATTTAACTTGGTTGCAAGCCGTAGTTGGTGCTATCGTTTGCTTGATTTATTGCAGTAGACTCTCAGTCATCCAGATTGGCCTAGTCTAAACTTCACGCGTCCAAATCTACGGTTCTTGAAAATCAATAGATTTATGATTGCGTATATATCTCCATTAGACAACACATAATTGTTTATTAGTGTAGATTTTAACCAACCTTTTATTATGATATTAAAATTGTTATTAGGCTAAAGCACCAAGTCTTGGCACCAGACTAATTACTGTTTAGCTGGTATTTATGGACTTAGTACAAAAGAAATACTGTTAAAAGTGTCAAACCCCTTAACGGAACGTAAGTTAGTGTGCTGCAGTTTCAGTGGCTTGGGGTTTAATTACGCTTGCAGATTGGCCACTGCACTGCGGGGGTTTCACATTTTTGCGTAGTTGCAACAATGCAACGTATCAACTACCGAGCGGGACATTCGATACTGCAGAGTGACCTCGACGTAGTTTCTGAAAAATTTACTAGATTTCAGCACCAAATGGTCTATCACTTCTCACTGTCAATATAACAGTCATAGCTTGGGGAAAAACTAGCAGACGACTTGTATTAACAAATGAATCAGCTGAGAATGTTTAATCTGTCTAAACTCGGGCATCGCGGTTAACGCAAAAAGGTCGTTTCACTTGATAGTCCGTGTGTCGCGATAGCGAGTACAGAGTACTACAAGAATATAATTTGTGTGTCATGGTTAAGGGGTTAAAACCTGTTTTGATTACTGTTTGTTTACTACTAAGGCACAACACTAACAACAAAACTCCTAATTTTTAAATTTTCTTAAATAATAATAAGTTGGCTGTTTGTATCAGTCTGGATGAACAAGAGTCTGCTGCACTATAAAGTTGTGGATCTCAAAACAGTATAAGTAAATCAGTGAAGTTGAGTTGATTTTCTGAATAGGTGCAAACCATGTAGGTTAACTAAAGGTTAGTTAACCAAAAGGTTAACTAACCTTTTGGAATTGTTTGTAATAAACTTGCAGCGTCCGCCCTTTGTAAGGGTTGTATAACTCAGTGCAAGAAGTATCATGCTTGTAATTAAACAAATCAACAAAACTAAAAACTCAATTCAATTATTGAGTGATAGTTTAAAAATAGGTAGTAAAAATACTTGTTATCACGACTCAATACGAAACATTTTAATGTAGTATAATATTTAAATAGTTATAATATTATAAACAGTATAATATTTTAATTTAAAGTTGATGATCAATGTAAACAAACTAATATTTATTTTAATTTTTCATCTGATTATTTTTGCAAAATCAATCCAATAAATCACATTTTCAGTAAAATTTAGAAAAATGTTGCTAATATCGCTAAAAACTAACTGACCTTGCTAACATAAACTAAAAATATCTAAATTCCAACCAATGTACAGACAAAACTAATTTTATGGATAGAGAATAATATATTCATAGATTATCATCCAAAAGAAACAATTGAGTAAAGTACAGGTCTTTACTAGAAAATAAGTCTCACGGTTTTTACATAGGTATAATAAAATAAAATTTGTTTAAGAAATTTTACTAATAATTGAATTAGAAATGAGGTATTCCAGATCATAGGGTGAGGGCAACATCTTTCTTGTGTTGTCAAAACTAACTGCATGGCTGGGGGGACTAACTAAAAAGTGGAAACTTTTTGACATTATTTAAATATATCTAAAGAATATGGCAAAGAATTATTGTAAGTAGCTTTTTTCCGATTTCAAGTAAACCATTCATTCTAAATATTTTAATAAAGAATAGGGCCTGTTTATCCATAATATGAGATTTATCATTCATCGTTGATTAAGCAGACAATGCTTTAAAATTATATAAGCATACAGTGGTAGAAATCCCTTGATTATAAGTCATGTTTACGCTCTTATTGGAGTTTTATAACTGCAAAATGAATCCTCTTAACCTTTTAAGAACTGCTATTGAGATTGTCAAAGTCAATAGTTTGTTCATTTGTATTTTTGTTGTTACAGGAGGCACCCCCACTCTAGCCCCACCGCCCCCGTTTGCCCCGCAGTACACATTTCTCCCATCCCCACTGGTGGGTCGCCCCCCACCTCCTCCCCCATTCTACCCTCAGATCCTCTACTGGCCATACCCCTCCCCGCCTGTCAGTCCACCTCAGCCTCCGTCTGCGTTGCTCATCATGCACACGGACCCAGCCAACATGCTGCACTCTGTGCCCGAGGTAAACCCTAACATATCAATTAGTTCTGTAATATAATATAATATATTTTATAATAAATTCAATAAGTTTTTTAGCTTTTTTTGTTTTAAGTTCAATAAGTTTTTTTAACCTTTTTTCAATAAGTTATATTGAACAAATGTGAACAGCATTCAGGTAACCTCTTTAACCTATTCCTGTCTAAGGATGTACATTGCACATCCTCGTATTTCGCTATAAAAATGCCTAAAGACGTGCACTGTACGTTCTGAGCAAACAATGTGCTCATAAGTTTTATTTTAATAAGTTATATGAACAAATGTGAACAGAGGAAAATTCAGACAGGAATGGGTTAACCTACAGTAAACGGAATATTCAAATTAAGCAAAGTCTCTGTTAAAGAGCTGGTATTAGCGGATGGTTATTGTACTTAGATGGAAATTCGCAATATTACAAAGTGATGTTAATTGGCTATTTAAATCGTGGCTGATTTTCTTTCATGGGCAATGCCTGTTAGGAAAATAATTAAACTACCACCACTAATAGAATAACCTAGCCATGCGGGTCTACCAGTATTTAAATAAAAGTTACCAATTTAATCTCATGACTAAAACTACATAATTTGCAACTGTCACACAAACTAGTCAACGTGCAATCGCTTGTTCCAGTGGGGTCTCGACTACCTGGCTCCGAGTCCTCAGCTCGGGCCCCAGAGTATCGGTAAGTCTCCTCATACACTATCTAACAGTCGGGAGTTAGTCATGAATTAGAAAACGGTCTTGAATAGTCCGAAATTAGCTGATAAGTTCATTTAAAAAACTAAAACGGGTTAACAAAACATATTATTGGCTGGAATTTACCAAGACTTAGAAAGTGCATGCATTTTATTTCTCGTCAAGGTCAAATTTCGTTGGTAGTGAAGACCACATTTCAAAGGAAACAAAACTATAGTCAAAGTTATTTTTTGACCATTTTTCATTCTTTAACTATGAATGGGATTTTTTAAGTGGTTGAAGACAATTCTACCTCCATTCAGTAATGCACATTTATTTGGTATTTAAGTCTAATCATATTATTTCATCTTCTCTCATTTTCATCTGAATTAAAAGTTCTTTTTTTGTTGTCTGAAAACTGTGAAAAAAGTCCAGAAAAAGTCATGAATTTACTTATGAACATTTGCTAGACACCCTGATCTAAATTAGTTTAATTTAAGTTCTTCAAACATATATTATATGATTGAAAATAGAACAATCATCGATTATAATGTACAGTTGTCAGTTTCCATATTGTTTGAGAAAAGCAAACAAGGTAGTGTTGTGTAGGTTTTAGTCAACTTTACACAATACAGTAAAACCTCGTTAATCCGGACCCCATTAATACGGACTTCGCTTAATCCGGACAGCCATTGGATCGCAGTTTTAATGCGCAGAACGCTGATTAGAAGAATGCGATCATTACTGTACGACTGCGCCCGGCGATGTGAGTGTGCGTGTGCCGAGTGCGGCCGGTCACAGCGCAAGGCGTACGTGCCGTTACCATGGTTACTGTAAGCCAATAGTAGCTTAGTCACACGATTGTGTTTCTCCTGCTCGTGTCAGGCCGTCAGTTGCTCCACAGAGGTCAATTGCACTGCACGTTTTAGTTGCGTTGTTTAATTGTGAAATTAACACAAAAGAAATGCAAATGAAGTTCATCTGCTTCTTCAAACCAGTTCAGTCACTTGAGGACGAACCTCAACCCTCATGTTCTACTTTGAATTTTGTCTATTTTCGTTGTCTCATTTTTTGTATGGACGTAAATACCAAGTGTATATTTTTGTTCAAATGTAACTACTGTATGTACTGTTTGTACAATATGTATTTTTATATTCAGAATATACATACTATTTAAGTTTATCTGCAAAAGGTGTACAAGGGGTACCTAAAAATCACTGTCTTTCTTCGTTTAGGATTATTTGTTTTAATCCGGACTTTCGTTAATCCGGACGACTTGGAGCCCCAATTAGTCCGGATTAATGAGGTTTTACTGTACTGTGGAATTATCAGTCTGGCTGTGCAGAAGAATTGTCACAGTTATGAAGTGTTTCTGATGACAAGTCAGTTGCATGAATTTCATGATTTCACCCTAGAAGTGGCAGGAGTTTTACCCTTGGTAAAAATAATCAAGTATCTCTTTTTTAAATCATAACTATAAACAAAAAATACAAGACCTCCCCCCTATAACCATACAGTTGTCCACTGCAATCCCAATAAAGCATAAAAATGCTTTCAACTTCTACTTGAGCTGGTTACTGTTTACTTTAGGTGGACCTGCCCACCACTGTACCGCACATTTGCTAGCCAAATAGGGATTTCTCATGGTCGGGATTAGAACCTTCCGATTGGCTTGAAACGTTTCACTCCTTTGCGAACGCTTGACCTCAGGGCCACAACACTGTACATTAACTCATTGGATTAGTAGTTATTATTGGACCGCCTTGAATGCTATTTCAGCATCTTCATAATTACCATAAAGTAGCACACATACTTTATTTGTATTTATTTCAATATAAAAATAAAACTAACACTATTAAAAGTTAGTGTTTGTTAGTGTTCATCAAAAGAAATGACAAAACCTTTTTAAGAGTTTGGGCCAAAAAAAACAGACTAGTCTTATGATCAGATTTATTTGTCATGATGTAAATAAATGTTGTAGATTACCAGTGTTGAAAAACAAAAGACTACTATTCAATTTTTCACTAAGCAGATTATTTCAAGATATATAACAAAGTAAGTAACTGCAAAGTAAACAATTTAGTTATAGTGAAACAGGCTAATGAGTTATGGACGATTGCTTCATAAAAAATAATTTTTATATACATAATTTTGTAATAGTATTATTGATAAATAATTACATAAAACTGATTTTACCTGGCCATCTATTAGCAAAATATAGAATTACCTCGAATCGAACCTCGAGTAGGTGACAGTACAATTGTATCAATTTACGATTGTTGCTATGGAACAGGTGCCAATGGGTTAAGAAATCAACCTGTAGATTACCCCTTCACATCTAATTGTTAACATGTCCACCATGGTAAAGTAGTAGTTAATTTATTTACTAATACTGTGTGTAGTGGGCTGGTGATAGGTGGTAGAATAGACAGTTAATGAACCAGGCAGTGAACGGTTGTTTCAGGCCCTCTGGGGATGCATTCTGCGGCAGCCTGACTGTAGCCTCGCCCCCAGCCGCTGCACCTGTAGCCTCGCAACCAGCCGCTGCACCTGTCACTCGCGAGGGACTATAACGTTATAATGGAGCCAAAGTTGAAGTAATATATTGTGGATGAGTGTCGCGTTAGGTTATGTTGCGAAACCATCGTTTGTTCGCTGTCTTTTAATCAACTGATTGTCGTCAAAGACGTTTGTGCAATATTTTTGCACTTGCAAAGAGAGTACGCTTGAAAACAGTGGATATAGTCAAATTACCTATGTAACAACGCATGTTGAGTTTAAATAATAGACTATTCATTAAGTAGTATTTTTTGTAAAGAGCTTGTATTAAAAATACATTATTAACTAAATATTAGTCTTAAGTGCTAGTTAATTTATTTTTCTATGTTAAGTTTATATCGCATAGTTTATTGTAACAACATTGATCACATTGTCTTCCCTATTTTGTCAATTATGTTTTCTAATTCATGTGTTCCACAAAATGGTGTGTTCGTTTTTCCGTGATTACTATGTTAGGATCTTTGAGAATGGGTGAAGTTACTGAACAAAGGATTTTAGGATAATGTGCAAAAAAATAATTGGTGTCACATGTGTTAAGTGAAGAATAATTCCTCTCAGTCATCCACTGTGTGTTATTGGGGTCATCTTATGTATTTATAAAAAAAAACGCTTAATTGGTAAAAAGTTTAAAAAAATATTAATTTAAACAAATTTGTATTCAAGTAATTGACCTGGATATTTAGGTTAAGGTACGTCTTAAATTTATTATCAGTAAATTAATTTTATGACATATTTTGAAAGCAAATAGGTATTCTTTCAAACGAATCTTTCAATCCGCAAGAGTGTGAAAACTTATGTTCGGCATTTTTAATTTTGAAGGGAACCAGTGGAAAAATTTAAAATGCCTTATTCAGTTTTCTATTCTCTGGAAGAAAGTTTTCTGGTTGAAAGAATTGTGTGCGTGTAGTAGTTTATATTGTGTTACTGGTATTTTAAATTTAGATCTTATAAATATTCAGGACAAAACATCCAATATTTGAATATAAATTTGAGTCTCATCTTACTCAGAAGTGTTCCCCAATGATCAGATTTCTGAGCTAATGAGAGGTATTTTTTACTCCAAAATTTTAATTGGCCCATAATCACATTATTCCAGCCTTTTTGTTCTAGCATTTTCGAAGATCCTAAAAGGATAAAAATGAACACACAGTATGTTGAGTGTGAAAACACATTTTGAATATTTAATGTTAATTTATAAAATATAAAAAAAACTCAATTAGGTTGTGTTTGAATGATTCATTTGTAAATATTAGAGTAATTTAAGTAATACATGACATTATGAAATCGTTATTATCTTGTATCGAGTCTGTTTAATCATTTATTTGTTGTTATATTCTCTGTTGAACTTTAAATTATTTAAGAGATTTCAGAGATCGTCTATTATAAAGTGTGCTTATAGTTTATTTAATATGTTAAGAGTTCTATATGAATATATATTATATTTGTAAACATAGTGTAATTTAAGACATATCAGTAGCACAACGAATTGTACTGTATAAGTGCAATAAGGTGTTTAGGCTAGGCCAAGCTTGTTTGTCACTAGTAGTGTTGACTAATCGGTTGATATGACGAGTGTTTTGTGTTTATCTTTGTGTTTTGTGTGCACTTGTTCACATTTTCCTAGGCTGTGTTCGGATTCATAATCGATGATTTGAAGTGCACATGACTTTTCGAGTGGCAATTTTAAAACGTAAAGTTTTCTGAAAGTGACCTCCCTCGTGCTGGAGCCGTGTTCCTAGTAGTGTAATGCCTTCGTCCCCAGTATTACTGTCGAGAATCTCAGACCGCCCGCTCGCTTGTTTTATTTAAAGACGAGTTTTACGTAATGTGATTTTGCAGCAAAAGTATTGGCAACTTCCACAAAATTTAACCAAAAGCTACATTATTAATCCTGGGACGATGAAAAGTACAAAAAGTTTGAACAATCTTGCAATTTTAATCGAAATAAGACAGAATTAATTAGAGATGTGATATTTGCTATATCGATTAAATAATAGTAAGTTTTAGGTTAAGTTGTTGTTAGATGCATAATCCTGCCATCTAAAGTCTAGACCGATCGCTTTGTAACGTTTCCTTGTCGTGCTAACGGTGTCAGCTTGAAGAACAAATTACCACCACCCAAGGTCCATCGAGAAGCATTGCTAGATCCGTTTAATTTAGGTAAGACTATGTGCAATAAGCTAAGAAAGAGATATTAATATATATATATATTGACTAGTGTTATTCAGTCTAAATAACGTAGTCCGATTATATTTAGTTGTTATGACTTTGCTGTTTCTGTTATTTAGAGAGATCATCATTGATATGAAATAAACAAATACACATTTTAAAAACTAATTTATCAACTTTTTTGCTACCCTTGTAGATAAAATTACCCTAAACATATAGAATTCAACTTGAAAAATTTTTGGCTAAAATACAAGTAAGCCGAATCAATTATTGATTATTACATCTAAGGAACTGCTAAAATGTTTATATTTTTCTACTTTATTTTCGGAGTTTAAGTATGGTTTGTTACAGTAGGACCCCTCATATTCAACCACCTCGGGACGAGCCCTTGGCTGGATAAATTAACCTATTTTTAAAACTATAATTTATACCTAATAATATTATATAGTTAATAAATATAGTCATAATGATGGCTTAAATTTCTTCTGAGATTGTTATTGAAAAAAAATACTCAATAAAAAATAAAAAAATATATGTTTATAAAATCTATACAAAGCGTCATCAACTATCTTATAGGAAGGTTTTCTCAAGTATCATTGCTCAGATAAAACCTTTTTACTCTCTACAAAAGTCAATCGATATTCCGAGGACCGGGAAAAGAGGCCGGTTATGAGGGGTTCTACTGTACCAGCGTCAATCTAGTGGTTTACTCACAAGAATAGTGAAACACGCTCCTGTGTGAAAAGTTATTCAAACTGGTCCGCAGTGATATTATTCTGAATCATGTGTTAAAATATGTAGTATCTGGTAATTTTAAACAAGGAACATCACATGTTGTCAGTTAGTGGTGCCAGTAAAGCATTTAGACACTTTGGTCAACAAAATTCAAATTTCTAATTTTATTACTGAACATATTTAATTTACATATTCTAACACTAAATAAAATACATATCTACAAGTCTCTTAAAAATATCACCGAAAAAAATATGATCTTTGTTGAATGTTATGACTAGACGTTTTATATACATATTAAATCTCCTTAAAGAATTAGTAACACATACAAAAGAAATAGATACAATAGTTTTAGCCACCTAAGTACACATAGAAGTAGATTTTATTTGAACATTTCTTTTGTAGTTTCTTAAGATATGTATTAACATGTTACATTTTTACATGCAGAAAAATGTTGAATAGCACAGAAATTCTTACAGCAAGTAATTTACAATAACAGCATATTACACAAAAGCTTTCCAATAAGCCTAAGGAATTTCAACTTAAGTCAAGGTACAGTTTGGAGCTTGTAACGTCATTATCTCAGAAATGCTATTTTTTAAGTAAAAAGATTTATCTGGTATATAGTTGTGCGTCCATCTTATTGTGGAGTATTATGGTCTTCGTTTATGCTACTTGGATTAAATAAATCTGTCTATGAAATGGAAAAACCATTGCCTCGAATCAAAATCTTCAGTCAAATAAAGCTTCAAGTTAAGCCTTTTATTAGTTAACTTTTATTTAATGTTATTGATATGTAATAAATCATTAAACTCTTGTGAAAAACGTGAGTTTCAACCCTCCAGATTCCAGTCATCGAGGTCTAAGCAGATTGGAACAACCATCTACTTGTTCACCAAGTTTGTTGATGCTGAACAAAGGTTAATACTGTGTTAGGCTTGTGAGATTCAATGATCTAATAAAAAAGGATATATATTGCCAAATCCAAAGCTTGTAAGAGCCCTGGATTATTCCAGGTGTGTACGCTTAAATGAATGTAACTAATGTTCCCTTTACAATTTTATTGTGATGAACTCCAATCCTTATGTGTTGGCTATTATAGAATACCAACAAAGTCAAATCAGAAACTCACAATCCCAATGTGTGATGTACTTGTATGAAGATAATAGATTATGACTACATAAGATAATTTGGCACATATTTTGTAGCTAATGCTATCTACATTAATATGCATCCTAAAATTGGTTTTCTGTGACAAAGTAAATCTATAACTTTTGTAATGTAAGACCAAGGTAATTTTTTTGGATTATCATTGTTTAATGTATGGATACCAAACAAATACTGCCTTTAAAAGTATGAATATCTGAAAATCTTTTTAAAACAAAATTAACCAATTCTTACCGGTTAGTTTTTTGATGATGAATAGAATATTTATATTATATTATTGAAATTGGATAATCTAAATGAAAACTGATAAATCACAAAATTTTAAAAGTAGTTAGGTTTAAAATAAAGTGTATTATAAAGTTTCTTAAAAACTTGTGAATGTGATATCTTCAACACATATATCCCTTGCTTGTTGTGTGTTTCCCCCCAGTCGAACATAATACAACAACTTGTAATTAAAAAGTCTTAAAGTAAAATGTGATCACAATCTGATTTGATTAAACACAGTTTAGCTGGCAGGAGCTGCAGGGACGCACGTGGGCACTGCGTTTGACCACTTTCCATTGTGTTGGCAACGCAACATAGCGGCTCCCTGCATCACCAGCCCGTCATCGCAGGTGAACGTCACAGTCTCGTTGATCTGGTAGTAGAACTTAACAGATGACATTCGGCCGCTGATAGCAGTGCCAGGGTACGCACAGGCTTGGACACCTGTGAGCCAGACAGCCTTGTCAGAAATGAGACCTAAATAGTACTACATTTAAACCTCCTTATGGAGGTATTTGTAGTAAGGAGGTTCTTTTTATCTAGATTCGTCTCATACAGGTTTCTTATGTTTGAACAAGCCAAGTCTTGAATCACTGTTTGTTTTGAAAACTACTTACTATGGAGGTCAACCATGTGGCAACTACGTCTTATGGAGGTTTAGTACATCTTGTAAAGGTTTTAAGCAAAGGATATTCACTGTATAAAGGCTTTATAAGCCTAGTCACAGATCACTAAAAATAATTGTAATCAAGGTTTTTGCCTGAAAGGTTTCAATGGAATTTTAAAAATGTCATATTATAAAGGTTTTTACTAATGAGGTTCCACTGTATACCAACGTATGGAAATATTGAAACCATATTTCCATAATCTAAGAACAACGAAATATGGACTGATGTGTAATGGCCTTTCCAGTAGTCTGTTTCAAGTCCTGAGGACAAGTGTTCCAAAGCTTCAGTCTCGAACAAGAGTATTCAGTGAACACAAAACGCCAAACCCCTTAAGTTCAGACAAAATTTGTTGTATACATTCAGCCAGGGATTCATCTCAGGATTCAAATATAAGATTAAAATTGATCAATCTTAAATTATTTAAAATTAAAAACAATTCAAAATGAAAATGTGAATTGGATTTATGTGGAGGCCATTTTGAGATGGATTTAATGGATAGAAAAAAACCATCTCTGAGGTGAATCTATTTTTTATAGCCAATAATGTCGACCAATGAACTAGCAAACACTAACTAAAAGAGCTGTGGACCACATGGATGTGGTGGAGTGAATAAACATATGTGGTCTGATAATGGTGTGATTCGGATCTTTTCCGTTGTATAACTGGACAAAGATACAAAGATCTAGTGGAAAAATCAGGAAAAGATCTATATGTATGTTTAACACTGTTTAAATAGCTGTTTAATGGTTTTATGATGTTAACAAACATAATAATTGGAAAGGTTGTGTGTTTAAGTTTGTTTTTAAGTCGATTTCTCACATAAAACATTTCTGTTACACCAGAAAACAATTAAACCACTATTTAAAAAGTTATATATGTATAACGTAAAAGATCTTGCAACTCCTCTCAGTGAGAATATGGAAGACTTCCTCAGGTATTAGGTCATATACCTAATACCTTCTAGGAAACTTGTGGTCCATGTTACATGATAAATTTTAATGATAAATTGACAAATGACTTACAACGAGGCACAGATCCAGACCACCTGCCATTCTCTTGACAAGCAATGATTGGTTGTCCCTCCATCATGTGGTCAGGGTTGCAGTTGAACTGTACTAGGTCTCCAGCCTTGTACACCCCCTGGCCCTGGATATAACCGTTCTCTGGTATTGCAGGCTTATCACAC
Organism: Nephotettix cincticeps; assembly: GCA_023375725.1. Lineage (NCBI taxonomy): Eukaryota > Metazoa > Arthropoda > Insecta > Hemiptera > Cicadellidae > Nephotettix > Nephotettix cincticeps. Next base: position 69,150,992 of record CM041785.1, on the reverse strand, counting down.
TGCACTTCTACAACCACAGACACAAAATATTTTTATGACACAAGCCTTGTACATGTATAATCCCTGACCCAAGATGTAGTCGTTCTCTGGTTTTGCACAGATTATATTTGAAGGAGTTACATTTTTACTTTCTCCCCCTATGCAATGGGAAAAGTATGGTTATTGTACAAATTTTTGAATTTGAGCTGAGAGTAAAAATATCCGTTTTGAGGCTCCCTGAATAAAAAAATGTTTGAATTTACTTCCTTGAGGGGAATAGGTTAGATCATGGATATGTCTAAAGGGAGTGTTTTCAGTTATTGTACTGTTTCATATAAAAAATATTGGTAATAGTGTTTACATTCAGATCCACCCTGAGGACCTGGTTGAAAACAAAAAACTTTTACTTTGTCAAAAGTTATTTTAATGGGGATTAACATCCCTAATTGAATAACATAGATAAGTTAAATTTATTTAAATAAAAAAGTTAGATTAACAGTAGTTTTTCTTCGTAACTGTATATATGACGCAATGTCCTGTCACAATGATATATTGACATGAAATAAATAAACCTACCCTTGCAGTGGGGTAGGGGTGCGGCCCACTCCCCACTCGGCAGGCATGTCGAGTGTGCCGGCCCAATCAATCCGAAACCCTGTGTACAACTGAACATCACCTGACCTCCCACCTCTCTGCTCAGTATTGTCGCCCTCAAGTTGGGGTCGGATAGATTTCCAAGATCCGGACATTCCATACCTGGCAACAGAGAGAGTGACTAGCAGATCAACTTTTGTAAATTTAAATCGTTTCATGTTCACCTGGATTATAACTTGGTTAAAATGTGGGTTCTGTCGATAGAACAATTGACATTCCCATGGGAAATCCCAGGTTTCATGTATGTTTGACATACAGAAACTAAAATGGATATTTAAAATTTTGTTTAAAAATATTCAGGTAGGGGGAATGCTTTATGCATGAACAATGAACAGTGGACAGTGTGGGACTCTTCTCTAGGTCTCGGTGGAAGATACCCACTAAAACCTCCTACTCTTTAAAATTCTTAGGTATTTTGTTTATGAGTGTATAGAAACAGACTACATGATTAATTATTGAAGTGGTCAAAAAACCCAAAATCTTGTGAGCTCAGGCCACAGAAAATCCTAAGAAGATTCACACTTCCCTGTAAATCCACTGGACAAGTAGGAGTCTATATTATTTTAAGAGGATACTTCAAGGGAGTATACTATTCAGCCCCTCACAGCAACACAAGTAAGCAGTCTTTCTCTTAGGCACCCGTCCTTGGCGAATGAGAGAGTAGAATATCCTTCTTAAATTTTGAGAATTTTGGTCAGGCTGGGTTTTTAGACTTGTCCCTTGAGACACAAGAAGGCACCAATGTTCTTTGGATGCCTCTCACACTGCACACTGGATGAACAAAGTACTAACCAGTAATGTGATATCTTCTTTCAAATGAACACATTTTCAATTCCTAAACTATCAAAGTCAAAGAGGGTTTGTGCTTTTTTTCTAGGGCTATAAATTTATCTTACTAGATAACAATTCAAAATAGACTTTATTTAAGAAAAGCAGATATCTCACTTTCACAGACAGGAACGTTAGCACTCCAGTTGCCTGAGGGCAGACAGATGATCTCAGGGGCTCCGATGAGGGAGTTGCCGTTGGCACAGGACAGCATCACATGAGTGTTCATCTTGGTGTTCTGTGTGCTGAGCTTGAGTCCGCGGCGCGGCGGCAGCTCGGGACAGTGCACCGCTGTCAACAAATACACATGATACATAAACTATCCTTAAGGAATATATGTGATTAATACCTCACTGTCTCTTGAAGTTTTTTACTGTATATAAAATAAGTCACCTTTGACCTCTATCTCGACACTATGCGTGTGCCTCGTGGGCGTAATGCAGGTGAAGGTGCCTGAGTCGTCACGGCTTGCGTGGAAGATGCTGAGGCGGTACTCCAGCTGTGAGTCTCGACCAGGATCACTGCTCCAACCCTCCGGGTACTTCCTGGAACATTCAACATGCAAGTTGACTACATAAGATACAGAATGTTTGTCTTTTTACAATAATTGTCAGCTATTAGAAAAATATATCTAGAAATATAGAATTAGAATATAGAATTTTGATATAATACTAAATATCTACCACTTAATCAAAATTACTAATTAAAATTTAATTTTTAAATTACTAATGTTTGTTTATTTATATAATTTTAAGTTATGAGTACACTGTGAAAATGAACTGAGTTTCGAAACACATGTCATGTATTATGTAAAAAATTAAATATTTAAAGGGTGCTCAAGTTCATTTAATTTACTAATAACAATAGAATATAGAAATATGCAAGTGGTCGGTGCTACCTGTAGTTGTGGCTGACGACCCACTTGGGAGTACCGAACCTCCGAATCCACAAACACTCCATGTGCAGGATGCTGCCCGGGTACACGATCAGAGTGCCCTCGTTGCTCTGAGCGATGGGTCCGAGCTGGTGCCTGAACAGGATTGTGGGCGGCTTCTCCACTGGAGCAGAGATTTCTCATTATCTTAATTATAGTGAACTGACACTATAAACAGCATACACCAACCAGAACAATGCTAATGAAGGTGCTTACCTTACTTTTGGAATATCTCTTGTATATTATAAAGACACATCTACCATATTCAACTACAAAAATAAGATTCAACAATTGCAAAGTTTAATTTATATCACTCCCAATAATGCAAAAGGGTTAACTCACATGCGTAATCATTTTCTTGATTCAATCCAAAGCAGACAGGTCGTTGCCCATCCCATTCTCCTTGTGAACATCTTCTGCGCTTGGACCCGATCATTGCATACTTGCCGATGTCTGCGCATCTGAACAACTGTGGAGCACATTGTATTTTACATAATGTTGTCAGTATTTGATTCAATACTCGGTTGGTTGAGGCATAGTGTGTTACGAATAGTCGAGGGGTGAGCGCTCATCTTTTAAAATGCCTTGTAAAGAATAATTTATATTTCACGAATTTTGAAAAACTATATCATACCACTTTTGTTTAGCTATAATTATACACAAAACTAAAGCTAACTCATTTCCAATAAAAAATATAAAAAACTCTCAAACTATAATCTTTTTATAAATTAATTTAACTTTTTTCAATTAATTTTTTAAAAATACAGGACGCTATTAAAAAACTTTTTCCTAATACTCAGTATATTATAATACAAAAATATACATACATACAACACATAATTTATTACTAAATAAAAGGTCTTTTTTTAAAGCCGGTTGTGCTTACTGCACTGTAACTCGTCATGAAAAAAATAAGAGAGACAGACTGAAGGTCTCTTAACTTCTCCCCCTTCTTTACTGATAACCCAACAACAGTTTCTCCGAGTTTCAGGCTGATATATTACAAACTCTATATTTTGTATAAACTTAAAATGTAAAGTGAGCGTTACTCTCACCACTCGACCATCCGTGGGTTAATATGACTATATTTAATGACATTTTACATCCAAGGCACAACTAAACTGAGGTACAAAATACCAACCAGAACTGTGCCAGATGGGAACTCTACAACGTCTTCCTTGATGGGTTGATCTCTGTAGAATGTGACAACATTAGGCTCAGTGTTACGGAATAAGCAAGTGGAGTTGTCCTTCACTGCACTTGAGTCCTGAGGGTCTTCTACATCTGGAAAAAATGTATTATCAGGTTATTATACTACAATAACAAGAAATTATGTAGCAAACTTAAAGAAAAACTGATGCTTGAACACAACCTCCGGTGATAGATTACCTGGAGTCCATCACTCAGGGGCGACGGTATCCATATGGATACTTGGAATCGTCTAACCTTTGATATTGTCCTGAGGCTCAGCCATTCTATATTTCAAACTAGTTTGTAGACACCTGAGTTGATACTGTTGAATAAACACTGTGACCTTCGGGAATGACTGTCGGGAATTATTAGCAGGGGCGGGGAGGGGTACTCCATGTGTGTTCACCACGTCACCGCCCGCCTTCAACACAAAGAATATTGTTAAAAAGTAGTATATGGAAAGCTCCTATTTATTGAGTGTACATTAACTTTTGTAACACATTCTTCTTTAATTTTCTTCTAATCAACAAGCTTTAATTTTAGTTATGAGTGTTTAGTAATACTTTTTACTTTGCTAGTGATTGGGAATTTTACTGAAATTTGTGCCAATCGTGAAAGAATTTTATTGTCTAAATTGAACCTTTTTAAAATTTTTGATATAAATTTGGCTTGTTCCTCTGGTGCCAATTAAAATGCTAATTACTTTACAGTTTTTCATGTTATATTTTTCCTGACAATAATCCCCCAGAACACACTCGACCGGCGCGACCGTGCTGGGTTTGTACTCGACATCACACTGGAGAACTTGTTCCGCTTAATTTGAAGCCTATTACCTATGACCTATTACGCTCATGACGCTATTACCTTTTGAAATGGCGATCTATTCAGGAAGGGATTTTAAGCCAAGTACGAATGAGAAATAAGTATAAGATTATTGTGGCGCAATCTTATAGTCTTGTTACTGACTAAGGCTGATGTGTTCCTTAGGCGGGACTGTTAATTAATGGCCAATTTCCCTAACACACTCTGTTGTCTATTTTGAGAGGTGATAATGAGAGAAAGCATTCTCTAATCAGTTGTTATTGTTGGCATAACGCTTGTGCTATTACTTGGGTAATTACCAGGGTATCACTAATTTAAACCTTGCCTTTACTATTTAAATTCCCTGTTTATAGAATAAATGAGTTCCCATTTTCATTTGTTGGAATTTTTGATGAGGAAAATGAAGAAAACCCAGTGTTAAATTAAAATGATCGTTTGATTTACCACAACTTAAAGACCGGCCGAGCCAACTTCCATCTTCACATACAATCCTCCAGGAGATCTTCTCTCCCATTATACTGGCAATGCAGTTGAACGTCACCTCGGTTCCATCAGGAAAACTGCACAATAAATATAAAATTAGTATGTGCATTTTCTGTAAATTATCGAAAGTTAACCATTACTTAACCTGCAGATGGTCGCGGGGTGAGCGCAGCGCAGCACTCACTTTTCATTTTACGTTTCTACAATACACGGAGTTTGTAATATATCGGTTTTAAACTTAGAGTACATATTCTTTGTGGTATCAGTAGTCGAAGGAATACGTTGAGGGAGTTTAAGTGACCTTCAGTCTGTCTCGCACTTTTGTTTGTGACATCTGACAGTGCAGTAAGCACAACTAAAAAGTTATAGTTGTGGTTGCCTTTTTAGTTGTAGTTGTAATATAGTAATAAATTACCGGTAAGTGATTTGTATATTTATTTTATGCTGTTGTAATACACTGAGTATTTGCAAAAAGTCTTTCTAATAGCGTCTGTATATTACTGTATATTAAATAATTAATTAATATACAGATGAGATGGGTCGGGCATGTCTTGAGGAGAGACAGACGATCGCTATTAAGGGAAGAAGGAGAAGTGCAGCCGAATGGGGGAAGACCACCAGAACACAATATCTTATCATATAAAATCAAAATCACTTATCACTAGATTGTAATACCAGGTGTGCAGTCCGGCAGGGAGGATCATTTGACAAAGCACAGGACATGGAGAGATGGCGAACAGTTGTGGCGAGGTCAAAACCCTACTTGGGTACCAATGGCCAAGAGAGTAAGTAAGTAAGGGTAAATTAATTTCTTAAGAAGACTATAGTTTGACAGTTTATTTATTTTGTTCATTGTGAAATTAGTTACTTGTAATTTTGAATATAATTAAAGGTTAGAAAAATATTCAAACAAAAGTCGCATATATAATTTGTTCGAAATTCGTGAAATATAAATCGTTAACAAGTTATTTAAAAGGATCAGTGTGACGCTCACCCCTCGACTAACCGTGTAACATAATTATGTGGCCTCGACCAACGGCAGGTTAAATTAAAACTCTTTAATCTGTTTGTAATTATAAAAAATTACAAATTATCTTCATCATTGATCAGACTCTGTACTAAAAAACCAAGTAATTAAATATTTATAAAATTGAGTACGTCTATGAAGTGTCATATTGGGCCTGTTTCTTATGCTCCCCTTGACTGGGACTGTGGCGTCGTCCTGTAATCCAGTTACTCAGGCGTCACGAATTGTGGATAGTTGTGAGCGGTGGGTGTAGTGTTTGTAGCTATTGTACTTGACAGCTAATGTACTTTCTCTTCCATTACACAACTCCCACCTTCGTTCAGTCTCAGTGAGTGGTTCTCCATTCTTGAAGATGAGAGAGCCCTGCACTCGGGCGGGGGGCCCGCAAGAGCCCCGCAGCCCTGACAAGTAGTCCACCACGTCACCGCCCGCCTTCATGATATCACTGCCGATAATGTAGTCCCCTCCATCTGCAAAACATGTCCAAATTATTCTTGGTGACAAGAAAATGTTCTATATTAAAATACAGGGAGTAAAGTAATTCAGAGGCAGTGGTTCCGACTCCATGGTAAACTGTAGGTCCCTTAGATATGCCATTGACGGTTGGGCTATTAATTAAGTCTAAGGAAAAAACTAAATACCAGTCTATTATTATGTTAAGGCAAATAAAATCCCTCAGCAACTCAGAAACAGCCAAAACAGATTATTTCTCCTTATTTGAATCCCACTTTCGATATGGTCTCTCTGTATGGGGAGGGACATCAAAATTCAACCTGAATAGAATCCTGACACTCCAAAAGAAATGCGTCAGAGTCCTGGCTGACCTACACCACCTGGACATGGAGGTAAGGTAAGAATTGCCCATTAGTTAGAATTTAATATGTTTACTGTGTTACAGTTACCTTTCCTGCAGGATGGAGTATGGGGCCGAAGTACAGAAAATCATGACCATAGTCTCACTATACATCTATGAACTAGTGATGACATGACGCTGGAGCCGTTGCCGATCGTCAGTCCGGCCCGGTAGCCGAGCAGGTACTGTCCGTGAGCTATGTGCGGCAGCTCGCATGGCGCTGTCCACACAGCTCTAATCCTACCAGTACACCACCTAAAATTGTTTGAAACCATTATTTACAAAACATTAGGAATTGAAATGGCGTCAAATATAAATACAGAAGAATGTTTATACATTAATGTTAATGTACGCGAAAAGTTTCTCTTCTTTGCAGGAACTCATCTAGCGAGTGGAAGGGATTCTTTGCTAGCCAGTTGGTGAGGACAGTCTTCAGTTTGTACCCAGTTTTCTGGAGCATGTTGCAGAATATTCTACCACTGTATGAATGCAACCTTTCATACTGAGAGCTGTGGATTGTTATATAATCAAATTTTACCTTTACCAAGAGAGGGAATTCGCTGAGATCAGCACTGAAAGCATAGCTTCTGGACCGACCATTCTACACAATCAAAGAATTCCTCAATGACACTCTCATCCAAAACTGACCAAAAATTATAATCTCCACTGACCGCCCACTGACCATGCCAGCACTTGAGGTTGCCAGGGCCTTGGACGTGGTAACCAGCTGTGCAGGAGAACTCCACCACTAAAGACCAGCCATTGGTTGTTCTTTGGCCATGTAGTCGCTCGGAGCGCCTTGATGATAGAAGTTATGCTTCTCTATTAACAGAACTAACATAGGGTACAGTTGCACTAGGCTGGAAGATAAAACCATTATCAACGGCCATACTCACTGCCTCCAAAATGTTTCTTTCTTTCCACCTATCTTTTTTATTATAATGCATGACGATGGCTACTCAACCATTCAACACGATAAAGTAGAAACTAGTCCTTGGACTAATTCTTGTGATTCTTTCATAAGTAACCAGCTACACTCACCTCATTGTTTCTATTGTATGGATTAACGTCTGCACTATTGTCATCAAGATCTCTCAAATGCAAAAAGTCCTCTCATAATTAGACCAGTTCTTGGGCTCTCAAACACGTGAAATAAATCAACTGGTTTTTAGCGAATTTCCCATAGGGAAAAAGCTATTACCATAGGTCTCATGGCAAGACTTAAGCCTGTTATGGGACCATGTTATTATTTTTTTTTTAGGTGCCCAGAGGCCAAAAGCAATAGTCGTTAAAAATTATATATAAATATTATATATATATGTGTCTGTGAACACAATAACTCTCGTAAAAATGGTCCGATCAAGACCAAATTTGGTAGAGACGTGTTGTTCTACATTTGCTCGGATGAGTTTGTAATCCAGACATATCGCTCAACCGGAACAGGTAGTTTGGGGAGGTTTTGTACTAAAAAATTGGGTTTATTGTGTTTTTCATTTGTAATTTAAGTTCTTTTTTTAAATTTTAAATTTTAGCATTATAATAAACTTTAAATGCTAAATAGTTTAACTCTTTGAGTTTTGCTCTATCTTCAACAGTTACTGAGATATTAAAAAAAATCTAAACACAGTATGTTGTATTTTGGGGCTCCAAAATATATTTTTGGATGAAACTTCACACAGCTTCATGTGGTTGAGGTCCATCCATTTATGCTCAACATCATAATGGTTTATGGTAGAAATGCCTACTTTAAGTGTTCCTCACAGCAGCAAACCTGAATAATCTTTCCCATGTTGATCCCACGGAGAATAGGCAAATAACTCTCATATTATCGACAGATATTGATAAAACTTGTCATGTATTATTATATTAGTATTGATATGGAAAGTCACTGAGTACGCATTGTAATCTGACACTATTTGTAATCTCAATGATTGCCTATGAAGATGATTCTGATTCTGAACATGTCAGTCTTAGGCAGTAACAGGACTGCAAGACCACCCCACAATTTTCTTACACTCATTTCTCATTCTACCTGAGTAGGTGGTCATTTCAGTAACCATCTAACTAACTAACCGCTGTCAGGGATAAAAACACAAAACAGACGCAGAACACTAAAACATATACTAGAACACCGCACTTCTGCTTTTTTGGCGCATCTTGCGGTACCGTTCTCCCCGATGTTGACACCATAGCCCTGCATGACTGAGTTGACCAGTGCATTATCAACGTTATCAGATATGAGAGATGGAGGAGGGTATACATTTTTGCCTTTGTCTACTTTTCTTCTGACCTCCTGCCAAAAGAAATATATTATTAGTCGATGATAGGACTTATCTCGGTAGTCTCATTGAGAATCATACCAGCTGTGCGGCCGTTTTCCACTGTGGACCTGGTGAAGATTCCGTGTTCGCTGTGTGGCACAAAACATGGCACTGAAAATTGAAAACAACTCTACTTATATGGAACACAATTCATATTTGGGAGTTTTTTGAATGCAAAAAGTCCTTATAGGAACCTATGTAAAAAGTGTAAATATAAAAAATTGTTTCAATACTTTACGTTTATCCACAGAAGCATTTTTATTACATGTTGACATCTTTCTTTCTTTTATTATGACCAATAAATGTTTGAGCAATGTCGTTGCTAGTTAAAAATTCTTGGCAATAGGTGTGAACACATGTATCCAAAGGGACTCTCGAGCCGATTGTAATCCAGAGTGGCGCGATCTTAGTACACAAAATGCAGTGCTTGTGTGTTCTTTGTTTACACTTCAACCATGTCTCAGTGTTTATGTTTATATGTGTGTATGTTTCTCCACGTACCCAGGAAATGGACAGTATAACTCTCATAAAAGCATACATACTGTATTTTGGAACAGAGTAGTACAGTACTGGATTGATAAATGTTGGATTATTGAAGAAAACTTATAAATAAATATGTTCTGCTTAAGTTTTACTTAATGATATAAAAGAATATATGCATCCAAAGATAAAAATATACATATATATGCAGGTATGCTGAGACAGGGGTATTTATATTTAAATTTACCATCCTATGATTATCTATTTGGTCTAATGATCTAACTTTATTTATAAACCCGACTCACATATCCTGCAGAAAGGCTTGTCAGGTTTCCACTTGCCCGAAACTCAAGTGTTTTATATAACTACAGTAATACCCCAGTTAATACCCCTGTGTGATTGCGCTTCTTTATAACTCGACGAACCCGTAACTATAGTGGCAGCTAACCTTAACCACTACGCCATGAGAGTACGTGATGTTGGGGTCTCGACCAGGCTTCACCACATCAATCTTAGTGAAGATCTCTTGTGCTATCGGCTCACAAGGCTTTCCGACTATGGCACACAAATAAATATTGATTTTAAAAACAGGTCCTGCTTTACTGGGTAGTTAGGATGGACAACCGCCTGCCCAATAATAAAGTTTGTATTGGGCTTAGGCTTCAACAGTTCAATTGCTTGATGATGAGTTCAAAATAAGAAATACTTAAAACCCAACTAAAGCTCAGTGTCCTGGAAAAAGTACTTTTTCAAAATACAAATGCAAAGAAACACCTTACCAACCAATTTTTACCTTTGGTTTTTCATTCACTGAATTAACAGATGTAGATTCTGTTGTTACTGTTATTTTAGCTACAGCCAAAAGAAATATATTATTAGTCGATGATAGGGCACTTTTATTGAAAGAGGACTTTCTTACAGCATTTTGTATCTTCCCGAAGTTACAGATGGATTTTCCTCTCAAAAAAGAGAAGGTTAAACTGTTATCAAAGCTAGAACTAGAAATTATAATTAGGATTAGAATTCAAGTGGGAAGTGAAAAATGGTTGTACTAATCAAAATATAAGGTCTCATGTAAATGTTGCATAATGTATAATTTAGATGATAGAAATTATACTTCTTTAATTGGTGATATATGATATTAAAAAAAGTGTTGGTTGGTAATTAATAATTTTATTTGATTTTTATAACTACGTGTCTGTTCTGTTAGTTCATATTTTACATATATATTTGGTTATTTCTATACACAATCACACTATACATATATATCAATTTTATACATTTCCACAGAGTGTGTTAATACCAAGTCAGTAATTGAGGCTATTGATTGATTGTTTACGCAGTTAAAATTTTCTGATTTTGTTAGTATTTTTTAAGTGATGATCCATTCAAATTTATTGCATTGACTAGATATTTTTAAAGTTTATTGGATGTTTTACTCACTTTACACAAAACCTTGCTAGTTAAAAATTCTTGGCAATAGGGAATATTGTATAGCACTTATAATGGAATCTATGATAAACTCACTCTTCCTAGGTCCAGTTTTCTTTTTCCCTTTGCTGGATTTTCCTTTCTTCCGCGTCTCCCCTGGTGTTCCGCCTTCCTTTGGTTTCTCGTCCTCATCAAGATCAGGGTCCAGCAAGTCATCTCCGGCCTAAGACAGAGTTTCTATTTTTCATGCCAACACTATAATGTAAGAGTCTATAAATGGCTGAATGGTTTAAACGTTTGAAAAAAATGTTGTTGGAAGATATGACAGGGTGGAGACTAATGTTTCTATGTATCCAAAGGGACTCAGCAGATTGTGATTTTCATACTTTATACATTTTATACTTTTAACTGAAATGACGACCTACCCAGGTAGGTATATTAAGCCAAGTATGAATAAGAAATGAGTGTAGGATGATTGTGAATTTGAAATGATTTGATTGAAAGGATTTCTGAGCCCTCATGGGTTATAAAAATAATTGTTTGATGTTTTATAATTTAAAAATTTGGAGAAAGTGAATCATCTTGAACCTGACCTTCGCTGCCATCCCTGATCCACCTCGGCCTCTGCCGCCGCCAGTCGCTCCGTGCTCATCCTTCTTGGGACTGGGAGAAGCAGTCTTCCGCATGACTGTGGTGCTTTGTCCGCCTGGCATTGCGCGACGCACCCTCACCAGGGCTCGCTCCTGCAGTGTCTCTGCATACCGCTTGATCCTCCGCAGCCGCAGCCAGTGCCGCAGCAAGGCTTGTCGCTTAGAGCGGACTGAGCGGCTCCAGCGTAGTCGAGGGTGTTGGCCTGGGACACATCTGTTGACACCAAATTAATAGTAAGTTGCTTTGAGCTTTGAAACATTTTAGGAAAGTTAAAGCACTGTAAACAAATAATGTACATTTTGTGTGAACATTGAGAGGATTTTAAAACCTGATAACTGAATCTAATATCTATCTGGCAGTATCCTCACCCTTGCATGGAGTAAATAATGTATGACATCGAGTGATGGGAGAAAAGGTTTACTATTGAACAAAAAAATGCTGAAACATGCGTAGTAATTGTCGTTAAGGTCACCTGGGCAACTGCTTGGGGCTCCAGCGGCCTCCGATGCATGTGGCCCCTGGCGGACCATCAGCGAGCACGTAGCCTCGGTTGCAGTCGTACATGATCTGCTTGTTGTTGGTCACCTTGCGCACGTACGGTCGGTAGTCGTACAGACCCATGTTCCCCACCAGCAGTACCTTTCCATTCTCCACGTACCCAGGAAATGGACAGTAGACTGGAACAAAACGGAAGATACCAGCAGTAACAGATGGACCCTCAGGTGATGGTTATAGGGAATAAGGTCATTTAAGAGACAGCCGTTGTGATGAATGGAGAGAGGGAATCATGGCTGGTTTAGAGGTTACTTGTTGGGGGGAGAACAAAGTTAATTAGAAAAAAATTAGAGGTTAGAAAAGATGTGTAAAAAAGGTTATTATTTGATTAAAACCATAGGCGGAGTTAAAGGGTGGCATGGAGAGGCAATGCCCTCCTAGGCCTCTTAAATGTGTTTTTACTTTTTTAATTATCAACCTATCGTTTTATTACCAATCTTAAAAGTTCTATTATAATTTTTAATTTGAAACATACAATTTTATGAGTTTTTACTGAGGTAAATGTTTCTTTTTCCCTATTTTTAGGCTATACTGTGACAAAAATTAGGAAATTAACTCTGTGCCCCTTCAATGTGTAACCTATAACTCCGCCCATGTCTAAAACGTTTAATTGCTCAATAAAAAAAAACTAATTACTGTTGAATATCAATTAAATATTAGTATCAAATAAACCATGAGTATGAACCTTCCTGGCAGTAAGGCGGCTCCCCGGTCCAGTTTCCAAAGAGGCAAGTGGTCGTGGCCTCGCCCCTCAGCGTGTAGCCGTCCTTGCACTTGTACTTGGCCTTCATGCCATGCTCTGTCTTGGGGGCGATCACCATCCCGTTGCGTGGGGACTTGGCGATGTACTTGCATCGAGCTGCAATTGGAGAATATGTCTGTTGAAGTTGAATCGGGAAATATAGTCTCATAACTACACAACGTTTCTGGAGATGGAGAAACTCCTCCTGCTTTCAAGTGATTACATACAGTAAAACCTCTAACTCGACAGTCCTTGTAACTTTACAGTAAACAGCTGACAGAAAGCCTTTATCTTACATTACTAGAGTGTTCAATTTTTCAAGGTTGCAGAATGGATGAAATGAGCTGGGATGGACAGTTGATCTATTGCTCCCTTTTAGACTGTTTTAAGGTCAATGGCTTCGGCATAGTTGGGGGTGAGTAGCTCGCTATTGTTTATTTATTCATGGAAGAACGTTGCATCTTGAAAGAAAAGAACTATCAATTTAGCATTTTTTTCATAACATATAATTTTATTTGTTTGATATTTATTTGACAAGTGCTGTTTACTCAGTGTGTAACAATACTCATATACTGTAATAAATGTTTATGTCTCAGAGGTGGAGTGTTGTGGTTATTTTTTGTGTTATCAATATAGTTTTTGTGTTTAAAGCTAGTGAGGTTCCACTGTATATATATGTGTTTATTAGACACAGATTTCTCATTTAGACAGGCACAGTACCGGGGACGCAGCGTGGTATGTGACTCCAGGTGCCGTTGTGACAGGTTATCGGAGTATTGTTGAGGGTCGGCTCGTAGCGAGGCTCGCACTCCAGGCTCAGGTGTTCCCCGTGGCTGACCATGAGCGGGTCCCCGGACGCCAGGGTCATGTTGGGGCGGGAAGTGTTGGACACTATCACCCGGCCTTGCTGCACCGTGGGCACCACACAGGGAGCTACGGACCAAGGGAGTAAATCAGCAATCTTAACTTCCCAGGCTAACTGACATGATTTTAAATTGTCAACATAGGTTAGAAAAATCATACATATGTAAATTATAAAGTTGTATAGAAGATTTTGTTTGACTTATAGTATAAGATATTACAAATTCAATTTTGGTTGTCTCAATAATATATAATATTGTACAGTTTCTTGGTTTTTGTCTCTGATCATAATTAATTGAATGAAGATATCACATTGAGAGGTAAAGTTACCTCCTTAACTTTGTAATAAAGTTGTATACACTGTCGTGAGATCAACATCAGTTCTGTGGATTATTAATTATTATACAGATAAGTAGTTACCTTTATTACTTTAGAAGTTATGTGCAAGAAATTTAAACTGTGTAAGAATGTTTTATAGAATTTTGCAGATAACTCAAACAAAAGGAAACTAATCCTTTTTTATCGTTGATTTAATACTAAAAAACTGTGTCTCCTTTTAAAATATACTAACTTGTTTTTCCATTGTATGCTATCATAAACCATGAAAAGACATGGAGAGGTAGAATGAAATATTCAAAGTTTCCCTTTTAAACCATGATGTAACGTATAAAACAATATATTCATATTTCATACTTAAAATATTAAATAATATTACTTACCATAACATTAAACACCTTTACCCTTGAACCCATCTCACCTACATCTGAGATTATGCGATTAAAGGTATTAAAATTAAAATACAAATAAAACCAATTCAATCAATATAAATTAGTCTACCTTTATGAAAAAACATTCCCATTCAATATATTCCTTAATCCTAAAGTAGAATAATTTAATAATACTATTCAAGCACAACAACAGTAACTACTTTCGAAACTGAAATATGTGAAATCTAAAATATAAAAATATTAGGAGTGCATTAGGTAATATTACATAAACATCAAACACAGAAAAAAGTAATAAGTAGACATGAATCCCTCCCTGTAAAAATCTTTTCCTCAATAATAATATTAGGAAATTCGTTGCATAGCCAATAGTGCCTAATTTTACATCAGATGGAATGTGTCATACGTTACAAATTAATTATAATCTATTTAGGTAATTGCTTGTATCTGACTGATTTTAATGTTACCCACCTACGAGTGCCGGACTCATAATGGATATTACACTAAATAAATAGCTGTTTAAATAACATATTTGTGTTTTTAACCCATATTTTTTGTATTATTAGAATTTATTTAATATTTTTTGACAAGAAAAGCAATGTGTATGTGTTTAATATAACTTTTATCTTATTTCTAATTTAGTAGACATTACAACACCAGTCAGTAGGTTCTTAAATGGTAGTATATAAGGCTGAAGTAAGCCTGGTGTATGGCAGCTAGAATCCAGGCTGGAATAAGCCTAAGGAGGCCTTAAAGCTAATTGGATTATTCTACAAAGCCTAAAAACATTTTCCAAATTGTTCGGAGATGAAGGAAAAAAATAATGTAAAAATCTTAGTCTCTGATAACTTACAAATTAACGTGGAGTCCGAACCACTGCCTCTGAATTACGAACTGGTCTATTTCCCGAGTTCGTCTGCCCTGTTATGTGAATATTTGAGTCCTACTAGTAGAGGAATATGTACAAAGCCAGATTATATGAGTGTAAAAGCATGAGAAGGTGAGGCGGGAGGTGAGAGGCGAGTCATGCTCTTACCGAGGCACTGCGGCAGGGGGTAGCGCCAGCGTCCGTCGCTCTGGCACACGCTCGACGTGTTCCCCTCCAGCTTCATTCCCTCCTTGCACCGGAATATGATGCTGGCGCCCAGGCCAGTACCGGACTCTATATTTTCCAACCATCCATTGTACAGCTGCCCTGGATGGCCGCAGTTTATTTCTGGCAAATGGAATGGCACATGCATCAACCTCTACGGGGCCATAGTGTAACATGGAGTTTGCCTCCATCAAGGCTCATTTTTTTAAGAACAATTTTTGATTCTTTTCTAATTTGATACTGAATTTTCTTCTACCCTTTTGTAGTTATCAATAAGTGCAACCAAAATAGGTTCATGCCAGTTAAAATAAAATTTCTTTTCTAAAAGTAACGCCCTTGATGGAGACAACTTAGGATGATAAATAACAATACCCATATAACTTTACAAGGAAACCAAGTCTACGAGTTTGTAAAACCATAAAAATTCAAAGCTGGCAACAAAATGCATCTGAAAATGTTCGATGATATTTACAAGAGATGAGAACAAACCAAATATTTTAAAAATGTAGAAAAAAACTTTACTCTTCTCCTTGTACATTTCTTTGTGAATGTAGAATAAAAACTAAACCATGAAAGTCTTTGTACATATGACAAAACTCGAAAATGTTTCAAAACAAAACTTTGTACACAGGCAAAAGATTTTAAACTTCAAAATTCGAAAATCGGCAGCAATCTGGTAAAGCAACGACGCATGCCGTAGTAGGAGAGGTTTAGTAAGTGGCACCCACCTTGGCACTTGGGCATAGTGCCCGTCCACTTTTTGTCGGCTCCGCATCGTCTGGTCGACTCGCCCACCAACGTGTAGCCATAGCCACACTCGTAACTCACTACAGAGTTGTACGAACATGATGTAAATATGGCTTTGCCGTGGGGCGGGTTCTCGGGGGGAGGGCACTGTACTGCTGTAACCACAACAAGCACACACACGCGACAACAGAAACTGCCCAACAACTGGCACACACCCATGCACTTATCACTTTACACACTTAAATTAAGTTAACTTTTTCATTTTGCTATAGGTCCATGTCATGTATACTCTGTAAGATTATTTTTTTGTTTCATCTTTATGTATTCTGTTAGAGGTGCGCTTCATCTTGAAACTTAATATTTATTAACATTTTCTTAAACGATCAAGGTAAGTTAAAACTTACTTATATTTAAAATTAACGCCAGATTCTCTTTTCAATGGAAATAATATAATATGTCCAGTATTTTGCACCTCTTGAACACATCTCAATAACAATATACTGTAGTATCTTTAAAATTCATGATGTCGTTGGTTGTTAATTATTCAATATCTTTTCTTGGACTTTTCCAACGTGTCTGTGTTTTGGATTACAGGACAACACTGTTGGACTAATAATTTTCATTAAAAACCAGTCGTACTCTAACTTTCGCTCTGAGCGCACGCTATCTTGTGTCATCCTGCTAGGAATCACCGGAGCACCTGCACAACTGCGGAGGTAGGAAAGATAATGATATTATACATAATATATAATATAATACCCTTAAGAGTACATGATAGATGAGTATATTGTTATTGACAACATGATATAATTATAATATCTAGCTTTAGACATTTAATTTTTAATGTAAATTTTGAGATTAACACTTGAAATCAGGAGAAGTTTCTTCACCTCTAGACACGTTGTGTAGTTAAAAACACAGACGTGTTGGAAAAGTCCAGTAAAAGATATTGATTAACCTCATAAAATAACCGCTACCAATATTATTGATCAATTATACAGTAATGACAGTTTAACATTTTTTTATATGCCAAGAAATTTAAACTGTGTAAGAAATCTATTGAACTTTAATCATTCAGCCTCCACTCGCACGGATGAGGTTGGGGAGTGCCTATATTAGCAACTTACGCACGCAGGCCGGCAACTCCTTAGGGAACCAGGTCCCGTCCGCCTGGCAGGTCCTCTCGTTGCGACCCACCAGCTCGAACCCGTCAGCGCAGTGGTAGATGACCCGGCAGCCGTAGGTGTAGCACTCACCGGCGTGCCAGCCGTGCGCTGTGTCCTGGGGGGCTCCACAGGATCTGGCTGCGGACCAGAGCGTCACTAAAGGATCGGCAGGACCCGCTAGGGAGCTGTGACCAGTGTCGAACCACACCGCACCGCTGGAGGGATGGGACTTGGGATATGTGCATGGGTAGGTCACTAATTAGGAGGAAAAACCCACTCCAAGTAAAAATTGTTAGGGGTATATTAAACACTCCTCCAATATAGAGATAACAAACTTTTTAGTGTTTTTTTATTTAAGGGTAATCATATGCATACACATTTTCATGCAAAACTGTTGAGAAATTACGAAGACAACATTTTTTTGTAATACTTAAAGAATGACATTGGAAATCATTAGACTCACTCTGGAGGAAGTAGTTTGTATTCTCATTGCCAAACTGTTGATACAAGTATTGTGGTATCGTTTTGCCATAACTTTGTTTGTTCCTAAATTCCAGAATAGTTTTATATAGAAATAAACTTCATTTGAAAAAAGTACTTTGAAAAGCTTTTGAACCAGCATCTTACAGAGATGCGGATGGTGTCATAATTTGAGACACTATACTACGGAATTTTAGTCAAAATCTTTAGAGTAATCCTAAGAAAAGTGTTATGATTAGCACGACATGAAAAATGTTACTTAATGAAGGATAAAAAATTAAGGATTTCTTGCAATACGAGTTAACTATAGGGTAAAAAATAAAGTAATGCACACTGAATCATAAACCAAATGCCAAACAAAACCTGTTTTATTGAACTCAAAAGACAAACAGTGAGTGTAGGAATTATATGAGCTCACGTTCGCAAGATATGTCCGGGCCGAACCAGGAGGCGGCGTTGTCGATGGCGAGGCACTTGGCCCGGGGGAAGCCGTTGGTGACGTAGCCGGTGAGGCACTGGTACTGGATGGTGGCGTCCAGGTCGAAGGTGTTCTGCTCGGGCAGCGCGTTGTGGCGCGCGTGGTCTATGTGCGGCGGCGTCTTGCAGTAGACTGCGCAACAGAATCAGAATACCCTAATAATATAAGGTACACGCCAGCAACATAGTATGAATGAGAAATGAGTGTAGGATAATTATGGCGTGATATTGTAGTCTTCTTACTAAGGCTGACATGTTCATTAGACAGAACTGTTAATTGATATCCAAACAGTCAATGGCATCTAAGAGACCTACAGTTTTATGTAGTGTCCGAACCCTGTGGTAGGCCGAAAGTAAATTTTTGAGTATCGAGTTCTAATAGGGCTCAAAAGCTGTGTATACTTACGGAGATGAAGGAAACAAATAATGTAAAAATCTTAATTAAAATCTTTAATTAATGGCAGCAACAGTCGATAGAGACTTACAAATTAACGTGGAGTCCGAACCACTGTCTCTGAATTACGAACTGGTCTAATTATGAGGGTGGTATTTGCGGATTAACGTAGTATTCAATAGTGCGGACGGTAATCGACACAAGAGAACACTACACCCGTTGCTCATAACTATCTACAATTCGTGACCTCCACGTAGCTGGATTACAGGACAACACTGTTGGAGTATACCAAGGTCATTTTTGCGGCGACACATTTAGCTGAATCATCGGAGCACCTGCACAACTGCGGAGGTAGGAAAGATAATGATATTATACATAATATATAATATAATACCCTTAAGATGATATTTTTGCCAAGCATACACAGACTGTACCGTTCTGTTTGCAGACGGGCGGCTGGCCGCTCCAGTTGCCGTCGGCCTGGCAGGTTCGCTCCCGGAGACCCACCACATGGTAGCCCAGCTCACAGCTGTAGGAGGCTCTGTCGTTGAACAGTCTCCCAGTCAGCGTGACGGAGCCCAGCGCCGGGCTGTGCAGCTCGTCGCACTCACGCTCTGCAACATACAGCGTCATTAAAAAAATACAGTCTTTCAAATATTTTTACGAATTGTTCAAAGACTACTGTTAAACTTTACAATAGTTCACCATAGTCAAACAGCTCAATTGGATCAGCTGTATTAAAAGTTGTTAATAAAAATGGACTTACTACTCTTTGGGAAATAGCTTATCTTATATATACGACTAAAGAGTGTGTTTTCAGTTCCTCTAAACAGCTGATTATTTCAGCAGAACGCGACGCACCAATATACAAAGTCATTAGATATAGTAACACTGTCGTTCATTATATTTATACTTTTTAATGAATCACACTTTATTGTTCAAAGGCTACTGTTAAAGTTTACGATACTTTACGGTAGTAAAATAGCTCAATTGTGTTAACAATTGTTTAAGAGTTATTGTATTGTAATTTACTCCCTGTGGGAAATAGGTTAGATCATGGATATGTCAAAAGGGAATGTTTTCAGTTTCTATACACAGCTATCGTTATAGCCACTATGATTTCACTAAAAATATGACGGCTGTTTCAAATTTTGGTCTCGCAAATCGATAACACCCCCTAGAGCTAAGACATACATGTAGATGTCAAAAAAGTTAGTTTATGGATATATCAAATTTGACAATATAGAAGATTGTGGCGCGATCTTGTAGTCTTGTTACTGACTAAGGCTGACATATTCCTTGGACAGAACTGTTAATTAATAGCCCAACAGTCAATCGCAAGCTGAAAGCAATATATATTTTGTGTTTACGTAAATAATAACCCTTAGTTTACCAAAAACTATAAGTCTTGACAGCTTGACACACCGGCATTCCCTAATTTCCCTATAATGTTGCAACAATAAATTACTCAGATACTACATGTGATTTAAAATGAAACATTGTGATCTCAATTTCTTATATTCAACTAGCACAGCTTATCAAATGTGATATAATTTTTAAATGGTTTAATCTATTGTTGGTCGAGCTGAGAGGTCGGCATACAAGCACCACCAGAGTGGCTCCATTAACGCAGGTGGCCCTGAGTACTAGATCTGAATAGTGGTAGTGTAAGTGCGAACTCTAGTAACACTGCACAGACTACTCTGCTACTCGGCGCTTCTAATATGTTACGATTAATTTCTCGTTATTGTGAGTTCATGCACACCTAGTGAAACACAAGTTACACCGTATTTGGAAGATCAAGATTAACGTCATGGTCTTCTGAAATGTTAAATCACGTTATCAACTGGAAGCATGGAACACTAAATCTAAATATATAAAACAAAGTCGTGTTAGTTACACGCATTATAACTCGAGAACGGCTGGACCGATTTTAATGATCTTTGATTTTTTGGATTCGTCTCTGCTCCGGTCATGCTTTAGGCATTTTCAGTTTCCGTAAATTTAATTAGTTTCCATTTTATAGCGTTTTAAATTTCTAATGTTAACCTTATGGGGAATAAGTTTGTTTACAAATTTTCTAAAATCAAAACATTATTGATTTCTTAAAACAGCTGTTGGTTTACTCTCCGTTAGCAATATGCTTTACTATCCAATGCCATATGAATCATTCATTAATGCAAAACTATGAAGTATGTGCTGCACAAAATGAACAGCATTATTTTCCACGTTAATAGGTTACGGTTTATGGGAATTGTGTACTGTATTTATATTTCTTTATTTTCTGTATGATTAAAAGTCACGTGTTTACATGTTTGCCAAATAAAAAATAATTACAATGTTTATACATATTGAGTTTATTATAATAAATCAGCTGTTGTATATTTAAAGCTTTCACAACGAAGCCGCAATGCTATTTGACTTCAGAACATGGCCAATCTTAAAGTTAACATGTATTTTCTGTTAGGCGTAGGTTCGCCGGGTCAGCTAGTGTAACAATAATAGAAACATTCCGTTCAAAGCATTGCATCGATATACAGAGTGTCCCTGATCACACTACCGACCTTTACAGATATTGTTCCTGGATAACAGATTGTTTTCCTACATAATACAGTATTTAATTTGAGAATGGTTGTTTATAATGAAATTAAATTTAGTATGTAACTTTATTTCTTAAATACCTAATTACATGGAAATCTGTATTTACTTCCCAGTGGGAAATAGGTTAGATCATGGATATGTCTTAAGGGAATGTTTTCAGTTCATTTAAACAGCTGTTCTTATAACCAAAAATTGAATTCATTAGCTCTGGTAGTTTCTATGGCAACGGGAATTAAACACTTCCACTGCTCTTTTTGTATTACACAAATCTGCTAAAACCACTCTGAGCTTAGACATATCCATTTAAAAAATATTTTTTATCATTTTCAAAATGGCGGCTGCCTAAAAATATAAAAACGTAAATATTACAAAAACCGCTCATGATTGAAAAACAGCAATTGTCTTTCATTTAATCGTCCAAAATTCGTACTTTACACATTTTAAATAATTTTAGAAATAGGAATTTTCAATCTAACGACACCAAATTTAAGGAAATCGGTACATAAATAGGAGAAAAGTAAATTTTAAGAAAATATGTTTTCGTCAATATCAATTGTCATTATTTGACAACGCTATTATTAAGCCACAGATCAGCTGTCTCAAGTTTATTAATACCCCCCCCTGAGTTCAGGGTCACCCTTTATAACTAAAACCAATTTGAAATACAACGCACGACTGCACGGAGCGAAATCTACTCTCTTACAAACAGTCTAATTTTAGCTTTGTCGTAATCGATTATTTTGTAAAAGTTCTTGCGTAGTGTTAGATTTTTATCTAATTTTTTTATTTCATGGTTATTAAATTTTTGACTCCAGTAAACATTTCTCTTCAGATTTTTACCAGACATGAATATGTTAAAAAATATTCGTAAATTGCATAAATAATTACAAATAATTTTTGGTTTTGGTTACAACAGTAACACAGTAAATATGTAGTAAAGAATGGTAATATGCTACCTAAAAACGAAATTACCATTATTATTTATCCCTTCCACGGTTAGAGGTTGATTATCTCATGGATATTGCTGAATCTTGAAAGAAGAATGTTTGTATTTACTTCCCTGTGGGAAATAGGTTGGATCATGGATATGTCTAAAGGGAATGTTTTCAGTTCATCTAAACAGCTGTTCTAGTGTTTCAAATTTTCGTCTTACAAATTGCTAACACCCCTCAGAGCTAAGACATATCCATTCTAAAAGGAATGATTTCAGTTCATCTCAACTGCTGTTCTTATTTTTTATATTAAAAATTCAATTCAATAGCTCTGGTAGTTTCTATGGAAACCTGTTACATATTTTCCATCTTAAAAATCACCAACACCCCCTCCAGAGCTAAGACATAACCATGTCAAAATGTTTGTATTTACTTATTTACTTGTATTACCCTGTGGGAAATAGGCTAGATCATGGATATGTCTAAAGGGAATGTTTTCGTCTAAACAGCTGTTATAACCAAACTATGACGTCACTAACTGTATGACGTCACTGTTTAAAATTTTTGGTCGCTCAACATTGCTAACAGATAAGAGCTAAGAGATATCCATGTCAAAATAAATTAACCTAATATTTTCAACTAAATTCCAGAATGATATAATTAAGATAGAATATGTTAATGGTATCAGTTCATAACTACTTTAATGGATAAACATATGAGCTGGTTTAATCTAGTAACTCATTTAAGAGGAGGAAGGCAAGAAAAAACAAATTTAGTATCTTCTGCAGATGAAAAAAAACTTGGTCCACTGAAATAGAAGTTATTCGTCGCTTGTTTGATGTGGCGGCATCCTCTAGGCCTCCACAGCGAAGTTGTCTCCAAATTCCGGCCAGCAAGAAATGCTGAAACCCCAAACTTGAGGCTAACTATTTTTACCAGGCTTGTTTATCATTACAGCGACAAAAGTTATAAAGGGAAATTTAATTATTTTATTCTTTACTAGCTGACCCGGCCAACTTCGTACCGCCTAACAATAATGTTCTCGAGTGATTCCTCGTTCTTCTATAGTGGATTGATTCGCCTAGTTCTGAAATCGAATAGCATCATCAGGTCTATCTTCTGAATCGTGGCTTTGTTTATAATTATACTCGCGTAATCTAACATTCATTAACTACACTCGCACAAAACGAAAAAAACTAACAATTACTCTGGGACAAACAAATTAACTATTACAAATGTGGTTTAAAAAAATCACAAACATTCGCTGGAAATGACGTACAATGACGTACAATGCTGTCGATTGGTGAAAAATGATTGTATTTACTTCCCTGTGAGAAATAGGTTAGATTATGGATATGTCTAAAGGGAATGTTTTCAGTTCTTCTAATACTTATTCTTATATATAGAAAATTCAATACAATACCTCTAGTTGTTTCTATGGAAACCTGTTTCAAATTTTCATCTTACAAATTACCAACACACCCCTTCCCTGAGCTAAGAAATATCCATAACAAATAAAGCAACACAAAATGAGCTTTTAGTAAAATATTCACATTATTGATGTATGCATATGATCAAAATGCACAACGTATTTTCCTCAGAAACTTAACATATACAACCCTTAAAAGCCTGCTGGGCTTAGCCCTGTGGTTAAATACAAGCCTACTCGGCGCAGAAACGAATAAAAAAATCAAAGATCATTAAAATCCATCCGGCCGTTCTTGAGTTATAAATGGTGTAACTAACATCTTAACTAAATCTTAACAATTCCAAACGAAATAATATTTATTCTTATGACTTACCCAGGTCGAACATGAACAGGTCGACATCCTTGAAACTGATTAGGAGTTTTTTTAAAGTTTTTTCGTCAAAGATTTAAGAGAAAAATTGATTAATGTGAAATAAATAAATGTAATGTGTTAATTTTACAACATTATTAACCCCAGAAGATGTCATGGGTTAGGTTAAAAGAAATATATTGTTAAAATATTCTTTTCATACAAATTTTAAATACGATATACATTTTTTTAAGTGAGACCACAAGAGATCAGGGAATACTCCAAAAATATATTTAAGACGAAGAATACATTTCTTGCATTGGTATGCAAGGAATGTAGAATCACATATTACCTACAGAGAATTGCACGGTCTGAATTTAAATTCTGTGAAGAGCGTCTAGAAAAGCAAAAGCATGTTGTATACAACCCTAACCTTAACATAACCTAAGTTACATTTTGTTGTTTTAGCAAGTAGTTGAATAGTGAAATAGTCATTAAAAACTATTGTATATATATGTATATGTATATGTATGTGTGTGCGTGTTCGTACGTGTGTGTGTGTCCGTGAACAAGATAACTCTCGTACAATTGTCCGATCGACCAAATTTGATAGAGATGCGTATTTATACATTTACACGGACGAGTTCGTATTACGAGATATATTAGTCAATCGGTACGGGTAGTTCTAAGAGCTTTAGTACCACAAATTGTTTTTTTGTGTTTTTATATGTAATTTTTAAATATTTTACATTTTTTCTTTTATTATTAGAATGAGCTCAAAAAACTACACAGTTTAGCACCTTAAAGATCTGCTCTATCTCCAATGCTTACCGAGACATTAAAAAAACTAAACACAGTACGTTGAATTTTGGGGATCCAACGTTTTTGTTAAGAAGCAAAAGAAAAAAACCAACCTTTCACTTACTAACCTATATTTTTGGATGAAACTTGGTATTTAGCTTCATGTGGTTGGGTCCCACACACATTTACGCTAAAAATCATTGTTTATGTGTTTATCATGGCAGCAAACCTGCCTACTCCGTCCCATGTTAATTTTATGGAAAACTCTTATTTATTACGTTGATCAAACCTGTAATATATTAGTATTGATTTGGAAATTCGCTGAGTACGCAGGTCTGTTGCGACGGGGTTACTTTGAAAACATGGTGCCAAACTCACTGTTTCAACCCAGAGTGATAGAAATGCATATGCCCAGTGAATTCTGAATTCAAATTGGTTCCCCATTGAAAAGCAAGGTACCGCGTGCCGGCTCTATTGTGAAACTTGTTATGCTTCCCCGGGGAAATCTTTTGATATCCAGAGCTAGGCCAAGAGACTACATTTTAAAAATCCCACTCTACTGTACACTAATTCTATAGTATTATTTTATAAATACAATTAATTTATATCTCAAGGCTTAGATAAAAAAATATATTAGATGTTTATTAATAATTCACAACAAATAAACCTGTTGTGAATTGATAGCTTAAATTTTAAGTTGTACATCTTCGCTGTTACAATGATATACTATTGATTGTTGCACACATTTCTGTTTGTTATCAGTTTCTATGCAGTCCATATTTTCTACACAAAACCCAAAAATGGGATTTCAAAGGTTTTTTAAGTGTTTAGATAAACTTTGGTATATATGTACAATTGTACATATTTACTTTATCTCCGAGTTTTTCTGATTTTAATGCTAGTCCACCCATAAAACCTATCTCTTAATATCGTGGAACACTCCAAATTTTCAAAAACATTATTGATTCAAGATTTTCAAAATGATCTAAATTAAAATTTATGGTATTATAGTTATTATGGGTCCCAAATACCGTCTGCACGTCTGTAAAAATTACGGTTCAAAAGTTATGGTCATATCAAACGTAATTTTTTATTTTCAGCATAAGGTATTTCAACCATTTATTAATTTATTGAAAAAGCGATTAAGTGGATAATAACATAAAAAATAATGTAGTAATTTGACTTTTATCATTAAAACCAGCTCAATAAATGAAACGAAATAGTATTTTTAAATGATTTATAGAATTATTAGTTGACGGCTAATAGTTCCAGGAAAAAGTTGAATATTCTACGTGCGGTAAACGAAGTACGTTATCTGATAACGCATAATGTCATTCTTATGGAGAATATAAGAAAAATCAACTTCTTCCTTATTTCTAAATAGTTTCCAATGAAACATGAAATGCAGCACGGTCACAGAACTTGATAAAACCAAAATCAAAATATTTGTTTTTAACTCGGGGGGGGGGGTGCATCTATCCCAAAATGTGTAACTGGTAATAAGAGGGTATGGGAAAGAAATTTGAGGAATATTTTTGAAACAATACTTATTTACTATGACGAGAGTTTAGGAATTTGGTAACTGAATGAAATGCAAATTATTTTTTAATTTTTTTTAAGAGGGAGAAAGAATGTGTCAGGTTACTGATGTATTTATTTAAATATGCTTGAAATCATACATTAATGCTTTATTAATAGTCTGTGCAATGTAGCTACATAATGTTAGAGCAAAATGGGAATGGAAATTTGAAGAAACTATATTGAGTATCGAAGGTTTTACGATTAAAAGGTCATCGTCCCTTCTTTTATTGTCTTTTATTAATGGATATGAAAGAAGGAGAATCAAGTGAAGACATAAACAGAGATGGCGTCATGCTCAATACCAGGTTTATATCCTTGCAAGAATTTACCTCACATCATCTTGGGTTATGTCTCTCCCAACACGGGATCACTCAATTGTTACAACGCAAATTGTCCCTGACTGCACATTATGCATGTATACATGTAGGACATGTTACTTTACATTGAAGGGTTAGAATACAGACGTAAAACAGGTTATGATTATCAAAATTTAATACCCTTATTGTAACCTTTATTCTCCGTAAGAATAAAATTACGCGCTCTGAGACAACGTACTGCATCAATCATGGACAGTAAATTTAACTTTTCTCTGGAACCGTTAGTCGTAGACAAATAATCCAAACTAATTTGTTTAGTTTTACTTTCTCCCCTTATATATAGTATATGGAGAAAGTATTGTTTTCTTCAAAAATTTTCGAATTTGAGTTGAGGGTGGATATATCCATTTTGGGGTCCCCTGAATCCAAAAAAGTGGGTTTGGACGTGATGTCTGTCCGTCCGTGTGTCTGGATGTGTACAGAGCCACAGCCTACTCCGTTGGTCCGATTTAGATGAAATTTGTCATGCATGTATATATTCCCCGTATCTCCAGGCGTTTTTTTAATTTTTTAAATTTTTTGATTTTTAAGTGTAGTTCACCCCTAAAACCCCTTAAAAAACGTGAAAAATCCAAATTTCTCAAAAAACGGCTCTAACAATTTTGATTAATTTGATAGTTTATAGTGCACAGAGTACTTAATAATTTGACACCACCCGCATGTCTGTAAAAATGACGGTTCAAAAGTTATAGGCTTTTAAATGTCAAAAAAATCGAATTTTTAAATTTTCAGCAAAAACAATAAAAGTAAAGTATAACTTGACTGGCACGATTGAAACCAGCTCAAAACTCTAAACAAATTAGTATTTTGAATTATTTGTCTACGACTAACGGTTCCAGAGAAAAGTTAAATTTACTGTCCATGATAAACGCAGTATGTTGTCTGTAAGCGCCCAATGTTATTCTTAAGGATAATATAAAAAATCAATTTCTTCCTTATTTTCCAACCGTTTTCCATGAAACTTGGTATGAAGCGTAAGGTCATATCACCCAACAAAACCAACTCAAAAAAGCTCGGTATTACCGGGGGGGGGGGGTTCCCCCATACAATTCGAACAATTAATTTAACTTTGTCTCTCTTGTTTTTAATTTCAGAAATGGGATGATTATTTTTTATACAATAAATTATTTAAAAAAAGAGTGCATGAGATACCATGGATTGTTACCTACATACCAAATTTCATGAAAATCGGACTAATAGTCTCGCTCTTAGGCTTATGCAGATCCCCCAAACACAAACACTCAGACAGACATCACTCTAAAAACCACTTTTTCCGATTCAGGGGACACTGAAATTGTCACAATATCCACCAGAAACCCATATTCTCGAAAACAATACCTTCTATTTATATTACCGTATAGGGGGATAAAGTAAAGTTAACGTTATGTGCAATATGCAATATGTGCACAAAGGTTTTGTATTTGAAATCAATGCTGAGTCAGGTCGTGTTATGTCCTTGTACTAGTCAATTAGAGCACATGTCCCATAATGCACTAGGACTACATTCATTACACATGTGTCCATGGCTACCAACATTACCGACTAATTAGCATATATTAATCATCAGCCCTTAGTTCTGCCCGTTCTGCTTATTTACTCACAAATGATATAATGATACAATGATACAAATGATATGATATAAACAATTATAGTCAACTCCCCATCATGGGACACCACCCTAACTTGGGACGTTCTGTTAGGTGTTTTTCAATCAGTTGGTACACCTGTTTTGTTTAAAATAAAGACAATCAGCTGATAGATTCTTATTTACTGACAGTTGGGTTTGAATGATAGGTTAGTTGTTGATTGCATTGTTGACCGATAGGTGAGTTGAATAATTTTAAAGTTTATCTCAAAAAGCCAAATTATTTTGATGAAAATAACTTTGAGTGACCTGATTGAAAGATAACTGGACGTAAGTGAAACCTAAACTTAGTTTTTTTATTTGTTTGAGAAGGGCTTATACACATTCAGCTAAATATAACTCATTTGGTTTATTTATTTATGTTTATATAAAAGGCGGTCAATATGCTCTTAACTTGGGACAGTGTCCCAATTTAGGAAATATTAAGTGACAAAGTTTCGAGGTTATCAACTTGAGGTTTTCTCTCTAAAACAGCTTTTATATTATTGCTTTGTAATCAAAAGTTGCTCATTGAATGTCAACAAAAGTAATTCCTCTTGATTCCTAAGTATTAATTGCAAGGATAGGCTTATATTCTCTCTCCTCTTCTTGCCCAGCTGATCATTTATATCATATTTTGATAATTCCTTTGCATACTGTAGCTTATGAAGCTCTATTCACATCTATTGACGCTTAAGCTTATGTGCCTGACATATACCGACAAGGTACAGTATTCTTCAATGAAATTTGAATGGGCATATTCACAGTTTTTAGACAATTGACCCCACTGACACAGAACGGTGTGTTCATTCAAATTGCATTGGAGAATACTATACTTGTTTGTCTGTCAGGCACATAATGTTGTTGGTTGCTGTTGGTAGATGTTAATGGAGCTTGACTGTAGCTTTAATGTTTATGGAACTTACTGGAAGATACATTTTCCAAATTTTGAAGATTAAACAATAAAACATTCAAATCTTTCAAAAACTTTTTAAGTGCCTAATAAGTGCATTTTAACATTGTGAATTGATTTTTTGTAAAATAAAGTTTTTTTTAAGATTTAAAGTGTCCCAAGTTACTCACAACTGGTCCAAATGTGATACAAGATAGGAAATACACAGTGTCCCAGGTTAGGATACAGTATCCCTAACTTGGGACAGTTTCCATTTAATTTTTTTCAATAGAAAATATTAAATGTCAATTTGATTTTTTGTGTTAATAAAGTATATGTCTTACGAACATAACATAAAAACAATTTCACAACAGCTAAAGTTCAAAACTGTCCCAAGTATGGGGAGTTGACTGTATATATAATTAAATAAATTGGTTCAGGGAATAATGTAGGTGACTTTCAAGGAAAATTTAAAATACGGCAAAATTATCCATTTCATTATTTATGATCAGTCCGCTAACTTATGTTTCAAATCAAGTTAATATGTATTACAATAAACTAGATATGACGTCATACCATTTTTATTGTTTTCCTGGATTTTGACAAATTATTTAAGGCAATAATAGATTATTTTAACTTTTGAATTTGTTTCAATAACCAATTCAATCATCCTATTATAATATTACTTTGAATTTCGATAGTATCAAATTTATTTTAAAATTTAATTACATTATTTAGGATAATAATTGCATTTATACAGAATTCCACATACTAATGTTGGATACTGATTATAGTGCAATCCAAAAACGAAAATAAAACTAGATATATGTAAGCTTTTCACTTAAAAGGGAGTGTAAAATTCGAGTTGTTTTTATGATTGCTATAAAATAAATGAAGCAGATTGGGAAATGCAAGAATTGAAGTTGTCTTGGGAAAGTTTAAATACTGTTGTGGACTGAAGTTGAGTGAAAGTTGACAACGTCCGTTGCAAACCGGGGAATGTCAGGCCCAGCGACCGCTCCTGACTGCGTCATTCAAAAATTGTTTCTACTTCTCTTCTAACTCGCAATTTCTTTTAAAATTTACAGCGAAAAACTGTTGAAAATACATAACAACAACTAACTGTAATATTTGACTGGGGTGGTGGCGTCATCCTGTAATCCAGCTACTTTGAGGTCACGAATTGTGGATAGTTGTGAGCGATGGTCGGTGGGTGTAGTGTTCTCTTGTAAGGATTAACGTCCGCACTATTGAATACTACGTTAATCCGCAAAGACCATCCTCATAATTAGACCAATTCGTAATTCAGAGGCCGTTGTTCGGATTCCACGTTAAACTGTAGGTCCTTTAGTTACCATCGGCTGTTGGGCTATTAATTAACAGTCCTGTCTAAGGAACATGTGAGCCTTAGTCAGTAACAAGACTACAAGATCGCGCCACAATCATCTTACACTCAACCCTCATTCATACTTGGTTTAAAATACCTACCTTGTAGTATGGTCGCTATTTCAAATAATCTAATCTAATCTAACGTGCAAAATTAAAAATCCAAATTTTATCACCAACGCTTCCAATCAGATTTCTGTTTTAAAAGTGTCACAATATAATTTGGGATAAGAGTGTAATCGAAACTATATAAGCAGAAAGGTTTAATTGAAATAATGTTCACAATAGCGTTTTTTTACCCGTTGTTTTTGTTTTTTCTGTCCTTGCTTCATTACATGGTTTAAAT
Organism: Nephotettix cincticeps; assembly: GCA_023375725.1. Taxonomy (NCBI): domain Eukaryota; kingdom Metazoa; phylum Arthropoda; class Insecta; order Hemiptera; family Cicadellidae; genus Nephotettix; species Nephotettix cincticeps. The sequence continues at coordinate 69,119,780 of CM041785.1, read as the reverse complement.
ATATTTGAAAATCTCTTGAGGTACATGAAAATGGAGGTAAAAATACAATTAAAAATGTTAGCTGCATAAAAATTGTGACATCTCTTAACCATAAAATAAATGAATTTTGATAAGATATTTAAGATAATTTGCCATAAGATATGTATGGATCTGTAATAATTTTCACAAAATAAATCAAACACAATCTAACCATTTAATTTATTCATTTTATACTTCATTTAATTTTACTGATAAGAGCGAGCGCAAGTAGGCACGAATTTTGTGTGTGTGTGTGTGTGTGTGTGTGTGTGTGTGTGTCTTATGCCACCCAGGGGAAATCTTGATATCCCGACCTAGGTCAATAAACTTCTCCTACACGCTGTATTACATACATTTTCATCTTGTTTCACGTATCATATAATAATTGGATTTTCATTTAAACTGTACTGTATTAATTTAGATTTTTTAAACAGTGATCTTTGAGCTAAAACTCAAACCTATACAAGCCTAATACACTCATCACGGACATTCGCCTTAACCAATTGAATTAGCGGTTTGGATGGTGTGTCACGAATATGAATTTGAATATAATTTATTGAAATTTTTATGAGGGAATAACATTTTTAAGTTTGAGATAGTATAAGATCTTTCCTAATAAGTAATTATCCTCATATGACATAATGATGAGGAAATTTGTTCTCTTATAGTCTGACCATTTAAAAATATTGTAGTTAACTGTAAATGTATATATTTGAACAATCAAATGTAAATGTATTGTAAATTTTTAAGCATTTCAATAGGTGAAACGATATTCCTGAAGCAGTAGACCTGCGTACTCAACGAATTTCCAAATCAATAAGTTACATATCCATCAATACCTACCTGTAATAAAAATAAGAGAGGTATAAGATTAACATGGGAGAGAGTATTTAGTTTTGTTGCTGTGAGGAACACTGGCATTAGGCATTTTTACCATAAGCAATTTTTATTTTGACCATTTCAACAAAATATTACAATTACTGGTTACAATATTACTGTGGTTGCAATTTTATTTGGGATACAAACCCCCCCAAAATACCTCTTCTGATAAACCGATATGTCTGGATTACGAACTCGTCAGAGTAAATGTAGGGATACAAATCTCTATAAAATTTGGTCGGACCATTTTTTACGAGAGTTATCGTGTTCACAGACACATAAATACATATATAACATTTTTGCCGGCTATTTTTTTGTCTCTAGGCATCTCAAAACAAAATGGTCCCGGGCTTAAGTCTTGCCATGAGACCTACGGTAATAGCTTATTCCCTATGGAAAATTCGCTAAAACAATTCGACGAATAATACTTTGTTACTTTAATAGGAAAGATAAATAACAGTGAATGAAACTGATAAAGAAAAACTAGACCAATTCCATTTGTGTGTGTTGTATGAGGTGCAAAAGACAAAGACGTAGAGCCCATAATTTGCATGCCCGATGTCTGGTGTATTTCCTTCCAGAACATAACCTTAAATCACCTTTAGCACTTTATCCTTTTTTATCACCTCACTTTACACTTATGATTTCGATAGCTCTTAAGGTTGTGCCAAGGGGGAAGGTAAGGGTTGGTGGTTAACTGGTGTGCAGAAAACAATTCATCTCTATATTCAGATAAAATTTTTCAAATTTATTTTAGATTTGAAATGAAAAATGCTGGAAATGATACCTTAACGTTTCTTGGTATTTGACTCGAACCAAACCTATCTTGGACAACCCATATTAACTATGTAGCCTTAAAAATGTTAAAATTAATTTATCTTGTAAGACGACATAGTCATGTGTTACACAGGATGTACTTTTTTTACCATGCGCATACCCATAAACATTGTGAAGTATGAAATATTAATTTGGAGAAATTGAGATCATTATAAAATATTTTTTATTAGAAAATAACGATAAGGTTATTATTTTTAATGTTTCTCAACTAACTCATTGTAAACCATTATTAATCTGTCTTGGTGTTTTAACCTTCCCCTCAGTGTATGTACTTACTTCCCCGCATTATGTTGTAGTAAATTAAGTGATTTCGACACAAACAGACAACATCATAGTTATAATACAAGGTCTAAAATGATCTTAGGATATAAAAATATATCTATCTGTATTAGTAGACTGACACATACTTTCTCCCTTAAGTCAATTTAAACGACAATCTTAAATAAAACCGTCAAATACTTTAACGTTTATCCAACTATAGTATAGTAATAATAATTTTTTTGTTTCAAACATAATAATCCAATTTCCTAAAATAACAAGAGAAACTAAATGAATTGATTGTTAGAACTTCATACGGGACTACCACCCCTACCTCCTAATACAAAGATTTTTTGAGTAATTTTTGGGTGATGTGACCTCACGCTGCATACCAAGTCATATGAAAACCTATTGGGAAATAGAAAGAAATTAATTTATAAATGCTCTCCTTAAGAGTGACATTGGGCGCTCTCAGAGAATGTACTGAATTTACCACGGGCATTAAACTTATCTTTCTTTGGAACTGTTAGTCAATGATTAAAAATAATAATTTGTTTAGTTTTTTAAGCTGGATTCAATGGTGTTGGTCAAATTATACTTTACGTTTGTTGTTTCTACGGAAAAATAAAAAAATAATGATTTTTTGACTTTTAAATATTCATAAATCTAGAACCCCGATTTATTGAAAAATGCGGGTCGTTTTGTTTACCTTTTAAAGGAATATAAATTATATAATTTTAATCAAAATCGTTGGCGCCGTTTTTGAGAAATTTTCCTAGCGCAACTTGGGAATAACTAACCCGATGTTCTGTAACTTACCTCTTAGCCGTCTCCCACTCAACTCTGTCATATGTCAAGTTTATGGTTCTTGCTAAAACAATTTGGCCTAAAACGACAGTTTGATATTTTGAGGTTTAGAAAATTCCCCAACAAACCGCTTTGCCCAAGGCAACTCCAACATTCCAGAAACTAAGTTGAGTTACACATTCACGATTGAAGTATTCTGGAAGGTTTTCAAACTTCTTCAGCCGTAGACAGAAAATTACTATTCTAATAATAAATAATTTGGTGGAATAACGTGTATATATTATGCACTATCAGTAAGCCCGTCTTTTTTACGGTTTGTAGGATTTAGTTTAAAGAAGAAAGATTAAAGGAAGATACCAAAATGTTAACCTAAAATCCTAAACAAATCAGTACAAAGAAAATAAATCAATACCCAGCTTTATTATTTAGCATTACTTTACAATTAAATAGATTAGAACATTTATACCATTATCATAATTAGTTATACGTTAAAATAACTTTTTAATATAGCATGATTTCGAAATGTGTTTAAAAATCAATGACCAATATAAACTAACTTATATTGATAAGTCAGCTGTTTGTTTTTCTTTCTATTAAATCTTTAAACTACAAATACAGCTGATTATTACCAGGAGTGGTTTATTGATAATTGAAAGCAAAATGCGACTAATATCGCATAAAAAGTGGGGTTTTAAATGCTCATGATTTAATCTTAAATAGTTGGTGGACAATTTTAACCATTTAAAAACCTCATTTTGAATGTAGAGAATGTATGAAATAAGTTTCATTGTTATCAGTTCTCCCGTTTTTTCGGAGGAGACGGCGTAAAATGCCTCCTGGAGCGTCACAGACAGACACAAATTGAGATAAGACTTGTATCGGCTTCTCTAACGCACGAAACGTAAAACTAATCAAAAATATTAATAACTCTGAGCAATGTACAGACAAAACTCTAATTTTATTTATATAGATTGTCTATTTTAGTAAACAAAATGTTGATAATTTTTGCTATTCGAATAAAACATGTTTCAAAAAATTCTCTTATGGCAATTAAAAATAAAAATAACCGTAACAATACAAACAGATCACCATAAGAAATAAACTGCATAAAACTGACTCATTCTCCCCTAATTAAATGTTAAAAGTACAGCCTTCTATAAAACCTATCTAAATACCATTTAAACTATATTGTTTCAAAAATAATCATCCAATCTCTTAAATTAACAACAAGAGAAAAAAGTTAAAGTAATTGTTAAAAATCATAGTATCACAAAGTAGGAATATAATAATAAATATCGTACATACTACTAATAAAATAGTATAATTTGCTTTCACAAATTGCTATCCAAGAAATAATTATATTCAAATTTATTCTAAACAAAACAGTGTTCGATATGACTTAGTAATTAGTTGTACGTTGGCAACAATGGTCACGTGTGTGTAATGAATGCAGTCCTGATGCATTATGGGACTTGTGCGGTGCCCCAATTGCCAAACTGAACAGCTGAATCGAACAATGATCTGTGTAACACGTTTATTTTATTGTTCCCACTTCAACTGATTCGCTAGTTAATGGGTTGTTATGCGAATATCGAAGTACCAACTACCATGCACTAATTTCAATCGCGAGATCCAGTATTGGAACCGTGAAGAGGATTTCATTTAGATTTATTTTTTTAGAAATTGACTTCAGGAGTTAATGCAGCGAGTGCGGAGCATCGCGATATCTGTCCACATAGACAGACAGACAGACAGACAGAACAGTACACTGATTGAACAAGGGACTGCTCTAATTACATTGCCAATGTCCCAGTAACGCGGCTTTGTTCCTAATCTTCTATTCATACAAGGTTTGAACGCGGATTCACCCAGTCGTGTCACCATTCACCAATCTCTGTAACTGATACGTCAAGGAAATTTGTTCTGTAATTATTTTACAACTAACATACCTTTATTATTTTGAATTTGAAGAGAGATAAACACAATTGGAATTCTAACTCTTCACTAACTGGTGAGTAAACAGTTGTTTATATAGTTTGAAATAAAAGTTAATATAATATATGTATGTAAAATGATTGCTTCAGGATGATTCGAGAGTGGATAACATCCCTTGGCACACGGGCCGAGGGCTAATATTAAATATTCTCATAGATTGTTTGCTATCCATTTTCCTGTACCATTAGTTTCCTTCTCTTATTCAAGTAACAAACCAAACTAAAACATATATTCACGAATGAACTTTTCTCATTGATTCTCTTCCATTTAGACGATTCCAAATTGCCCATTTATATATCTTACTTATAGCCTTCGTCGGCAATAATAGCTACAATGCTAACGAACTAAATGAGTATATAAGACTACGGTATAACTATTTAGTTCTCTAAAAGTAAATATCACATTCACAAAGAATATTAGCATTTTTACATGTATTCGTAAAAGCTGCAAAATGAGCATACAGATAGAAAATTGTATAACATGTTTCAACTATATCTGTTTGTATGAAAAGGAATCTGGGTTTAAACGTAATTGATAATATTGTTTGATATAGCTTTTTTTAAAATGACTAAATAAATTTAAAGTAATTTTGATACGACTGCATAAATGCGTTTTATAAATGTCGTACTTTTACAGTTCAATTCCATAGGTGTTTCTACCGTTGATCAAGTCCCAATTAATTGTTAAAAGCCAATTAACTGTCATCTCAATTGCCGGTGTCTTTGATTGCCCCAGACTGGTGTCTCAGTTCCCATCCACTCCCGAGATTGCCGCGTCGCGGAGTTTTCTCTTCCTTTGTCATTCAACAATAAGCAACCGCCCCGCCCGACCAAGCTAGTGGTGGATTTCTCTTTACCGATGTTTGCTCAACTGCACTGGCCTTGTGAATAACATATAACGTATATATTTAGTAACGCAGCAATTAAACTATTACAATTTCACTATGTTTAAAGCTTTCCGGTTGTTGAATTCACATAAATCTGTAGATGTATTCTGCTCCAATTTTAGATTAGATTAGATTATTGAAATGGCGACCATACCACAAGATAGGTATTTTAAGCCAAGTATGAATGAGAATTGAGTGTAAGATGGTTGTGGCGCGATCTTGTAGTCTTGTTACTGACTAAGGCTGACATGTTCCTTAGACAGGACTGTTAATTAATAGCCCAATAGCCGATGGCAACTAAGGGACCAACAGTTTAACGTGGAATCCGAACCATGGCCTCTGAATTACGAATTGGTCTAATTATGTAGATGGTCTTTGCGGATTAACGCTGTATAAAATAGTGCGGACGTTAATCCACAAATGAGAACACTACAACCACCGACCATCACTCACAACTATCCACAATTCGTGACCTCCAAGTAGCTGGATTACAAGATGTCGCCACCATCCCAGTCCAATCTTGTACTAAAGCAAATAGATAGGGTACTCTAGTTTTTTGTTGTTGTTAGGTTGGTTATACAGTAGCCATTTTTTATCAATATAATTTGTATTTAATTGTACATCTAGTAACAAGCTTATTTTTCAGTTCAAATTTTTATGTTAAGCCTAATTGTTACTCCAAGATGATTTTCCATGTACTATTTATTTAATGTGATCATTGTATTATTTTTTTTTCAATACAGCTGTTTTGGGTTTTGTCCTATAGCTGTAGTGTATTTTCTGCAAGAAAATAAATAAATAACAAATATGAGAATGCAAAAGTTAGGACAAATTATACAGTTAAATTATGATCTAAAAATTACTTTCAAAGAAACATAAGGCATATTTAAAAAAATAAAAATACACCATACCAACAATGATCTCATTGTTGTGTACTTTAAACTGACATATTAAATTTCGAGTAATAGGCTATCGAAATCCCAGTTTTGAGCAAGATTATCAACACATTTCCAAAGGTTTACCGAACATGTAATCTATTGAAGTTTATCAAAAAGAAATATTCAACTGTAAAATTAAAATGTGTACTAGTTTGTTTACATTACTGATTTTAAACCTATTTCTAAACTACGGTTCATTAAAATGTTATCTGTTTTCTCTAGTTATTTTATTCCGGTTTTAAGTAAACATTCAGTCACAATATTAAGTATATGTATTATTTAAATAAAAACTGTTCCTAATTAACAAAGTTTTCTTTTTCGTTAGTTTGTTTTTTATAAGGTTTAATATTTTGCCGTAATAACAAGTGTCATTCAATTTCTTAACACTGTAGCCATACAACCTGTGTAGCTAGTTATGCAGTTTAGTCGCCAACAATCAACAAAGAGACAACATATTCCACAACCTGTACTGATCGTAAAATAGTTTGAACGAAAACAAAACTGAAAAAATATTAATTTTAATAAGTAACAAGTAAATATTATTTTTAAGCACTTGAAAAAGAAACCTGAAGAAATTAAGTATTTATCAGAAAGCTCCGAAGCTATTAAACGCTGCATGTGGGTCGGACAAGAACGGCGAACCGCAAGAAACACTAACTGCATTTTAATGACGTCATGTTTACCCCCTCCCATCCCTATGGCTTTCTTTTCTAAGTCTATTAGTTTTTGTACCCAGAAGTGCGAAATCAATACAGCCAATAAAGCGTTCAAGGTATCTAAAAAAATAAAATAAATGCAGAAGGTGACTTCCTTCCTACCTTTTTATGGACATGAAATTAGAACATTTTGAGGGGAAATTACTAAGAACCGTTTTTTCATCGAGAAAACATACATTGGTATAAGTTCATATAGTCCTAAGACGAGGACCCAAAACTTCAGAGTAACCCTTATATTATATTATGAGTGAATATAATTATCAAATAAATAACGCCAGAGTATCCTTGGTTTTTCATTATTTTTTACTTACACGTTTTTCAAAGTTTTACCCCATGTTCAACAAAATTTTTTCCAAACAGTGTAGTCTTTTGTAAAGATTTTCCCTTTCATCAAATATGAGTTATTATCAGTTAGATTATACTTTAAATTTTCATATAATTATTTATTTGATTTTTTTAAACTGGGAATGAACATTTTGTTTTGTTTTTGCAATTTCGCTTTTGATTTTCTTGACAGAAGCCTACTTTCAATAATTTTTTAAGAGCCTAATAATTTTTTCGTAGCCTATATAAATCTGATTTTTAATCTCTCTTTACATGAAGTTCACGCGATATAATAACAGATACAGATACAGCAGAGGTTTGCTGCTGTAAAGAACATTGAAAGTAAGCATTTTTAACACAAAAAAACTTTTATTTTAACCATATACCAAGTTTTATCAGCATCTGTCCATAAATGAGGGAGTTTAACTATTTTCCATATGATTAACGTGGGAAAAGGGTATGCAGGTTATCTGCATACTCTTAACACATAAACTATTATTTTAAAAATCAAATTTTGAGGTACAAAAAACATAAAAGTAACATGGTTCCTAGCTAAGGTCTTTCTATGAGACCTACGGTAATAGCTTCTTCCCTATGGGAAATTCACTAAAAGAACAGCGCAGCCGAAGGAATGACGACGAAATGCGTTGTTAGTGCAGACAACATTTAACAGTAAGCGAACAGTGAAGCTCATTAATATAGAAGCACAAAGGCTGCTTATCGGTTGTGCATTCCACTCTTAAGGGTGATTTACTCGACTCCGGCCCGAGATAAACATTAACTAATTGTTCATTAATCAAGGTTTTCAAAGAGGCATGGTCCCAGGTCGGCGATTCGGCGTGGTAATGGACTGCTAGGGCGGCCAACGCGATTGGACCGCTGGGAATCGAAATACAGAGCAAATACTCCTATAAACTGTATAGACAGGACATTAAAACAATCCGTGACTGACTAGATCTGAAAATGTTCAGCAAATTTCTTTATTTAGGCTTCGTTTAGCCAATATCCACCTTTTTACATGTATGTTTTAACTCAGTAGGGGGTATTGACAATCCGTTAGATCGAATTTGAAACGGAAGTGACGTAATGTGGTTTGTGATGTTACGTCACTTCCGTTTCAAATTCGATCTAACGGATTGTCAATACCCCCTCCTGAGCTAAAACATACATGTAAAAAGGCGCATATTGGCTAAACGAAGCCCTAATATGGTTTGTGATGTGGGAGCGCGCTGGTCTAGGGGTAGAGCGCGGGGCTTTGGTGCCCAAGGTCCCGGGTTCAAATCCCGCCAATCACCAATGGCTTTTCGCTACGTGATAATGCCGCAACCCAAACAGGGGTGCGCAAAAAGCTGCTACGGCTGAAGTGCCTAGGGAGTAATCCGCCCCTTCCAAAAAAAGAAAAAAAAGAAAAATGGTTTGTGATGTCATCAGGACAGCTGTTTAGAGGGACTGAAAACATTCCCTATAGACCTATCAATGATCTAAGCTATTTCCCAAACGGGTAACGCGTAATAATGTGTACTTAATTGGTATGAAGCGTTAAAAGTTATTGTGTAACCCTTTTGTCACTAAGAAAAAATATATAATTCTAATTCTAAATAGTTCTTCTGAACTTATACCTGTATTTTAAAATTCTTTTCTTCTACAGCTCCTAGATCCATTACTGTTTTATTAAACCTTATAATATATAGATATTTCGAATTATATCTTTTTCTTTCGTAAACTAAAAAACTTTAAAATTAAATTTTCATCCCCACTTTTGCATAAACACTTAAATGTTATTGGTTACTTATAACAAAATTTAAAATTGTACTTTGTTAACTATAGTCATACGTTGATTATAGGTTTGTATTACAATTTTAAATAAATTATGTATTTTGATATATTTTTTGTTAATCTACCGATTTTCCTGTAAATTGAGGATAAAAATCAATATGGCGGCCATTTTTAAAATTAATATAGAAAAGGTTTTTTATGATTTTTAGAAGCTTTATAACATAAATCATTCCTTTAAAGCAATTTTAGAGTTTATCCTCAAGACCCAAGCAGTAGTCTCCCGGCTAACCTCTTCCAAAGGATTTCGTAAAGCCATATATATCGGGAATGGCCAGATAACATTTTTCTTTCAAATATAAGTGGATACTAACGTTGACCTGTTGTTAGATTGACTAGATATCAGGTAATTACAAAAACACAAAAATTCATTGTACAAACAGTACCTGATGGTCATTGATTTTCATAATTAAAAACTCATAAAAAGATATAAGATTTTAAACATTGTTTTGAAAATAATGCAACGCAATTTATGAATGGTTTTATGGCAATAATGAATGAGATTTTATTTGATTAAAATGTTGGAAGTGTCCGGAATTGACTCGTGATTTTCAAACACGTCTTAACTTATGATGGACAGTGATTATTACAATTTATCTGTAGTTTAACTTACATAACTCTCATTCGAAAGTATCATGCTCAGTATTTTACGCTTAAATATTTAAACTTTGAATACTCTCATGTAATGCTGAAATGTAATATGTTTTATAGATTAGATTAGATTATTTGAAATGGCGACCATACCACAAGGTAGGTATTTTAAGCCAAGTATGAATGAGGATTGAATGTAAGATGATTGTGGCGCGATCTTGTAGTCTTGTTACTGACTAAGGCTGACATGTTCCTTAGACAGGACTGTTATAGGACTGAATAGCCCAACAGCCGATGGCAACTAAGGGACCTACAATTTAACGTGGAATCCGAACCACGCCCTCTGAATTACGAATTGGTCTAATTATGAGGATAGTCTTTTGTGGATTAACGTAGTATTCAATAGTGCGGACGTTAATCCACACAAGAGAACACTACACCCAACGACCATCGCTCACAACTATCCACAATTCGTGACCTCCAAATAGCTGGATTACAGGACGTCACCACCATCCCAATCAATTGTAATATTTAATTCAAAATGAAATCAGTATCTCAGCCTAAAAAATCAATATCCGAGTAAATAAACGGTAACAGTGGAGTGACACATACAGTACTTTTCCTCTTAAGTTCATTTAAAAACGACAATCTGTGATACAACTATCATATTCTTTAAAGTTTATCTAATTATAATTTAATAATTTATTGTTAAAAAATAATTATCCAATTTCTAAAATAACAAGAGAAACAAAGTTAAATTAACTATTAAAATTTTATGGGGGAGGAAACCTCCCCCCAGTACTACCAATCTTTTTGAGTGGTTTTGTCAGGTGGTGTGACCTTACGTCTTTAAAATGCCCTTAAAAATTCAAAATTGAAACAATAAAAATTGTCCAAGATACCGTGAAGTGTTGTCTACATACAGAATTACAAATCAGACCAAAAGTCTCGTCTCTATGCTTTTGTTTGTCCCCCCACACACACATCACTCTAAAACCACATTTTTCGATTCACGGAGCACTAAAATGGATATATCCACCAGAATCTCAAATTCTAAAATTCTGACAAAAACAATGCTTACTCCTTTTACTGTCGTATAGGAGAGAGGAAGTAAAAGTAAGAACAGTGTTTTTTTAGATACAAAGATTTTGCAATGGCCTTGAGACATGTGAGGTTAATAATGTGAGGAATAATGTTCATTCTAACACTTTCCCCTTCATTGCGTGTAGTGTAACGAATTAACATTATTAATCACAACATTTAGGATAGGCCTCACTCCATGTGTAAATGGATTAATCGTTTCCCCTTCAAATGGGATTGACGCAATTTGGAGGCAGTATCTAAATTGCGTTTCAACGAATTGAAGGCGCCTCTTTAACTCGTGTAAACGTGGCATGAAAAATAAGAAATACTATCCCAATCCTGTTTTTTTATATTTATATATAATTAATTGTATATAAAATTTTGAATGATTCTTTAAACGTTATGAGCTTCTATCAAGGTCCCTGGCTTAACTGTCATCACGCGGGTCATGTAAATAGTTTACTTTTCCACAGAAAATTCGCTTATAATAACGTATTCTACTAAATATTGAATTTTATACCGAAAAATAAAACTGTTGACTTTGTGTATCTATTTTCGAACTATTGTTAATGCAAACAGGACTAAACCAGTCATCACTTCTAAAGCGGAGGTCTCCAGGTCCCCAAGCTGATATGTCCTGTTGCAACTTCATTTCCATCATCCCAGTAACTACATACTGTACATTCCTAACGCTAGGGAACTGATATTTACAAGGAATTGTTCTGCTATTTTACGAATTTTACTACTAATTTAATAATTTTTCATTTAAAAAGCCTATATTAATTATTATATGTAATTAAGGGCGCACTGTTTCCTTTACACATGAATACTAGGAAGATTTAATTTTACTCAGTAACCGTACATGATGAAACTTTGATAGTTTTTTTTTACTTTGTTTTTGTAGCATCACATGGATTTAACACCCCCATCGCAGCAGACCTGCGTACTCAGCGAATAATATACGACAACTTTTCTTATTTTCTGTCGATAAATATGAGAGTTATTTTTATATTCTCCCTAAGATTATCATGGAAAAAGAGTATGCAGATTTTCTGGAACACTGAAAGTAGGAATTTCTAGCATAACAATTTTTATTTTGGCCATTCATACCAAGTTTCATCAACATTTGTTCATAAATAAAGGAGTTTACCTCTTCTCTATATGATTAACATGGGAAACGAGTATGCAGATTAGCTGCCATGATTAACTCATCAACTATGACTTTTCAGTATAAATGTATGGATCCCAACCACATGAAGCTAAATACCTATATTTTTGATTCCATACACACACTACACTGCACTTACACTTATTTCACCTATTAACCTATTATAATAAAAACACACAATATCTCTCTTTCAATATAATTTTTAACGATTATTATCTTTGGCCTCTAGGCACCTCAGAACGACAAAGTAACATGGTCCCGGGCTTAAGTCTTGCCTTGAGACCTACGGTAATAGCTTCTTCCCTATGGGAAATTCGTTAAAAATGGAATCCAAAGAAGCTGCGAGCAAGGTTGTATGATCACCGCCATTGTCCTGATCCCCTCGTTCTCTCAAACTACGTCATATCACAAAACGTAACAGTTCTCTGCGTTATTAGCTTCCTTGCAGATTCTCACTGTTGAAAGTTACACCGAAACACCTGGTGATATTTTTTTAATGGGAATATTTTTATTCCTCCCGTTTTACACACACTACAAATGATACAGAAAATGAAAATAAAACGTTGAATAGTCCATAATCACAAAGGACAAATATCCTTTGTGTCACTGATGAAACTACACTAAAACACAAAACAGACGTTGGTCGAGCATTTACGATCTCAATAGGCAAAAATAAATTTGGTAATTTAATGATTTGGGAGAAAATGTAGGACCCTTAAGCCAAGCCTGTTTTGGGGGTTCCTTTACTAAGAAATAACTAAAATAAAATAACTAATAGCGTTAAGACCAAATTTTACAAAACCTAAAAATTTACGATCTCATATATACAAAACTCAATATACATATATATGCGCGAACGTTGACCCATGCGACATCTCCTTTGCACCGGAAGATGCGTTTTTTAATGAATTGTTAGAGTGTGCTTATTTAAATTATATAGTTCCAGATATTTTTCATACAAGTAAAATTAAATTCAAAACTATTATTTTGATGTTAATTATTCAGTGGAAATAATCAATTTTCCTTTGTTGGAATATATATTGTTTTTTGTTTCGTAGACTTAATTTAAGATTCTTTGTATGATTTTGAACTACTACGATGGTTTTTATGGCCAAACGAACAAGGCTCAGTTTGTTAGTTTTTTTAATTAATTTTATTTCTTAGTGGTCAAATGCAGTGCATCACATAAACATAAATATATCTTTATATTTTATCTGAACTGTCAAATTGTAATTGGACTTGTTCTGTATGTTTGCGATGTAAATAAATAAATAAATAAACTCATATTTATCCTTCAACGAAGAATGCAACTAGTTGAATTATAAAAATAAACGGTATCAGTGAATTGACACATACTTTCTCCATCAATTTAAAAACGGTAAGTAATAGCCTAACAGGCAATGAAATTTAAAGGATCTACAGTTTAACGAGGAGTCCGAACCACAATTTTGCCTCTAAATTACCTAATGGTATAATTGTAGAATGGTCTTTGTGGACAAACTTACCTTACTCAATAGTGCGTTTCGCACCAAGGAATATCACAACCACCGACCATCGCTCATAACTATCCACAATTCGAGACCTCCAAGTAGCTAAGATGACAGCATAGCTACAAGTAAAAGGTCGTCAAGGATGGGGTGTTTAGCAAGCATCGGAGGTCAGTGCGGGAGGAGCTTAGGGGGGGAACACTGACATAACTGCTGTCTAATCAGAAAAACATAAACAGAAGAAAACATCAAAGTTGTTTAACTAGCTTCAAAGGGATTTTCCGCAACGGTTAATGGAACTGACCGGTGTTGCTCTGTTCACCGATGTGAAAATCCTTTCTTTAAACTTCCCTAACTAATTATGTTTGTAAACTTTAATATTTAAAAGTGGAGGAGTTAATTAAGCTGAAAAGTAAACATAACGTTTCAAAGTCATTGATTGGTAAGTTTAGACAATCTAAAGTGTTCAGTATAAAGACGAGAATAAAGATACATTTGGTAAGATAATTTTAATTTTAAAATTACCTGGTGTTGCTTACAGGGCTCGACAATTAACCGCGCGTTAGCTACAGTTGTCTACTCCAATTGATGTTGTCTGAGGAGGTACTAGAGGGGTATGATTCAATCACGGGGTAGCAAGGGCTGCTTGATAACTGACGGTGCAATGATGAAGTGCAGAGGTGAGCCCAACTTGCATTATTAGATTTGACAAAACCTTCATTACAATTCATTTTCCGGAGATTTTTATGTTTATGTGGGCGTCCTTTAACCCTTATCTTATTGAAGTTAAATTACTAAAATTTTCATTTTCACACTTCAACGCAATAAAAATAAAAGTGTAATGCTAATATTTCACCATTTTAATTTTCATTCAATTGCGGTTTCAGAATAATGGGTGACGGTAACATCTTGCTACTAACAAAAGACTACAAGTTTTAGTTTTTCACAGAAAATAACAATATTAATCTTTTTTGAGAAAAATTTAATAGTATATTTCTTTAAAACCAGATCTTATTATACATACACCCATTTATATACATAGTTTTTATATTTCCTTTGAAAATAAAAACAAAATAAACATAGAATAGCTTTGAATTAAACATTTAAACAACTACTTTATGTAATTTAATCACATGAATAAGGCTAAGCTTTCTAGTTTGGTGGGTGTTGGCAGGTTTGTGGAACGCAAAAAGTGCAGTGGAAGTGTTTAAGTTGATGTGAATCACATTTAACAGTTTTTTTTACCTTACTTTTGTTTTGATATTTATTTAATTCACTTATTAATACAATTTTTCTACTGAGATATTTAGAGATATTTGTGATATTTGCAATAATGAATACATCTTTCAATATTACAGTTTTCAATATTTTATACCAAAATTATTTTTTAAAGTTGACAAATAACAATTTTATAACCAAGGAACATAGTATAAAGATTATATACGTTTACTTTTTACTTTCAGTTTATGGATTAAGGTTTAAAAGAGTAGAGCCAGAGATCGGTGAAAGGGGCAGCAGCTTGCCACAAGCGCGACCACCGCGATATCCGATTGTGGTCAAAACGGTCACAACAAAATATTTTTCAACATATGTTTAATATAAACGGTATCTGTGAACTAACACATACCTTCTTCTTTAATTCTATAAAAAAACCCTACAACCTTCTTTAAATCTTATAGTTTGAAAAATAATCATCCAATTTCTGAAAAAAAGAGAATCAAAGTTAAATTAATTGTTCGAATTTTATGGGGGAACCCCACCCCCCAGAAATTAGAGGGGAAAAATCCCGAAATATTGATTTTTTAATATTATCCTTTAGGATAATATTGAATGATTTTTAATGTCAATCATTACTACTTTACACAATAAATATTGAAAATTTGTTCATGTGCATACAGTATATATTATCCGTTCGTGTATTAAAAATAATATGCGATATTCGTTATTAGTAAAACTGTTTGTATAATTAATTATGAATGTTTTGATTGATAAAACCTAGTTATTATTCATTGCTAAGCTTGATGTACATTTTCAAAACGATCAGAGAAATTTTAAAAAGATATAATTTGTGTTGAGTCTGTTTGATTTCTAATTAATTGGTTGCAGCCAGATGTTGGATAACGACAACCACTTAAAGTATGATACATTTTAGGCAACTGAAGCTGTTAATTAAATTGTAATACACGTCAAAAAGTCTTAATTTTTTGCGAATAATTTTTTAAACGCTAGACTACAAAAACGATTATAATTATGTTTAAACGATCCAAAATCACTTTTATTAGGTCAAGTGTATTTACTGTATGAAATCATATATGTAAAAATGAAAAATCTAATATGAATGAAGAAGAGTGTACAAATTAAAATAACTCGTCAATGTTGATACAACCAAGTAGATTAATATATCTGATGCTTGATTGAAATATATCTTGTGAACGTTATATAGTTTTGTGACATCTGTTTTAGTTTCAGAAGAATAATGTGTATCAGAACTGAAATATTTCATCCAGCGTGTCTGTGCAGGAACCTCCCTTCCGTTACACATCTCAGATGGTATCAGAGTCAATCTCGCGGTGTTTTGTTGTCTTGTACTCTGTGTTTCCACCACATTTCCCGCCATTCCAATGTCCGGTGTTACAATACCATCCGCCATCTTGAATCAATATAATTCTTTCTTTCTGAAGACGAAATGTTAATAGTTTCAAAGTATAAAATTTATATTTTAATTTCTCTGTATTTGAAAGCTGGGATCAAAGAAAATCGTTAATTTTCTTACACCAAAACAATAATCTTCTATTCCAAACATAACGTTCAAAGCGACGAAAACAATACTTTCGTATTGACCAAAATAGAGACTTTCATTCACTAATGTACTTAAAATTATACTTGGAAATAAAAGAATTTAAAAACTGAAATTACATGGTTGATATTTGTGACAGGTAACCAAGTAATATCGCATTACTTATGTTGTTTGGATAAATATTTTCTTATCTGAACCACTCCAAAAACGTTTTGTACTCATCTTCGTTCCTGCATCTGTATTTTCCAGCAAGCAGGTTCCCAGAGATATCGTTGGCTTTTTGTAATACCTATTCTGGTATTTGAGACATTTTTCATAAATGTAAAACGCCAGTGATACTTCTTATTTGTGTTGACAAACTTTTCTTCAAACAGCTAACCTCGATATAAAATTAAATCCCTTTAGATCTAGGTCGTGCTTGATCATAAAAAGGTATTGTATTACAAATTTTCAGATAATGTTTTAAAGAGCCTTGTTTGCATTGTATTGAAAAGTATCATTCACTACACGTTTTGAAAGTTTCATTTCGGCGCTCGATAGAGTTTTCCACGCGAGGTGAAGCCGAGCGCGTCATGGAAGACTGGCATGACTAGTAGTGAAATATACTAATTTTAAAATTTATTATAAGAAGGTATACATAACTATTTCCGTTGCCTTCAAAAGACTTACTCGGGATCAATATTATATTTTGATCGAAGCATTAGGTCGAGACTTTAAAATTGTGTTTTAAACACGATATGCCTTGTAAAAATCTAGATGGAATTTAAAACATATAAATAAGTGTATGAATTTCATAGAGTTCAAACACAAGGCATGTAAATTCTACTGGTAAAATGTTTTTTTTGGGGGGGACTTTTGACATATTATCCATCACAAACTGTAATTCAGCACTGTTTAATTATACCCAGATTGTCTTTTAAGACAAATAATTTTCAGATTCTTTCTCTAGATTGTAAATCCCTCTGCGCGCATATTTAAGCTTCCTCTCGGTCTTAAATTAGGAATAATTAAAAATGACTTCTCACTTATATTTAATGAAATCCTTAAATTTTAATGATTGGTAAAACGTGTGTTTTGTGTTATTTGAAAAATGTTTACGTTATAACACTTCCATTAAAAACTTGTATTTTGAGAACGTCTTCAATTATATTTTTGTACTACTCCTTTGGGGTTTGAGTTGTTCACGATTCATAGAGTTATAAAATATAATAGAAAATAATAAAATTAATTTTTTCATGAAATAACTTAATGGAAAAGCCTGCAAACAGACGTTTTCAAATACTTTAGTTTTCTGGCGGTGATGTATGTAAAGATTTATTTTTATACTAGAAGTAAGCCCGTCCTTTGTACGGGTTGTAGGATTCAGTTTAAAGAAAGATTACCATTACAAAATGTAAACCTGAAATCCTAAACAAATCAGTACAAAGAAAATAAATCAATACCCTGCTTTATTATTTAGCATTACTTTACAATTAAATAGATTAGAACATGTATACCATTATTAAATTAGTTATACGTTAAAATACCTTTTTAATATAGTATGATTTCGAAATGGGTTTAAGATCAATGACCAATATAAACTAACTAAAATATTGATTTGACAGCTGTTTGTTTTTATCTCTATTAAATCTTTAAACTACAAAGACAGCTGATTATTATCAGTAGGTTATTCATTGAAAAAAGGATCAAAATGCGAGTAATATCGCGTAAAAGTGGGTTTTTAAATGCTCGTTATTTACTTTTCAAGGGGCTGCAGGCTATTTCAAGCATTTATAAACCTTCTCTGGAATGTAGAGAATACATGAAATAAGTTTCATTGTAATCAGTTCTCCCGTTTTTTTCGGAGAAGACGGCGTAAAATGCTTCCTGGAGCGTCACAGACAAACAGACAAAAATTGAGACAAGACCGGTTTCGGCTTCTCTAACGCACTTAAAGTAAAAATAACTAAAAAATTAATAATTCTGAGCAATGTACAGACAAAACTCTAATTTTATTTATATAGATAATTACTTATTATGTCCACATATAGACTTTTTCTGTTTCTTAAATTTATATCTGATATCAAACATTTGAAAAATGTGCACAATTTTTTTTAGAATAAATTTGATTTCGACTTCACTTGATTGAACTGAGCTCGACGACGCTGGATGTGTTTGTATTTCAACACCAAACAAAATATCTATTCCCAGAATGCAACAGTCGATTATTATTTGTGCAGAATGAACACCAACACGGAGAATGTTGCCCTTGTAAATAAACTAACAAGATGAGATGAAATGTTTGGAACACCAACAACGCTGTTGCCATTTGTTGGGTTCAACCCAGACTAGGGTTAACAATAATATATACTCCCTGTAGCAGACATGGGAGCTCTCTGGCGGTAGAATATGAGTCAATCATAATATCGGAATACATTTATTATATTTCATTACATTTTTCATCTCGGTTAAAGTTGGGTACAGTGGCACCTTTTTGTGTATTGGGTAGTGTTATTAGGTAATAAATATAAAACATTACCACAAATTAAGAAACTAGTTACTATTAGTATTAAAATAAATAAACCTTTGATGTAATTTTCGTAGGAAAATTGATGAATACATTCTAAAAGTTATAGACTTAAATACCTTAGACCAGGGGTTCTCAAAATTCGTTCTACTCAAGGACCTCTGTAAATAAGTATGTAATTAGAACCTCCCACTATTACCCCCTATTCCCCCCCGAAAACCCGTTAATTTTTATTTTAAATTTATCATTTAAAAAGTTGACTTTTTATAAAGCTACAGGTAAAAAAATATTGTATTTACTTCCCTGTGGGAAATTGGTTAGATCATGGATATGTCTATAGGGAATGTTTTCAGTTCCTTCGAATAGCTTATAACCATGTGACGTCACTTCCGATTCAAATTTCGGTCTGACGTATTGCCAATACCACTCCTCCCAAGGTTAAGAGTAAGGGGGTGGTTTGTAAGATGAAAAATATGTAACAGGTTTCCATAGAAACTAGCAAAGCTATTGTATTGAATTTTTAATATAAAAGAATAAGAACAGCTGTTTATACGAGCTGAAAACATTCACTTTAGACATATCCATGATCTATTTCCCACAGGAAAGTAAATACAAACATTTTTGACCTTGTCAAGTTACATTCATCATAAACAGCCTTCCAGGATCTCCTGTGGAAGTTTGATGTGAGTGATTAAAAAATAAATTAAATATTCATTACTTTTGTGAGCAGTAAGGATTAATTAGTTACAGAAGATCGCGACTAACAGTGAAGAAGATGTGCAACCGTCAGTGGAGATTGCAGCTACAAATAACAGTTAAAGAGTCGAGCGGCGTCAGTGAGTCAAGATTACAACAAAGGATCTTGTCGTTTCGAGAACATTGATTGCTGTTAAAGGATCTCGGTCTGAAACCGCCTTTCTTGATTTCCAAGAATAGTTATTTCAAGTAAACTTCCCTTCATTTCGTTAATTTATAACTTATTTCAAGCACTTAAAGTAACGGTTATTAAAACTGTTACTTTTTAATATCAGTTACAAGTAACCGTTATCGATGTTTACAACAAAGCGTTAATTCTCAGAATAATTAACCTACTTGATATGAGCATGACGAATATACAGGTTTTGGTGTAAGTGGAAAAACTTTGTCTACTAAAAACTTACATTAAGATGAGAGAAAAATCCAATAAACTAGATCAATAAACTCATTCGTTTCCTAGGTATGTCAAAAATATAACTTTCCTAAATTTTACTGTAGTTAAATTTATAAGCCCCGATTTCAAACCTAGGATAAGATAATTCGTGAGCATTCTGTTGATTGAAGTTGATTGATTGACTTTTATAGAATATATAACTATATACCCGATTGTGAACTATTGTTTTGTTGTAGAATATGTTTTCGAAATAACATAAAAATGGCAATTTTCAGTAGGAAAATTAAGTTTTCTTGGAATCACATTATTTTTAACCCTCCAAGTGCTAACATCTTACTCTGTGATGTCAGCGAGGTGCAATTGTATCGAAGAAAACAATTACCGTCACGGTGCTGCCATCTGCGAGCTAATACATGCAACTACTCGTGTAGTTCCCTATTCTGACGCGTGAGTTCGTTTTTTTGCCGCTAGAGTATACTTTTATAGCCTAGTATGAACTTTCTACTCCTATGCACTGGTGGCTGGACCGGTTAGAGCGCTACGCTGACGAGTGTAACGTTCTAGCCATTCGGAAGTGCTAGGGTTCGAATCCCGACCATGAGTAATCCCAATTTGAGTTGCATAAAAATAAAAATTTAAAATAGTCATAGCATTTGGAGGGTTAAAATGATATGCTATTTGACATATGAGGCTATTATTTTTTTAGTTTTGACTTTATGATGATAATGAAACTATTTTATTTTATTGTTTTTGGTTGGTTTGGAAGGAAACAGTGTTACTTCACCATTGTAGGACTAACACCTTAGTGGATTTACCGTGTATATTGTATACCTAAAAATAAGGAAAAAATAAGAGCCCAAAGTCCATGTGCCAATTTTTTTTATTTTATGAACATATTTAATTTACGTTTATTAAATAAAATACGGGTTTCGTTTGTGAAGTGTATTTTCGAAAGGAATTATGTTTTATAATTTTTAGTTTTACTCTATTTTACAATATAATTGGTATTCAGATAACAAGCTCAAAATCAGTAGATGAAATTCGTAGAAAATATTAAACGCCGCAAAAGTAATAAGAAGAAGATCAGATGGCGGGTAGAGCTGTAACGGACATTGGAATGGCGGGAAATGTACCGGAAAAGGACATCAGCTGAGATTCCGAGGCCACAATAACATGCATCGGATATGACCTGAGCAGTGAACATGTGGTTCCATCCATTTACAAAAATTGGTTTAACTGTCATATTATTTCTAAAATAATAAAAATTATTAAAACATTAAGTTTGAAATATACGTTTTAGATTTATGACAACTGAATGAGAACTGAGTCCACGAATTGTAAACTATATAAATTTAAACTAAGTATTAAAAGTCTGTTTCGATCTTTTCAATAGTGCCAATTCCTATGAAAATTTTTTATATCGATAAGTTAAACATATTATCAACAGATCCAATTTGAATTTTCACACTTTCGATTCGGTCCCAAAATACGATTGGTCCCAAAACGTTTCAGCCCCAGGAAAAGGTAGGTCACGTATAGCTTTACTTATATGTATCTTTATCCACGTTGTTCCCAAAATTCGATTCAGTGGTGGCAATTTTAAATACTCAAAAATCCTTATCAAATTTTTTGATTTAAAATCATTCTCATATGTTTTGTTTATGTTTTATCGCAGAGAAAATACAGCATTTACACTATGATTTGCAAAATTAATTAATCTATATTTAATGATTATGTTAACTTTATGTAACATATCTCTAGAACCAGACTACGCAGAGACCTGAATTTTGTTTCATTTTAATCACTGATATATTATATAGTTCCGTGGAGATTATTGTGTTTTTGTTGAATATTAACGTTTTAAACACTAAAAATATTTATGTGTTTTATTTTAAATTTATTTATTAAGGGATTGTAGTGAAACCTTAAGAGGATCTAGAAAAGCACTCTGTTAATATACCATAAAAATATCATAGTTGTTGGGTTGTTGTGAAACGGTTTTTAAGATTTGCAACAAAAGTTAAAAGCAAATTAGGAGTTGTAAGACATTTTTAATTTGCAGAATAGGTCAAATTTGGTATCAAATTGTAGCTCTATTTAATTGGAACAAAGACTGCAACTGGGTCTCAAGAGGTTGATACAAAACAAAATGGCGGCGGGTTTAAACCTCCATCTGAAATAATGTTACAGATGTTATGTAATTGTTTTTGACATGGATGTATCTTAGCTCTGACGGGGGTGAAAATTTGAAACAGGATTCCATAGAAACTACTAGAGCTACTGTATTGAATTTGTAATAAGAATAAGAACAGCTGTTTATATCAACTGAAAACTTTCCCTTTAGACATATCCATGATCTAACCTATTTCTCACAGGGAAGTAAATACAAACATATTTTAATACTGTTATATAATTAATGTTTTCAATGATTTAGTACCATTCTAGTATTGTGTGTTACATTTAATTGGAAATAGTAAAATTTCTGACGAACAAAACTATAGTAAAAGCTTAAAAACAGAAATAAATTTGGCAGATTTAGGGTACCTTTAAAGTTTTTTTTCATTGTAAGTTCATAAATTTATTATTTAATACATTTTCTGAATGAATATATATAGGTTTTCGAAATAATATGTTTACGTAAATACGAAAACATGATAGGAGGAAGGGAAGGCTGTATTTTGTCACTCGTGTTCAGACGACATTCCGCGGCTCTACTCCCGTGATCTGACAGTGATAACATCATTTCCTGATAACTCCCAGACCGCCCCCACAGACACCCCCCCCCCTCGCCCATCATGATATATTACGTAATGGGTGAGCGCAGCTGCAGCGCCCGCGCCAGATTCATTGATGTTGAGAATAAGGCGGCCGCGCAGGGGGGGGGTGGTTCCGGAGTACCCCCGCGCGAGGTCCTGGCGCGTTCCACCTCTAACCGGGAGCAAGGGAATGTTTCGCGCGACACCGCGGTTGATATAGAAGGCGCGCGTTGCGCGCCACCGCGCCGGCCTCCCGCGCTGACTGACACGACAATTAAGAAGAAAAGACATATCAAAAACCTCTCATGATGAGCGAGTACATTATCGAGTAATTTTACTACTTGTAACTTAAATGCGCAGATATTTACATCGCAATAACTTAACTTGTAAAATTCATTAGGTGATGATATTTTATGGTATTTTTAGATTTTTTTGAAAAGATGAACTCTAAGGACATATAATTTTTTCTTACAGGGAAGTAAATGTAAACATTTTTATTTTGGTCAGTTTCCATCACGGTTTTAAGTAAAACAAAGTTTCACGACGTTTCGAGATCTGGAATCTGACCCCGTCCTCAAGTGTTGTCTTTGCGTCATTGTGACGAGTGGAAGTGTTTTGTTTCTTGTGTAATGGTTAGGGAATAGAATTGTTTGTAAGTTTTTTTACTGCTTTAAACATTATGTTTTCGGCTCTACACCGGCTCAGTCCGGATTAATTTCGTTGTTTTAGGTACTAGCTCACCTGAGGACGGGATCAGAGTCCAGATCCCGAAACGTCGTGAAACTTTGTTTTACTCAAAATTGTGATGGTAAATGTACGTGATAAAAAATAAAAGTTGTATCGAGTCGAAGTTAAGTAATTGTAAACATACTCTATAAACGGTCAATTATTATATACAGGGTGTTCCGGAATCTATTCTTTGCATCAATACAAGAAAAATCTCTAGCAAACAGAGAGTCTTGCTTTCATTCGTTCTCTAATTTTAAGCAAAACTATGGTTTTTTTGTCTTTTTGAGTGTGGTTACTGAATTTTAACTCTAATATAATCCAATATATTTTTATACGTAACTCAGTAAAACCATTTACTCACTCTTGTAAAGAGGAGACAAAGTAAAACTATGTACTCCAGTTTAAATCATATACTTATTTCATTTTCTATTGTAAATTAAAACAATAACATGCATTGATATGTATTGATTATCACGTTTTTGAAGACCCTACGGTTTATCATTGGAGGGAACAACAACAACAACAATACTGTGATGGATCAGAATGAACAAAGCAGACTACAACAATACAAGAAGCCGATGTGTCCCATACTGGCGTTGACGCCGGCTCAGATAACGTCGTCATGATTACACAGTAACATGTCTAGTGTCTACGTGGCGCCTAATTATTCTAAGTAATTAGTAAAAGTACACGTTCTTCGCACAGCTAAAATACCCCCGTCGCAGCAGACCTGCGTACTCAGCGAATTTCTAAATCAATAATATAATAATAACAATATATGACAAGTTTTATAAAAATCTGTCCATAAACGTGAGAATTATTTGCCTCTTCTCCATAAGATTAACATGGGAAAGAGTGTGCAGGTTTGCTGCTGTGAGGAACACTGAAAGTAGGCATTTCTACCATAAACAATTTTTATTTTTAACATTTATACCAACTTTCATCAACGTCTGTCCATAAATAAAGGAGTTTGCCTATTCCCTGGTATCAGTGGACTGACACATACTTTCTTCCTTAAGTAAATTTTAAAATCGACAATCTGTAATAGAATCATATTTTTTCATCAAAATATAAATTATCAATTTATTGTTTCAAAAATAATCATCTTTCTGAAAAAAAACAACAAGAGAAACAAAGTTTATTAATTGTTAGAATTCTTAGAGGGAACCTTCCCTCGGTAATACCAAGCTTTTTTTCGAGTGGGTTCAAAGTTTCATGGAAAACGGTTGGAAAATAAGGAAGAAATTGATATTTTTATATTCTCTATACGAATAACATTGGGCACTCTCAGGCAATGTACTGGGTTTATCATGTACAGTAATTAACTTTTCTCTGGAACCTAGAGTCTTAGACAAAAAATTCAAAATACTAATTTATTTAGTTTTGCTGCTCATTAAAAAATTATTTTTTCGACATTTAAAAGCCCATAGCTTTTAAACGGCCACTTTTACAGACATGTGGGTAGTGTCATATTATTTAGTACTCTGTGCAGTATAATCTATAAAGCTTTAATAAAAATCGTTAGAGCTATTTTTGAGAAATTACCTTTACATCACCCACGCCCCACACACATACATCACTAAAACCCCTTTTCGTTTCAGGGGGCACTAATATCTAAGCTTCTGACATCACTCTAAAACCACTTTTTTGATTGAGGGTGCACTATAATAATATATCCACCAGAAACTCAAATTCGAAAATGCTGAAAAACGTACCTTATTCTTGTACTATCGTGTTGGGGGAGAAAGTAATAAACGTGAAAATAATATTTAAAATAAAGATAAGGGCAGCGCCTTAACCCTCCCAGGTATTGAGTCAAGCTCCTTGATACCGGTACTTAATTTGTGGAAGTTACAAGTGATTTATTGAAATAAATACATTTTGAGTACAATTAAAACTTAGTTCTTTAACAACGAAAAATATCAACAGATATCTAAAGCAACAATTACAATTAATTAGTTCAAATTGTACTCAAAATGTATTCAATTAAAAAAAAACTTGTAGTTTATCAAAGTTATTAACCAGCTTGGCTCAATATCAGGACTTGTAAAGAGTGGCAACTCAATAATTTGTAATTTTTCTTACCCTTTAAAACATAAATAGACTATCTATCAGTAAAATATAAAAATAAAAGAGTCGCTTCGATCAACCGATAAAACGGTTCTTTTATTTTGTTAATAGCCGGGTCGTTTAAGAGAGGAAAGACTTTTAAAGCTATATTGCCTTTTCAAAAGCTGAAGTTTCTGGCGATATTTACGGCAAAGTTTGTTCAGGCCAATAAAGTCTGTCTAACTTCTTGTCCCTCAACTCTTCGATTGGCCTAGTCACGGTGATATTTATCGTAATTTAAGAATAAAACTCTAACATTAAAAGTCAAAACTTCATTAAAATTTAAATACTTCCTGACTTCTTTTTTTACGACTTTTACACTAACTGAAAAATTTGTATTCACTCTTCGTTATGTTTTAGAGTTTACAAACTTTTCCATCCCAATTTAATTATTTACGAAAATTTCCGGAACTTACGTAATTATTTTGGAATTTTTCTTATAGGAAGTCGACAATGTTGAGTTCTGGGAAGAATCAAACTACGTACTATTTAAATATATAAAACAAAGTCGTGTTAGTTACACGCATTATAACTCGAGAACGTCTGGACCGATTTTAATGATCTTTGATTTTTTGGATTCGTCTCTGCTCCGGTCATGCTTTAGGCATATTCAGTGTCCATAAAATCAATTAGTTTCCATTTTATAGCGTTTTAAATTTCTAATGTTAACCTTATGGGGAATAAGTTTGTTTACACATTTTCTAAAATCAAAACATTTGATTTCTTAAAACAGCTGTTGGTTTACTTTCGTTAGCAATGCTTTACTATCCAATGCCAAATGAATCATTCATTAATGCAAAACTATGAAGTAAATATGTGCTATACATAATGAACAGCATTATTCACCACGTTAATAGTTTACGGTTTTTGGGAATCATGTACAGTATTTATATTTCTTTATTTTCTGTATGATTAAAAGTCACGTGTTTACATGTTTGCCAAATAAAAAATAATTACAATGTTTATACATATTAAGTTTATTATAACAATCAGCTGTTGTATATTAAAAGCTTTCACAACAAATCCGCAATGCTAATTGACTTCAGGACATGGCCAATCTTAAAGTAAACATGTATTTACTGTTAGGCGTTACGAAGTTCGCCGGGTCAGCTAGTTAATTTTAAAACTAAAATTGGTTATTAGGGAATACCCTATGGAAAAGTGAGCTATTCTCACACGGTGATAGTTAAGCCCGGGACCATGATAGAAGTTCATAACTCAACTCCCTGAACATGTTTTGGGGGTCATTCAAAATTATACATATATAAGCATACGTATGTGTCGACATGATAACGGTCACAATTATTGTAAATAATTATTTTATAATTGTTTTATTATAAAATTCGGTAGGGTTGTTCCTTTGTGTAATATCTTGAACGGCTTCGTAAGGCAACGCAATAGGACTACATTACCTAAACTTTAAGGGGGGGTTGTACCCCAAAAATTGGGGTTTCAATTTATTTATGTATGATTTCAAAAAAAACTAACTATACCTTTTACCATTGAATTTAGCTCAAAAACACCGAGTTTAGTATTTTGAATCGTGATTACGTCAATTAGTTACTAAGATTTGCAAAATAGTAAACACAGTACATTGTGTAACTTTAATCGATGAAATATAAAAAATAAAAATCAATAACTCATTTATTTACTTAAATATTCTTCCATAATTCGGTATGCAAGTCTACCTAGTTAAGTTATATCAATACAAAATACCCCAAATTTACTGTTTCTTATGGTTGCAAGAATACCTATGCATTTATTGTAACTCTTACGGAGAATAGATAAATTTGTATAACTCGCTTGGTTATTGACATAATTTGATAAACTTTTATTTGTTTTTACTTAGTGAACAGCCTTAATATAAGCACATCACCATGTAAAACAACCCTCATTGCAGCAAACTTGCCCAATCATTACTATTTGATTACTACGAGAGGAATAATGTAAGTTCTATGAAATTCGCTCTACTCACGCCAGCAGGCTGCGTGGTATCTCGTTTTTGTATAAGTAAGGAGTAAGATTTTCTTAAAATAGTTATATATTATAATAAAGGATCCTAAGATGGTCTAGAATCATTTGAACAATTATGGTTTCAATTATTAATTCACCTGTAGAAACAGCGAGATGGATGTTAGTATGCATGACTAAGGTTTATTTCTACCGTTCCATATGGAAGCGATGCTAAATGCTCCAGTTGATAGTGCAAACATTTAGAAATGTAATCACAGATGTTATCTCTCGGTAGCTGATCTGCTTTGTTAATTTTTGTTTTTGGTTATGGCTTTCTAGCTCGGGCGGGGTGATGGCAATTTGAAACAGTGACGTCATTTGGTTAGTGACGTCATAGTTTGGTTATAAGAACAGCTGTTTAGATGAACTGAAAACATTCCTTTTATGATCTCAACTATTTACCACAGGGAAATAATTACAAACATTTTTTAGATGAAACTGTGACCATTTAGCAAAATACCTCCATACCAGCTGACCTTCCTAGCGAGTACCTATTGCCTAAGAAAAGTTTTTTTAATTAATTAGTAAGTTTTAAAAGAAAACTGGATATATATTTAAGTGTTCCCCAAAAGAATAACATAAAAAACGAGTAAGAAGCTTTGCCACCACAAGGTAGAAAAGAATTTAGATTTTAAATTTCAGTTTTTGAACCTAATGAATCTATTGTATGATCTTATACCTTATATTGAATCTGTATACCTACTTTTATCGAAATATTTCAAATAATTTGACATAGTAAGTAGTTTTGCAGCAACGAGAAACGAAATAATTTAGATTTTTCAGCATACGTTATTAGATCTTAACAATATAAAGCTGTATACCAAGTTTTATTAAAAGATTATAAATAATATACGAGATATCAAAATAATTTTGATATACATAGAAGAGAAAATTATTTTCTCTTCCCAGCAAGATTAACAATGGAACTCTATGTGTCAACGTACTGAGTTTACCTAATTCTACGTTTTTTTACCTCAAAACGGAAGACAATTGGTCTTGGGTCTAGGTATTTTGGCATGGATATGTATTAGCTATGGGGGGGGGTGTTGGCAATTTGAGGGACCAAAATTTAAAACAGTACGTCATTCGATTAGTGACGTCATATTTTGGTTATGAGAACAACTGTTTAGATGAACTGAAAACATTCCCTTTAGACATATCCATGATCTAACCTATTTCACACAGGGAAGTAAATACAAGATTTTTTTGTGACAGCCACGGTAATAATTTATAGGAAATCCGTTTGAATAAACCTTGTTACTAATAATAGTAATTTCTTGGTGAAACCTAAAAATAACGGTTTCTAGATAACAGTTTGGAAAAGTAAAAAAAAGTATTTTGTTTGATAGAACGTAAGATGCGGAATAACAGCGCCAGCTGTGGAGATGCGAGGAGCTGGTTGGGCGGCGATGCTGCTTATTGTTGAATGACAAAGGATGAGAAAACTCCGGGACGCGGCAATCTCGGGAGTGGATGGGAACTGAGGCTGGGTACAACATGGCGATGAGGCAGATGTGTAGGTGTAATTAAGGCTCATGGCACTGTTGTAACATTTACACCAATACACAACGTAAACTTACATATCGAAGGCTACGCCTCAATACAATTTCACTTGCCTGAATCCTTCAGATTTAAAAAATCAATCGTTAAAACTGCAACGTGAATATCATCCACAAAACGGAAGCTCAATATTTAACCGAAAGAAAAATCAATTCTGTTCATCGTATGGACCTAAATCTGAGATATACTCTAGATAACTCCGTTTTCTGGTCCTGAATAAATTAACTATTTTTGACATGGATATGTCTCAGCTCGGGGTGTGATTAGCAGATTTGTGTAACGTAAAAAGTGGAACGGAAGTGTTTAGATCCCGTTTATATGGAAACTCCAAGAGCGATTGTATTGAATTTGTAATACATAAGAATAAGAGCAGGTGTTTAGATGAACTGAAAACATTCCCTTTAGACGCATCCTTGATCTAACCTATTTCCCACAGGGAACTAAATACAAACATTTTAATAAGTTGATTCTACATTGTTGGTGAATTGTGGCTAAGTTTATGGCCTTCTGTCTAGGGTTTGTTGGATTCATTTCCAGGTACATAGTTTTGAAATAAAACTCGATTGGCAGTTGAAAAAATAATTTAGTATGCAATAACATCAAGTATAGAAAACCAATTGGCTTTATTTGGTGTTTTTGATGAGTAGAAGGGTTTCCAAGCCGGGATCTTTCTTAACTCATGAAAACAAGCAAATGTGTTTAACGAGTTTTATTAATAACAAATTTAACTTTATTTTAAAATTAATTAAAAATACATCATATGGATATAAAGCCACTTAGAAGTTTGTAAAGTATGGGAAGTTTAACACAGTTAAAAAATATATAACATTAATTACTTTTATAAAAAGGAAATACTTATATAGGTGTATAAATAATAACCTTGTTTTTATGTGCAATTTAGTTTGACCTGTACATTACCGCTGGCAAAATAAAACTAGGATGCCAATGGGTTTGAGACGGTGTCCACCCACATAGCGTATCTCCCATGCTACACATGCATGAACTTACACACCAACGAGCTGCCACAACATTCGCTATCCGCTGCAGCTGCTGGAATACCTTTGGGAGTAGCTAAGTTTGTAACTGTACCACTATGTCTGCAGTGTGTGATGAAAGGGATGGGTGAAAACGTGCTCGGTTTTTTGACCATAGAACTCTGCCTTCCATATAACAGAAATGTCTACGATTGTTTTAACATTCTTAAAAGTATCCCAGTACTGATGTCTAGACTGACAAAGGTCATGTAGAGTCTATGAAATTAGCATGATGAATGAAATAAATCCAATTATAAATATTAAAAATGATCACAGAACTGTGAGTGTTTAGAATGGTGTCCAATATTTGCCTTACCGGGTTTGATGCAGGACATGCCGCAGGCGCCATCGCACAGACACTTCTTCTTCTTACTCTTGCAGTCCTCGTCCGAGGAGCACTTCCGCAGGCACTTCTGGCCCTGGAACAGACCAAGTCGACTGTACAACCAGCAAATCTTTTCAGTGTTTCCACTTGAGGGATATTCACTCCCAATATTGATAAGTAAAATAAATTGCAATAAACCAACCGTTAAAGCCTCGAGGACAAATTACTCTTAATTTGTGCTCCTTCACTTTCTGTGTTCATTTAAAGTACAGTATATAACTGGTCCTGATCGTAATAGCCTCTTAATTGCCCAGTATCAAAAACTGTTCTCGTTTCGGGGTCACCAAATGGCAAAAACACCATTCGTTTGAGTCTGTGTGTGTTTGGGGGGAGGCACGTCAACTCTCGTAGAAACGATTGTATTTACTTCCCTGTGGGAAATAGGTTAGGTCACGGATATGTCTAAAGGGAATGTTTTCATTTAATCTAAACAGCTGTTCTTATAACCTTACGACGTCACTACAACCATTACGTCACTATTTCAAATTTTGGTCTCTCAAATTGCCAACAACCCCTCTCCTCAGAGCTAACATATCTATGTTGAAATGGTCAGATTAACATGAACTTTGGCTTATACGTGTATAAATGTGCGTATAATTTAGTTCTCAAAAATTAGGCGAATCGGTATATCCAAAAGGTGAAGGTCTAGACTGTTGACTGTTAGGCAGAATTAACAGTTCTGTATAAGGAACATGTCAGCCTTAGTCAGTAACAAGACTACAAGATCGTGCCACAATTATCTTACACTGATTTCTCATTCATACTTGGCTTGAAATACCTACCTGGGTAGGTTGCCATTTCTAATGCTAATCTAATATAATTGTACATCAGTCGCCCGCCGACCTACTGTGTAAATTCCTAGAGAGCGCGGGCGTTTAATGCTCAAAAACATCATTATGAATAATAATGTTTTAACTGGTTCGCTGCCCACCAATTCTCTTTGAGTTTTGTAACCTAGGTGGTTATTGTTTCACCAGATGTATGAAATTGTATTCAAATGTTATGTATTATTGAAAAATAAAGATTCTTTTGAAGAAAAAATATCGCTTTTCGTGGCATTCACGGATAATCCGGCTAGCGGACATTACGCCTCGTGGACTATCCGCTTCGCGGATAATCGGGAGTTTGCTGTGCTTAAAAAGGTTCTGGCTCGTTTTTTATATCACTCAATATGTCTCAAACCATTTAGGAACAACATATATACAAATGTTACGAATCAGCAACAACTATGATCAATTAAATCGATCGCTCTTAGAACCAATCACATACACTGGAATCTAAATTATAAATTAGCATGTTTTCCATTTTACAGGATCAGCCTCGAATGGGAGATAGAGGGATGAAAACTTGAGATAATCTCCATTCAGACGTAGCGTGATCTATGTGTAAACTTGGGACGATTTAATCTGCTCCGCTTCTCAGCGAGCTTATAAGTTGAATGCTGATAGCGTTGCGCTGATATTACAAACCTAGGCGGGACTAACCCAAGCTTAAAACAACGGAATTCGTCTTGTCACACTCAGAATATTTTAATAATATTCATTCACGCTTCACTATGGTGCAAATAATTGATCATTTGTAGCTTTTTGAAGCTCAACGTCTTGTATAATAGAGCGTGTTGATATGTTTGCCAAATAAAATGATTACAATGTTTATACATATTAGGTTTATTATAATAATCAGCTGTTGAATATTTAAAGCTTTCACAACGAAGCCGCAATGCTATTTGACTTTAGAAAATGGCCAATCTTAAGGTTAAAATGTATTTTCTGTTAGGCGTTACGAAGTTCGCCGGGTCAGTTAGTTATTTTCAATACTCTTGCCTTAAACATTTAATTGTTCTTTACTTTTAATAATTATAATTGAAAATTTGAATAAAATACTGAGCTGCTAAAAGTATTTTATACACTCCCTAAAAACCACCATAATGCAATATGTAAGGCAATGTTTAAGAATGAAAATGTTATTTAAGAATAGAAATTATATAAGAAGTTATTTTGTTTAATAATGAATATCTGAAAATAATACTTAGGTAAACATTGATGGGGAAAAATTTATGTGCGTTTTCAGAACTCCCTTATAGATCAGGATGTACATGGATCAAACGGTTGACAACACAATTATTAATTAGTATAACTAGTAATCACTAATTATTGAACTTCAGCTTTCAACGAGCTGGGATTGTCAATAACAGCCACACCTTCCGTTCTGAGAAGTTTTGTACAGTATTGATTTGATTGGTAACTAAATATTTTAATCACCTGAGAAAAAAAATTCTTGTTATTAATACTTACACCTTTGCCCGTAGATCATAATCAATGTGTATTTATATGAATAGGTTAGATCATGTATCTAAAAATTAATTGTTTCAGTTCATCTAAACAGCTGTTCTTATTAATTTATATTAAAAATTCAATACAATACCTCTGGTAGTTTCTATGGAAACCTGTTACATGTTTTCCATCTTAAAAATCACCAACACCCCCCCAGAGCTAAGACATATCCATGTCAAAAATATTATTATTCATAGTATCACAACATGTATGTACAGCAGAATGGCGTCACACTTAAAAGGTAACATGAAATAAAATTTTACTTTCTAAAATCATCAGCTAATTAAATGCTCATGAAAAGAATAAAATCCTTTACCTGATATGTATTTTTAAGTTTTATTTAGAGTATATTTAAAATTCATACCGGTAGTTTGTGTAAATATTGATTAATTGGCATTAAAAATATTTATAGGATAATTTTTGAGTCAATATCGTATGATTTGTAATTGAGGATGTGTAGGAAGACTTTGAACACATAATTATTTAAAAAAATGTATTTTCCATATATAATATTTAATTGGGAAAAATGTTTTATTAATGATTTGTTCAAAAAGCAAACAGATGGTCTCTCTGATCATTTAGACATGTACCACACACTTACTACAATGGGAACAGTATCGAAATAGTCTGTTAAAAGTGCAATTAAAATACTAAGAGCCCATCACACTTCCTGGATAAGACACAGGAACTCGGAGGTGAGAGTCTTTTAATTAAACCAAGTCTCCATCCTTAGTTGGACCGTGGTGTTGGTGGGGGGGTGGTGGGGGGGAGCACTTACCGACACAGCCGTTAAAACACCTTCTGATTCAATTATTAAATTGAGCAACATTATTACTGTAGCCATAACAGTACAATCACCACGTTTAAAAAAATGTCAAATAATTTTAAGGTTACGTGAAAGTCACTAATTTCTTACGGTTCGATAAAAGTACATAAACTAAAGAGAATTTTTTAAAAATAAAATATAGTTT
This sequence comes from Nephotettix cincticeps, assembly GCA_023375725.1. NCBI lineage: Eukaryota > Metazoa > Arthropoda > Insecta > Hemiptera > Cicadellidae > Nephotettix > Nephotettix cincticeps. The sequence continues at coordinate 69,085,617 of CM041785.1, read as the reverse complement.
TTTTATTTTTGTCTGGAATCATATAAATTATTGTATGGTGGAATATTCTATATTACAATTATGGAACATTATTATATTCTAATAAGTGCTATATCATATTAAAGAAAAAATACCTATGAGGTTTTAAATTAAAACACTGTGTTGCTAAAACCCCTCCTCTCAATGGGAATACGGCTAAAATCACCAAAGTGCAAAAAATGTCCTGACCAAAAAGTATTTTTCATTATTAACTAGGAATAATTAGTTTAATTTACTTGACTGAATTTTCTTAGTAAAACTAAATTCAGGTTGCACTTAGAGATTTTTAAATTGGAATTCTACAATACCCATGGTAAAGCCTTTTCCCAATAACTGTGCATTTATTTTACTGCAGAACTAAATAATCATGTATTTTTTACTCATGTTTATCGTAATACCATGTGATGTCCATGTCGTTTTTTAAACTGCGCCACATTTGGTATCTCGTAAAGTGAACATCTGACTGTAAAGATGGGGAAAATTCCCACAATTTTGTAGAGTTTTGAAAGTATTATACTATTTTTTTTACTAAAATTTAAACGTTTAAGTTAGTTAATTTGTCAGTGAATGTAGTTAGTATTAGAGTTTATAGTTTGTTAGGCATATTAAGCTTTTATATTAGGTTTTAACTGCTTTACAATTTTTGTTTTCAGCTTTATACTGGCTCAGTCCGGATTATTTATTAGTCGTGTTATGGTTTAGATACTAGCTCACCTGAAGATAATTAGAATACAATAATAGAAAATATCTGTAATAAAAATCTAAATAACATGAGTCCACTCTTACCAATAATGAATTTCAAACAAAGAATTCAATTAATATTTTTAAACCTCTACAAAAACGAAAGAATCACATTATACCTTTACAGATGTTCAACTATCAAGATCCCATCTGAGGTAAAAAAGTTAGAGAGTTAAAAAACACTCTGTATATGAACACACAATACGAAGGGCATGACGGTGACGAACCATTGTTGAGGGACATCAGCTGGTGCTTTCATCAGCTGTGATGGCTGTCAAAATCTGTTAGCAGATGCTTCACTCCACCTGACTCATTCACATATCCAATAACTCGTATTCAATAACCTATAACTTATTCGCAAATTTAGAATTTTCTAGCTTCAAAAGGATAAATACGATAACCATACCTAAGTAACTCTTAATAATTAATAAAACAATAATTTGTAAACTTGTATAATATGTTCACATCTAAAAAAACTAATTTCTTATTAAGAATTTTTACTATTGAGAAAAGGCTAACTTAATGCACTTAACTTTACTAAAATTTTCATTTTAGGTTATAATATATCAGTAATAAATCTGTTATATCATTATTAATTGGGTATGGATCAGTTATTGAGATCAATTGAGGTTGTCTGGTCAACCTAAGACTTAAAAGTGTTTGTAATTACTTCCCTGTGGGAAATAGGTTAGATCATGGATATGTCTAAAGGAAATGTTTCCAGATCCAAACAGCTGTTTTCATAACCAAACTATGACGTCTAACTATGAACAATATGAAGTCACTGTTTCAAATTCTGGTCTCGCCAATTGCCAACACCCCCCACCCGAGCTGTCAAAAAGATTTCTCACTAAAAACGATTAATAGTAATTGAGAACAACCTTTTCGGTAGTAAATAAAAATGTAATAGCCTGTTTCCAGATTGTTATTTCTACATATTAGTAAGTAAATTTTGTTAACTATCGCTTCAAAATCCCTTTTAAATTATTAATGTGGCAATTAACTAACTATTGTGAAGCCTTAATTATGCAATTACAAACAAATAGAATTCATTGTTATTCAACGCTTAGCCTATCTGACACTCGCCACATTGTAATGAATAGATTAACGTATAAATTAATAGTTTAATAATGTATTATGAACAACGCAGGAGTTTTAAATACCTAATTTAGAATAGTTTATTTTTTAGCGAATTTCCAATAGGGAAGAAACTATTACCGTAGGTCTCATGGCAAGACTTAAGCCCGGGACCATGTTATTGTTTTGTATTTAGGCGCCCAGAGGCCAAAAAACATTAAACGTTAAAATATATTATATATGGGTGTATGTGTGAGTGTTCATTTAAGTCAGGGACAAACTTCGAAGGGTGATAGTAATCATCAAAATAAACATAAAATTTCCTATAAACATATGTCGAAAAATCCTTTGTTGCTAGCCGCCATTTTATATTTTCTACAAAAATCGTTATGCATCAAGAACTATTTAAACTGCAGAAATCAAACTTTGCACACATCTTTATTGGCTAACAAAAATTTGATCCTCACTGGTGAGCCAAAAACTCCATTTAAAAACCAGAAAGGTCAACTCCCGCTTAAAAACTTTCTTAAACAAAAGTGGATTTTCCAAATAGACGTACAGCGAGAACTTTGAGCAGCCTGATTCGCAGATGAGAGGAGAGGCGTTCAGATGTCGCCGTCCTATGTTGCCCAACAAGGAAAACATCCCTGCCTGTAGTGACGTAACCTTGCACAGCGTTGCCCTGTACAAGTTCACACTGGAAGTGACAGTAAACTGTTGTCTCCAGTATATAGAGTTAGAGTTAGTCTCAGTATCCTGAGCTCCCTGAAAGCGTCTATGAAAAGTCGTTCATAGAGTCGAGTTGTAAGTTTGAAATAATTCGAATGGATCTTTTTGAAATCATAACACACTTTCGAACTCTCTCTTCGCACAACCTGATCCCGTAAGAGATATGTGAGCAAATAATAACATATCAGTCCATGATCAAAACTTGAGGTGTGAAAATGGTTGAAGGATTTGCAAGGAAAAACGTAGTACCGTATGCAATATAAATGGCATTTAAGATGTTTTGAGAACGAAACATTTAACCACCAACATGATATGACGTAATGACCGTATATTGTAGGTTGCATCAGTCACTTACACGCTCGATCACACAGTATTCACACAGTTAGCGTCAGTGCAGTTCACACAGCAATTAACGCAGCGCACGACGCGTGTTCAGATGCCAATTACGCCAATCAAACTGCACCATTTGCCCCAACAACGGATTTGTAATTTCACCATTTAGTCCTTGTTTATTTATTCATTCTATTTTGACAGTTTTATTGTGTTGCTGTAGCGTTAGGTTATCGATGTTGATTTGTTGTTTGCTTGTTACTAAACTACAAAAAATGCTCCCATCGCAGCGGACCTGCGTCCTTGAGCGAAATTCCAAAACAATAATAATATATAACAGATTTGATCAATATCTGTAATAAATAAAAGAGTTTGCAAATTATCCATAAGATTAGGAAAGTATGCAGGTTTTCTGCTGTGGGGAACACTGAAAGTAGGTATTTTCACCAGAAAAAAATTTTACTTTGACTAACTACACCAAATTTCATCAACATCTGTCCATAAATAAATCAGTTTGCCTATTCTATAATTGTATTGTATATTGGAAATTCGCTGAGTACGCAGGTCTGCTGCAACGGGGTATTCTTTTCTTTGAAAAATTTTTGAAATGAAATTGTATTTTTGATAGAAGAGAAATCCTGGTCGCAGCAGCCTGCGTATCAGCTTTATTTTTTTATATATTTTTAATAAAAAAAGAAGTTTAGGCCTAGTATGATTTTAAGGATGCAGTTGTGTGACACGAAAATATCTCATGAATATTTTTTTTATATTTATCCAACTTTTAACATTCCTAAATAAAGATGCCTATTTTAGTTAACAAAAAAGATTTGGCCATGATAAAAATAAACAATTTTAAAGCATAAATTAGACAGATAATAAAAAATTTTATCAAAAATATTAAATAAAATATAATTTATATTATAAGATTATTAATCATTCTGTGTTTGATTTTTTTATAGTAACAAATACAAAAAATGTAGCGAGTTAATTGTTATTGTAACGCAATAAAAAATTATAAAATTTTAAAAATTACAGTAATAAAAAAGTTTGTATAAAAAAAACTTTTTACATTTTGTTAAAACTGTGTGTTTTATATTCAAAATTTTTCCACGAATTATTTACAATTATCTTAAAGAAATATATTTTTAATATAAATAACAACTTTGTTAGTATGACAAAAAATCAGGTTGCAAGTATTTTACTTGTATTATTTAAAGTTATAGTTGGTAATTTTTTATGGGAAAATTGAAAAGAAAAAGTCGCAGGCGGCGTGTTGGCCTTGCAGTCGCCCAGCCTTCATTTTTCTAGACGCAAACCGAGCGCAGATTCTATATTGCCACCTTAAGTTTCGAAGGTACTCCCGCCCACGTATTATATATTGCCTTAGGAACAGCTTTTTTCAATTAGTTTAATAACTTTCTTCCGGGCTTCCACAGCATACAATACCTCAAGGTGGTATATTAGGACCTCTCCTTTTTGTATTATACACAGCAGATATTAGACCCAACAAAATTTAAAAAATTCAAGCGTAAGATAATAAAAACTGGTTTATTGCAAATCTAGTCGATATCGTTCTGGCCTTGAATGTTAAAACCGGTTTAGATACGACGAAGGAGTGTTTGTAATAAAAATTTTAACGAAAAAAATAATTTATATCAGTAAGTAAATTATTCATTCTGTAATAAAGAAAATAATTCCATTACATTATGATACAACATGGTACACCTTAAAAACTATGTTTTTGACATACATCAAAATGTTTTCCAACGAATTGCGCTTTACTATTAATTGTATTACTTAATCAAATAAAGGTAGTGTTAAAACATAACCTTGTTCCAGGTAAACGATGAAGGAAATTCAATAGAGTGCTAGAGATGGAACAACTTAATTAAAGTTGGCCGCCGCGCCATTGGTGACGAGACGCCAGTCCGGCACCTCACGTCTTGGGACAAATAGAAATTACCAATTTATTAATACACTAGTGTTACCCGTTGCGTGTTACAGCGATGTACAAGACAGATACATTAGGATTATCATGTTAATACTTCACATAATGGAATTGTTTTCTAGACTAAATTATTATATTGTTTCCTTATCTCCTTATAACCGCTTGGTAGACAATATTTATTGGTAGACAAGATCATAAACTGGTCCTTCATTACAGCAAATAAAAGACATCATCAAACCAATAAATACGACTGTAAAGTTTGACACTAACAAATACATAAACAAATATTATAAAGCAGATTATATTTGCACACAACTGTTGTACACATATTTTAATCTATTATGTTGTGATTCTTTTATTTAAAATAGCTCACACTACAATCTACTTGCTAAAAAAACTATTTTCTTAAAAAACTGAATTAAAAAATGAAATATAACTTAAACGTAAAATCAATTTACCCAATAATTAGATGCAATTGAGTACTATTTCATGCTTGCTTCTTTGACTTGCTCAATGGTTAAAGGAAAAACAGCTGCTGTTTATACCTTAAGACAACATATTTTGGAATCCGAAACAAAATTATCTCCCCTTAAGATTAATATAGGAACTATGAAGGCGTATATGGTAAAGATCTATGAGAAAGTCGTCACAAAACCATTAGACTTTCTTATTTATGCCATAAGATCTAGTATACCAAATTTCTGCCTCGTAAGTGATTGGGAAGTAGGAGAGTTGCCCTCATTTCTGCCGGGGAAAAGTTTTTTTTCACTTTTTATAAACTAATGTGAATTACCTAACTAAAATCACAATTCAAAAGAAAATGAATAGAATTACCAATCTATGTTCAGAAGGTTTTTGTCTTTTGTTAGCCAAGTTGTAGTTATTACTTTCCCAAAAATCACTCCTTGGCTTGATTAAAATGCCTCTGGCGTACCGAAGAAATCCTTGAACCACAGCAACACCCCTTGAGGTGTCAATAAATGAAGATATCACAATAATAAATGGAATGGGTTCATTTAATTTCACTAACAGTTTCTCCCGGATTGCGTGCCACCAAAATAGTATTTGATCCTTTCTAATTTATAGAATGGGTCTTTCATTTAATTAAGGAAAATACTCTTATTCTATTTGGTTTTTACTCAGACCTGCTCGAAGACGCTCACGCTCTAAGGCAATATGTGAAGTGCAGCCCTTGCGCTGGGCAATAACTTTGTAACTGGGTTAACTTTTTCTAAATATTAAGCTGACAAGATATTTTCTACCAGTATTTTTTATGTAACTATTGGTTGAGACCCATTTAGATTTTTTCATATACAGTATAATAATTCAATAGTTTTCTGACCCATTGTCAAATATGTTTCATTGCCTATTCACATAAAGCTGAAATTAAGTATGATAAAATAACACGTCCTTAATACTTTTAAACTGGCCAGAGGGGCACCAGCCATGACAATCAACAGCTAAGGAAAAATTAAACGTTCAAATTAACATTTTTATCGAAATGACTTGGCTAGTTTTTACTTTCTCCCTTAAAAATTACCCTTTATAAACTACACAATTTAGTTCCTAAAATTTTTTCTCTACCTCCAACGGTTACTTAAATTTGAAAAAATCTAAACACAGTACGTTGTATGTTTGGGCTCCAATTTTAACCTTATGGAGGATAAATAAAAATTAATATTTCACTTATCAATAAATATTTCTGGATTAAACTTGAGAATTTACTTTCCTTTGGTTGAGATCTTATGCTTCAAATGCTTAAAAATCATAGTTTATATGTTTATCATTGCAGCAAACCTGCATACTCTTTTCCGTGTTAATCTTATGGAGAATAGGCAAATAACTTTTATATGTATCGACAGATATTGATAAAACTTGTCATATATTATTATTACTATATTAATGATTTGGAAATTCACTGAATAGGCAGGTCTGCTGCGACGGAGGTATTTCCACATTCATACATTTGTAAGTGAGGAGGTGGGTGTATGAGTATATAATAATGTGTGTGATCTAGGATTTAACTGACTTGTTGAAGTGCTACATTCAGTATTCTGATATATGACGTCATGTTAGACTAACGACGATGAACAGACTTGCTGATGAGCCGGGGCCAGATTAGACGGCTGCAAGTTTCCACATAGATCATCTGTATAGTGTATAGTGTATAGTGTATAGTGGTCGCCTGTATGGATCTGTCAGTCGGAAATTTTGAAACTGTGACGTCATTTAGTGCGTTGCCCAATTAACTCGTCCAAGATATTACAGAAAGGAACAACTCATCCAAATTTTATAACAAAAAAACAATAATTGTGACCGTTATTGTGTCAACACATTGTCCACATATAGTATATAAGCTTATATATATATATATTATTTTTAATGGTCCCCAAAACGTGTTCAGAGGGTTGAGTTATGAACTTCTGTCATGGTAACGTACTTAACTGTCACCATGCGGGTCATGTTAAGCAAAGAAAGATATTTTCATAAAATTTATTAAATATATATCACATCCATACTTCCTATTCACTTGCAGCAGAAGCCGTAGTTTGAATCCGCGTCTCAATTATAGTAGAAAGAATCGGTTTAAGACATGATTTTATACAAAAAATCCCTAGGACATGAGGATGAATCACTTATTTCATAAAGATACTGATTTGGGAATCCACAAAGTAAGGAAATAAATGTTTAATTCTTAATATACCCTCTCGTAATACGTGTAGGCTTATGTAATTTGTAGAAAATACCCGTATGAAATCATAAGCCAAGCTGAGGCGGAGATAAATGGCCCGCGCCGTGTCGTGTTTTGTAGCTGATCGGGTGATTTATTCACCTTGCTCTGCTTTCAAGCAAAAATCTGCAAATCTTGTAGCGAAGCGTTCAAACCCGTCAAAATATATAACACGTGTAATTCGTTCTCCTTTCTCAACACAAATTATGTTACTAAATTACTTGTATGATATAAAAATAAATAGTACTACTTGTAACTAAAAACAGAAAGTGATTGCGTCAAACACGCATTAAGTTTTAATTTTACTAAAACAAGCCAATTTAACTTAGGCGATCTGTAACAAGTCGACGATGTCACTTATCTGACGATCCTTGGATTAAAATTCTGCTTAAAAAACTACTCTCTTTAATTAAAAAAAATAAATAATAATCACTTCTATCAAAATAATTAAAACCTGTTTTCTTTTAGAGAATTCCCCATAAGGGAGAAGCGATTACCATAGGTCACAAGACCAAGGCCCGGGACCATGTTACTTTTTCGTTTTAAGTTGCCTATAGACCAAAAACAATAGTCGTTAAAAATTTAAATTATACTGTATATGTTATACTATGTACGTGTCCGTGAATACGATAACTTGAGTAAAAATGGTCCGATTGAGACCAAATTTGGTAGACACGTGTATTCCTACATTTACTCGGACGAGTTCATAATCTAGATACTTCATTAGATTAGATTACCGTTTGAAATGGTGACCTACCACGAAGTAGGTAGTTTAAACCAAGTATGAATGAGAAATGAGTGTAGGATAATTGTGGTGAGATCTTGTAATCTTGTTACTGACTAAGGCTGACATGTTCCTTAGATAGGACTGTTAATTAATAGCCCAACAGTCAACGGCGTATCAAAGGACCTATAGTTTACGTGGATTCCGAACCACTGCCTCTGAATTACGAACTCGTCCAATTAAGAGGATGGTCTTTGCGGATTAACGAAGTATTCAATAGTTCGGACCTACTAGAGTAAGCCTACAACCTTCAGGGTACTGCGCGTCGTCTCCCACTCGTTTAATGTACGCATGTGTGTGTGAGACCATGGTTGCTAAAACAGTTATGTGTGTTTCATGTATGCTATTGTTTTCATGTATTAAAAAAAATTATCCACTACCGTGGGCGAATTCAAAACCTGTGTGCGACTGAAGATACATCATAAATTATGCGAATCTCCTGCGAAACGAGATGAACAACATTTTACACCCTAGGCTACCAAAAATTGTTCTGATAGTTGATCTCAAAATCCCATATTGAATATTAACTTTTACAACATTGTTTACTACGAAATCATCTGATAAGTTTAGGGTAATGCATCGATTGTTTTCGTAACACTGTTTATTTTTAACGTAACAGATGAATGTTAGTGTTCACAAGCTAGCTTAAAACGCAAATTTAATTTACGACAACATTTGGTATGTCGTCCACTTGCAACAACCAACTACTGTTCAAGAAGTCCTCGTACGAGGGGGCGTGGGACGGGAGGAGCCCGGAGAGGACATCCTTGTCGTCGGTGTCGCCGCGATCATCAGTCCTGGAGGACGAGGAGCCGGGAGATCCCTCACACCACTCCACCCTCTTCACGCCCACTGTGTTGGGCATCGGACAAAAACTGACCATCTGCGAGGGCATATCTCCCAACGACAGTGTCTATACCAAAGACTCACTTGAGGGGACCTTCCAGACTGAGGAAAGTGAAAAAGAAATCGAAGGAGATTCAACTATCAAGGATTCGGATGACGTTCCTGACACCGAGGACAGATGTGAGAGGAAGAAGGAAAATCCTGTCGATTACTTGGAGAAAGAAGTGTTCCCGGTGCTATTACCTTGTTTTGAAAAAATGCTCTTCGCTGCTAAGGAAAACGACGTTTTAAAGGTGCAGAAATCTAGATTTAACGGACTGGACTACCTGGCGGAATTGTTATGGAACAATAACCCTCTACATCCCGAACGGCAAGGTTCCTACGTCTCCCTGTTCGACATCCCGTTCGTCCAGCAACACCTGGAGGAACACCCGAGACCCATAATTCCGCAGTCGTGGCTGTGGAGCCGCGACCAGGCGGCCATCGTGATCCAGGCGGCGGTCCGAGGGTGGCTGGTGCGGCGGCAGGAGCACGTCCAGGAGCTGAGGCAGTTCTGGAGAACTCTGGCGAAGGAGAGGCCCCAGGAGGTTCAGGAGGCGCCGCCGGAGCTGGAGCAGCAGCTGAAGCAGATGACGGCCACCAGCCAGCTGGACAAGCCAGCGGTGGACACCTCCCCCTCCATCTCCTTCTGCAGCCAATATCGCGATAAAAAACTCTAGTTGTTATATACTGACACGTTAACTGATATAGTTTCAAAATAAAAGCTTATTTTGGGTTACTATACTATATTATTAATTCGCGAAGCTCAATCCTTGAGAACGAAACTCCACTGTTATCACTGTACAGATTTTAATGATCTGTGGCAAAACAACGGAACTGATGCGTAGTTGTGCTTAACGGATTTTCCGTATTTTTATTCCGAAAGTTTTATTTATAAAGATATGCTATATGCGCCATCTAAAAGGCAATAAGAAAGTCATATAGGAGATAGTGGCAGCGTAGTCTAGAACACAATAGGAGTGTCGTATAGGAGACAGTGGCAGCGTAGTCTAGGAAACAATAGTAGTGTCGTATAGGAGACAGTGGCAGCGTAGTCTAGGAAACAATAGGCATGTCGTATAGGAGATAGTGGCAGCGTAGTCTAGAACACAATAGGAGTGTCGTATAGGAGACAGTGGCAGCGTAGTCTAGAACACAATAGGAGTATCGTATATGATACAGTGGTAGTATAGTCTAGGAAACAATTGTAGTGTCGTATAGGATATATGATACAGTGGTAGTATAGTCTAGGAAACAATAGGCATGTCGTATAGGAGACAGTGGCAGCGTAGTCTAGAACACAATAGGAGTATCGTATATGATACAGTGGTAGTATAGTCTAGGAAACAATAGGCATGTCGTATAGGAGATAGTGGTGATATCTGCAATAGGATCGTATAGGAAGATATAGTCTAATAGATTGTTAGGAGACAGTACTAGTAGAAACTAGGAGTATCTATATGATACAGTTTATATCTAGGAAACAATTGTTTTTCTAGTAACACTATATCGTATATGATACAGTTATATACTAGGAAACATAAAGTCTATTGTGTCTATATCTTTGTATATACAGACTATTGTGTAAGATTTAATCCTTGAAAGTATATGTATAACGAAAATTCACAGCTACTAGTGTTTGCCTCACTAAGAAAAATATTCATACATTTTGCATTGTATTATAATCAATGACGATTATTATGTTTGAAGTGGGGTGATTCTAATCCTATTTAATCTGTTTTCACAGATAACAGACTATTGTTCAAAGTTTATCTTTCATTTAAGTGACATAACGAATAATTCCACTTTATGTTGGAGAGTTTTGTTCCTCACTAAAAAAACTATTCATTTTTTGGCACATAAAACCACTTGAGCTCCTATGATTTAGCATATTATACTAAAACTATGACTTACAGTCTTCTATTATGAATAAGTAAATTACTTGATAAGTAAATCGCTCTAAAAGCATTATTTTTTTATGAAATGTGCCCCGATAGAATACTCAATGTAAAAAATACTACTATACTACTAAAAACCATAACTTTATCCTAATTATCTAGATAAAACATTTTATTTCATCCAATTAATGGTTTTAGATTTACCTTCAATATCCTGGTGAAAATATCCATAACATGATGCCTATTTATTTAATATATTTTTATATTTTGAATCTAGAAAATAACGTGTTAATATTTAGAATTTAATTTAGAAAAAGCGTGTAAAATCATAGACCAAATTGAGTTATGAAAAAAACAGCCTAAATTCTGGATAATAAGAATGGACAGTGGTTTGTATCAAAATAGTAGGAGATAAATATTTTTACACAGTTTTCAGGGTGCGAACACACCGAGGTCGTGTATGAGTCAACCTCCTCAGCAAGATAATCAATCTTGGTCAGAGGCTGAAGATTGGACTGAGGACACACGACCCAGCAAGGTTCAAATTAAATTTTGATACCTCAAGGAAAAAATAATTACTTTATACTATAAGAATAAGAATTTTATTTGTCATAAAACATTACATAAATGCATTGACATTATCCATGACTATGCTTCAGGTATTTACACAAATATATTATGTGTACAAGTTTCAGTTAATATTAAAATATTTATTTATATTGTAAAAACACTCAAGGGTTAGGATATCTTTTGTAGTTTTAAATTTTTTCTGTGGCAATGATTTGATTGTACTAGGTAAGCCAAAGTCAAGTTTCAGTGACATGTAATTGTTTTTTTGTGAAATTCTATAGTTATATTTTTGTATCCTAAGATGATACAGAGAGGGGAAAGTTAAAACACCAAGACAAATCAATAATGGTTTACAATGGGTTCGTTGAGAAACATTAAAAATCTACATTATCAGTCTTTTCTGTAAACATAGAATATAATACTAATAATATAACTTAATGTAATAGTAGATTACTACAAAAGGGTTATTAATGTGACCAATAATATATGTTAATTATTATTATTTATTAATCGTGGTTATTATGAGTTTGATTGAAAGAACTGAGTTTGAAACAATGGACAAACAATTTAAAAACTAATAGAAATGGAGATGATCAATGATATGGTACAGGGACCACACTACCAGCTGCCACAATTTTCTAAGTAATTAGACTAGATAATGAACTGTTGTAAAGACTTTGGGACCAAATGGCGACAAGGATATTTTTGGGTATTGTAAAAAGTAAACCTTATGATAAACAAAAACTGATCCATATACCGAACAAAATAATTTGTGGATACATTTGCGGGAAGTTTATTGTATTTTGATAAAACACCGAATCCAGTTCGAAGCTACAAAATACGGGTTAAACAAAACTAAATAAAACATACTTTAACCCTCTAAAATAAAACTAGTCTATAAATATAACGACTGTCAAATTCGATATAACTTATTTCTTATATAAGTCTTCATTTATTATTATTATGATCTCTATATATAAAATTGAATGTATGTCTGTATGTATGTATGTCCTTTATGCGTTGCCAAACTACTCATCCGATCGCCGTGAAATTTTAGGAAGTTGCTCTATATGTGTCCGGGAAGGTTTTAGTGAAAAAATATTTTCGAAAACCCCATAAGTTTCCATTTTATGGCGTTTTAAATTTCTAATGTTAACCTTATGGAGAGTAAGTTTGTTTACAAATTGTCTACAATGAAAACATTTGATTTCTTAGCTACAGCTGATTGGTTTACTTTCCATTAGCAATACCGTATGCTTTACTATCCAATGCCATCTGAATTATTCATTAATGTTAAACTATGAAGTAAATGTGTACTGTAAAAAATGAACAGCTTTAATCACCACGTTCATAGTTAACGGTTTTGGGGGATTATGTATTTATATTTTTATTTTCTGTCTGATTAAAGTCACGTGTTTATATGATAATTACAATGTTTATATTATTACGTTTATTATAATAATCAGCTGTTGTATATCTTTCCTATAAAAGCCGTATTACAGTTAGGTTTCGTTTGGGTTTGGATTGGATTTGAAAATTGTGAATTAATCCACTCAGATTTATTTGTTTTATAGGAATGTTATTAATATGTTTTATCGTTTCAGTATTGTTATTCACTATGCAGCGACCCAGAATATATAACCTTTCACAATGAAGCCGTATTGCTATTCGACTTCAACATGTGTTTACTGTGAGGCGTTACGAAGTTCGCCGGGTCAGCTAGTTCATTATAAAAATTGTAATTGATATGTCCTTGTATTTGTATTAAACTATCCTTAACAATATAAAGGATAGTAAGAGCAAGGCGAAATATATAATTAAAATACCCCCGTTGCAGCACATCTGCGAACTCCGAAGTGAATTCCCAACTAAATAATATGACAATAATAGGTTTGATCAATATACCTCTATAATTAAGAGGGTTTGTCTTTTATCTCCTTAAGATTAACATGGGAAAGAGTATGCAGGTTTGCTGCTATGATAAGCACATGAATTATGATTTTAAGCGTAAATGGGCAGATATCAGCTACATGAAACTACATACAAAGTTTCGTCCAAAAGTGTTGGTTAATAACGGAAATATTATTTTGTACTTATCCTCCTTAAGATTAACATTGCAGACCCAAAATACAACGTACTGTGTCTAGACTTTTTTATTTCTGTATCCGTTGGAGATAGAACAAAAATTTAGTCTACTAAATTGTGTAGTTTTTTAAGCTGACTCTTAACGTAAAAGAAAAATGTAAAATTTTGAAAAATCACAAACGCAAAACACGACACGAAAAACGCAAAAATCCCATTTTGGGGCACAAAATCTCCCAAAACTACCCGTTCCAATTGATCGAAATATCTGTATACATATATATAATTTTTAACGACCATTACTTTGGTCTCTAGACACGTCGAAATGGAAACTAACATGGTCCCGGGCTTAGATCTTGGCATAAGATCTACGGTAATAACTTCTTCCCCTTTGGAAAATTCGCTAAAAGCAACTTATGTTAGTGAAAAACGAATAAAGGCCAGGAAAGTAAATAGAGGAAATTTTGAGATGTTCCTAATTAAATAAGGGCTATCTGCTACACTCGAGTTTAGCTGTTGATTAAGCTCACTTCAAGGAAAAGGTGGTTGGAATTGCATGTCTTTCGTAGATAGAAGTACTTTTTCATGATTTATTCTTAACTACATTTCTTAAATACATTTTTCATCATCATCAAGTAACGATAAAACATAATATCTGTTCGCTTTACGTGAATAGAAATCTATTCTCATCCATAAATCAATTAAACTATCTCGATTATTGTACGTCGGTGTTCTCAGTGACCTACATATGTCACAATCAGCTGATTACAACATTGGATGTAATCTCAACACATGGTTCTTCAAACACACGAACACAAATTGACCATTAAATGTCAATTGTGCAATTTGAATATTTCGGTATGATTAATTTTATCCTATATATTAAAACTAGCTGACCCGGCGAACTTCGTACCGATAATAATAAACATTTGATTTTTAATCATAAAAAATAATCACAAAAATTCCCTCTGAGAAATATTATATGCATACAAAAATTAGATAGGTACCATTCAGTACTTACTATTTTATGCTTGCTTCTTTGGCCTGATCAATGGTTCAAATAAAAACAGCTGCTGTTTATATCTTAAAAGATAAGACACATCTGTTGGAATCCAAAACAAAATTATTTCTCCATAAGATTAACATGGGAAATTTGAAGGCGTATAGAGTAGAGATTTATGGGAAAATCGTCACAAAAACTATTAGACTTTCCTATTTTAGGCCTAAAGAACCAGTATACAAAATTTCAGCCTCCTAGGTAATCGGGAAGTGGGAGAATTAGTGATGAGTGAGTGAGTGAGGGCTTTGAATTTTATATATAAAGATAACCTATGTTACGCTTATTAGATCACAATTATTTTGACATGGATATGTCTCAGCTCTAGGCCCCCAGCTAAAATTTGAAAGTGACGTAATTTGGTTAGTGACGTCATAGTTTGGTTATAAAAACAGCTGTGTGACGACTGTTCTTCAGTTTGACTAGATCCTAGTTTGTACTCACGAGGAAGGCAGCGTGCTCCTCGTCCCTGGGACATGCAGCAGAGGGCGAGTTGCGCGGGTTCTTGTACACTCGGCCGTCATCCTCCATATCCTCGTCCAGGTCCTCGTCATCATCCAGATCTGGGACGTCCCTCCGCGCCACGGCACATTCTGCAACAACCCCTATCTTGTTACAACTTATTTCTATTTTACTTTTTCCACTTTTTTATTATCCAAGACACGCCCGTGAAAGGGGGACTCTGCAATACGCGAACCCCCGGTGGAACCATGATCGATCCACAGTGTGATCTATCCACAGTGTGATCGATCCACAGTGCGACCGATCCACAGTGTGATCGATCCACAGTGTGATCGATCCACAGTGCGACCGATCCACAGTGTGATCGATCCACAGTGTGATCGATCCACAGTGCGACCGATCCACAGTGTGATCGATCCACAGTGTGATCGATCCACAGTGTGATCGATCCACAGTGCGACCGATCCACAGTGTGATCGATCCACAGTGTGATCGATCCACAAAGCGATCGATCCAATGTTTGTATTTACTTCCCTGTGGGAAATAGGTTAGATCATGGATATGTCTAAAGGGAGTGATTAAAATTCACCTAAACATATAATAAAACATATATAAAAATTCATTACAATAGCCCAGGTAGTTTCTATGGCAACCTGTTACATATTTTCCATCTTAAAAATCACTAACACCCCCCCCCAGAGTTAAGACATATCCATGTCAAAAAAGTGCAGCGGAAGTATTAATCGGAAGTTTCGTCTATGGTTATAAGAACAGCTGTTTAGATGAACTGAAAACATTCCTTTTATACATATACATGATCTAACCTATTTCCCATAGGAAAGTAAATACAATTATTATTTGTTTGTTTTGTTTTCACTTATTTTAATTTTACACATATATTTAGTGATAGTAATAAGTATATATTTTATAAACACTGAGTCATACAACACGTAAAAAGACGCTGCTAATAAAATTATAAATAAGGTTTGGTGTGTGGTGGATGTGGTTGATACCTGTTGTGTTGACACTGTGAGGTGGTCCTGAGGGAGGACGCATTGTGTTATCAGCAGATTTATGGCCAAGGTCGAGACTGATAACGACTCATTGACAACGGCATCCAGTAGAGATACCAAGGAGTGATTAATAAAGTTTAAAAACTATTTTATATTTCATAAATCAGGATATAAAATGTAATTTTATAGAATTATTTAATCTAAAATTTTACTTCACCTTTTTTTCTCGTTTGGTATAAGAAAGATAACTACAGTGTTATTGTTAATACATATAGCAACTTCCTAAAAGTTTTTATATTGAAGTTAATACTTTTAAGGGATATTAATGATTATGTATGTACAATAATGACTATTAATGATATTAATGTTTCATTTGTAATGAATACAAAATATATTATCTTAAAATGAGAAATAATGTGGCCCCTGTTTGTATTTTGAACGGAAGGTTAAGGACGGGTAGCAGTGTCAGCATTATTACGGCTTTAAAAATATGTTGTTTAATCTTTAGTCCATGTTCTTGGAAATTGACCATCTTCTTCCCAACACAAGCCACCACGCAATAAGACGAATAATTGCTGACCAGTTTAGAGCCAAAGTTAAGTATGAAGTTTATGAAGAAGTCACTGCTTTTGAAATAAATGAGTCAATAAGGCGAGGTGACATAGTAATTATTGACAAAAAAAGGTCAAGGCATCATAGTTGATCCAACTATAAGGTTTGAGAGTGAAGTGGATCAGCCTACAGATGTCAATAATGAAAAAATCAATATTTACAAAAATATTTTGGATTTTAATTGGCGCAAGAGGAACCATTCCAGAACTGGTTCAAGAATTTTGGAGTAGATTTAACCTGGATGGAAAGGTTTTTAACATTATAGCTTAAACAGCGGTCAAATCCTCCATTAGGATAGTACAAAATCATCTATACAACAATTCAAATTAAGTATAAAATTATATGTATCTGTTAAATAGTCTTTGGTATTTTACAATACGTAAAAAGGTGTTTATTAGATTATTCATTTTAGTTTAGTATAGTTTTATTAGGGGCAAGTAACGTTAATATAACGTTAATAATAATTTAAATTGAAATATCTAGCATAAATATTAAAATCTCCTGAAGATAAAGCTATTAGAGTTTGGTACCAGCGGATGAAAGTGGTGCAAAATTTGTAAACATACTAAGGTATATAAGGTACATTAACTTATATTATAACTGACTGGGATGGTGGCGTCATCCTGTAATCCAGCTACTTGAAGGTCACGAATTGTGGATAGTTGTGAGCGATGGTCGGTGGGTGTAGTGTTCTCTTGTGTGGATTGAATACAACGTTAATCCGCAAAATACGTGGTTCGGATTCCACGTTAAACTGTAGGTCCCTTAGTTGTCAACGGCTGTTGGGCTAATAATTAACAGTCCTGTCTAAGGAACATGTCAGCCTTAGTCAGTAACAAAACTACAAGATCGCGCCACAATCATCTTACACTCAATCCTCATTCATACTTGGCTTAAAATACCTACCTTGTAGTATGGCCGCCATTTCTATAATCTAATCTAACATTGAGCATTCATATATTTGTCACTATGAGACCACAACGTCTTTCATATTAATGTTGTATCTAAGAGATGAAAATCCCGATACAAAGCAGCCGGCAGTCAATACAGGTCCATCAAATATTGACCCACGTCTCCAACTGACTCTAATCGCTTTGTAGCTCAATCACTCCGGAAGGAAGTAAGCAATCCTTGGATCAACTAAAACACATCCGGTTTGAGTTTTTGTATAACTATATTATAAGTAAAACGAGGTTCACAGACCAGGTAAAATTATTTTAATGGACCATGTTTTAAAGTGAGTGAATTGAATAGGATTAATACATGGGTAATTTACTTTTTGAACAAATGAGTTAAATCCAGTTAAGTAACCTTGTTTTAAATATATTATAATTCCAAAGTCATCAATAAAATTAACAATTGCTATATAACGCCAAGGCTCCAAACGTATACATTTGCTCTAATAAATTCACTACGCTATGTAATACTGGAAACAGCGTCTGTTTCGTATGTTAAAACGGTTATATGTGACATCCGCCTTATTGCGTTACAAATCTCAAGAAACACTAGAGAACAGTCGGATATTTATAGATGGGAGCGTGCCAATCTGCGAGTCAGAACCGATTTGTGAGTGTTGTCCGATATTGTGACCCTAGATATTGTTGCCAGCTGGTTTACTCTACGATAGGATTGAACAGCTGTTTGAATTAGAAAAATAAAAACAGTACTAGCCTAATTCCCTGTTGTAAATTCGCTGAAATTTGACTTTTCACATTGATATCTTAGATCTGGGAGGGGGTGTTGGAGATTTGTAAGATGGAAAATATGTAACAGGTTTCCATAGAAACCACCAAAGCTATTGTATTGTGAAAGAATACAATATTGACTGGGACGGTGGCGACGTCCTGTAATCCAGCTACTTGGAGGTCACGAATTGTGGATAGTTGCGAGAGATGGTCGGTGGATGTAGTGTTCTTTTGTGTCGATTATTCGTAATTCGTAATTCAGAGGCCGTGGTTCGGATTCCACGTTAAACTGTAGGTCCATTAGTTGCCATCGGCTGTTGGGCTATTAATTAATAGTCCTGTCTAAGGAAAATGTCAGCCTTAGTCAGTAACAAGACTACAAGATCGCGACACAATCATCCTACATTCATTCCTCATTCATACTTGGCTTAAAATACCTACCTGGGTAGGTCGCCATTTCAGTTAAAAGTATAAAGTATGAAATAAGAACAGCTGTTTAGATAAAGTGGAAACATTCTCTTTAGACATATCCATGATCTAACCTATTTCCCACAGGAAAGTGAATATAAACCTTTTTTCTTAAGAGGAGTTGTTGCTCAGCTAAAGTAAATCTTTGCAAAGAGGAGGAAATTAAAACTGATTTTTAACTTTCCATTACTATGATATTGAAAGTTGAAGTTATTTATATTGAAGTTTAGTAGCCATTTTCCATATGAAATCTAAGAAGATATTCGACGTATGAACATCTCTATCAAAAACAGATACTGTTACCATACTCGAAAATACTCTTGTTAACATATACTCGAACATACTCGTTTAGAGGAAGGAGGAATCGTTTCAAAAAACTAAAAACAATAATTCCAATTTTTAAAGGGACCCGGTCCAATACCGCGCAAGTCAATCTACTATTTTGATGTACACTTATCTCAGAAACTAATAAAGATGATTCAATGTAATTTTACCAGCTTTTTCTATGGTTGCTGAAGCACATTTTAACACAGAGTTTATAAATTTAATTTTTTCTAAAGTTATAATTTTTAAGTACGATTTTTCGATGTTATGTTTTTCTTAAATTACTGCAAGACTCATAATAAAAATGTTTTTATTTACTTCCCTTTGGGAAATACGTTAGATCATGGATATGTCTAAAGGGAATGTTTTTAGTTCATCTAAACAGCTGTTCTAAATAAACTATGTATATGAACACCTATAATTTTTGTACGTTGAACTATTACCTTGCATTTATTTCGGGAAAAATATTCATTAACATGTATACTGTATGTAGGTTACATTCCAGTAAGTTTTGGTAGTTCATAAATGTATAATAATTGTTCAGACACTCTATCAATCACTCATTAAGTAAATATTTAAAGCTAGATACAATTATTGTAATGTAGGAATCAGCTTGAAACATCCAGGTTATAAAAGTTGTAAATAAAGGACTTGTTTCCTACGTGAATATTCATCAGCTAAAATCCTTGGAATGCCCCAGACTCGAGCTGGCCGTGCTTCCGCGTCAAAGAATAAATGAGCTGAAATCTTCAAACACAATTTATAACACGCCTTTACCTCATTCGCCAGAGATTCTTTCTGTACCTAATAAAACATTTTGATATCACTGAAACCTGGATTTATATTCCAAAAACTAGTAAAATTGAATTTATTTATTATTAGTATTCAAGCATTAGTTTTTGTAAAATGAAAAATGGTTTTGGTAAAAATACCTAAATGCTATGAGAAGACCACAGGATTTTTTTATGAAAAAAGCTATGAAACAAAGAAGCTATGAAGAAGGCTGAAATCTCGACCACCTCTGGTTTCGATCCAGCTACCTTTGACTGTCGGTGATGACGTCCTGTAACCCAGCTACTTGGAGGTCACGAACTGTGGATAGTTGTGAGCGATGGTTGGTGTAGTTCTCTCTTGTGTGGATTAACTTCCGCACTATTGAATACTAATCCGCGAAGACAATCCTCATAATTAGACTAATTCGTAATTCAGAGGTATTGGTTTGGATTCCACGTTAAACTGTAGGTCCCTTAGTTGCCATCGGCTGTTGGGCTATTAATTAACAGTCCTGTCTAAGGAAAATTCCAGCCTTAGTCAGTATCAAGACTACAAGATCTCGCCACAATCATCTTGCACTCAATCCTCATTCATACTTGG
Organism: Nephotettix cincticeps; assembly: GCA_023375725.1. Lineage (NCBI taxonomy): Eukaryota > Metazoa > Arthropoda > Insecta > Hemiptera > Cicadellidae > Nephotettix > Nephotettix cincticeps. The sequence continues at coordinate 69,064,829 of CM041785.1, read as the reverse complement.
CTTAAAATACCTACTTTGTGGTATGGTCGCTATTTAAATCTAATCTAATCTAATCTCTGGCCCAGCCCATTACTGCTAACGTGTATATTATTAGTGTAAAGACGAAATATGAAATGGCACACGAAACTGTTTTATTAATTCTGAGGACAGGAAACCTCCCACAAATGATTGTATTTACTTCCCTGTGATACCATAGGTTAGACCATAAATATTTCTAAAGGGAATATTTCCAGTTCACCTAAACAGCTGATCTTATAATAGTATAACGGCACTTCCGTAAAAAAACACTTCCGCTACACTTTTTGGGTTCCACAAATCACCTCCCCCCCACTTCCCCACCAGAACTTCAAGATCCAGCAAAACAATTAAAATGTAAGATTAAATTATAAGTGATAGATGAGTTTTTTCGAAACATTTTAGGGATGAGAACTGTATATTAAAATATGTTAAAACATATGTTTACATTAACATTTTGTAATCCTAATACATAATTTGTATTTTAGAACGTAACAAATGCACATCAAAACAAAACACGCATCTGAAGGTGGCATATAAGCGTGTTGAGGCAACAAATGTTTATTGCCACAAAGTAAAATATCTCGCTAAATAAAAAAAGCATTTAAAAAAATTCTACTTCACCTTGATGAATAATAATAAATTTCAAATTATAAAAACTCATATAAGATAAGTATGTTTAAACACAGTTAAAAAATCTCTAACGTCGTCTTCCGTAACCTAAGGAACACTTTCCTGGCGGAAATATTTCACAAGATAAAGAATTCTGATGCCAACTGTTGTTATCGGGTGATTTGTGGACCAACGGCCAGTAAATGTAATATACGGTTGCCAATACTGCAGATATGACACAAATCAGCTGATTTGTGGCGTCTTTACAGTAAACAGCTGATTTATGGAGTCCCCTGAGTAAACAGCTGATTTAGATCGCCAACTAGTGCTTAATAGCATTGGCCACACGCACTCTAATGGCGTGGAGCAACATGTGCAGGCAAGCGTCACATGTTGTAATGGTCCGCACTTCGTTACTCACACACTTTTGATGTGAAATGTGACCGACAATATTTGCCTGCAAATTTAGCACAAAATAAACCAGTTTTAGACTGTAGGTTACTGAAATGGCAACCTGTTCTGGGCCAGGTATTTTATTAATGAGTGTAAGACGATTATGACGCAATTTTGTAGTTTTGTTACTGACTAAGGCTGACATGTTCCTTAGATAGAACTGTTAATTAATTAAGAAAAGTATACTTGCGTATTTTCTACTACTCTCTATAAGTAATAAAAGTAATAAATTATTCGCGTAAAAGTAAAATAAATTTAACTAAACGGAAAGGTAATAAAAATCGTAAGATTATGTGAATGAATTTGTGGATCATTTGAAGGAAAGATGACTCTAGTTCGAAAGTGAGTCTGCACTGGTAGGTGGTAATGTTTTAAATAAAACTACCCCCTGTTTGGTGGGATATTTTAACTGTTTTCGGGATAGAATTGAACTGAGAAAAAAGTAAGCTACCTAAATTTTCCGTATTATGAAATACATACCTATACTGACTATCAAAAGTTTAAGTACATTAATTAAAAAATAATAATTATGATTGCATTATTGTTTTTCACTATACTAAGAAATAATATCAGTTATCAAATGTAAAGTTATTGAAGGTAGAGAGGTGAGTGAAATAGGTTAGATTATGGATACGTCTAAAGGGAATGTTTTCAGTTACTCTAAACAGATGTTATTATGGGAGAGCGGAATTGGTTCAGCCCGGAACTCAACCAGCCCTTATCACGAAAGGTCGCCATCTTTATTTTTGTTGTATCGTGTCTGATTACAATACACTATGTGCACTATACTTCGTGTAGCTCCCTACTTATAGTGTAGGCCATATGAACAAAAAATACTTTATCATTCATGTTAAATAATTCTCATTTTAACTGATAGACAGAACCGCTGATTAATAGCCCAACAGTCAATGACATATCTAAGGGGCCTACGGTTTATCGTAGAGTCCGAACCACTGGCTCTGAATTACGAACTGATATAATTATGTATGAGGATATTAATTAATCGTATAATCAGCGTATGATCAGTTTTTATGGCTTCAAAAATTAAATAGTCGGTCCAATATATTAGTTCTAAACAACCTCACGTAAATTAGGTTTTATAAATATGTATTTATCCGTTACTAACGTCATAAATAATTTTGTTTTGTATAAAGTTGGTAACACTGAGTTGAATCAGCTGATCCCGATACAACTGAGATCATACTTCGTCCACAGATGTGGTGACGGTGTTACCTAGTCACCGGAGGGGGGCACACAGTGTGTGTAAGTGTATTATCACCCCCCTCCCCCCACACGTCACTCTATTGCCCAATCACGTCACTGCAATCTGACGCGCACACCTAAATTACATACACTCTGTTCAAAGTTAAAAGGGTGGCCGGCTTGAAAATTAACTTCAATTGGACCATTATCCTTCGGACAGTTTTAATCTGATTGACCACCAGTTTGAAATTTAATTTACTTTACACACAGTTCTTGATGATAAACGTATGTACTAATTATTCCCCAATTTTAATCAAATATACAGGGTGAGTTTTTTTAAGTGGTCCAAAATAGCTTACTTTTTAATTACACGACTTAACACTATACTTTTAAATTTGAAATTTTGTCAATTTTAAGATTCACTCTCGAATACAATTGGCGGCTAACTTAACAGGTCTTATAGATTAATGTCTTAAAGAACACCCTGTATTTTTTTAAATTCTACTCTCTAAAATAAAACATTTTTTTAATTGGGTGTTTTTCAATATCTATAATGATGTACAAGCAATGAGGACTTGAAGTTTTGATTCAAGGTACTTCAAAACTTCAACTTAGAAAAATAAAGCTACACAATAATTTAATATTTGTTATATTATTATTTATTTTGTAATAAAGTTTTTATGCAGTCACACACTTTATAAACTTAATTCTCTACTTTTACATTTTAAATAAAATCAATTATTATGCTAAAGTATATCAAACTTAACAGCACTAAATTGAAACATAACTACACAACAAGATTTTAAACTCAATGACAGTACCAGTTGCAAAAAATTGGCTTAGTTGTTAAGTATTAAATGAAAAATCTATCCATTTCATAAAATACACTAGGAAAATATAATTTTTGAAATATAATATAGTTATATTCATTTACGGAAGGTACAGCGCTTTGAAGCAAATTACATTTCAATCCTTGGAACTTTCCTTTTAAACGCCTTTTCACAATTTATAAAATTTACTAAAAAAATCTTTTTCTATACAAAAATATATAACAGTAAAATACTTTATAAATATTTATAGGCACTTTAAAAATCCACAAAGAATGTAAACGAAGGCGACAAGCAAAAACAAGCCAATTTGTAAGTAAGACTGTTCTTTAACTTGATAAATTAATTTGGATTAGCTAACTAGAGAGGAAGGAGAACAGTAAATTAATGTGAGGGCCAATTTATCCCGGTTATTATGAAGTTAATCCAGATGATGAACGAGTCGAGTCTGGCCATCGCGCCGTCCTTTGTTGCAATAACCTCCGTCTGAGCCGTGTTACGTAATTAAACACCCCCGACGCAGCAGACCTGCGTACTCAGTGAATTTCCAAATCAATAATATAATAATAATAATAATAATATATATGGCAAGTTTGGTCAAAATCTGTCGATAAATATGATAGTTATTTGCCTATTCTCCATAAGATTAACATGGGAAAGAGTATGCAGGTTTGCTGCTTTGATAAACACATAAACTATGATTTTAAGCATTTGAAGCATAAGATCTCAACCACATGAAGGTAAATTCCCTAGTTTAATGTAAAAATATTGATTCATAAGTGAAATATTTATTTTTCATCATCCTCCATAAGATTAACATTGCAGTCCCAAAGTACTGTGTTAGATTTTTTAATATCACGGTAACCGTTGGAGATAGACAAAAACTTTAAGGAACTAAACTGTGTAGTTTTTTAAGCTGATTATAATGATGGTATTAAAAATGTTAGACTACATATAAAAAACGCAAAAAACCTAATTTTTGAGTACAACCCCCCCCCGAACTACCCGTTTCGATTGACTGATATGTCTGGTTTACGAACTCGTCCGAGAAAATGTAGAAATACACATAATATACATAATCCAGACTAAGCCGGTATACAGCTGAAAACAAAAAAAATTGTTTGAAGCAGTCAAAAAAGTTTACAAAATACCAATTTTGCTCATTGGTTCTTCAGCTCTTATGACGGGTAGACTTTGTTTCTTGAGCCCGTGACTTTAGTTACTTAGTATTTTTTGTAAGTTTTTTTACTTTTTTAAACATTCGTCTTTTGACATGGATATGTCTTAGCTCTGAGGGGTGTTAGCAATTTGTAAGACAAAATTTTGAAACATAAGAACAGCTGTTTAGATGAACTGAACACATTCCCTTTAGACGTATCCTTGGTCTAACCTATTTCCCACAGGGAAGTAAATGCAAACATTCTTTGTTTTCAGCTTTATACTGGTTTAGTCCGAATTACAAACAGTGTAATGTTCTAAGTTCAGCTCATATTCCGCCGTGAAACCTTTGTAAAGCGTGATGAAAAATATCTGCAATAACAATCTAAATAAAAATCATCTTGGTTTGATATTTTGCGTTTAAATTTTCAAACGTATTCTTCATTTTTAAAACGCTTGTTTCAAAGACCAAAATAATACTCAGTACTATAAACATGTAATATGTCTGCAGAAAAATAAACCTAAATATACTGTCATAAATTTCACTCTCAGATAATATATAAAAAAAGGAAATATTTCTCTTTGTTTTAGTTTAATACAAAACATATGTGTACATAGTTCACAACGCTGTAGAGAAGCAAAACACGTTTTATAAAGGTGGCCCCTTCAAAGGTCAGTTATGCAAGACACGCATAACATGTTTCCGCCCATATTGCGTCGAGTGAAATACGGCGCTAACACTTGTACACTTAACTCAGAAGTTTAATAGTTTTGACCGAATCAAATTAATTAGATATTAATTAGATAAAACTTAGGTGTGAATATCACATCAAATATATTTTGATAGAACCATTTAAATACAAAGGAAATATTTAATGTAGAGACTTATTTAAAAAAATTCAAGTTCTTTATAATGAAATTGTGTAACACAGTAGGAACTATGAACAATGCATTTATGTCACCAATTTCCCTCTCTCTTCCCCCTAAAATCTCAAAAATCACCCGGATATGACCTGATTCTTAACAGGTTATTGCTGGAATACTAAAAGAGTGTCTTACGTGGAACTTCTTTTAATCTCAATTGTCAACTTAATATTGAGAACAACACGCTTCCAGGGCTGAAGGGTAAACCAGATATGCCCCTCACGTCGCATTACCATATTATCTTTTCGCCCTATTTGTCTATCTCCCTGTTCAACTAAAACTTAAAACATTTTACTGAACCACATCTTCCAATTCTTGAATCCCATAACGACATATTGGAACATCAGTTTATAGTTTTTAAATGCTAACTCACCAACTCATAGACTACATAGACTAGTGGGTTTTGTGACTTCAGGGTTATAGAATAAAAATATATACTTCCGATGGATTTCTAAATGTCAATGTTGCTCTCGACAAATTATGGCACAAAGGACTCTAGCTTAAAAGAAAAAAGTAAAAAGAGAAACCTACAAAACGAAGTCTAATGGTGTTATTCTTCCCAGAACATATAAGATTTAAATTTAGTGTTAATTAATAATTAAATAAGGTGTTACAATTTACTAATAAAGCAGCTACAATCAGAATACAAATTAGTTTTTTTTTTTTTTTTTTTTTTGTTTAAATAAAATATAGTAATTCATAAAAAATAAAAAATAAAATTATATGATAATTAAAAAGATTATGTTGATTGAGTAATATACAATAAGAAAATAATAATAGAAAAAACAAAATAGTTATTATATTATCATATATTATAATAAGGTTAGAAAAAATATATAGTAAATATAATTTAAATTAGGTAGAGTTTAATTAATTCTTTTACAAGACAACATTTATTTATATAGTTTTAAAAGTTCAGACACAAATATAGGTGAAAGTTTGTACAAAGAATTATTACCTATGTGATAATAAAACTTATTCATGCTAAAAAAAATTAGTTATAACATAATAGAATTATAAATGTACCATACAAATATAAATAAATAATTATAATAATATACTATCAAAATTACACATAGTTATGATCTATATGTTACATTTTATTAAAAGAATAAAATTTGGGATATTAAGAAATAGTAAAAAAATTAATCTTATAATATTATTAAATAATAACATAATAAATTTAAAAAGGATTGAACAGGATATGATATAAAATTATCGTATTATGATACCAGAAATTATAATTCTAAAATAATAAATGTTAAAATAAGGTATATTGTGTTACAATAAATTTACTTAACCAACAAAATCTAAAATACAAGTTAAAAAATTATATAATGTTAAATTTAAAGATAATAGTAACATGAGTGGAATGTCATCTTAAAATTATATGAGTACCCATGTATGTTAATCATGATACTGGATGTTTTAATATCAACAGCTGTTCTTATATCCAACAATGCAATACAATAGCTCTGGTAGTTTCTATGTAACCTGTTACATATTTCGCATCTTACTAATGACCAACACTCCCCTCCCCAGAGCTAAGACATAAATATGTCAATTATTGTTTTTGTATTTTATTTACTACATTATCTTGCCTATTTGTTTGTTTTTCTCTAGCGTATTTCAAAGATTCTATGAACAGTTCTTTACGTAAGCGTACGTCTTCAGACAACACTTGAAACATAATTATTTATTTACGATGTCAAAATTTCCTTAAGTAATTCCATATTATTGTGACTACGAACAAAATATTTTTTCTCAAAACTTTGTTTACCATTTAAGGACACCCGGGAGTTCCGAAAATAACTCGCAGGACAAGAGTGCCCTATGAAAAGCACACTGGTGAAGTCAATGACGTAAGAGACATTGAGAGGTGGCTGGAGGGTGGTGGTGGGGGGACGCCGTAGCTTCGTAGGTGATGTGGTGGCAGGGAGGATGCGGGGAGTTCGGTCTTGAAGGACCCTCGACTTCCTCAAGTGGCTGTGATATAATAAACTTATTGTGGTGTTATACAACATGCAAAGGTCCCAAGTCTGTGATGTCTCAGTTATGAACAGGGGGAACCCAGGAGCCACACCACACACAATAATCGAGTGTTTTTTATATAGATTGTTTTGTGGAAATCCATTTCCATCTAGATACAGACTCAAAGTGGGGAAACTTCGACGTGAATTTAAGGTTTTGTTACTGACATCAGCTGATTCATTTGTCAAGGTCATTTGGCCGATGAAGAAAAGCACTGAATCCAGTATAGAAAATTATTTTAATTAGATTAGATTAGATTATTGAAATGGCGACCATACTACAAGGTAGGTATTATAAGCCAAGTATGAATGAGGATTGAGTATAAGATGATTGTGGCGAGAGCTTGTAGTCTTGTTACTGACTAAGACTGACATGTTCCTTAGATAAGACTGTTAGTAGCCCAACAGCCGATGGCAACTAATGCACCTACAGTTTAACGTGGAATCCGAACCACGGCCTCTGAATTACGAATTGGTCTAATTATGAGGATGGTCTTTGCGGATTAACATAGTATTCAATAGTGCGGACGTTAATCCACACAAGAGAACACTACACCCACCGACCATCACTCACAACTATCCACAATTCGTGACCTCCAAGTAGCTGGATTACAGGATGACGCCATCATTTAAGTTTTTGTTACTGGTATCGACGATACGTTATTATCTTATAAACAACAGGGCAAAGATCATTCCTTATAAACCCCGATGGTAATCCCAAAAACCGTTGAGGAGGGTTTGTCAACAAAATATGAAAGTAGGAAAGTTAAAAAATTGAGAATATGTAAAAAAATACCTTTTTCGAGTGGAATCAGTCATGTATGTGTGTAATTACAATTATGACTGGGGATGATGAGATATATCGTGATGTCGTGTGTGTGTGTGTGTGTGTGTGTGTGTGTGTGTGTGTGTGTGTGTGTGTGTGTGTAGTTATTATAGTTCTGATAAGGTGAAATGTGATAGTTAATCTTAATTTAATAGAGCCTACTCCATGAGGTAGGTAACTTCCAACAGCTTCCAATCTTAATCATTTCACTCTCTCAGTCTTAAAACCCTTTTAACTTGTCTACCGAATTAATTACATTAAGTATAAACAGGTCCCAATATCAGATAACACCATTTATACTTTAAACTTTTAACTGAAACGGCAACCAACCCAGGTAGGTATTTTAAACCAAATATGAATAAGAAATGACTGTGGCGTGATAGCTTGTAGCTTGTGTGTGTTTGTAGTCTTGTTACTGACTAAGGCTGACATGTTCCTTAGACAGAACTGTTAATTAATAGCCAAATAGTCAATGACGTATCTAAGGGACCTACAGGTTAACGTGGAGTCCGAACCTTTGCGGCTTAACGTAGTATTCAATAGTGCGGATGTTAATCCATACAAGAGAACACTACACCCACCGACCATCGCTCACAACTATCCACAATTCGTGATCTCCAAGTAGACAACAAAAGTGACATTTTCATTATTTTACTTAAATAATAAACTTTTAATAAAATTCTGTTGTTTGTGAAATATAATTCTACTCTAATCATATTACGCGACGAATCAATTACGAAAAGATATAACACGCATGATTCTTGATCATTTATATTTTGTTTGGTTTAAAGTAACCAAATTTGATCATTTGATGAACTACACTGCTAAAATAATTAACAATCACAACTTTACGGTCTGTGCAACATGACTCCGATGTCAATTTAAGTGCTAAAACCGGTTCAAATTTGTAAAATAATTTCGTCGCTTGACCTGACACTACTGCACACCATTAGTCAGAGCAATTTGCAGTCGTCAGGTTACATAAGGCACCCCCCCCCCGCGGGGATATTTCTATTTTGACGCGCGTCCGCCTCGACCGTGAACTTACGTCGTCCCGCAGTCTGCGCCCAAAATGAGCCCCAGCCTATTTTTGGACGCAGAAAGTGAGATGCAATTAGTGGTAGGCTGAGCTTGAGTCTGCGTCTGCTTGTGTAACTCGACGGTAAACTTCGGCTCCTCCGCTGAGATTCTGTGTAATTCGGATTCCAGCTTTGAGGTTCTCGATTCAACTGTGATCCTTTACAACGTAACTTGGTTAAATTGACGCTTTAGCCTAGGTCCTAAGTGTTAAAGTGTAAAACATGTAGATGTTCAACTCGAGCTGTCATTGGAGCACCGATGAAGAATTTGATTACAAACATTTTTCATCACGAAAACCAAAACAGTTTCATTAGATCTCTTCTAGTGACGAGTGGACGTGTTTAGTTTCTCGTTTGCGGGACTATTTTCACTTTGTAAGCCTTCTGACTGCTTTAAAAAATTGTTTTCAGTTTTATACTGGCTTAAGAGTCAGTGGTAGCCATCTTGGATTTTAGTCCTGTAAGAACAATGTTAAATTCTGGCGCCTATATCTCCTTGACCTATTGTAATAAATTAGCGGAAGAGGTGTGAAATTAAAGGTATTACCATCCTCCAGGGCACCAACTTACAGAACTTCTTATTTTCGCTCTCAATAAAAAACAATAATGATTTATTTTGAAAAATATTCCTGGATTTTTGTTTTTATATCAAGTTAAATTTTTGGACATATTGAAAAGGTCATGCCCTTAAGCCACATCTCATCAATGTACTTTCAAAGTTTTACATTGATACTTTCTGATAATTAACGCCACTACAGACGCCAAAGTGAAGGTACGTTCCGCCAGAATTTAACATTGCTCTTACGGGACTAAAATTCAAGACCACTGATGCAGACTCTTAAACCGGATAATGTACTAATCGTGTTATGTCTTAGGTTCTAGAATTCTAGATCACCTGATGACGGGATCAAATTCCAAATACCGAAATGCCGTGTTGTGTTGCTTTCCGTAATGGAAAATGTCCGTAATAAAATTATAATTAATAAAAATCCACAATGAACAACAATGAATAATTACAAACAAAAGTAAAATATTCTAAATTATCTTGAGATAAAATTAATAACATTCGATATTCACTCTTTTCTCGTCTTCAGGCCTATGTGTAGACACTATACCTTAATCAACATGTATATGGGTAATACTTTATACTTTTAACTGAAATAGAAACTTTCCCAGGTAGGTATTTTAAGCCAAGTGAATGAGAGATGGGTATAGGCTGATTGTGGCGCGATCTTGTAATCTTGTTACTGACTAAGGATGACATGCTTCTTTGACAGGACTGTTAATTAATAGCCCAACAGTCAACGGCATATCTAAGGAACTACAGTTTAACGTGGAGTCTAAACCACTGCCTCTTAGTTACGAATTGGTCTGATTATGGGATCTTATCTGGTCTTATGATCAAAATTTGTAGGGCCAGACAAATTTATTTCAATATTTTTTATCAGTTACTTGTTCGTCATGTAATGACATGGATATGTCTTAGCTCTGGGGGGGTGTTGGTGATTTTTAAGATGGAAAACATGTAACAGGTTTCCATAGAAACTACTTGAACTATTGTATTGAAACTTAAATATAAAAGAATTAGAACAGCTGTTTAAATAAACTTAAAATATTCCCTTTAGACATATCCATGATCTAACCTATTTCCCACAGGGAAGTAAAACAACAAACATTTTTTTAGTATATTATCTTCCAAAAACTACCACTTCTAATTACACAAATCTGATAAATCTAAAATTCACACATGTCATTCAGATGTAAAGAGAACTTATATGTTAAAAGCTAAAGCAATAATGTTTGGTAATAATAATTTATTTGATGCGTAATTTTTGCTAAAAATAAAAGTCCGATTGAAAGAAAAGCTTGAAGCCAGAATATGCGGAGCAGGGTTCTGAGATAAGAACACGGTCCCATGGGAGAGTTGGGTTATACATCTTACCCCCTCCCTCGAAACAAGTCTTGAGAGGCACCATGGATCTTCTGAAGCCTCATGTACCTAAAATTTACTTTTTCATATAAATCATAGGCTTATATTACGGTCGAGGCCTCCATGAATGCCCTACACCAAACTATTTACTCGTATTTATAGTACAGTAGTAGCAGAGAGGAACGGATTATAACTGGTTAGATGAGTGGGAAGGGTCTAAGCTACGCATGTTAAAATTGGCCAATTTAGGAACATTTTACCTCAGAAACTATAGAATTAGTTTAGATTATTGAAATGGCGAACCTACCACAAGGTAGGTATTTCAAGCCAAGTATGAATGAGGATAGAGTGTAAGATGATTTTGGCACGATCTTGTAGTCTTGTTACTGACTAAGGCTGACATGATCCTTAGACAGGACTGTTAATTAATAGCCCAACAGCCGATGTCAACTAAGGGACCTACAGTCTCTGAACCGCTGCCTCTGAATTACAAACAGATCTAATTATGAGGATGGTTTTTGCGGATTAACGTAGTATTCAATAGTGTGGCAGGTATTTAAATTTTAACAGCATAACATATGATTTTTGGTTTGCAAACACACGCACTTTTATAATAAAATATTTAAAAAAACTTTTATTGTTTCTAAAGAAATATTTGTTTTTAAGGTAATTTTTTTTACACATGAAAAAGCTAAGTTATTGACCTGATTTAATATCTAAGTCTGTAATAATAGCCTATGTAATCCATGTTCACAAAAAAATTCACCCTTCAATATATTATACTTCCTGAGAAGGACCTTTATATAAAAAACTAAGTTTCGGTAAACAAGCAGAAAAATGACAAACATGCCCTAAACCATTGTGATTTAATTTCAGAATTAGTGGAAAAAAATTAAGGAATCAAAATACGGGAAATAATGTTTTTACCAAAACATATTTTTTGCCTTTCTCGCTCTCATCGCTGAGCTACTGAATGATAAGGTTGAGGTTGCCAAAATATATGTTCAATCTTGAGTTTGTAAAAAGCAGAGAACATGTCACAATCCGCGCTCATCCGCACTGATCTGGGATCAGAGCGCGGTGTGACGTCATCAGCACCGCGCTCCACATACTGGGTGTTCACGAACACCTGACGTAACTACTGTATGAGTGACGTATATTAGCGAATTTCCTAGGGAAACGTGGGCTATTCACAAGACCCGCAGGGTACAATTTAAGCCCGGGACCATGATAGAAGTTCTTAACTCAACCCCCTGAACACGTTTTTGGCGTCATTTTAAAATTATATACATACAGTAGGTTTTATATAAACATATATGTGTCGTCACGATAACGGCCGCAATTATTATTGTCTGATTATTTTAAAAATTCGGTGGACTTGCTCCTTTCTGTTACATCTAAGACTAGTTTGTTTGGGTAACGCAATAACTACACTTTGGGGCGTGTAACCCAAAAATGGGGATTTCAATTTATTTATGTATAATTTGTTTGATATATTTTTTCCTTTTTACCTTTGGATTCACCTTAAAAACACAATTTAGTATTTTAAATCATGACTCTAATATTAATCTTATGGAGAATAGCTATAAATCAATAACTCACTTATTTTTCTTAAATACTCTTACAAAATTCAAGTATTCCCGTTCATCTAATTAAGTTTTATCAATACATCCACAAAAACTCTAAACTAAATTTGTCTTACAACAGCAAACCTACGTATTCATTGTAGTTTTTACTGAGAATAGATAAATTGGTTTTACCCGCTTAGTTATTGACATAATTTGATAAAATGTTGTACGTGTTTTTACTTAGTGAACAGTCTTAATATAAGCACATCACCATGTAAAACAACCCTCATTGCAGCAGACCTGCATACTCAGTACTATTAGATTACTATGATGGGATATACTGCAAGTTCTGTAAAACTCGCTCTACTCACGTCAGCATACTGCGTGTGATCTCGTTTAAATGGTTTTGAAAAGATGATGTTAATTATGATATATAAAATTATAAATTAAATATTTGAACACGATTCTGCATAATAATAAAACTTATTTCTTCTTTTTTCTATCTTTTGTGAGTGTTCTATAGATGTTTTCTGTATCTTTTATTTTTTACTTAGTGAACTTTAATATTAAGCACATAACCATTTAAAACCAAAATTTGCTGACCTGCAACTCAGTACTTTTATACTAAAGGCCTGCACAGTCTTGCTCGCTCTACTCACGTCAGCAACTGCGGCTATTGTCGTAATAGGTTTTGAAAAGATATGTTAATTATGTTAATTATAATTAAATATTTGAACACGATTCTGAAAATACAACTTACGCATTTTCTATCGAGTGCTATAGATGTTTTCTGTATCTAATTTTATAGCTCTATATTAAAACGTAAATTTATAACCAAAATTTTCTGATGTACAAACTGCATGTTTTCTATACTCACAGTCTTGTCTTCAGTAGGATACAGCAATGTCATGTAAAAGCACTTAAGATATTTGGTGGTTTAATAAATTTATACAGCTTTATACTGAACATAACTATACCTTAAGGCTAACATAGTCTCGATATTTTAGTTTATAATTATAAAAAAATATTCTATATCGTAATATGATTTAAAATACTAGTGATTTTGTTACATCTTTAGTGATACGAAATTGTTACTAGACACAGATACTTTATACTTTTAATGACAGCACACTCAGTATTTTCAAATTAGAAATTATCTATAAGATGATTGTAGTGCAATCTTGTAGTCTTGTTACTGACTAAGACTGAGATGTGCTTTAGACAGAACTGTTAATTTATAGCACAACAGTCAATTGCATAAAGGACCTACAGTTTAACCTGGAGTCCGAACCACTGCCTCTTAATTACGAACTAGTCTAATTATGAGGATAGAGTTGCGGAGTCTTGTCAAATGTTAGGTATTAGTTTACAAACATGCATAGCATAAGAAAATCACCATAAGTCTGGAAGAAATTAAAGATGAGAGCAGCGAGAAGTAGAGCGACCGCCGAGCTCTTCATTGTTGATCAGCTGTTTACATGCTATTCCCGCGAAAAGTGATCAGCTGGGGATTGTGTCGCGGACCGGCAAGCAGGGGAGCAAACACAGACTGTCGGCCGAGCGCCGCCGACAGACAATCTATCGGTTGTATATCGATAACCGTTCGTTCGTTGAAGCGATCGACAAGAACAACCGTTATTTTCTATTGATATTTTTAACGAATTATTTACTTCGTTTTTGCCATAAATTTAATGACTCTAAATAGATTGTTATAATCAGTATGTAGCCATCTCAAATTGGAACAAAAAATTTTGTATCGGAACGGTTAGAACGGTAATAAAAATAAAGCACTTTATGGTGTTTGAAGTAGAAACTTGAACTATTATTATTGAAGAAAAGTGGACTAATATACCAAGGTAATTATATTTTATAAACTCATTTTTCAAGAGTTTTGAGTATTCTCAAACTCTTGGACTGGCGTAGATATTAGCGGTTTCTTCAAACTATGAACGTTCTTCAAAGTTACTCGTATTATGCCATAAACAATTAGGATAAATTTCGAAAGAGAAATTATTGGTTTATTAGGATATTTTTAGTTTTGACAGTAACAATGTTTTTAATTAAAATAAACGGCTGATTCTGTTTTACCGACCAATATTATCGACAACCGACCGAACTCTCGACCACTTAACTACCGAATGTTCGATAACTGAACAACCGAACGCCGACGCTTGCGCGTTCGCTCCCCCCAACATCTCACTTTAATTTGGCCCTCGACTCCTTAATTGCTCCACTCCCCGACTTAAGACAATATTATGGGGGAAGTTTCAAAACCATCTTTGACTTTATCAGTTCATTTCATCTTAATTCTCCAGATATGAACCTCGTCGACTAAGGAATTATATTGCCTTCTTCCACAATCTATTTTATCTTAGGACTATCGGCTGTGATATTTTTATTTTCAACCGATTAGATTTATCATTTTAATTTGGTCCTTCAAATTTTACAGATTTAAGACAGTAGAAGTCCAAAATCACAAACGGGACAGAATAAAATAAATGTACTGATGATTCACTAAAGGGAAATAACAATTCTATTACCCATTTTTGTGTTTAAGAATTCTTACGAAATTAACCTTGGGGTGAATATAGTAAATATTGCTTTAAGCATAATTAAAAAGCCTGAATCTGAAGAGTATTTTGACATGGATATGTCTTAGCATTTTTGGGACCAATATTTGAAACAGTGACGTCATAGTTTGGACGTTCTACATTCTCAAGCAGCATTCTTGCAGTTGCATGTTGATGTCTTATCCCATTTTCAAGACTATATATAGGACCATTAAAATAAAGTAGAATGTGTGTTCCAGCTAATGTAGAAGTTTGTATAAAATAAAATTTTTGCCCGTTATATATATAACACTGTGCAGCGAGGAAGTTAAAATTGCATTACATATATGTAACACTGTGCAGCGAGGAAGTTCAAATTATGTTACATATATGTAACACTGTGCAGCGAGGAAGTTAAAATTGTGTTACATATGTAACACTGTACAGCGAGGAAATTAAAATTGTGTTACATATATGTAAAACTGTGCAGCGAGGAAGTTAAAATTGTGTTACATATTTGTAACACCGTGCAGCGAGGAAGTTAAAAAGGTCGTTACATATTTGTAACACCGTGCAGCGAGGAAGTTAAAATTGTGTTACATATATGTAACACTGTGCAGCGAGGAAGTTAAAATTGTGTTACATATATGTAACACTGTGCAGCGAGGAAGTTAAAAAGGTCGTTACATATTTGTAACACTGTGCAGCGAGGAAGTTAAAATTGTGTTACATATATGTAACACTGTGCAGCGAGGAAGTTAAAATTGTGTTACATATATGTAACACTGTGCAGCGAGGAAGTTAAAAAGGTCGTTACATATTTGTAACACCGTGCAGCGAGGAAGTTAAAAAGGTCGTTACATATTTGTAACACCGTGCAGCGAGGAAGTTAAAATTGTGTTACATATATGTAACACTGTGCAGCGAGGAAGTTAAAATTGTGTTACATATATGTAACACTGTGCAGCGAGGAAGTTAAAATTGTGTTACATATATGTAACACCATGCAGCGAGGAAGTTAAAATTGTGTTACATATATGTAACACTGTGCAGCGAGGAAGTTAAAATTGTGTTACATATATGTAACACTGTGCAGCGAGGAAGTTAAAAAGGTCGTTACATATTTGTAACACCATGCAGCGAGGAAGTTAAATTTGTGTTACATATATGTAACACTGTGCAGCGAGGAAGTTAAAATTGTGTTACATATATGTAACACTGTGCAGCGAGGAAGTTAAAAAGGTCGTTACATATTTGTAACACCATGCAGCGAGGAAGTTAAAATTGTGTTACATATATGTAACACTGTGCAGCGAGGAAGTTAAAATTGTGTTACATATATGTAACACTGTGCAGCGAGGAAGTTAAAAAGGTCGTTACATATTTGTAACACCGTGCAGCGAGGAAGTTAAAATTGAGTTACATATATGTAACACTGTGCATGAAAGAGTTTAATTTCAACTCTAAGTTATTTATTCCTTTTTTTACATAAATTGACACGAACAATCCATGGTTACTTGGTGCAAGTTCAAGAAGGAAGGAAAAGGTTAATATGACTACAAATATAATTCAAATTGCAGCCAATATTTGATTAAATTAGTTGATTATGGAACAATAAATCCGTATGACTGTTAAATAGTTTTTATACAATAAAAAATCTTTATAAATTTATATTTTTTATTTATTTTAATATTTTTATTTTTTGGCAAGACAAATCAAGAAATTCTTAAAACTATTTTTTAATATAGTACAAAATTAGTTTTACCATTGAAGCTGGAGAATATTGTTTTTTAGAGTAGTTATTAGTTATTATATACTTAGTATTTTACTAAGTAATTCTAAACTGAACATACCTACTGCAGTGATATTAGTAAACCATTGAAGTATAATTTATAAACCAAATAAAATTTATTATTTGGTTATTTATAAAAGGAGAGTAACATTATTTGTGATAACTTATCAGTTCTATGTTCTTTGTTTTTCATCATGTTGATGACAAATATATCAAAGTCAAGGATTTTTTCTCTAATAATTCCAAAATAAACATACATACCAAATGTTTCCTCTGTCTTGCCCTCTCTTATAAAGTATATATTGCAAAATCTTTGGCTGTGTGATCTATGTTCCTGTGGGCTTATGATTTGAATTAAGGCCAAACCAATTTGTTAGGTAATTTGTAGGTAAATTGGTTTAATTTTATTCAACCTTTGTTATAATTACAAAAAAAATGACAAACGTAATTCTCAACATACAGTATATCATTTTATTTTTGTAATATTTTAATGGCGGAATAAAATCATTTCTTCATATACAAAGTAAGGAATGGAACCTTAATTTAGACTTCAACTTTAAAAAGTCGGTAATAAACTTGAGACTAATAAATGAGATTTAATGAGATTTTTTTTTAATTATCAGTTTATCTACTTTCATTAAATTGGAAAACAGCAATAGAATTCAAACTTTTTACTTTCTCCTACTTATATGAAAGCATATAGAGAAAGTAAAAAGATTGTTTTCGTCAAAATTTTCAAACTTGAGTTGAGAGTTAATATATCCATTTAGGGGTCCCCTGAATATAAAAAGTGGGTTTCGACGTGATGCCTGTCCGTCCGTGTGTGTGTGTCTGGATGTGTACAGAGGCACAACCTACCCCGTTGGCCTGATTTAGATTAAATTTGGTGTATATGTAAAATATTCACCGTATCTCCAGACGATTTTCCATTTTTTTTAAATATTCATTTTTAAGAGTAGTTCACCCCTAAAAAACCTTAAAAATTGTGAAAAATCCAAATTTCTCAAAAATGGCACTAATGTTAATAAAGAAATTAAGTTCTAACAATTAATTAAACTTTGTTTCTCTTGTTGTTATTTTCAAAAATTGGATGTTTATTTTTGAAACAATAAATTATTAAATAATAGATAGTTTTATTACGGATTGTAGTTTTTAAATTTACTTAAGGGTTAAAGTATGTGTCAGCCCATTGATGCCATTTATTATTTGAAAGTAAACATCATTGAATGAAGTAAATCATTTAAAAATTATCCACAGTTCGGCCACTATAGACTCACGCAGCCAAAGAACTTGTCATTAGGGCCAAGAGGGCTCCACGGACGGTTGCGTAACTCTCCTTTCAAGGGAACTTCTTTAAAACGTTTTTCTTTCTTCAAAACCCCACTAATGGGTCTATCATTTAATTTTCATCTTTGTTCCTTTTCATCGAGTTTTTCTTTTGAACCTTTAAAGCTAGTAATTGATGTTTGACCCACAAGGAAATAAGATTTAAGAACATTTTCCCTGTAGATAATATTACATCAACATGAATAACATTATGAGTATTATTTTTTATTATTTTAAATTTATCATTTTAATTTAATTTATAGATTTAACAGAAGTAAGTAGGCATAACATATTCTTTTTCAATTTATAATCCTTTCAAAAACACCTACCCAAATTTTTAGACGGGAATTACATTGTAAAATAGATATAAGAAGAATTTGAAGACAAAATAGAGTTATATATTACTTAAAAAGTTACATGTAATCACACACTACTACAATATTTAATAGAACATTAGACAGCAAGGCTTATTTGTAAAATGTTACAAACAATGCATAACACTTTCAATCTTGTATTACTCCAGAGCTGTAGATTATTCTTAGGTCTTCACAACCATTTCTTTCCAAAAATAAAAATTAAAATCCATAAATTTTACCCGATTTGAAAATCATAAACAACACTTGAGGGCTTGTAAAGGAAATAAAAAATGCACCTTTACATAAACGATAATTAATTTGTATTTCTGTAAAAATATTATCATTTACAATCACACGTGATTTAAAATTACACTTGACTATAAAAAATACAAGGTGAACATCTTAAATACCTTTGGTTAGGGGACTAGAACATTGCAACAAAGTGCTCCGACACATCACACTCATGAAAGTTGTGCCACGAGATTTAGAGTTATTTCATAAGTTTCCGAGTGAGTTATGTGAAGAAGGGTTACACTTAATTGGTGTTTGCTGTAATTCAAATTAGTTGAAGTTGTCGTTCCACTTCTCTCACGTACTTCTCTGGAACATTGTGAGACCTACAACACATTACCGTACTTAACAACTATAATTTATTGTTAATGAACTAAATACACTTTATAAACTAAATATATTTTGTTTTAATCTAATGTGTATTTATTGTTGTTAGCACTTATATCTGGGAGGAAGTGTTGTCGTTGTCTCTAGACTCAGCAATAGGAATCACAAATTAGGCATACCCCCAATAAAACTAAGGAAGACAGGAAAAACCACTTTGAATCATTCATGAATATAGCTTAATTGCGAACAAACTAGCAAAAATATTTAATTAAATTATTTTTTAACCACTGTTTTTTTTCTATTTGTTTAACCCATTCGCCTCCAAAGATAGACTCTGTCTATTTACATTACATTAATTAATTGAAAAAAATTAAACTAAAAAAATACCTCTACCCCCCCCTTGTGCCCACCACAATTCCTCTTAAGTCTACAAATACCGTCAACTTCCACCCAAGCCGGTCACCGTTTATTTAAGGTAGGCCCTCCCGCCTCTATTCCAGAAATTTGCAAGCCAAATTGGGATTGCTCACGGCCGGGATTCGAACCCTAGCACTTCCTAAAGGCTTCGATGTTTCAATCGTCAGTTAAAGAGTTGACAAGAGTTTATTTTTAAATAACCTTATTAAGTTCCAGTAAGAGCTGTAAGCTGCAGCAAGTCGGGCATTTATTTATGTATTTTTTTTGTATTGTTAGTAATGTTTTGCTTTTGTTTACTTTTAGATCACTTCATTTGCCCTCTTTTAACAGCACTTTTGCTACCGTAGGTTTTTTACAGGCATAAAAAATAGTGTTTAGTCTGGTAATATGGAGTTAGACGAATCGCTAGACTAGGATGACCTGATGTGACTGTTGTCACAAAACTGGTAGTTAACACTATGAAAACTATATAAAGAATATTGAAAAGGTAAAAAAATCTTATTTAGTGTCAAATGTTCCGTATTGACAGTAAATTATTTTTTCGTTCACACAATTCATTCAGTGATTGTATTTATTGATGATAATACAGTAATAATGATTATTATTTAAAGATTGATCATTAACTATTTATTACTGCCGGTAACTGGAAGTAGATCTGCCAAGTGAAATAAAGGAATCTTTTGAAAACAACATAAGATTTGACGAAACGACAGTACCTACTTGTTTTTAAGTCTACAGCTTGGAACTGGTGAAAAAGTACAGTAATAATTTTTTTTCTTGCTAAAAGTGATTGTATAAAGGGTGATTGTATAAAGTGATTGTAGTTAAAGGGTATAATAAGGAACAGGGCAAAGAAATCAAAACTTATAATTCATGAAGTTACCGTTAAATCTTTCACGCTAATAGTGACGCGCAGTCGTACTGAACAAGGCGTCGACCGTTCTGCCCGACGGGAATGGGTTAAGAAGATTTGGTTAACCCTCCAACGCCGGTTGACGTACTGTCAATGACACGCCAGCTACTGGTTGCCGTCCTCTTCATGCATTTGTTAGTACAGTAGAACCCTTCACAACCGGCCTAGTTTTTCCCTGTCCACAGAATATCCTGCCACTTCCTTCGAAAATACCTAACGTGGTTTTATCTTACAAGGTTTTTAGTAATGGCCTATCTCTGTATGTTATCAGTGATTGTATTATACAGTTGGTGATCGAGAAAACATATTAATTTTAGCTCTACTAGAAAAAAATCTGTATTTTTTGCATTCAAATACGACGAAGATGTTCTCCACAAATATAATCAAACTCCTTTATTAAATTGATTGTAAAAGTTCTTTCCTCATAAAGACTGGATTATTTTTGGGTTATGTTTACCCGTTCACTTCAGCCCAAAGTCAAGACAGTTCATTACCACCACAATTTTTTTGTCAAGAGTTTTCTGTTCAGTGCTGCAGTGTTGTTTTACTTACTGAACATAAGACAGTAGTTTCCAAAAAATTAGTGCGTCAGAACAAAAATTTACAGAAATAAACATAAAAATGTTTGAGTGAAGTCAAAAGAAATACATCCGTATCTTGCCTTGATGGAGCAGGTATTTGAACCATTTATTTACTAGATTTTTGTATGTTTTCACTTAGCACATTACCTGATCATGTTCATCTTCTTCAGCATGGTCTGCTTGAGAGTCTCGTCCCTCTTCTGTTTCTCCACCTTCACTGCCAGTCCCTCCTCGAATAGGAGCTGCCTCGTCTTTATCTTCTCCTTCTCCTTTTCACCAATTTGCTTGAGAAGTT
This sequence comes from Nephotettix cincticeps, assembly GCA_023375725.1. Taxonomy (NCBI): domain Eukaryota; kingdom Metazoa; phylum Arthropoda; class Insecta; order Hemiptera; family Cicadellidae; genus Nephotettix; species Nephotettix cincticeps. The sequence continues at coordinate 69,043,357 of CM041785.1, read as the reverse complement.
CCATTCTATGTTTTTCTATCATCTATAAAACAAAGTTGGCTAAATTCACTTTCAGTTTTTTAAAGATAAAATCATATTGGAGACATATTGCCCGTCCGAGATAGAGAGATGAGGAAGAGAATGCACATGTTACCTATATGTGCATTATGGGTAAGAGATTGCACATATAGGTAAAAGATAAATTTTATAAAATATACTGTTATCTTGAAAAATTGGATTATACCAGTCCAAACATGATCCATCAAACGCAAAACTATAAATCCAATATGTCTGAAATAAATATTTTTCTCCCAATCGACTGTATTTCCTCCTCTTCACCTATTACAAAGTAATGGTATTCCAATGTTAATTTAATGAGGAAAAATGAAATTTGAGCTACGCCTACACCCAAAATGGATAATTTAGGCCTAACAATTTAAAGAGTACCATATTTTACGTCAAAATAGGATTATTTTTTTAAATTTATTTTTAATGGTTCCGCAAAAAGGAGTAGGAGATGTTTTAAAACATATTTGACGAAATTTGTTCAAATACATATACACATATAACCTGACATAGATTGATTCTTAAGCTATAAATCGATAATTAAAGACACGTAGATACACGGAACATGTACTTATGTGTTTTCGGTAGGTTGTGAGTAATCTGCGGAGGGTTTCTTAGGCGGGGTGGTCGCGAAAGTGGCGGCGCGGCATAAAGTTTTATTGGACCTGTTATTTATTAGCACTGAATGAAAGCGTTCTACACTCCCCTATTATTGACGCCTGTATCTCTGTAGCTGAGAGTTATTTGTTTGCTAAACATCACTTGGTGCTTTCTTTAGTTACTTTAATGACGATTTGAAAATTAAAAAAATAATCGAAAAATGTTCTAAAATGTTTATTTTAGGCCATTTTGAACCTAAAACACGTTTCTAACTATATTTACTCCATGTTGGAATGTATTTTAGTGAAAATTTAAAAAAAATTGTTATTCTTTTAAGGTGTGTTTTGAGTTTTCACCCTTACTCCATAGCAGCTCTTAAATAATGCCTTTTAAAACGTCAATACTCCTTAATGGGTTAAGAATCTTAAATCTTCTTGCAAAACTACAAAATGTGTCAATTTTATTGATATCTTTGTATCTTTGTTAAGATACAAAGGTGGAGTTTGCAAAACAGGCTGTAAGTATTACATATAAAAGGATTTGTTATGAATTCTGCCCAAATAGACTTGAGTAAACTCACGCAAAGTCTCCGCTGCTCCTCCAGCTTCTGTTTCTCCATCTCCTCACGGTTCACCCGCGCAATCCTCTCCGTCTCCTCCTTCTCCCGTTGAATCTCTATCGCTTGACACTTTCGTCTGTCCAGGATCTGTTTCTCTCGTGCAATTCTCAGCTCCTCTGCTTTTCGAGCCCGTGCCAACGCAGCTTCCCTTTCTTTCTTACGCCAGGCTCTTTCTACCTATTTTGTAATATTTATGTTTACGTTATGTTATGTTTACGATGTCCACCTACACTCACATTAAATTACAATAGACTATCATGGTCCGACATTATATCATCGGACTAATTTTTGAACATTTGAGGTCATCTCCAGCAATGACCGCAATCGCATAAAAAGTAGGCCTACAGACTGCACTGTTTTATCACTGTTCTTATTTATATGTCAATGAGTGTGTCAGGTTTTATATTTCTAATGACGAGTCCATATTGGATAGAACGTCCCTGCAGGAACACTTGATGCCGTTCAGGCTAAACATGTAGGGTCTAGTGGACAAACCTATTTATGAACTGTGATAAGATGTAAGTTAATTGATCTAAATATACAGTTCGGGTCTAAAATAATGGAGTTTCTTAGTACTTTTAATACAATTTACACTGCCATTTCCTGATATTCCGAACAACTCGGTAATCCAAACTGAGCGGGACTCGTATGTACATATGAATGCCATTCAAAAAGTTCAAAAACAGATTCAGTTACCTCACTAGCCAGGAAAATGATACGATCATCAGAAAGAGAAGACATTGAACATAAATGTTGTGTCCAAACAGAAATACTATTTCTGTTTAACCAGCAGTAGATACACTTACAGTATTTGGCTAATGTGCCTTTTATGAAAATGTTTTTAGGTGAAGAGGGAAAAGAAAGCATTCACCTCATCCTGTATCCTCATGGCATTCATCTCGTCCTTGGCTGCCTGAGTGTCAGCTGCCTTCTGCTGCATAGCTCGCAGCCGTGCCAACTCCTTCTCCTTCTCCAGCCTTTGCTGTGCCAGTTCCTCCTCGCGTGCACGCTCTTTCTCTGCTTTGCGCCTCATGTACTCTTGCACCTGTCAACATGTCTAACATTACTGGAAATGTCTCTGTACGCTGTGCGTCCTTCGATAAATTACTGAGTTAGTGGCTCTTCACCGACCACCATAAAGCATCAATATTAAAGTGTCCTGAGTAAAATTTTTCACGACAATACTACTGTACATTATTTCAGAGGCTTAAAATCATCTTAGGTGTTGCCCTTTGTCATTATGTCGTATGTGATAGATGTAATTAAAAAAAAAATTGATATTTGTCTGGGCAATGCTATAAACAATTTTCTACGGATTAAATAACTGATAAACTTAATCAGATTTAATGAGAACTTAAACTTGGATTAAATAATTTATAAAATTAATCAAGTCACTATACAATCATGTAGGCTACACTCCCATAATAGGTCATAGAGCATTTGCATCCTCTAATATACAAGGTGATTTGAAATGTGCTACATGGGTCGTAACATTCACTCAGATTAGTATAGTATACAGCTCTACTCTAATAGAAGGGTTCACTATCCCTCCACCAGATCGCACAGGTCACCTTGAGATCGGCCAGTCGGTTCTCCTCCTTCTCCAGGCAGGTGAAGTAGTGCAGCTGCTGGTTAATCTTGTTCATCTCCTCCCTCTGCTTGGCCTGTATCGCCATCTTCTCCTTCAGCGCCTTCAGCTCGTCCAGCTGGACCTGCATGGCCGCCTCGTTGGCCAGCCGCGCCTCCTGTAGATACACAAATACCCTCCTCACTGATACAGAATTAAAAAATATATATTTAATCTTAAAGAAAATTATTAATTATTGGTCATATAACCATAGAAGTGGTAAAGTTTGTAATTCACGACACAAGTGACAGATGGGAACATCTGTCCTCAATTTAATGAACTTGTTAAACATCCCCTTCGTGACCGTGTTGCCCTCTGGGAGCTGATACTGGAACTTACTCATACAGTTCACTGTACTACCACAGGAGTATCCTTTATAGCCAAGTAAGACCTTTCTTTGACTATGCATGTTGTCCGAGGTGGTTACGATGTTAAACTGACAAGTGAAATGTTGGAAGCCATTCGGAGGTGCTATGGTTCAAATCCCAACCATGAGCAATCCCAATTCGGCTTGCAAATGTGTACTATAGTGGAAGGAGGGCCCACGTTAAATAAATGTTGACCAGCTTGGGTGAAAGTTGACGGCATTTGTAGGCCTAATTGGGATTGCAGTGGACACCTGTTTTGCTTATTTTACAATTTGTATGGTTAAGGGATGGGGCATGCTTTGTGTTTTTTGTTTATACTTAATATTTTAAGAAGAGATAAAAAATTATTTTTATATTTAAGTTAAAGGGAAAAAGCTTGCCACTTCTAGGGTTAAGAGTAAAAATTTTTCAAGACACATGTAGCTAGAGTACATAGTTTTGTATTTATTTTTGCGATATTTTTAACTGGTTTTTAAATTTATGAAGTAGGCCTAGACCAACATTAACAAAGTAGCAAAACAAAGATACAGGATAGAGTTTTTTTTCAGGGCACCGCTGGATTTGAAGTAACTTTATCGCTACTCTCTTTATCGCTCTCCAATGGCATAGGAGTAGTTTTGATACCATGCAACTAATGGATACTATTTTTAATATTAGAATAATAGTTAAAATAGTCACTTCTCCCCTACTGTATACCATCCACTCCAACGCTGAACATTATCCTTAGATACTCAAGCTTAATCTCAGTAGTAAGACCAGGGTTCAGAACTGTTCTTCATAAAAACATAAAAAATGCCGCAAACAAAATAAAACTCAAAAAACAATATATATTAGTGGCAGTGCAATAATCATAAACGGTACAAATGGTGGATCTACAATCATTAATGAATTCAGCTTTACTAGGTCCTGTCAATCCCCTAAAGATTGAATTCCTTTCTAGGAAATTTCAAAACTTGCCTTTAATCACAAATAATCTCTACCCAAACATCATGCCAGTTGTCATTACAAAAACACTAACCTCCTCTATTCGCTCCGCTTGCATTTCCCGTTGTAGCTCGTTCTCTTGTATTTGCTCAAGCACAGTCTTGACGTATTGTTGCTTCTTCATCTTCTCCAGCTCCTTCTGTCGTTCCTGCGCTCTCAAAGCTTGCTGCCTTTCCCGTTCCATCATCTCCTCTAACCGTTTTTCTTCCTCTACTAATTCTTGCCTGCGAGAAGAAATATCGTAGGTGTACTCTCATATTGGTGGGTTGAGTTTTTTAAGGACATCTATGGCTCAAATTGAGAACCCAGAAAGAATTTAGAATGAATGAAAATATTTATTTTCACAATATTAGACTAAATTTTTTAATATTTATTTGTTAAATTTTGTAATGTGTTTGTTTTGTGCGAGTTTGTAATGTTTATTGTATTTACATAAATCTTTAAGAGAAAATTGTAAGTTTTAGTTGCAAGAATTTATGTTTCATAGGTTTATTGTTTCAAGTACAGTATTATGTAGCAATAGTTTACTTACTGTACTCGTATTGACTTTTCAAGAGGAAAAAGCCAGCATACAAAAATTACATAGAACAAGAATCATGTGCAGCTACTTTAGAGTAATTATCATAGAGGGTAAAAATCAATTATTTAAATATTTCTGATTACTCACTCTATAAGTTTCTTCTCAGCCACCTGAGCGTCTCGTATCGCATGACACTTGGTGGCTAATATCAGAGCATTACACTTCTTGATCTCATCCTCCTGCTCCTGACGTAACTCGTGAGCTCGGGCCAGCAAGTGTTGGGCCTTACGAGTCGCTTCTTCTTCTACCTGGATGAGAAATGGAACCATTGAGCTCTGACAATATCATAATAACTGACAACTCCACAACATACATTGAAGTACATAGAGTATCAAATATACAGCTTTGAGAAATGTATGTTGGGCTTAGTCTAGGGTTGTAATAAATTTATTTTTGTGTTGCATCAATTATTGGGGACTGGGACAGTGGCGACATCCTGTAATCCAGCTACTTGGAGGTCACGAATTGTGGATAGTTGTGAGAGATGGTCGGTGGATATGGTGTTCTCTTGTGTGAATTAACGTCCGCACTATTGAATACTATGTTAATCCACAAAGACCATCCTCATAATTAGACCAATTCGTAATTCAGAGGCCGTGGTTCGAATTCCACGTTAAACTGTAGGTCCATTAGTTGCCATCGGATTTTGGGCTATTAATTAACAGTCCTGTCTAAGAAACATGTCAGCCTTAGTCAGTAACAAGACTACAAGATCGCGCCACAATCATCCTACATTCATTCCTCATCCATACTTGGCTTAAAATACCTATCTGGGTAGGTCGCTATTTAAGTTAAAAAAGTATAAAAAAAAGTATTAGATAAATGAATCCTGATCGTAAAGATTGCTTGGTGTGATTTCTTTGTGCTTGCTTTTTTATACTTTTTGGTTTTAGATACAAATATGGTAACAGATGGTTAATATGCTGGCCTATTAGTTTTCAAAATCTAGTTTAAATCCAGTTACCGTTAAATATCCCATTAGTGATAAAAAGCCACATGTGGATAGCTTTTGACATTAACATTGTTATATTTTTCACTGCCATTACATATTTTTTTCTAATAAATATGTTTTTCTATTTTTAAAAAATGTATGTGTTGGGGCAAAAGAGAAATTTATAACTTTCAAATAATAAATTCCTTACTTTAAAATCCCTAATTTAAATTATACTGATTCATTCGGACAGATTGAGAATTGAATAAAATGATGTAAACAATGAGTGAAAAAAATTAATATATTGATACAAAATAATATTCAAGTGACATAAAATGATCTCACGTAATTTAAAATATAAAGAAAAATATTCCTTGAAAAATTCAAGATGTAACAAGTTCAGTGACTGCCAGGGGATTTGAACCAGATATCTTGAGGACGAGTGTCAAATGCTCTAACCACTTGACCACAGAGCTGATTGATAGAGATTGGCTGCAATGGCCTTGCTGTACTTCTACGGGCAAACTGGTGGTGCAATTGTTTGAGTCAAGTAAGATTGTTCAGACAGGTTATGTATAACCAATTGCAATAATTAGGGATATTGATGACCCTCAAAATGAAATGTCTATGTGAAACAGGGATACAAGGGATGACCCTTTAAAAATATGAATGTTCGTCTCACGGCTACATGATGAAAATGTCCTTCATTGCACATGAAATCACAAGTTTCTACCACACCACCATCACTGTCTGTGAACTTGCAGCAGAGTAGAACTGGAAAAGTCCCAAGTTGACCGTTGACCAAGTTGAGTCTAAGTTGAAGTTGAGCCTGGCAGCTTTATCTAACTCATCACAGAACTAAACAATTCTCTTATTTACAGGTGAGATGTTTAAAAATAAAAACAGTGTTGTATATTTTGTAAATAGGTAGTAAATTAATAAAATTGTGAAAATAGACATATTTACTTTGATTAACAGAATTATTTTCATTTATTAATTGAAAATAAACAGAATGCTGGATCAGTATTGATTACAAAATTTTATAGTTAAATTAAAAACATTCACACCCACTTCTAATAAAAGATTGTAGGAAATTTTACAACTGAAAATACATCACTTGTATAAATTATATGAGAGATATAAATGGTAGATGATAATTAGTTGTTTACCGTCACACCTCTGAAAGCCTGGTTCCGTACTCAATGTTCTTCTCGCAGTCCTGTAGCTCCTTCTTCCTCAGCGCACTCTCCATCGCCTTCTGCTCCTTCTCCGCCTTTGCCTGTGCCATCAGCTGTTTGCGTTCCTCTGGAGTCAGGAACTAAAAAGTTAACTAATATATTAGGATAAGCATTAAATAAATAGCACAAGCTGTTTAAAAGAAGTGAGTACCTGGTGACCGAGCTTTGCTCGTTTAGAATAAGACATTTATTATAAAAATTAATTAGAAAAATTAAAACACATTTATTACTCAATGAAAACATTTATGTGGATGGAACTCGCGGCCTATAGTTCTTGAGGCCGACATGCTACAACTCGGCTACGAGGTTAGTCAATTGAACGATGTCGTTTAACGTCTTTTCCAAAAGCCAAAGCCGATCATTTACTGTTTAATTACCCATACCGTTAATATTAGCCTGTGATCAACTGATTTTTTTATAAACGGAATGAGGATTGAAAAGCAAAAGAGAGATTTAATTTACATCAATTAATTAGTTTGTTACAGTGGCTTCAAGCAATACAACGAATACGTTTTCTATCAAAACACGGAAGATTTTGGAAATACTTTTTCTGCTTTTATTTCGCACAGCTATGTTATCCTTAAGTTTTTACAAATTGTTTAGTAACCTGATAATTTTACATTTATTACATACATAAAATAAATATTTATGAAAAACCTCTATTCACATATTGTTCTTTGCCGTCTTCAATCAAGAACTGTCAAACGTTTATAAACAGCTGTTTTGGTTTGCATTGTTTACATTTGATTCTCCATAAGCGTAATGTTAAATTTTTAGATTTTAAACTTAATATTACAAGAAAACGCGAATTTTCCTGGACATTAGACCTATCTAGAACTTATTTTCTACTCGGAAATTAGTTATTTCCAAAATTTAAAGAAAATCCTCGGCGCCGTTTTCGAGATCCGTGTGCAAATTTACATTTGATTCTCCATAAGCGTAATGTTAAATTTTTAGATTTTAAACTTAATATTACAAGAAAACACAAATTTTCCTGGACATTAGACCTATCTAGAACTTATTTTCTACACGGAAATTAGTTATTTCCAAAATTTAAAGAAAATCCTCGGCGCCGTTTTCGAGATCCGTGTGCAAATATATATATATATATACAAACCTTGCTCGTATTATAGTATTGGATTAACATTTGAGCATCAGGCCTATTGACAATTTAAAATGAATATACCGTAATTAAAAATAAGAATGACAGGTTGTGTGAACACTAGACTAAAACAACACTAGTGTGTTTGCCTAGACTAAAAATATTGAAGTTCCTATTATTTTAATTTTTAATTTGTAATCTTCTTAACTCTAAGAGTTAGAGTCTACTAAGATTGTAGGATCTTAATCAAAATACCTTTGTTAAAGACTATTGTTTTTACACAGTATAATTTTAGGTTACATTAAAATATTTCTAATCCAACACTTGATAATACAATAATTCAGTCTCAGTATAAATTATACTAAGTATTATTCTAGAATACTTATTAATAAAATTGAGATATCACTTGATTGTTGTTTTAAGGTGCAAGCTTACCTTTGATTTATTTTTTAGCCCCTCAAAAGAATCTTTGTCAAAAATAACCTTCTTGTCTTTCTTATAGCTTTCCAATGGGACTGACTTCTTCTTTGAGTCATCTTTCTTCGCTTCTTCTTGAGACGTATAGCAGTTTGGGTGATATTTGTCTTTGGTGAAGTGCCTGACATTGGCGACTCTCCGCTTTCCAGATAAAGAAGCTTTAGGTCCTATAACCATTTCTGCAGAAAAGAATTAAATTATAAAGGCCTATTTTTTTAAGTTAACGTACTTAGTTTAGACAATCTCAAAATATCTACACAGAGTAGCCTATATTCGCAATGGCCATTTATATTTAAGCCTATATTCAATAGCCATTTATATTCAAGTATAGGCCTATAAATTTACTTTAGATAGGTTAGGACGTTTGAATATAGACTTTACACACATATAAATTGTGATTCATCAAATCGCACATCTAAATTATTATTCATCATATCATACTAAATGGCTGTTAATTGTGAAAAAAAAGATTAAGATTACAGTACTTGATAAGCCACTGAGTGAAGGGTGGGTGTGATGGATTTAACCCGGGTTCAATTCCCGGTCATGACACATGAAATTTACTTTCTCAGACTGTCATCGTGCTTCGGAAGGCACGTTAAGCCGTTGGTCCCAGCTACATAAGTAGTCGTTAGGTCACGTTAAGAGGCAGTAGTGCGACCTGAAAACTCTAAACATTAGACCTTGGCCAGAAGGTTATACAAAACTAACTAACTAATAACCTTTAGATTTGGTTTGATAACTGAGGACCTTCAAATCATGACATAGATGAATAATGAATATTCTAATACTATTGAATATTTGAATGAATAATGAATATGGTTATATAGATATAATCATTGAACCACGCTGGAGGTATTATGATAACTTAGCACTTAAGCCTGGTATAGATCACTTATATAGGGTTTTTTGTTTGGCATTATTGTCTAGAATAAAAACTATTTTTTTCTCGTGTTAAAATACTAATGCTTAATACACTATAAACCTAAACATTTCGTCTTACAAGTTCAGTCATAATGGCACATAATGCATATGACCATTGCTTTTTTAAAATATTACAACTTACTTTTATAAGTGGGACTAAATAATAAAAAGTTCAAATTCGTCTAACTGTCGATAAAAAACTACAAACATTTAAATTTGAGGTTTGATCAATTTTCTTTTATTCGTGGTTGCTATGACAACAGTAACAGAGAGCTCGGCGGTCGCATAGAGTATAATATAAAATAATGTCTTGTAAGGGTAATACCAGTATCCGTTCATCTATGGTAATACGTATCATAGGTACCGAAATATATGTTTTAATGCACTTAAACGTCTGTTTCAACCTTGGAGCTCTAAAGAATTAGATACAAACTAGTAGTATTTCCGTCCTTTGTATGGGTTGTAAGATTCTGTTAAGAAAATAATTTTTTGCATCTACTTCCCAGTGGGAAATAGGCTAGAACATGGATATATCTAAAGGAAATGTTTTCAGTTCAGAAAACATGTGCCGTCATGTGGTTATAAGGACAGTAACTGCCCTTAAAAAATTTAATTACAAACTAAATGAAATCAAAACTATGATTCAGTACTTTTACCAGTATTGTGTGTGGTGTACGTGAATTTTGACATGGATATATCATGTTCATTTAGTTTGTAATTAAATTTTAGATCACTTTTAGCAAATTTTCCATAAGGAAGAAGCTATTACCGTAGGTCTGATGGCAAGCCTTAAGCCCGGGACCATGTTATTTTTTCTTCTTTACCAAAAACAATAGTCGTTAAAATTTATATATATATATATATTTTTAAATGTTTATATATACGCAAAAACTCAACATAAAAACGCAAAAAACCAATTTTTTAGTGCAAAACCCCACTCCGAAACTACCCGTTCCGATTGACTAATATGTCTTGATTACGAACTCGTCCGAGAAAATGTAGGATTACACGTCTCTACCGAATTTGGTCTTGATCGAACCATTTTTACGAGAGTTATGGAGTTCACACGCGCACACACAAACACACATACACGCTAGCACGCACGCACGCCCGCGCGCGCATGCACACACAGATATCATTCATATATATGTCATATAACATATATATATATATATATATATATATATATATATATTTCCTTTGTTATTCCTACATTTTCTCGGACGAGTTCGTAATCACAACATATCAGTCAATCGGAACGGGTAGTTTGGGAGGGAGGTTTTTGCACTAAAAAATTGAGTTTTTTGGCGTTTTTCATATGGAATTTAAATTTGTTAATTTTATATTTCATCATTTGAATCAGCTTAAAAACTAGACAATTTAGTTCCTTCACGTATTTCTCTATCTTAAACGGTTACCGAGATATTAAAAATTCTAAACAAAGAACGTTGTATTTTGGGGGTCTAATGTTAATTATGTGGAGGATAAAAAAATTATATTTCACTTACCAACCAATATTTTGCATTAAACTTGGTATTTACCTTCATGTGGTTGAGATCTATCTATTTATGATTAAAAATCTGAATTTATAAAATATAAAATTAAATATTGTACCACAATTTAAAGAAATGTACAGGCTAAAATCTATTTTTTATTTTTATAGATTGTTAGATCGTAAAATTATCGATCGATTTACAGTGAAACCTAATATAAATGTAATGTTATGTTATGTGATGTAATGTTTTTTAAGTACTGTATAAAGTTTTTTAATATTCTTAATTATTATTATTATTTACTTTATTCATTTATTTACTTATATAATATTGTTCTGTCAACATATAAAGATACAGGTGAAGAAAGAGTGATAGATCGACAAAGAAACAAAAAAGGCTACACCATATTATATAATAGAACTAAGAGATTTTCTAATTATATATAATAAAGTAACATAAGTTTTTTTAATTAAAAATGTAGAACCAACTAAATTCATACGATTGGGCAATTAAATCAAACGAATAATTGATGTTTTTGTCACTAATGGCTGTTATAAACAAAATATTAGAACAGCTTACAAGCGACATTTAGGCTACCATTTACCAAGTGCCGGTGGATCCATTTCAAAAAAACATTTATGAATACAAAACTAAAATACCCCCGTCGCAGCAGACCTGCGTACTCAGCGAATTTCCAAATCAATAATATAATAATTATAATATATGACAAGTTTGGTCAAAATCTGTCGATAAACATGGGAATTATTTGCCTATTCTCCATAAGATTAAAATGGGAAAGAGTGAGTAGGTTTGCTGCTGTGAGGAACACTGAAAGTATACCATCAAAAATTTTATTTTTAACATTTATACCAACTTTTATCAACATCTGTCCATAAATAAAGGAGTTTGCCTAATCTCCATATGATTAACATGGGAAAAGAGTATGCAGGTTTGCTGCCATGATAAACACATAAACTATGATTTTTTAGCACAAATGTATGGATCTAAACCACATGAACCTAAATATCAAGTTCAATCAAAAAATATTAGATAATAAGTGAAAAATTAATTTTTCCTAATCCTCCATAAGATTAACATTGGAGCGCCCCACAATACAACGTACTGTGTTTAGATTTTTAAATATCTCGGTAACCGTTTAAGATAGAGAAAAACTTTAAGGAACTTAATTGTGTAGTTTTTTAAGCTGATTCCAATGGTGAAATATAAAATTAGAAATTTTTAAAAATTACATGTGAAAAACGCAAAAAACCCCATTTTGGGGTACAAAACCCCCCCAAAGTACCCGTTCCCGTTGACCGATATGTCTGGTTTACGAACTCGTCCGAGCAGTTGTAGGAATACACCTCTCTACCAAATTTGGTCTTGATCGGACCATTTTTACGAGAGTTATCGTGCTAACAGACACATATATACCCCCGTCGCAGCAGATCTGCGTACTCAGCGAATTTCCAAATCAATAACATAATAATAATAAATATATGACAAGTTTTATAAAAGTTTGTCCATAAACATGAGCATTGTTTGTCTATTCTCCATAAGATTAACATGGGAAAGAGTGTGCAGGTTAGCTGCTGTGAGGAACACTGAAAGTAGTAATTTCTACCATAAATAATTTTTATCTTAATATTTATACCAACTTTCATCAACATCTGTCCATAAATTAAGGAGTTTGCCTATTCTCCATAAGATTAACATGGGAAAAGAGTGTGCAGGTTTGCTGCCATGATAAACACATAAACTATGATTTTTAAGCATAAATGGATAGACCTCAACCACATGAAGCTAAATATCAAGTTTTATCCAAAAATATTGATTAATATGGGAAATATTAATTTTCCCTATCCTCCATAAGATTAACATTGGAGCCTCACAATACAACGTACTGTGTTTAGATTTTTTAATAGCTCGGTAACCATTGGAGATAGAGAAAAACTTTAAGAAACTTAATTGTGTAGTTTTTTAAGCTGATTCCAATGGTGAAATATAAAATTAGAAATTTTTAAAAATTACATGTGAAAAACGCAAAAAACTCCATTTTGGGGTACAAAACCCCCCCAAACTACCCGTTCCCATTGACCGATATGTCTGGTTTACGAACTCGTCCGAGAATTTGTAGGAATACACGTCTCTACCAAATTTGGTCTCGATCGGACCATTTTTACGAGAGTTATCGTGTTAACAGACACATATATATATATACATATATACATATATATATATATATATATATATATATAAAAATTTTAACGACTATTGTTTTTGGACTCTGGGCACCTAAAGACGAAAAAATAACATGGTCCCGGGCTTAAGTCTTACCATGAGACCTACGGTAATAGCTTCTTCCCTATGGGAAATTCGCTAATAATTAACTTACAAGCAAAACTTTTTCCGTTTCATAGTGCTGTACATTCCATAATTTAGTGGCTTGTATTAGTTTTTATTTCTTCAAAAAATGTATATATCTTATATCATTTAATAATTTTAATGGTTAAAATTGATACAGCACACAAGCTATGTAGCTCCATAGAGGATAAATATTCAAATAGATATTTTTCTTCTGCGGTAGTTGAACTTTGTAATATGGTTAGCTAATTAGGAATATCTTATTGTTGTGGACCAATGGAATTTAAGTTTGGCCTCGTCATTTCCGCCCGCTAATTTGCACCATTTCCGAGTGACGCTAAGCCTTTCAGACATTCCGAGACACCAGGCGAGATTGAAGACAACGAATCTATGAAAGAAGTTTAGGTAATAAGTTATTTGCAATCTTACTTTATTCCTAAGTGTTTCAACTCCTGTTTTTAATTTATTGTTCCTGCTGCCTCTTTATTATTGCGTAAGTATTTATTCTAGCGTCTATTTTTTAGATTTCCATTTCTGTACTAATTATTATTGGCAACTGTTGATTTCAGCGTTGTAATTATTCTTTGACCAAACCTAATTTAGGCATACAATACTAACTAATTAGTTATTAATGAGTTAAGATTTATACTTGTTTCTTGTATAAAATTTCTTGTAATAGGTATAAGCTATTAAAAATATTTATAGGGTAGAATGGTAATGTAGTTTGTTTTCCATGCTACTGAGTCTGTTTCATTGGACTCAAAGACACAAAGAGTTTATGAAATAGAGGAACCTAGAAAGTTAATTTGGTTAAATCTGAAAGACTTAATTTATTAAATTAAAGACTAGGTATAAGACCTAGGTTGTTGGACATCCTTTTCAAGTGGGTAAGTTGTGATTAAGTTGAACAAAATGATTTTATAGAACAAGTTATTGAACTTATATCAATAGCCTCTCAGTACGAAATTGATTTATTTGCAATTCATTTATTAACACATAATTCCGTATAGTAAAATAAATTACTCTTTTACGTTTCAATATAAAATTATTAGTTGGACAAGTTTTTAAGGACTGATTTATTAAGTTTCGTATTTTTATAGATTATTACTGTAATAATATTTTCAGACTTCGGTAAATGTCCATTACGAATTGTTTAACGTTAACTCCAATCTCATTGGCTCTTGCAAGCACATTTCAACTATTATTGCCCAATCACGGTTAAGATTATAGATGAAATAACTCTAACGGTACTAACAGTTAGTCAGCTGATGGACAAGTGGCGCGAATGCGTTGTGGGAGCAATTGACCAATAGGATTATCGGATGTTTATTCCATTCCACCCGATTTATTTACGTCATATCCGCTTGCCGCTGAAATTTGTCTCTTCCGATACCTTTTCAGCTTCCAATTCCAACTATTCATCAAAATTGTGTTACACAGTTCGGGACGAAATTCATGTTGTTGGACTAAGTTAATTAGTTTTAGGTTTATAAAAAGTAATTATGTCATAGTTGTTTTTAACACAAGTACTTTTTAGTGTTTTGATAAGCATTTTTGGGGATAGCAGATCTAGGTAATTATAAATATGAAGTTAAAAGATCTTAATTATGACTCTTGATCTGAATCGTTTTCCAAAGAGAAGTCCTATAAGCCTTCTCAGTTTGGTGTGTAATGCTAAGCCAATTTTATTCAAAGTACAATGCTTTGTTTTTCAATACAACTATTTTCAAAAATTATACTCAGTAACATATACGGCCTACTCTAATACAGGATATATTATATCTTAATATAGTATAAAGATATATATTTTATTACAAATTTAACTTTTAGTTTATTTTTCTCCTACATTAGTGTTAGTAATTTTCTTAAAATATTGCTCACCAATATCAGGTTCCATAATGTTGTACTTTATAATAATATATTATGAATTGACTGACTTAAATTTCTTCATACTTTATGATTATTTTCAACTAGGGCCTAGTAAAGTTTTATTTTAAGCTAGGCCTTAAGTAATCTATATATAAAATTGAATGTATGTATGTAGGCCTATGTATGTCCTTTATGCGTTGCCAAACTACTCATCCGGATCACCATGCAATTTTAGGAAGTTGCTCTATATGTGTCCGGGAAGGTTTTAGTGAAAAAATATTTTCGAAGACCCCATAAGTTTCGATTTTATGGTGTTTTAAATCTCTAATGTTAACCTTTTGGAGATTAAGTTTGTTTACAAATTTTCTACAATGAAAACATTTGATTTCTTAGCTACAGATGATTGGTTTACTTTCCATTAGCAATATGCAAGGGTCAACTAGTTATTTATATTTTTAAATGCAGTTGAAATTGTTAAGAGCGGTCATTGTAGACATTCACGTCATAATAGACATGTTTAAAATGCAATGTGCTAAAAACGTTACGGAAAATAAATGAATTAAATTTTGGAAATGTAAATTATCATAGGCATACTATAGGCCTATATTCATGAATACATATAGGCTGTATTGTTTACAAACTTTAGATCCAATTAATTATTTACATTTTAGCGAATTTCTCATAGTGAAGAAGCTATTACCATAAGTCTCATGTCAAGACTGAAGCCCGGGACCATGTTATTTGTTTGTATTTATGTGCCCAGAGGCCAAAAACATTAGTCGTTAAAATTTATATATAGGTATATATATATATATGTGTGTGTGTGTGTGTGTCTGTTAACACTAGCTCTCGGGGGTTTTGTACCCCAAAATCAGGTTTTTTGCGTTTTTCACGTGTAATTTTTTAAAATTTCTAATTTTATATTTCACCATTGGAATCAGCTTAAAATCTACACAATTAAGTTCCTCAAAGTTTTTCTCTATCTTCAACGGTTACTGAGATATTAAAAAATCTAAACACAGTACGTTGTGTTGTGGGGATCCAATGTTAATCTTATGGAGGATAAGAAAAAATTAATATTTCGCATATTAATCAATATTTTTGGATAAAACTTGATATTTAGCTTCATGTAGTTGAGATGTATCAATTTATGCTTAAAAATCCTAGTTTATGTGTTAATCATGGTAGCAAATCTGCATACTCTTTTCCCATATTAATCATATAGGGAATAGGCAAACTATTTATGGGCAGATGTTGATGAAAGTTGGTATAAAGTTGGTATAAATGTTAAGATAAAAATTATTCATGGTAGAAATGACTTCTTTCAGTGTTCCTCGTAGCAGCTAACCTGCACACTCTATCCTATGTTAATCTTATGGAGAATAGGCAAATAATTCTCATGTTTATGGGCATATTTTTATAAAACTTGTCAAATATTAAATTATTGATTTGGACATTCGCTGAGTACGCAGGTCTGCTGCGACGGGGGTATTTTGAGTTTTTCATATGTAATTTAAAAATTGTTTAAACTTTATCTTTCACCATTAGAATCAGTTTAAAAAGCTATGCAATTTAGTTCCTTAAAGTTTTTCTCTATCTCCAACGGTTACCGAGATATTAAAAAATCTAAACACAGTACAATGTATTTTGGGGCTCCAATGTTAATCTTATGGAGGATAAGAAAAATTAATGTTTCACTTATTATCAAATATTTTTGGACGGAACTGTTTATTTAGCTTCATGTGGTTGAGATCTATACATTTGTGCCTAAAAATCATAGTTTATGTGTTTAAACATGGCAGCTAACCTGCATACTTTTTCCCATGTTAATCATATAGAGTTTAGGCAACCTCCTTTATTTGTGGACAGATGTTGATGAAACTTAATATAAATGGTCAAAGTAAACATTGTTTATGCTAGAAACCCCTATTTTCAGCGTTCCTCACAGCAGCAAACCTGCATACTCTTTCCCATGTTAACCTTATGGAGAGTAGGCAAATAATACTCATATTTATTGACAGATAATGGTAAAACTTGTCATAGGTATATTATTATTATTATGTTATTGATTTGGAAATTCGCTGAGTACGCAGGTCTGTTGCGGCGGGGGTATTTAAAAAAATAAAATAAGCTTATAATATTATTAAGAAGAGATGGTTTCTGTAGGTTTGTGGGTTTTTTGTGGCAACTAAACGTGAAAAATACTGAAATGACAAGTTTGAAATTTTACACAAACTCATGCAACTCATAAACATATTCATTTCCTTAAAATACCCTCGGACTACACTCTGTGAACGTCCTAGATTTCAATGTTAATATTTTCAAAGGATATCAAAAATTACTTGAATGTCAACAGCTGTGAATACTAAAATTTGACAGTTCTGTAATCAGAAGACACAGTTGCTGTGAATGACCTAGGTTTCAATGTTTCAGTTTCTATTTTCACCATCTGTTTAGACTACTTTTTATAGTCCAGGAAGAATCATAAAATCCTATTTGTAATGAGTCACTCCACTTGTATATAAATGTAAATAATTGCTTTTATGTAAACAATTGATATTTTGATTTTAAGGATGCACGCTATCCCAGCTGCATGATCTATACAAGAGTTTGAAATAGTCTATTCAAATAACTGTGGCATTTATTTAAATAAATGTTTTTAAGTGTTATAACTTGTTATTGATGTCATTAAAAATTCAGTGCATAAATGATTGTAAAAAAAACACCTCTTATCATACATTCATACAACATACATACATTTTTTTGTATACTTAGTGATAGTCTTTAATCTTGTTAAATGATTGTTATGAATGAGTGTTTTGTCTGTGACTGAAGAACCAGAACAATTAAAATAATTACATCTTTGGTGTTTCAGGATTAAGTGTGTAAAATGTTTACCTTGTCAAATAAGAACCTGGAACAAATTAGATTTGAAAGCACCAGCATGATGTGGCTTAGAAAATCCAATGTACACAGTCAATGTAATGTGTGTGCACTATTTGTCTGTGTGTAAGTTTATAGCTCTGATTAATATTTACATACAGTATGTTTTGTTTTGTTTTGTTTAAGTTTGTTGTGTGGTGTGATTAATTAAAAACTTGTTTACTAATTTTGCATTTTGTTTGGTTTTGGTTATTTATTAAATGTTTTGATTGTACATGGTCTATCAGGTCTACAGATATTCAGTTTTCACCTGTAGCATAGCACAAGTAACAACTACCATAGATATCTTGTCGGCTAATTATACGTAGTTTATGTAGAAAACCTAACCTCAAGTGGTTATCAATAAGTTATTAACATATTATTTACACTGCAAGATCTCAGGCTTTTTAAACTGTCGAATTAAATAAATTACAACATATTATTAACAAAGAACTTCATATTCGGTACAAATTTTTCCAATGCAAAATTTGTCTTTTTATAAATTAATAATTTCTTAAAATATAGTTAGGCCCTACAATAATAATTGTACATGGTGAATGATTGTTATTTTAGGCAAACTGCCTATTAAGGCTCACCTGAATAAAGACGAATGAGTGAAAAAATTCTCATTAAATTAAATTCTTTATAAATTCATTCTTTAAGTATATTTCAATATTTTTATTTACCACTTTTTGTTCTCACAAAAGGTAAAATCACTTTTTGATAATAAAGGTTTATTTATTAAAATCTGCACAAATATTCAATATGCACTCAATACCTAAAATACAATTGAATCCTTTGAGGTAAGTGGAGTTAAATTTATTTTGAATGTTCATTACACTTGAACAACGTATACCGTATTGAACATGGTACGTATGAGGTATGTGAACATCTCACCCTATAAACACACATCAGCCCAGGTGGAACCTAATGACCTGTACTGACCATCAAACTATATCAACGCTCTCAAATAGAAAATGTATCATACAAACGATTAACAGGATTGGGAACACTGACGAATTGTGAAAAAGAAGGCCGAAAAAGATCATTGTTGATGATAATTTTGATTTGAGGTCAGCAAAACTAGTTAATACTGACAAAACCAAACAACCAATCAGTGGTTTGTTTCATAATCATGTCCATAATATTAGTAAAAATTTACAAGTTACAAATCCACAAATTAAAAGCTTGTATGCAAACTGTTTCATAATAAAAATACTTACCACTATTATGTAAAATTTATTAGTAAATTTTACAAATCAGCTGATTCAAAATACAAGTTATGAGTAAAAATTCAAACATTTTAATATCTTTGTTTCATAAAGAAGTTGCCTACTAGCTAAATTTTACATGTATGTTACTGATCAGCTGATAAGTTTAATGGTTTTTGACTGTATATTTTTAATTTATTTTGGACTAGTGAAGAAAATCTACTCTCAGTTATAATCTTTCATACTGTGATTCGTTCCTTAGAAAAAGGAATAATTGAGGAATTGGAGGCTTATATTGTACATATCAGAAATACACAATAATGCAGTTCATTGACTGATCATTGTATATGTCAATATTTTCTGGTTCATTCTCCATTGGTACATCAATTAAAATGAAAATTCTATAAAGACCAACTAACCTCTGAATGGGAAACTGAATATAACTGATAAAATTATCCATGAAAGCTCTTTGTTTTTTAAATTAGAAAGATAGCCTGATATATGAATAGCTGAATTATAACATAATAAGGCATTTCTATCAGAATGCATCAAGGAAACCACACCACATATCTAAATATATAAAACAAAGTCGTGTTAGTTACACACATAACTTGAGAACGGCTGGACCGATTTTTATGATCTTTGATTTTTTGGATTCGTCTCTGCTCCGGTCATGCTCTAGGCATATTCAGTTTCCATAAATTCAAATAGTTTCCATTTTATAGCGTTTTGAATTTCTAATGTTGACCTTATGGGGAGTAAGTTTGTTTACAAATTTTCTAAAATCAAAATGTTTGATTTCTTAAAACAGCTGTTGGTTTACTCTTCGTTAGCAATATGCTTTACTATCCAATGCCATATGAATCATTCATTAATGTAAATCTATGAAGTAAATATGTGCTCCACAAAATGAACAGCATTATTCGCCACGTTAATATTTTACGGTTTTTGGGAATTATGTACTGTATTTATATATTTTTATTTTCCGTATGATTAAATGTAACGTGGTAATATGTTTGCCAAATAAAATAATCACAATGTTTATACATATTATGGTTTATTATAATAATCAGCTGTTGCTTTCACTATGAAGCCGCGATGCTATTTGACTTCACAAAAGGGCCAATCTTAAAGTTAACATTTACATTCTGTAAGCTAGTATTCTAATAAAACATGAACAGGGTGAGAATCTCATTTACATTTATTTAGAGATGAAGTAAATGCAAATAGATAAATAAACAAACTTTAATGACTGAGTAGTCAGTCAGTACTTACCTATTTTGATGACTGTTGAATTTATTTAAAATTTATTCCTTTACTAGCTAACAAAAAATTCAATATAAATTACAACTATTGTAAGCTACATGTTTATTTACTCATTAAAAATATAAAACTAAATAATGCAGTCTTAGTAGCCCAAAAATACAAATAATTAAAGTAAAAAACTGTTACTAATAATTATAAAATTAGGTAAATTCATGCTTGTAGGATTTCCAATTGTAATATTAGTAATTCAACTACAAGTTAATATTATTAGTAAGCATTATTAAATAGGAATAAAATAAATCTACCTGTTTTTTGGATTATGATAACTAATAAAAATATTAGTAAATCATTATAAAACTGAATTCTACAAATTACAAGTATTTTTTAACTATGAAACAAAATTTTACAAGTTACAAACTACAAAACTAATAATATGAATTTGTAATTTAGAATTTAGTATTTTGGTATTATGAAATGGAAACCTACAAGTTACAAAGTGAATAATATTAGTCTAAAATTTATTATGAAACAGGCCCCAGAATCAAGATAGAACTGCTCCAACGTAAGTAACATAACAGCTGATTGGTCTAATGTGATGAAAATGGACAATGCCTATTGTTAATAAATCAGAAAATATTGTTATGTTTTACGAGTTTGTTTGATAATTTTATTTGCTGTACTGTATAACGAAAAATATAGTTCATCACACGGCCCAAAATCGACTAATTGATATATACTCGTACATTTACCAGCCTCGGCTATTAAACTTGTGCTCCTATAAAAAATGCCTGTATTGATCCTAGTTTTTTAGCGAGTTTCCCATGAGGAATAAGCTATTACCGTAGGTCTCATGGCAAGACTTAAGCCCGGGACCATGTTATTTTCTCTTTTTAGGTGCCCAGAGACCAAAAAAATTAGTCGTTAAAATTTATATATATATGTGTGTGTGTGTGTGTGTGTGTGTGTGTGTCTGTCTGTGAACAAGATAACTCTCGTAAAAATGATCCGATGGAGACCAAATTTGGTAGAGACGTGTATTCCTAGATTTTTCGAACGAGTTTGTAAACCAGACATATCGGTCAATGGGAACGGGGAGTTTGGGGGGGGGGTTTGTACTAAAAAATTGTTTTTTTTTGCGTTTTCAGACATTATTTAACAAATTTCAAAATTTTAACTTTTACCATTAGAATCAATTTAAAAAACTATACATAAATTAGTTCCTTAAAGTTTTTCTCCATCTCCAACGGTTAATGAGATATTGAAAAATCTAAACACAGAACGTTGTATTTTGGTGTTGCAATGTTAACCTTATGGAGGATAAAGAAAAATATCCCCGTCGCAGGACACCTGCGTACTCAGCGTATTTTCACCTCAATAATATGGCAATAACAATACAAGTATATGACAAATTGATCAATCAATATATGTTGATAAATTAGAGTATTTTGCCTATTCTCCATAAGATTAACATGGAAAAGAGTATGCAGGTTTTCTGCTGTGAGGAACACATAAACTATGATTTTTTTTAGCATAAACGTATGGATCCCAATTACATGAAGCTAAATACAAAGTTTCATCCAAACCTATTGCTTAATAAAGGAAATATTAATTTTTCCTTATTTTCCATAAGATTAACATTGGAGCCCCAAAATACAACGTACTGTATTTAGATTTTTTAATATCTTGGTAACCGTTGGAAATAGAGACAAACTTTAGGGAATTACATTGTCTAGTTTTTAAGCTGATTCAAATGGTGAAATATAACCTTTAAAAAAAATTTTAATTCCATATGAAAATTACAAAAAACCCAATTATTTTGTACAAAACCTCCCTCTCAAACTACCCGTTCCGATTGTTTGATACCTCTGGTTAATGAAGTCGTCATGTATTATTATTATAGGTATTATTGATTTGGAAATTCGCTGAGTTCGCAGGTCTGTTGGGACAGGGGTATTCTTACATGTAATTTTTAAAATTTTATTTTTTACCGTTAGAATCTGCTAAAAAACTACACAATTTAATTTCCTAAAGTTTTTCTCTACCTCCAACGGTTACCGAGATATTAAAAAATCTAAACACAGTACATTGTATTTAGGGACTCCAATGCTAATGTTAAGGAGGATAAGGAAAAATTAATATTTCCCTTACTAATCAACAATTTTGGATGAAACTTTTTGGCTTCATGTGGTTGGGATCCATACGTTTATGCTAAAAAGTCATAGTTCATGTGTTTCTCACAACGCCAAACCTGCATACTCTTTCCCATGTTAATCTTATGGAGAATAGGTAAACACTGTTAATAATCAACAGGTACTGATTGATCAATATTGTTACATATTTGTACTTTTATAGTCATATACTTGGATTTGAAAATTTGTGAGTCTGCTGCGATGGGGGTATTTTTTTGAGGGAGAGGTGGAAGAAATGCTTTATGCACACACGTGGTTAGCCTGAAGTGTGGGACTTCCCAAAGAAGCGTGGTTACACACTAAAAAAAACCTCCTCTACTCTTTAGAATTATAACCTGTAACTGTTTGTCACATTACAACAGGCTAGGCCTAAATTTGGCTTACACCCTTGGGGCTCACTCCATGTCCAGGCACTTGTTTAGGTTAACTGGGCCTCTTCGCGGTCTAGATCGCTTTTCTTCTCTAGAAGGACACCCCGAACGAACTGTGACAAACAAACCCAGTTTCCCTCGTCCTGAATGATCTTATGGCAGACCATGTCTACTGAGAAAACACCAAGTTCCACAAGTTTTCGTGCAACCTCCAGGTGGGGCCTTTCCCAACAGAGGCAGCGGAAGAAAGTGTGTGCTCTGCATCGTCGGGAACACCCAGGCAATAAGTGCAATCCGGTGAAACGCTTTTGCCTATCCGATACAGGTACGACTTAAAATAGCCGTGGCCTGTCAGAAACTGAGGAAGTAATCCACGTCGCCATGCCACGACGATGTTGATCCTCTTTTTTGTGAGTATCACGATCTCCATCTTACTCAGAGCAAGTGAAAGACCGTGATCAGCAATCCAGGTGTTAACCACGCGCATGACCTGGTTCAACTTTAGCTGGGCCAGCTCAACGTTGCGTGCTGCAATAAGAGCCGCAATGTCATCAGCGTACCCAACTAAGATGGTTTCCTCTGGCATCTCAGATCTCAGATATCTGCTGTTGTAAGCGACGTTCCAGTGATCTGGGTGGAGTATTGAACCTTGCGCAGCACTAGAGGTGACGTCCATCATCCGCACTTTTTCACGGGTATCTTAACTCAGGTGTCTGGAGCGGAGATAGTTCTCGATGAGCTTCAGCAGATATGACAGAGTATTTGTCAGTGCTTTTACTAGTCTGCTACCTGAGAGAGTTGTTAATTCTTAAGAGTCTTCACCTTTGGGTTAGTAGCGTTTTGGATAGGTGGGACAAGCGGTGGGAGAGGGATGGACAGTGATCAGGTTGGCAGTCAAATTTCGCTGGAGGGTGTTCCAAAAACACTACAAAAAACTTTGTAAAAGGATAGTAGGGCCTCCCGTCAACCAGTTGGCTTTTGGGACAAAACATATTAATTTTGTCCCCCCGCTTTGGACACCGTTTTTAATCAGATTTTCTTGAAACTTTGTAACTATATAGCTGAATAGTTTTATTAGAGCCTCATACCTCAAAAAATTGGAAATAAGATTACACAATTAGATATAATTGTGTAGTAATTACAAATTTTATAAAATTGAATTAAAAAACTACCATAATAATGTAACTCTCTTGATAACACCTTTATCATTTGGTGCCACAACCATCTTCGTAACCAGTAATGCTGTTTCATAATTAACGTATTTCTCCCATTAATTGGATCATGGATCTTATGGAAATAATGGAATATTTTGTCAGTAAGGCAGACTCTCATAAGGTATTTGAGATACTTTGTTTTCAAAGAAATAAATTAGTGGTGTAATTAATTGAAAACAATGATTTTTGGATTTTCAAAATGTTAGTCTTTTTTATTATGTCTCATCACCATAAGAGTAAGGGTTGAGCAGTGCAATTAAAGACAGTATGAAATCTATCAACAAATTAAGTCAACTTACAATTCCTTTAACTAAGGCTTAGCAATTAGTTAGCTTTGACCACTGATGGTCAAACAGGAGTCACTTCAGGGGTGAACAAAAAGCTTTGGGAGAAATATGCCCCTTTGATGAATGAATGAACGAAAAGGAGCCACATGTGACTGGTGCGATGCTGTACCTTCTGCAGTATAATAGGTTTATGAAGAAACACGTCATCAATATAATCTGTTTTTTTACTTTCTCCCCTTATACTTAGTATATGGAGAAAGTATTGTTTTCGTCAATATTTTCGAATTTGAGTTGAGGGTGGATATATCCGTTTTGGGGTCCCATGAATCCAAAAAAGTGGGTTTTGACGTGATGTCTGTCCGTCTGTGTGTGTGTGTGTGTGTGTCTGGATGTGGACAGTGCCACAGCCTATCCCGTTGGTCCGATTTAGATGAAATTTGGCATGTATATATATATAGTCACCATATCTCCAGGCTTTTTTTTATTTTTTTGAATTTTTGATTTTTAAGGGCTGTTCACCCCTATAAACCCTTAAAAACGTGAAAAATCCAATTTCCTCAAAAACGGCTCTAACGATTTTGATTAAATTTTTATAGTTTATGGTGCACAGAGTACTAAATAATTTGACACCACCCGCATGTCTTTAAAAATGACAGTTCAAAAGTTATGGGCTTTTAAATGTCAAAAAAATTTCATTTTTAAATTTTCAGCGAAAACAAAAGTAAAGTATAACTTGACAGGTACAATTGAAACCAGCTTAAAAAACTAAACAAATTAGTAATTTGAATTATTTGTATACGACTAACAGTTCCAGAGAAAAGTTAAATTTACTGTCCATGATAAATGCAGTACGTTGTCTGAAAGCGCCCAATGTTTCTTATGGAGAATATAAAAAAATCAATTTTTTCCTTACTTTCCAACCATTTTCCATGAAACTTGGTATGAAGTGTAAGGTCAAATCACCGAACAAAACCAGCTCAAAAAAGCTTGGTATTACCGGGGGGAGGGGGGTTCCCCCCACTCAATTTGAACAATAAGTTATTAAATGATATTTAGAATAACTTTGTAGAACATGATAGTTTTATTACAGATTGTCTTTTTTAAATTTACTTAAGGGAGAAAATGTGTCAGTCCACTGGTACCGTTTATTTGGTAAAAGGAAAGAACAAAATATATTGACTGAAAGTAGTTATATAAATAATGTAGTAAGGAATGTGTTGACACACCTATCCTGTTTTGAGTGTCAAATTGAAGGACTAGTAGACCCTAGTAAATCTAGGTAGGCAAATCTACCATCAGCAGGATACTGTGCAGCATGTCGAAGAAGGGAATGTACATAGGAAACAATGGCGGATCCAGCGAGGGGTGATTCAGTGGACCGCTCCCCGTAAGCAAAAAAAAAGGCAGTGGGTAGTGATTTATTTTTAAAGATGATGCAGTTGGCCGTCAATAATATCAAACACTTTTCATTAATATAAAAAACTTATTTGCGGGATTGCACCATTATATAGAGTAGGAATGGTGGGTGGCTAACCTGATATCCGTAAACAACAGTCATGCACACAGACGTCAACTCAAACGTCAGTGACAGGAGATTCGTGTTTGTGTTGTAGGCTTACATGTTCAGTGGTTTGATACTGTAAGTGTGGTGCGTAGTTGATGGTTTGTTTAAGACATCAAAATATTTCAATTCAATACTGTAACTATGTGGTTTGTTTATAGTCATCATTCCAAAATCAATTTCCTCATTATAAAAGGTTCTTATATTTCTTTAATGCACAAACAAGTTGTAAAAAATTGCTAAAATAATAAATATTTGGTAATAACATGAAAAAGTTACATATATCTAAAATTTTTATGTAAAGTTATTGTGTTATAGAAAAATAAGTTTAATATATTTGCGCTTTCATTGTTATATGGATAGTCTCCATATACAACTTATAAGGTTATGTAAAAATAAATAGAAATAGTCTTTATAAGAAATATGTGTAGGTCTTTATGAGTAAACATTACATCCAATTTGAAGATAAAATTTCTTTGAAATATGTTTTTGTCAACAACAAAAATCAAGATTTTTCCGAGGGAGGACCCCTCTTTCTTAGGGGGTACTCCATACCCTCTGGAAAGGTCCCCCGTGGAGAAGTTCTGGATCCGCCCTTGATAGGAAATGGATACGTCAGAACTAGTCTGTCTCTCTAACAGAACATTGAACATACCTAGTGATGGGACAACTGAGTGTTCAGTCCACCAATTGAAACCACTCAAGAGATGCAGGGGTGCCCATCTCCCCCATGGCCCATGTAGCAAAATCCCCCCAAGAATGAATGAATGTATTTACTTCCCTGTGGGAAATAAATTAGCTCAAAGATATGTCTAGAGGGGATGTTTTCAACAGCTCTAAACAGCTGTACTTATAACATTATGACATCACTGTTTCAAATTTTGGTCTAATGGATTGCCAATATCGCCCTCGAGCTGAACGTATCAATATCAAAGTTGGCATCCAAGATTAAATTCTAGCAATCATCTAAGGTCCGATTTCACCAAAAACTAAATCCGCCGTTAACGCATCTTTAATTGCAGTTAGTTTGTAACTGACGAAATCTGATTTCACCACTCGTCGTTAGAGTGGAATCTGCCGTTAGATACTAACTACCCAAATTTTACCAGTTAGAACCTTAAATCTGAGATTAAGGGAAAATAAAAATATTTGGCAGCGTTTTGTTTCCGGTTAAGTCGGAAGTTGTCTGCAGTACGTTAATAGAAAATTATTAATTTGGGGTTTTAGTATTTTAAATTGTATATTATTTTATTATATCACAATTTTATATTATTTTTATACAATATTTTATTTTATTATTACCGTATATTAGATTTTAATTTCAAGTTATGATAAGGAAAAATACTAGAATAAGAGTGTACGAATCAGCATTTGAAAGTGATAGTGATGAGGAGTATGTTGTTTGTCGACCTAGATGGATAAGAGAAAGAGTTGAGGATGCCAATAATTTGGAAGATATTGATTTTGTTCTAGATATAGATTAACAAAACGTAGTGCTCTATCAGTTTTGGAAACCATCAAAGATGAACTTGAGTTCCCGAAAGACAACTAAATTAATTGCAACATTTTATAAATTAATATTTTTATAAACAGACAACTTATTTATTTCTATATTTTTTATTTTCATATAAAACATTATTTTTGCCTTAAAATTTCTTTACATGTAATTTACACTGAAGTTTATAACTATGTACACCCGGCGTTAGTCTTGGTAGCCAGGCCGTAGAGTATCATACTGACACATCGAAGGTAATGAGAAAGTATTCTCTCTAGGACACGTATTTTTGATCAGATGTGAAGATATTTCAACCATCAATATAATATAATTATGCTTGATAGTTTTATAATTAACAAATGTTATATCTAAAAATATTAATACTATATATATATATATTAATACTAATTATCTATATGGACTGGGGTGGTGTGTCCTGTAATCCAGCTACTTAGAGATAACGAATTGTGGATAGATGCAGTGAGCGATGGTAGGTGGGTGCAGTGTTCTCTTGTGTGGATTAACGTCTGCACTATTGAATACTACGTTAATCCACAAAGACCATCCTCATAAGACCAATTCATAATTCATAGGCAGTGGTTCGGATTCCACGTTAAACTGTAGGTCCCTTACTTGCCATCGGCTGTTAGGCTATCAATTAACAGTTCTGTCTAAGGGACATGTCAGCCTTGGTCAGTAACAAGACTAAAAGATCGCGCCACAATCATCCTACTTGTTTCTCATTCGTACTTGGCTGAAAATACCTACCTTTTGGTACCGTCGCCATTTCACTAATCTAATCTAATAATTAATAATATATAATTATTATAATATAAATAATAATAATATATAATTAATTGTATGTATTAATAATAATAACAATAAAATCTATAATATTATATAGAGAAGGGATGGTTTATGTATGTTTTTTTTGTTGTCACATTGTTGTTTGAACCATGTCATTTGCTTACATATATTCATTATTCATTACATTCATTAACATATTCATTACTCTAGTGATCGAATTATTAGTTCGAAATAGTGGAATGGTAGATTTTAAGTTTCCTCCCGATGCCTGCTTCTATTACATTAAGCCTTATCCTTTCCCAATATTTGACATATGTTACTTTGCCATATTGTGGACACTCGTGTTTTGTCATTTTGTAAACAATAAAAAATTCATTAAATGAAGCAGTACAACTCTCAGTCTTTTTTGCCCATGCGAAGAAAGGGTACTTTGGCTAGTTATTAATAAATAAAGTTATGGAAACACAAGAAACGGAAAGTATTTTTGGATTATGTTTGGTTGTTTTAACAGCTCAGCTCGGTGTTATGACAGTTAACTGCCACCTCGATTCACTCTAAATCTCTCGTTTAAGAATCTAGCGTCAGTTTTCGTTTGTGAAATCGGATTTCCTTATCGGTGGATTCAAATCATCAGTCAGTTCTAATCTAAGATAAGCGTGATTTTGGTGAAATCCGGCCTAATATTCTCCCAAACTATTTACTCATGATGACAAAATTTTGGTTATTTTTTCTCTACAATTTTAACACATTTAGTCAGAGCTATTTGTTATCTTAAATTGGCATATGGAACTCACTAAGCCCACTATATGTTAGTATAGAGGAATATCTTAGAGATAAAATTATAAAAGATTGCTAGTCATACAATACGTTTTTTTTTTTTTTTACTGAAAGGGGCGGATTTCTCCTAAGGCACTTCAGCCGTAGCGGCTTTTTGCGCACCCCTGTGTGGGTTGCGGCATTATCACATAGCGAAAAGCCATTGGTGATTGGCGGGATTTGAACCCGGGACCTTGGGCACCAAAGCCCCGCGCTCTAACCCCTAGACCAGCGCTGAGCGCGCTCCCATATACAATACGTTTTAATAGGTAAACATTTCACAAACGTGGAGTGGAGCGGTGGCACGGTGAACTACATCACTGCAGCACGTGACCATAGGGTAGTGTAGAGCGAGTGTGAGCACAGCCCGGCGACACAAGCAACCCAGCTTTGGAGCAACCCAACCTGGTTTGATTAACGAGACAAGAACATATAAACTGCATATTGACGAAATCCCCCCTAAAATTTCGTCTGATGACGTAACTCCAGGTATGCTGTGGGCCCTCCGATAAGACGCCCGTCTATTTATTTTCAGCCTTCACTCGTACTCATGGTTTCAGTCTGATTTAAATCAGTCTCTACAACTCATTGACTACACATATGTTTAAGTTTTTATGTTTCAACTTTCTTTATACATCTACTACTGGAAACAGTTTTTATGGAAATGGTTAAAATCTGATCACTTAGAAGTAATAAAGTATTTCGTTTTTAAAATTAATATTTATGTTAAAAATAGAACAAGGTTTCGTTCCGCTATAAAAAAATCATTGATTATATTTTGAAATATGAATTATCTAAATGTGGAAAATTAAATTGGAAAGTAAAATAAAAAGTATCTTGTCCATATTGAATCTCATATCAGCCTTGGTCTAGAGGTATAGAGTGCGACGACGGCTAGTATTTTAACGCGGCAGAAGCCACCCAATGTCTAACGAGCGTCTTATTTCAAATTCGTTACGTTTTAAACAGTTTCTCGCTAATCCAGCATTTCCGTAAATTCGGCCCACCGGCTACCCGTTCAGGCCGGATCATCGAGGTTGTACTGTGCAGTAAAGCAATCAGCTGTTGATAATAAAATAGCTGTAATGTAAACAAAGATCTGGTGCCAGAGTATGGGAAGCCCAGAGATTAGATTGGGCTTCTAGGAGAACCCCAATTGAACTACAACAAAATTGATGATCCACAAACCTTCCTTGAAATTTTACCCAAGTGTACCACATCTAATGGCTATTCGTCCAAAGGTGTCCGAGTTCATAAACTTCAAGTTTACAAATAAATATATACAAACATCCTCTTTTATAGATATCGATACTGTCTTCAAATCCTTACAACTAATATGGGAAGCGATTTTTTAACTACTTAATTTCTTAGTCGTTTTTAATGTTTTAGGTGACATTAAAATTACATGGTTTGAAGTTTTGCAATAAGGTTTTAGATTTTCAAAATAGGAAAATAAAATATCTCTACAACTGTTTATATTCCTTTTACTACCTATAGAGCCTTTTTATATCAATTTAATTTATTGTCAGTACTATTGTTTATTGTTGATTATAGTATTTTGTTGATTTTTAATCAGTTATTTTTAGTCTTTTAAAATATCGATAGCACCGTTAAAATTTACTGTCGCTAACACTTGAGTTAACAAATGTATTTACTAACGTTTATCCTAAAAGACTTTGGATATCCTAGTTTTTGTTTTTACCGGGAAGTTAGTTCTCGATCCATCCCATATCTCTCCCATACGTCTCTTTCATTCTTGCCATCTCGGTTGTACCGACGAGTCAAGGGACCACAAAACAAAAAAATTACACAAAGAATAAGGATATCTTATTTGTGTATTTCCACTAAAGGTTATAATGTAATTCTAAAATCGGAGGTAAACAATACTTTCTCCATTTTAGAGGAGACAGAGATAAATTTGCTTAATTAGTTTGCTCCCAACGGTAGCAAATGAATATACTTGCGACTAAATTAAATCAGCGTCATCTGCAGCTGTATTGAAAGTTGAGTCGGTTGACGACGAGACCCGAGCATGCACGAAGATATCCGAGATTCGCCGAACATTCTAGAATTGTCTGTGTTTCGTTGATCGTTGATGAGTCACTTGTGAAGACTGACAGGTCAGACACAGACTGAGACTGAGCAGTGGTGGGAGCTGATAGTGGGCAGAGAGATCACTGATAACATGTATTGTTGGAATTTGGAAGCGATCAGTTCAAATACTTAAGGGACTCCCTCAGTGGATAATAAAGTAGTTAAAACAATAGTAATATGAATTTGTAGTAGAAGAAACTATTTATAACCTTTTTATTAGAGAATCATGTGACCAGACTTATAGACTGTCGAAAGCAGATTGAAAGGTAATAATTTAAAATACGAATGTGATTCTTTAAACCTGACTAACATTTTATATTATGTCAGATTCAGTAATCATTTAATTTTTAACATTCCTCACTTTGCCTGAAACAAAATTAAACATGAATGGATGAACATATTTTTAACGAAAAAAACTATTACCTTAGGTCTCATGGCAAGACTTAAGTCCGAGACTATTTTATTTTTTCGTTTTGTAGTGCCCAGAGAACAAAACAATAGTCGTTTAAAATGTTATATGTATATATAAAAATAAATATATGTGTGTGTGTGTGTGTGTCTATGAACACGAAAACTTTTGTAAAAATGGTCCGATCAAGACCAAATTTGGTAGAGACCTGTATTCGTACATTTACTCCGTACATTTACTCCGACCAGTTCCTAATCCAGACATATTGGTCAATCGGAACAGGTAGTTTGGGGGGTTTTGTACTAAAAAACTTTTTTCTCTCATGTAATTTAAAAAAATAAATGTTATCTTTTACCATTAGAATCAGCTTAAAAAACTACACAATTTAGTTCTATTAAGATTTGCTCTATCTCCAAGGGTTATCGAGATATTAAAAAAATTAAACAGAGTACTTTGTATTTTGGGGGTGCTAGTTTAATCTTATGGAGGATAAGGAAAAATTAATATTTCACATATCAATCAATATATTGGGATGAGACTTGGTATTTACCTTCATGTGGTTGTCCATCCATTTATGCTTAAAAATCATAGGTTATGTGTTTATCATGGCAGCTAACCTGCATACTCTTTTTTCATGTTAATCATGGAGCACGAAAAAAGTTTGTAATGTAATTATTTTTATGTGCTCAATTTTTAATTTTAGCTAGTTACTTAAAAACGGGAGGAGTTTCTCCACCTCCAGAAGTGTTGTTTAGTTTAAAACACAAGAGCGATGGGAAAAAACCAATTAAGTGTGGAGCGCTGAGGGCCCACGTGGATCCTACAATAAACCTGATACTTCGGCAATCCCCAGCCATTTTGATGAGTTTTTTTTCTTGACTCTACTACTGTTCTTAATGAATATGTAAATAAAGAATATTGTATATTGTCTATTGTCAAATATTGTCTATTGTCTATGTCTATTTTAAACTGACACCTTCATAAATTATCTTGAATAAAAATTACTTCATGTTTAGATCATGTTTTGCCACTGGCCTATTTTTTAAAAAAGAATGATGCATAACTGCCAATTATCCCGTTTTCCCCCATCCCCTACAGCTATTACTAGGTTACCACATTATTGAATCCTGGAGATGTTTCGTCTCCCAGCTCCCACACCACACTGCGTCTCGTCTCCCTTCCTTACCTCGAGCCCGCTTGGGGGACCAACGGTGGGCGTTCACTTGGCTACTGATATCTGAAACCTTTTCAAGAAATATAAGCAGTCCAAAATATTGTTAAAAACCACATTACATAGTACTTCAGGGTGGACCCAGTATAATTTGTGTAATTCTAAATAATTATTAAATATTTGTTACTGGTATGTAATAACAAATAAACAAACAATTTGCAATTCATATTATTTTAGGGCTGAAATCAAGGAGTAATACAACAATTTTCAGAGTTAAGGGACTTTAGTCCCCTCATCATATTGTTTGAAACCATTGCTACATTAACCCACTCACCTCCAGAGTGATTGCTTCACTCACTTGTTTAGCAAATTTACTGTAGGGAAGAAGCTATTAGGCCTTCTTTTGTAGGACCATCCACGTTACTTTCGTTTTGGGGTGCCCATAGACCACAATATTCACCTAAAATTTGTTTGTATCAATCCAATACTACAATACGAGCAAGGTTTGTATATACACATATACACATATGTATATGTATATACATATATATGTATATATATATATATATATTTATTTATTTATATTTGCACAAGGATCTCGAAAACGGCTCAAACTTTTTTCTTTAAATTTTTGAAATAACTAATTTCTGAGTTGAAAATAAGTTCTAGATAGGTCTAATGTCAAGGAAAATTCCGGTTTTCTTGTAATATTAAGTTTAAAGTCCAAAAAATTAACATTATGCTTATGGAGAATCAAAATGTAAACAATACAGATCAAAACATCTGTTTATAACCGTTTGATAGTTGTTGATTGAAGATGGTAGTGAACAATATTTGAATAGAGGTTTTGCATAAATATTTATTGTATGTATAAATGAAAAATAATCAAATAACTTTAAAAATTTGTTAAAACTAAAGAGTAAAATAACTGTGCAAAATAAAAGCAGACAAGGGTATTTCCAAAATCATTCGTATTTTGGTAGAAAACTTATTCATTATATTGCTTGAAGCCACTGGAACAAACCAATTAATTGGTGTAAATTAAATTTATCTTTTTCTTTTTAATCCTCATTACTTTTCTAACAAAATGAGTTATCTAATAATAACTGTATGGATAATTAAGACAAGATCAGCTAGAACAATTGAGGTTGGCCTAAATCCCTTTAACGACGGCTCGAAATTGGTCGACCGTAGCACAGTGGCTAGCGCTCAGGTTCCACGTGCCGGTGGATTTGAGATCGATCCCCACCAGGGGACTATATTTTTGTTCAGTGTTTCAGTGGTTTTATTTAAACCACATAAATGTTTTCATTGAGCAATAAATTTGTTTAAATTTTTCTATTTAACTTGTATAATATAGCTACACCCATCTTATTCTATCCGAGCACAGCTCGGTTACCAGGTACTATATTTAATATTTATACATACACATATTTGTGTCTGTGGACACCATAACTCCGTAAAAGTGGTCTGAGTACCAAATTTGGTAGAGATGTGTATTCCTACATTTATTGTGATGAGTTTGCAATCCATATATATTGGTCAATTAACGGGTATATAGTTAATTATTGGGAAAAAGTAGTTTAGGTTCACATTTGATTTCTAAATATTAAATTGTTTTACCATTAGAATCAGCTCTAAAAATTACATTATTTACTACAGTAGAACTCCAATTATCCGAACTCCGACTATCCGAATCGCCGATTATCCGAATCACTTTCAGAAAAAAAAATTTTGTCCAAAAAAGTCTAAGTGCGCTATTATTCTTCCCCCTGCTAAGCCTGAGTGTGACCACTTGCAACTGCTCACCGTCAAGCGAAGGCGTGACCTGGCTGCCCGAAAACGGATGAAGACCACAAAACGGCTTACATTGACGGAGATGTTTAAAAAACAGTGATTTTTATTTCTAAACTTGTACGTACATTTTATTTATGTTTAAACCATGTGAAAATATCATGTTTCTTACTTTTAATTCAATAAAAAATAGTGCAATATCAAAACGTAGCATTTTTCTCTCTAATGGCAATTTAAAAAAAAAACTCCAATTATCCGAATATTTGATTATCCGAATGGGTCCCGGTCCCCATTAATTCGGATAATTGGAGTTCTACTGTATATTAAAACTTTGCTCCATCATCAATAATTATTACCAAGATATTAATAAGTCTAAACACATTATGAATGTTTTAAGAGGGGGTGCGGTACAAAACTCCCCCAAACTACATGTTCCAATTGACCGCTTTCCATGGATTACAAACTCATCAGAGTAAATGTAAGAACACATGTCTCTACTACATTTGGTCTCGTATTTTGGGGCTTCTATTTTAATCCTAAGGAGGATAAAGAAAAGTTCATATCTCACTTATTCACCTACCTATATATTTCTGTGAAACTTGGTTTTTAACCAAGCATATTGAGTTTGATTAAAATATATTCTTTTTTTAAGTACTTAGTTGAATTAACATGCTTAATCTTGTAACTAAAATCACCAAAAAGATTTATCTTGTTATTACTTTGCAGGATCGTATTTGGAGGTGAATGTGTGTGGCAGACTCGACCAGTGCCGGGGGCCTCAAATGTCACCGATGACTGCCCATGATAGTGGCTACCAAGGCTGTCTGTGTATGTATTGTTTGTACAATATTATTGAATTAAGAAGAGAGAGCCGAATAAATTTAAGAAATTAAAAACAAGGAAAAATAAACATTAAGGTTAAAAATTCAAAGGAAATCCCACTATATCATATAAATTGAAAGTTTGTCAGTTTTTTGTGTGACTCAATCACTGGATAGATTGAGCTTAAATCTTCTTAGAGGGATACCTTATTGCAACGAGTAACACATAGATGTGTTTTGTAAAATCCTATGGGATTTTGCATTATTGGTTAGCAATATACATTCTGTCACAGATGTTTACATCCCTGTGGTCCTCCATAAGTAGCAGCAACTTAT
The DNA here is from genome assembly GCA_023375725.1 of Nephotettix cincticeps. Classification (NCBI taxonomy): domain Eukaryota; kingdom Metazoa; phylum Arthropoda; class Insecta; order Hemiptera; family Cicadellidae; genus Nephotettix; species Nephotettix cincticeps. Next base: position 69,007,372 of record CM041785.1, on the reverse strand, counting down.
GATACTGTACTTAATTAATAAAAGAATATTGATATTTATTTGTATTCTTAGTGGAAATTAATTAAATGGCTAACTGAATCTAAAAACTATTGAAAACAAAATATATACCTATGTAATTATGGTTTAAAATATGTTATTTATTTTATCAAGAAAATAAATTATAAAGAGGTAGTAAAATTTTTCCCCTAGTGAATTGTATATTCTTTTAAGACTGGGTTATAGATTTTAACTTAACATAACTTATAACACTTGACCTCTTTTCACCAGAATTTAAACCAACAGCTGTCTCCTGAACTTATCCATGTTTGAAAATACTATTTATATAGTGTATTGTATACTAGTAATACGCTCAAACATTCACATAATTTTGTATCTTTTTTAAGAAGTTACTAAATGGTTTTGGAGTATTTCTGCTAAAAAAGTAATTTTATAATAGACAAACGTAAATAAGAAATGAAGACTAAATAGTATTATTACTACTTGAAAAAAGTCGGGGCAGTTAGGAGACATGAACCTGATTCAGGTGGGGAGCCTGACTAGGCTTCGGCCCGAGACCCCAGGTTCACCGAAAGGTACTAAGTCCCTGCCTGTGCATACATATACCATACATACACCACACATACATCATACATTTAAAGTTTAGGGTCGCGTAGGTGGATGGATGGGTCGAACGGACGGGGCGCGGACGGACGGATTGATCACGGACGGACGGACGGACGGACCGTGTCGGAAGGTCATGTCGGACGCACGTGTCGGTTGGACGGACGTTGGGTCTGACGGACATTCGGACGGACGTACGGACGGAAGGTTGGTCGGAAGGACGGACGTTCGAACCAGCGACCAAAGAATAATGTAGGCTGGCATCAGTAGACATAAGTTAAAGCTGCAAGCACTGATAGCAGAGTGGCAACCCGCCACTGCTGAACCTACCACCGGATTGAGTATTTATATTATTTAAAAAGAAGGTTGCAGCACTGTTTACCTGATACTTTTGCCATACATCTAGACTACAGATCTGTTTACTACTTAAAAAGTAAGTTGGAAGTCTCTGTGTTCTGTAATTTCCGCCTAAAACTTTTTGCTACCCTTAGTGGCTCGGGGTGTTAATATTTTGTGAGAATAGTCCATTTGTTACCATATAGTGCGTACGAGCTGTCCCTGAGGACAGTAAAAAGTCAGGAAACTGATTCAGGTGGGGTGCCTGGGTAGGCTTCGGCCAGAAACCCCTGGTTGACCGTAAGGTAAATTACTAAGTCCTTGCCTTCTGTCACAGGTGGAGTGACTATGTAGTGAGGTAGGAGGTGATCACTAGGTAGGCTTCGGCCTGAGACCCCAGGTGGCCGCAATGTCCTAAGTGTCTGACTATGCGTTAGATGTCATCTGTCTTTCAACAGTGTAATGTGTTTATCATATAAAAAGAAAATTGGCGACGTCGTTTACTGGAACTTTGCCTGAACACGTAAACTACAGATATGTTTTTATTTCATACGGAGGTTGGCTGTCTGTTACTGATAGTTTTCTGCCTACATAGACTACTGATCTGATTATTCTATTTTTCCATCTTTGACTGGACCTCAGTATCCTATCTCTGTTTATTTATATGTAATAGCCTATCAAAATGGGGAAATCTGTATTAATGATTACACAGAATTAGTACAATAATTTACCTAATAACACCAATCACTTAAGTAGTAGCGGCTATATGTATTGACACTCATAGTATTTTTTGAAACATGGAAACCAATGAGAGTGAAGACATTTAATTCAATGACATTTGGTTTTTTATATTCAATATTGTGTTTGGTAGATCATAATGAAAAGCTTTTTTTAATTAGTAACTAATGTAGTTCATTCGGAGTACTTTTTATTTCAAATTAAATTATCGTATAGTGTATGTTGTAAGAGTGATGTTTCCACATATGGCAAAATCAAATGCATTTCTTATAGGATCAGCTGTTTCCATTCATTTTCCCAGCTATTTTTACGTATAACTTTTATCTTGACTCTCTAGGGTGGTTGGCATAAACTGTACATTGATTTACTTGACTTATCTCCTTTCACTCCTGCACGGAGCATAGGGCTTCCACGAAACAAAGCCATTGGACTCGATTGGCAGCCAAGGCTCTCACTTCCCTCCACTTTTTCCCTGCATCTTGTATTCATTCTTCCATATTTCTTCTCCAGACCATTCTCTAAAAACTCTATATTAATTTTAGGTGTATTAACTGCAGTCGGCACTATATATGTAATGAAGTACGGTTGTTAATAGTTACTGACAACCAATCATTTTACCTAAACAAGGTATCTTTATAACTTTTAGTGGTGTAGTTAGTTATATAAACTACAAATTATAAAAATAGAGTTTAATGTTGTTGTTTACTCTTGATATTATAAATGCAATTACAATAGAGCATGGATCCTCACTAGGATTTGTCAAAGAACCAATTGGTTTGCATCATATTATCCTTAGGGTCACATGTAGTGGCAGCAGGGGTGGGGGTACATATTCAGTAGTATAAAATATCCCCCAGTTAAAAGATGGATGATGAGCCCACAGGAAAAGTTTTGCAAATAAAAGCCAAAAATTGTTTTCTGTAACCTATCTGGTTTACATTTTTCTTTATCTGTGACAAAGAAGCCTGCAAGTACTAGTAGCATTAAATAACTTACAGAAAATATGATCATCCCTGCAATAGAGCATCGATTATCTGGACATAATTATTTATCTGGATATCTATTGGGTAACATTGAAATACCTCGCAAGTAGTTAAGATATTTTCTGTATTTGACTTAGGAAGATAGAGAAATATTTCTTATTTAAGCCTGGTGTATGAATTTACTTTAAATCGTAAATATCTCGAAATGACAAAGGGATACCGGCGTTACTACACGACAGCTCAAAGCAATGTAACTGGCATGTCAACAAGGTAATCAAAGGGTTTCTCAACTTGGATAAACACAAGTTTATCTATGTATTTCAGTTGCTACATGCTAAGGGACAGTAATGAATGTTGAGTGTTGTAAGTGATATTTCAGTATTTCTAAATACAGCTCATTCCAAGTTTTGATTATTTTTGATATTTATTGTTATATTTTAAGATACTGCCACCTAGTATCTTTTACCTATACTTAACTTTTTCTGCCCACATAGACTATAGATCTGTGCTTGGTATGTATCAATCCAAGATAGGAGTAAGCTGACAGAACTAGGGGAACAGTACTGATAAAAACTTATTGACAACGGGATCCGACCCAGTGTCAACACTGACTAGTTCATGAAATTACCACTATATGTACTTGTTGCGGATTTTTAAGTCTCCAACCCCAGCTTCCAGAGCTTTCTGTCAGCGCAATTGTCGATTTGTAGGTCTCTTTTCGCCATTGCCTCTTGATCCCCATCTGCCAACTGCGTCCTCTTTTCTTCCTCCATGGCGGAACCCATTCCAACACTTGCCGTGAGATTCGGCCCTCCTCCATCCGATTTACATGGCCAAACCAGACTAATTGCCTCTTTTGTACCTCGTCCACTATATCTTCTTCAACTTCCATTTCCCCTTGTATATCCTTGTTCCTCACCCTGTTCAATCTTGTCCTCCTACAACTTCTATTCAGCACATCCATCTCCGTAGCCAACAACTTCCCCAAATTCCTCTGCTTCAATTCCCAAACTTCTGAGCCATATAGCACAACACTTTGCACCGTAGACTTATAAATTCTCTTTTTAGTTTTCTTCGAGATACCTCTATCCCACCAAACAGAATTAAAGGCTCCCGTTATTTTCCTCCCAACTATACTTAGGAGCATAAATTGAGTTGAATATGAAAGTCCAGATCATTGCATATACCGACACTGCCATACACCAGGCTGTCCAGATAATCGATAGGATTTCATAATAAAAGTAAACTGTGCACTTAAAGAAACTTAACTGATTACTTAACATAAACTATTAAGTTTATGGTTTAAGTGATTTTAAAGAATTCAAATGTGCTATAAAATATATAATATATAGGATTTTTATATTTAGATATTTAGCTCCGAGATTGCCAGTCTATATAATTCTTTTTAATAACTTCATAAATAAAAATTACCAAAATTAGTCTTCTGCTAATTCTTTTAAAACAGTCTTTTGAACTTCAATTAATTTAAAAGAAGTATATTATAGTGTTACACAGTTTCTTTAGTGGTAATGTGTTTTAATGTTATACTTTTTTGCAAAGAACAAACAAAATAGTTATTAATTTCTAAATAACTACATTTAATATGTAGAATTATAAGATTAATATTCAGACAATTTCAGCTATAATTGTAGTTGTTACTGAATTTTAAAGTCTTATCAATAAAAAAAAATATAATTAAAGTATAATTTGTAGTCGCTGGTTGGACGGACGGACGGACGGACGGCTGAACTGGAAGGACGGACGGACGGGTCGGAAGGACGGCCAGTTCTCACGGACGGACGCCAATCGTGACGTTCCGCTAAGTACCGGAAGCACGGACGGACGGAACGCGGACGGACGGCTATTCATGAAGGACGGACGGACGTCGCGTTCGACCGATGCGAGTGGTGTGTGTTTGTGTGTGTGTGTGTGTGTATGTGAATGTGATGGGGAGGGGGTAGACGGCCGGTCTTTGTGGGGTTAGACTCTGCGATACACAAATGTTCTCACTTTGTCCATCGGTTAGATCTTATCCTCATTAAACTGGTGAAATAGAGGTCGTTTTGTACAGATTTTAAATAATTTCTAAACTACGTTTTTATTAAATACAATTTCTTTACCTTTGCAATGTTGAAAAGAGGTCTGATTACATTTTATAAATTCACTATGAACTTAAACGAATGAAAACTGTTGGTTTCGCAAGGTTAAAAGTAATATAAGATCATGGGGGTTTTCCCCAACAAGAATTATTTTATGATCACTTTTTAACTCTGGCATTTCAAAGTTTAGGCTTGAAGAATACCATGTGAAAGATGGTAAGCTACCAGTTAACACTTTAAGTAAGTACACTTTTGTAAGTTACACGTCAATCAATCTACAAGTTCTGTGGATCCTTGCCCCTCCTGATAAATCAAGTTTCCTTGCAATTTATTTCTATATATTGTTTGAATTAAAGTTTAAACTTTAATTATGACTTAGACATACAAATGGATATGTCCATTGAACAAACATTGAAACCTTGAACTTGAGATCAATGTTGGGGAAAATGAGGCTAGATGTCACTTTTTCGATACTTTGCCCGGCTACATAGACTACAATAATGTGTTTATAATTTTTGTAAAGAGTGGTAGACTTTTTATGATACTTTGCCCGTCCACATGGATTACCGATCTGTGTGAGAGTCTTGCCAAGCAAATATAAGAGTGATGCGACTCTGAGCAAGGTGACAGTACTGACTAGTTTTCAAACTTAAAGGCAGGAAAGTTATCTTAACAATGAAGCTCTGAAACTTCTCAGAAATTCAAAAAATAACATAAATTTTCAATAAAAACAATACACATAACATACTTTTTTGAGTTTACTAAATAAAAAAATAATTGAAACATCTCTTTGAAAGAATCTTGATAAAAAATGTAAAAATATGTATTACAAATAAAAATATATTTAAAAAAAAGTAAATTAAAATATAATGGATTAAAACTGATATTAAACCAAAAAATTGATACTCTTCATTTGATTATTAAACTATTAAGACATAAATCGATTTCACAAACAAAAAAATGTTACATTATGAAATGATTGTTCATTTAGTTAATGAAAATCATTGATTACTTGAGCAAAGGGAAGGATGACAAAAAAATTGATTGTAATGTAGATTAAATTTGTTCAAAGAAATATTTTTTTCTCACTATAAAATATCAAAATTACATCTTTTAAATTTAAATATTTATATAACAAAGTTTTCAATAAATAACTTGAAATTCAAAAAGTCATTTGAATAAAAAATAAATATTAATAACCAACACAAATAAATTAATTAATATTTAAGTTGAATAAAACATAAATAAAACATATTGACTTTGAACGCATGAATGACTTAAATTAAAACATTGTATCCACAGAATGATGGTAAAAATATACTTATGAAATGTGATCAAAATAAACTTAGGTTGGAGTAAACATATACACTGATACAAGTAATTGAATAAACAAAAAAACAATCACCAAAAAGATTTTATTATTACTTTTGATCGTATTTGGAGATTGTCACGATACAAGTGATCTTCCCCATGATAGTGGCTACCAAAGCTGTCTGTGTATATTGTACAATATAAATTTATAAAGAATAATTATTTTAAGAAATTAAAAAAAATAAAAATATAAAAAAAATTGAAAGTAATACCAAAAAAATATAAATACAGATTTTTGTGAACTCAATCTCTGGATAAAAAGAGCTGAAATTTTCTACAGGATACCTTAAACATTCAATAAATCAAAAGTTTTTTTAAATATGGGTAGCAAAGAATGTGCTTCTAAGAGAATTACATATAAAGACATATTACATCCCTGTGGTTGCATAAGTAGCAAAGACTAGTACTTAATAATAAAAAAAAAATTTAAATAGTGGAAATTAATTAATGGCTAACTGAATCTAAAAACTATTTAAAACAGAAATATAATAAACGTATTTATTAATAAGTTATTATTTCAAGAAAATAAATTATAAAGGTAGTGATTTTATAAAGAAAATTAATTAACTAGAATTATAAACTAACATAACTTATAAAACTAAACCAGAACTAATAACAAAACTACATGTGAAAAAAAATACTAGATACAAATATTAATAATAACACATAAATTTTATCTTTTTTAAAATATTAAATATGAGTATTAAAAAAAAAATTTGAAAAATGATAAAATAAGAATAAATAAATAGTATTATTAAACTTGAAAAAAGTTAGGCTTAAAGTTCTACATGAGAACCTTAGGTGGGGAGCCTGACTAGGCTCGGCCCGAGACCCCAGTTCACCGAAAGGTACTAAGTCCCTGCCTGTGCATACATATACCATACATACACCACACATACATCATACATTTAAAGTTTAGGGTCGCGTAGGTGGATGGATGGTCGAACGGACGGGGCGCGGACGGACGGATTGATCACGGACGGACGGACGGACGGACCGTGTCGGAAGGTCATGTCGGACACGCACGTGTCGGTTGGACGAACGTTGGTCTGACGGACGTTCGGACGGACGGACGACGGACTGAAGGTTGGTCGGAAGGACGGACGTTCGAACCAGCGACCAAAGAATAATGTAGGCTGGCATCAGTAGACATAAGTTAAAGCTGCAAGCACTGATAGCAGAGTGGCAACCCGCCACTGCTGAACCTACCACCGGATTGAGTATTTATATTATTTAAAAAGAAGGTTGCAGCACTGTTTACCTGATACTTTTGCCATACATCTAGACTACAGATCTGTTTACTACTTAAAAAGTAAGTTGGAAGTCTCTGTGTTCTGTAATTTCCGCCTAAAACTTTTTGCTACCCTTAGTGGCTCGGGGTGTTAATATTTTGTGAGAATAGTCCATTTGTTACCATATAGTGCGTACGAGCTGTCCCTGAGGACAGTAAAAAGTCAGGAAACTGATTCAGGTGGGGTGCCTGGGTAGGCTTCGGCCAGAAACCCCTGGTTGACCGTAAGGTAAATTACTAAGTCCTTGCCTTCTGTCACAGGTGGAGTGACTATGTAGTGAGGTAGGAGGTGATCACTAGGTAGGCTTCGGCCTGAGACCCCAGGTGGCCGCAATGTCCTAAGTGTCTGACTATGCGTTAGATGTCATCTGTCTTTCAACAGTGTAATGTGTTTATCATATAAAAAGAAAATTGGCGACGTCGTTTACTGGAACTTTGCCTGAACACGTAAACTACAGATATGTTTTTATTTCATACGGAGGTTGGCTGTCTGTTACTGATAGTTTTCTGCCTACATAGACTACTGATCTGATTATTCTATTTTTCCATCTTTGACTGGACCTCAGTATCCTATCTCTGTTTATTTATATGTAATAGCCTATCAAAATGGGGAAATCTGTATTAATGATTACACAGAATTAGTACAATAATTTACCTAATAACACCAATCACTTAAGTAGTAGCGGCTATATGTATTGACACTCATAGTATTTTTTGAAACATGGAAACCAATGAGAGTGAAGACATTTAATTCAATGACATTTGGTTTTTTATATTCAATATTGTGTTTGGTAGATCATAATGAAAAGCTTTTTTTAATTAGTAACTAATGTAGTTCATTCGGAGTACTTTTTATTTCAAATTAAATTATCGTATAGTGTATGTTGTAAGAGTGATGTTTCCACATATGGCAAAATCAAATGCATTTCTTATAGGATCAGCTGTTTCCATTCATTTTCCCAGCTATTTTTACGTATAACTTTTATCTTGACTCTCTAGGGTGGTTGGCATAAACTGTACATTGATTTACTTGACTTATCTCCTTTCACTCCTGCACGGAGCATAGGGCTTCCACGAAACAAAGCCATTGGACTCGATTGGCAGCCAAGGCTCTCACTTCCCTCCACTTTTTCCCTGCATCTTGTATTCATTCTTCCATATTTCTTCTCCAGACCATTCTCTAAAAACTCTATATTAATTTTAGGTGTATTAACTGCAGTCGGCACTATATATGTAATGAAGTACGGTTGTTAATAGTTACTGACAACCAATCATTTTACCTAAACAAGGTATCTTTATAACTTTTAGTGGTGTAGTTAGTTATATAAACTACAAATTATAAAAATAGAGTTTAATGTTGTTGTTTACTCTTGATATTATAAATGCAATTACAATAGAGCATGGATCCTCACTAGGATTTGTCAAAGAACCAATTGGTTTGCATCATATTATCCTTAGGGTCACATGTAGTGGCAGCAGGGGTGGGGGTACATATTCAGTAGTATAAAATATCCCCCAGTTAAAAGATGGATGATGAGCCCACAGGAAAAGTTTTGCAAATAAAAGCCAAAAATTGTTTTCTGTAACCTATCTGGTTTACATTTTTCTTTATCTGTGACAAAGAAGCCTGCAAGTACTAGTAGCATTAAATAACTTACAGAAAATATGATCATCCCTGCAATAGAGCATCGATTATCTGGACATAATTATTTATCTGGATATCTATTGGGTAACATTGAAATACCTCGCAAGTAGTTAAGATATTTTCTGTATTTGACTTAGGAAGATAGAGAAATATTTCTTATTTAAGCCTGGTGTATGAATTTACTTTAAATCGTAAATATCTCGAAATGACAAAGGGATACCGGCGTTACTACACGACAGCTCAAAGCAATGTAACTGGCATGTCAACAAGGTAATCAAAGGGTTTCTCAACTTGGATAAACACAAGTTTATCTATGTATTTCAGTTGCTACATGCTAAGGGACAGTAATGAATGTTGAGTGTTGTAAGTGATATTTCAGTATTTCTAAATACAGCTCATTCCAAGTTTTGATTATTTTTGATATTTATTGTTATATTTTAAGATACTGCCACCTAGTATCTTTTACCTATACTTAACTTTTTCTGCCCACATAGACTATAGATCTGTGCTTGGTATGTATCAATCCAAGATAGGAGTAAGCTGACAGAACTAGGGGAACAGTACTGATAAAAACTTATTGACAACGGGATCCGACCCAGTGTCAACACTGACTAGTTCATGAAATTACCACTATATGTACTTGTTGCGGATTTTTAAGTCTCCAACCCCAGCTTCCAGAGCTTTCTGTCAGCGCAATTGTCGATTTGTAGGTCTCTTTTCGCCATTGCCTCTTGATCCCCATCTGCCAACTGCGTCCTCTTTTCTTCCTCCATGGCGGAACCCATTCCAACACTTGCCGTGAGATTCGGCCCTCCTCCATCCGATTTACATGGCCAAACCAGACTAATTGCCTCTTTTGTACCTCGTCCACTATATCTTCTTCAACTTCCATTTCCCCTTGTATATCCTTGTTCCTCACCCTGTTCAATCTTGTCCTCCTACAACTTCTATTCAGCACATCCATCTCCGTAGCCAACAACTTCCCCAAATTCCTCTGCTTCAATTCCCAAACTTCTGAGCCATATAGCACAACACTTTGCACCGTAGACTTATAAATTCTCTTTTTAGTTTTCTTCGAGATACCTCTATCCCACCAAACAGAATTAAAGGCTCCCGTTATTTTCCTCCCAACTATACTTAGGAGCATAAATTGAGTTGAATATGAAAGTCCAGATCATTGCATATACCGACACTGCCATACACCAGGCTGTCCAGATAATCGATAGGATTTCATAATAAAAGTAAACTGTGCACTTAAAGAAACTTAACTGATTACTTAACATAAACTATTAAGTTTATGGTTTAAGTGATTTTAAAGAATTCAAATGTGCTATAAAATATATAATATATAGGATTTTTATATTTAGATATTTAGCTCCGAGATTGCCAGTCTATATAATTCTTTTTAATAACTTCATAAATAAAAATTACCAAAATTAGTCTTCTGCTAATTCTTTTAAAACAGTCTTTTGAACTTCAATTAATTTAAAAGAAGTATATTATAGTGTTACACAGTTTCTTTAGTGGTAATGTGTTTTAATGTTATACTTTTTTGCAAAGAACAAACAAAATAGTTATTAATTTCTAAATAACTACATTTAATATGTAGAATTATAAGATTAATATTCAGACAATTTCAGCTATAATTGTAGTTGTTACTGAATTTTAAAGTCTTATCAATAAAAAAAAAATATAATTAAAGTATAATTTGTAGTCGCTGGTTGGACGGACGGACGGACGGCTGAACTGGAAGGACGGACGGACGGGTCGGAAGGACGGCCAGTTCTCACGGACGGACGCCAATCGTGACGTTCCGCTAAGTACCGGAAGCACGGACGGACGGAACGCGGACGGACGGCTATTCATGAAGGACGGACGGACGTCGCGTTCGACCGATGCGAGTGGTGTGTGTTTGTGTGTGTGTGTGTATGTGAATGTGATGGGGAGGGGGTAGACGGCCGGTCTTTGTGGGGTTAGACTCTGCGATACACAAATGTTCTCACTTTGTCCATCGGTTAGATCTTATCCTCATTAAACTGGTGAAATAGAGGTCGTTTTGTACAGATTTTAAATAATTTCTAAACTACGTTTTTATTAAATACAATTTCTTTACCTTTGCAATGTTGAAAAGAGGTCTGATTACATTTTATAAATTCACTATGAACTTAAACGAATGAAAACTGTTGGTTTCGCAAGGTTAAAAGTAATATAAGATCATGGGGGTTTTCCCCAACAAGAATTATTTTATGATCACTTTTTAACTCTGGCATTTCAAAGTTTAGGCTTGAAGAATACCATGTGAAAGATGGTAAGCTACCAGTTAACACTTTAAGTAAGTACACTTTTGTAAGTTACACGTCAATCAATCTACAAGTTCTGTGGATCCTTGCCCCTCCTGATAAATCAAGTTTCCTTGCAATTTATTTCTATATATTGTTTGAATTAAAGTTTAAACTTTAATTATGACTTAGACATACAAATGGATATGTCCATTGAACAAACATTGAAACCTTGAACTTGAGATCAATGTTGGGGAAAATGAGGCTATATGTCACTTTTTCGATACTTTGCCCGGCTACATAGACTACAATAATGTGTTTATAATTTTTGTAAAGAGTGGTAGACTTTTTATGATACTTTGCCCGTCCACATGGATTACCGATCTGTGTGAGAGTCTTGCCAAGCAAATATAAGAGTGATGCGACTCTGAGCAAGGAGGACAGTACTGATAAAACTGATTGACAACTTCCAGTTTTGCACAAACCAGCAGGAAAGTTTGGTTGTTTAGCTAACAATGAAGCTCTGCAGTTTCAAACTACTACTCAAAAAATATCGTATAAATACAGATATTTTTATAAAGACAATACACATATGACATATGCTTTTTTATGAGTTTATTAAAGATAAAAATAATTGCTTGAAAGTTATTCTTCGTTTTGAAACGATTCATCTGAAATCTGTATTACAAATGAAAAGTAAATTTGTCTTTAAAAATATATTGTTTATTAAGCTATATTTAATTTTCTTGATAATTCTTTTTTAAAAGGAATTTGATACTCTTTGATACTTTTTTTAGATTGACCAGATGAATGTACTTTTCTTCAAGAACAAGATTTTGTCCATGCTAACTAATTTAAGTGATGTTCACTCAACTTGAGAAATACATACATTTACTTCATAATACTTTGTCTTATCGTTACTATAGCAAAGGGAAGGATGACAGGTAAGAAAGAAAGATTGGTTGATTAACTACCAGACCTAGGAAATTTGTGTACTTTTTCTGCTCAGAGAGCCAAAAAACGTAGATTAATTTTGATGCAAAGAATTTTTTCTCCTATCTTAAATTTTTCTAAATGCATCATTTTAAAATTAATATATTACATTTTTATATGATAAATTTCAGTGCAAATTTTCTAGTTTGATAAAATAATCACTAATATCCAATTAAATGTTGGATTTATTTTTGCAATTGACGCATGAATCACTGTTTGTCACTGTTTGGTTTAAAAGTCAATTCTCTATTCTTTTAAGAATGCCAAGAGCAAAGGTACATGTTGCATAGAAAACATGTTGACTTTTCTTGTAATACTATGTATTAGGTGGATGATTTCAACATACTGAGTTTGTTTAAAAGATATTCTTCATTTGCAAGGCAAGTACTTAGTTGAATAAACATACTTAATCTTGTAACTAAAATCACCAAAAAGATTTATCTTCTTATTACTTTGCAGGATCGTATTTGGAGGTGAATGTGTGTGGCAGACTCGACCAGTGCCGGGGGCCTCAAATGTCACCGATGACTGCCCATGATAGTGGCTACCAAGGCTGTCTGTGTATGTATTGTTTGTACAATATTATTGAATTAAGAAGAGAGAGCCGAATAAATTTAAGAAATTAAAAACAAGGAAAAATAAACATTAAGGTTAAAAATTCAAAGTAAATCCCACTACATCATATAAATTGCAAGTTTTGTCAGTTTTTTGTGTGACTCAATCACTGGATGGATTGAGCTGAAATTTTCTTTGAGGAATACCTTATTGCTACGAGTAACACATAGATATGTTTTGTAAAATCTTATGGGATTTTGCATTATTGGGGAGCAAAGAATTGCCTGTGTTTCTCATTAAAGAGTCTCTATATACATTCTGTCACAGATGTTTACATCCCTGTGGTCCTCCATAAGTAGCAGCAACTTATGCTACTGTACTTAATTAATAAAAGAATATTGATATTTTATTTGTATTCTTAGTGGAAATTAATTAAATGGCTAACTGAATCTAAAAGTTATTTTAAACAAAATATATACCTATGTAATTACGATTAAAAATATGTTATTTATTCTATAAAGAAGATAAATTATAAAGAGGTAGTGAAATGTTTCCCCTAGTAAATTATTGTATATTCTTTTAAGACTGGGTTATAGATTTTAACTTAACATAACTTATAAAACTGGACCTCTTTTCACCAGAATCTAAACCAAACTATTTAGATACTGTAGTGTATATTAGTAATGCGCTCAAACATTCACATAATTTTGTATCTTTTTTAAGAAGTTATTAAATTGTTTTGGAGTATTTCTGCTAAAAAAGTAATTTTATAATAGACAAACGTAAATAAGAAATGAAGACTAAATAGTATTATTACTACTTGAAAAAAGTCGGGGCAGTTAGGAGACATGAACCTGATTCAGGTGGGGAGCCTGACTAGGCTTCGGCCCGAGACCCCAGGTTCACCGAAAGGTACTAAGTCCCTGCCTGTGCATACATATACCATACATACACCACACATACATCATACATTTAAAGTTTAGGGTCGCGTAGGTGGATGGATGGGTCGAACGGACGGGGCGCGGACGGACGGATTGATCACGGACGGACGGACGGACGGACCGTGTCGGAAGGTCATGTCGGACGCACGTGTCGGTTGGACGGACGTTGGGTCTGACGGACATTCGGACGGACGTACGGACGGAAGGTTGGTCGGAAGGACGGACGTTCGAACCAGCGACCAAAGAATAATGTAGGCTGGCATCAGTAGACATAAGTTAAAGCTGCAAGCACTGATAGCAGAGTGGCAACCCGCCACTGCTGAACCTACCACCGGATTGAGTATTTATATTATTTAAAAAGAAGGTTGCAGCACTGTTTACCTGATACTTTTGCCATACATCTAGACTACAGATCTGTTTACTACTTAAAAAGTAAGTTGGAAGTCTCTGTGTTCTGTAATTTCCGCCTAAAACTTTTTGCTACCCTTAGTGGCTCGGGGTGTTAATATTTTGTGAGAATAGTCCATTTGTTACCATATAGTGCGTACGAGCTGTCCCTGAGGACAGTAAAAAGTCAGGAAACTGATTCAGGTGGGGTGCCTGGGTAGGCTTCGGCCAGAAACCCCTGGTTGACCGTAAGGTAAATTACTAAGTCCTTGCCTTCTGTCACAGGTGGAGTGACTATGTAGTGAGGTAGGAGGTGATCACTAGGTAGGCTTCGGCCTGAGACCCCAGGTGGCCGCAATGTCCTAAGTGTCTGACTATGCGTTAGATGTCATCTGTCTTTCAACAGTGTAATGTGTTTATCATATAAAAAGAAAATTGGCGACGTCGTTTACTGGAACTTTGCCTGAACACGTAAACTACAGATATGTTTTTATTTCATACGGAGGTTGGCTGTCTGTTACTGATAGTTTTCTGCCTACATAGACTACTGATCTGATTATTCTATTTTTCCATCTTTGACTGGACCTCAGTATCCTATCTCTGTTTATTTATATGTAATAGCCTATCAAAATGGGGAAATCTGTATTAATGATTACACAGAATTAGTACAATAATTTACCTAATAACACCAATCACTTAAGTAGTAGCGGCTATATGTATTGACACTCATAGTATTTTTTGAAACATGGAAACCAATGAGAGTGAAGACATTTAATTCAATGACATTTGGTTTTTTATATTCAATATTGTGTTTGGTAGATCATAATGAAAAGCTTTTTTTAATTAGTAACTAATGTAGTTCATTCGGAGTACTTTTTATTTCAAATTAAATTATCGTATAGTGTATGTTGTAAGAGTGATGTTTCCACATATGGCAAAATCAAATGCATTTCTTATAGGATCAGCTGTTTCCATTCATTTTCCCAGCTATTTTTACGTATAACTTTTATCTTGACTCTCTAGGGTGGTTGGCATAAACTGTACATTGATTTACTTGACTTATCTCCTTTCACTCCTGCACGGAGCATAGGGCTTCCACGAAACAAAGCCATTGGACTCGATTGGCAGCCAAGGCTCTCACTTCCCTCCACTTTTTCCCTGCATCTTGTATTCATTCTTCCATATTTCTTCTCCAGACCATTCTCTAAAAACTCTATATTAATTTTAGGTGTATTAACTGCAGTCGGCACTATATATGTAATGAAGTACGGTTGTTAATAGTTACTGACAACCAATCATTTTACCTAAACAAGGTATCTTTATAACTTTTAGTGGTGTAGTTAGTTATATAAACTACAAATTATAAAAATAGAGTTTAATGTTGTTGTTTACTCTTGATATTATAAATGCAATTACAATAGAGCATGGATCCTCACTAGGATTTGTCAAAGAACCAATTGGTTTGCATCATATTATCCTTAGGGTCACATGTAGTGGCAGCAGGGGTGGGGGT
Organism: Nephotettix cincticeps; assembly: GCA_023375725.1. Lineage (NCBI taxonomy): Eukaryota > Metazoa > Arthropoda > Insecta > Hemiptera > Cicadellidae > Nephotettix > Nephotettix cincticeps. The sequence continues at coordinate 68,991,641 of CM041785.1, read as the reverse complement.
ACACATATTCAGTAGTATAAAATATCCCCCAGTTAAAAGATGGATGATGAGCCCACAGGAAAAGTTTTGCAAATAAAAGCCAAAAATTGTTTTCTGTAACCTATCTGGTTTACATTTTTCTTTATCTGTGACAAAGAAGCCTGCAAGTACTAGTAGCATTAAATAACTTACAGAAAATATGATCATCCCTGCAATAGAGCATCGATTATCTGGACATAATTATTTATCTGGATATCTATTGGGTAACATTGAAATACCTCGCAAGTAGTTAAGATATTTTCTGTATTTGACTTAGGAAGATAGAGAAATATTTCTTATTTAAGCCTGGTGTATGAATTTACTTTAAATCGTAAATATCTCGAAATGACAAAGGGATACCGGCGTTACTACACGACAGCTCAAAGCAATGTAACTGGCATGTCAACAAGGTAATCAAAGGGTTTCTCAACTTGGATAAACACAAGTTTATCTATGTATTTCAGTTGCTACATGCTAAGGGACAGTAATGAATGTTGAGTGTTGTAAGTGATATTTCAGTATTTCTAAATACAGCTCATTCCAAGTTTTGATTATTTTTGATATTTATTGTTATATTTTAAGATACTGCCACCTAGTATCTTTTACCTATACTTAACTTTTTCTGCCCACATAGACTATAGATCTGTGCTTGGTATGTATCAATCCAAGATAGGAGTAAGCTGACAGAACTAGGGGAACAGTACTGATAAAAACTTATTGACAACGGGATCCGACCCAGTGTCAACACTGACTAGTTCATGAAATTACCACTATATGTACTTGTTGCGGATTTTTAAGTCTCCAACCCCAGCTTCCAGAGCTTTCTGTCAGCGCAATTGTCGATTTGTAGGTCTCTTTTCGCCATTGCCTCTTGATCCCCATCTGCCAACTGCGTCCTCTTTTCTTCCTCCATGGCGGAACCCATTCCAACACTTGCCGTGAGATTCGGCCCTCCTCCATCCGATTTACATGGCCAAACCAGACTAATTGCCTCTTTTGTACCTCGTCCACTATATCTTCTTCAACTTCCATTTCCCCTTGTATATCCTTGTTCCTCACCCTGTTCAATCTTGTCCTCCTACAACTTCTATTCAGCACATCCATCTCCGTAGCCAACAACTTCCCCAAATTCCTCTGCTTCAATTCCCAAACTTCTGAGCCATATAGCACAACACTTTGCACCGTAGACTTATAAATTCTCTTTTTAGTTTTCTTCGAGATACCTCTATCCCACCAAACAGAATTAAAGGCTCCCGTTATTTTCCTCCCAACTATACTTAGGAGCATAAATTGAGTTGAATATGAAAGTCCAGATCATTGCATATACCGACACTGCCATACACCAGGCTGTCCAGATAATCGATAGGATTTCATAATAAAAGTAAACTGTGCACTTAAAGAAACTTAACTGATTACTTAACATAAACTATTAAGTTTATGGTTTAAGTGATTTTAAAGAATTCAAATGTGCTATAAAATATATAATATATAGGATTTTTATATTTAGATATTTAGCTCCGAGATTGCCAGTCTATATAATTCTTTTTAATAACTTCATAAATAAAAATTACCAAAATTAGTCTTCTGCTAATTCTTTTAAAACAGTCTTTTGAACTTCAATTAATTTAAAAGAAGTATATTATAGTGTTACACAGTTTCTTTAGTGGTAATGTGTTTTAATGTTATACTTTTTTGCAAAGAACAAACAAAATAGTTATTAATTTCTAAATAACTACATTTAATATGTAGAATTATAAGATTAATATTCAGACAATTTCAGCTATAATTGTAGTTGTTACTGAATTTTAAAGTCTTATCAATAAAAAAAAATATAATTAAAGTATAATTTGTAGTCGCTGGTTGGACGGACGGACGGACGGACGGCTGAACTGGAAGGACGGACGGACGGGTCGGAAGGACGGCCAGTTCTCACGGACGGACGCCAATCGTGACGTTCCGCTAAGTACCGGAAGCACGGACGGACGGAACGCGGACGGACGGCTATTCATGAAGGACGGACGGACGTCGCGTTCGACCGATGCGAGTGGTGTGTGTTTGTGTGTGTGTGTGTGTGTATGTGAATGTGATGGGGAGGGGGTAGACGGCCGGTCTTTGTGGGGTTAGACTCTGCGATACACAAATGTTCTCACTTTGTCCATCGGTTAGATCTTATCCTCATTAAACTGGTGAAATAGAGGTCGTTTTGTACAGATTTTAAATAATTTCTAAACTACGTTTTTATTAAATACAATTTCTTTACCTTTGCAATGTTGAAAAGAGGTCTGATTACATTTTATAAATTCACTATGAACTTAAACGAATGAAAACTGTTGGTTTCGCAAGGTTAAAAGTAATATAAGATCATGGGGGTTTTCCCCAACAAGAATTATTTTATGATCACTTTTTAACTCTGGCATTTCAAAGTTTAGGCTTGAAGAATACCATGTGAAAGATGGTAAGCTACCAGTTAACACTTTAAGTAAGTACACTTTTGTAAGTTACACGTCAATCAATCTACAAGTTCTGTGGATCCTTGCCCCTCCTGATAAATCAAGTTTCCTTGCAATTTATTTCTATATATTGTTTGAATTAAAGTTTAAACTTTAATTATGACTTAGACATACAAATGGATATGTCCATTGAACAAACATTGAAACCTTGAACTTGAGATCAATGTTGGGGAAAATGAGGCTATATGTCACTTTTTCGATACTTTGCCCGGCTACATAGACTACAATAATGTGTTTATAATTTTTGTAAAGAGTGGTAGACTTTTTATGATACTTTGCCCGTCCACATGGATTACTGATCTGTGTGAGAGTCTTGCCAAGCAAATATGAGAGTGATCCGACTCTGAGCAAGGAGGACAGTACTGATAAAACTGATTGACAACTTCCAGTTTTGCACAAACCAGCAGGAAAGTTTGGTTGTTTAGCTAACAATGAAGCTCTGCAGTTTCAAACTACTACTCAAAAAATATCGTATAAATACAGATATTTTTATAAAGACAATACACATATGACATATGCTTTTTTATGAGTTTACTAAAGATAAAAATAGTTGCTTGAAAGTTATTCTTTTTTTTTAAACGATTCATCTGAAATCTGTATTACAAAATGTAAAGTAAATATGTCTTTACAAATATATTGTTTATTAAGCTATATTTAATTTTCTTGATAATTCTTTTTTAAAAGGAATTTGATACTCTTTGATAATTTGTTTTAGATTAATCAGATAAATATACTATTCTTCAAGATCAAGATTTGGTCCATGCAAACTATTTAAAAAGATGTTCACTCAACTTGAGAAATGCATATGTTTACATTATTGTATTACGTTAATATAGCAAAGGGAAGGATGACAGGTAAGAAAGAAAGATTGATTGATTGACTATCAGATCTAGAAAATTTGTGTACTTTTTCTGCTCAGGGAGCTATAAAATGTAGATTAATTTTAGTGCAACGAAATATTTTTTTCTCCTATCTAAAGTTTTCAAAATACATCTATTTAAATTTAATATATTACATTTTATATGACAAATATTAGTGTAAAGTTTCTAATTTGATAAAGAAGTCACTAATATTTGATTAAATGTTGGATATAATATAATTATCATTGTGATTGATGCATGAATCACTGTTTGGTTTAAAAGTCAATTCTCTATTCTTTTAAGAATGCCAAGAGCAAAGGTACATGTTGCATAGAAAACATGTTGACTTTTCTTGTAATACTATGTATTAGGTGGATGATTTCAACATACTGAGTTTGTTTAAAAGATATTCTTCATTTGCAAGGCAAGTACTTAGTTGAATAAACATACTTAATCTTGTAACTAAAATCACCAAAAAGATTTATCTTCTTATTACTGTGCAGGATCGTATTTGGAGGTGAATGTGTGTGGCAGACTCGACCAGTGCCGGGGGCCTCAAATGTCACCGATGACTGCCCATGATAGTGGCTACCAAGGCTGTCTGTGTATGTATTGTTTGTACAATATTATTGAATTAAGAAGAGAGAGCCGAATAAATTTAAGAAATTAAAAACAAGGAAAAATAAACATTAAGGTTAAAAATTCAAAGTAAATCCCACTACATCATATAAATTGCAAGTTTTGTCAGTTTTTTGTGTGACTCAATCACTGGATGGATTGAGCTGAAATTTTCTTTGAGGAATACCTTATTGCTACGAGTAACACATAGATATGTTTTGTAAAATCTTATGGGATTTTGCATTATTGGGGAGCAAAGAATTGCCTGTGTTTCTCATTAAAGAGTCTCTATATACATTCTGTCACAGATGTTTACATCCCTGTGGTCCTCCATAAGTAGCAGCAACTTATGCTACTGTACTTAATTAATAAAAGAATATTGATATTTTATTTGTATTCTTAGTGGAAATTAATTAAATGGCTAACTGAATCTAAAAGTTATTTTAAACAAAATATATACCTATGTAATTACGATTAAAAATATGTTATTTATTCTATAAAGAAGATAAATTATAAAGAGGTAGTGAAATGTTTCCCCTAGTAAATTATTGTATATTCTTTTAAGACTGGGTTATAGATTTTAACTTAACATAACTTATAAAACTGGACCTCTTTTCACCAGAATCTAAACCAAACTATTTAGATACTGTAGTGTATATTAGTAATGCGCTCAAACATTCACATAATTTTGTATCTTTTTTAAGAAGTTATTAAATTGTTTTGGAGTATTTCTGCTAAAAAAGTAATTTTATAATAGACAAACGTAAATAAGAAATGAAGACTAAATAGTATTATTACTACTTGAAAAAAGTCGGGGCAGTTAGGAGACATGAACCTGATTCAGGTGGGGAGCCTGACTAGGCTTCGGCCCGAGACCCCAGGTTCACCGAAAGGTACTAAGTCCCTGCCTGTGCATACATATACCATACATACACCACACATACATCATACATTTAAAGTTTAGGGTCGCGTAGGTGGATGGATGGGTCGAACGGACGGGGCGCGGACGGACGGATTGATCACGGACGGACGGACGGACGGACCGTGTCGGAAGGTCATGTCGGACGCACGTGTCGGTTGGACGGACGTTGGGTCTGACGGACATTCGGACGGACGTACGGACGGAAGGTTGGTCGGAAGGACGGACGTTCGAACCAGCGACCAAAGAATAATGTAGGCTGGCATCAGTAGACATAAGTTAAAGCTGCAAGCACTGATAGCAGAGTGGCAACCCGCCACTGCTGAACCTACCACCGGATTGAGTATTTATATTATTTAAAAAGAAGGTTGCAGCACTGTTTACCTGATACTTTTGCCATACATCTAGACTACAGATCTGTTTACTACTTAAAAAAGTAAGTTGGAAGTCTCTGTGTTCTGTAATTTCCGCCTAAAACTTTTTGCTACCCTTAGTGGCTCGGGGTGTTAATATTTTGTGAGAATAGTCCATTTGTTACCATATAGTGCGTACGAGCTGTCCCTGAGGACAGTAAAAAGTCAGGAAACTGATTCAGGTGGGGTGCCTGGGTAGGCTTCGGCCAGAAACCCCTGGTTGACCGTAAGGTAAATTACTAAGTCCTTGCCTTCTGTCACAGGTGGAGTGACTATGTAGTGAGGTAGGAGGTGATCACTAGGTAGGCTTCGGCCTGAGACCCCAGGTGGCCGCAATGTCCTAAGTGTCTGACTATGCGTTAGATGTCATCTGTCTTTCAACAGTGTAATGTGTTTATCATATAAAAAGAAAATTGGCGACGTCGTTTACTGGAACTTTGCCTGAACACGTAAACTACAGATATGTTTTTATTTCATACGGAGGTTGGCTGTCTGTTACTGATAGTTTTCTGCCTACATAGACTACTGATCTGATTATTCTATTTTTCCATCTTTGACTGGACCTCAGTATCCTATCTCTGTTTATTTATATGTAATAGCCTATCAAAATGGGGAAATCTGTATTAATGATTACACAGAATTAGTACAATAATTTACCTAATAACACCAATCACTTAGGTAGTAGCGGCTATATGTATTGACACTCATAGTACTTTTTGAAACATGGAAACCAATGAGAGTGAAGACATTTAATTCAATGACATTTGGTTTTTTATATTCAATATTGTGTTTGGTAGATCATAATGAAAAGCTTTTTTTAATTAGTAACTAATGTAGTTCATTCGGAGTACTTTTTATTTCAAATTAAATTATCGTATAGTGTATGTTGTAAGAGTGATGTTTCCACATATGGCAAAATCAAATGCATTTCTTATAGGATCAGCTGTTTCCATTCATTTTCCCAGCTATTTTTACGTATAACTTTTATCTTGACTCTCTAGGGTGGTTGGCATAAAACTGTACATTGATTTACTTGACTTATCTCCTTTCACTCCTGCACGGAGCATAGGGCTTCCACGAAACAAAGCCATTGGACTCGATTGGCAGCCAAGGCTCTCACTTCCCTCCACTTTTTCCCTGCATCTTGTATTCATTCTTCCATATTTCTTCTCCAGACCATTCTCTAAAAACTCTATATTAATTTTAGGTGTATTAACTGCAGTCGGCACTATATATGTAATGAAGTACGGTTGTTAATAGTTACTGACAACCAATCATTTTACCTAAACAAGGTATCTTTATAACTTTTAGTGGTGTAGTTAGTTATATAAACTACAAATTATAAAAATAGAGTTTAATGTTGTTGTTTACTCTTGATATTATAAATGCAATTACAATAGAGCATGGATCCTCACTAGGATTTGTCAAAGAACCAATTGGTTTGCATCATATTATCCTTAGGGTCACATGTAGTGGCAGCAGGGGTGGGGGTACATATTCAGTAGTATAAAATATCCCCCAGTTAAAAGATGGATGATGAGCCCACAGGAAAAGTTTTGCAAATAAAAGCCAAAAATTGTTTTCTGTAACCTATCTGGTTTACATTTTTCTTTATCTGTGACAAAGAAGCCTGCAAGTACTAGTAGCATTAAATAACTTACAGAAAATATGATCATCCCTGCAATAGAGCATCGATTATCTGGACATAATTATTTATCTGGATATCTATTGGGTAACATTGAAATACCTCGCAAGTAGTTAAGATATTTTCTGTATTTGACTTAGGAAGATAGAGAAATATTTCTTATTTAAGCCTGGTGTATGAATTTACTTTAAATCGTAAATATCTCGAAATGACAAAGGGATACCGGCGTTACTACACGACAGCTCAAAGCAATGTAACTGGCATGTCAACAAGGTAATCAAAGGGTTTCTCAACTTGGATAAACACAAGTTTATCTATGTATTTCAGTTGCTACATGCTAAGGGACAGTAATGAATGTTGAGTGTTGTAAGTGATATTTCAGTATTTCTAAATACAGCTCATTCCAAGTTTTGATTATTTTTGATATTTATTGTTATATTTTAAGATACTGCCACCTAGTATCTTTTACCTATACTTAACTTTTTCTGCCCACATAGACTATAGATCTGTGCTTGGTATGTATCAATCCAAGATAGGAGTAAGCTGACAGAACTAGGGGAACAGTACTGATAAAAACTTATTGACAACGGGATCCGACCCAGTGTCAACACTGACTAGTTCATGAAATTACCACTATATGTACTTGTTGCGGATTTTTAAGTCTCCAACCCCAGCTTCCAGAGCTTTCTGTCAGCGCAATTGTCGATTTGTAGGTCTCTTTTCGCCATTGCCTCTTGATCCCCATCTGCCAACTGCGTCCTCTTTTCTTCCTCCATGGCGGAACCCATTCCAACACTTGCCGTGAGATTCGGCCCTCCTCCATCCGATTTACATGGCCAAACCAGACTAATTGCCTCTTTTGTACCTCGTCCACTATATCTTCTTCAACTTCCATTTCCCCTTGTATATCCTTGTTCCTCACCCTGTTCAATCTTGTCCTCCTACAACTTCTATTCAGCACATCCATCTCCGTAGCCAACAACTTCCCCAAATTCCTCTGCTTCAATTCCCAAACTTCTGAGCCATATAGCACAACACTTTGCACCGTAGACTTATAAATTCTCTTTTTAGTTTTCTTCGAGATACCTCTATCCCACCAAACAGAATTAAAGGCTCCCGTTATTTTCCTCCCAACTATACTTAGGAGCATAAATTGAGTTGAATATGAAAGTCCAGATCATTGCATATACCGACACTGCCATACACCAGGCTGTCCAGATAATCGATAGGATTTCATAATAAAAGTAAACTGTGCACTTAAAGAAACTTAACTGATTACTTAACATAAACTATTAAGTTTATGGTTTAAGTGATTTTAAAGAATTCAAATTTGCTATAAAATACATAATATATAGGATTTTTATATTTAGATATTTAGCTCCGAGATTGCCAGTCTATATAATTCTTTTTAATAACTTCATAAATAAAAATTACCAAAATTAGTCTTCTGCTAATTCTTTTAAAACAGTCTTTTGAACTTCAATTAATTTAAAAGAAGTATATTATAGTGTTACACAGTTTCTTTAGTGGTAATGTGTTTTAATGTTATACTTTTTTGCAAAGAACAAACAAAATAGTTATTAATTTCTAAATAACTACATTTAATATGTAGAATTATAAGATTAATATTCAGACAATTTCAGCTATAATTGTAGTTGTTACTGAATTTTAAAGTCTTATCAATAAAAAAAAAATATAATTAAAGTATAATTTGTAGTCGCTGGTTGGACGGACGGACGGACGGACGGCTGAACTGGAAGGACGGACGGACGGGTCGGAAGGACGGCCAGTTCTCACGGACGGACGCCAATCGTGACGTTCCGCTAAGTACCGGAAGCACGGACGGACGGAACGCGGACGGACGGCTATTCATGAAGGACGGACGGACGTCGCGTTCGACCGATGCGAGTGGTGTGTGTTTGTGTGTGTGTGTGTGTGTATGTGAGTGTGATGGGGAGGGGGTAGACGGCCGGTCTTTGTGGGGTTAGACTCTGCGATACACAAATGTTCTCACTTTGTCCATCGGTTAGATCTTATCCTCATTAAACTGGTGAAATAGAGGTCGTTTTGTACAGATTTTAAATAATTTCTAAACTACGTTTTTATTAAATACAATTTCTTTACCTTTGCAATGTTGAAAAGAGGTCTGATTACATTTTATAAATTCACTATGAACTTAAACGAATGAAAACTGTTGGTTTCGCAAGGTTAAAAGTAATATAAGATCATGGGGGTTTTCCCCAACAAGAATTATTTTATGATCACTTTTTAACTCTGGCATTTCAAAGTTTAGGCTTGAAGAATACCATGTGAAAGATGGTAAGCTACCAGTTAACACTTTAAGTAAGTACACTTTTGTAAGTTACACGTCAATCAATCTACAAGTTCTGTGGATCCTTGCCCCTCCTGATAAATCAAGTTTCCTTGCAATTTATTTCTATATATTGTTTGAATTAAAGTTTAAACTTTAATTATGACTTAGACATACAAATGGATATGTCCATTGAACAAACATTGAAACCTTGAACTTGAGATCAATGTTGGGGAAAATGAGGCTATATGTCACTTTTTCGATACTTTGCCCGGCTACATAGACTACAATAATGTGTTTATAATTTTTGTAAAGAGTGGTAGACTTTTTATGATACTTTGCCTCCACATGGATTACTGATCTGTGTGAGAGTCTTGCCAAGCAAATATGAAGAGTGATCCGACTCTGAGCAAGGAGGACAGTACTGATAAAACTGATTGACAACTTCCAGTTTTGCACAAACCAGCAGGAAAGTTTGGTTGTTTAGCTAACAATGAAGCTCTGCAGTTTCAAACTACTACTCAAAAAATATCGTATAAATACAGATATTTTTATAAAGACAATACACATATGACATATGCTTTTTTATGAGTTTAATAAAGATAAAAGTAATTGCTTGAAAGTTATTCTTCTCTTTGAAGCGATTCATTTGAAATCTGTTTTACAAAATGAAAAGTAAATTTGTCTTTACAAATAGTACGTATATTAACCTAGATTTAATTTTCTTGATTTTTCTGTAAAAGGAATTGATACTCTTTGATAATTTGTTTAGATTAACCAGATGAATGGACTTTTCTTCTAGATCAAGATTTAGCCTGTGCAAACTAATTGAAATAATGATGTTCACTCAGCTTGAGAAATACACATGTTTACATCATAATACATTGTGTTATCGTTACAATAGCAAAGGGAACGATGGCAGGTAAGAAAAAAAGATTGATTGATTGATTGTCAGACCTAGGAAATTTGTGTACTTTTTCTGCTCAGAGAGCTATAAAATGTAGATTAATTTTGATGTAAAGAAAATTTGTTTCACATTTCACAGAAAAAGTCAGTGTGAAGTTTTTAGTTTAGTTAAGTAGTCACTACTATCTGATTAAATGGGATATAATATAATTATTATTGCAATTGACGCATGAATAACTTTTTAGTTTAAAAGTAAAAAAGTCAGTTCTATATTCTTTTATGAATACCAAGAGCAAAGGTGCATAAAAAGCATGTTGACTTTATTGAAATGCCCCATTTTACTGCAGACGCTTTACTGGTAATACTATATTAGGTGGATGGTTTGTACGTATTGAGTTTGATTAAAAGATATTCTTTATTTTATAAGTACTTACATAAATAAACATACTTAATATGCCCCATAAAGATCTATCTACTTATCATTGTGCAGGATCGAACTTGGAGGTGGGTGTGTGTGGGAGACTGGCCCAGTTTTGAAGACCTCAAATGTCACGGACGACTGCCCAGCATTCCAGGAAACGCTACCAAAACTTTCTGTGTACGTATTGTGTGTACAATGTTATTGAATTGGGTAGAGAAGGCGGAAAAAAATTAATAAATTACAAACTTTAATTAAAAACCAAGAAAATAAACAGCTAGGTTTAAAGTTTTAGTAAACCCCACTATTATCATATCAATTGCAATTTTTTCAGTTTGTTTCGTAGCTTTGTATCCCAATCACTGGATGGATTGAGCTTAGAGGGTTACCTTATTGCTACGAGTAACACATAGATATGTTTTGTAAAATCCTACGGGATTTTGTACTATTGGGTACCAAAGTGCCTGTGCTTCTCATTAGAGAGTCTCCATATGCATATTGTAACGGATGAAATACTGCATGGGGTCCAGTTACAACGTTATTTGCCATGGATAGCATCAGGGACACTGAGTTGACCAGGGTACAGTTATCTTAATTTTGAGATAAACGAATTAATTTATTTTATTTGTGAGGGCTCAAAAAAACCCTTTACCATTTAATTCACGGTCATCAGAGGGTGTGTATCATCTTCGCCCCACGAATCCCTTAACAATTAGGAAAAAGGTTTTTTCTTTTATTATTAATTGAATTACTTTAATTCTCTCCTCAGGCTTATTCCAGCCTGAATCCTAGCTGTCTCACACAACACCAGGCTTATTTCAGGCCTGTACACTAGCTGTATTTTAACTAAACACCAGGCTTATTCCAGCCCTGTACTAGCTGAATAATTCTTTGCAACACCAGGCTTATTCCAGCCTTTTACACTAGCTGTATTATTAGTTAAACACCAGGCTTATTCCAGCCTTATACTATAGGTATTTATTATTTTATAAACACCAGGCTTATTTCAGCCCTGTACTCCTACGGTATTGTTTTAATCCAACACCAGGCTTATTTCATGTCATGTAACATGTCTTTCAAAAGTAAAATATTTTTAGTAAACTGATTATTAAATCTTCTATTATTTGAAACAAGCTAGCATATGCGAACAAAGGGGTTATCCTGGACTGTACCGCGGACCACGTTGTCTACCCCTTGGTCACCTTTACTACGGTGGAAGCAGGTTACCCGCAAACCGTGTGTCCGAGAGCCGGCGAGCGAATCTCGCTTGGTCTGCACCCGTCTCCAGGGCTCCCCACTCCTTCCCCCACCACAGATGGTAGTGCGGTTCATGGCAGCTACGTACACTGCAGGGCTAGCTGTTCGGCCTCAGCTGACGCGACCATTTAAATTCAACTTAAATTAAAATTAAATTATACCTACCTTATTTTTGCTTCTCACAATTTTGTAAAGATGTTTACGTCACAGTGGCCCTTCATAAGTAGCAGCAATATGCTAATTAATAAAACAATATTGATATTTCCTAGTGGAAATTAATTCAATGTCTAACTGAATCTGAAAATGATTTTAAACTAAATTAATTATACATTATTTGTAATTAGGATGTAAAATATGTTATTCATTTATTAAGAAAATCAATGGTAAAGAGGTAGTAATTTTTTTTCTTTAGTACATTTTATATTTCTTTAAGATGGGTTATAGTTTTAACTTTACATAACTGATAAAACTGTATCTCTCTTCACCATGAATCTAAACCAACAGCTGTCTCTTGAACTTATCCATGTTTGAAAATACTATTTAGATACTATAGTTTATGCTAGTAATGCGCTCAAGTATTTGCATAATGGGGTGGATGAACTTGGGGCAGTTAAATGTCAGGAACCTGATTCATAATCGCCTGAGATCCCAGGTGGCCTCTAGGTCCTAATTCTAAGTCCTAAGTATTTGTATGTACTTACATAAATAAACATAATATGCCCCATAAAAATCTATCTATTTATCATTGTGCAGGAATCAAACTCGGAGGTGGGTGTGTGTGTGAGAGACTGGAAGACCAGTGCCCAGCTCGAATGCCTACCAACTTCCCTTCCTTGCCGACAATAATCCAACGTTGGACCAACGACGTGTGCTGCTGGGGAAGCAGCAAAATAAATTGGGACAGGGTTGGAGACAGTGGCACACTCTGTAATCCAGCCACCTGTAGGTCACCAAGTATGAATAGCTATAACAGGGTGTCCACATACTGAAAAGCCGGGGAGAAATTCTGGTCAGGGAAATAGGCAAAAAATCTGAAAGTCAGTAAAATACACCCCAATGATTGATTTGGGAGCGTTTCATATCTCCAAGGTCTCTAAAAATTAAATATATATATTTGCAATATCATTACTTAAAGGTTTCACTTCTACAAGGTTTATTTAAAAAAAAAGTCAATCAGTACTGCAAGGTATCATATCTACTAGGTGTTAGTACTAAAAAGTCTTTTTAATAATTGAAATTGAGTGCATCACTTCTACAAGATTCACAACTACAAGGTGTACATACTGGAGAAAGCGAGGCTGTTCTCAGCACGGATTGCCACGTTCACATTGCAGGCAATTTGGCGAACGCATCCATCTCACACTTGCGGACATAATAAAATCAACATACATCACCTTACTGCCTTAAAACTAAAACTTGTAATGTTTAAATTAAATCAGTATATTTATTATTACTATCTCCAAGTATGATAATTGGATTTTTTAGCCAGCAGGCTACAAAATCTTTGAATAAACTGAAATTATAAGTAGATAATCATTGCTTAACTTAGTTAAAGTTGGTCCTGCTATGCTTGGGGAGGGGTTTCAGTTAGGGTATGTTCATTCTGTGTCACAGGTGTTTAGCAGTCCTATGCCTGGTGTCAAGATTCCGAGCTAACATGGGAGGCTGCAGTATGCAAGAGTCAAGAAAATAATAAAATAATTTGGCATTAATAAATTAAAGAGCGATTAAATCAGTCAGAGGCTAGCCCAAGGTAAGTGGTGGATGGCTGTATTTATTTACAGAAAGCTACCGGCTAGACCTCTTTTTTTTATTCCACACTTTTAATGTATCATATCAATATAATTTTAATCTTTTCACTTTCAAAATTTTCATAGTGCAAGTGAAGTGATCAGTGAAGTGTGTTATTTAAAGTAAAGTGTCTATGTATTCAATAAATTACATCTACCTTGCCTACCCTCTATAGCCTATTTTATATTCAACCTTCCTTGTACTAACCTGATGTTTATGTAATTTACAGCTTTATATGTGTTATTGTCTTGCCAGTTATTTCATTTGTTATAAATTTTAAATATGTAATACCCTCTACCTAAGCATATGCAGGCATTTGAAATTTTTGTAAATTAGTCATAGCTTATTACAGACTAGGGCCATTTATTGAAAAGGTTATTTATTCTGCCTTATTTATTTATTTGTAGGTTAAGTGTTGTTTAGTACAGATTATATCATTGTTGTAACTAATTTATAGATATTTATTTTATGTTAATAATTTAATTAGCCAACATAAATTACCATGCCTTCAAGAATATACCCCCGGATAATATTACCAAGGGGACTTTTTGGGTTTATAACCTCAACGCCTCTGATACGATTACGCAATGTTAGATTTTTGGGCTTACACCTCAAACTACCCTGGCTTTCAACAGGGCCATTTTTACTGAATTTTCAAACTCGTTCACATTAAATGGGGAATCTAAACCCACTCCTGAAAATTATCGACCGGAAATAGATTTTTCTGGGCCCGATGGTCCTGATCCGGAGAATGTTGACACTGAGGAGGGTTAAGGTAGATTGTCGGCTACACCCCCAAACTTGCTAGTGACCTCACTCAAAAATCAGTTCGCATCACAGTCTTCAACTTCCTGTTCTCCAACAATGTCTAATCCCAGTGCTGCCAAGCCTAGTTTTCAAACACCGCCACCTGTAACCCATCCTCGTTAGACATTGTCCATGCAACAGCAATATCAGTAGGCCAAAAGGCATCATCCGCTTTGGCTGTTAAAACCACATTCACTACAACTAAGGTGTCGAGAAGGGTTCTTACTAATCTCCTATTAGCATTACCCATTGTTTCAGGTTCTGATAGTGAACAACTTCTTAGTTTTTTGTTCGGTTCAAAAAGTTGGAACAACTTACGCTCACTGATGAACAATCTCTTGTTATCAGTGCGCTTCACCGTACAACCGGTCAGCTTAGGAGTTTTTGGTCTGGGGCAATAACCAACAGGGAAGCTTTTTCTGCCTTGACTGTCCAGCTTGATTTCTTTATACCTCCTCAACTTCGCCATCTATGGTGTCCACTTACATTTGCAGGGTACAAGCCCTGCCGGAGACCGTCATTGAATTTTTGGATAGTATCTGGGACTACACTTCCCTCATATTACTGCATTCAACTGAAGCGAAGCTCTCGGATATTGTCGTCAAGGGGCTTAGCTCTCAGACAAGATCACATATCGCTGGATTGCCTGCCCCCCGCAGGAGATTCTCTCTCTGGCTTACAGAATCCAGGTTGTCCAGGATTTAGAACAGAATCAATCCGGTTCTAACCAACCCCCTCATTAGGACAGCTACCAATCACACAAATATGTAGCTCCATATCGCCCCAGAAATAATTACACAGGTTACTCAGGGTCCAACAATCATTTTTCAATCTCCAATTAGATGAACACAGAGTTGGCAAAATAGCAGAAACCGTTTCCAAAACTGTGAGTTCCAGCAAAAACAGTTCAAACTGAATATCCTTTTGGAAATACCACACGCAATCAGCATAATAGGCAGCCACATGATCAATCTTCAAGAAGCTATACCTCAAACCACAGTAGCTCCAAAGATCCTTCTATCAACAAACAGGCAAGGAGGGCGGCATTAGGTGGCACCCACTCTCCTCAATGTTGCTCCGCCACCAAACATACCAAGACCTCTGACAAGGGTAATAGGTGAAATACTAAACAATAGTTAGTCCCAAAAAGGTGTCTGTGTTGAAGTAGAGTCTGACACTTGCAGCGGTAATAAATCATCATACATCACTCTGACTTTAAACTAATTAAATCAGTATTTTATTATACTATCTCCAACTGATAATTAGAATTTTTATTAGTATACACAAGGAACTAGCATATACTCTTTTTGAAACCTACATTGTAAAATTTATATAAATTAATTTAATTTTTATAAAAATTAAAATGATATTAATAAATGCACAAACGTAAATTTAACACCCAAATATTGAATATCCCTATGAAGATCTAATAAGGACAAGCTCAAGGCCTACTAGACCTTGTAGAAGTGATACTTTACAGTAGTGAGGTTGTTAATATTTATTAATTTTTAGAGACCTTGTAGAAAAAACCTTGCAGTAATGAACCCCACCTGATGGATTTGTAGGGACTCTTCAATGCTCTTGTCGTCCGTAACTCCAACTATTATACAATATTCCAGTATTTTTCACAAAATGTATTACAACTAAATTTATTTTTGTACATCTATGCTTGGAATATTTTTAATTATTAATCTTTTTTATTTTTTTTCTTGGATGTTAATTGTTGATAGGTTGTTAGTAGTTAAACCTGAGTGAAATGTTTACTTCATATATTAATTACAGTTTGTATCAGTTCAATACAAACAATCAGTCTATATTTTATCTCATAATTTAGTTTAATAAGAGAAGGATATTGGGGAGAGACCTTGGCCGGTTTTGTGGACGGAGGGGGGTGGGTTTTCTTTCTTCCTTACTTATTTTGATTCCAACGTTTTTGAAAATTTGATTACTTCATTGTATATATATATATATATATAAGTATTTCTTGCGACATAACTTATTTAGGCATTAATATATCATAGGGTAAGTTATGTAATAATTTTCGAATAAAGATTGTGTAAAAGTCATAAAAATTTATGACAAATTTTTTGTGGACACTCTGTATATTTTTAAGCAATGAACCACACAGAGGTAATCTGCAAGGTGATAGTGAATAACATTTTTGATCGCTATTGTTATGAATGCCAAATTAATATTTTATATATTTGTGTTACTGTAGATTTTTACATATAGAAGGTAGCCATGTTTTGATTTTTGTTTTATATTGTATTTTATACATATTATTTTCCAAGTATTTGTACATTTTCTAGTTTTGTTTTATGATTTTATGTGAAAACTTGTATAAAAAAACAAATTGCCCCACCAACAAGTTTTGCATAACTTGGTGGGGTCAGTGTCGAGTTAATTTATTGTTAAAACCCACTTTTAATCTAGCATTTCTCCAGACAACATAGCAGAGCTGGATCAAATACCAAAGCTGACTAAATAATTATTCTCATATAGAAATACCCTCCTAAGTCACCAGATTATTTCTTCTACAAATGACTTCAGTGAGAACTGAAGGCTCAAATTGTCTCCACATGGTCAGTTTTAACTGACATCCATTTAACAGATATTATAACAAAATTTCATCAGTCCAGTTTATTGGCTTTAGTGCAGTTTTTCCACCTGTGATGTATCAAGCATGTAAATTCACATAATTAATTGTTGAATATTGTCAAATTTTTATCAATCTGTTTCATTTCTGGGTAGTTTAGACTATTTCTTTGAAACCCCCAATGTTCCAGTGGCAGCAGACCACCGTACTCAGTGAATATCCATTAATTAACAACATCCAAATGCTTACAATATTAAGAACCCATTATATTAATAGCAAGTAATACATAGATAAAAATTTGCGTAGCCTTCAAAATTGACACTAGTTGACCTAGGGGCTGAAACAAAGAACTGAAATCTAAATGTGACAACATTCATTATAGTTTTTATAATGGTATATTTCATTTAAAGGATGGTAATTGGTTGTCTCTGGGGAGTAAAGTCAAAAAATTAGTTTATCAAAACTTCATAAACAGCCATCAAATAAAAAAATGTACCATAATACCCTGATAGATTCTGATTAGTGGGTCCATGAAGGAAGGTATCTAAGTTTTATAATTAATTATACTCATTTAAAACATTCCCAAGTACAGTAATTCCATATTGGGGTAAAATATTTAATGTACCGGTGCAGTTTAGGGAAATCTGGCTTACCGTACCTCTTTGCCATTTGAGAGGTTGAATATGACTGAACGAGAGAAAAATGCTGAAAATTTACATAATAACTCTTAGTTACCCCCTTCCTCCCCTATGTACCACTTTGAATCAATTTTTACTTTCTCCCCTTATGGAGAAAGTATTGTTTTCGTCCAAATTTTCGAGTTGAGAGTGGATATATCCGTTTTGGGGTCCCCTGAATAAAAAAGTAGGTTTTGACATGATATGTCTGTACGTGTGTGTCTGGTAACTCCAGGCGTTTTTAGCGAATATCCCATAGGGAAGAAGCTATTACCGTAGGTCTCATGGCAAGAGTTAAGCCCGGAACCATGGTTTTTTTTCTTTTTTAGGCCCAGAGACCAAAAAAATAGTCTATAATTTATATATATGTGTTTGTGTCTGTACAAAAAATTGGGGTTTTTGCGTTTTTCATATGTAGTTTAAAATGTTTTTAAATTTTATCCCGAACCATTAAAATCAGCTTAAAAAAGTACATAATTTAGTTCCTTAAAGCTTTTCTCTATCTCCAACGGTTACCGAGATATTAACAATTCTAAACACAGTACGTTGTATTTTGGGGCTCCAATGTTAATGGAGGATAAGGAAAAATTAATATTTCACTTATCAATCAATATTTTTGGATAAAAATTTATATTTAGCTCATGTTGTTGAGACCCCACCTTTTTTACTTAAAAATCATAGTTTATCTAAATACATAAACTATGATTTTTATCATAGGCAGCTAACCTGCATAGGTACTCTTTTCCCATGTTAATCATGTAGGAAATAGGTAAACTCCTTAGTTTATGGACAGATGTTGATGAAACTTGGTATAAATGGTTAAAATAAAAATTGCTTATGCTAGAAATTCCTACTTTCAGTGTTCCTCACAGCAGCTAACCTGTATACTCTTTTCCATGTTAATCTTATGAAGAATAGGCAAATAACTAACTCATATATTTATTGACAGATATTGATAAAACTTTACATAAAACATTATTATTATTACTTCTATTGGAATTGGGCAAGAAGGCGTTTTCTTTTTTTGGCCCAAACATTTGCAATTCCAAAATAGCAAAATAATTAAATAAATAATTTCTCAAAAATAGCATCGTTCGGAGTCCCTCAAGGATCCATACTTGGGCCAGTTCTCTTTTTACTATACATTAATGACATTTCTGACAATATACCCGGTAATCTTCTCACTGTTTTTGCAGACGACACAACAATTCTAACTTCTAATAAAAACCTAGACGCCTTAGAGCAAGACACTTTTTACTACCTGAACACGCTATCACAATATTTCTCTAATATCAACCTACACATAAATTCACAAAAGACACAATTCATCCATTTCATGACAGACCAAAAAAAACCGCTTAATAAAAAGTGGCACAACACTTCCTTCCGTTGTACTCGATGACACGGTCATCGAGGAAGCTCATTTTGTTGATTATCTGGGGGTGAGACTGGACGGTGGGCTCAGGTGGAGTGAACACGTAGATAGACTGGCAAAGCATCTTGCCACAAATATATTCGTATTAAAAAATATCTCCACACTTAATAATATATCTCTTTCAAAACTTGTTTATTTTGGCTTGATTGAGAGTCAGATTAGATACTCCATTATCCTCTGGGGATCATCTAGCAAATGTAACTTAAATAGAATTTTTTTACTCCAAAAAAGAGCTATAAGATGTATTTCAAAACTCAAGCCCACAGATTAATGTTTTAATTATTTTAAAGAATTGCAAATTTTAACAGTTCCTAGCATTTATATGTTAGAGGTAATTAGTTACGTTAAAGAACATAATCTTGTTAGAGCTTATCAGCATTCTTATAATACTAGAAATAGATACTTTAACCCATCTGTTTCCCACAAACTTAAATTATTTGAAAATAAGCCTCAATATATTGGACTCAAGCTACTTAATCAAATTCCACCTCACTTAGCCCAAATAAATAATTTTAAAAAATTCAGACACGAGTTCAAAAAATTTTTAATTGAACAGTGCTACTACGAACTCCCTTTTTATCTTACCTAAAATTATTCTCAACCATACCATAAACAATCCATAGCCCGGCCAAATTAAATCCTGCTAATTTATCATCCATTCTTTTTCCTCTTCTCTGCCTACTGTCTTGAGAAACATGACAGCATCGACAAGATGTGCCCATAAAGGAAAAGGAAATTTTGACTGGTCCCATGCCTGGAAAGGTCAACCGGGACGACGCGGGATATGTATGTATGTATTTATAACTCCCTGCCGAAAGCCATTAAGGGTAACAGTTACTGTCTTTTCGAAAATAAGATTAAAAACCATATATTTTAATTATCTATATAAAATGTTATGTCTATGTTTATGTTATGTTCATGTGAGTTTATGTTTAGTATTAGTTGACGCAAATTATCTTGTCCTGCAGCCAATGAAAATCAAGTTTGCCACTCATTAATAAGTTAACCATTTACGTCCGTTTCTGTGATGAATTAAAAAGATTGGACAAATGAACATTCATTAACTCGTGTGAATCTGCCGTCAACTTGTCCAGCGGCAACTAATGCAAACTAACGTGTCTATGGACTAGTTCAGCAGCAACGTGGGTTCCCATCTTGAGGATTCTACAGGATGGTATCGCACCCAGCAGCAATATACTAGACGAAATATTTACTCTCTATATATAATAATGTATATGATTAATACTGTTATATATGATAAACCTTTTATGGTGAGTAGAGTTATCGATAAAAGGTGCTAAGAAGAAAAAAAGTAATTTTTAATGCTCGGTAAACCTAATTTCGTCTAAATAAGGTAGCGGGGGAACGGGCTGGGTATCAGCATGTAGATTTGTGCATGTATTTACAAAAATATGAGGGATTTTAAATGCATGTAAATTTGTGCATGTACTCACAAAGATATGAGGAACAATATGCCCACAGGCTCGTATCTAATATTAACAAAAATTAATTTTTTTTAAAGCAATTACTACATCGGTCCCGTCGAACCGGCAGAGCGAGCTGGGTAAAAGCATGTAAATTTGTGTATGTCCTTAAAAAAATATGAGGGATTTTAAATGCATGTAAATTTGTGCATGTACTCACAAAGATATGAGGAACAATACCTATAGGCTCATATCTTGTTTTAACAAAGATTATAGTTTTTTTAAAGCAATTACTACATCAGTATATGTGTGTGTTTTTTATGCAATTCCTCGTTTGTAAATTTTTGTTCTGTCGGCCGGTAAAACCATTAGTAATAGCGTAAAACATTTACAACAGTTTATATTGATATCCTGAGATATAACTTTTTTATATACATTCTTCATAACCGTGGGAATCTTTTCGTGGAATCCAGCCCTTGGGATATTTCATGTCTCGAGAATATGCGCAGTTAAAAGTTCAACCCCTAAATTTGGTATTGCCTCTTCCCCACTATTCTGAACTGAGGTAAGTCTATTATAAAATTACTGACGACTTATTTAAGCTATATTAATTATTTTAGTTACTGAATCTGATTCTTTATCTTATCCCGGGATATATACGATACTTGCATTAGTTTGCATAAGTAACATTTGGTGTACTTTGGTAACACAATAAATTATTGTTTCCAAACTGTAAAAGCATGGGAAGTTGAGTAAATGCAAACCTTTGAAAGCTTCTTGACATAATTCCCTCACATTAGTAGATTAGATTAAATATACATATACTTCTTATTACTTAATCTTGTAACACAAGTAATCTTTTCAACTCTTTTTAAGGGTCACTGTCCCAAATTACTAAACAACTTTTTGCTACATGAGAGTAAATTAGTCCATATTAAACCATTGAAAATGTACAGCGTGATATGTTATATATTTGAGCCTAATATTAGTACCTATTCATATTCCTTGATTACATTTTCTTTTAATCAAGACGAGAGGAAGCCAAATAAATTAACGTTCAGAAATATGTTACATGATTTTAGATGGATACTGGTAATATTGTTGAACAAGCCGCCACGCTGCTCCTGTACTCGGAGGAGAGCAGGAGACTCAGGGCCTCTGCCCTGAGAGTCAGAAGGGCAGTACCCTGGGTCACCCCAGACCTGCTAGTGGGAGTAATGAGTAAGTAGTATTTTCAACAATTGTAATTTATAAAATCGTCTGTTTAACCCTCCCGTAGTTTACTGTTGCATGTGTGACAGCACCTGCCGCCCGCCTATGCTTCACTGTCGCACTTGCGCTCTAGAGAGCCTTAATATTAAAGAGTTTGTTTTGTATGTTGTATCGATGTAATCGGCAAGCTTCACACTTTATGCCTATGCCTGCTTGCAGATGTTAACTCTATTCTCTGGTCGGCAACAATCAATGAAATATGCGCCAGCTGTCTGCTTCTGAGTTTTTTTGGATATGTTATTGTTGAGTGGAGATGGCTAACAATATACCCTTTGTAAGATGTGATTAGGGGTTTTGCATACATATTAATTGTATGTATGTGTGTAATAAATGAAATATTATCAAATTAGTCAACAATTTGTAAAAAGTAAAGTGTAAAATAGCTGTGCGAAATAAAATCAGAGAAAAATATTTCCCTATGAATTTAGAAAACTTATCCATTTATTCAATATATTGCTTGAATCTTTTTTTTGTTTTTATTTCACGTAAGCAACAAACAACATTATTTTCTGTTGCCGACATGAGTAAAACAACAATTATTAAACTATTTTTATTATTAGTATTACATTTATTTCCTTAGAATTTTCTTATTCTATCTGAGCAAAGTTCGGTCTCCAGGTACTTATATTTAATTATTATTACGTTATATTCATTAAAAGTCATTTTACCAATGTTTGAAATCTACATGAATTTCATGGTAATTTCCATTACAGGCCAGTATCAAAATGATACTGCAATGCGTTGCTCGGGGGCAGCGTGGGGAACGGAGGAGCAGGGATAGAAGTGGAAGAGGTGGCTGGGGTGGGAGAGGGCGGGGTAGAAGAGGCCGGGGGTGAAGAGGCTGGGACGGAAGAGGAGGTCAGCGTCGAGGAAGGTACAGTAGATTTAATATTATATATGTCTATAGTAATCGGACGTAGTAATATTATTATTACTGAAAGATATGTGATTAAATACATTTATTCTAATGAGAATAAGGAATGAAGACGAACACCACTGAAACCAGAACCAGATAATTATAATAATCTATAGTAATTAGTGTAACTTAACAATGCTAATATTTTTTAACGAATTTCCCAAAGGGAAGAAGCCTTCCGTAGGTCTCATGGCAAGACTTAGGACCAGGACAAAAACAATAGTCATTGAAATGTTTATATATATATGTGTGTGTGTGTGTGTATGTCTGTGAACAAAAACACAATTTTTAGGGTACAACCCAAACTACTCGTTTCGATTGACCAATATGTCTGGACTACGAACTCGTCCGTAAATGTAGGAATACACGTTTCTACCAAATTTGGTCTCGATCGAACCATTTTTACGAGAGTTGTCATGTTTAATGTTTAAATTTGAGATAAATTGATAAAAAAAGATTCAACTAAATTGAAAATAACATTTAAAAATTACATGTATAAACCTTTATATTCATTATAAAATGTACCAAATCATATGTTCAATTTTCAAAATTTACTGTCAAGATAATCACATGTGAAAATATTTAGTCACTGTTTATTATTGTTTATTGTTCTCTCATTTTGACATGGATATGTCTTAGCTCTGGGGGGGTGTTGGTGATTTTGAAGATGGAAAACATGTAACCGGTTTCCATAGAAACTACCAGAGCTATTTTATTGAATTTTAAATATAAAATAATAAGAACAGCTGTTTGGATGAACTTAAATAAGACATATCCATGATCTAACCTATTTCCCTCAGGGAAGTAAATACAAACATTTTTATTCTCTTAATTGCTTGAAAACGTTTATACAGGGTGGCGCAGATGGATCGGGTGGTTTTGAATTAGACTGTACGTGTAGAGGGGGGGAGTCAGGTGTTTGGCGAATCTATTGTTGCTGTAACGCGTGCCTTAAAAAAAAATTTTAATTTTTGTTAAAACAAGATATGAGCCTATAGGTATTGTTCCTCATATCTTTGTGAGTACATAGACAAATTTTCATGCATTTAAAATCCCTCATATTTTTGTGAGGACATGCACAAATTTACATGCTGTTACCCAGCCCGCTCTGCCGGTTCGACGGGACCGATGTAGTAATTGCTTTAAAAAAACTATAAACTTTGTTAAAACAAGATATGAGCCTATAGGTATTGTTCCTCATATCTTTGTGAGTACATGCACAAATTTACATGCATTTAAAATCCCTCATATTTTTTCAGGGACATACACAAATTTACATGCTTTTACCCAGCCCGCTCTCCCGCTACGTTATTTAGACATAATTAGGTTTACCGAGCATAAAAATTACTTTTTCTGCTTCTTAGTACCTTTTAGAGATAACTCTACTCACCATAAAAGGTTTATTATATGTAACAATAATAATCATATACATTTTTATATATATAAAGTCAATTAATATTTCGACGAGTAATTTGCTGC
This sequence comes from Nephotettix cincticeps, assembly GCA_023375725.1. Classification (NCBI taxonomy): domain Eukaryota; kingdom Metazoa; phylum Arthropoda; class Insecta; order Hemiptera; family Cicadellidae; genus Nephotettix; species Nephotettix cincticeps. The sequence goes on along the minus strand of CM041785.1, from coordinate 68,967,369 downwards.
TGGACTTGTCCATAGACAAGTTAGTTTGCATTAGTTGCCGCTGGACAAGTTGACGCTGCAAGTTGACGTTGGTTTCAATGGCAGATTCACACATATCATTCATTATCTTTCAACAACCCAGGTAAGGTCATCTGCTATTCTGATGGATAGCGTCTTGGACTTTGGTGCAAGAGGTGACGGGTTCGATCCCCGAGATGGCCACAAAATTTAGATGTGAATTTTCATAAATATATAGTGAACTTTGAGATTGCATAGCGTTAACTGAATCTGCCTTTGTCAAAACAGAATTAAAAAAAACAACCCAGGTAAGACATCAAGAAGATAGTAAAATTAATAAGCTAGTGTCAATATTATAATAGATTGGTACTACAAGAAGAAGGTACTTTCCATACTAAGTTTAAAAATATATAATCAATATTTTAATTGATTTTTACTGAAGATAAGTTGAAATAATCACGGTAAATTAAAGTACCTTTAATCCTAAGGTTCCCCATGGTCACAAAGCTCATTAGGTACTTTGATGAGTCACAGAGTACCGGTACAGTCTTCTCTTGTTCAAGATGGAAAGTTTGACTAGGTCTTCTTTGTAGTCTATGAAAGCAAATTTTGGTTTTAGCAGGTAAACATTGAATTGTTTTATTAATTTCCATTAAATCTGACTCATTTCAAAACTTGTAATATGTTTGGGGATATGCATTCAGTTTTTCATTAAAATAATTAAATAGGTAATGCCATTTTCTTTTAGACTGCTTAAGTGCTGAAGTTAGAGGTGTGTTCAACTTTCCAAGTAGACAACCTTACAAGTTTGTTATGGTAGAAACAAAACATGGTAGAAACAAAACAAATAAGGTAGGCCTAATTTAAGTTTTGTTTTCTTAAACTGTTAAAATGTATTGTCTACTTATTTCATTTTCTGGGGAAGACTGGACAAATCTATTTAGTTGTATTGAAGTATCTTTGATAACCTCTTAGTACTTTGTAGGTTATTTTTTGATAATGTTTGTGACTTCAAAGTTACAGAAACAGTAAAATCTAACATTAAGGATGGTACAAATCCTTCATTTGGTATTATAAATATTCTACAAGATGGTGATGCAATATATTCCCAAAATATATTATTTTGAAAATGAGTTTCATTTTTGGCGCCTAACACAATCATGCTATACCAAATGAATCATCTCACATTGTGCAATGAACTATTAAGCCTAAGTAATTTATCAGTAGGCCTATGGATTTTGAATAATCTAATATTTAAGCTACAAATTTTATATTATTTCTGCCAAAAATTTATCTAGTTAAATGGTCAAGTAGGCCTATAGTTACTTTAATAGTAATCGGCGATTCGGATAGTCGGAGTTCGGATAATTGGAGTTCTACTGTAGATTGATACAAGAAGATTGGTACTACAAGAAGATGGTACTTTCCATACTAAGTTTAATTATATATAAAATCAATATTTTAATTGATTTTTAATGAAGATAAGTTAAAATAATCTCGGTAAGTTAAAGTACCTTCAATCCTAAGGTTCCCCATGGTCATAAAGATCATTAGGTACTTAGATGAATCACTAAGTACAGTCTTCTCTTGTTTAAGTTGGCAAATTTGACTTAAGTTAGACTAGGTCTTCCTAGTAGTCTATGAAAGCAAATTTTGGTTTTAGCAGGTAAAAACATTGAATTGTTTTATTAATTTTCATTAAATCTGACTCATTTCAAAACTTGTGCATGTTTGGGGCTATGCATTCAATTTTTCATTATAATAATTAAATAGGTAATGCCATTTTCTTTTAGACTGCTTGAGTGCTGAAGTTAGAGGTGTGTTCAACTTTCCAAGTAGACAACCTTACAAGTTTGTTATGGTAGAAACAAAACAATAAGGTAGCCAATGTATTGTCTACTTATTTCATTTTCTGGGGAAGACTGGACAAATCTATTTAGTTGTATTGAAGTATATTTGATAACCTCTTAGTACTTTGTAAGTTATTTTTTGATAATGATTGTGACTTCAAAGTTACAGAAACAGTAAAATCTAACATTAAGGTTGGTACAAATCCTTCATTTGGTATTATTTTATAAATACTCTACAAGATGGTGATGCAATATATTCCCAAAACATAATATTTTAAAATTAGTTTTATTTTTAGGACCTAACACAATCATGCTATGTATAGCAAACTGAATGATCTCACATTGTGCAATGAACTAGGTTTTCGTTATCACACCTAAGTAATTTATCAGTAGGCTTATGGATTTTGACGCATATTATATTTAAGATAAAAAGTATATATTATTTCTGCCAAAAATTTATCTAGTTAATAGCCACTTTTTTCTAAATTTAGTAAGGATCAAGAAAATATACAACTTTAGTCCCTCAGAATAATAAACTACAATGATACGTAAAAAATAAAAATGTTTAGCACGACAAAAAACTAGTCTGATTCAGCTATGGATCTCTTCACACCCCTCTTAGGCCTCCAGTAGTGCTGTAATTGGTGAAAACACTCCCTGTGGACTCCACAATTGCAGCCAGGACACCAGTAGTGTGATCTGCCTCTGGTCTTTGTTTTGGCACATACAACACAAGTGCGTTCTTGCCTACGAGGAAGGTGCTCGAGGCAGTGAGGTTGAGCATCACCACCAGGTCCAGGTATGGGCTGTATATCCTGCACTTCTGCCTTAACAAGGGCTTCCAGGATGGAAATATGGAAGTCCCTTCTTGACATGGGTTTGTCACTGTTCATTTTGTACAGCACATAAGAATTAAACAAACAGAGGTCGATTATATTGAAAAATACCTTTTTCCAATACTTAGATGTTTGTCGGTTGATGGAGAGGTGGTAGACACATTTGTCACTTACATCTACCCCTCCCATACTCTGATTATAATTGTGGATCAGTAATGGCTTACTCCCCACTAACCCCTTCTTACTTGTGACAATTCCATCTTCTGCATGGTAACCAGTGGTCACCACGAGGACTGGCTTTCGGCTAACCTTCTGACGGTAGCCGACTAAGAGCAATTTACCTTTCCTAAAATAAATTGTTTCTCTATCTCCAAGCTTGGTGTTTGTCACTGTTTGGGATAGGTGTTTAGATCTTTTATTGATGGTTCCAGTTATGAATGTATTTCTTTCAAGCAAACGTTCAGCGAGAGGTATTTTGGTATAAAAATTGTCTGTGAACAAGTGGTGACCTTTATCCAGCAGACCGCTTTTAGACATCACCTCCATTACCACTCTCTCTGTGAATAATTCTTCTTTGTTCGTAGGGTCAGCAGGCAAAAAGTCTTTACCACTGTAAATCTCAACATGTAGTACATAGCTTGTCTTGCTGTCGCAAGACTCAAACTTCTTGATTCCGTACTGCTTATGTTTTTTGTTTGGTAAGTACTGTATGTAGGCGCAGCGGTTCTTCATGCCTATTAAGCTTTCATCAATACATACATCTTGAGATGGTGTGAAGTGCTTCTTAAAAACTGTGTTGGCATGGTCAAGCAGCCATCTTACTTTTAGCCATGGATCAAAATTAGACTGACCCCTTGGAATATCATGAGTTGAGGTGAGGTGCAGGAAAGAACTTATGAGGGCAAACCGGTTTACAGTCATATTTTTGCTAAAAAATGGGATATGCTGAGACTCTCTAGTGTCCCAGTAATGCCTTATGTTCTTTTTTACACAAAGACCCATGTTCATTAAAAGGGCAAAGAATTTTTTCATTTCAATCGTGGTGACATTAGTCCATTTCCTGAAGCGAGATTTCGGACTCAAAGTGTCTCGTTTTTGACTCAGAACCCTGTTGGCGTAGGCGTTTGTTTCTCTTACAAGTAACTGCCAAAAAGGTACAGTTAGAAACAAGGACAGGTATTCAATTGGGTCGCTGTTCCTTGCCGGTAAGTCTTTAGGCCCTGGTTGACGCACTCGGAACTCAGATTGTACGTCTATGGGTTGTTCCGGAGGATAAACCCTTACCCAGGGGTCCAGTGTGGGGTCTAAATCAGGTAGTGGAGGTGTGTCTGGTTGTTCTTCAGGTTCTGCAACATTTTCTTCTCTTTCTGAGGCATCAAGTTCACTTGTATGTGGACTATAATTATCTTCACTTCCACTCGAAAAATCAAGAAATTCAGAAATATCGTCATCGTAGTTTTCAATTTCAAAATCACTATCGGTTTGTTCACAAATATCAGGATCACTGGGTTCATCAAGAATGTCCCTAATTTCACTACTATCCATAATTGGAAAGCCTCAACCAATTACCCTACTATAGTCAAACAGATTGATTTATATTTACCAATGCAAACCAATAGGCCTAAGAAAATTTATTAGCCTAGAGTTAGACTTCAAAATAAATAACATGCACGACAGTCATCACCACAAGTAAACAAATAAATATAGAAGAAAAACAAAAGAAACAGACAGTTCATGAAGTAAAAACAAGAAATATGGTAAAATTGTATGTCCATGCAATTAGTTTAGCCCAAACTAAACTATGGTCAAAACTTACGTAAATTACCGTCCAGTTTTTATAAAATTCGAATCATGTTAGAAATATTAACACCAAATATTAAATGGCTAATAATGAAAATCTATTCCTATATTCTCTCTAAAGAAATAAGAATCACACTATTTATATCACATAAATTCCATAAAACGCCGGTCACAACAGTTGAAAACAACATTCAATTCAGAACGTCAAGCGCCCGAACAAACGTCTGCCAACGTTAGACATTTCTAAACACAGTACAATAGCAAACAGTGATAGAGTCTCGAAACAGACATCGGCGGAAAGTTTGTAATCTGCTGAACAAAATAATACTATATATAATAAAGTTTCGTCTAAAATTACGTCGTCCAGCGCGATTTTTAAAAGGCTTGCTAACTGTCGCAATTGCGACAGTGAACCGTCGCCGGGCGATGCTTACTGTCGCAAATGCGACAGTAAACCACTGGAGGGTTAAATATTGATTTTCTCTGTGTTAAGTTAAGCTTCATGATTTTAAAATTTATTTATTAAATGGTGGCTAAGCTTCTATTCTAGTCCTAATATATTATTGAAAATGAAATATGACAGAGCAAGGTCTTCTCAGAATAGACCTTCCTTATCCATAAAAGCAAAGAATAAATTATGGTCTTAGGCCTAAATAGTTAGTAAACTGTGAATAGTTTTTATTTTCATTTCCTTAAAAATATGAATTAGGCTATTTCTAAACTTTTGCAGGTTATGTATATTCTGGGTTTTAACATTAAAATAATTAAGTGTTATATAACCTGATTGGACTACTTAACCATGCCATCTTTTGTCTGTGTACAGGTCTTCGTCCTTCCCAGCAGACATTCGACGGTGAGGTACAAAGAAGATGTGCAGAGGGTACCAGATGCCGCAGATGGTACCGCCCCCGCCCCTGCCGACGTCGCCTGCACCATCACCGTCTGAAAGCCCATCATTAGAATGTGATGACGAGGAATTTCAGTATCCCACAGACATAAAGGGTTATTTCATTTCAGGTAAGAATGGACCAATTAAAATCCTCAATACTTTCAATTTCAGTGATATCAAGGTAAAGTAGAGGATTAAAAACTCAATCGTAGATATTGATTTGTTCTGATTACAAACATACCATATAATGCCAATAAATGCGTAAATAGATTCATAAATGCATCTTTAATAGACAATTAGGCCTACCTGGTACATTATTCAAAATGTATCTTAGTTCTTGGAGTACAGTAAATTAAATACAGTAAATTAAATAAAAAGTAACATGGTTCCGGTCTTAAGTCTTGCCATGAGACCTACAGGAATAGCCGCTTCCCTATGGGAAAAAACAATAGTTTTTTTGTACTTACGTATGATTATTATGTAAGATTATACTGATTTTGTTTATTGAAAAAATATGTTTGGAAACGAACAAAATGCTCACAACATGAACAGTAATCAAAAATAATTACTAATCATCAGTTGTGTTTGATTGTGTTCTCTACTAGCCTTCATTGGCTTTAAGCAGCGAGATCTGATTTCGTTCAGGTTGTGTTTCGCAACAAGACATCACTGTCCATCTTAATGATACTGTCTTCTTACACATTACAGTCACATTGTACATCTTCAAAGCAGGATTTTCACTAACCTCAAAGCTATCTCCTATTATTTTTCAGGAATAGATTAAAGAACGAATCAATGAAAACTAAGTACATGCTAATTTAAACTGCTAAATAAACAATTATAATTTTAGTCGTCAATTTTAATTTCCAAGTATAGCTTGTCAGGTTTTGTCTGAGAAATACCTCCAGAGAGGGATTTTTGTTATTTACTACAAATTATCCCACTGCTACATTTTACACTCATTTATTTTTTAATAATTAGTTTCAATTTAAACTTCAAGGTGTGTCATCCGCAAACAATAGGGTGCATCCTTCCAAGTATAGGTCATTGATCATGATGCTGAAAAGTAAAGGGCCCACCACCGAGCCCAGTGGCACTTTGTGGGGAACGATCTGAACACCAGAGGATGTTTCACTCACTGACACCAACTGCCTCCTGTTATCCAAATAACTTCTCAATGTGTTCCACACCACACCACCAATTCCATATTTCCTCAGCTTTGGCCAGAAGAATGTAGTGCGATACGACATCAAAAGCCTTACTAAGGTCACAAAGTCTCAGAAGGACCAACTCATTATTCTCAAAGGCGTCCGTGACAACATCCTCAAGGGTCATCAGCGCAGTGAATGTGGATATGCTTAAAAATCTTAGTTTATGTGTTTATCATGGCATCTAACCTGCATACTCTTTTCCCAAATGTTAATTATACTTATACTATAATTAGAGGTGTGCGGATAGTGAATTATTTTTTCGGATCGGATAGCTCAAGTTCGGATTGGATAGTTTGGTTTTGGATCGGATAGTTTTCGGATTCGGATACTCGCAATAACTAAGTGAAATCAGACTTATTTAAGAATAAATTAGGAAAAAATCAATAAAATTTTATCAAAATTATTAAATGGTACATAAAAAATCATAAATTCTTCGTAGGATGAACAACAAAACTAAAATTTTTACTTCACTGCATTTAACAGTACCAGTAACAAATTTTAATATGGCGTAATTCAAAAATTAAATCACTAGAAACCTTATAATTCGCAATTAAATGACATCAACTAGCTACTAATTCATCAATTCATTCTACTAATCATCAACTAATTCTCAATTTTATTTCACGATTCAATTATTTTATTTATTACAATGATAAAAACAAATCACCATTAACAAAGAATCAAGATTTGACAGAAGACGTTGGCTCGATGCCATCGGCTATCTGCGTATCGGCAGGGGCAGTACCAGTGCAGCTGCTATCAAACAAAGGTCTTTGCGCAGGCGCAGAGTTGGAATTATTTGGCAGATAAAATACCCGGATCGGCTGTGTAACAATATTGAAACTCGTGAAATTATGGTACCTCGTCGTAATCTAGTTAGTTATTCATCTTAAAGTTATCTAAAAATGTAAAACTAATAATGTTTAAATTCATTTAACAAAGAGAAAATGTAGATTGAAAACAAGTGGAAAATTTGTTGGTTATGTGAACACCGAACGATGAAATAGGCCAATTTATACCAATTAAAACATTATTAAAATTCATTAAAAGTAATTAGTTGATACCTCAAAGACGTATCATCCTTAAATATATCCGTGATAAATGTAAAGGAGTACTAAAAAGATATAGTCACAATAGAAGTACGATATTTAGTTATCGTGCACTAGAGGACACAGCAGCGCTGGCATTTTGCCATTATTAGTGTCTACTACGCATTACAAAATCCAGGAAGCCGTAACCTTACTTTGGTTTGGTTGTTGCTACATTCGATATTTTCATTCACTATTTCATTGTTTATTATCGATTAGTTAATTCAGAATAATGATTTGAAATTTAATTTTAATATCTAAACCAATTAAAATCATTCAAATCCTGATCTTTCCAAACTTCTAAATATACCGTTTAGTGTAATTATAGATTCACTCTTCAAGAACACATATTTTCGGGATATATTTCACGTTGTCATAATGCTTAGCGATTCGAATTGCTATAAGTGTATCGTGTCTACCAGTCAACGACATTGTTTTGATGAAAGAATACGTAATACATATTTTAAGCAAAAATTATTCCGGCTTCGCGCGTATTAACTCGACGAAAATCTCGTTTTTGTTCAAATTGCTGAAATATACAGTCTATCCGAAAATTCGGATATTTATCGGATATTACCGGATATCTTAAATACATTCGGATCGGTTTCAGATATCCGATCCGATCCGAACCAAATTTTCGGATATCCGCACACCTCTAACTATAATTATTATAAAGCAAACTCCTTTATTTATGGACAAATGTTGATGAAAGTTGGTACAAATGTTAAAAATAAACATTGTTTATGGTAGAAACGCCTACCTTTATGACGTGAATTTGTAAAATAAGGTTTTCTATGTTGCCAAGGTAGATAGGTAGGTTTCCTAAGGGTTTGATGTGTTGGGAGAAAGCTGGCAACTCTGTCTTACTCATGAGCCTCTTAGTCTGTCTATCCCCGCCACTCGCACTTTGCTACATCCAACCGTGCTGGCCTGACAGCCATTCACGATGGAGCCGGCGATCGATGTCACTGCCAAGTACAAAGGGCGTGCAATAATCCGATTTTGCTCGCTAAAAATTTTCAACCGGTTGAAATTCATAGGAAGAGGTGTTAAGCTTATAGGAAAACATGTATGACAGTGTCTGAAATGTCTACGATTGGTGTAAAGTTCTTTGAGGGATGCATTGAAATGCAAAATGAGTAAAGAAGCAGAAAAAAATTATGTCCAATGATGCGGTGACAAAGATACAGCAACATCTACTCGAGAATCAGAGGATTGTGGCAAAAAGGTTAGGGTTATCACAAGATGTGTGCACTTAGGTCCCATCTGCTTTCTGAAATCCAGAAAGAAGATGCATCATGTCTAACCTGTTTATTTGAAAATGAGCCAAGTATATCAATTTCATAGACTCCAATTTTACTGGGGATGAAAAGTGGTGTCATTACATCACCCGGAACCAAAATTAAATTTGTTGATAATTTGATACCGGTTGTGTATTTTTAGAGAAATCTACTGGTTTTACTGTTTATCTTCTGTTTTGTAGATTAACCTTCTTTTGTTGACTAAAAACGTTCAAAATTGTGGATTTTTTTCAATGTTAAAGAAATAAACTGAAACTTCAAAGCTCAGTAATTATCGTGCTGTCCTTTGTTTGCAACCAAACAACCTAAGTTAACTAATCAGGTAACTAGTAGTTCAAATAGTTTAGGGTACTTACTAAAATTACTAGCAAATGTTTTCTTATTTTATATCCAATTTTACATCTTTGGACTTGCTCTCTACCAATAAGATTCACATTTAACCATTTTTTACTGTTGAGGAAAATGTTTCAGTTTTTATTTTTATATACAAATTGTATCTTATACCGAGATGTTATTTTTTTCTTCTGAGGAAACAAAAACAATAGTGAATAATATTGATATATAATATACATAATGTTAAAAATATAGTATAAAAAAGTTTTCACATAACTCTCGTAAAAAAGGTGATCGAGACCAATTAGTAGAATTATCTACAAATGTAACGATTGTAAACCAGAAAATGTCAATAACTGTTTGGTAAAATGGTTTTTTTTGCGTTTTTTACAATAGTTTCTAAAAATTTCTAATTTTAAATTTCACCATTGCATTGTTAAAAAACTACACAAAAGTTCCTTATTTTCTATCTTCAACTACCGAGAATAAAAAAATCTCACAGTACGTGTATTTTTGAGGCTCAATGTTAATCTGAGGATTAAAAAAAAATTAATTTTTCACTTATTATCTAATATGGATGAAACTTGTATTTAGCTTCATGTTTGATCCATACATTTGTGCTAAAAAACTAGTTTATGTTTATCATGGCAGCAAACCTGCATACTCTTTTTCATGTTCATAGAACAAACTCCTATATACAATATTGATGAAAGTTATAAATGAAAAAATAAAATTTTTGATGTTGGGTACTTTATTCAAAAAACTGCAATTTTAGTAAAATATATAAAAACATGTTTATATCACTGTTTTACAAACCATATAAATTAATATTATTTATTTGAAATGATCACTTCATATATTTTATGTAACCCCTATTTTCTATACCAAATTTTACGTATTTTTCAGGCTAAACGAGTTGGTGTGAATTGCATCATACTTCCTGAGGAAAACAAAAAGGACTACAACGATTTGCCCAGATGGACTGGAAGTACATTTTGCCAGTGATTTTATGGATGTGTACATAATAGTTTTTAGTCAGGCATAAAAATGTGATTTAGATTGTATATAAAATTATTTTAGGTTTTGCACATTTTTTTAACTCTAACAACGTAGTTCTGACTGATTTGTATAACTACCTTTTTAGTGAATTTATTGTTTATACAATCAATTGTTAAGCATGTAATATATTTTGTAAAATATATTATGTATATGAGAATTCAGCTTGTATTTCTTTTTCCCTCGCCACTGTTTAAAGACAATGGTTCCCTTCTGTTTTAATATATCGGAAGTCTGTATTTTCACGTTCGCAGAGAACTTCCGATATATTGGAAGTTCAGAACTCATAAAACTTTTATTTGTTGACGCATCAAGTCAAAATCACCGAAAACGTATTCACTAGTAACCAATAGATCGAAAACAGTCACTGGTTGTACAAAATAATCGCAGGTAGTGGTGAACCTTAGAACTTAGATGTGTTTGCTTTGGCCAGATGCTGGCTCTAACAGCTGTAAGCTACTAGTGTGTTTCACGTCGCTAGTTGCCATGTTAGTTCTGTATACTGTCAATTATTGTGGTCATAACGTTCTGCCATTTATTGATCCGTGAGTTTATTTTGATATTTTCATAATGAATTCAAGAGATAATTTAATAATTTTTTGGCCTACAGACGCATAGAAACTAAATAAAAACAAATGTGTCACATTGTATATAAACTAATATAACTTAGTTATTTGAATTTTTTAAAATAAGCTATGCTAATTTTAAAGAAATGTAATGCATTTTTTAAAATTTGTTAACAAGTTATTATAGAGGAGGTATTAGGTTTTCTAACAACACTTAGTTTAGCTTAATATGGCCTATAGTAGTCACATGGTATGCCTATAGTCACTGCCTTCTCATTGGTTGAGAACCACCATCCTTATCAGAAATAAGGCGTATGATGGATTGGTTTAGGGCTGGTCTACAATAAAGCTGCTGACACAAGCCCCATGGTTCCTACTACGTTATGGTCCCTTGATACTAAGACCAGGAGCAAAACTTAAGTTTTTTCGAAAATTTGTAAGTTTTGCTCCTGGTCTTAGTATCAGGGGACCATAACGTAGTAGGAACCATGGGCTTGGTCGGCTGATTTTCCACAAAAAAATTTTTCTCAGACTATTCTACTAGGGTGGCATAACATGGTAGGAACTATGTCAGCAGATCTACTATGATCACACTCTTAACTCTGAAGCTTCCTCTTTATAAATTTTTCTTCAAATATTCTACTAGGGTGGCATAACGTGGTAAGAACTATGTTAAAGTAAAGGAATAGAAATGAAAAAGCAAGAACTGCAATAATTTAAACATTTATTTCAAGATACTTTTTCAAACAAAATTATAACTCTGATACAAAAACTCATTTATTGGCTATAATTAATTGGTAAGATGCAAACTAACCTCACTATACAACTTTACAGATCCTTTTCACAAACACTTCAAATTAACAATGTACAGTTTGTCACAAATCTCTGCACTCATTGGCGCAAGTAACACAACTTATATTGTCTAATTTTGACAACTGCAGCTCAAACACAAATAAAAACCAAAAAGATTAATATAATCACCAAGAAATAAAATTATAGTTTCCCAATACAGTTACTCTGGGATACACAATTGATTAAAACATGAATAATCTTTCAATAAAAACATTAACAAATATAAAATAATAAGAAATAAACAAACATTTAAATACAAAACCTTTTCTCATAAACCTCACCATAATTAATTATCACCATAAAAATATCACAAATCCTTGTCTAATTCAACAACAAATAATCTTCCTGTTGAGGCACACAACATGTAATTCCAATCATTGACTCGCCTGGAGCGGACTTGGCATTGTTTCTTTTACAGCTCCAAATAAATATATCAATGAGCCAACCAAATGCCATTTGCTGTACACTATGCTCATCTTTTGTAATAGATAAGCAATAACATAAAATTGAATTATGTTCAGATTACAAAGTAATTATTGTAAACAAGAGTATTGTGTATATGTAATCTTATGTTAATAAAAACCATGAAGATTAAATAATACAGTCCTATTTACAAGCGATTACATTTATAGTAAAAAAGATAACAAAATACAGGTAAAATTCAAAGATTAGAAAGTAAGAGTAAAGCATCTCAGTAAGGGTGCAAGTGGACATATTGAGCACTTGAATGTGATGCCCTACTTCTTTGGTAACTTTTCTAGGGAACAGAACCGGTACAGACTTATAACTAATGATGCTTTGACTACCTAAGATTAGAACATCGGAGTAAAGCTTGACAGTAAGGCAGTGGGTGGACATGTAGAGTACTTGGAGCTGACGATGGAGGAATGAGTGGTGTAGTGGCTATGACAGGTAAGCCGCATCGTAGTCCAGCACCAGCTACTTGATGTGTGCCAACTTCTTGTGGAGGTAGTGGAACCTCTTGCGAGCCTCAGTTTGTTTTACAACTTTTTTGCTCTCGTGGTATTCATTTAGGACCTGATTTACTATTTTCTGCAAAACAAACATATACATTTATTAACTAATTTTCCTAAAGTTGTAAAAATATTTCTTTAGTATAAACTTCCCTAATAAACCACCTTATTATCATCTGTGATCCGTGTCAGTTTTGTAGCTAAATTAAATAGGTTAGCAATATTTAGTATAAACTTCCCTAATAAACCACCTTATTATCATCTGTGATCCGTGTCAGTTTTGTAGCTAAATTAAATAGGTAAGCAATATTTTTCACCTGAAAGTTATAAAAAATGTGATGCACTTGGGCTGATAAATTTCACAATTAATTTCCTTAACATTTCCACAATAAATTTTTATATTTTACTGAGGTTACTGGAACAAAGTTACAGAAGCAGCCTTGTATGGAAATAGCAAAAAAATTATTTCTATGTTGAGGTTTTTGTAACAATTTCTTCTATAGTATAAATAGAAAATAACAAAAGGAATTGCTACTACACCCTCCTCCAGCAGAACATTTACCTTCTATGTTTACTGAAACCTCTAAAAGCTATTCACCTTGCATCACTCGCTATTCTTTTCCTCTTGCAGTAATTTTTGCTGAGCAAACTTTCTAGACTCGTTCTCTCGGGAAGGAGTGTTGGGTACTCGCTGAAGTCTCTGTCAAAGTCCTCCGTGTAGATCTGTCGCTGCTCAACTGACATGATGGGCTCTCTGTAACATTACCCAACAGTGGTACCAAAAAATCATTCTTATAAATTATGTTTTTACAAGTTTCTATATGACTTCTGTAAATAAAATCTTTATAGATCAAAATTTTCTCAATGTCTGTAATATTATAATACATAGCAATGGACCTTAAAGTTAATCAGAATTATTTAATTTGAATGGTTTGTAAATTAGTGTAAAGTTGAGAAAAACTTAATTTTTCCAGCAATTAACAAACAATTCCTTGGTTGTAATTCCTCTTACCATCATAGCTTAATCCATAGCAAAAAAAAGCGGAAAGAGTCTCTGTATTATTTTGTGTACTTTCCTTCAAGTGGTTGGATATCTTTCAAAAATAATTATCGCTTAACCTTTTGTTAATTCTTCTTTGTACTGTTAGAAGTGAGTTTTGAGCCAATTTTGAATCACTGCGCAGTAGTAGTATGTCACAATAGCTCTATGAGTTTATTCTTATGACTCTTGTAACTTCGTTAATATCAAAAAAATTTGATTCATTTGTCAGGACTCAGGATTAATAAACAAAAGCTCAATATATACAGACAATTGCAGTAAAATCAACTAAATGTGCAATGTAGTATAGTGTAGTAGTGTGTAGTATTATCTTGAGATTAAAATAACCTAATTTACACAATAATAACTTACACAAGAAACTTATAGAGGAGGACAACAGAAGGATTAGGGTGAGGCGCAGGTGGGGTTGGAGCCTTCTTTGGGTCAAGCGTTTGCGGGGTCGAAGGCAGGGATTTTTCTGGTCTCACTTCGGGGTTTCACAGAAATTATATTATTCACACCAGAGTTATAGAATATTACTGAGTATGCAGGTTTGCTGAAATAAGGGTTGCTGATGATGGAAGAATGGGTGGTGTAGTGGCTATGACAGGTAAGCCACGTCGTAGTCCAGCACCAGCCACTTGGGCGATGAGTATCGGCTCACTGTTCACAACTTCATCACTGGACCCTAGCTCCACAAAAACCCCTGTGCACAAAATAAATTACAAAAATATTTCTTTACATAGGAAAACATCTTAGACCAAAGTACCAAAAAAAGGTTGTAAAAAAACAAAACAAAAGATGATATTCTTGATTAATGGGTGTTGTTACATTTTTCCAACATAGAGACAATTTATCTTTAAGATTTATAGTGGTGGGGACTGAAAGGAAAGGGCACTCCCATGACATGCAAAGGCATATGATAATTTTATTTTATAAAGCACTAAAGAGTGCTTCATATCAAATGTGTGGATAAGAAGAAAAGTGCAAGGATGGAGTTGTGAGGAAGACTCCCTGCCCTGACAGGCCCTGAGCCCGTATCCCTTGAACCTTGTAATCCTGAGTACAGCTATATGTAGCCGTATGCCTACTACCTCTATGTGCTTACCTCGTCAGATTTGCGGTTGTGAGTGATCCATTGATACTTCGTAGGGAGGTCGTCAGTGTCAACGAAGTATCTGTGCCACTTGAGAGAGGGCGGAGCCTGGACGGTGGATGGCGGGCTGATGGAGTGGACGCTTAAGGGGGAGTTTTCACTGCCCACCGAGCTGCTTCCATCACTGGTGCCAGGCAGTGTCAGGTTCAGAGGTCTACGTCTACAACCACCAAATATAATTTACAAATTAAACTTCCACTTCTCAAAAAATTTACTGTGAAGAAATTCATTTAAAAATATTTTGCTGGGTATTTTAGAAGTTACAAGATTTTAATAAAAATGAATATGACATCTAGAAACAACAATCTCATTGAAAATAATCCTGGCACTAACATAAATCAAAATATCCCTCGCCCAAAAATTAAGGACACAGCCTATTATAAAATTATTTTATAAACACATGATAAATGTTTGGAGAACTGGCATTTACTGAATAACGTTTACAGTTAGGACTATTTTCATTTTAGTAACTAATAAACCAGAAACATAGTAAAGTATGTTGCTATTCTGTAAATATTATAATTTTGAAACATATAAAAATAATTAATTTTAGAAAGACAGATATATTTTCATACTGAAGTGCACCGAGGTGGTCTAGTAAGTCCAACGTTTTGGATTTGTGAACAGTATTTTTTTCGACATACAGTAGTTGAAAAAATGAAATTTTTATAGATTTAGGTCACTAAGCCTACAAAAACACAAAAAACAAAAATATACCTTAAAAATATACAAAAACATACCTTTGCCTTACAATCCTCCATTACGCTAAATAAACCTGTATTATTTTTGTAACTGTAGTGGTAGTGTTGAACTCTTTAACCCTTGAGCGGCGCTTCACCGGTGAAACGTGAGAGAGTTTTAATTCGCAACACTAAATCACAAGAATTCAAACCATCTTACTTGTTTTAATAACATAATAGTACCTGGTGACCGAGCTTTGCTCGGATAGAATAAGACATGTTTTTACAAGTTAATTAGCAAAATTAAAACAAATTTACTGCTCAATGAAAACATTGATGTGGTTTAAATAAAACCGTTTTCATACCCCTTAATTAATATGGCATAAATACTGAACAAAACTAAAGCCCTCGGGTGGGGATCGATCACGCGACCTTGCGTACGTGAGACCTGAGCGCTACTAACTGAGCTACGGCGTCGGCCAAGTTGTCGTTGTCGTTTTTGGCCAACCTCAATTGTTTTAGCTAATCCTATACTGAATTTAAATGTCCATACAGTTTGTTATTATTATCCTGTGATCAACTGATTTTGCTAGAAAAGGAATGAGGATTGAAAAGCAAAAGAGAAATTTAATTTACCGTACACCAGATAATTGGTTTGTTACAGTGGCTTCAAGCAATAGAATGAATACGTTTTCTTTCAAAACACAAAAGATTTTGGAAATAATTTTCTCTGCTTTTATTTCGCACAGTTATTTTACCCTTTAGTTTTTACAAATTGTTTAGTAATTTGATAATTTTTCATTCATTACATACATAAAAAAAATATTAATGCAAAACTCTATTCACATATTGTTTGCCACCATCTTCAATCAACAACTGTCAAACGGTTATAAACAGCTGTTTTGATTTGTATTGTTTACATTTGATTCTCCATAAGCGTAATGTTAAATTTTTAGATTTTAAACTTAATATTACAAGAAAACAAGAATTTTTTTGACATTAGACCTATCTAGAACTTATTTTCTACTCAGAAATTAGTTATTTCAAAAATTTAAAGAAAATCCTTAGTGCCGTTTTCGAGATCCGTGTGCAAATATATATATATATATATATATATATATATATATAAAGGTTCCATCGTTAATTTAATTAATTAATTACTAAATTTGAGTAACAAACATATTAATAAACATAGTTAGTATTTTATAGTATAAGAATGGTGTTACAGGAGAGGGTGTTATGCGGAGTATTGTTCCGCAATAATAAAATAAAACATCGATGTGAACCAAATATATTTAAATAGCTGACCCGGCGAACTTAGTACCGATAATAATAAATATTTGGTTTTTAATCATAAAACATAATCACAAACATTTCCTCTGAGAAAAATTATATTTATACAGTAATTAGATACCATTAAATACTTTCTATTATATGCTTGCTCAATGGTTCAAATAAAAACAGCTGCTGTTTATATCTTAAAAGGTAAATGCATATGTTGGAATCCAAAACAAAATTATTTCTCCATAAGATTAACATGGGAACTTTGAAGGCGTATAGAGTAGAGATTTGTGGGATAATCGTCACAAAAACTATTAGACTTTCCTATTTTAGGCCTAAAGAACCAGTATACCAAATTTCAGCCTCCTAGGTAATTGGGGAAGTGGGAGAATTAGTGATGAATGAGTGAGTGAGGGCTTTGAATTTTATATACAGAAGAATCGTGGATAGTTGTGAGCGATGGTCGGTGGGTGTAGTGTTATCTTGTGTGGATTAACGTCCGCACTATTGAATACTACGTTGATCCGCAAAGACCAGCCTCATAATTAGACTAGTTCGTAATTCAGAGGCAGAGGTTCGGACTCAATGTTAAACTGTAGGTCCATTAGTTGCCATCGGCTGTTGGGCTATTAATTAACAATCCTGACTAAGAAACATGTCTGCCTTAATCAGTAACAAGACTACAAGATTGCGCAACAATCATCCTAAACATATATCTCTTTCCTACTTGGCTTAAAATACCTAACTGGGTAGTTTGAAATTTCAGTTGAAAGTATAAGAAAGAAGTACATCGGTTTTAGCGAATTTCCCATAGTGAAGAAGTTATTACCGTAGGTCTCGTGGTAAGACTTAAGTCCGGGACAATGTTATTTTTCTTCTTTAGGTGCCTAGAGACCAAAAACAATAGTCGTTAAAATTTTTATATATATATATGTGTCTGTGAACATCGATAACTCTCGTAAAAATGGCCCGATCGAGACCAAATTTGATAGAGACGTGTATTCCTGCATTTTCTCGGACGAGTTCGTAAACCAGATATATCGGACAATCGAAACGGGTAGTTTCGGGGGGTTTGTACCCCCAAACATGGGTTTTTTGCGTTTTCCCAAGTAGTTTTAAAAATTCCAAATTTTATCTTTCACCATTTGAATTAGCACAAACAACTACACAATTTAGTTCCCTAAAGTTTTTCTCTATCTCCAACGGTTACCGAGATATTAAAAAATCTAAACACAGTACATTGTATTTAGAGGCTCCAATGCTAATCTTATGGAAGATAAGGAAAAATTAATATTTCCCTTATTAACCAATAGTTTTGGATGAAACTTGGTATTTAGCTTCATGTGGTTGGGATCAATACGTTTATCCTAAAAAAATCATAGTTTATGTGTTCCTCACAGCAGCAAACCTGCATACTCTTTCCCATGTTAATCTTATGGAGAATAGGTAAACTCCTTTATTTATGATAAAACTTGGTATATGGTGAAAATAAAAATAGTTTATGGAAAAATACCTACTTTCAGTGTTCCTCGAATCAGCAAACCTCCATACTCTTTCCCATGTTAATGTTACGAAGAATAGGCAAAATACTCTAATTTATCAACAGGTATTGATTGATCAATGTGTTATATACTTGTATTATTATTGCCATATTATTGAGGTGGAAATTCCCTGAGTACGCAGTTATGCTGCGACGGGGGTATTTGAGAATTTTGACGGGAATGAGGAAACTTTTATGCAAACCAGTTGGCTCTGAAAGAAGTCCTGGCGAGGACCGCTGGTTTAGACTGTGTTGTGTAGTATGGTTCGAAGAAGGGTCGATTCGATGAAGATTGCCCTACGCTACGGAGACGCGCAGTTTGTGTTTGCACTTGTCACACGACACCGTAGATTGACATCCGTCCAGGCCCACAGTGACATGTTTGGAGACGTCGCTATATATGATGGAACACCTGTGGTGCCTTCTCATACCCCTATAGCAGTCCAGGTAAGTTTCTAGTTCGTACTTAAATTTTCTCTAAGTGTGGTAGAGTTGCCACGTTCGTATTTCATACGTACAGTTTATATTTTCAGCTTTCTGTCCATGTTAGTTTTGTACAAATCAAATAAACAGTGAACTGACAAATACTTTTCCATAAGTAAATTAAAATAAACTGTATTTGTGGGTTGACACATACTTTCTCCTTAAGTCAAATATAAAATAAAAACGATTTAACTGTTAAAGTTTTTACCTACGTCTGTTGCAAAAAGTACCAATAAAGATACTAAAAGTAACATGATTAAGAGGCTGATTATTAAACGAAAATTGAAAACCGTTGCATTATAAGTTCATAACGATACATGTTCTAGACCAATCAGAGCTTTTTGGGGTGCAGGTGGTGACTCTTTATGAGTTCGCCGCTCCTGCGAGAGTTATGTGGAAACTCCACCAAGCGGTGTATACCCAAACTAAACCCACCTTCCCCCATCCATCCAGACGTGTATGAGCAACTTAGATACGGGCGAATGGACTTTATTTGGGAGAATCACAGCATTAGCTTTTCAGCTGTAGCTGCTGGATTACCTCTTGGAGTGGCTAGAACAATCAAATCAGACAGGACCGGAGCAAGTGAAATTGCAGATGTTAATCAAAGTATATCAAACATAAAGTATAAATTAAGAAGTGTTGACGCATTGCTATGCTGCCTTTGGCTGGGCAGGACAAGCTTTTCCCCTACGGTGGATAATCCAGGATGGCGATGGGCCTGAGCCTGCAGACCTCTACGACGTCATGCCGTCTACAGAGCTCCCTGATGCTCTAGGTGGACTCGGCTGATTTCTGAAACAGTCCATGGGCTTTTGTTCTGTTAAATAGATCAAGAGTTGGGACTCCCAACGTCCCCATAATTAAGGAGTTCCTGATGAACCACAGTTGTCGTGTGATTCGTCTCAGCGACTTCGTCTGGATGACCTCTAGGCGTTTCCTGTTGGTCTTGCTGGCCAGAATCCACCACGCTTCTGAAGCAGACATGATACAAGAACGTATAATTAGTAGGAACATGGTGACCAATCAGAGCTCAGCATTTGACGAAATTAATGTAATTATGGATATAATGAAATGCAAAATCAGCTGATTTATCCATAAAGATAGTGCGTTTTAGTGGCTAAACTAAAATGTGAGTTTTGAACCATTCACAGAATAAGTACAACGTAATTCGCACATCAGCTGATTATTCCAAGAATGAAATACACACAAATTATTTTTTTATACTTTGTGTATTGCAATGGTCTTAGATAAATGAAATATACAACTTTTGTTTTATAAGTCTGAATATTGTTGGTCGTAGATAAAATAGTGTATGCAACGATTGTATTATGCCTTTAAAGCCATGGGTCGGATGTAAGTTAGAACACGAGCGAAGCGAGTTTTCTAACCATCTCACGAGTGAAAAAATGAAATGACCGACAATTTTAAATACAGTAGTAAATACCCCCGTCGCAGCAGACCTGCGTACTCAGCGAATTTCCAAATCAATAATATAATAATAATAATATATGACAAGTTATATAAAAAACTGTCCATAAACATGAGAATTATTTGCCTATTCTCCATAAGATTAACATGGGAAAGAGTGTGCAGGTTAGCTGCTGTGAGGAACACTGAAAGTAGTCATTTCTACCATAAATAATTTTTATCTTAACATTTATACCACCTTTCATCAACATCTGTCCATAAATAAAGGAGTTTGCCTATTCCATGTATTTAATATGGGAAAAGAGTATGCAGGTTTGCTGCCATGATAAACACATAAACTATTATTTTTAAGCATAAATGGACAGATCTCAACCACATGAAGCTAAATATCAAGTTTTATCCAAAAATATTGATTAATATAGGAAATAATAATTTTTCTCTATCCTCCATGAGATTAACATCGGAGCCCCACAATACAACGTACTGTGTTTAGACTTTTTTAATATCTCGGTAACCGTTGGAGATAGAGAAAAACTTTAAGGAACTTAACTGTGTAGTTTTTTAAGCTGATTCCAATGGTGAAATATACCATGAGACCTACGGTAATAGCTTCTTCCCTATGGGGAATTCGCTAAAAGTATAAAATTGATACTGCGCACAAAAATAGGTCATATACACGTAGCCCTCATATAGCCCTCATACACGTACCCAGTTTGAAGCTGGTGTCTTAAGTGGTTCTAATGTTATAGCAAGTTACGTAAAAAAC